>OV050030.1:157600887-158915362 GCA_920105625.2 Clusia tigrina | reverse complement strand
ATATATATATATATATATATATATATATATATATATATATATATAATATATATATATATATATATATATATATATATATATATATATATATATATATATATATATATATATATATATATATATATATATATATATATATATATATATAGTATATATATATATATATATATATATATATATATATATATATATATATATATATATATATATATATATATATATATATATATATATATATATATATATATATATATATATATATATATATATATATATATATATATATATATATATATATATATATATATATATATATTATATATATATATATATATATATATATATATATATATATATATATATATATATATATATATATATATATATATATATATATATATATATATATATATATATATATATATATATATATATATATATATATATATATATATATATATATATATATATATATATATATATATATATATATATATATATATATATATATATATATATATATATATATATATATATATATATATTATATATATATATATATATATATATATATATATATATATATATATATATATATATATATATATATATATATATTATATATATATATATATATATATATATATATATATATATATATATATATATATATATATATATATATATATATATATATATATATATATATATATATATATATATATATATATATATATATATATATATATATATATATATATATATATATATATATATATATATATATATATATATATATATATATATATATATATATATATATATATATATATATATATATATATATATATATATATATATATATATATATATATATATATATATATATATATATATATATATATATATATATATATATATATATATATATATATATATATATATATATATATATATATATATATATATATATATATATATATATATATATATATATATATATATATATATATATATATATATATATATATATATATATATATATATATATATATATATATATATATATATATATATATATATATATATATATATATATATATATATATATATATATATATATATATATATATATATATATATATATATATATATATATATATATATATATATATATATATATATATATATATATATATATATATATATATATATATATATATATATATATATATATATATATATATATATATATATATATATATATATATATATATATATATATATATATATATATATATATATATATATATATATATATAGCCGGAGCTGATGGTATACCAGCAGAGCTATTCAAGGCTGGCGGCGATGAGCTCACGAAACGCATGCACCATAAATCAGGACGGGAAGGATGAGGGCTTTGTAGAGCGTAATTTTTGTTCATCGAGAGAGGGCTCTGCTTCTCAATTGCCTACTGAGCCCAAAGTAACACCTGTTGGCAAGAGTGATTCTTCGCTTGATCTGAGGAATTGGAATTGGCTCCGGTCTTAAAACCTTCCGTTTGGCGCCTCACACTTTCGTAGAATTTTCGAGCCATATTCCTTCTGCCAAACATCTCGATTTCCTCGCATTCTCTCTTTTCGGCTTCTCGTTTCTTGCGCCTAAAAAGACGCTTCTCTTCCCTTCTCTTCTCTCGATATCGCTCCTTAGCAGCTCGCGTTGCAGCCGATCGCAGGATGAGTTGGTATGCTGCGTCTTTCTCTGCAGCTGCGTTGCGACACTCTTCGTCATACAAGCTGTTTTTCTTCGGGCGGTGATAGCCAATCACCTCTTCAGCGGCCGTGCGCATGGAGTGGGATATCAGCGACCACTGCGCGCAAATATCGAGATCAGGGGGAGAATCCGTCAGCATATTCGAGAGCCGAGAAGCAAATGCGGTAGCTGTCTGTAGGGATTGTAGCTTTCCGACGTCAAGCTTCCTCTGCGAATTAAAGCGAACGTTTTTTGCCGCACTGAGGCGAGTGCGAACCTTAGCTACAACAAGGTAGTGGTCAGAGTCAATGTTGGCACCTCGAATTGTACGTACGTCTAACACGCTGGATGCATGCCTGCCGTCGATCACAACGTGATCAATTTGGTTCCTGGTTTTATGATCAGGGGACAGCCAGGTGCCTTTATGAATATCGGGATGCTGGAATCTAGTACTACTAACTACCACGTTCCGTGCTGCGGCGAAGTCGATCAGCCTCAAACCGTTTTCTGATGACTGCTCGTGGAGGCTGAACTTACCGACGGTTGGTTCAAAAATGCCTTCTTTGCCCACCTTGGCGTTGAAGTCACCTAGCACAATTTTTACATCGTGGCGGGGGCATCGATCGAAGGTTTTTTCTAGTTGACCGTAGAAGGCATCCATGGTGTTTTCGTCTTTTTCATCCGTCGGAGCATGTGCGCAGATTAGGCTGATGTTAAAGTATTTTGCCTTAATGCGGAGTGTGGCAAGCCTGTCGTCGACTGGGGTAAATCCCAGGACTTCATCTCGCAGTCGTTACACCGACCGAGTCTGCGCTTCGTCACATGGCAGCTGTAGTAGATGTCACATGTAGCTTTTTTGAGCGTCCATGTCCCGTCCATCGCATTTCCTGGAGTGCGGTGACGTCAGCTTTATATTTTTCGGGGTTGCCAAGGGGGACAGGTTCGCGTTAGGGTTTCCTGCTACTAACGGCTCATGTCTCTTAAATCTTTCTACTCTCACCTCCACGTGGTGCACCCTGGTAACCTGAGCAACCTAGGTGAAGATGTGGTAACCAACCCATGTGGGATCCTTGGTCAGGGCCAACGAGAGAGGGAGCTTTGGTGAGGCCACTCTGACATATTCGGTTTAAGGATTCATCAAAGTGTGCGAGGCCAGGTGGGGTCTCGCATGTAGCGGTGGCGGAGGAGTACTATAGGTACCAACGGCAGCGCCCATACCCCCGAAGTGGGTTACCACTACCAAACAAAAAATCCCTAGCTTAGGGTTGTGCGCTGGGCTTGGAGCCCGCCACATAAAAAATAAATAATCCAGTGAATATAAGATTGAAGCCTCGGATGAAATACCCCAAAACTGTTGACGACAACCCCCGCAAACGTTATAAGGAACACGATTTAACGATATGCACCTGGAATGTCCGGACCCTTAATAGGGAAGGTGCCTCTATCCAGCTGGTTGACGTCCTCGAAAAATATAAAGCTTTTTTGTTCATTACAGTGAGCAATTCTTGTATTTTTTCTATATACTCTAAACTGTTAGAATAGTTTTTTGTTGCATCATAGACTGACCGACTGTCAGTGCAGACGACGTACTTTCCCTTTCTGTTTTAATTCCATTGTAGGCTGGATAATACGGCTTGCGCGTCTGCTTCAAGAATGCTGGATAATACGGCTTGCGCTTCTGCTTCAAGAACGCTTGATCCATGCGGTAGTATTCCTCTGGAAATATATGTTCCATTCTCGGCTACGACTGAGAAAGCAACTGCATCCTGGTTCTTTGAACCATCAAGAAGAGCTGCTTGTAGACTGTAGAGTTTGTACCTCCCTTACCATAGTTTGTTAGTTTATCGATAAATGACTCTGCGCTGAAAGTCCATGAGGGTGTTTGACCGATCGTCTTGGTGGAGTTGTATTGAACTCCAGATTGGTTTTAACCTTATAAACTGCGCACAGCGCTGATTCCATCTACAGAGTGAATTTACGAGCTTTTAGAAGTTGTATTTCTTTATACAAAATATGTGAGGAGTTGCAAAATAAACGAGCCGTTAGTCCACAACGCAGGATCTGCATTCTGTGTCCAATTTCGACGAAGCCTCCTTCCGCTAAGAGATTTTCAGTACGCGTAGTTCTAAGGGCAGGTAAGCTGTACCTCACAGCTGCATAATATGGTGTCTTTAACATATTAAGATTTGTTTTGGCACATTTTTCATAGATGTGCAGCCCGTAGTCTATTTTGGAGAGAATTGTAACTTTCGTTGTAGAAATTAGAGTGTTAGTGTGGATATGACTTTTAGGGGATGAGAGGTATTTCAAAATGTTAAGTCTGGCAGCTAGACAATCTTTTAAATATATACAATGGTGCTTAAAACTATTTTTATTGTCAAATATTAGGCCAAGAATTTTTAAATAGATAACATTTTCAATAGTAATATTGTTGAAATTAATTATTGTATTGTTGCATTTATTTTTTCTACAAATGTGTAAATGTTTAGATTTAATAACAGAAATTTTAGCCCCTGAATGTAAGGACCAGCTGTCAATAATTTTAAGTTTTGCAACTGGATTTCTGTTTATTTGGTTGATATCTTGATTCTTGCTGATGACATATAGATCATCTGCATATAAGCAATGCTGAAGATGCCTATTTGCAAGAATCAATTTACTTAAATCATCAAAAGCTATTGTAAATAGAACTACAGAAAATGGCGAGCCTTGAGGGTTACTATTGGAAAGTGGATACGTAGATGATAATACGTTGTTCACCTTGCAACGAATTTTTCTATTGTTTAAAAAGGATTTAAGATAATAGAACATTTTTGGGCCAAACTTCCATTCTTTAAGTTTTTTTAATACTATATGGAGACCAATCTTATCGAAAGCTTTTTGAAACTCTATGGAAAGCACAGATGTTTGGTTTTTTGCAGAAAGACATTTACTGACTAGATGATCTATGTACAATAAAGCGTCTGTGGTGCATAGACCTGGCCTGAATCCAGTTTGTTATGGTGAGAGGAGCTTAGAAGTATTTAAGAACCACTTTTGGCTATAATTTTTTCAAGAAGTTTTCCTATGCATGGTAGTAGAGAAATTGGACGATAACTTTCCATATCGACTAAATCCTTGTTTAGCTGTTTTATGGGTATTATTAAGGCCGTTTTGTAAATTTGGGGGATGATCCCAGTAGTATATATCTGATTATACAGAGATATGATTCTGGAGTGGAAAGTAATTTTGTCCTGCCCCGGAGAAGATCCGGAAACAGATTTAAGGCAAGTTGTTAGCTCATTTAAATTTATATCTGTTTCTAACTGCTTTGGAAATTGGTTCTTGGTGTGTGTGATGCGTATTGAGAGAGAGTTGTATTTGTCTGTTAAAAATTTTGAAGATAAATTGTGGTCTTTAGAGTTTTCGGAGAAAAGTTGCGCAAAATTATTTGATATTTGTAATGGGTCAGTTATAGAGATGTGGTTTACTTGAAGCATTTTTATAATATTTGTACTATAGGTACCTGTTAGTGTTTTAATTCCTCGCTAGATGTCTGATACTGAGGTACTTGGGTTATGGGTTTTAGTAAACTTTTCAAAACTTTTATTTTTGGAATTTTTTTCTCCGTGTTAAATAAAGCGTTCTTTTTGCGATAGTCTATAAGGTTGGGTGTGGTCATATTTCTTTTATAAGTCCTCCAAGCAGATTGTTTTTCGTTTCTATATTTATTTAGTTCTCTTGACCACCAAGGTACATTTCTAGTCCTTTTATTTAAACGTGTTTGTGGAATAGAGGAGATAGCAGCAGAGCGAATTATTCTATGAATTTGCTACACTTCTTTGTTAATGTTAGTGGAATAGTGTGCAGTAGAATTGTTATCTAAGACGAGTTTCTGAAATAGAATCCAATTCGCATGTTTGTAATTAAATGTTGGTTCTTTAGGAGGAATTGGAGAGTGATTTGTGGGCATTTTAAAGCTAGTGAAGATGGGGAAGTCGTTATTATAAAAATCATCCAAAACATTCCACGTGGCGTGTGGGAAAAGCGAGGGTGAGCAGAGGGTTATATCAATATTAGTAAATGCACCGTAGGTTGAGAAGTGTGTTGGGCTATGATTGTTTAGTAAAGAAATATTGTAGTTGAGTATAAAATTCTCTATTTTTTTCCACGCTGGTTATGACAACGAGAGCCCCACATGGGACTCCATCCGTTGAAGTCTCCTGTTAATATTGTGGGTGTATGGAAGGAGTTCAAAATGTTCGGTAGGTCAGTGTCTGATATACTCTGTTCGAGTGGTATGTAAAGTGAAGCTATTGTTATAGGATATTTAATATTTACCTCGACAGCGACAATTGAAATATTTGATTGTATTTGGGAGAGGTTATGTGGGACTCTTTTATGTACAAGAATATCAGTTCCTTGTTTACAAATGGTATTAGTTGGAAAGTTATGAAAATATCCAGTGTAATGGTGATGGGGGTAGGGAGTCGCATTATGGGGTATGTGCGTTTCTTGAAGACATATTATTAGGGGAGAGAAGGTTTTAATCAGAATTTCAAGTTCTTGGTAGTTATTTTGAAAACCTTTAATATTCCATTGCAAATAATTAAGTATCATTTTAGCTACTATACTTGAAAAATACTAAGTAAACCAAATACCTAAACAATCAACTAATCCAATGGTTTATCGACAAAGTTTTAATGAGCTTCCGGACTTACTAAACCAATGGACATTCATTTACACTGATGGAACGAAAACAGATAAGAGCACAACTTTCGCCGTGGCTCAACATAATGGCCAATTATTTACTGCCGGGTCTATCGGTCCTAGCTGTTCCATTTTTACTGCAGAAGCCCTAGCCTTAAAGATTGATTCCGAACATGCCGTAAAAACGAAAGGAAAGTTTATTGTTTGCACCGACAGCTACAGTACAATCGAAGCTATTAAAAATATCGGCCATTATAGCGCTCTAATACACCCAATTACTCTTAAGGGGAAAGCTCTAGGGATTTCAGAAGAGACGAAATACTTGGGTCTTATAATCGATAGAAAGCTTACTTGGAAGTGAAACACCATAGAAAGAGCTAGGAAAGCTGGGGTGGCATTTTATGCCTGCAAAAGAGCTATAGGTAAAACCTGGGGAATTAAGTCCAGGGTAGCTCACTGGCTTTACACTGCGGTTGTCAGGCCCATTCTCCTGTATGGAAATGTGGTCTGGTGGACTGCAATGCAGAAAAGGACTTACCACGAAACACTCGGTAAGGCACAGAGGTCAGCAGAATTAGCAATAAGTGGCACCATGAAAACCACGCCAACCTTGGCATTGGATATCATACTACCCACCCTTAGATCTCTTCTGCAAATATTTAGCGGCATGCTCCGCCATTCGGCTAAAGGCGAGCTCACAATGGAAAGCTGTTCCGTATGGACATGCGACCATATTAGAATCCTATACAGACATACCCAGTGATATTGATTACCTACCTTCCTTCTTCCCTCTGTTTCGAAAGGAATTTTTGGGTTAGGATTCCTATCAGAGAGGAATGGCTCGAGTGGGATCCATCACCAGATACTCCCATCAAGATATACACAGACGGATCAAAAATGAATACCGGTGTAGGATCAGGAGTCTATTGCGAAATGCCCTCAATCAGTGAATCCATCAAACTAATGGATCACTGCAGTGTTTTTCAAGCGGAAATAACCGCTATTCACGAAGCCTTGAACTGGCTGAGGATAAACGAGGTAACCGTCAAGGATATCTGCATTTTATCAGACAGCCAAGCTGCACTAAGGGCTTTGAATGCATTCCAAATAACATCGAGGAGTGTCTGAGACTGTCGCCGATCTCTAAATGAGATGTCTAAATAATTCCATATCTATTTGTGCTGGGTGCCAGGACATAGGGATATACCAGGGAACTGCAAGGCTGATCAACTTGCGAGAGATGGCAATTATATGCCAAATATCGGTAGGCATATGGGTGTACCTCTCGCGACTTGTAAGCTTCTCATTAGGGAGACACTAATTAATTCTACCAATCAAAGGTGGATCTGCGCCACTACCTGTGAAATCGCCAGGCAAACATGGCCGAGGCTAAATCTGCGTCTATCCAGGAATATCATTAGACTCAATAGACTACAAATTAGGACTTAATTTTAATAGGAGCCCTCACGGGACATTGTCTAATAGGAAATCATGCAAGAAGAATGGGAGTTTATACACATGATTTCTGCCGCAACTGCATGAACGAGGAAGAGCTGTAAACGGTCCAGCATCTCTTCTGTACATGTCCAGCTTTTGCCAGAAATAGGGAGCGTTTGCTAAGATCCCATTGGACTCTTAACAAGTATAGATGGTCTATGTCAGTCAGGTTTTAACAACCTTCTTCGCCTTATAAAAGGCTCAGGGTGGTTCAATCTAGAGGGGGAAGCGTAGCCATGCATCGCATCCGCGGCTCACAACGGACCCAACTTGTGGACTAAGTGGCATCACTGGTTATTGGTGATGCGGCTGCCCTACCTACCTACCTACCTAGCACTCTAATTGGTGACATTAGAAAGATTTGCATCAAACATCCAAATAATATTAGACTAATGTGGGACCCTAGTCATGTGGGCATACCTGGAAATGAGTTTGCGGACGATGCTGCAAATGAAGTCATCTGATCACCTTGCTTTTGGTTTCACACCTCCGAAGAGAAAGGCAATAAGGGGCTGATCCACAATCATCTAACGTCAGTTAGATCCGTTGAGTTGTATAACTATACCCACCGTTACAAAAACTCCAATTGCCATAAAGTCATCTACCCAGCCACCACATCCCGCCAGCAAACAAAAATCTTCTTCCGTCTCCGATTGGCGCACACAAAGCAAAAGAAAAAATATTATACAGCGGCGTTTCTTGACATCTCGCAAACATTTGATCGCGTTTGGTACGATGGCTTGCTTTACAAAATAAAAAGTACACTCCCCATTACCTACTATGTGTTAATCAAGTCCTATCTTACACACAGATATTTTTCGTAAAGCAAGGTGAAGAGCAATCTAAGCTCCATGAAAGCTCAGCAGGCGTACCCCAAGGAAGTGTCATGGGCCCAATACTTTATCTACTTCACACGTACGACTTACCATCAGCTGAATATGTACCTTTGCAGATAACACTGCTGTCTTAGCTGTTGACACTCTCCCACACTTAGCTTCCTCTAAAATCCAAAGTGAGCTAAACAAAATTACTGATTGGCTAAAAAAAATGCAGAATCAAGTTGATCGAAACAAAATTAGTCCAGGTTACATTCACTCTCAAACGAAACACCTGCCCACCTGTTAAACTCAACGGCATAAATATACCCCAATGTGATGAGGCTAGATACCTTGGGATGCACCTCGACAGAAGATTAACTTGGAAAACACATATATTTACAAAACGAAAATCACTCGGTATAAAGCTCAGAAATCTACACTGGCTCTTGAATCGAAACTACAAAGTCTCAATCGATAGCAAATTGCTCTTGTACTCAGCAATTTTAAAACCAGTTTGGACATACGGTATTCAGCTGTGGGGCACTGCCGCAACTTCCAATTTGGAAATACTTCAAAGTTTCCAATCAAAGATACTAAGAATGATTGTAAACGCACCTTATTATGTCGCAAACAACCAAATCCATCGTGACCTCAAAGTTCCTACAGTCGCATAGTCGTATAGATATATATATATATATATATATATATACATATATATATATATATATATATATATATATATATATGTATATATATATATATATATATATATATATATATATATATATATATATATATATATATATATATATATATATATATATATATATATATATATATATATATATATATATATATATATATATATATATATATACATATATATATGATGAGTCATCATATATATATATATATATATATATGATGACTCAGCATGCTAATTGGCTATGGGTTACTTCGAAACTTTATCAGCCAGTGATGCCAACGAGCCATTATCGGGGTAATTATGGTTTTTGGGGATTTTATTGTGTGAGCAAAATTAGTTAATAATTTCGTCACAACCGTAAAATCATATTCCTTATAATATTTTCGGAGCTGGTCGTCAACAGTTTTGGAGCCCATTATCACAGGCTTCTTTAACTTGTTCACTGGTTTTTTTTCCGTGGCGGGGTCCAAGCCCAGCGCACAACCGTAAGCTAGGGAGCTTTTATTGGGTGGTGGTATCCAGCTTCGGAGTATGGACGCTACCGTTAGTATCTATAGTACTCCGCCGTCACCGTACCTAAGCCCCACCAGGCTTCGTACATTTTGATGAACCCTTAAACCGAAACTCACTATAGCTCTCTTTCTCTCTTGTAAGCCCTAACTTAAGATCCTACATAGACTGGGCACTACATTCGGTTGCCCAGGGTTCACCGCGTGGAGGCGAAAGTAGGAAAATTTACGTGAACATGTCCACTCTTTGTTTTTTTTTTTCTAGAGGGCTCAAAAATCATCTTATAGCAAGTGGAATCTATCTGAGGTTATATCAGGCGGTTCAGATATTTTTACTTACTGCACAGTTTTAGTGCTATTGATTACATTAATTCACTTTAATGGTTTTTGGTTTTTATAAATGAACTGGAGGAAATGAAATCGCGGTAATGTGGCAAATACCAATTATGCTTTTGATGCTGATTACTGTCGAATGCACCTTTTACTACAATGCCATCTTTTGCCACCAATTTGGTTGCCGGTAAAATCGTGATGTGTAGTTTACTTTCATCCCAAATAATAATAATAAGCGAGTTCTTGGAATAAGTTTTGTGGCAGTGTTGCACAAGTTGGTACTTTCGTACCATTTAGAGTACCTTTTTATATTGCGAGTACTTTTTATTTTGGAACTAGTACTTTCTTATCTTTTGAAATTATTATAACTTTTTTTTTGCAGTACGAAAATTTACGGGAAGTTCTAAAGAGCACATTTTCTATAACAAGGTAGGTTCTAAAAATATATTCATTTTCTATAAAAAGGTAAGTTCTAAAGAGTATAGTTCCGGTAACAAGGTAGGTTCTAAAAATATATTCATTTTCTATAAAAAGGTAAGTTCTAAAGAGTATAGTTCCGGTAACAAGGTAGGTTCTAAAAAAATTAATTTTCCAGAGAAAGGTAAGTTCTAAAGAGTATAATTTGGACAACAAGGTAGGTTCTAAAATAAATTTGAAAAAAGTTCTAAAGAGTACATTTTCTACAACAAGGTAGGTTCTAAAAAGATATTCTCTAAAAAGGAAAGTTCCTAAAAATTTTAGTTGGGAGTTTTTTATTTCTCATCTTTGTTTTTTTTAAAACAAGAGTACTTTTTTATTTTTCTCTCGTGCAACACTGTTTTGTGGTCCAAATCTAAGCGATCTATATCTGCTTTTTTGAGTATTTTCTCCAAAAAGTTTTATATTTTTTGCATCTGTTCATTTCACATGCCATAGTCTTCTGGATTTAGTGGTTCTATGATCAGTATTGAGCATGCCTTTTTTATTTTATTCTCTATTAACATTTCACCGATCTTATTTCCATTTTGTTAAGCACGCTTCAACTCATAAAATTTTATTTTCTCATTTCTTATAAGATATGCCATTTGTTTTTTCGACTTTTGTCCAGCCCATATCCTATTTAAAATACAGTACAATAACGACTTAATATAAATTTTAATTAAAAGTTTATGAATACGAGTATATCTCTGAAGTTGCGGTGTACAAAAATAAGAGAGATACAGAATAAAGTAATAGAACAAATTTACATTTTCTAACATTTTGTCAAATTTGTACGTAGGGTGATTGGCGCCGTAATTCGGGGTATCCAGCATTAGTGGTGAAGCTACTAGCTCGATGGTGTCATCCGGATCATTTTTGCCATCGCTGTTGTTATCGTTACCACTACTCTTGTTAGTGCTGCTGCTATCGCTACTGCTGCTAGCGCTGGCAAAGTAGTTTACCGAGTTTATTAAATACACCCCTCAGTCCGTGGTGTTTGCTTGTTGTGGATCTGCTGGAAGTTGGATCGGCACTTCGGTGAAGTCTTTTTTTGGCAAGTTTGGGTAGCGAGTGTGATGTTTCCATGAAAGGTATTCCCTTAAATCTCTACCCACGCTGCTTAGATCGGGTCCGGCGAGACAGTCCAGTATAGCAATGCAGGCCGGTTCACATGTTGGCGGTTTACGGCGCCGGAGCCGCATATTACTCCCAAGAACCAGTGCGCATGTGGTATATTGGGACGAACAGAAGTTTCTGTCCATTAACCAGTTCCTTTTGGTCTACTTGTGCATCCGTTCAAAGTTTTCTCGCATTCCTCGGCCTCCCCGCCCGTACCCATTGTGTATACCAGTGGATGCTGAGTGTCATAAGTCCTGGTTTCCCTTCTTGCACAATCACCCACTTGAGCGCGAATTCAATTAGGATGTCTTCAAGTACTCTTCTGGCTGCAGTCACACTAGGTCAGTTTTTCAGATCGCAATGCCTCATCTTCCTGGAGGGTATATGATTAAGGGCTCGTCTTCCTTACTTGTTTGGGCCTTGTTTTTAAGTGACTTCGTTAAGGTGCCCCACGTGTCGGGTTCTTGCTGCGACCGCTCTTTTGTGCTGTGCATTGATCCACGTACTATTGTACTCGCTGTCGGGTTCTGCTGTTGCATTTTGAAAGTTTGATTGTTGTGTTCTTGTCGGCTGTAAGTTTGTAATTGATCACTTTCCATGTCATTCGGTACTCGGGGGGTATGGTGGTAGGCGTATATAATGTAATTTTTTATATCGTTCACATGTGCTCTCCGAAATCGCGAATCGTTTGTACTCCTTAGCTTCACTATTACTGGGGAAATGAAATCGTGTATTGTGTATGGTCCAACAAAATTTAGGGGCAAGTTTCGCTGCAAAGGTGTCCGCTACTTTGGATAGATGATGTTATCGTAATAGTACCTGTTGTCCAATGTTTGGTTTCGAAGGGCGTCGACGGAGATTATAGTGACGCGCCTGTTAGTTTGCTGCTGTTTCCACGTTTCGTCTAACGATTTGGAACAGTTCCTGCATCTTCTGTGCATTTTCTTCTGCGAGCGGTTTAGTTCGGCCAGTGCCAAGTGTAACTTGATCGCAGAGCGCAGCGGGGAGTCGGTGTTCGGTTCCTTGTATTATAAATGCGGGGCTGTGGCCTGTGGTCGCGGAGACACTGGTATTTATGGCCAACGTGATCTTTGGTAACAGTTCATACCATTCCTGATGCCGGTTCTTGCAGAATTGAGAGATTATGGTGTTGATATTCCGGTTCATTCTTTCCGTGGGATTTTCTTGTGGAGTGTATGGTGCGGTAAACTGTTGTCACGCCCATCTCTTGTAGATATCGCTGTAGAACCCTGGCCGTGAACTGTGTACCATTGTCAGTGACAAGAAATTTTGGGACACCAAATCTGGTGAGAAAAGGCTTTGATAGCACATTCTGTTGCTTCTGCACCGTATCGATATGGAATCTTCCAACCTTTCAAAGTATATTGGCGGCGGCAAAAATTTGAGAAGGTCATGCCTAAAGTCAGTCCAATTTTGCCATAGACTATTATTGTTGCGGAACCATGTGAGCGCGTTTGCCACGAAGTAGTTCTGTCATTGTTCTGGCAACTGGTCAACATTGAGGTTAAACACAGTTGCTAGTTCTTTGACGCGCTCCACGAACTCAAGCGGCTCTCGTATACCGTCGTATTTTTCCGACCACTTACGCACAGGTCTATAACAGCCGGCGGTAACAAACTGCAAATAGTATCTCCTCTGATGCTATGCGCTGTTGGGCTGCCAATAAATCACATCACACGTTTTCAATACAACATACAATTATTTTATTAATCATTTCTCCCCGCCTTATATATTATTTACATTTCTATCTTACTTCCTCGGTAATCACTTTTCTGGTGTTCCAGTTACTCATTGCTTATTGGTTGGTGTCAATTCACTGACTTATTGAGTACAAAAGGCCGATAGTTCATTTTATAATCAACTCGAATGCGGAACTGTAACATCCTAAAAATATAAATGTTTACAATAATTATCACGCCCTAACAGCATGTGCGTAATTCTTAAATACTTATATTATTTCTTAAATGCAAACTACACCAGATGTGTAGTATCTATTAGGAGTTTATTTATATGGTTCATGCGGTGAGTCAACTACACGCAGGCAGCTTGTTTTTGACTCACAATATGAGCAGATTAGGCTAATATTGAGTTACATCGCCTTAATGCGGATTGCGGCTAGTCGATCGTCCACTATGTTAAACCCAGGTCTTCCATTCGCAGTTTCTAACCTACCATAAAGCCTACACCAAGTCTGCGCTTCATCGCATGTCAGCTGTAGTTAGAGCATCCTTGCCCCATCCATCGCATCTCCTGGAATGTAGTGACATCGGCTTTATATCTTTCAAGATGTCAACCAGTTGCACAGAATTACCTACCCTAGTAAGGAGCCTGAGGGTCCAGGTGCATATCCTTAAATCATGTTCCTTATAACATTTTCGGGGGTGATCGTCAACAGTTTTGGGTCCATCATCCCAGGTTTTTTTAACTTGTTCATTGGAATGGTTTTGCTAGGGATTTGAATGGTCCCTAAGCTAGGGATTTTTTTTGTTTGGTGGTGGTAACCCACTTCGGAGTATGGACGATATCGTTTGTACCTATAGTACTCCTCTTTTGGTAATATCCTCCAATGGTGTTGCAGCCGTTCATCTTGTAAAATGATTAATACATATAGGTATATATCGGAAGCCTTTGGTAAACGGACCACAATATCAATCCAAAAGAGCTTATAAAATGTGAATTTTGGATTTTTTACAAGCTATATAGGATTTCGCCCAGTGACTGAAAACTTTATTAAATGATGGGCAGACAAAGCAACTGCTCACTAATTTGCCCGATAATAGGATGTGCAAAGCAGGGGAGATTATCAAAACAATTTGTGAAAGATTGCAGAAGAAGGCGTAGAAGTAGTAGTATCATCATCTTAATCAAAATTGCGTAAAAAACCATGAATTGAAATCGCTTGGCCTAATATATAAATAATAATAAAAAATAAATAAAATTAGGTATTTAGATGAGTTGCTTTTTGGTAAAAGGACAATAAATTTCAATTCGAGAGGAGGGGTGAAATATTGTGAGACGAACCATCTAGGACATCGTGGCCTTGCTCTGTAGAGCAGAGCATTGTAGCACGTATGGAATAGAAAATTGGAGAAGTTACAGTCTAAAGTAAATGTTAAGAGGAAAATTGAATAGTCAGTGCAAGGAACTAAAAAGTAATAACTCACCTTTTGAAAGAAAAACCGTTCTTTTGAAAAGCCGAAGGAATCTAGTCGAGGGACCCCCACCACACCAAATCTATGAGAGAATTGATTAAGAAAAATAAAATTGGTAAAGCCTGAGCCCCCAAATAGTGTAACAGAAAACCAATTCAGAATGGGGAGGAGAGAGCTAGGTATAGTGAGACATCGCTAGGGTGGAGATAGTCCTAGAGTTCCTGAAGGTACGAGAGAAGGGTTCCATAGTGGGGTCAAATTGGATAAGTGGGGGCTCAATGGGAAAAAAGAAAGCTAATTTTTATATTAGAGTATTTGCAGGCTCAATATGGGGTACCGTGGGTGGCCATCCTAAAAGATTTTCATCAACTTATCAAAGGGTCGGCGGTCGAATGCTAATGGCTTTGCGTGGGGATCACCGATGTCAACGAGTGGCCCTACTACGGCAATTCCGATTGTTTTGAAGGTTGCCTTCTGGTAAATTGAGTTAGGAGAGAAGTAAGGAATGTACAGCTTTCCCAGTTCCTGAGCGTCCGCTGTATTAGTTTAGAGTAATGCTGTTTGAGCTATGTAACGCGACTCAGCGATTGTGTTGGCTAATGGACAATGTAATTCTTCAGAAATTCAAATTAAATGTATTTGTACCCTCCTACTGATAGCAAAAGATTTCCAATCTCAAAATTCGTCGCGCGTCGTCTAGATCGGTTCGTTTCGTCGCACCTACGAGAAAATAAATTCAGTGAAGTTTAAAAAAGTGTAGAACGCCTAAAAAACAACAAAAATTAGTTTAAAACCTTCGAAATATTGAGTGATCCCAACTAATTGCCTTGTGAAGGATTGAAAATTATTAAAAAAAGAAAATAAAAAGCAAACAATTAAAATAGAAAAGAAAATATAGTGCAGAACAGTACTCAAAAGAACTTAAAAAATAAAATAATATAAACAACAGCAGTTGTCTCACTGCACTGCTGACAGTGACAGCCAATCTATTACAGTAACACAGCTATTACTAAGTGTGGTTAGTGTATGGGATAAGTCACCCATCATCTATTACCTTTTATTATTCACTTAAATATGCTTATCGTGTGCTGCCACATTGCTAGAATTTTAAACTAAAATGAGTAACTTAAAAACACCACCACCTAGAAAAAATACTAATCCTGAATCGCAAAACACAGAATTGCTTGAAAAAATCCAAAACTTAGAAAAATTATGCTCATTGTTAAAAAACGAGTTATCTGTACTCAAAAGTGAGAGTGTGAAACTTAAATCAACCGAAAATTATACAAACACAAAAATTATTGATAACGAAAAAAAGGTTGACTTCATAAACGCAGTTTGCAATGCAACACTGCAAAGACATTCATTTACAATGCAAAGCAATGTTTATGGCAACACTGCTTTGTTAAATGATGAATTGACATTTTAGTACATTTATGAACGCGCAAAAGTTTTGTTCCGTATCACTTACATTAACATTTTGTAAAATTGAGTTTTTTTTAATGAATCTTCAGCAATCATGCTCTTTTCTTTTGAAAACAGCTTTCGAATTGGCTGATTATAAGAAATCAAGCAGCACTTTAATCAGAAATATTATAAACAAAAGAAAACGCCGTCGTATAGCATTATTAACTAGCCAAGATTCAAGGAGAAAAATTCCTAAAACTATAAACTTTTGTAAAGTTATCGCAAGCATGCAAGACGATGTATTTTATTCTCATTTTCGAATGAAGAAAAGTACATTTCAGGTATTTATGACCAAATGTTCTACATAAGTTGATAAAACTAATTACTACTTTAAATTTTAAGAAGTTGCAGATTGCGATTGTGGCATTCACGTAAAAGTGGGCGTATTGGAACAACGTTACAAAAAGCATTACTAATAACAATTTGGAAGCTGAGCAATAATTGTTCTTTCAGAGATGTCAGCGATCGTTTTGGTGTGGCAGCTGGTCGCGCATATAAGGTGTTTCTTAAAATAATTAAACTGATTTGCCGCTTAAAGGGAGATGTTATCAAATTTCCAAAAACTGAAGCTGAACAAAAACAAATAAATAAGGTATTTTCAAACCTGCGGTATAATCCTTTTCCCTTTGTTATTGGATGCATCGACGGAACGCATATTCCCATTTCCCAACCAATTAAAGATGAAATCAGCTATCGCAACCGAAAGGGAACGTATTCAATCATTGCACAAGTAAATAATAAGCGTTTTAGCATTCGAATATTTTTTTAATTATAAAAATTTTGTCCAGGCTATTGTAGATAGTCGTATGAGGTTTATAGACGTATTTATCGGTTGCCCAGGTGCATGCCATGACGCATCAGTTTGACAAAGGAGCTCTATTAGGAAAGGTATAACAAACAAGGAAATAAATATTTATTCAAATTACCATTTGTTGGGCGATGGAGGCTATCCATTAGAATCGTTTCTTATGGTGCCCTATTGTGATAACGGGTTCTTAACACCAATCCAATCGAAATACAACACGATTCTGAGTTCAACTCGCGTTGTTGTGGAACAGGCATTTGGGATTTAAAAAAAAAATATTTTGAATTCTCAAGTACATCGAGGCTCAACGTCCATATATTCCACAATTAATAACAATGGCATGCATGATTATTCATAACACAATAATTGAAAATGAAGGCTACTTCATCGATGAAATAGAAGAAGAAGAAGCACACACTGAGCCCCAAATAGTCGAAGGAACGACTATATCAAGACAAAGAGAGGCAAAAGCGAGAAGGGATGCTCTTGCAACGCTATTGTCTGCCTAATCAAAAACAATTTAAACTTAAAAGTCATAGTTGTTATTTAACATTTAATGAATCCAATAAAGAAAAAAGAAAATAAATATTAAAAAGAAATAAGAAAAAAATATTAAATTAAATATTTAAATTTAAATGATTATCAAAGTAAAACGTAGAACATACCTAATTTCTAAGAATTATCTAAAATTCTTAGGAATAGTGTACGAATCTCTTTCAATTCAACCAATTTTACTTTCTCCGCTGCCAGCTTTTCTGCCTCCATGTCTAAAAGTTGTTTCATTATTTTGGCATCTGCTTCAGATTCCTTGTCTAAAAAATCTAAAATATTACGTTTTCGTTTTGGAGCACTTCTTGGAGTAGAAGTATTAGGAAGAGTTTCATCTGCGTTGAGCACCGTAGGGTTATCGGGCGTCAATGGCCCATCACTTAAATCTTCCATTAAGGATTGATAGGAACTTTCAATCATGTCATCAGGCACTGTTACACTACTGCGACTGCCGTAAACTTCATCCAAAGTTTCAAAAAATTCCCAGTTTGTAGAGCTCTCACCAGATGTATTATTGGGTTTTTTTATTCGCTTGTATGTGCCCATTATGTTTATGAAGCATCTTGTGGTTTCATCTCTAGAAAATGGAAAAGTGCTGTCGACTTCCTTGACATCCCGCATTATCTGTTCCCAAATGGTGTTCCTTTTCTTTTTCTTTGCAACGAAATCTGGCTCATACCTCAATCGAACTTCTATTAGTAACTTCTTCCTCTCATGGTTCCACTTTCTTTCACTATGTACATATGTATATGTATATACACAAAATATTAACAAATCATAAGTAAAACTACAAATTTCCGCCATTTCCTCCACAAATTGATATTTTTGGTTGTTTTTAGTTTTGCCGCCAAGAAAAAGGTAAAAATATACAATGCCAAGCACTAAAGAATCACAACTGAAAACAATGCACAAATTTGAAAGATGTTGCGCATAAAAAAGCATTACCATGCAATAATGAACTCGCGGCATTGCCAAAGCTACGTCTACTGTGATTATGAACACTAGGCTTTGCAGTGTTGCATTGCAAACTGCGTTTATGAAGTCAGCCAAAGTATGAGGCTGATGAGGATGAACTAGCCAGAGAGACGGACTGGATCCTCAAAAAGAAAAGACCAACAAAAAAACGGAAGACAGAGACCTCTCCGGAAGTGATCACACAAAGTGGACCTACAGTTTCAAGTGCTAAAGTGACTGCTACTACTAGTAAAATAGCTCGACCTCTTCCAATTGTTGTCAAAAGTACAAAAGATTTTAAGAAATTACACACCCTGCTTATTGAAACTAAAAAAAAACAAGTTCTTTGTGAAACTTATTAATAATGGTGTATACAGAGTAATAACTTTTGACTCTTCTGACTATCGGACTGTTACGAAGTTGTTAACTAATGAAAGTATCCCTTGGTTCAGCTATGAAGACAAGCAAACCAGGCCAATAAAAGTAATGGTAAAAAATCTGCACCATTCGTGTGACCAGGAATCCATTATAAGTGATTTGAATAATCAAGGCCTCAAAGTAATTAGTGCTATTAACAAACTTAAATGGAAGACGAAGGAACCGCTTGATATGTTCGTTCTGACATTCGACTCTTCTGAAGATGTGAAGAAAATTCACGAAATCAAAAACATTTTAAATACAATTGTAAAGATTGAACCAATAAAATCATCTAACTTAATTCCCCAGTGCAGAAGTTGCCAATCATTCGGCCACACAAAAAATGTCTGTGGGAAACCTCCACGATGCGTCAAATGTGCTGGCAAACATATATCCTCAGAGTGCCAAAAGCCAATAGCTGATAAACCCAAATGCTGCAATTGTGGTGAGTCGCACCCAGCAAATTATCATGGCTGCGTAATTGCGAAAGAATTACAAAAAATCAGATCCAAGAAAAATTTTGTTAAAACGAAGGATCGCGATAATAATCAATTTGCTGCGTCAAAACATGTCCCCACCAAAATTGGACCATCTACGAGTACTAAAGCAGCAAGCTATGCTCAAATAACGAAAGGCTCTGCCCCCAATTTTGCCCCACAAAGCACCGATGCGCTGTCAATAATCTTGGCAAAGCTAGACCCCCAGGAAAAAATGTTCAAAGCATTGGATCTGCGCTTGGGAGCCCTGGAGCACAACATGCAATTTTTAAATTATGACTGATTGTCTAAGACTGATTTTATGGAACGCAAATGGTTTAGCCAAACACAAAAATGAGCTGGAAGTCGTGCTTAACAATGAAGATATTGATATATGCTTAATTGCTGAAACTCATTTTACTAAGCAATCGCATGTGTCCTTTAAAAAATACGCGATTTACCGTACAATACATCCTGACAATTGTGCAAGGGGTGGTAGCGCAGTCATAATCAAAAGCTCCATTAAACATCACTTGGAGGACCAAATCAGCACAAATGAGTTTCAAACCACATCCGTTTCCGTTGAAACTTCCAAAACAACCACTGGTTCTAACTGCTCTATATAGTCCACCTAGGCACCAGTTGAAATATGAAGACTATTTGTCTCTTTTTAATCGTTTCCATGGTCGTTTTATAATTGGAGGCGACTTCAACGGAAAACATACGTTTTGGGGCTCAAGGCTCACCACGACAAAAGGAAGAGAATTATTCAAAGCCATGCAGCGTACATGTTGTAATTCAATTTCAACTGGTAAACCAACATATTGGCCATCGGATACTAGCAAAGTACCAGACTTAATTGACTTCTTTGTCTACAAAAACATTCCTGCAACGCATTTAACTATCACTGAAGGATTTGATCTGAGTTCTGACCATTCGCCGGAGCAATTGGTAATTTCCCAAACCCCAGCACTAAATCAAAGCACATCAACGTTAGTAAATGCTTGTACTGACTGGAATTACTTTTAAGTGCAGCTAGAACAATTAGCCAAGTTTGATTCTATTGTTACCAGTGATCAACTTGATGATGCTGTACTCCACTTTACACAGCAAATACAGACGGCAGCGTGGAATAGTACGCCCACACTAAGACTTGTTCTGCACCGGAGAAAATATCCACCTTTTATTAAGAACTTAATTGCAAAGAAACGGAAGCTACGGAAACGTTGGCAACAAACCAGATCTCCAGCAATCAAATCGAATTTAAACTTAGCCAGTAAATATTTACACACAGCAATCAAGTCATTCAATAATGACACATTTAATCGATTTCTGATGGATCTTACACCTGACAAGACCACAGAGTACTTGTGGAAGGCGGCTAAATCATTCAGCAAGCACATACAACACTGTGCTCCAGTTAAAATCAACGATACACTGTGGGCCAAAACAAGCGTGCAAAAAGCAAAGTTGTTTGCTGAACATCTTGAAAAGACCTTTAGTACAAATGAAGGAAATGATGAAATAGTTATAAATGAAAGTTGGCTAGAGTGCGATACCCACATTACTCAGGTAACTCCCGAAGAAGTTGGTAAGCAAATTCATAAAATGAAACTAAAAAAAGCGCCAGGATTTTAGTTAATAACGACGGAAATTCTTCGTAAAATGCCCAATAATTGCGTCTCTTATCTGTCTGATTTAATTAATATGTGCTTCAGGTTGAGGTATGTTCCTATATATTGGAAATTCGCAGAGGTAATCATGGTACCCAAGCCTGGGAAATCACTCAACGGACGTATCATCGTATAGGCCAATATCCTTACTGTCAGCATTGTCAAAACTATTTGAAAAATTGCTTTTAGCGCGCTTAATGCCAATAATTGAAAATAAAAACTTGATTCCCGCTCACCAGTTTGGTTT
Source organism: Clusia tigrina (assembly GCA_920105625.2). Classification (NCBI taxonomy): domain Eukaryota; kingdom Metazoa; phylum Arthropoda; class Insecta; order Diptera; family Clusiidae; genus Clusia; species Clusia tigrina. Next base: position 158,893,719 of record OV050030.1, on the reverse strand, counting down.
TAGGAAAAATCATTCGACAACTGATCAAATCCACAGAGTTGTGAATATGGTCTAAAATACGTTGGAAGGGACGTTTCACAAGCTTTCGATAAGGTGTGGCATGCAGGTTTATTACAAAAGCTTCGGACATTGTTGCCAATGCAATATTGCGAGGTGCTTTCATCATACCTTGATGACAGGTACTTTAGTGTTAAGTACGAAACGGCCCATTCTTCTTTGAAAAAAATTAGTGCTGGTGTACCGCAAGGGAGCATCCTGGGGCATCTGCTGTACCTCCTGTATACATACGACCTACCAACAGCAAATCAGCAAGTACCCGCAACATTTGCGGACGATACTGGTGTTCTGGCTACTGATAACACTATCGAAGACGCGACGGCTAAGCTACAAATTAAACAAAACCAAATCAGCGCATATAGTTTTTCCACTGAAAAATACACCTTACAAACTGATTTTCATGGATGGGTTAATAATCCCACATGCCAACGAAGCCAAATACCTGGGTATTACACTCGACGCCAAATTGCGCTGGAAAGCTCACGTAAAGAAAAAACGAGAGGAGCTTGACCTGAAATTCAACAAATTGTACTACCTTATTGGCAGACACTCTACCATGTCAATTCACAACAAACTAATGGTGTATAAACAAATACTGAAGCCGACTGGACCTATGGCATCCAATTTTGGGGATGTGCTAGTGATTATACATTGCCACTATCCAACGTTTTCAAAATAAAGTGCTGCGATGTATTGTTAATGCACAATACTATGCTAGAAATAGCGATCTCCATCATGATCTTGGCATGCCAACTGTCACTGATGTGACAAAAAAATTTGCCATTTCTCACAACAGCGACTGAAACGGCGGCTAAAACGGTATCGGTTTGAGTAGCCGATATTTTTTTTATATGTTATATGTTAGCATGTACATACATACATAAAATACTTAACGGCTTTCTTTTAATTTGTTGAATTTATTCGAACAAAATTGCTAGTTAGTATTACCAGTATTTACGAGGTGCAATTATAAAACGTTTCTGTATATGGTATAAGATTCGTTAATAAAAAATAAAAAAAATTAAAAAAAAATCCCATATGCAGATGCTGGGTGAGGTAGCAGAGTGTTAGCACAAAGCCAATCTGACTATAGGTTTAGGTAAGTTCAAGTTTTGTTTCAAAGAATTGTGCTATCGAGGCTTTGTCATTGACTGAGATGTACTAAAGACAGATCCTAGGAAGGTTGAAGCTATTTGTCACATCCCGATGCCAAGGTCCCCGCGAGAAGTGTGGAGGTGTTTAGGGACAGCTGATTGGTATAGACGGTTTGTTAAACATTATGGCGAAAAAACGGCACCGTTGACAGAAACTCAGGCAGAAAGTGCCGAAATTCATTATGACTAAGCAAGCAGTTTCCGCCTTTGAAGAACTGAAAAGGGCCCTAACACAATTTATATTCATATTCTGCTTTCTGTTTGTCTATTAGTACTAACGAGATTGCGCCTCATAGTGTTTGTCCGCGTCGCAAGAACAATCTGCACTTTTTGCGCTATCTGCCCTGAACTGTGTTGCTTTCGCAAGTTCTTTTGCACTTGCATGTTCTCATCGCAGGCAGTTTACTTTCAGTTCATGAATTAGTTGCCCCCGAATTTTTCTAGAGCAACTCAGTTCAGATTATGTTCTGAAACTTAACGAACATTTTTAAAGGTTTTTCCCTTTATTCCTATAATTCTAAATTTAATTATATATGAAACATGCACTTTCTGAATTTAAAATAATTAATAATTCATAATCCATTACAAAAACGTAGTTCCACTTTTTCGACAGAACCATTTAATAAAATAGCTATTATTTGTTTGTTCCATTTTATTAATAAAAATATTAAATTTTCCGACTGTACTTCAAATTTACAGCCGTTAATTGTAAACAAATCTTGAAATTATGAACTTCTGAACACTTGTTGATGAACACTTTTCTGTTCGCGTGGCTAATGTTAAATTACAGATCTGAACTGCACGAAGGGGGGAACTAAGAGAGAACTCGGCCTGCTCTAGTTTTTACGACACGAACAAACTTATTACTAATGTTAACATTAATGTATGATTTAGAGGTATAAAAGATACTGCTACCAAAAATATCTAAAAACAACTACCTATTGTAGAGTGCGGATGTAATTTTGCTTGCTCCTCAGTTGGTGGTAAATTAATAAAATATTTAATGGTTTAAATTTTAAACTAAGCAAAAGGGACGGATAAAACTGATAATTTTAGTATCAGAAGCAGTGAGTGAAAAAAATAAAAGAGAAAAGACAGAAAACCCTATCTTTTAAATTAAATTTAAAATAGAGTAAAGCCAAAATTGTAACCAAAATCGATTTGCTATTTTATCGATAATCGATGCTACGGACTCAGGAGTGCAAAATCTAACAACTTCCAAATCGTATAAGCCACTACCTATTTATTTACCTGAACGCAGCTCCAACGCATTAGTGCAAAGTTTGAGCCAGCTAATCGGAAGCAATAAATTCCATATAATTCATTTAAAGAAAGGTAACATGGCGGAAACAAATGTTCAAATGTTACAAAGAATGAAAATACTGTATATAATATCGCATTTCGATATAAATAAAAGGAGTTATATATACCAGCTAAAAAGTAGTAAGGTATTTGTGGTAGGTATCAATGGCATTGAATCTGATGTAGACCTGGATGAAATCGAAGAGGCTTTTGAAGATGCTGGTTTTAAAGCGAAGTCCGTTTACAATATCCAAATAAGAATATACTACCACAACTACTATTTCGAGTCGAGCTTGAACCTGACATGCAAACATTTAAAAATAATGAAACTCACCCTGTTTACGATATGTGGTATTTGTTGCATTCGACGTACCACTGTAGAGGAGCCTCACAAGAGAAAAGGTCCGGTGCAATGCTCAAATTGTCAAGAGTATGGCCGTACAATAATGTATTGTACGCTACGTTGTGTATGTGTCGCCTGCGATGATCTTCACCATTTGTCACAATGCTCGTCAGACAAAGCAGTAACTATTGTGGCAATCCTACCTCTGAGTCGAGACCACTAACCTGAGTCAGTCTGAGTTAGTTAGTCTCCTATGTCGTACGTAAACATAGTAAAGACTACCATTAACCCAAATCAGACATTCCTATACTAGCTTGGAGTCTACTTCATACGAGCGTAATGCTCGAAGGGCAGCTTGACTGCCCAATAGTATGGCTATATCTCGTCTTCTATAACCTCAGTTTAGATTGAACAGTGCACATCTTTCCATGTCAAGAATTTCTGCTGGTGTTATTGCGACAAGTTCCTAGGTACCATTGGCCTTTGGAAGCCAACCCCTCCCTGTGGACATCCCCTGGTCGTCGCGACGGCTATTCTTCTTCAGCGGATGTCCGCCGATCTTGTGTATAGAACTTCTGCCATCCATTTGGATGTCATCGAGTCTACTCCTCTTCTGCTGCAGTTTGGTTTTTGGAAAAATCATTCGACAACTGACCAAATCCACAGAGTTGGGAATATGGTCTAAAATACGTTGGAAGGGACGTTTCACAAGCTTTCGATAAGGCGTGGCATGCAGGTTTATTACAAAAGCTTCGGACATTGTTGCCAATGCAATATTGCGAGGTGTTTTCATCATACCTTGATGACAGGTACTTTAGTGTTAAGTACGAAACGGCCCATTCTTCTTTGAAAAAAATTAATGCTGGTGTCCCGCAAGGGAGCATCCTGGGGCATCTGCTATACCTCCTGTATACATACGACCTACCAACAGCAAATCAGCAAGTAACCGCAACATTTGCGGACGATACTGGTGTTCTGGCTACTGATAACACTATCGAAGACGCGACGGCTAAGCTACAAGTTAAACAAAACCAAATCAGCGCATATAGTTTTTCCACTGAAAAATACATCTTACAAACTGATTTTCATGGATGGGTTAATAATCCCACATGCCAACGAAGCCAAATACCTGGGTATTACACTCGATGCCAAATTGCGCTGGAAAGCTCACGTAAAGAAAAAACGAGAGGAGCTTGACCTGAAACCCCCAGATTATTACCTCCGTTTTTGGCGTGATGATCTCGCCCAAGAGTTGAATGCTCTTCCATTTTCCTTTTCTTGGTAAATGGAACTATAGCAGTTTAGTGGGATTTCTGTTTAATCCTACTGACCTGCACCATTGACCTACAATTCTCAGACCTCTTTGCAAGATATCGCAAAGATTTTCTTCAAAATTGCCTCTCGCTTTTATTACAATATCGTCTGCGTAGCCCTGGCAGTCTATGCCGTCTGACAATATTATCAGTAGTTCGTAAACAGCTAGGCTCCACATTAACGATGAAAGAACCCCTCCCTGTGGACATCCCCTGGTCGGGGTCGGTCCTCATTCAGTATTTCTCCACGGCTGTTGACGTCCGTGCTGCCCAATATTGTGTTGTGTGCGTTGACGTCGCATTGCAATACTAGTGGTAGGGTATTTTTGCCACAGAACTCCACCAGCTGCCGCACTTCTGCAGGCGCTGGATAGTTTTTTTCGCCCGGAAAGTATGCTGACGCCACTACGTTGACGCGCTTGTTGCCCTCGATGTTGAAGTCCCTCGTCATAAATTCTGTAAGACAAATATATACAATATTTTTACTAAGTAGGATGCAGGCTCTGTGTTTGTTATGCCTGTTATCCCTTATTACGTTTCCGCTTTCGTAGCTCAGCCCCCTGATTGCACCTTTGTAGTGCCAGGGCACTTCGATCTATACCATTCCCAGGTTAGATTTTGAAAAATTCTCGCGATTACCGACGGGGCACCTTTTAAGTGATGGACATTAACCTGGGTGCATTTGATACATGATCCGTTGCTCATTTCGTGGAGAGGTTATTTGGATGGGCCACTGCCTCATCCTCTGGAGCATCCTCTCCTCCTCTTCGTTGGGTCTTCTGAGTCTCACTTTCGGCAGACAGTATTTCCTCCGTCTCCATTGGCACTTGTACGGGGGTGTTTCCTTGGCTGCATCTGCGGGAGCCGATTTGCTCTCTGGCTTGTCCCGTGTTATGCCATGGACCAGCATTTTTGCCAAACCTGTAGTTGATGTTTCCAGATTTTTTGATGGTTTCGAGCGATTGCTCGTCAATTCCTAACGACATCAGCTGTCCGTTACCATATTCTTTGGTCTTCAGCACTCTCCAGAGCGGTGTGTTGATGCCTTCGTTTTGAGCATTAATTAATGTAAGTATCGGCCCAACCGTTTGGTTCTGGCAGACTTCTGGGTCCCTCATCGCCAGATCATGTGACTAATGATGCCCGTTTACATGATTTTATCTTAGGGGGCTGCTTGCTTAAGCCAGTCAGCTGTCTGCACATCCTTGCAATCGTCGGGTACATTCCCCGGTCAGAACTGCATGCCTTCAAATTAGAGCTTATAGGTCCAACCTTTCGCCACTTCAACAAGAATGGCTTCCTCTAACGCAGTAAGCTCCGTACTCGTGAGGTTTATCTCAGGGTATTTTTCTGCGAGCACTGCTATCCGGGCCACCTTAGAAACACTCGCATAGCTTTTGACTGCAGTTCTTCCTACTTCTCTTCTGGTTATTCTGTCGGACTTTACACCATAACTTTAGGCCTCTTGCCTTCTGCCAGCTGTGGTGGTGTTATGGCCTTGCGACTTCTCTTGTCCGTTTGTTGGTTGAATGGGGTTGCATCATCTTGTTCATGGCCTCGAGGTCTTCTTCTGCCCTCTGGAACTCATCCAGCGTCCTGTGTACCACTCTCAGGGTTACCGCCCAGTTTCGGACGCCATACCTTATTGCTGCTGGATGTTTCTACTCTATGTGTGATGGTTGAAGGAGCTGCTATTTTATCTGTTTCCACCCCGCGCGATACTACTATAGCTTGTGCTGTTGCACTATCTATTTTTGTTGGAATTACAGTCGTCCGAGGGGTTGATGCTACTACACCGGCTTGTGTAGTTGGTGCTGCTGGATCCGGCTTTGATGTTGCCTTTTCCGGCTTCTTGCGCTATGGCTTATGCTCCATTCGGGCTGCAAGTTCAGTGGCGGTTAATCACCGCACATTTAGGTTTTTTATGATGTCTTTTCTCCATATATATTCTTTTATATAGGGACTGGGTGAGATCAAAGAAAGAGCTCGTATGCAATGACACGGTCAAAATACTCTTGTAGAGGACCCGGGATCCAAGAGGCTCCATTCAAATATAGCACGGCATTATCCCCTGGCTGCAAACCATCCAATCGACACGGAAGTCGCTTAACACCGTGGGTTAGGGGTGGGTTCCACTCTTTCTATTATTACTAACGACTTATTACTTATTACCAGAGCGGATATTTGCTGAGAAGCGAAATCCAGCACACATTCAAATTCTTCTTACAGAATATCAGGCACAAGAAAAATACACATTTGCTATGAATCTTTGTGGAACATTTCTCGAAGCGAATATACCATTAAAAAACATCAAGTGCTAAAAACTTTTTTTCGAAATATACAAGCGATCCAATTCCATGTGAATCAACCCTTCGACAGCATTACGTGCCTCATCTGTACAAAAAAGTTTTACACGAGCTAAAAACAAAAGCTGAAAATAATTATATTTGGATCTATGTAGACGAGACAACAGACACAGAGCAACGACTAGTCATAAACTTTGTTTTCGGAGTATTGTCGAGTGATTCAGATGAACGGGCAAAAAGTTATTTATTCAACGTTGTAACTGTTGATGCTGCCATTGTCAACACTGCGGCCGCATTTGTTAACGACAGTTTGTCGTTACTTTGGCCAAACGGTGAGTTAAAATCTAGTTCAATACGTCCAATTTGTGATTCGTATATTAACTATTTTGCTTAAAATCCCCGGTATTCAGTATAATAAAGTCCTGCTAATTGTAACGGATGCGGCATCATATATGCTGGCTGCTGTTAGTGCTCTCAAAATTGTTTACCCTAAGATGATGCATTTTACTTGCCTTTCTCATGGGTTACACAGACTACCAGAGTTTGTCCGGGGTTAACAGTTTGATTTCAAATAATAATCTGCATTTCTAAAGGTAAAGTTTTGTTGAAATATTTTAGAACATTTAACAAATTCTTAATTTTTAAGACTCCATTGCGACGCAATGAATTCCAGGGCGTTCTTCCAAGAATACCTCTGCCGCCAATACCATGCATAACGCGTTGGTGTACGTGGTTAAAGGCTGCTTTTTATTATTGTGACTATTTCAATTTCGTGAAGAGAATAGTGAATTTATTTAGTACCGATGATACTGAGCCTATTCAATGATTCCAGGAGTGGTTTAATTCAAACCGCTTAAATTGCAGATCTAGCTTATATAAAATGCAATTTTTCCAGCCTTGCAAGTACTATTGAAAGACACGAAGCTCGAGGAATAGAAATTAAAGAATATATCCGCGTTGTCGAGGAAATACGCACCTCTATATCTGCTGTAGAAAATAAAACATATTCCGAGCGCTTAACGCCATTCTCGGCAGAAACAAGGGATACAAACCCCTTACAGAAATAAATGACATTTTGCACCAAGGTATGGATGCCACGGACTCATACGTAAATAAACTTTCCCCAACGGAACTGCCTCTTTTTTCATATTGTCCCGTGTCGTCTGCAGATGTTGAACGAAGTTTCTCCGCATATGCAAACATCGTAATCGAAAAACTAAAATCTTTTGTATTTGAAAATTTAAAATACCATTTAATAATTTACTGCAACAATAAAAATGTTCTTCAAGAGGAACAATAAAATTAGAGGGAAACTTGTAACGAGAGCAGATAAGAATAAAAATAAAATGTACTTGTGATTTATTTATAGATTTTGATTAATATAAATATGTATTTGAAGAGATTTTTGTTTTTGTTATTTGAATGCATATTTTTGATTTTTTTGTTCATATTATAAACACTTATTTAAACATTTTTCATGCATATAAATATACGCTACAAATAGCATTAAGAAGAATAGATTCGGAAGATCCGTTTCATATGAATTTGTATGAATTAAAGCCTATACTTTTTGAATGGAACAATCACAATTTTAATTTTACATTCATGCGTGTTCACTAAAACAGTTATTATTGCACCACAATAATGATTTTGGTCGAACCATGATTTAAAATATTTTTATTACTATTTACTAATATATTTGTGACTTTACTATTTAAAACAATACAATAATATGAAATTTTATATTATTCTAACTTTTCAGTGGTACAATTTAAACCAAAAACTACCAGCTTGTTTCCAATCCAAATTTATTCCAATGCTTCAGCCAGATGATATTACGATGCAATGGCTACAACGTGCAAAGATTGTCTCAGCTAATATTTGGTTGCATATGTGGCATGCCTTCGCTCGCCTTTTTCTTCGATTCTTTATGACTCAAACTGATATTAACGGTTTTCTCAAAAGAGGATCTATGTTTATTCTTTCGGAGCATCAATTTAAGAAATTATTAAGTGCTGGTGGGTTTTCCGCCTCAACGTATGATTCAGTATGTATTTAATCCAAAATATTTTTTGTAACAAGTATAATTCTAATTTGTACACTTCAATAATAGATGAGCTTGGTGGATATTGGTGCAGGCGACGGAGAGATATCAATACGGCTGTTAAATTCTTTAAAAGGCAAAGAAAGCCATTTGAAAGTGTGTGCGTTTGCTACTGAAACAAGTTGGATTATGCGGGAACGTTTAAGGAAGCTCAATTTTAACGTGATTGAAAGTATCAATGAAATTCGAAACGTCCATTTAGTCTCATGTCTTAACGTGCTTGATCGTTGCGTTGATCCCTTTGAACTTTTACGAGATGTGCATGCAGCATTAGCGACTGATGGTCGCGTTTTAATGGCTTTGGTGCTACCATACGTGCACTACGTGGAATCTAATAAGTCAAACTTACGCATACATCCTTTAATGAATCATTGGCCAGAAAAAGCTAAGCAGTTCTCATTTGAAGCGGAGGCAATTATATTATTTGAATTAATTGAGAAACTAGGATTTGAGGTGGAAGCCTGGACTAAAGCACCATACCTCTGTGAAGGTGATCTGCGACAATCTTTTTATTGGCTTATAGACATAGTTGTAGTGTTGTCAAAGAAGTCACATCCCGAAAACCTGCATTAAGGTACGTGCAAACAGCGGTACGCTACAATACATAACATTCACGTATGCCATGCGGTAACGATAAAAGCAAACATATCCAAACAGACGCGGTACGGTGCGCTGCGTTTCATAAAGTTCTTTTTAATTTTGTGATGGCAGAATCAAACTCGGAAGATGAACTATTGCAGTATTACTAAATTAAGAATATTGGTACTCAATGTTTGGGGTCTTTTCTGTTTCAATAAAAATGGCTGCCTTGTACCGTGCGGTCAATTGTGTCAGATGCGGTACAATTTTCGGAAATAAATAGCTACATGTTGAATAGATGAATAGTGAATTACAAATTTCTTTTAAATCGCGTAATATGAGTAATAAATTATGTTTACACTTAAGGCCCATCACAAGTTGACAACCCTGACTAAGCGTAGAAGTGGAAAAGTGTACTTCAACAAACTTATCATTTTAAAAGTGTTAAACTAATTAAAAAATATTAAAAACTGTCCTCAAGTGTAGGTAACCATATAGTGCGTGTCTTGCAGTGCCGCGATCGCTGCGTGAAACACTTTAAAAGTGGTAATCTTCTCCAGTTGCATAGCGGAGTGAACAAAAACAAATTAATTTGGTGTGCTGAAACAAAAACAATACTTTTGGCGCGCTGAATCAGCTGAATATTGGCGAAACAAAGAATCCAAAAAGTATGAAGTGATTTTTGATTTTTCCTTTTCCCTGCTAACATAATTCAAAATAGAGTTACCAAAAACATTTCAAAACAAACTTAAACAAAAATATAAAGAAAAAAACCGAAAAATTTCCTAATGTCTGTAGGCCACCCCCACCCAAATGAGGCGGCCAAATACAGCAACAATCACAACCACAACAAACTCCTCAGCCGCAACAGCAACAAACATCGGGCCTCCCACAGCAGCAAACGCCGCAACAGCAGCAGCCGCCGAATTCGAAGCTGCAACAGCACCAACAACTTGAAATAGAACAACCCAAGCTGGAACAGCTACAAAAGCATCAGCCACAAATTCTAAAATCAGCCCAAACATGAATGTGCAACAGCATATACAGTAACTTCAAGACCTGCTGCAATTGTTAGACCAGCAACAAGCTTCGCCTCAAACATTAAATAGTAAGTATACACCTGGTAACGGTTGGACTGTTGTTGAGGTCAAAAAAAGACCCCGCGAACGACCAATGCATCCCAAGAACAAGCCAAACTCGACAAATATTGGCTAAGTGTCCAGAAAATAGGATTTCTTCCCTAGAAATTGAAGAATATGATAAAGGTGTTAAGCCCCAAGTAAAAGCCCCCAAGCCTCCACCAATATTTGTTGACAAAGTTCCTAACGGAAATAGCTCGTAGTTCTTATAATTTAAAATTCATAAGTAATGAGCAAGTAAAAATACAGGCATCGACTCCTGAAACCTCCAAAAGAATCATAAATCAACTAGGGCAAAAAAATACAGAATTCTACACCTATAAATCACAACAGGAAAGAAGCTTTAGGGTAAAATACATGTACCCGTCTATAAGCACTGATGAAATTGCCGAAGCACTACTAAGACTTGGCCATACTGCCGTGAACATATGGAATGTTAAACAAAGAAACACCAAAAAACCACTGTCAATGTTCATTGTTGAGATAAAAGTGAACCCAAACAAAAAGGATATTTACCGAATCAAGGTTTTCTTCAAAACGAAAATTACATTTGAGCCACCTCTTCCAAAACGCGAAATCCCCCAATGCGCTAATTGCCAGCAGTATGGTCACACAGAACCCTACTGCCACAGAAAACCGGTCTCCATTAAATGTACTTGGAACTATCGTCTGCAGATTGCTCGCGTAAGAAGAGAACTGATGACGTCAAATGTGCATTGTGTGAAGGTAATTACCCAGCAAATTATAAAGGCTGTACAAAAAATTGCAAACATTAAAATATCCACCACTGAGAAGAAAGGAGCCCAATCCCACACTTGTTGTATCCCAACCATCCACTCTCTCATGACGACAATTAGTGAATGGCGACGATTTTGTGTAGCGTATGTATTGTTCTTATTGTTGTCGAATGTTAATAGAGGAATTTGAAGGTATTGCAGTATGTGTAGGTTGTTTATTGTTATAAATATTGTGTATTGGGGTTTGGTGTTGTAGAGAACTTGTTTTTTGAGATGGGGAATAGGTGTTATGTGGGGGGTAGGTAAAACCTATCCAAAATCAATATGTTACCGCATCATTTGCAGACGATACTGCTCTTCTAGCAATAGATAAAACAATCGAAGATGTAACGATAAAACTGCAATCAGCTGTGAATTCTGTGGTACGGGAAGAACTCGACTTAAAAGTAACCAAATTATAATACCTCATTGGCAGACACTAAGGTTTCAACCCATAACAAACTATTGATATATAGACATCTTGAAGCCGCTCTGGACTTATGGCATACTATTTTGAGGATGTGCCAGTGAAAAATACATTAACACTATTCAAATACTTCAAAACAAGGTATTGCTACAGATTGTTCATGCTCCATATTACGTAAGGAATTGTCACCTACATCGTGATCTTGGCATGTCAACCGTCATTAACGCGGCGAAAGAATTTGCCATGGCTCACAAACAGCGACTTAGATGTCATGTCAGCGTTGAAGCATCAAGTCTACTCCAGACGAATGCACTGCGTCTACGGCTTAATCGCAAAATAGTTGCAGATCTGTTGGGAAACCAGTAGCAGCAGATGTGTATAATATATTTATATGGTATGTAAAATACACCATGCTTTTGTTTTCTTTTTTTTAATTCATTCTAAACAAATTACTTGTTAGTACCTTTGTTTGTATTGATTGTACTAATTGTAATAATAAAAACGTATCTAAATAGTGTCTAAACTACGTTGATGAGATACAAAAAAAAAAAAATTAAAAATGAGTGGGGTTATTGAGAATTGAGGAGAAAGAGGGAGAAGAAACATTGAAAAATGGTGTATTCATTCGCTTTGTACAAATTAAGTGCTTCTCGGTGTATATATTTGTTTTGTGTTTTGATTTTTAATATTTCTTTTGCTTCAGTGAATTTGGGGGAAGATCTAGCAGAGGAGTGGTGGTCACCTCAGCAGTTGTCAGCAATTTTTGGGGATGTGAGGAGAACACTGCACGTGTCGGGGGTGGGAGCGCTTTTGGACCATTTAGCTGCGTGGCCTAGCTTTTGGCAATTGTTGCACCTCATTTGATTGGGAAAATATGGTTTTGCATGAGATGAGCGCCAGGATCTTGGACTGATTCTGGGAGTTGGTATTGGTCGAACATGAGGAGTAATACTCCGCTAGGAAAAGATTTACCGTCTAATTTTTATTAAATTTAAACACTTCGACAACGCCTTGGTCTTTCATGTTTTCAATTAATTCTTGTTCAGGCAAGTCATTAAGATATGGAGCGTAGATCGTGCCTTTGGAATAATTAAGGTTAGAATGAAACTTGGCATTTACTGAACAAATTCCATTTACATATTTTGTGGCAATGAATTTATCGGCAATCGATTTATTTTTTAATGGTGGTAGCAAATTACCATCACGTAATTTAGTAATCTTTTGGATCTCTGTGTTGATTAATTAATTAATTTATTTATTTTAAAGCGTTCACATATAAGACAGGGTCTTTTAAATGCGTCAAGAAGTATCCGAATAACAATGAATTATATATAACAAAAATTACTTAAAATAAGACTAAGAATGTAAGTTAAATTAAACTAAATTATTAGATCAGACAAATAAATAAGTTAAGATCAGATAAATAAATAATTAAACATATAAATAATTGAATAAATAAATAATTTACAGCTAATCGGAAGCAATAAATTCCATATAATTCATTTAAAGAAAGGTAACATGGCGGAAACAAATGTTCAAATGTTACAAAGAATGAAAATACTGTATATAATATCGCATTTCGATATAAATAAAAGGAGTTATATATACCAGCTAAAAAGTAGTAAGGTATTTGTGGTAGGTATCAATGGCATTGAATCTGATGTAGACCTGGATGAAATCGAAGAGGCTTTTGAAGATGCTGGTTTTAAAGCGAAGTCCGTTTACAATATACAAATAAGAATATACTACCACAACTACTATTTCGAGTCGAGCTTGAACCTGACATGCAAACATTTAAAAATAATGAAACTCACCCTGTTTACGATATGTGGTATTTGTTGCATTCGACGTACCACTGTAGAGGAGCCTCACAAGAGAAAAGGTCCGGTGCAATGCTCAAATTGTCAAGAGTATGGCCGTACAATAATGTATTGTACGCTACGTTGTGTATGTGCCGCCTGCGATGATCTTCACCATTTGTCACAATGCTCGTCAGACAAAGCAGTAACTATTGTGGCAATCCTACCTCTGAGTCGAGACCACTAACCTGAGTCAGTCTGAGTTAGTTAGTCTCCTATGTCGTACGTAAACATAGTAAAGACTACCATTAACCCAAATCAGACATTCCTATACTAGCTTGGAGTCTACTTCATACGAGCGTAATGCTAGAAGGGCAGCTTGACTGCCCAATAGTATGGCTATATCTCGTCTTCTATAACCTCAGTTTAGATTGTAACGACTCTATTTCGGCTGGGGTAAAACTCAGCGGGTTCCAGGGGTCGTATACAGAAATTAGTGTTAAAAGCCGGTGTGTACTTATATGTGGTTTATTTAATTCATTTATTTAATTATAATTGTTTATAATTTAATTTATATTAATTTATTAGTTTGAAAATGATTTTACTCTGCTAATTAACTTAAATAACTTGTTTAATTAAATTAGTTTAAATAGTTTTATTTTGCTTAACTTATTCAAATTTGGTTTTGTTCTAATTTAAATTACTTAAATAATTAGACTTGCTAGTCGCTTGGGGCCTCGTCTGTGTGGTCGCTGTTGGCAATGCTAGTCTCCGCGAGAATCGGTAGGACCATAAACTCGCGGTTCTGTACGTTAGTATATGTCACCACGAGAATCGGTAGAACCATAAACTCGTGGGGCGGTCTTAGCGTTAGTATAAGTCACCACGAGAATCGGTAGAACCATAAACTCGTGGGGCGGTTTTAGCGTTAGTATAAGTCACCACGAGAATCGGTAGAACCATAAACTCGTGGGGCGGTCTTAGCGTTAGTATATGTCACCACGAGAATCGGTAGAACCATAAACTCGTGGGGCGGTCTTAGCGTTAGTATATGTCACCACGAGAATCGGTAGAACCATAAACTCGTGGGGCGGTCTTAGCGTTAGTATAAGTCACCACGAGAATCGGTAGAACCATAAACTCGTGGGGCGGTCTTAGCGTTAGTATATGTCACCACGAGAATCGGTAGAACCATAAACTCGTGGGGCGGTCTTAGCGTTGGAGTAAGTCTAGTCTTGTGTAAAAGTATACTTTACCTTGGTGCTACTGGTGCTGGAGTTTTGCTGCTGCTGGATCGGAGTGTGTCTTGTCTGCCTGATGCCGAATGAAAGAAAGAGACTGGGTTGCCAGTTGCTCCTGCTTTTATGCTCCAGGTTTAGTGTAGATCATCCAATAGTTGTTGCTGTGCGGGAACTGTAGTTTGTTGTGGCATGTTGCTACAGTTTCCCGCATTGTTCTTCTTGTTTGAATTTGACCTTGGGCCACCTTCAGCACATTGTTGTTTTTTTCTCGCTGTTGTTCTTGTAAGTTTTTGCCCCTGGGCCACCTTCAATATTGTGTTGTTGTTGTGGTGATTTACCTTGTTGTTGTTCCTTGTGTTGTTTGTTGTTGTTGCTATTTGTCCTTCGGCCACCTTCAGCACTTTGTTGATATTTTTTATTGATGGCTTAAAATAGTTAAAAATATTAAAACATTGGATATTTAATTTTTGCTTCTCCTCTTTATGCTTTGTCCGGCCTGTTGGTGTGCTTAGCAATCGGTCTGTCGTGTTCCACTTTGTGCTTGGCCTTCGTGTTTGGGTGTTGTTAGTGGGTTAATTTTCCGAACTAATGCAGTCGGCAACTTCTGTCGCGATCTCTTGTAAGTTTCTAACATTGCGTTAGGCACTGTTGTTGTAAATTCATATTATTTTAACTGTGGTCAGCCGGTTGCACAATTGTTTGTGTGATATTCTCCTGTGTTATCTTGCGTTGTTGACTTCGTTGTATGTTTTTCGTCGCTTATCACAGGGTTCCACTGTCTGACTTAATTGTGGCTGTGTCTTCTGTCCTCCCAATGCAGAGTATAACACTTGTTGTTGGCAGCATTACTATGGTGGGAGGTGTCTTAGACTCACTTGTATGATGGCTGCTGCACTAAATATGATGGCGGTTGTGTATGTGCTTTTTAGCAATACAGGTGGGAGGAGCCAAAGTCTTAGGACTATTAACGTGTATATTTTAGGGTTGGTTGTTTAAGCACTTGGCCCCTATTTTAAATATACACGTTTGGGGCGTTATGGCAAAACTAAATATGTAGGGGCAAATTTAAGCCTAAAATTTGCTCCTTACATGTCCTCCCTACTTTACGGCTGGTAGCGGACTTGTACCGTTCCGTGGTAAATAACTACTTTATATGGGTACCGACCAAATCGTATGCGCCCCTTAGTGCATTTGCCTTCTTCCTCCTTGAATTTCATCACTATCCCGTCCACTAATGCTTCAGGTAATCCCCGTCCCTTGGGTCCTTGGAGTTCGTCTATATTGTTAAACAATAGGGGTTCCTCGGGTGTCTGACTGATTTTTGTTTTTGGAGCACCCGTTTTCTGCCGCTTCCAGGTAACCTCGTCGTCGTTGTCCGATGTGTCCGATTCCTGTTGTCGACGTGTCCGGGTAACGGCTGGGTCCACGATGGGCGGCTTAGTAACTGTTGGAATGTGTTGAGCCCGTTTATTTGCTTCCACTAGCTGTTTCAGCAAATGTATCACCTCCTTTCGCTTTTGTTTCACATCTTGGAGGTTGTACCATGCCGTCATGTCTGCGGACTCCCACGAGTTTCCTTGTATGGGTTCGGTAAAAAACTTCTCCGCGTTCAGCATTACGTAAACACCACAGTCGATCTGGTTAGGTTGTTGTGGTGTTCGTAATCGGTACAAGGGTATATTATCGGCGTTGAATGATTTACTTGGCGTCTTCCCGAATTTGGTTCTAAATTCCTCGTACAGGTATTCCCGCAGTATGTTGGCCTCAGCTTCGTGTGCGCCCCCCGCCGAGTGAGTCCATCATTAGTATTGTCGTGCCCTTCTTCCCGGCAACTATCGCCCCAGGGAAACAGACGATGGCCAGATACCAATGGTGGTGCTGGTTGATGGGGATCAGGATAGAGTCTTTATCAAACAGGTCCTCCCCGCTGGTCCACCTTTCTACGCCTGAGTGTCTTCCGGCGGCTGTTCCTCGGTGCCGGGTTAGTTTAGAATAAAATTGTGCACTAAACACGTGGACTCGGTGTTGTTGCCGTCTCGGTATCAGGTTTAGTTGCACCCATTTCAGGTAAAAATCGACCAGTATGTCGTTCAGGAGGCAGCCTTCCCGTAAGCGACTAACATCGCCTCTTCTGATCGTGATTCCGCCCGGTCCTGGTGGGTATACTGCGAGCACCTGGTCTTGGATATCCTGCTTACCCTCGTCTTCTGAGGTTAGGATTATGGTAGCTGTCGTTGGGTTCAAGGTCTCCGATTCGATGCTGATGCGGTTGACTTGAGTCACTTGAGTCGATGCCATGATTTTGGATTTTTTTTTTCTTCAGATTTTGTGTAAAATTTTTGATACTTACTTGTTGGTAGCTATTCTTCAAAGAGGCTGATATGCTGATGTGGCCGTCCTTTTATACTATTTTCCAGCGGTAACGGTGGTTTGGTATAACGGTAATTATTTCTCTTTGAATTCAACAATTTCTGTCTGGTTTTCCCATTGCTTTCGTAATTATATTTAAAACTGTTTCTGATCCGATGATGTGGAGTGACCTTCAATGGTATCAGGCGCACAGTATGGTTTCAGTTCACTGACGTGGGCGGTTCTTCCGCGTTCCCCTTCCGTGTGGCTTAACTCAGTGATAACCGGTGAAACCAATTCGTTATTCGGTAAGGGCCGTCGTATCGTGGTGCCAGTTTAGCAGCAAAGTGATCGGTAGCTTTGGACAGGTGGTGTTGCTTAACCAGTACGAGTTGGCCAATGCTGGGTTTCCAGGCTCGGCGTCGCAGATTATAGTACCTTCTCTGGTCCTGGGTTGCTCGCTCCAAATTCTGCTTCACGATGCGATAAGTTTCTTGCAGCTGCTCCACTCGCTCATTAGGAGTCTGTGGAGGTAGCCCTGTACCCAAAGTTGTTTCATCGTACAGTGCCTTTGGTAGTCGCGGTTCGCGTCCTTGTACCAGATAAGCCGGACTGTACCCTGTTGTCTCCGACACACTAGTGTTGATTGCTAGCGTCAATTCTGGAAGCAAGTCATCCCACTTCTGTTGCCGCTGACTCGCGAATTGGGCCACCATAGTCTTGATGGTGCGATTTGTCCGTTCCACCGCATTTTCCTGTGGAGTGTAGGGTGCCGTGAACTGGCGCCTGATGCCATAGTCTTTGGTAAATCGTCGGAATGCTCGACTGGTGAATTG
This sequence comes from Clusia tigrina, assembly GCA_920105625.2. Classification (NCBI taxonomy): domain Eukaryota; kingdom Metazoa; phylum Arthropoda; class Insecta; order Diptera; family Clusiidae; genus Clusia; species Clusia tigrina. The sequence continues at coordinate 158,875,994 of OV050030.1, read as the reverse complement.
TGACCCATTGTCCGTCACCAGAATCTTGGGTACTCCAAAACGCGACAGTATGTGTTCCCGGAAAGCCCGTTGTAATGTCTCGGTGGTGGCTTTTCGGAGGGGAGCCATCTCTGTCCATTTGGAGAACTTATCGAAAAACACAACTAGCATGGTGTTGCCATGCGTGGAACGGGGTAAGGGTCCGACAAAGTCCGCGCACAATATGGCCCACGGCTCCAGGGGTATTTGCGTCAGCATTTCTCCAGCAGGTTGTTGTTGGCTGGGCTTGTACTTCTGGCATAGTGTGCACTGACGAACGTAGCGGCTGGTGTCCCGGAACAGTCCTGGCCAGTAGTACCTATTTGCAACTCGGGCTATCGTTTTCCGGATGCCTAGGTGTCCTGCGGTTGGCGCGTCGTGGTTCTCTTGCAAAATTCGTACCCTCAGAGGCCTAGGTACGCATAGCTTCCATGGTGTACAGTCCTCATCACCTGTGCGATTTGGTATATGGCGATACAGCTGCCCGTTTTCCAGTGTGTAGTCGGAGAATTTAGCCGGGTTGGCAAGTATTTCTCCTTTTCGCTTGAGCCACCACTTGCAATTTTGCTCTGCTTGGTCCTGCACAGTGACAGTGCATGCAGCCTCGACCGGTTGTCTTGATAGTGCGTCCGCCAGTACATTTAGTTTTCCTTTGCGGTATTGTACCTCGAATGAATGCTGCTGAAGTTCTAGCGCCCACCGTGCTATGCGTCCTGAAGGGCTCTCGATGGAATTTAGCCACTTCAGCGATAGGTGGTCGGTGATCACGGTAAAGTGGTAGCCCTCCAGATATGGCCGCATTTTCCGGATGCCCCATATTATGGCTAGACACTCCTTCTCAGCTGGGGAGTAGTTTAGCTCAGCTCCATTCAGGTGTCTACTAGCGTACGCTATTACTCGCTCCGCCCCCTCGATCTCCTGCGTGAGCACTGCTCCCAACCCGTAGTCACTGGCGTCGGTCTGGAGCGTGAACTTCTGACTAAAGTCTGGGCAGGCGAGAATCGGAGCTTCCGTCAATCGTTGTTTCAGTAATTCAAAAGCCTCCTGTTGTTCGGTACCCCATCGGAAATGTTTTCCTTTCTTAAGCAGCATCGTTAAAGGGTGTACTGCTTTTGCAAAGTCGGGTACAAAACGGCGGTACCAAGATGCGATGCCCAAGCAGCGACGTAGCTGTCGTATGTTCTCTGGTGGTTGCAGCTCCCGTATGGCAGCGATTTTATCTGGGTCAGTATGTATTCCTTTGTCGCTGACCACGTGTCCCAGATATTTTAGCTCCTTCCGAAAGAATGCACACTTCTCCAGATTTAGTTTCAAATTTGCCTCCCTCAACCGTCGGAACACCTCTTGCAGGTTTCTCATGTGTTCTTCTAGGTCTCTCCCTGTGACAATAATGTCATCAAGGTAGGCAAATGCGTGTGGCTCCATGTCGTGGCCAATAACTTGGTCCAGTGCTCTTTGAAAGGTTGCTGGTGCGGAGTGTAGCCCGAAAGGCATAACACGCCACTGGAAGAGGCCTCTGCCGGGTACCGTGAATGCGGTATACTGCTTGCTCTGCTCCTCCATGGGTATCTGCCAATACCCGTTCTTCAGATCGAGACTACTGATGTATTTAGCCTCACGCAGTCGGTCTAAGATGTGTTGGATTCGCGGCAGTGGGTATGCGTCGGGTATGGACCTGGCGTTGAGTTGTCGATAATCGATGCACAGACGCCATTTCCCATCCCGTTTCCTTACTAGCACAATCGGTGCGCTGTGGGGGCTATGCGAGGGTTCGATACAGCCTTTAGCTATTAATTCGTCCACTTCCGCGCCAATGATTTCTTGCTGCGCTGGATTTCTCGGGTAGTATCGTTGCTTGATGGGTCGGTCATCGCGCATCACTATTTTGTGGCTTGTGATATTGGTCACGTTTGGCCCGTCTGTGAATTTAGCCAACTCTGTGGCCAGAAACAGTTTTATCTTTGATTCGTCCGTAGCGGCTTCATGTCGTATGGTTGTGCACGATGCGATAACTTGTGATTGCACACCATCCGTCTTGGGGCCTAGCTGGTATTCCTGGCCTCCACATGTCATGGATAGGCCTTGCTGTGTCATGAAGTCCAGGCCGAGCAGTAAGTCGTCGGTGGAGTCGGGCATGCTAAGTAGCTTCAGCTGACATACCTTTCCACCAAGCTTGACACACGTCACAAACGCTTGAGTAATATCCCTTGTTCGACCATCCGCCATCCGTGCTCTAGTGTATGTAGAGTTTACTCTACCGGTGGTAGCACCTAAATGGGAAATGAGTCGCTCGCTGATGAAACTCCTTGTGGCGCCTGTGTCTAGTGTGGCCGTGATGTTTTCTGTGCCAATGGTGACGGCGGCACAGATACGCTGTCCATCGTAGCGTAGTGCACTTACTGCGTTTGAGGCTTGTTGTCCGTGGGCTGCTCCATGCCTCGTTGCTGGCGGCAGCCCCGCTCGTTTCCCCCTACCGTCCTACAGCATTCAACTGTTCTAGTTCCTCTCCTACCGCACTCCCAACAGAAAAGTACTTGGGCATTGCGGCAGTGTCGCGCTATGTGATCAGACTGACCACATCTTCTGCATGCTGTTCGTGGACTTATAGGTACCACCTTGTTGGTACAGTTGGCTGGTGCTACTTGTCGGTTTCTGGTTTCGCATGGGGACATGCGCTCGACCCGTGGTTGTATCTCGTGGCGTGTTGGTGGTGGTCGTGGTGGCGGTGGTCGTGGTGGTGCTGCTCGTGAAGCCTCGTTGTCACCACGTATGCCCTCGAGGTCTTCCGCCATTTCCACCAATTCTTCCAGCGTATCGAAATCCTTTCGACGGACATACCACTGGTATTCCTCTAGGCTGTTGCGAAAGATTCGCTCTAACTTCTGGGCCTCCGTGTATCCTGCGTGACGCATCAGGTTTTGAAGTTCTACCACGTACTGTTTGAAGTGTTCACGTGGGTTTTGCCGTCGTTGGCGAATTTCATCCTCCAGCTTTTCGAAGTACCTGGTGGGTAGGAAAAACTTCAAGAAGTCCTTTTTGAATAAAACCCAATCAACCCATGCTCGGTTGTTGTTTCTATACCAGAGCAGAGCACGCTCCTTTAGGAGTTCTGGCATAGTTCGAGGCAGCATGTGCTTGTTTAGTCCATAGACTTCCGATAATTCTTCCACTCGCTCTATGAAAGCTCTCGGGTCATGCCCTCCATCATATTTCAAGGACCATTTCCTAACGTGGTCGATGACTGCCGAGTAGATGGCTATCCCGCTTCGCGAGACTTCAGGGACTACTGTCTGGAACGCGGTATCATATACAGCTGGAACATTTCCGGCTGCCCATAGCGTGTCTTTCTTCGTGGCTGTCGATGCTCCGGGGCTTATAGGTCGCTCTGCGCTGGGGCTAGCTCTCAAGTGTGGACTGGGTCCTGGCGACAAAGTCTTCGTGAGTCGGGCCTGTAGCTCTGCCAGCCGAACCTCCTGGTCTAGAGTCATCTCTGTGTCGGTGATAAACTCCGCAAGCCTCTTTCGTAGCTCTTCCACTGTGCCCGTGGCCTCTAGGCCAAACTCGACACAACAGACTACCAGTTGGTCTTTTCGCACGGTGTACACCCAACTCGTCTTTCCCATCCTGTGTCAGACTCTGGTGATGGGACGTGGGTTGGATAATATAGCTTTGTTGTATTTACTCTCTTTATTCTGAGAGTCCCTGCTCGGGCGCCACTGTAACGACTCTATTTCGGCTGGGGTAAAACTCAGCGGGTTCCAGGGGTCGTATACAGAAATTAGTGTTAAAAGCCGGTGTGTACTTATATGTGGTTTATTTAATTCATTTATTTAATTATAATTGTTTATAATTTGATTTATATTAATTTATTAGTTTGAAAATGATTTTACTCTGCTAATTAACTTAAATAACTTGTTTAATTAAATTAGTTTAAATAGTTTTATTTTGCTTAACTTATTCAAATTTGGTTTTGTTCTAATTTAAATTACTTAAATAATTAGACTTGCTAGTCGCTTGGGGCCTCGTCTGTGTGGTCGCTGTTGGCAATGCTAGTCTCCGCGAGAATCGGTAGGACCATAAACTCGCGGTTCTGTACGTTAGTATATGTCACCACGAGAAACGGTAGAACCATAAACTCGTGGGGCGGTCTTAGCGTTAGTATAAGTCACCACGAGAATCGGTAGAACCATAAACTCGTGGGGCGGTTTTAGCGTTAGTATAAGTCACCACGAGAATCGGTAGAACCATAAACTCGTGGGGCGGTCTTAGCGTTAGTATATGTCACCACGAGAATCGGTAGAACCATAAACTCGTGGGGCGGTCTTAGCGTTAGTATATGTCACCACGAGAATCGGTAGAACCATAAACTCGTGGGGCGGTCTTAGCGTTAGTATAAGTCACCACGAGAATCGGTAGAACCATAAACTCGTGGGGCGGTCTTAGCGTTAGTATATGTCACCACGAGAATCGGTAGAACCATAAACTCGTGGGGCGGTCTTAGCGTTGGAGTAAGTCTAGTCTTGTGTAAAAGTATACTTTACCTTGGTGCTACTGGTGCTGGAGTTTTGCTGCTGCTGGATCGGAGTGTGTCTTGTCTGCCTGATGCCGAATGAAAGAAAGAGACTGGGTTGCCAGTTGCTCCTGCTTTTATGCTCCAGGTTTAGTGTAGATCATCCAATAGTTGTTGCTGTGCGGGAACTGTAGTTTGTTGTGGCATGTTGCTACAGTTTCCCGCATTGTTCTTCTTGTTTGAATTTGACCTTGGGCCACCTTCAGCACATTGTTGTTTTTTTCTCGCTGTTGTTCTTGTAAGTTTTTGCCCCTGGGCCACCTTCAATATTGTGTTGTTGTTGTGGTGATTTACCTTGTTGTTGTTCCTTGTGTTGTTTGTTGTTGTTGCTATTTGTCCTTCGGCCACCTTCAGCACTTTGTTGATATTTTTTATTGATGGCTTAAAATAGTTAAAAATATTAAAACATTGGATATTTAATTTTTGCTTCTCCTCTTTATGCTTTGTCCGGCCTGTTGGTGTGCTTAGCGATCGGTCTGTCGTGTTCCACTTTGTGCTTGGCCTTCGTGTTTGGGTGTTGTTAGTGGGTTAATTTTCCGAACTAATGCAGTCGGCAACTTCTGTCGCGATCTCTTGTAAGTTTCTAACATTGCGTTAGGCACTGTTGTTGTAAATTCATATTATTTTAACTGTGGTCAGCCGGTTGCACAATTGTTTGTGTGATATTCTCCTGTGTTATCTTGCGTTGTTGACTTCGTTGTATGTTTTTCGTCGCTTATCACAGGGTTCCACTGTCTGACTTAATTGTGGCTGTGTCTTCTGTCCTCCCAATGCAGAGTATAACACTTGTTGTTGGCAGCATTACTATGGTGGGAGGTGTCTTAGACTCACTTGTATGATGGCTGCTGCACTAAATATGATGGCGGTTGTGTATGTGCTTTTTAGCAATACAGGTGGGAGGAGCCAAAGTCTTAGGACTATTAACGTGTATATTTTAGGGTTGGTTGTTTAAGCACTTGGCCCCTATTTTAAATATACACGTTTGGGGCGTTATGGCAAAACTAAATATGTAGGGGCAAATTTAAGCCTAAAATTTGCTCCTTACATGTCCTCCCTACTTTACGGCTGGTAGCGGACTTGTACCGTTCCGTGGTAAATAACTACTTTATATGGGTACCGACCAAATCGTATGCGCCCCTTAGTGCATTTGCCTTCTTCCTCCTTGAATTTCATCACTATCCCGTCCACTAATGCTTCAGGTAATCCCCGTCCCTTGGGTCCTTGGAGTTCGTCTATATTGTTAAACAATAGGGGTTCCTCGGGTGTCTGACTGATTTTTGTTTTTGGAGCACCCGTTTTCTGCCGCTTCCAGGTAACCTCGTCGTCGTTGTCCGATGTGTCCGATTCCCGTTGTCGACGTGTCCGGGTAACGGCTGGGTCCACGATGGGCGGCTTAGTAACTGTTGGAATGTGTTGAGCCCGTTTATTTGCTTCCACTAGCTGTTTCAGCAAATGTATCACCTCCTTTCGCTTTTGTTTCACATCTTGGAGGTTGTACCATGCCGTCATGTCTGCGGACTCCCACGAGTTTCCTTGTATGGGTTCGGTAAAAAACTTCTCCGCGTTCAGCATTACGTAAACACCACAGTCGATCTGGTTAGGTTGTTGTGGTGTTCGTAATCGGTACAAGGGTATATTATCGGCGTTGAATGATTTACTTGGCGTCTTCCCGAATTTGGTTCTAAATTCCTCGTACAGGTATTCCCGCAGTATGTTGGCCTCAGCTTCGTGTGCGCCCCCCGCCGAGTGAGTCCATCATTAGTATTGTCGTGCCCTTCTTCCCGGCAACTATCGCCCCAGGGAAACAGACGATGGCCAGATACCAATGGTGGTGCTGGTTGATGGGGATCAGGATAGAGTCTTTATCAAACAGGTCCTCCCCGCTGGTCCACCTTTCTACGCCTGAGTGTCTTCCGGCGGCTGTTCCTCGGTGCCGGGTTAGTTTAGAATAAAATTGTGCACTAAACACGTGGACTCGGTGTTGTTGCCGTCTCGGTATCAGGTTTAGTTGCACCCATTTCAGGTAAAAATCGACCAGTATGTCGTTCAGGAGGCAGCCTTCCCGTAAGCGACTAACATCGCCTCTTCTGATCGTGATTCCGCCCGGTCCTGGTGGGTATACTGCGAGCACCTGGTCTTGGATATCCTGCTTACCCTCGTCTTCTGAGGTTAGGATTATGGTAGCTGTCGTTGGGTTCAAGGTCTCCGATTCGATGCTGATGCGGTTGACTTGAGTCACTTGAGTCGATGCCATGATTTTGGATTTTTTTTTTTCTTCAGATTTTGTGTAAAATTTTTGATACTTACTTGTTGGTAGCTATTCTTCAAAGAGGCTGATATGCTGATGTGGCCGTCCTTTTATACTATTTTCCAGCGGTAACGGTGGTTTGGTATAACGGTAATTATTTCTCTTTGAATTCAACAATTTCTGTCTGGTTTTCCCATTGCTTTCGTAATTATATTTAAAACTGTTTCTGATCCGATGATGTGGAGTGACCTTCAATGGTATCAGGCGCACAGTATGGTTTCAGTTCACTGACGTGGGCGGTTCTTCCGCGTTCCCCTTCCGTGTGGCTTAACTCAGTGATAACCGGTGAAACCAATTCGTTATTCGGTAAGGGCCGTCGTATCGTGGTGCCAGTTTAGCAGCAAAGTGATCGGTAGCTTTGGACAGGTGGTGTTGCTTAACCAGTACGAGTTGGCCAATGCTGGGTTTCCAGGCTCGGCGTCGCAGATTATAGTACCTTCTCTGGTCCTGGGTTGCTCGCTCCAAATTCTGCTTCACGATGCGATAAGTTTCTTGCAGCTGCTCCACTCGCTCATTAGGAGTCTGTGGAGGTAGCCCTGTACCCAAAGTTGTTTCATCGTACAGTGCCTTTGGTAGTCGCGGTTCGCGTCCTTGTACCAGATAAGCCGGACTGTACCCTGTTGTCTCCGACACACTAGTGTTGATTGCTAGCGTCAATTCTGGAAGCAAGTCATCCCACTTCTGTTGCCGCTGACTCGCGAATTGGGCCACCATAGTCTTGATGGTGCGATTTGTCCGTTCCACCGCATTTTCCTGTGGAGTGTAGGGTGCCGTGAACTGGCGCCTGATGCCATAGTCTTTGGTAAATCGTCGGAATGCTCGACTGGTGAATTGTGACCCATTGTCCGTCACCAGAATCTTGGGTACTCCAAAACGCGACAGTATGTGTTCCCGGAAAGCCCGTTGTAATGTCTCGGTGGTGGCTTTTCGGAGGGGAGCCATCTCTGTCCATTTGGAGAACTTATCGAAAAACACAACTAGCATGGTGTTGCCATGCGTGGAACGGGGTAAGGGTCCGACAAAGTCCGCGCACAATATGGCCCACGGCTCCAGGGGTATTTGCGTCAGCATTTCTCCAGCAGGTTGTTGTTGGCTGGGCTTGTACTTCTGGCATAGTGTGCACTGACGAACGTAGCGGCTGGTGTCCCGGAACAGTCCTGGCCAGTAGTACCTATTTGCAACTCGGGCTATCGTTTTCCGGATGCCTAGGTGTCCTGCGGTTGGCGCGTCGTGGTTCTCTTGCAAAATTCGTACCCTCAGAGGCCTAGGTACGCATAGCTTCCATGGTGTACAGTCCTCATCACCTGTGCGATTTGGTATATGGCGATACAGCTGCCCGTTTTCCAGTGTGTAGTCGGAGAATTTAGCCGGGTTGGCAAGTATTTCTCCTTTTCGCTTGAGCCACCACTTGCAATTTTGCTCTGCTTGGTCCTGCACAGTGACAGTGCATGCAGCCTCGACCGGTTGTCTTGATAGTGCGTCCGCCAGTACATTTAGTTTTCCTTTGCGGTATTGTACCTCGAATGAATGCTGCTGAAGTTCTAGCGCCCACCGTGCTATGCGTCCTGAAGGGCTCTCGATGGAATTTAGCCACTTCAGCGATAGGTGGTCGGTGATCACGGTAAAGTGGTAGCCCTCCAGATATGGCCGCATTTTCCGGATGCCCCATATTATGGCTAGACACTCCTTCTCAGTTGGGGAGTAGTTTAGCTCAGCTCCATTCAGGTGTCTACTAGCGTACGCTATTACTCGCTCCGCCCCCTCGATCTCCTGCGTGAGCACTGCTCCCAACCCGTAGTCACTGGCGTCGGTCTGGAGCGTGAACTTCTGACTAAAGTCTGGGCAGGCGAGAATCGGAGCTTCCGTCAATCGTTGTTTCAGTAATTCAAAAGCCTCCTGTTGTTCGGTACCCCATCGGAAATGTTTTCCTTTCTTAAGCAGCATCGTTAAAGGGTGTACTGCTTTTGCAAAGTCGGGTACAAAACGGCGGTACCAAGATGCGATGCCCAAGCAGCGACGTAGCTGTCGTATGTTCTCTGGTGGTTGCAGCTCCCGTATGGCAGCGATTTTATCTGGGTCAGTATGTATTCCTTTGTCGCTGACCACGTGTCCCAGATATTTTAGCTCCTTCCGAAAGAATGCACACTTCTCCAGATTTAGTTTCAAATTTGCCTCCCTCAACCGTCGGAACACCTCTTGCAGGTTTCTGATGTGTTCTTCTAGGTCTCTCCCTGTGACAATAATGTCATCAAGGTAGGCAAATGCGTGTGGCTCCATGTCGTGGCCAATAACTTGGTCCAGTGCTCTTTGAAAGGTTGCTGGTGCGGAGTGTAGCCCGAAAGGCATAACACGCCACTGGAAGAGGCCTCTGCCGGGTACCGTGAATGTGGTATACTGCTTGCTCTGCTCCTCCATGGGTATCTGCCAATACCCGTTCTTCAGATCGAGACTACTGATGTATTTAGCCTCACGCAGTCGGTCTAAGATGTGTTGGATTCGCGGCAGTGGGTATGCGTCGGGTATGGACCTGGCGTTGAGTTGTCGATAATCGATGCACAGACGCCATTTCCCATCCCGTTTCCTTACTAGCACAATCGGTGCGCTGTGGGGGCTATGCGAGGGTTCGATACAGCCTTTAGCTATTAATTCGTCCACTTCCGCGCCAATGATTTCTTGCTGCGCTGGATTTCTCGGGTAGTATCGTTGCTTGATGGGTCGGTCATCGCGCATCACTATTTTGTGGCTTGTGATATTGGTCACGTTTGGCCCGTCTGTGAATTTAGCCAACTCTGTGGCCAGAAACAGTTTTATCTTTGATTCGTCCGTAGCGGCTTCATGTCGTATGGTTGTGCACGATGCGATAACTTGTGATTGCACACCATCCGTCTTGGGGCCTAGCTGGTATTCCTGGCCTCCACATGTCATGGATAGGCCTTGCTGTGTCATGAAGTCCAGGCCGAGCAGTAAGTCGTCGGTGGAGTCGGGCATGCTAAGTAGCTTCAGCTGACATACCTTTCCACCAAGCTTGACACACGTCACAAACGCTTGAGTAATATCCCTTGTTCGACCATCCGCCATCCGTGCTCTAGTGTATGTAGAGTTTACTCTACCGGTGGTAGCACCTAAATGGGAAATGAGTCGCTCGCTGATGAAACTCCTTGTGGCGCCTGTGTCTAGTGTGGCCGTGATGTTTTCTGTGCCAATGGTGACGGCGGCACAGATACGCTGTCCATCGTAGCGTAGTGCACTTACTGCGTTTGAGGCTTGTTGTCCGTGGGCTGCTCCATGCCTCGTTGCTGGCGGCAGCCCCGCTCGTTTCCCCCTACCGTCCTACAGCATTCAACTGTTCTAGTTCCTCTCCTACCGCACTCCCAACAGAAAAGTACTTGGGCATTGCGGCAGTGTCGCGCTATGTGATCAGACTGACCACATCTTCTGCATGCTGTTCGTGGACTTATAGGTACCACCTTGTTGGTACAGTTGGCTGGTGCTACTTGTCGGTTTCTGGTTTCGCATGGGGACATGCGCTCGACCCGTGGTTGTATCTCGTGGCGTGTTGGTGGTGGTCGTGGTGGCGGTGGTCGTGGTGGTGCTGCTCGTGAAGCCTCGTTGTCACCACGTATGCCCTCGAGGTCTTCCGCCATTTCCACCAATTCTTCCAGCGTATCGAAATCCTTTCGACGGACATACCACTGGTATTCCTCTAGGCTGTTGCGAAAGATTCGCTCTAACTTCTGGGCCTCCGTGTATCCTGCGTGACGCATCAGGTTTTGAAGTTCTACCACGTACTGTTTGAAGTGTTCACGTGGGTTTTGCCGTCGTTGGCGAATTTCATCCTCCAGCTTTTCGAAGTACCTGGTGGGTAGGAAAAACTTCAAGAAGTCCTTTTTGAATAAAACCCAATCAACCCATGCTCGGTTGTTGTTTCTATACCAGAGCAGAGCACGCTCCTTTAGGAGTTCTGGCATAGTTCGAGGCAGCATGTGCTTGTTTAGTCCATAGACTTCCGATAATTCTTCCACTCGCTCTATGAAAGCTCTCGGGTCATGCCCTCCATCATATTTCAAGGACCATTTCCTAACGTGGTCGATGACTGCCGAGTAGATGGCTATCCCGCTTCGCGAGACTTCAGGGACTACTGTCTGGAACGCGGTATCATATACAGCTGGAACATTTCCGGCTGCCCATAGCGTGTCTTTCTTCGTGGCTGTCGATGCTCCGGGGCTTATAGGTCGCTCTGCGCTGGGGCTAGCTCTCAAGTGTGGACTGGGTCCTGGCGACAAAGTCTTCGTGAGTCGGGCCTGTAGCTCTGCCAGCCGAACCTCCTGGTCTAGAGTCATCTCTGTGTCGGTGATAAACTCCGCAAGCCTCTTTCGTAGCTCTTCCACTGTGCCCGTGGCCTCTAGGCCAAACTCGACACAACAGACTACCAGTTGGTCTTTTCGCACGGTGTACACCCAACTCGTCTTTCCCATCCTGTGTCAGACTCTGGTGATGGGACGTGGGTTGGATAATATAGCTTTGTTGTATTTACTCTCTTTATTCTGAGAGTCCCTGCTCGGGCGCCACTGTAACGACTCTATTTCGGCTGGGGTAAAACTCAGCGGGTTCCAGGGGTCGTATACAGAAATTAGTGTTAAAAGCCGGTGTGTACTTATATGTGGTTTATTTAATTCATTTATTTAATTATAATTGTTTATAATTTGATTTATATTAATTTATTAGTTTGAAAATGATTTTACTCTGCTAATTAACTTAAATAACTTGTTTAATTAAATTAGTTTAAATAGTTTTATTTTGCTTAACTTATTCAAATTTGGTTTTGTTCTAATTTAAATTACTTAAATAATTAGACTTGCTAGTCGCTTGGGGCCTCGTCTGTGTGGTCGCTGTTGGCAATGCTAGTCTCCGCGAGAATCGGTAGGACCATAAACTCGCGGTTCTGTACGTTAGTATATGTCACCACGAGAAACGGTAGAACCATAAACTCGTGGGGCGGTCTTAGCGTTAGTATAAGTCACCACGAGAATCGGTAGAACCATAAACTCGTGGGGCGGTTTTAGCGTTAGTATAAGTCACCACGAGAATCGGTAGAACCATAAACTCGTGGGGCGGTCTTAGCGTTAGTATATGTCACCACGAGAATCGGTAGAACCATAAACTCGTGGGGCGGTCTTAGCGTTAGTATATGTCACCACGAGAATCGGTAGAACCATAAACTCGTGGGGCGGTCTTAGCGTTAGTATAAGTCACCACGAGAATCGGTAGAACCATAAACTCGTGGGGCGGTCTTAGCGTTAGTATATGTCACCACGAGAATCGGTAGAACCATAAACTCGTGGGGCGGTCTTAGCGTTGGAGTAAGTCTAGTCTTGTGTAAAAGTATACTTTACCTTGGTGCTACTGGTGCTGGAGTTTTGCTGCTGCTGGATCGGAGTGTGTCTTGTCTGCCTGATGCCGAATGAAAGAAAGAGACTGGGTTGCCAGTTGCTCCTGCTTTTATGCTCCAGGTTTAGTGTAGATCATCCAATAGTTGTTGCTGTGCGGGAACTGTAGTTTGTTGTGGCATGTTGCTACAGTTTCCCGCATTGTTCTTCTTGTTTGAATTTGACCTTGGGCCACCTTCAGCACATTGTTGTTTTTTTCTCGCTGTTGTTCTTGTAAGTTTTTGCCCCTGGGCCACCTTCAATATTGTGTTGTTGTTGTGGTGATTTACCTTGTTGTTGTTCCTTGTGTTGTTTGTTGTTGTTGCTATTTGTCCTTCGGCCACCTTCAGCACTTTGTTGATATTTTTTATTGATGGCTTAAAATAGTTAAAAATATTAAAACATTGGATATTTAATTTTTGCTTCTCCTCTTTATGCTTTGTCCGGCCTGTTGGTGTGCTTAGCGATCGGTCTGTCGTGTTCCACTTTGTGCTTGGCCTTCGTGTTTGGGTGTTGTTAGTGGGTTAATTTTCCGAACTAATGCAGTCGGCAACTTCTGTCGCGATCTCTTGTAAGTTTCTAACATTGCGTTAGGCACTGTTGTTGTAAATTCATATTATTTTAACTGTGGTCAGCCGGTTGCACAATTGTTTGTGTGATATTCTCCTGTGTTATCTTGCGTTGTTGACTTCGTTGTATGTTTTTCGTCGCTTATCACAGGGTTCCACTGTCTGACTTAATTGTGGCTGTGTCTTCTGTCCTCCCAATGCAGAGTATAACACTTGTTGTTGGCAGCATTACTATGGTGGGAGGTGTCTTAGACTCACTTGTATGATGGCTGCTGCACTAAATATGATGGCGGTTGTGTATGTGCTTTTTAGCAATACAGGTGGGAGGAGCCAAAGTCTTAGGACTATTAACGTGTATATTTTTGGGTTGGTTGTTTAAGCACTTGGCCCCTATTTTAAATATACACGTTTGGGGCGTTATGGCAAAACTAAATATGTAGGGGCAAATTTAAGCCTAAAATTTGCTCCTTACAAGATTGAACAGTGCACATCTTTCCATGTCAAGAATTTCTGCTGGTGTTATTGCGACAAGTTCCTAGGTACCATTGGCCTTTGGAAGCCAACGCCTCACTGTGGACATCCCCTGGTCGTCGCGACGGCTATTCTTCTTCAGCGGATGTCCGCCGATCTTGTGTATAGAACTTCTGCCATCCATTTGGATGTCATCGAGTCTACTCCTCTTCTGCTGCAGTTTGGTTTTTGGAAAAATCATTCGACAACTGACCAAATCCACAGAGTTGGGAATATGGTCTAAAATACGTTGGAAGGGACGTTTCACAAGCTTTCGATAAGGTGTGGCATGCAGGTTTATTACAAAAGCTTCGGACATTGTTGCCAATGCAATATTGCGAGGTGTTTTCATCATACCTTGATGACAGGTACTTTAGTGTTAAGTACGAAACGGCCCATTCTTCTTTGAAAAAAATTAATGCTGGTGTACCGCAAGGGAGCATCCTGGGGCATCTGCTATACCTCCTGTATACATACGACCTACCAACAGCAAATCAGCAAGTAACCGCAACATTTGCGGACGATACTGGTGTTCTGGCTACTGATAACACTATCGAAGACGCGACGGCTAAGCTACAAGTTAAACAAAACCAAATCAGCGCATATAGTTTTTCCACTGAAAAATACATCTTACAAACTGATTTTCATGGATGGGTTAATAATCCCACATGCCAACGAAGCCAAATACCTGGGTATTACACTCGATGCCAAATTGCGCTGGAAAGCTCACGTAAAGAAAAAACGAGAGGAGCTTGACCTGAAACCCCCAGATTATTACCTCCGTTTTTGGCGTGATGATCTCGCCCAAGAGTTGAATGCTCTTCCATTTTCCTTTTCTTGGTAAATGGAACTATAGCAGTTTAGTGGGATTTCTGTTTAATCCTACTGACCTGCACCATTGACCTACAATTCTCAGACCTCTTTGCAAGATATCGCAAAGATTTTCTTCAAAATTGCCTCTCGCTTTTATTACAATATCGTCTGCGTAGCCCTGGCAGTCTATGCCGTCTGACAATATTATCAGTAGTTCGTAAACAGCTAGGCTCCACATTAACGATGAAAGAACCCCTCCCTGTGGACATCCCCTGGTCGGGGTCGGTCCTCATTCAGTATTTCTCCACGGCTGTTGACGTCCGTGCTGCCCAATATTGTGTTGTGTGCGTTGACGTCGCATTGCAATACTAGTGGTAGGGTATTTTTGCCACAGAACTCCACCAGCTGCCGCACTTCTGCAGGCGCTGGATAGTTTTTTTCGCCCGGAAAGTATGCTGACGCCACTACGTTGACGCGCTTGTTGCCCTCGATGTTGAAGTCCCTCGTCATAAATTCTGTAAGACAAATATATACAATATTTTTACTAAGTAGGATGCAGGCTCTGTGTTTGTTATGCCTGTTATCCCTTATTACGTTTCCGCTTTCGTAGCTCAGCCCCCTGATTGCACCTTTGTAGTGCCAGGGCACTTCGATCTATACCATTCCCAGGTTAGATTTTGAAAAATTCTCGCAATTACCGACGGGGCACCTTTTAAGTGATGGACATTAACCTGGGTGCATTTGATACATGATCCGTTGCTCATTTCGTGGAGAGGTTATTTGGATGGGCCACTGCCTCATCCTCTGGAGCATCCTCTCCTCCTCTTCGTTGGGGTCTTCTGAGTCTCACTTTCGGCAGACAGTATTTCCTCCGTCTCCATTGGCACTTGTACGGGGGTGTTTCCTTGGCTGCATCTGCGGGAGCCGATTTGCTCTCTGGCTTGTCCCGTGTTATGCCATGGACCAGCATTTTTGCCAAACCTGTAGTTGATGTTTCCAGATTTTTTGATGGTTTCGAGCGATTGCTCGTCAATTCCTAACGACATCAGCTGTCCGTTACCATATTCTTTGGTCTTCAGCACTCTCCAGAGCGGTGTGTTGATGCCTTCGTTTTGAGCATTAATTAATGTAAGTATCGGCCCAACCGTTTGGCGCTGGCAGACTTCTGGGTCCCTCATCGCCAGATCATGTGACTAATGATGCCCGTTTACATGATTTTATCTTAGGGGGCTGCTTGCTTAAGCCAGTCAGCTGTCTGCACATCCTTGCAATCGTCGGGTACATTCCCCGGTCAGAACTGCATGCCTTCAAATTAGAGCTTATAGGTCCAACCTTTCGCCACTTCAACAAGAATGGCTTCCTCTAACGCAGTAAGCTCCGTACTCGTGAGGTTTATCTCAGGGTATTTTTCTGCGAGCACTGCTATCCGGGCCACCTTAGAAACACTCGCATAGCTTTTGACTGCAGTTCTTCCTACTTCTCTTCTGGTTATTCTGTCGGACTTTACACCATAACTTTAGGCCTCTTGCCTTCTGCCAGCTGTGGTGGTGTTATGGCCTTGCGACTTCTCTTGTCCGTTTGTTGGTTGAATGGGGTTGCATCATCTTGTTCATGGCCTCGAGGTCTTCTTCTGCCCTCTGGAACTCATCCAGCGTCCTGTGTACCACTCTCAGGGTTACCGCCCAGTTTCGGACGCCATACCTTATTGCTGCTGGATGTTTCTACTCTATGTGTGATGGTTGAAGGAGCTGCTATTTTATCTGTTTCCACCCCGCGCGATACTACTATAGCTTGTGCTGTTGCACTATCTATTTTTGTTGGAATTACAGTCGTCCGAGGGGTTGATGCTACTACACCGGCTTGTGTAGTTGGTGCTGCTGGATCCGGCTTTGATGTTGCCTTTTCCGGCTTCTTGCGCTATGGCTTATGCTCCATTCGGGCTGCAAGTTCAGTGGCGGTTAATCACCGCACATTTAGGTTTTTTATGATGTCTTTTCTCCATATATATTCTTTTATATAGGGACTGGGTGAGATCAAAGAAAGAGCTCGTATGCAATGACACGGTCAAAATACTCTTGTAGAGGACCCGGGATCCAAGAGGCTCCATTCAAATATAGCACGGCATTATCCCCTGGCTGCAAACCATCCAATCGACACGGAAGTCGCTTAACACCGTGGGTTAGGGGTGGGTTCCACTCTTTCTATTATTACTAACGACTTATTACTTATTACCAGAGCGGATATTTGCTGAGAAGCGAAATCCAGCACACATTCAAATTCTTCTTACAGAATATCAGGCACAAGAAAAAAACACATTTGCTATGAATCTTTGTGGAACATTTCTCGAAGCGAATATACCATTAAAAAACATCAAGTGCTAAAAACTTTTTTTCGAAATATACAAGCGATCCAATTCCATGTGAATCAACCCTTCGACAGCATTACGTGCCTCATCTGTACAAAAAAGTTTTACACGAGCTAAAAACAAAAGCTGAAAATAATTATATTTGGATCTATGTAGACGAGACAACAGACACAGAGCAACGACTAGTCATAAACTTTGTTTTCGGAGTATTGTCGAGTGATTCAGATGAACGGGCAAAAAGTTATTTATTCAACGTTGTAACTGTTGATGCTGCCATTGTCAACACTGCGGCCGCATTTGTTAACGACAGTTTGTCGTTACTTTGGCCAAACGGTGAGTTAAAATCTAGTTCAATACGTCCAATTTGTGATTCGTATATTAACTATTTTGCTTAAAATCCCCGGTATTCAGTATAATAAAGTCCTGCTAATTGTAACGGATGCGGCATCATATATGCTGGCTGCTGTTAGTGCTCTCAAAATTGTTTACCCTAAGATGATGCATTTGACTTGCCTTTCTCATGGGTTACACAGACTACCAGAGTTTGTCCGGGGTTAACAGTTTGATTTCAAATAATAATCTGCATTTCTAAAGGTAAAGTTTTGTTGAAATATTTTAGAACATTTAACAAATTCTTAATTTTTAAGACTCCATTGCGACGCAATGAATTTCAGGGCGTTCTTCCAAGAATACCTCTGCCGCCAATACCATGCATAACGCGTTGGTGTACGTGGTTAAAGGCTGCTTTTTATTATTGTGACTATTTCAATTTCGTGAAGAGAATAGTGAATTTATTTAGTACCGATGATACTGAGCCTATTCAATGATTCCAGGAGTGGTTTAATTCAAACCGCTTAAATTGCAGATCTAGCTTATATAAAATGCAATTTTTCCAGCCTTGCAAGTACTATTGAAAGACACGAAGCTCGAGGAATAGAAATTAAAGAATATATCCGCGTTGTCGAGGAAATACGCACCTCTATATCTGCTGTAGAAAATAAAACATATTCCGAGCGCTTAACGCCATTCTCGGCAGAAACAAGGGATACAAACCCCTTACAGAAATAAATGACATTTTGCACCAAGGTATGGATGCCACGGACTCATACGTAAATAAACTTTCCCCAACGGAACTGCCTCTTTTTTCATATTGTCCCGTGTCGTCTGCAGATGTTGAACGAAGTTTCTCCGCATATGCAAACATCGTAATCGAAAAACTAAAATCTTTTGTATTTGAAAATTTAAAATACCATTTAATAATTTACTGCAACAATAAAAATGTTCTTCAAGAGGAACAATAAAATTAGAGGGAAACTTGTAACGAGAGCAGATAAGAATAAAAATAAAATGTACTTGTGATTTATTTATAGATTTTGATTAATATAAATATGTATTTGAAGAGATTTTTGTTTTTGTTATTTGAATGCATATTTTTGATTTTTTTGTTCATATTATAAACACTTATTTAAACATTTTTCATGCATATAAATATACGCTACAAATAGCATTAAGAAGAATAGATTCGGAAGATCCGTTTCATATGAATTTGTATGAATTAAAGCCTATACTTTTTGAATGGAAGAATCACAATTTTAATTTTACATTCAGGCGTGTTCACTAAAACAGTTATTATTGCACCACAATAATGATTTTGGTCGAACCATGATTTAAAATATTTTTATTACTATTTACTAATATATTTGTGACTTTACTATTTAAAACAATACAATAATATGAAATTTTATATTATTCTAACTTTTCAGTGGTACAATTTAAACCAAAAACTACCAGCTTGTTTCCAATCCAAATTTATTCCAATGCTTCAGCCAGATGATATTACGATGCAATGGCTACAACGTGCAAAGATTGTCTCAGCTAATATTTGGTTGCATATGTGGCATGCCTTCGCTCGCCTTTTTCTTCGATTCTTTATGACTCAAACTGATATTAACGGTTTTCTCAAAAGAGGATCTATGTTTATTCTTTCGGAGCATCAATTTAAGAAATTATTAAGTGCTGGTGGGTTTTCCGCCTCAACGTATGATTCAGTATGTATTTAATCCAAAATATTTTTTGTAACAAGTATAATTCTAATTTGTACACTTCAATAATAGATGAGCTTGGTGGATATTGGTGCAGGCGACGGAGAGATATCAATACGGCTGTTAAATTCTTTAAAAGGCAAAGAAAGCCATTTGAAAGTGTGTGCGTTTGCTACTGAAACAAGTTGGCTTATGCGGGAACGTTTAAGGAAGCTCAATTTTAACGTGATTGAAAGTATCAATGAAATTCGAAACGTCCATTTAGTCTCATGTCTTAACGTGCTTGATCGTTGCGTTGATCCCTTTGAACTTTTACGAGATGTGCATGCAGCATTAGCGACTAATGGTCGCGTTTTAATGGCTTTGGTGCTACCATACGTGCACTACGTGGAATCTAATAAGTCAAACTTACGCATACATCCTTTAATGAATCATTGGCCAGAAAAAGCTAAGCAGTTCTCATTTGAAGCGGAGGCAATTATATTATTTGAATTAATTGAAAAACTAGGATTTGAGGTGGAAGCCTGGACTAAAGCACCATACCTCTGTGAAGGTGATCTGCGACAATCTTTTTATTGGCTTATAGACATAGTTGTAGTGTTGTCAAAGAAGTCACATCCCGAAAACCTGCATTAAGGTACGTGCAAACAGCGGTACGCTACAATACATAACATTCACGTATGCCATGCGGTAACGATAAAAGCAAACATATCCAAACAGACGCGGTACGGTGCGCTGCGTTTCATAAAGTTCTTTTTAATTTTGTGATGGCAGAATCAAACTCGGAAGATGAACTATTGCAGTATTACTAAATTAAGAATATTGGTACTCAATGTTTGGGGTCTTTTCTGTTTCAATAAAAATGGCTGCCTTGTACCGTGCGGTCAATTGTGTCAGATGCGGTACAATTTTCGGAAATAAATAGCTACATGTTGAATAGATGAATAGTGAATTACAAATTTCTTTTAAATCGCGTAATATGAGTAATAAATTATGTTTACACTTAAGGCCCATCACAAGTTGGCAACCCTGACTAAGCGTAGAAGTGGAAAAGTGTACTTCAACAAACTTATCATTTTAAAAGTGTTAAACTAATTAAAAAATATTAAAAACTGTCCTCAAGTGTAGGTAACCATATAGTGCGTGTCTTGCAGTGCCGCGATCGCTGCGTGAAACACTTTAAAAGTGGTAATCTTCTCCAGTTGCATAGCGGAGTGAACAGAAACAAATTAATTTGGTGTGCTGAAACAAAAACAATACTTTTGGCGCGCTGAATCAGCTGAATATTGGCGAAACAAAGAATCCAAAAAGTATGAAGTGATTTTTGATTTTTCCTTTTCCCTGCTAACATAATTCAAAATAGAGTTACCAAAAACATTTCAAAACAAACTTAAACAAAAATATAAAGAAAAAAACCGAAAAATTTCCTAATGTCTGTAGGCCACCCCCACCCAAATGAGGCGGCCAAATACAGCAACAATCACAACCACAACAAACTCCTCAGCCGCAACAGCAACAAACATCGGGCCTCCCACAGCAGCAAACGCCGCAACAGCAGCAGCCGCCGAATTCGAAGCTGCAACAGCACCAACAACTTGAAATAGAACAACCCAAGCTGGAACAGCTACAAAAGCATCAGCCACAAATTCTAAAATCAGCCCAAACATGAATGTGCAACAGCATATACAGTAACTTCAAGACCAGCTGCAATTGTTAGACCAGCAACAAGCTTCGCCTCAAACATTAAATAGTAAGTGTTCACTCCGAATCCTAACGTTCAGGTGGCTTCCGCCTGGTACCTGGGGCACCATGTTGTCGGTCTATCTCTGCGTTCCATCGTTCGGTACGGTGCGAAAGCACGTGTTGTGCGGTGGAGAGCGAGAGAACAGTCGAGGCAGGTGCATATCGTATTTGTGCGGAAGCCATCTTTATCTGCTGGCATATTTTGGCGCGGGGCTACGAAGCAGCGGCAGCTGCTCTCTTTGCGCGGTGGTCAGTCTGTTCTGGAATTGCGGCAAGTGTGGATCGGCGCCCAACATAGTATATTAAATATAAATTATACAATAAATATATAAAAAGTGAAAATTGGCTAAGGAATGCTGCTGCGTATTTTTCGTTTAACGTGGTTTTCATAAGTTAATAAATAAATATTTTTTAATCAAATAAATAGTTCTATCTGAGTACAACATTTTGGTCCTTCGAGCCGGATAAGAATCCGGTTTTTGGTAAGTGTTTAATCGAATTAAAAATATTATTATTATAAATTAATAATAATTTAAATTTGATTTATACACAAATTGATTATTTTTTGTGTTTCGGTTGGGTTTGCCGTGCGTTCGGGTGTTTGTGCTCTGTCGGCGCTGCTGACTATTAAAACCATTGCGCTGTTGTTGTCTTCGCTGCATTATCGCCGTTTTTAGGTACTGGTGGCTAATGCAGAAAGCAGAATAAGAAAAGTAGGTCAGTGGCTCGTGCGATCAGCTGCTGTCTCTATTTCTTTTGTGAAGCAGGGCCGGTTACGGGTTGCAATTGGTTTCCTGAACATTGTGGGCCCTTCTGTCGCAGTGCGTTTAAACGATAAGTGTTGGGCGTGGTTTCAGTGCGGTTGCGTTCGGAGGTGCATATAAGCCAATATTGAGCTGCGTTCGCAGGCGCATAAGTTCCGCAAAATGGTGGACTCGTATATTTCGGCGGCAGATGAACTTCTGATGTTCATAAGTCGTTTTGAACGGTGCTCGCCGGAAAGTCACTCCATTATATCACTTCAACTTGATGAAGCAGAATTGGATGCTCGGTGGGCTTCGCTTAAAACGGCAAAAATAACTGCCATGTCCGAGGCGCGGGTCATGAAAGACGGTGAATCACTGTTAGAGTCAATCGGACAGCGGTTCGAGTCAAGTTTTGATACTTTTAAGCGGGGTCGTATCTTGATCGCGGAAGTGAGACAACGTTTAGAGCAGGCAACTCCCGTTCCTACTACAGGGGAGCCATTTTTATCATTGGCGCACAGCATCCACGTACCCCCTTGTGATATCCCTGCCTTTGAAGGGAGTTATGCTGCATGGCCAACGTTCCGTGACATGTTCACAGCACTATTCATTAACAACACGCGGCTGTCTAATGCGGAGAAATTCTACCATTTGTCCCTTAAGACCCGGGGAGAACCACATGAAATTGTCTCCAAAATTCCAATTACTGAGGCGGGTTTTCAGCAAGTGTGGGAAAACTTACTGGAGCGCTACGACAACAAGCGCATCCAGATCAACAACCAATTGAAGACACTGTTGGGTCTTGACCCGGTTAGAAGAGAAGATGGTGGGGAAATTAAACGCCTACAGCGTGACATTGGTAACTGTATCGCTGCACTGACATCTTACGGCATCGACGTTGCGAGTTGGGATGCCATTTTAGTATACTTGTGCTCCATGCGGCTGCCTGAGCTCACACTGTCCCTGTGGGAACAAACCATGGGGGGCCGCGCAGATATTCCAGAATGGAAGGCGATGGATGACTTCTTGTCCTTGCGGTTTCATACACTCGAGGCGATTTCGGATCTCCGGTCGCAAGGCTCCAGTTCATCACAAATAAGGGTTCAGCCGAATCAACCGCGAGCAGCACGGGTGCAAACCCATCCAGTAAGTGTTACCCCGGAAGGGTGCAAAGTGTGCAGGCGGTCTACACACTCGGTGCGAAATTGTCCTGCGTTCCAGGCCGCCACCGTATCAGCTCGGTGGGGCTTGGTGCGCAAACACGGGTTGTGTGTGAATTGCTTGTCAGCTTCACATAGAGTGGCAAATTGCCCCAGCTCCTTTTCGTGCTCCACCTGTCGGGAGCGGCACCACACTCTGCTGCATACGGACTCGCCACGGGGTCGTCCAACCGCTGCGACGCCAAACCCACCATCCACATCGGGGAGGGGACGCTCCAATTCAAATGGACGCTCCTCCCTGGTCCATCCACCCGTACCCAAGTCTTCGTACCACACTGCGCAGGTATCGCGTCCGGCAGATAGGGCGGGGCCGAGTCCAAGTCATCCAAGTGGCCGCCTCTCCAATCGTGTTATCTTGGGTACGGCCTTAGTCACGATAAAACATCAAGGAGTATGGTACACAGCCCGGGCTCTGATAGATTCTGGTTCTGAGGGGTCCTTTGTTTCGGACCGCCTCCAAAAGCGCCTTAAGCTGCCGGCGCACGCAGTACATGCCCAGGTATCGGGGGTCAGCAATACCCTTGCTGGCACCGTTACCAAAGCATGTCATATCACCATCGGGTCGCGGTACGATGCCACTGTGCGTCTCCAAGTATCGGCTTTGGTGTTGCCTACCCTGACAGGTGAACTGCCGCCGCTCCTATTGAGTAAAGGAGAGCAACACAAACTGAGACATTTCAGGTTAGCCGATTCAAGCACTTCACACTCCACCCAAGTAGATTTGTTAATCGGAGGGGATCTTTACCCTCAGGTCTTGCTTGATGGGTTGCGGCGCAACGTGGTGGGGTCACTGATTGCCCAAGAAACGGTATTCGGCTGGATCCTTACAGGGCCTCTGCCGGATAAACGGATATCCACTTTCACAACTCGCGTGCAAGTGTCTGAAACTGCTTCGCTCGACCACCTTCTACGACAGTTCTGGGAAATGGAACAGCCTCCGCAAGATCGAAAGCTGTCCCAGACTGATCAAGACTGCCTTAATTTGTACTCCCAGACTACTCGTCGGGATGCTACGGGGCGATACATAGTCTCTCTGCCGTTCAAACAAGGGTTTGTTCCGGAGAAGTCTCTAGGAGCGTCGCGCTATATTGCCCTTCGGCAATTTGAGCGCAATGAGTCCCGGCTGGTAAAGAGCCCGGCCGATAAGCGACAATACGACGCGGTGGTACTTGAATACGTGACGTTAAATCACATGCGCAAGGTTCCACCGCCGTCAGTAACTCCTGTGCCTCATTATTACTTGCCACATCATGCAGTAATTAAGCCAGAGAGTACAACCACCAAACTTCGCGTGGTGTTCAATGCCTCACAGGCGACTTCCAACACGGTCAGCTTGAATGACGTGTTACACACAGGGCCAGTGTTACAAGCCGATCTGACCCGGCTAATAATCCAGTGGCGTATGTTTCGCTATGTCCTGAACGGGGACATACAAAAGATGTACCGTCAGATTCTGGTTGAGCCAAGCCAGGCTTCATACCAGAGAATTGTGTTTAGGGAATCTCCCGACAGCGATATCTCTGACTATGAATTGAAAACGGTCACCTTCGGGGTGAATTGTGCTCCTTATCTTGCAATAAGGACACTTTTGCAATTGGCAGACGACATGGAGAGCAGGTTCCCATTGGCTTCTCAGGTGCTACGTAATTCGATGTACGTGGATGACGCTCTAGTGGGTACACATGATATTGCTACTGCCATTCGCACTAGGGATGAGCTGATTGAGAGCTTGGATT
Organism: Clusia tigrina; assembly: GCA_920105625.2. Taxonomy (NCBI): domain Eukaryota; kingdom Metazoa; phylum Arthropoda; class Insecta; order Diptera; family Clusiidae; genus Clusia; species Clusia tigrina. Next base: position 158,851,928 of record OV050030.1, on the reverse strand, counting down.
CAGCCGGGTTCTCAATGCGAAAGTGGGCAGCAAATTCTACAGAAATTTTATCCGGTTTGCCTCCAGGGCATCTGCTTAGGGAAGATTTTCTCCAATTCGAGGAGACCAGCACCACTCGCACTTTGGGTATTCGATGGAATGCGCGGGGGGATTGGTTTTATTTCCACGTGGCAGCTTTGCCAATCGTTGCCGTATACACCAAACGTAAGGTCCTGTCGGTCATCGCACAGCTGTTTGACCCAGCGGGATGGTTGGCTCCTATTGTCATCTCCGCTAAGATCTTGATGCAACAGATATGGCTGGATCAAATAGGTTGGGACGAGCAACTTACTCCTACCACTTTGACAAGGTGGACACACTTCTTATCGCAGTATCAGGCAATCTCCCAAGTACGCGTGCCTCGCTGGGTACGATCTGCACCTGACCGCGATATTGAGTTCCACGCCTTCTGTGATGCTTCTCAGCTAGCATATGCTGCAGCCCTTTACGTTCGGTGTAAAGGTGACAATTCCATCTCTACCCATTTGCTAGTGGCGAAATCGCGGGTGGCCCCATTGAGAACTATCTCTCTTCCACGTTTAGAACTATGTGGGGCAACACTTTTAGCAGAGCTGATTTTCCCTCTCAAACCTCTATTAAATATTTCAGATGACAACTTGTTTTGTTGGTCCGACTCTACGATTGTGTTGGCATGGCTGCGAAAGCCACCCCACGTGTGGAAAGTCTTCGTGGCGAATCGAGTCACTGCTATTACCAGCAAAGTAGGTGTGAACAACTGGCGTCATGTCCGCTCAGAAGATAACCCAGCAGATTTAGCTAGCCGTGGTGTGGCACCTGATGCACTACTCCACAACAGGCTCTGGTGGGAAGGCCCGGCCTGGCTGCAGCAGGAGCGGAAACGGTGGCCGCCTCCGTTGGACGAAAACGTGTTAGCAACCGATGAAGAGCAACGACCTGCAAAGTGTCATGTAGTATATGTGTCCTCTGCGGACGACCCAATGTTGCGCTTCTCCTCATTTTCTAGGGCCCTCCGAGTGTTGAGTTTCGTACGCCGCTTTATGCGCCACTGTTCGGTGAAACATCGGGACACGACTCCTGACAGGGGGTCCCCGCTTACTCGGGGAGAAATCACTGAAACGACCACTTGCCTTATTGTGCTCGCGCAGAAAATGTATTTCCCAAAAGAATACAGCGCACTGGTGGCACGGGAGCCGATATCCAGCTCCAGTTCGCTTTTGGCTCTGAATCCGTTCGTGCACTCCGATGGTACTCTGCGCGTAAATGGTCGGTTGGCGCTCACTACACATTTGCCATTTTCGGAGAGACACCCGATCATTCTGCCATACTACGGTCATTTGACTCGTCTGATAGTGAAGTTCATCCATCAGGTGTCCCTACACGGGGGGAATCAACTAATGTTGCGGCTAATCCGGACCCAATATTGGATTCCAAAAGCGAAAACGCTCATTAAAAGCACAATTCTCCAATGTAAGACATGTATTCTGTGGAAGAAGCGTCGACAACAGCAGCTCATGGCAGCTCTTCCGGTTGAACGTACCACGTGTTCACGTCCTTTTACCCATACTGGAGTTGATTTCGCGGGGCCGTTTGATATCAAGCACTATAAGGGGCGGGCATGCCACGTTACGAAGGGGTACGTCTGCATCTTTGTATGCTTCGCTACGAGAGCAGTTCACCTTGAGGCGACTACCGATTTGAGTACTCCTGCCTTCCTTGCGGCATTGTCTCGGTTTATCGCCCGCCGGGGATGTCCTTTGAAAATGCACTCGGATAATGGTCGGAACTTTGTGGGCGCGGAAAAGGCGTTGAGGCTTGATTTCCAGCGGGTGCTCCGCGAAATCCGTGACCGAACCGTGGTGGGTCACTTTCATACTCAGATCGAGTGGGATTTTAATCCCCCCCATGCTCCACATATGGGGGGCCTTTGGGAAGCGGCGGTCAAGAGTTTCAAGCACCATTTCAAACGCATGGCAGGGCAACTTAAGTACACGTTTGAAGAATTTGTGACTCTCTTAGCGCGCATCGAGGCGTGTCTTAATTCTAGGCCTATCAGCGCTCTGTCGGAAGACCCCACGGATCTCCAAGCGCTGACGCCTGGTCATTTCTTGGTGGGTGCGCCACTGTTGGCACCAGCTGAGCCTCCGGATACAACACCCTTTCTCTCAATTTTGAACCGATGGCAAAAACTGAAGGCGCTGGCCCATCAATTCAGCGTCAGGTGGAAAAACGAATACCTTTTCGAGTGTCAACGGCGGAGTAAGTGGCGAACGGCTCAAGTGAATGTCAAGGTGGGTGAGTTAGTGGTTGTGCGGGAAGACAACCTAGCGCCTCAAGAATGGCGGCTGGGCAGGGTCACCGATACGCACCCTGGTCCTGACGGAAAAGTGCGTGTTGTGGATGTGCGGACCGCACGTGGAATGCTAACCCGACCTATCACGAAGGTGGTGATCCTACCGGGAGAAGAGCCGCCTCCTACCAGCGGAGGGGTATAACGTACCTTGCACTTTTTTAATTTATAGTTTTTATGTTTTCTTTTATATCTACTCCCTTCTTGTACTAATTAAATTTTTGATATTTTCTCAGATTTCGGCCCGCGCGGTGCACAAGACCCGCTACTCGCTTTCTGACGGATGCTGCTTTTTGTCTGCCAGTTGTTCGAGTGTGTCCGTGCTACCACCTCCACTCTCCATGGCGGTGCCACCGGACCCAACAGCACCTCGTCGGGCCAGGTCAACTAAATTCGACTTCCCATCGAGCTCCACCTCTCTATTACCGGCGCGTCACCTGGCTGCGTGGTTCCGAAAGCGCCAAACCAAGGTCTGGAAGAGACCAGGCGGGAACCATCCCGCGCTGTTCCGCCCTTTCTGGGTATTACGAAGAGACCGGTGCAGCTACGCCCTACTCCGCAGATCATCTGCACTATGTGTTAGCAGATGGGCCACCGCATTGAGGGGTGCGCATGCTTCCTGAAGTTGCGCCCTCGGGCACCAAACCACCCTCCATTGATGAAGGGTATGAACGGGATCCGTCGTGGATATGTTCTTCTCTTGCAATAATGCAAGGGGGGCGGCATGTTCACTCCGAATCCTAACGTTCAGGTGGCTTCCGCCTGGTACCTGGGGCACCATGTTGTCGGTCTATCTCTGCGTTCCATCGTTCGGTACGGTGCGAAAGCACGTGTTGTGCGGTGGAGAGCGAGAGAACAGTCGAGGCAGGTGCATATCGTATTTGTGCGGAAGCCATCTTTATCTGCTGGCATATTTTGGCGCGGGGCTACGAAGCAGCGGCAGCTGCTCTCTTTGCGCGGTGGTCAGTCTGTTCTGGAATTGCGGCAAGTGTGGATCGGCGCCCAACATAGTATATTAAATATAAATTATACAATAAATATATAAAAAGTGAAAATTGGCTAAGGAATGCTGCTGCGTATTTTTCGTTTAACGTGGTTTTCATAAGTTAATAAATAAATATTTTTTAATCAAATAAATAGTTCTATCTGAGTGCAACAGTAAGTATACACCTGGTAACGGTTGGACTGTTGTTGAGGTCAAAAAAAGACCCCGCGAACGACCAATGCATCCCAAGAACAAGCCAAACTCGACAAATATTGGCTAAGTGTCCAGAAAATAGGATTTCTTCCCTAGAAATTGAAGAATATGATAAAGGTGTTAAGCCCCAAGTAAAAGCCCCCAAGCCTCCACCAATATTTGTTGACAAAGTTCCTAACGGAAATAGCTCGTAGTTCTTATAATTTAAAATTCATAAGTAATGAGCAAGTAAAAATACAGGCATCGACTCCTGAAACCTCCAAAAGAATCATAAATCAACTAGGGCAAAAAAATACAGAATTCTACACCTATAAATCACAACAGGAAAGAAGCTTTAGGGTAAAATACATGTACCCGTCTATAAGCACTGATGAAATTGCCGAAGCACTACTAAGACTTGGCCATACTGCCGTGAACATATGGAATGTTAAACAAAGAAACACCAAAAAACCACTGTCAATGTTCATTGTTGAGATAAAAGTGAACCCAAACAAAAAGGATATTTACCGAATCAAGGTTTTCTTCAAAACGAAAATTACATTTGAGCCACCTCTTCCAAAACGCGAAATCCCCCAATGCGCTAATTGCCAGCAGTATGGTCACACAGAACCCTACTGCCACAGAAAACCGGTCTCCATTAAATGTACTTGGAACTATCGTCTGCAGATTGCTCGCGTAAGAAGAGAACTGATGACGTCAAATGTGCATTGTGTGAAGGTAATTACCCAGCAAATTATAAAGGCTGTACAAAAAATTGCAAACATTAAAATATCCACCACTGAGAAGAAAGGAGCCCAATCCCACACTTGTTGTATCCCAACCATCCACTCTCTCATGACGACAATTAGTGAATGGCGACGATTTTGTGTAGCGTATGTATTGTTCTTATTGTTGTCGAATGTTAATAGAGGAATTTGAAGGTATTGCAGTATGTGTAGGTTGTTTATTGTTATAAATATTGTGTATTGGGGTTTGGTGTTGTAGAGAACTTGTTTTTTGAGATGGGGAATAGGTGTTATGTGGGGGGTAGGTAAAACCTATCCAAAATCAATATGTTACCGCATCATTTGCAGACGATACTGCTCTTCTAGCAATAGATAAAACAATCGAAGATGTAACGATAAAACTGCAATCAGCTGTGAATTCTGTGGTACGGGAAGAACTCGACTTAAAAGTAACCAAATTATATTACCTCATTGGCAGACACTAAGGTTTCAACCCATAACAAACTATTGATATATAGACATCTTGAAGCCGCTCTGGACTTATGGCATACTATTTTGAGGATGTGCCAGTGAAAAATACATTAACACTATTCAAATACTTCAAAACAAGGTATTGCTACAGATTGTTCATGCTCCATATTACGTAAGGAATTGTCACCTACATCGTGATCTTGGCATGTCAACCGTCATTAACGCGGCGAAAGAATTTGCCATGGCTCACAAACAGCGACTTAGATGTCATGTCAGCGTTGAAGCATCAAGTCTACTCCAGACGAATGCACTGCGTCCACGGCTTAATCGCAAAATAGTTGCAGATCTGTTGGGAAACCAGTAGCAGCAGATGTGTATAATATATTTATATGGTATGTAAAATACACCATGCTTTTGTTTTCTTTTTTTTAATTCATTCTAAACAAATTACTTGTTAATACCTTTGTTTGTATTGATTGTACTAATTGTAATAATAAAAACGTATCTAAATAGTGTCTAAACTACGTTGATGAGATACAAAAAAAATAAAAAATAAAAAATGAGTGGGGTTATTGAGAATTGAGGAGAAGGAGGGAGAAGAAACATTGAAAAATGGTGTATTCATTCGCTTTGTACAAATTAAGTGCTTCTCGGTGTATATATTTGTTTTGTGTTTTGATTTTTAATATTTCTTTTGCTTCAGTGAATTTGGGGGAAGATCTAGCAGAGGAGTGGTGGTCACCTCAGCAGTTGTCAGCAATTTTTGGGGATGTGAGGAGAACACTGCACGTGTCGGGGGTGGGAGCGCTTTTGGACCATTTAGCTGCGTGGCCTAGCTTTTGGCAATTGTTGCACCTCATTTGATTGGGAAAATATGGTTTTGCATGAGATGAGCGCCAGGATCTTGGACTGATTCTGGGAGTTGGTATTGGTCGAACATGAGGAGTAATACTCCGCTAGGAAAAGATTTACCGTCTAATTTTTATTAAATTTAAACACTTCGACAACGCCTTGGTCTTTCATGTTTTCAATTAATTCTTGTTCAGGCAAGTCATTAAGATATGGAGCGTAGATCGTGCCTTTGGAATAATTAAGGTTAGAATGAAACTTGGCATTTACTGAACAAATTCCATTTACATATTTTGTGGCAATGAATTTATCGGCAATCGATTTATTTTTTAATGGTGGTAGCAAATTACCATCACGTAATTTAGTAATCTTTTGGATCTCTGTGTTGATTAATTAATTAATTTATTTATTTTAAAGCGTTCACATATAAGACAGGGTCTTTTAAATGCGTCAAGAAGTATCCGAATAACAATGAATTATATATAACAAAAATTACTTAAAATAAGACTAAGAATGTAAGTTAAATTAAACTAAATTATTAGATCAGACAAATAAATAAGTTAAGATCAGATAAATAAATAATTAAACATATAAATAATTGAATAAATAAATAATTTACAGCTAATCGGAAGCAATAAATTCCATATAATTCATTTAAAGAAAGGTAACATGGCGGAAACAAATGTTCAAATGTTACAAAGAATGAAAATACTGTATATAATATCGCATTTCGATATAAATAAAAGGAGTTATATATACCAGCTAAAAAGTAGTAAGGTATTTGTGGTAGGTATCAATGGCATTGAATCTGATGTAGACCTGGATGAAATCGAAGAGGCTTTTGAAGATGCTGGTTTTAAAGCGAAGTCCGTTTACAATATACAAATAAGAATATACTACCACAACTACTATTTCGAGTCGAGCTTGAACCTGACATGCAAACATTTAAAAATAATGAAACTCACCCTGTTTACGATATGTGGTATTTGTTGCATTCGACGTACCACTGTAGAGGAGCCTCACAAGAGAAAAGGTCCGGTGCAATGCTCAAATTGTCAAGAGTATGGCCGTACAATAATGTATTGTACGCTACGTTGTGTATGTGTCGCCTGCGATGATCTTCACCATTTGTCACAATGCTCGTCTGACAAAGCAGTAACTATTGTGGCAATCCTACCTCTGAGTCGAGACCACTAACCTGAGTCAGTCTGAGTTAGTTAGTCTCCTATGTCGTACGTAAACATAGTAAAGACTACCATTAACCCAAATCAGACATTCCTATACTAGCTTGGAGTCTACTTCATACGAGCGTAATGCTCGAAGGGCAGCTTGACTGCCCAATAGTATGGCTATATCTCGTCTTCTATAACCTCAGTTTAGATTGAACAGTGCACATCTTTCCATGTCAAGAATTTCTGCTGGTGTTATTGCGACAAGTTCCTAGGTACCATTGGCCTTTGGAAGCCAACCCCTCCCTGTGGACATCCCCTGGTCGTCGCGACGGCTATTCTTCTTCAGCGGATGTCCGCCGATCTTGTGTATAGAACTTCTGCCATCCATTTGGATGTCATCGAGTCTACTCCTCTTCTGCTGCAGTTTGGTTTTTGGAAAAATCATTCGACAACTGACCAAATCCACAGAGTTGGGAATATGGTCTAAAATACGTTGGAAGGGACGTTTCACAAGCTTTCGATAAGGTGTGGCATGCAGGTTTATTACAAAAGCTTCGGACATTGTTGCCAATGCAATATTGCGAGGTGTTTTCATCATACCTTGATGACAGGTACTTTAGTGTTAAGTACGAAACGGCCCATTCTTCTTTGAAAAAAATTAATGCTGGTGTACCGCAAGGGAGCATCCTGGGGCATCTGCTATACCTCCTGTATACATACGACCTACCAACAGCAAATCAGCAAGTAACCGCAACATTTGCGGACGATACTGGTGTTCTGGCTACTGATAACACTATCGAAGACGCGACGGCTAAGCTACAAGTTAAACAAAACCAAATCAGCGCATATAATTTTTCCACTGAAAAATACATCTTACAAACTGATTTTCATGGATGGGTTAATAATCCCACATGCCAACGAAGCCAAATACCTGGGTATTACACTCGATGCCAAATTGCGCTGGAAAGCTCACGTAAAGAAAAAACGAGAGGAGCTTGACCTGAAACCCCCAGATTATTACCTCCGTTTTTGGCGTGATGATCTCGCCCAAGAGTTGAATGCTCTTCCATTTTCCTTTTCTTGGTAAATGGAACTATAGCAGTTTAGTGGGATTTCTGTTTAATCCTACTGACCTGCACCATTGACCTACAATTCTCAGACCTCTTTGCAAGATATCGCAAAGATTTTCTTCAAATTTGCCTCTCGCTTTTATTACAATATCGTCTGTGTAGCCCTGGCAGTCTATGCCGTCTGACAATATTATCAGTAGTTCGTAAACAACTAGGCTCCACATTAACGATGAAAGAACCCCTCCCTGTGGACATCCCAAGGTAGGGGTCGGTCCTCATTCAGTATTTCTCAACGGCTGTTGACGTCCGTGCTGTCCAATATTGTGTTGTGTGCGTTGGCGTCGCATTGCAATACTAGTGGTAGGGTATTTTTGCCACAGAACTCCACCAGCTGCCGCACTTCTGCAGGCGCTGGATAGTATTTTTCGCCCGGAAAGTATGCTGACGCCACTACGTTGTCGCGCTTGTTGCCCTCAATGTTTAAGTCCCTCGTCATAAATTCTGTAAGACAAATATATACAATATTTTTACTAAGTAGGATGCAGGCTCTGTGTTTGTTATGCCTGTTATCCCTTATTAAGTTTCCGCTTTCGTAGCTCAGCCCCCTGATTGCACCTTTGTAGTGCCAGGGCACTTCGATCTATACCATTCCCAGGTTAGATTTTGAAAAATTCTCGCAATTACCGACGAGGCACCTTTTAAGTGATGGACATTAACCTGGGTGCATTTGATAAATGATCCGTTGCTCATTTCGTGGAGAGGTTATTTGGATGGGCCACTGCCTCATCCTCTGGAGCATCCTCTCCTCCTCTTCGTTGGGGTCTTCTGAGTCTCACTTTCGGCAGACAGTATTTCCTCCGTCTCCATTGGCACTTGTACGGGGGTGTTTCCTTGGCTGCATCTGCGGGAGCCGATTTGCTCTCTGGCTTGTCCCGTGTTATGCCATGGACCAGCATTTTTGCCAAACCTGTAGTTGATGTTTCCAGATTTTTTGATGGTTTCGAGCGATTGCTCGTCAATTCCTAACGACATCAGCTGTCCGTTACCATATTCTTTGGTCTTCAGCACTCTCCAGAGCGGTGTGTTGATGCCTTCGTTTTGAGCATTAATTAGTGTAAGTATCGGCCCAACCGTTTGGCGCTGGCAGACTTCTGGGTCCCTCATCGCCAGATCATGTGACTAATGATGCCCGTTTACATGATTTTATCTTAGGGGGCTGCTTGCTTAAGCCAGTCAGCTGTCTGCACATCCTTGCAATCGTCGGGTACATTCCCCGGTCAGAACTGCATGCCTTCAAATTAGAGCTTATAGGTCCAACCTTTCGCCACTTCAACAAGAATGGCTTCCTCTAACGCAGTAAGCTCCGTACTCGTGAGGTTTATTTCAGGGTATTTTTCTGCGAGCACTGCTATCCGGGCCACCTTAGAAACACTCGCATACCTTTGACTGCAGTTCTTCCTACTTCTCTTCTGGTTATTCTGTCGGACTTTACACCATAACTTTAGGCCTCTTGCCTTCTGCCAGCTGTGGTGGTGTTATGGCCTTGCGACTTCTCTTGTCCGTTTGTTGGTTGAATGGGGTTGCATCATCTTGTTCATGGCCTCGAGGTCTTCTTCTGCCCTCTGGAACTCATCCAGCGTCCTGTGTACCACTCTCAGGGTTACCGCCCAGTTTCGGACGCCATACCTTATTGCTGCTGGATGTTTCTACTCTATGTGTGATGGTTGAAGGAGCTGCTATTTTATCTGTTTCCACCCCGTGCGATACTACTATAGCTTGTGCTGTTGCACTAGCTATTTTTGTTGGAATTACAGTCGTCCGAGGGGTTGATGCTACTACACCGGCTTGTGTAGTTGGTGCTGCTGGATCCGGCTTTGATGTTGCCTTTTCCGGCTTCTTGCGCTATGGCTTATGCTCCATTCGGTCTGCAAGTTCAGTGGCGGTTAATCGCCGCACATTTAGGTTTTTTATGATGTCTTTTCTCCATATATATTCTTTTATATAGGGACAAAGAAAGAGCTCGTATGCAATGACACGGTCAAAATACTCTTGCAGAGGACCCGGGATCCAAGAGGCTCCATTCAAATATAGCACGGCATTATCCCCTGGCTGCAAACCATCCAATCGACACGGAAGTCGCTTAACACCGTGGGTTAGGGGTGGGTTCCACTCTTTCTATTATTACTAACGACTTATTACTTATTACCAGAGCGGATATTTGCTGAGAAGCGAAATCCAGCACACATTCAAATTCTTCTTACAGAATATCAGGCACAAGAAAAAAACACATTTGCTATGAATCTTTGTGGAACATTTCTCGAAGCAAATATACCATTAAAAAACATCAAGTCCTAAAAACTTTTTTTCGAAATATACAAGCGATCCAAATCCATGTGAATCAACCCTTCGACAGCATTACGTGCCTCATCTGTACAAAAAAGTTTTACACGAGCTAAAAACAAAAGCTGAAAATAATTATATTTGGATCTATGTAGACGAGACAACAGACTCAGAGCAACGACTAGTCATAAACTTTGTTTTCGGAGTATTGTCGAGTGATTCAGATGAACGGGCAAAAAGTTATTTATTCAACGTTGTAACTGTTGATGCTGCCAATGTCAACACTGCGGCCGCATTTGTTAACGACAGTTTGTCGTTACTTTGGCCAAACGGTGAGTTAAACTCTAGTTTAATATTCAATACGTCCAATTTGTGATTCGTATATTAACTATTTTGCTTAAAATCCCCGGTATTCAGTATAATAATGTCCTGCTAATTGTAACGGATGCGGCATCATATATGCTGGCTGCTGTTAGTGCTCTCAAAATTGTTTACCCTAAGATGATGCATTTGACTTGCCTTTCTCATGGGTTACACAGACTACCAGAGTTTGTCCGGGGTTAACAGTTTGATTTCAAATAATAATCTGCATTTCTAAAGGTAAAGTTTTGTTGAAATATTTTAGAACATTTAACAAATTCTTAATTTTTAAGACTCCATTGCGACGCAATGAATTTCAGGGCGTTCTTCCAAGAATACCTCTGCCGCCAATACCATGCATAACGCGTTGGTGTACGTGGTTAAAGGCTGCTTTTTATTATTGTGACTATTTCAATTTCGTGAAGAGAATAGTGAATTTATTTAGTACCGATGATACTGAGCCTATTCAATGATTCCAGGAGTGGTTTAATTCAAACCGCTTAAATTGCAGATCTAGCTTATATAAAATGCAATTTTTCCAGCCTTGCAAGTACTATTGAAAGACACGAAGCTCGAGGCATAGAAATTAAAGAATATATCCGCGTTGTCGAGGAAATACGCACCTCTATATCTGCTGTAGAAAATAAAACATATTCCGAGCGCTTAACGCCATTCTCGGCAGAAACAAGGGATACAAACCCCTTACAGAAATAAATGACATTTTGCACCAAGGTATGGATGCCACGGACTCATACGTAAATAAACTTTCCCCAACGGAACTGCCTCTTTTTTCATATTGTCCCGTGTCGTCTGCAGATGTTGAACGAAGTTTCTCCGCATATGCAAACATCGTAATCGAAAAACTAAAATCTTTTGTATTTGAAAATTTAAAATACCATTTAATAATTTACTGCAACAATAAAAATGTTCTTCAAGAGGAACAATAAAATTAGAGGGAAACTTGTAACGAGAGCAGATAAGAATAAAAATAAAATGTACTTGTGATTTATTTATAGATTTTGATTAATATAAATATGTATTTGAAGAGATTTTTGTTTTTGTTATTTGAATGCATATTTTTGATTTTTTTGTTCATATTATAAACACTTATTTAAACATTTTTCATGCATATAAATATACGCTACAAATAGCATTAAGAAGAATAGATTCGGAAGATCCGTTTCATATGAATTTGTATGAATTAAAGCCTATACTTTTTGAATGGAAGAATCACAATTTTAATTTTACATTCATGCGTGTTCACTAAAACAGTTATTATTGCACCACAATAATGATTTTGGTCGAACCATGATTTAAAATATTTTTATTACTATTTACTAATATATTTGTGACTTTACTATTTAAAACAATACAATAATATGAAATTTTATATTATTCTAACTTTTCAGTGGTACAATTTAAACCAAAAACTACCAGCTTGTTTCCAATCCAAATTTATTCCAATGCTTCAGCCAGATGATATTACGATGCAATGGCTACAACGTGCAAAGATTGTCTCAGCTAATATTTGGTTGCATATGTGGCATGCCTTCGCTCGCCTTTTTCTTCGATTCTTTATGACTCAAACTGATATTAACGGTTTTCTCAAAAGAGGATCTATGTTTATTCTTTCGGAGCATCAATTTAAGAAATTATTAAGTGCTGGTGGGTTTTCCGCCTCAACGTATGATTCAGTATGTATTTAATCCAAAATATTTTTTGTAACAAGTATAATTCTAATTTGTACACTTCAATAATAGATGAGCTTGGTGGATATTGGAGCAGGCGACGGAGAGATATCAATACGGCTGTTAAATTCTTTAAAAGGCAAAGAAAGCCATTTGAAAGTGTGTGCGTTTGCTACTGAAACAAGTTGGATTATGCGGGAACGTTTAAGGAAGCTCAATTTTAACGTGATTGAAAGTATCAATGAAATTCGAAACGTCCATTTAGTCTCATGTCTTAACGTGCTTGATCGTTGCGTTGATCCCTTTGAACTTTTACGAGATGTGCATGCAGCATTAGCGACTGATGGTCGCGTTTTAATGGCTTTGGTGCTACCATACGTGCACTACGTGGAATCTAATAAGTCAAACTTACGCATACATCCTTTAATGAATCATTGGCCAGAAAAAGCTAAGCAGTTCTCATTTGAAGCGGAGGCAATTATATTATTTGAATTAATTGAGAAACTAGGATTTGAGGTGCAAGCCTGGACTAAAGCACCATACCTCTGTGAAGGTGATCTGCGACAATCTTTTTATTGGCTTATAGACATAGTTGTAGTGTTGTCAAAGAAGTCACATCCCGAAAACCTGCATTAAGGTACGTGCAAACAGCGGTACGCTACAATACATAACATTCACGTATGCCATGCGGTAACGATAAAAGCAAACATATCCAAACAGACGCGGTACGGTGCGCTGCGTTTCATAAAGTTCTTTTTAATTTTGTGATGGCAGAATCAAACTCGGAAGATGAACTATTGCAGTATTACTAAATTAAGAATATTGGTACTCAATGTTTGGGGTCTTTTCTGTTTCAATAAAAATGGCTGCCTTGTACCGTGCGGTCAATTGTGTCAGATGCGGTACAATTTTCGGAAATAAATAGCTACATGTTGAATAGATGAATAGTGAATTACAAATTTCTTTTAAATCGCGTAATATGAGTAATAAATTATGTTTACACTTAAGGCCCATCACAAGTTGGCAACCCTGACTAAGCGTAGAAGTGGAAAAGTGTACTTCAACAAACTTATCATTTTAAAAGTGTTAAACTAATTAAAAAATATTAAAAACTGTCCTCAAGTGTAGGTAACCATATAGTGCGTGTCTTGCAGTGCCGCGATCGCTGCGTGAAACACTTTAAAAGTGGTAATCTTCTCCAGTTGCATAGCGGAGTGAACAGAAACAAATTAATTTGGTGTGCTGAAACAAAAACAATACTTTTGGCGCGCTGAATCAGCTGAATATTGGCGAAACAAAGAATCCAAAAAGTCTGAAGTGATTTTTGATTTTTCTTTTTCCCTGCTAATATAATTCAAAATAGAGCCACCAAAAACATTTCAAGACAAACTTAAACAAAAATATAAAGAAAAAAACCGAAAAATTTCCTAATGTCTGTAGCCCAAATGAGGCGGCCAAATACAGCAACAATCACAACCACAACAAACTCCTCAGCCGCAACAGCAACAAACATCGGGCCTCCCACAGCAGCAAATGCCGCAACAGCAGCAGCCGCCGAATTCGAAGCTGCAACAGCACCAACAACTTGAAATAGAACAACCCAAGCTGGAACAGCTACAAAAGCATCAGCCACAAATTCTAAAATCAGCCCAAACATGAATATGCAACAGCATATACAGTAACTTCAAGACCAGCTGCAATTGTTAGACCAGAAACAAGCTTCGCCTCAAACATTAAATAGTAAGTATACACCAGGTAACGGTTGGACTGTTGTTGAGGTCAAAAAAAGACCCCGCGAACGACCAAAGCATCCCAAGAACAAGCCAAACTCGACAAATATTGGCTAAGTGTCCAGAAAATAGGATTTCTTCCCTAGAAATTGAAGAATATGATAAAGGTGTTAAGCCCCAAGTAAAAGCCCCCAAGCCTCCACCAATATTTGTTGACAAAGTTCCTAACGGAAATAGCTCGTAGTTCTTATAATTTAAAACTCATAAGTAATGAGCAAGTAAAAATACAGGCATCGACTCCTGAAACCTCCAAAAGAATCATAAATCAACTAAGGCAAAAAAATACAGAATTCTACACCTATAAATCACAACAGGAAAGAAGCTTTAGGGTAAAATACATGTACCCGTCTATAAGCACTGATGAAATTGCCGAAGCACTACTAAGACTTGGCCATACTGCCGTGAACATATGGAATGTTAAACAAAGAAACACCAAAAAACCACTGTCAATGTTCATTGTTGAGATAAAAGTGAACCCAAACAAAAAGGATATTTACCGAATCAAGGTTTTCTTCAAAACGAAAATTACATTTGAGCCACCTCTTCCAAAACGCGAAATCCCCCAATGCTCTAATTGCCAGCAGTATGGTCACACAGAACCCTACTGCCACAGAAAACCGGTCTCCATTAAATGTAATTGGAACTATCGTCTGCAGATTGCACGCGTAAGAAGAGAACTGATGACGTCAAATGTGCATTGTGTGAAGGTAATTACCCAGCAAATTATAAAGGCTGTACAAAAAATTGCAAACATTAAAATATCCACCACTGAGAAAAAAGGAGCCCAATCCCACACTTGTTGTATCCCAACCATCCACTTTCTCATGACGACAATTAGTGAATGGCGACGAATTTGTGTAGCGTATGTATTGTTCTTATTGTTGTCGAATGTTAATAGAGGAATTTGAAGGTATTGCAGTATGTGTAGGTTGTTTATTGTTATAAATATTGTGTATTGGGGTTTGGTGTTGTAGAGAACTTGTTTTTTGAGATGGGGAATAGGTGTTATGTGGGGGGTAGGTAAAACCTATCCAAAATCAATATGTTACCGCATCATTTGCAGACGATACTGCTCTTTTAGCAATAGATAAAACAATCGAAGATGTAACGATAAAACTGCAATCAGCTGTGAATTCTGTGGTAACTAACTTATATTACCTCATTGGCAGACACTACGGTTTCAACCCACAACAAACTATTGATATATAGACATCTTGAAGCCGCTCTGGACTTATGGCATACTATTTTGAGGATGTGCCAGTGAAAAATACATTAACACTATTCAAATACTTCAAAACAAGGTATTGCGACAGATTGTTCATGCTCCATATTACGTAAGGAATTGTCACCTACATCGTGATCTTGGCATGTCAACCGTCATTAACGCGGCGAAAGAATTTGCCATGGCTCACAACCAGCGACTTAGATGTCATGTCAGCGTTGAAGCATCAAGTCTACTCCAGACGAATGCACTGCGTCCACGGCTTATTCGCAAAATAGTTGCAGATCTGATGGGAAACCAGTAGCAGAAAGATGTGTATAATATATTTATATGGTATGTAAAATACATCATTCTTTTGTTTTCTTTTTTTTAATTCATTCTAAACAAATTACTTGTTAGTACCTTTGTTTGTATTGATTGTACTAATTGTAATAATAAAAACGTATCTAAATAGTGTCTAAACTACGTTGATGAGAAAAAAAAAAAAATTAAAAACGAGTGGGGTTATTGAGAATTGAGGAGAAGGAGGGAGAAGAAACATTGAAAAATGGTGTATTCATTCGCTTTGTACAAATTAAGTGCTTCTCGATGTATATATTTGTTTTGTGTTTTGATTTTTAATATTTCTTTTGCTTCAGTGAATTTGGGGCAAGATCTAGCAGAGGAGTGGTGGTCACCTCAGCAGTTGTCAGCACTTTTCGGGGATGTGAGGAGAACACTGCACGTGTCGGGGGTGGGAGCGCTTTTGAACCATTTAGCTGCGTGGCCTAGCTTTTGGCAATTGTTGCACATCATTTGATTGGGAAAATATGGTTTTGCATGAGATGAGCGCCAGGATATTGAACTGATTCTGGGAGATGGTATTGGTCGAACATGAGGAGTAATACTCCGCTAGGAAAAGATTTACCGTCTAATTTTTATTAAATTTAAACACTT
The DNA here is from genome assembly GCA_920105625.2 of Clusia tigrina. Lineage (NCBI taxonomy): Eukaryota > Metazoa > Arthropoda > Insecta > Diptera > Clusiidae > Clusia > Clusia tigrina. The sequence goes on along the minus strand of OV050030.1, from coordinate 158,835,739 downwards.
CGACAACGCCTTGGTCTTTCATGTTTTCAATTAATTCTTGTTCAGACAAGTCATTAAGGTATGGAGCGTAGATCGTGCCTTTGGAATAATTAAGGTTAGAATGAAACTTGGCATTTACTGAACAAATTCCATTTACATATTTTGTGGCAATGAATTTATCGGCAATCGATTTATTTTTTAATGGTGGTAGCAAATTACCATCACGTAATTTAGTAATCTTCTGGATCTCTGTGTTGATTAATTAATTTATTTATTTATTTTAAAGCGTTCACATATAAGACAGGGTCTTTTAAATGCGTCAAGAAGTATCTGAATAACAATGAATTATATATAACAAAAATTACTTAAAATAAGACTAAGAATGTAAGTTAAATTAAACTAAATTATTAGATCAGACAAATAAATAAGTTAAGATCAGATAAATAAATAATTAAACATATAAATAATTGAATAAATAAATAATTAACTTTAAAAATAAATAATTTTTCTGAAATAAGGAAAAGTCAGATCAGAAAAACAATGAATAAACGAAAAGGAAGCAAAAATAAGAAAAGCAGAAAAGAGAAAAAAAAATAGCATTAAGAGAAGTAGTGAAAAACTGCTTGCTTAAAGTTGTGGTTACTTGAGATACTCCTAATTGCCAAAGGCAACGAATTCCACAACCTGATGGCGTTCACAAAAAAGAGTCCATTCGAGTTTAAATACTTGTAATTAGGGACTAAGAGGTTCATATTTCTCGTCGATTTACAAAACTTCAACTTTACAAACAAATAATTAGGTGTTATAGGAATGCTTTCTGAACAGCAAGGCAGAAATATTTGAAGATTACATACTCAGGATTTATATTTTATTTTTGGTTTTGGTTAATTAGGAAAATTACCAATTGTTTAAAATATTGTTTTTGCGTTTAGCTTGGGGATATCCTGTTGGCAAGAAGAATCTGTTGTCTCCGAAGCTAGGAGGCCGGCGGACCATCTTAACAAAATGTTGGTGTGTCAGACGCGTTAAGAGTTTAGTGATGAGTGCACCGGAAAATGAAGAATAAAAAAGAGGGTCACACAGAGTGAGCGAGTTGAATGGTTAAAAATTTACAATAACAAAGACTAAGCAGAAACACGTCTGAGCGCAATGAAATATAGTCGGTGACTGAAGGAGGTTTTAAATACCTTACAACGTATAGAATATGTTTCAAAAGAAATATCGGGTGATAAGTATGAGACAATAAGCAATGTCGCAACGTGCAAATACTGTTTTGTTGGGAGTGTGGCCGTAGGGGAGTTAGGACGAGCGAGTGCGGCAACCAGAGAGCACCACCCAACGGAAGACTACCGTCAGACACGCAGCATGGAGGAGAGCACCGACACCAGACTTTACCATGGAAAAATACATTGACCTGTGTCGGGCAACGAATCTGCGCTAACGTTTCTATTGGCACAGAAACTGTCACCGCGATGCTGGACACAGGTGCAACGCACAGTTTTATGAGCAGACGCCTAGCACACAAGTTACGCGCTTCTACCGGCAAATTGGAAAAATGGGAGTAAATTTCATGACAAGCCTGGGAACGACATTGAAGTGCGGTGATCAGGAGATCACGCTGGGACCTCATAACGGTTGTGTGCAACCACGAGACTTTGCAACGTGCACGACAATCCGCGTTGAGAACCTCCCACAGGTAAATGCGTCAATGCCTTCCAAGAGGCCAACTAACGTCAGAAATTCTAAGGAACAGAGACACAACAGAGAATACAGCGGGAGCCAACGCAGTAGCAAATACACATCAGCAGGAACAAGTATTACCCACACAAACGCGTTCACTTGCCACGGATTCTGTCGAGGGAAAACCAAAAACGAATTACCACAGGGGCCTCAGGAGAAGAACACGGGCGCACCAAGTGGTAGTGAGGTCACGCCATTAAGGCGTCAAACGACCATGACAAGCAGCACATCTTCCAGTTATTCCGCAAGGTGTTCGACAGCGCGGGAAACCCGAGAAATGCCACGTAGACAATCCGACAGATCCAGGGACCTACAGCGTGCAATTAGCTGCTCTAACAACAGCAGAAGCATTGACAAGAGAGACGAACGCGACGCACATAGCCACCGCAGCAACAGTAGTAGACAACGGAACGGTGCTACAGGGAGCCCGTCAACAGAGAAACGGATGCCACATACAGACGACTCAACCACACAATGGAACCATGTCACATTCCAAAGTTTAGAAGAGCTACTGGAATCGGAAGGAGCTGGTCTACCACAGGGCTTAGTAGCAGAAATTTTGCGTAAAGCTAAAGAGGCACAGGAGAACCCGGCACAAAGACGATTACGGTTTATGCGAGACGCGTACCGAGTGACTTTCTGCCATGACGGTTAAAATTTTGGCCCACACTACAGGTGACAGAGTCGCTACGAAACTATATGCACACAAACATCATGAATAACAGACCCGCTTAATTGAATCGAGGAAACGCCACAATGCCAACCGAAGCAACTGCAGTGAAAACTTAACGAAAAAACTACAAACGTTGTAACCAATTAGCGCGGCCGTGGCAGGAGCACAGATCAGCAGCAGCATATTAGACCAGTTGGAATAATAGCAATTACAACAAAAGTGACCACCACAGCCAACGATCTTGCCAACCAGCGCTACGCTTGCGAAGAAAGGAGAAACACAGCGACGGAGAATACAACAAATACATGCAGAACAAGAGAAGGTGAGTGCACGAACTCAAGCGGTGGAAATTACCGAATGCCCTGGCTCGGTAATTTTACACTAACAACACGAAGAAACGAGAGCAAAGCACAAGAGGGACAACGACAGAGCAACCACCACGCCAACGACCAGCAAGTACAAAGCAGAAGGAGGAATGCAAATGAAATGCTGGTTGCCAGTTAAATTGAACATAAAATATTTAGCAACAACAACGCTTGCAGCCAACAATACTGCAGGCCAACCAGGGATCGTTGGAGTGAGGTGGCTGAACGTCAGAAGTTGAAGGTGGCCCAAGGGCAAAATACTGCAACAACAACAAGCGTGACTGCAACAACAACAAGCCTGGCTACAACAACAACAAGCGAGGCCGGCCAAACGGAAGTAAAGTTACACAACGGTGGCCTGCCAATAACAACATGTGTCAGCCGCTGCGACCTGCGACTATATAAACCACGTATCCCAAGCAGTAGGTCTCTTCGTCGATCACCAACATCCTAACTAGCAACAGCTCTACGCCATACAAAGTACAATACGAACACAGAAAGCTTAGCGAGAACATCTGGTTTTTTTAATCGTTTTCTCGCTAAGCCATACACAGACAGAGACTATAGGGATTCAGTGAGAGCCTCTGGTTTTTAATCGTTCTCCCACTGAATCACTGAGACACATACGCCACCGAGACTTAGGGACTTAGAGGGAACCTCTGGCTTTTTAATCGTTTTCCCACTAAGTCATACGCCGTACAGAGACCATAGGAACTCAGTGAGAGCTTCTGGTTTTTAATCGTTCTCCCACTGAGTCACAGAGGCAAACACTTACTGCGACGTAGAGACATGAAAACAAGTACACATTGAATAAGTTATTTTTACAAACATAGAGTTAAGGAAGTAGAATTGTTTCGAGCAAGGACTAACAAGAGTCCATAATCAATAGTCTAAATAAATACACTGAAATTAATTTAACTCCCAGGATTTTTATATTTTTCTGTATACGACCCTTATAGCCGCTGAGTTTTACCCCAGCTATAAAAAGAGTCGTTACAAAATAAACTGTACATTATATCTACTGGCAAACCCACCTACTGGCCATCTGCTTCTAGCAAAGTTCCTGATCTAATTGATTTTGGCGTCACTAGAAACATTGACCGACACTTCATCTCAGCGGAAGAATATTTCGACTTTTCGTCAGATCATTCCCCTGTTATAATTAATTTGCAGAAACATCCCATGCATAGCCAATGAAGATAAAAAACCGTAAAACCAGTTGGCTAAAATATCGTCAATACATTAGCAGCCATCTAAAGACTGATCCACTGTTAAAAACAGCAGAGGATATAGACTTCCTTGTTGACGAACTTGGCGTACTACTGGTCTCGGCAGCCGTGCATGCAACTGCTGCAACTAAATCATCTTCATACTCTAAAAGAACTGTCACTCCCGGAGATATTGACGCGTTGGCAAGAGAGAAAAGACGTCTCAGAAAAGAGTGGCAGAGGGCTCGATTACCCATGTTGAACAAAAACTAGCTGAAGCTGATCAACGTGTAAGAGAAGCCCTTAGAAATCATAGGGATATAAGTTTAAGAGAGTTCACGGCAAAACTTACTGCAGGCAAGACACAAACTACTCTTTGTGGAAAACGTGTAAATTCGCCAAAAGTCCGCAAGAACACCATGCACCCCTTAGAATTCAAAATGCGAAATGGACTAGAAGCGATGCTGAAAAAGCAAATATATTTGCAAACCACCAAAAAGATGTGTTTAAACCAGATCCACCTTCAAACAACTTCGCAATCACAAATATTGAAGTTCCTAAAACTCACCAACAGTTAAAGTTCAGTTTTAAAGAATTGGCTCTTGTTATAAAAACGAACTGTAAAGCGAGCAAGGCTCCTGCCTCCGACATGATAATGTCAGAGATGATAGCTAAATTACCAAAATGCGCAATCATTAAATTCTAAACTTGTTCAATGCAGTTCTTCAGTAGGATACTTCCCAAATATTTGGAAATTGTCAGTAGTAAAAATGATCTGGAAGCTGGGTAAAGAACCAACCTATTCCTCTTCATACAGATCTATCAGCCTATTGTCTATACTTTCCAAGCTGTTTGAAAGGATATTCTTCAACAAGATGCAGCCGTATGTTGACAACTTGATCCCAGGTCACCAATTTGGCTTTTGGAGAAAACATGGAGCAATTGAGCAAGTGCACCGAATCACCAAAGAAATGCCTTTGAGTCTAAGCAGTTCTGTTCTGCCATATTCTTAGACGTAGCTCAGGCATTCGATAAGGTTTGGCACGACGGACTTATGTACAAGTTGCAACAATTGCTACCTGAGGAATTTTACACTATCCTTGAATCGTACATTAGAGAGAGAAAATTTTTAGTGAAGTGCAACGAATCCACATCGAACATCTACAGCATCGAATGTGGTGTTCCCCAAGGCAGTGTTCTCGGTCCTGTCCTGTATGTTTACGGCTGATATACCGACAGATGAAAAAAGGAAATCTGTACTTTTGCTGACGACACTGCGATACTATGCTCTCACTCAGTAGCAGACGCTACATCAGCTAACCTAAATCGACATTTGCGAAATATGGAAACTTGGCTCTGTAACTGGCGCATAAGAGTAAACGAAACGAAAAGCAAATATGTCACGTTACACTTCGTCATGGTAGCCCCGCGGTCCTGAAACTCAACAACATCACCATTCGTGTATCCAGGAAGCTACCTATCTTGGAATATAACTCGACAGAAGGCTGACTTGGCGCAAACATATAGAATCCAAGCAAAAGCATATAAAGGTAACAGCCCTAAAATTTAATTTTTTACTACACAAAAATTCTCGCCTTCCGATAGAACACAAAGTTCTTCTACAAAATTTTGGTCAGATGGCGCTCATTTATGGTCAACTGCTAGTTCTTCTAATATTCAACTTGGCAAGGAAACGGCACTATAGCTAATATATATATATATATATATATATATATATATATATATATACACGGTGGCCCAAATAAGACCAGCTGATGTGAAACACAAATAACTTTTTTATTTTTTAACATAATTTATTTTTTCTTTTTGCAGATTATAACTGAACTCTTGGAAATTTAAAATGAATACGTACAGTCCACAACAACGCATTAAAATTATCGAATTTTATTATTCTTCTCAACGATCAATTGTTCTGACGCAGCGAAATTATCGCCGTTTTCGGATGAAGCGCATTTCCATTTAAATGGTTATGTGAATAAACAAAACTGTAGGTTGTGGGGCTCCGAAAATCCAAGGGCAATACATCAGCATCAGTCACACCCAATCAGATGCACTGTTTGGTGCGGTGTTATGGTCACAAAAATCATCGGCCCATATTTCTTTGAGAATGAGGATGAAACGCCAGAAACGGTCTCCGGGGCTTCTTACAGAACAATGATCGACAACTTTTTGCGGCCAATGGTGGAGCAATATCCTAATTTGTGGTTTCAACAATATGGAGCCACTGCGCATACTGCTAGGCAAACTATTGACATGCTGCGTGAAATTGTTGGTGAACGCATAATTTCAAGAAATTCAGATTTCCCTTGGCCTCCTCGTTCACCAGATTTAACTGCGCCCGATTTTTTTATGGGTATATTTAAAAGACAAAGTGTATGTTAACAAACCACAGACACTTGGACAGCTCAAGCAGAATATTCGAGACGAAATACGGCGCCTGCAACCAGAAACATTACGCCGTGTAATGCAAAATGCGATAAAAAGAGCGAATGCCTGTATCGAGCAAAATGGTGGTCATTTGTCTGATGTCATATTTCACACATAGTCACGTTAAATTTCCTTTAAAAAAACCCGTTATTACAAGAGTTACACGTGTTTAACATCACTAGGTCTCATTTGGGCCACCCTGTATATATATATATATACGAGTATATTATAATATATCTAACATATTGTCAATATTTCTTCTAAATGCCGATGGTTCTTCAAATCTAAATTCATGCTGATCGCCGTCTATACCCTGCACCTCCAAGGCGGTCCTTAACCGCACCTAGAGCTCCGGTTTAAGTCCTTGTGTTTGCAAATTTATCGCTCATGCACCTTCTTGAGCTACTCCAATTTTCGTCTTTCAAATTAAATCATTGTATATTACTGATACGCATTCCTACTTCTGACTCCAATTGTTGCGAAATTGCCGTCTTGACAATTTATACCAACTCTCATACTCTTATTCGTACAGCTGGATTGTGTAGTAATCAAATAATGCTTGTTTAAATTAAAATAATTAACTTTACTTAAATATTGCAATTCACAGTCTTAATATTATGCTTAAAGTTTACTTTATACAATTTTGCACTTAATCATTTAATCTCTTTATACTATTACTGTTACTGTTGTGTATGCTACCGTACATCGCTCTATCCTTTGCTAAGTCAGTCGATCAGTGGACGTCAAGCAATACACATCGCGCTACGTAGCGATCATCAATACAACACATACATATATACATTCTCACTGTACATTTATCTGTTCATCTTCATATGGCAATAAACATTAATATATTTTAAATGTCATTAGCGCACGCATATTTAATACTGGCGACGAGGATGGGATTAGCGATTAATCATTAAATTGCGTGCGTTGAATCGTGTATATATATTTGCTTATATTACATACGCGATTACAAGAAGAAATAAAGAACAAAAATTGCACAAGAATTCGCAAGTTGTCGAGAAAGAAGACAAAACAGAATAGAGAAACGTCGGCGTCGCAGCGAAACGAGCGACATACATACAGTGAAGTGCCGTTATGTCTGGTTGAGACAGTAACGAGGCGTGAATCATACGATTAGGAAATACATACTGACAGCAGCCAGTTTTTGTTGTTAGACACCGCACATGGCAGACGATCTAGGCGAACAAGCAAGCAATAGCGCCGCCGCCGTCAAGAATAGTGAAAGTACAGTTGAAGAAATAACACCAACTTTGAGTGCTAATTAAAACTCATGACTGGAGTTGGCAGTTTGGAACCCTTCGATTTGGGTCTTCCAGAAAAATGAACAACATACATGGAGCGATTCAAACTATATCTTCTGGCCAATGATGTCACAGATGAAACACGAAAAAAGGCGGCTTTTCTCACGCTGGCCGGTGCGCCACTCTTCGATCTATTGACATCATTGGCATCAGCCAAACAGGTCAGTGATTTGAATTTATCGGAAATATACAAGATATTGACCGATCATCTTTCTCCTCGGCCATCCGAGATTGCTGCATATATGGCAGCGTTGCCTACGTTGGCAGTAGACTGCAAATTTGGTACGGCGCTGGATCGCATGCTACGAAACCGTTTTGTGTGCGGCATGAAGGACGAGGGGCTGCAGAAAAGTTTTCTGGCCGAAACTGAGTTAACAGTGCAACGAGTCATCGAGCGTGCTATGTCTAGCGAGGCAGCAGCACTCAGTGCTATGGGCATCAGACAATCCAGCGAATCTCCATCTGTACTGGCCATCAAGTCGGGTCGTTCACATCGGTTTAATCAGCGCAATAACAGTAACGACAGAAACTATAACAAACGGCATACATGTTGCGGCTGCGGCGGTCAACATAACTGCGTGCTGTGCCCACATCGTGAAAGTGTATGCCATGCATGTGGCCGCAAGGGTCATCTACAGCGCACGTGTCGTAGCGCGCAATCCTCAAGGTCGTTCATACCCACATCGAGCTCAAAAGAGGCACACCAAGGTGCACAGAATCATCGATCACCTCGTGGAGGATCCATCAATCAAATAGTTCCAGTGGTCAACCAGAAGAAGTCAATTTCAGTGCTAATCATTGGGCGCTCTTGTTCATTCGAAGTGGATTCAGGTTCGCCAGTTACTATCATGACAGAAAGTACGTTCAATCACATCTGGTCAACCAAAAAGCCAGATCTTTTGAAGTGCGACTTGGACCTTAGTGACTATCAACGACAACAAATCCACATCAAGGGGATTATTGATGTTTCAATTTGTTACAATCGTCGTAAAATTGAAAATCTGCCGCTCATCATCGCTTACGTGAGCAGCTCAAATCTAGTGGGATGCAATTGGTTTGACGCCCTGGGCATACGCATAGAAGGGGTGTTTGCCATCAATAGCGGGGTCAACATTAAGACCGTTCTGGGAAAATTCTCACACTTATTTTCGTCAGAACTTGGTCGCTATACGAGGCCTCCAGTATCGCTGCATATCAATGAGGCCGTGCCGCCAGTCAAACTTCCACCACGCTGCATTCCATTTGCCATCAAAGAGCTCGTCGAGGACGAAATCAACCGTTTATGCAGTCAAGGTATTTTGGAGCCAGTGGAGCACTCCGATTGGTCAACTCCAATAGTACCAGTTGTGAAGAAGGACGGATCAATCAGAATTTGTGGCGATTATAAATCAACGTTAAATCAGGCAGTCAAACCACACTGCCACCAAATACCGGCAGTCAGTACACTGCTAGCTTCAATTGAAGGAGGATCAATATTTGCAAAAATCGACTTGGCACAAGCGTACCAGCAGCTAGTAGTCGACGAACGTTCAGCGTCACTACAAACTATTTCCACGCACAAGGGTGCGTTCAAGGTGACCAGACTCCAATTTGGTATAGCATCAGCTCCTGGCATATGTCAAAGCTGTATCGAGGGTACTCTACAGAACATTCCTGGCGTTTTGCCGTACTTCGATGATATAGTGATCATGGGCAAAACAGAGGAAGAGCTGGATTCCAGGCTAAACGAAGTATTGTCACGGTTCGATAAAGCTGGTCTACGCTTACGCAAAGACAAATGTCAATTTGGTGTACCATCCGTAGAATTTCGGGGCTTCAAAGTCGACGCTTTTGGTATACGGCCATCTGCGGAAAAGGTCAATGCAATCAATGATGTACCAGCACCCAAGGACAAAAAGCAGCTTCAAGCTTTTCTGGGTCTACTCAACTTCTACCATGCGTTTTTGCCGCACAAGGCAACAGTTGCAGAACCTTTGCACCGCCTTTTGGATAAAAACGCTCACTGGAATTGGCAGAAAGAGCACGACATTGCTTTTTGCAAACTAAAGAAACTTATCACATCAGACGACGTGTTAGTCCACTACGCTGCGCAGTTGCCGCTAGTACTAACATGTGACGCATCACCATATGGACTCGGAGCAGTCCTCAGCCATAAATTATCAGATGGATCGGAGAAGCCAATCGCATTCTACTCACGAACACTGTCCAAAGCTCGTCTCAGGAGTTAAAAAATTCCACAACTACCTTTATGGTCGATGGTTTACACTCGTCACTGATCACCGCCCTTTATTAGGAATCTTCACTACAAGAAAAGCAGTTCCTAATGTAATTTCGAACACAATGCTAAGCCGATCAATTTTTCTCATCGCATACGATTTTAACCTCATACATCGCGCTGGAGCAAAAATTGGCAATGCAGACTTTTTGAGCCGCTGTCCTATCGCGGCAACAACTGAGTCAACATCATCCCAAGATGTTCTCATGATTGAATTATCAGCCGATTCAGTCATAAAGGCACAACAAATTGCGTCCCAAACTTCGATGGATCAGGATCTCTCCAAAATTTTGAACTGGGTGTTAAGTGGATGGCCTAGCACCAAAATTGAGCGTTCAAGCAGCCTATATCCGTTCTATTGCCGCCGAGATGAACTCTCTGCAAATAGAGGAGTTCTCGTGTGGGGTAACCGTGCAGTTATTCCACCACCGGCTCGAGCATCTATTTTACGAGCACTTCACGCGCCTCATCCAGTAATTGTCAAGATGAAATCAATGGCTCGCAGTTATGTATGGTGGCCCAACATTGATGCTGAAATTGAGCATTCCGTGTCAACAGAATAGGAACGAGGAATCGAAAACTGAATCACACCATTGGGAGTCGGCTAGGACTCCGTGGTCTCGTTTACACATCGACTTTGCCGGCCCTTTTCAAGCCAAAACTTTCTTCTTGGTAGTCGATTCTTTCTCCAAATGGTTGGAGGTCGCAGTTGTTCCGTCTACATCTACGGGAGCCGCGGTCAAGTTCCTTCGACAACTGGCTGCCACTCATGGTCTTCCTGATGAGATAGTGTCGGACAATGGCACAGTATTCACATCTGCAGAATTCAAGGAATTCATGGACACCAATTTAATTCGCCACATACGCTCTGCTCCGTTTCATCCGGCAACAAATGGGCAAGCAGAACGAATGGTTCAATCCACGAAGAACTACTTAAAGAAGCTGGAACGAAAAACGAACATAGATCTCAGTTTGGCTAGATTCGTGTTGAACCAACACATCACGCATGCAACTACAAACCGTACTCCAGCAGAGCTGCTTAAATCGTATTTCGATAAAATACAACCACAGGAAATCACTTTCGGCAAGCTGACCGAGCCTGCCAGCAACAAATCTTTCATTTCAGGTAATCCAGTGTGGGCCCGTAACTATGCCGCTGGGCCAAAATGGATCGAGGGACAAGTGTTTGATCAAACTGGGCCTATATCATACACTGTCCGTCTGAGCGACTCCCGGGTCGTCAAGCGTCACCAAGATCAGCTTAGGAATCGTATAGCATCATCGAACGATGCCAACTGTGGAAGTCCAGCTACAGAGGACTTATTAACATCGTGTGATCATAGTATTTTGGAGCCTACTAATGAAGCTGAATCTCCCCCAGTAAGTCCACATCCAGTGGCTCATTCATCACCGGCTCCACCTACACCTCGTAGGACCAGCCGCAATAGAAAGCCTACGCATTTCTATTCTGGGTGTTAAGGGGTGTTGTGTATGCTACCGTACATCGCTGTATCGTTTGCTAAGTCAGTCGATCAGTGGACGTCAAGTAATACACATCGCGCTACGTAGCGATCATCAAAACAACACATACATATATACATTCTCACTGTACATTTATCTGTTCATCTTCATATGGCAATATATATTAAATGTCATTAGCGCACGCATATTTAATAGTTACTATCACGATTATACACTGCTACGATCACTGTGGAACCATTTATGTTTCAATTTTAAATATTCTGAGCATTAGCAAAGAATATATTCCCCGTAAATTTTGAGATCAAAATATGGTAGTTTTAAGATTGCAGTAATTTTTGAGATTTGTTTACTTATTGTCATTTGCCAAAAAGGGAAGATCCAATAAATATATATTAATTAAAAAACAAAAAAAAAGTTGATAAGTAAATTTCTGTTCACATAATTTTTATAATAGAAAATGAAGAATTGTTGAAAACATATAAATGTGAACACAGATTGCAACTGCGTACAAATTTTGTGCTGATGAAAAATACAATCGAATATCGACGATTCAATCACAACCATTTTATATAAATGCCATTTATAGCTATTTAATATGTACATAGCTTTCAAAAAGTACAAAAATATGGCTAAAATATATTTTGATGTTTTGGTGCTCTGATATATTTATTTTATTAAGAAGCCAAGTCAGAGAAATGCAAAGTTGATTGGTTAAGTGTTAATAGCAAGACTTTGACATAAATGCGCTCGAATGTGCACAATAAAACTGAATACTTTTAGGAATCTCATAAATTTGCACCACCATAGTGCTCACGACTTGGTAAAAATGATCAGTCACAAAAAGTATACACACTAACGGGACAATGTTTATATTTTGTCTCATGCCATTTTCGTATCGAATGGAATTGAAAAAAGATCAACTCTCATCTGTAATGGCAGAATTCATTTTAAGAAATAGTGCGATGAAATCTTTACGGTACATAAATAGACGAGTGTATGTTGTGAAGTCTGGTGAGATTGATGATTGCCAGGACGAGTAGCAAGAGAAAAGCAGCGATGCGCATTTCGCTTGCTTTGAACAATTAACTAATTTTGAATTATTTTTATTTTGCCTGAACTAAAGAAAGAAACGTATATACAAGTATACGAGTATATTTTTTTTATATAGATGGAAAAATACTCGTATACGAGTATATTTTTTTTTATATAGATGGAAAATTACGTTTACGATACCGAAGTGCGCTTGGACACTACAATCAGATAAATAAAACTTAAGCCCATCGAAAGATTTAGCTCTACTGGCAGCAACATACGAGTATAAGTAGGGAAGTGGTATCGAATCAAAAGTATTTATATATATATACGAGTATATATATATATATATATATATATATATATATATATATATATATATATATACATATATATATATATATATATATATATATATATATATATATATATATATATATGTATATATATATATATATATATATATATGTATATATACATATATATATATATATATATATATATATATATATATATATATATATATATATATATATATATATATATATATATGTAGAATCACCCTGTTTATATTGTACTTAGAATCAGCCTGTTTATCGTTTTTTCGCTTATTGCTTATGAGAGAAAGAGAAGTTTTTTTGTCAAGAAAAGTAAATGTAAAAAAGAGCTATAAGAAAAGGAGTCAAGTTAAGGTCAATTAATTGTAAAGAGGCTTTTCTAATCAGAAGTCGATAAGAAAAAGTAAAGTAAAGAAGTGTTAAGAAATCTAAAAAGTATTAAAGAAGTTAAAAATTGAAAAGTTCGTGAGTTTAATTTATTTGGAAAAGAAGAATAATAATCCTACATATATATGAACGACACTAACATATTAGTCTGGTCATATATATATATATATATATAGATATATATCTGTGGGCTGCACCTCCCCTCGAATTGTTTGTGCCGCCATCGGTATAACTTTTGTAGAGGATTAGGCTACCATTATATGTATATATATATGTATATATATATATATATATATATATATATATATATATATATATATATATATATATATATATATATATATATATATATATATATATATATATATATTTATATATATATATATATATTTATATATATATATATATATATATATATATATATATATATATATATATATATATATATATATATATATATATATACTCGTATATATATATATAATGGCAGCCTAATCCACTACAATAGTTATACCGATGGCACAAACAATTCGAGGGGAGGTGCTGCCCACAGAGATGCAAGCGACACACGGCGGCGGATTAGAGTTTCCACAATCAACCTACGGTAGGAGCGATGGGCGGCAGAGACGAGAGGCAGATGGACAGCGAAACTAATCCCACACGAGGAAAAATAGGAATTTTTCAGATATCAATTCCTAAGGCGTGGAGCCCGTGTCAATATGTAGCATTGTGTTATATGCGAAATTGAAATAGGGAATCTACTTATCCCATTCGTCGTCGTTGTCAAAGTCAGAAATTGTTTTTCTATGTTCAGCAATGCACATATATTTGACATTGGCTTGTTTATAAATTATGTATATCTGTCAGATTTGAGTTCTTTAAAGTGTCCGTATTTGAGAATGAATTGTCTCAGTTGAATATGAATTTTCTTGCCATTTGGTTTATATTTTCTCAAATTAATTTTTGTTTAAGTTTTAGTAATGGTTTTCGGAATCTGTTATTCTATGGTATTCGCCAATTAGATTATATTTGATAATGTCATCTGTTATTCTTTTTGGAGAGGCAAACATTAATATTTTTAAATGAGGAATTTTCTTATTTATTTTTATTTTTGCGTACGTTTCTTTAAGTTTTTCTTTGCCGCATTGCTTAAATAGTTCATCATCATTTGCTATAGCTACTTCTTTTATATTTTCTTTCTTATGTTGTGAGTCAAACTCACACTGTCAACCAAACCTCAGTAGCGCTAAGGTTTTATCAGTAACAACAAGAAAAGACCTGCATAAGGTGCTCGTATAACTTTATAAAATTGTTATTAATAAGTAAAAGTCTATTGCATACTCTTAGGTGCGCATATTTGCCAATTGAACTGGTTTGAATCGTTACCATTATGCACGGTCAGCACTTTCGTAAAGTGGGCCAGCCATTAACCGCATTGGTAAACAATTGTCGAATGTGCAAACGAAAGAGTAGAGCAATGCCAGTTAGGAAATAATAATGAGATATATATAGATTATAAGCAGCTGAACTTTTATTGAAGAGATGATTTTGCCAACTGAACTTTGGCGCGTTTTAACTCGCGCTGTTAAATTCTATATAGTCGACTCAGGCTGAGAATAAGGCCCTCAATTAATTTCCAGTGTTAGTTTAGTGAAAAGAGTTCAGGCGGATATAAAGCGCCCGGCAAGCACGCATAGCCCTAACATAATTGGGGTAAGATCCGGCCAACGTGTGAGGATACGCCCCAACATAATTGGCCCAGCTGGTAGGATCCGGCCAACGTGTGAAGATACACCCCAACAACATTGGCGCAGCCGGTGATAATACCGTCCAGGAATATTAAATTATCATCCCAGAACCATTTCGGAGAAAACCCAGGATGCAACAACAACAGCAGCATCATCATCATTATAAATATCATCAACAATTCGCGAACATCGGACGGAGAAGCAGTGGCAGGAGCAAAATGAAAAATGGAGAGTACATTATCTTTATTGTAGCGTACTATAAGTAGATACTTCTGCGACCTTGAAGGTGTCGTAACGATGGTCAAAGAAGTCGCAACCTGCAGTCGCCATTGTGCTGTTGTACGCAACTCTGTCTTGGCGACAGTATGGTCGGATGGTATATGTTGTCAGCTAAGTTCTGAAGATTTTTTTAATAGGTTTTTGTGTGTGTTTGTCTCGTTAGGGACATTTTGAAAAATTTACTTGTAATTAAACATAGTAAAATTAGGGTATTAGGCAAAAATAAATGTTCGCATCAAGATGTGCATACAAAATGGGTTGTTGCATTGCAGATTATGTAATTTTGAAACTATAAACTACATATAAGCATTTGTTACGCTTACTAGCATTGTGTTAACCCTCGGAGGTATAACCAGGTCTGTGCAGACTTTTTGCATATAAAAGTGTGTATAAGTGTTTTTTCCTGCAGAAAAAGCCTCCGAACACAATGAGCAAAAAATCAGAGCGATTTTGGATCCGGGTTCGGAATAATCCGGGCTTACAAATAATTGGCGCTAAATAATATAACCAGGTCTGTGCAGACCTACATAGGATTTGTATGGAAATGCATAGTCAGTTTTCCTAAAAGTGTCTATAAATGCATTTTATGCTAGGAAAACCACAAAACGAATAATTAAAAGGCATTTTTATACATCTTATGTAGCTATTAACGCTATTTTATTACTCATATGTAAAAAAATACATTTTATGTACGGCACTCAAAGCAGGAGTACCTGGCATGTGAGTACTGTTGGCATACCGGCATTTTGCAATGCATGCAATGAAAGCGTGTTTTTCGCTGTTTTTTATCCAACTTAAAATACAGCGAGCACGATGGTCTGCTGGCAGAGGATGCGGCATGGGCTGGTCGGACATCTATGGGCGGGCCTGCAGCTACCTGTATTCAATGTCTATGGAATAGAGTATAGTATCTATAAAATACAAGCAACGCGTTAGTATACAAACATCTTTCGAAGTGTAAGCATACAAAAAATGGCATCGGCTAATGAAACGGTTGATATTGTAGACGTGGTGAAACGCAACGCAAGATTTGTTAATTTGCCGGAAGAAGAGCAAATTAAAATGCAAGAAAAGTTAGCATTGTGGTTGGCCGGTGATGATGCGTCCGAGGATGAGCCTTTCGAAGGCGACGAAGAAACTGACCCAAATTATGTGTAAAATGAAACGGCTTCCGATGCTGAAGAAGAAATTTCTATTGAAGCGGAGAGTGAAAATAACGAGAATAAGGAACTGGAAGATTTGTACGAAGGTGCTGCAGCTATCGCCGAAGGGGCTGAAGCCGTCGTTATGGACGAGGAGCCAAGTTCGTCGAGGTTTTTGGCACGTACGCATACTCGAGAAAGCTTGTGAAGATGTGAACTAGATGGGGAATCACGCCCTCAGAGGAATGTTGCAGCATAGCCGGTATAACCCCATCAGGACCCGCTGACTTGTACGGGTCGAAGGAGCCTATCCCCCACGCAATCTTGTCCTCCCTCACGATATCCGACACGTCGGTCCCTGAAACACGTGCAAGATTTACCGACTGCGTATGGACGGTATGGGAGTCCGTGCAACCTGGAAAGTGCGTTTCCATCAAAACCTCCATGGACTCCTGACACGAGCCAGTCCATGAGCCATCCCGTCTCTTCACACTGCCGAGAACCGTCGTGGTTCTGGACAGTATTTTCCTGAGTCTCAATGCCTCATTTACTGACTCCAGAGATCCGCAGAACTGCTGCCAGGACTCCCTTTTTGCAGCCTTAATCTTGCTTTTATACTCATTAAAACTGACTCTATAATTTTCCCAATCCTCTTCCAGCCGACTGTTTTTGGCCTTGTTGTCCAAAGAGTCCTCTTTGACTTTTTGCTAAGCAGTCCTAACTCAGCGTTCCACCAAACCGGTTTTGGTTTAGCACGCGGCCTAGTCAAAGGACAAGATGGTTCAAAGGATTGTTTCAGTATTCCCGTAAGACGACCTACAGCCTTATCAATGTTAGCATTCCCTTCGCCGACCTTGACTTTCATCAAAGTAAGTTTATGGGTCGCCAGTCTTAAGAATTTGGACCAGTCAGTCTTTTTTGGGTTCCTAAAATGCCGTGGGACACTACCTCGGAGTAGACTGAGAAGCGTATCCGACTATAATCCGAAAAGGAACAGGCCTCAGATAGTCTCCAGTTGTCGACGCTTATGGTATTTGACCCAGTGGCCAGAGTGATGTCAATCACTTCCTCCCTAACCCTATTACGAAACATTGGCTGATTTCCCTTGTTACATAAAGTTAGGCTAGTGGAGAGAATGTAATCAAAAATGGACTCAACCCTACCATTGGTATCAGTGCTGCCCTGAGCTCATGGTGCCCGTTTGCGTCACAGCCGGCCACTATGCCCAGTCCGCGTGACTCACAGTAGGCAATAAGTTGCCAGAAGATCTGTGGTGGCGGCCGTTCCTCGTTGTACGGAACGTATGCGGACGTTAGCAACAAACTAGGTTTGTGCCTGTGCTCGTATATCATCGTTGTAAGGTCTCCAGTGCTGTAGGGAATAGGAAGAAAAATATTAATATCCTTTATGGCAACTATTTTACTATTATATTATTATTATTTATTATTATTTATTTATTAACTACAATAGTAAATAGTAAATAAAGAATATACGGCAATGGCCTTAGAGGTCGTCTGCCGGAATATGCGATCTATTTTTCCATATCACGTAAATTCATTTACAATTAATTCTCTGTACTTCAGAGCACCGGTCATGTAAGAAACAAGCTTTTTCCAAGAATCATCATTTTTTCCGTTCAACACATTCACTATATCATGATGTGTCAAAGTTGTTTTTTGGAAATTGACAACGCGGAATGTTGTTAAGTTGGGGCATCTCCCGATAAAATGTTCAACGTTTTCTAACTCATTTAGATTGCAGAGTGTACAATTTTTATTATAACTACAATCCTTCCGGTTAATAATGGAAAATAAGTTCATTCAAATGGCTGCCTCGGCTGGCCATGCAGTAGCCTACACGATCGGTCCAATTTTTAAGCACATTATCGATTGTGTGCACTGTATTTCACCAATGGCTTCACGAATATTGTCCTTTAAAGCGTCAATTGTGTCTGGCTTGTCAACACTTATCTTTGAGGGCACCCCACAAAAAATAGTCGAACTGTGTCAAATTGCAGCTCCGAAGTGGCCAAACGACATCAGCTCTGCGGCTGATAATGCGATCTTCAAAAACAGGGCGCAAAACATCGAGTGTAGCTTCGGCTGTGTGGCACGTAGCGCCGTCCTATTGAAACCAAATGTTGCCAATATCCTCCTCTTCAATTTTTGTGAACAAAAATTCGTTCAACATGGCCCGATAACGATCGCCATTGACTGCAGCGGCCACTCCTTGCTCATTTTCGAAGAAAAATGGCCCAATTATGCCTCTGGACCAAAATACGCTCCAAACAGTGACTCGTTTTGTTTTCAATGTATGCGTGCGGGTTTTCTGTGCCCCAAATGCGACAATTTTGCTTGTTTACATACCCGCCAAGATTAAAATGAGCTTCATCTGAAAAGATGATTTTTTTTTGGCAAAATCGGCATCTTCTGTAAGTCGATCGCAGGCCCACTTAGCGAAGCGAAAACGCATTGGATGGTCAGTTGGCTTCAACTTACGCCATACAATTGTACTTTGTATGGCGTCATACCAAGGTCTTTATTCAAAGTTCGTCTCAATGATTTGTCTTTCATGACAATTGTTATATTTGATGTTTTCTCTTCTGAGCCTATATTCAATCATTTGATTTTAAATTACAGTTTTTATATTATAATGTTACACTTTTTTATATTTTTTGTTGTGGATACTATATATGAGTATGTATACTTAAGTAAGTTATTCTTGTTCACAGTTGTGCAGAATTCATTGTACCTTTTTAAATGCTCTTGCGGGTTGCTCGTAAGTTCAGATCGTAACCAAACTGTATGTGTTGCCAAATTAATATTAAGGAGAGTATATGATCGTATACTCTCATTGCTAACTCATAGCAGCTACAGTCGTTCCGAATGGTCTAATTAAGCTATCAGTGGGTTCCAGAGATAGTAATTATAACCTTATTCGTATTCTTGGTAGATTACAAATGGGAATGAAAATTTGCCATATAAATGCACAAAGCTTAATGAATAAGATGGATGAGTACAAATATCTATTTGAGGGTTCTGGCGTTGATTTTGTTTGTGTTTTTGAAACATGGTTCATGCCATCAATGCAGAGTAGTTTATTTGGTGTCAATGGATACAGATTGCTTCGTGTGGATACAGTGACTCATGTCGGCGGGGTGGCAATTTTTGTGAGGGATGGTATTGCGTGCAAAGTCCATAGCAAATCAGTTTGTGAAGGTCAGATTGATTATTTGTTTTTAAGTGTTGACAATGGAGTTGAAAGACTTCTTGTGGGCTGTGTCTACAGACCTAATCGTACAATTGACATACAATCACTGCTAGATCACATTCGGGCAATTTCTTTGGACTTTCAAAGTATTGTTATTGCAGGAGACTTCAATAGCAATATTCTAGTTGAGAGCGGACTGGTCACGGAAATGTTGGCATTGGGCTAGGTTTCCGTTAATACAACATCACCGACACATTTTACGGGGACAAACAGTTCGCTGTTGGACGTGTATTTTATTGATGATTTGAAGAAGATTAAAATTTACGAACAACTACCTACTCCCTGTTTTTCAAAACTTGACCTTATTTTTCTGAAGCTTGATTTTACACTTAATATAGCAAACAAAGTTTTGAGATACCGAGATTTTAAAAATATTGACTACCAACATTTGTGTTCTAAACTTGATACTGTACAATGAAACTTGATATATTTTATGCCATCAGTAAATGACAAAGTGGAATATCTACAATCTAATATTAAATGTCTTTTTGATGAGTTTGTCCCAAAGAAAGTGCGCACCGTTGAGCATAAAGAGCAGCCTTGGTTTACTAATAAAATCAAGAATTTAATTAACATACGTGACACTGCATACAGACGATGGAAGCGATATAAGCTACCTCTTCTATATGAAACTTACAGAAATCTTAGAAGGCAGGTTACTAAAGATGTCAAAGCCGCTAAATACTCCCACTTCGGAAAAACATTTAGCAGTGCAGTAACCAGTAAACAAACATGGAGACATATTCGCAGCATAGGTATAGGGAATATTGCTACTTTTGGGAACATTAACATGGAACTAAATGATTTAAATAGGAAATTTGTCAATCTTCCAATTGAAGCAGTGCAAAAGAATGCTTATGCAAACTGTTGTGGTTCTGTGTCCTCTGATATTATGTTTGGGTTTTCTGGTGTTGACGAGTCAGATATATTGGAGTACTTTCTGGGTATAAAGTCAAATGCTTGTGGTACTGATGAGATTCACCCTGTCTTTGTTAAGGCCGTACTTCCTAAGCTGCTGCCAGTCATAACTCATATTTTTAATACTGTTATAACGACATCAACTTTCCCTAATTGTTGGAAGTTAGGGAAAATTATTCTTTTTCTCACTAAATTTCAAATTTACTATTGACGCAATGTTATACACATTGTCGGCTGTAGAATACTTTTGCCTAAACCCGGCTTGAAACTCGGTCAGAATCTCATTCTCCGACACCCATCTAACAATTCTATCATTCAAGACGCCCATCATTATTTTCGCCACACAGTTCATGAAGCTAATTCCTCGATAATTTGATACAAATTCCCTATTCCCATTTTTTAATATCGGACAGATTATGCTGGTCTGAAAAGAACTTCCTGTTTCACCCATATTGTATAGGCGCGTAAACTCTACGGCTAACTCGTCTAGAAACTCCCGCGGGCTATTTTTAACAAATTCGTATGATACACCATCTATTCCTGAGGCTTTATTTGAATTAGTTTTTTTAAACATTTTTTCAATCTCTTCGCTTGTTATTGGCTTATCCAATTCGTATATATCAATTTTATTTGGAGCATAGGGCACGTCTCTAGCATGTTGTACAGGGTTTAACAATATCTAAAAATAGTTCTAAAAGGCAGAAACGCTAATACTTGATCCGAGCTTTCTTTGTTGCCCTCTTATTTTGGAAGCCAAGTTCCACCACTGTTTCGCGTCTTTTACGTTATTAATTTTTCTTTCGAGATCTATGTAATAAGCTTTCTCGACATATTCTTCTGAACTTATTTTTATCATTCATATTGCTTCTGTATACTTATTTTTATCATTCGGATCAAGGGTAGCGCTAAATATACGAAGACAATCAAAAGAGATTTTTCGCGCCTATTCGCATTCCTTTCCTTTTTATTTAGATTGCTCGTTTTTTTCTGTGGAAACGATTTGATCATTAATTGCACTAGATCGTCTAAACTCCATCCTTTATGATTTGGTTTTGCACAACCAAGACTACTTTTTATATTAGCGTGAAATGCAGCTGTCTCTGAATCTTTCCATTTTAATTTACTAGTTAAACAATTTTTGTTTTCTCTGACATCATTACAAGGAAAAGTCATATATAAAATAATCGGCATGTGATCCGACCAGATCTGTTTGTCTACTTTAAAATTATCTACATACGAATAGCTCAAGAGGTTTTGATCCACTGCGCAAATGTCGTTTACAGAGCTGCCCATATTGCCTATGAAAGTTAAATTAGCTTCCCTATCGCCATCTGTTATTCCGTTTAAAACGATCAAACCATTGTCGTCGCAGAAATCTATATATTTTTTCCCATTTGCATTTATCGTCTTATCCTTTGATTGTCGATGACCACAGCCTGCCTTGAATAGATTCATGTACATTTCTTAAATTGTTTGTTGCATTTCGCCGATTCTTACATTTAAGTCTCCAATCGCAATAACATTATTCCAATCTTTTTCTATGTAAGTATTTTTAAATATTTCAAATTCCTTGTTCCATTCCGTACCCTTGATATATATTGGAAACACTTGAAAAATGCTTTCCTTCATTCTTACTTCTATAAAAGTTAGAGTATTTATTTGCTGAAACGAGACGCTCACATCTTGATCTTGCAATCTTTTTTTTACCCCATTTAATAAACCCCCACTTGCTCTTCCAAATTGTGTTTTTCTTGTTGCTCCTTTCCATTCTATTTTATGATTCGTGAAGTATTTACTATAATTTTCAAATTTGCCTTCTTCAACATGTGTTTCTATTAATACTATTATGTCAAAGTCATTTATGTAATTGAAAAATTTTGGAAACATTATTTTACTCTGCAATCCATTAATGTTATCGGACAGTCTTTTGATGCTAATTTCACGAGTCCTTTCAGATGAGCTACTTTGTACACCACCGGTGCACTGAATGTTTTGATTTAAAGCTCCTTGTTTTCGTTCACTTAATTCTAGTTTTCGTAAATTCACAAATTTTCAATGAAGTTTTTTGTCTTAACATTTTCTAATAAACTAACATAACTACTATCTACCTTAATGCCATACATTTCTTCCAATATATTATCCGCTCGCTGTCCGTTGCACATTAGCATTTTGCTTGTATTGTAATACATCCACTTATTGCCAATGTTAATGCTGTCATTGCGAACAATGATTTTCCTGGTGTTATCCATAGTCGATAATTTTTCCTTTCAGTTGCAGCAGCGCCCCCTTATTCTGTTGTCTTTCCGCACTTAAGTCCTTTTCAATGAAAATCATAGTACCTCTCAACTTTTTTGGGTTTTTCAAAACTTCTTCAGCCATTTCATCTGAATCTAGTTCAGACACCATTCCAATTTTGCCATTATGCTCATATAGCTGTCGAACTTTTCTCACTTTTACTTGTTGCAATTGCAATTTTTCCTTGCACATTTGTTCAAAGGCATCTCGGGGTGGTCCAACATTAGTGAGTCCTTTAACTATTACATTTCTCTTCTCACTCTGCTCAATTAAGCGCGAAAGTTCTTTTCGATCAGATTCCCGGTCTTTCTTCATCAGTGTAGTTCAGTCTTAAATTCTGCATTCTCTGCCTTCAATTCAGATATTTGACTTTCAATATAGGTCTTAATTGTTTTGATATCGGATTTTGTTGCAACTTTTTCAAATTTTTCTTCGAAATTTACTTTCATGCTGTTAATAGCGAACATAATATCCGCCAGCGACGGCTCCGGAGATGTTTGTGCCAACTTGCGTTTAGCAGAGGTTTGCGCATTATTCATTTCAAGATTTTGCTAAAAGATATGGTAGCACCTAATATGAGAGCAGCTGTGTTTAATGTGCACTTTGTTTATAGTATTTCGGGCGCGAAAATATGTTCCGCTTGCTTGCACACACAATGGTCCGGAGCAGAGGAGGTCTTTAGGTGGTCCCCTCCTTCCAAGTCAGTCACCTGCGTAGGAACGATGAACGGGCAATAGTAGGGCCTCCCAGCAGCAGTCTCAATTGGCACCAACAAAACAACAACAGCAAAAGAGCGCGAGACAGTCTACACCAACAACAACAGCAGCAGCAAAGGCGATATAACTGGCGTAATGAATTTATATTACTTACAGATCCTCTTAGTTCAACGGCACTCAAGCTCCAGCCCTCCCAGAGTGTGAAAGCTTAAAGAATATACAATTCACGATTAATTCTTAGGTCGAAAACGGCTGTTCGACTTTATTTTAATATTTTAGTCGCGAGCTCGAGTAAATGTCCGTCTATACGGAAAGGATGCCAGATCGCGTTTTTTTGGCCACTATACACGTTCTGATCTTACCTTGTGTTTGTGGAATGTAGAGACGCTAACTATCCATCCTGAGTCCGCTTGCCTTACCTCTGACGAGCCAAGGCTCCTGAACAAGGGCTACGGCCACATCGTCCTCTGTGATGAACTTCATTAAATTGAGCGAGGCTGAGATGGAGTGATGCAAATTAATTTGCACCACCTCTAGCTCCCTCTCCATTGGTTTTTGACCGGCCACCCGGCACGCGAACCTTAAGAGAGCCGAACCCGAATCTGATGCAGTTGTCGCTCCTTAATTTGGATAGCGACGCGGAGTCCACTGCGAGCACCGCGTCACTTCCCACTCCATTTTTGCAGGGGGTCACGGAGATCACCCGCCTCTCTGTCGAATTCAGAGACTGGTTCTGCCGTCCGATCAGCTTGAGTATGGATTCCTGGTTCGGAACCGGAGGTGGAATCCACACCGAAACAACCGGGCGGATCGGAAGCCGAGAACGAGGCACCACCTCCAACCGAGCGCCCCGCCAGAGTGGGTCAAGGCCGCTAATTGCAAGCGTCCAGAGACTTCTTGTTGCTGTAACCAACGACCTTAACACCCCTCTGCCAGCCGGCCGCGTCAAACTGCAGCTCCCCGCCGTCAGCCCCGACCATCTCCGCTATCAGGCGCGCCTCTTCTAGCAACCAATTCTTTGGCGCTATCTTCCCATCAGGGTCGACTCTGTCGATGATAGCTACCTGTAGCTCCATCGGTGAAGGAGGCCGATGGCTTCGGCTTTTTTGAAGCCCTGTGAGCCTGCTCATCCGACCGAACTCTTTTTGGAGTTTTGCCCGATGCCAAGCTATTTGGCTCCTTCGAAGAACTCGGCTTTGGCTTTGGCGGCACCTTTACGCGGTCACCTGTGGCCTTGCCCGGCTAACCATTTTTCCTGGAGGTCGAAGCGTTGTCATTATCAGACTCTGCCCCAACAATTCCATGCTCCGTTTTATTGCATGAAGTGGCCGCAGCGATATTGCAATGTAGTCGCTTAGGTGGTTGGTAGTGAACTGCTTTATTAAATCTCTTAACTTAACACAACATCTTAACCTGTTCTTATACCGTAAAGAGTACTTAACATGTATGTAAATAACTTAATACTTAACTACTCTCTCCCTAAGCTGTATACAATTTTAAGAAATATCTACGAACTTATCTCTATATCAACTGCCAATTCTTCCGTTTTCAAATACTTATTTATATAAAGAAAATACAATTAGTACATGGTTATATATAAAGAAATCCATATAAATAAAATGCAATAAGTATTTCGAAGGTTATTGTTTGTAAATAATTTTTACTCGACGTTCTCGCAAAAGTCTTGGCGATTTCGGCGAGGTCTCCGGCACATCTGAGCCCCACCATTCTTCACAGCTGACGTGTCATTATTTGGACCAATGCTGGTCTCAGTTGCTTTGACTTCGTTTTCCGATATACCATTCAATCCTTCAATAGGATGACCGGCGTTTGGATCTTTTACAATATTATAGTCCGGAATCATTTGATCGAGGTGCGTCTTAATAATTCTGTTAGTGTGGGCGATCGTGCAATTGCAAGTGCGCGGACCCAATCGCTCCCTGACTGTGGCCTGTCGCCACGCCTTTTTATTTGTATCTGAATAGTCCCTTATAAAGACGGGAGAACCTTCCTCAAATAACTTCTCTCTAGTGCCTCTATGATATTTTACATTACATAATTGCTTTTTTATTATCATATCTTTCACCATAGGAGGTTTTAAGAGGCTGAAGCGATTCTTTAAATCTCTTCCTAACAAAACCTTAGCTGGCGATTCCCCAGTTGTGCAATGCTGCGCTGATCGATAATCGAACAAAAACCTGCTAATGATTATGTCTATGTCTTTTCCTGGGTTGGCGCTCAGGCTTGTCTCTAACGATTTTTTAAATGTCTTTACAAAATTTTCCGCCTGCCCGTTCGTAGCTGGAAACCCTGGTGGTGTGATGCCTAATACCATTCAACTCTAAAAACTGTTTTAACTCGTTGGCTGTAAATTGTCGGCCGTTGTCACTAACCAAAGTACCAACCAACCCAAACCTACTGAACACCTCCCTCAATTTGGGAATTGTGAAAATTGTGGTAATTTGATTCGTTTTAAAGACTTCCACCCACTTTGAATGTGCATCTATTATGATTAAGAAATATAAACTTTTCTTGGGCCCGGCAAAATCGATATGATTACGCGTCCAAGGCGTTTCTGGTGGCACCCAAGGGATCAACCTGCTTTTGTTTGGGCTTTCTTGTATAATTTTACAAGGAACACATCTCGCAACCAATGCTTTAATATCACTATCCATTTTAGGCCACCATACGTATGATCTAGCTAAAGCTTTAGATTTAACTATACCCAAGTGAGATCTGTGAAGCTCCCTAAGAACACTATGTCGAAGTTGTTGTGGTATCACTGTCCGGTAACCCCACAAAATACAACCGTATTCCACAGATAATTCCGACTTTTTACCTTTAAAACCTTTAAAAGCGTCCCCTTCTAGAGTATGCACGGGACCCCTGTGAACAGCTTCTTTTAACCTCGCCAGAATAGGGTCCCGAGATGTTTCTTTAGCAATCGCTTTGAAATCTAACTTCATTGCGTTATTTTCTGAAATAAAATTCACATAATTTTTCCCTATGCTCTCCTGTCTTACCGCTTGTTGGAATTGTGGGAACCTTTAACATGTCGGATTGTATAATTGAACCCTGACAGAGTGAGGGCCCAGCGCTGTATTCTGGCTGCTGCCCTTATTTTCCCCAAAAATTTGACAGAAGTGGCTTATGGTCAGTCTGTAATACAAACTTGCTGCCCAGTAAATAATTCCTAAGCTTAGTCACGCTAAAAACTATTGCTAAGGCTTCTTTTTGAAGCGCACTATAATTTCTCTCTGCTGCGGTGAGCGCTCGAGGGACAAAAGCAATGGGTTTAACACTACCGTTAGGATACACATGTGAAAGAGTTCCAGCCACTGCCACATTTGAAGCATCCGTTTCCAATATTATTGGATGGCTAGGATCAAAGGGCGCCAGAAACCTATCAGATGTGATCTCCTTCTTTAAAGTTTTATAGGCTTCCTGACTTGCTTTTGTCCAACTGAATTTTGAATTCTTACGCAACAACGCATACAGTGGCTCCATTTTATTAGCAAAGTTGGGAATGAACTTAGAGTAATAGTTTACCAATCCCACAAAAGCTCTCACTTCATACATTCTTAGGGACAGGTGCCTCAACTACCGTTTGACTTCTTTTTCTATTCTTCGATAACCCTTCTGGAGTTATATCAAAACCTATCTTATTCCTGTACTTGCAGTTTGGGCTCGTGTGATTTCTCCAACCGCAATGCCTGCACTCTTCCTGTACTCCTCTTTTGGTGCTACTGCTGTAGTAACTGTATTCTTTGCTGCTACTCTCTCCGCTTTTGCCCTTGTCACGGCCGTAACCTCGTTTGCCTTTGGATGTTCTAGCGTTTCGTTGAGCTATTGCTTTGACCGCTAAATCTCCTTTTACCAGCTGCAGTTGTTGTTGCTGTTGCTGTGCAGCGATTTTCGTCTCCGCAATCATAGCGATCTTGAGTGGTTTTTCCTTTGTTAGCGATTCGTCCTGTTCGCATAACCTTTCGAAAGACCTTCCCTCCAGTCCGGTTACAAATTTATTTGAGACGAATGCATTTAGCAGGCTGCCAAATTTGCAATCCCTGGCTAACCTTTTTAACTTGGCGTACCATACCGAAACTGCTTCGCTCCTATCGCGCGATGCTGCAAAAAATGCTTTGCGCTCCCGAAACACAATCACCATTTTCGAATAATGTAACTCCAGAAGCGCACACAGCTGGTCATATGTATTGTTTGCGGGCAAATCAGGGTTACACAAATCCCTTAATAACCCGTAGGCCTCCATACCGATGGCTTTCAATAAAACTGATCGCTTCACTTGGTCGTCTTGACACGAAATCTCGATAAAATGGGAGTCCAATACCTCCATCCAGTTCCTCCAGCCGTCAAGATGCGGACGAAATTCGCGCACACTCGTTGTTGTTTCTGTGGTTGCGACCACCACGCTTTCAATTACCGTAGCCATTATAAATTGTTTGTGTATTACACTAATTACTTTTTACTTTGTCTTTTTTATGCTCGTCGCCACTGGAATGTAGTCACTTAGGTGGTTGGTACTGAACTGCTTTATTAAATCTCTTAACTTAACACAACACCTTAACCTGTTCTTATACCGTAAAGACTACTTAACATGTATGTAAATGACTTAATACTTAACAGTTATTTTTCTCAAACCTTGCTACGACCTTTTCATGCTTTTTAATGACCTCCTTCTCCCTTTTTGTAAAGGAAGAAGGATCTTTTGCCTTCATTTTACGAAGATAGTAAGCCGAGCGCTTATAGCCATTTCTGGCCATTTGCTCTTTTGTGAGACTTTCCACCTTCCTTGTCTCCTTTCCCGGCTCAGGAGCATGTGGAGCGGAGGGCTGAGAAGGACTGAGCAATTGCATATCAACATCCGAGCCTATGTCGTAGACATTGTTGACCTGTGACAACGAGTCGTCATCGGTTGCGTGGTCTATGCGCAAGCCCAGAAGCTGAGATCCTATGCGATCCCCCTCAGCCTCCACCTCACAGGCCCCTTGCTTACCCAAAGGTTGGCTTGGAGACCCTGCCAGTAGCACTAGCAGACATCGCGGCCTGGGGTACCACGGCGATGCCTGAGAACTTAAACATAAGTCTCGTAAATATTCCATGTATTAATATTTTCTTCTGTATTGTAATGAGTTCAATTATTTTTGTTGAAACTATTGCATTCGCATTTTTTATATAATATAATGATTTATTGAAATTTTTATTGATTTTTATCTGTTGATGTTTCTTAGTTCTTATGTTATGGTTATTTTCGTCAAATAATTGGAAAATGGTTCCCTGTAACTATTCTGTCTTCATCATCTAAGGTGCCATATAACTACTTTAGCATCATCCCCATACCACCGTCCTCGTTTAACTCTATGTGGAACTAATGTAAATAATTTCATCATTGTGATTGCTATTTCTTCTGTTAGAATTTTCCTGTATTCCTCGTTGTCTATTAGTATAAGTGATATTTTGAATTCATTTACAACCTTCAAAATTTCAGTTGAACTTATAAAGGGTTTTTCAAAAGAAACGCTACAAAAGTAAATCGATAGTGACAGCAAACGACGCCATATTTTTTTCCGCTCTTTTGACTTTTCTCTTCAGTAAGGTTTGCCATTTCATCTTGCAAAGATATACGAGCCAACAATAAGTCGAAATTATTAAAATTTACTACCGAAATTCGGAGTCAGTCGCCTCAACTTTAAGAGCGCTCCGTCCAATTTATGATTGGGCTCATTTCTGGCTGAATGGCTTCGTCAATAAGCAAAATATGCGTTATTGGTTAGACAGCAATCCACACGTACTCCATGAGTCATCATTGCATCCCGAAAAAATTACGGTTTGGTGCGGTTTATGGGCCGGCGGCGTCATTCGACCGTACTTCTTCCATGATGATCAAGACCGGCACATTACTGTGAATGCGAATCGCTACCGTTCAATGATAACCGAATATTTTTGGCCCCAATTGGATAATATGGACTTGGAGGACATGTGGTTCCAACAGGACGGCGCCACAAGCCACACAGCGAATGCCACAATCAATTTACTGCAAACCTAGTTTGATGAACGTGTTATCTCACGAAATGGCCCAGTCGATTGGCCGCCTCGGTCGTGCGATTTGACGCCGTTAGATTATTTCCTGTGGGGCTACGTCAAGTCTATGGTCTATTGCAACAAGCCAGCGACGATTGATGAACTTCGTACGAATATCGAACGTGAAATTGCAGCAGTATCGGCCGATTTATGCTTGAAAACCGTTGAAAATTGGGTTCAGCGTCTGGACTTCTGCAAGCGTGCCCGTGGTGGCCATGCAAAAGAAATCGAGTTCCATACATAATGGCATCGAACGTACTTTCACAGGAATAAAGAATTTCATTGATATCTAAAACCGGTTTTGTTTTATTTAAAAAAACTTTTGTATCGCTCTTATTGAAAAACCCGATATTATTAAGTCTTTCTATATCCGAATTTGCAGTATGGCTGTTCGGTTTCATTAAATGGATTTCAATGCATTCATTTCTGCAAAATTCTTTCATGTTTATGTTATTGAATTCATTATCACGGATGATTTTCTTAATTTTTCCCTGGATTGATCTACATAATCGTATTTTTCTACTAGAGTTAAGCTGTTTCTATAGGAACACTTGTTGCATTGTTTGAAAATTTATCAATGAAATTTTAAAAGGATTATTTGGAGTTTACGTATGTATGTGAACAATATCATTGACATCTGATGGTATTTCAGTAAATGCAAATTTTTTCTTTACTGGGTGTCTGTCATATTTCCCACCTGTACAAATATCGCAATTATTAATTACTTTGTTGTTTAATGACTTTAGTTGCTGATAGTAAACTTTATGTTCCATACCTTCATAGTTGGATATTATTCCAGAATGGCCTGACTCTTTATTACGAAATCAAGCTATTTGTTTTAGAGCCTCATCTTCGTCTTTTAAATCTTTTGCAATGTAACTGCATTTGAAAATTTTAGTTTTTGCTGTAGTTTATTGAATGTTATGTCATCTAAAGCTGAATATATACCGATTTTCCTTTGTTGATATGTCTTCGGACTATATCAGATATGTTGTCAGGTATGTCGTTCCTGTCTATATAAATTCTTCTATTATTGAAAATTGTTTCGTATTCTGTTTCCTTTTGATCAACTATTATTATTTGACTCCTAAATCTATTAACGACTGTATCCAATATTGTTATAGGTCATGCAAATCTTCCTCTTGAGAGTGAACTGTATTGACATATAAAGAATCTTCAGATTCATTTCCTTCATTCATTTCAGTATTGGAAACGTTTACTTTGAATAAATTATTAAGTAATAAGTCACAATTAGAGTAGTCAAATTTATTGATTTCATTCGTGCTACTATTTACCCTTCTTAAAAAATCAGCTATTACGTAATCCTTGCCTTTTCTATAGTCTGTTTTAAAATTGTATTCTCCCAACGACAGTAACCATCTTTCTAGACGTGGATTTATATTTTTACCGGCATATTTTGCATGCAGCCATTTGATGGGCTGATGATCTGTTTGCAGATCAAATTCTACACCGAACAAGTAACATCTATAGTATTTAATTCCCCATAGTGCGATTAGCATTTTCTTTTCAATTGGAGAGTAATTTTTTTCATGTTCGTTAAGAGTCCTTGACGCAAACCAAATTGGGTGACCGACCTTTGTCAATGCCTCACCCAATGCTGAATTGCTGGCATCAGTTAAAAGTTTTAATTTTCTATTAAAATCGGGGTATCGTAAAATAGGAGGGTTAGTTACAAGAGTTTTTTACTTCTCGAAAGCTGTGATATAATTTGGATCACTTCTACAGGGTGGCCCAAATAAGACCAGCTGATGTGAAACACAAATAACTTTTTTATTTTTTAACATAATTTATTTTTTCTTTTTGCAGATTATAACTGAACTCTTGGAAATTTAAAATGAATACGTACAGTCCACAACAACGCATTAAAATTATCGAATTTTATTATTCTTCTCAACGATCAATTGTTCTGACGCAGCGAAATTATCGCCGTTTTCGGATGAAGCGCATTTCCATTTAAATGGTTATGTGAATAAACAAAACTGTAGGTTGTGGGGCTCCGAAAATCCAAGGGCAATACATCAGCATCAGTCACACCCAATCAGATGCACTGTTTGGTGCGGTGTTATGGCCACAAAAATCATCGGCCCATATTTCTTTGAGAATGAGGATGAAACGCCAGAAACGGTCTCCGGGGCTTCTTACAGAACAATGATCGACAACTTTTTGCGGCCAATGGTGGAGCAACATCCTCATTTGTGGTTTCAACAAGATGGAGCCACTGCGCATACTGCTAGGCAAACTATTGACATGCTGCGTGACAATTTTGGTGAACGCATAATTTCAAGAAATTCAGATTTCCCTAGGCCTCCTCGTTCACCAGATTTAACTGCGCCCGATTTTTTTTATGGGGATATTTAAAATACAAAGTATATGTTAACAAACCACAGACACTTGGACAGCTCAAGCAGAATATTCGAGACGAAATACGGCGCCTGCAACCAGAAACATTACGCCGTGTAATGCAAAATGCGCTAAAAAGAGCCAATGCCTGTCAAAATGGTGGTCATTTGTCTGATGTCATATTTCACACATAGTCACGTTAAATTTCCATAAAATGTATTTAACATATTAAAATAAATCATTTAAAAAAACCCGTTATTACAAGAGTTACACGTGTTTAACATCACTAGGTCTCATTTGGGCCACCCTGTATTTACTTTACTATTTTTCTTCATATATCTTGTTAATGGAGTCGCTGTTCTAGCGTATTATTTAACAAACTTTCGGTAAAACCCTGTCATTCCCAGGAATGATTTTATCTGTTTTTTAGTAGTTGGAATCTTTAGATGTTTGATGACTTTTACATTCCTTGGCTTAACACCATGTGCAATTAGAATATGCCCTAAATATTGTATTTCCCATTTTTAAAAATATGCATTCTTTAAGTCCTGCTTGTTTTACTTTTTCGAAAATTTTTTGAATATTATTGATGTGCTCTGTTAATGATGTACTAAAGATGAGGATATCATCTAAGTATATAAAACATTTTTTATTAATAATTTCTCGAAGCACCGAATTCATAAGGCGCTGAAAAGTGGAAGGTGCTTTTTTCATGCCAAATGGCGTTGGAAATTTATCTCCAATTGTCACTTTGTTTAAATTTCTATAGTTGATAAGAATTCTCCAATTCATATTTTCTGCATTATCAGTATTTTTTCGACTATCCATAAAGGGCTATTATAATGAGATTTACTCTCCTGCATTAAACTATGTTTAATCATTTCTGTTATTTGTTTTTCAATTTCATCTTGATGGATCGCGGGATATTTATAAATTTTTTAGTATATGGGGATATTAGTAGTAGTTATTATTTCATACTGTATTTCATCAGTGCATGTTTGCTTTATCTAATTGCTTTAAAATTTTTTCGACTGCTGGAGCTTCTTCACTCTTAAAATGTCTTAAGTCTATGTTTTTGGTATTTCTGGGCGTTAATCTACGTATATTTATATAAAGGAGAACTGATCGTTATGAAATAATCTTTTGTGCTGATTGACGGTCAAATAGTTGTTCTCCAAATCGATGTTAGCTTTAAGAGTGTTTAGAAAATTTATACCGATGATGGCGTCATATGAACGACCAGAAAAATTCACAACCTTCCAGGCAAAGGTACCCAAGGCATCGAATTATCTAGGGATTGGTGTAATTAATCTAGTGGTAGTTTTGTTTATACCATAGTGTCCTATACCAAATTGGAATAGGTAATTCTTCTTCACTAAGATTGTCGAACATGTTTGGTCTAATGATGCAGGTATCAAACCCTGTATCTATCAAGCACTTAATACCCTTGTTTTTAATCGAAACCTCTAACATAGGTAGTTTTGATCTCTGTCCAGTATTGTAAAATTTACCTTTTGTTTCCGAATATTGTCCACTTCCTTTGGTTCGATTGATGGAATACGTCTGTCAGAATTGTTGGTATACCGATAGTTCCTATATTGCGAAGTATTATTAAAATGTGTACTCGCACTTCTTTGTTGCGGTGAACCATTGTTTTGCCTAAAATTGTTAAAGCCTCTATTTTGTGGTGTTGTATTACAAAAATTTCAATCTGATTTATTATTAAACATTCTGCTAGAAGGTTGAAAACTGAAATTCCGTCCAGTGTCACTGTAGTTTTGTCTTTCCTGAACAAACTTGTAGTTGTTGTCAGATTACGATTGTTTTAAATAACCATTGTTAAACTTTTGTACATTTCTATTGGCATTTTGGTAATTGTAATCTTTCTTAATATTAAATTTTTTATGATTGTAAGCTATTGCAATATCATCATCCAATAATTTCAATTTTGAATATCAGTCAGAAGTCAGTAAGATCTACATTTTCGGGTCTCATCTACATTTTCGGGTCTCTATATATTTGGCTTTGTTTCGTCAAATTCGTACAATTCATAAATTTCAAAACTTGCATTCGAAAACACTTGAAATTATTGTCTTAAATTACTGACGTTGACTATACGGCAGTGGTTGAAAACTCAGCATAACTTCTATTTGGTTGGTATTGCTGCATTAGTCTCCTCTTGATTTCCTCCCAGCTGACTCCGTCTCCAAGCTACCTGATACATTTTCCAGCGACGCCACTTAGTTTCTCATTCACAATTATATGCAAACCGAATTCATATAATTGAGTGTTGTTCCCGCAAAGTTGAATGCATCTCTCGACTGGTTTTATAAATGAAACAAATTGTTTTCTTTGTGGCCTCCAAATGCCTTCAAATGACGAAATTGGCTGATCACATTTTTCGTACTCATGCTAATACTTATTTGCTGCTGTGGAGTAACTTTTTGTTGTATTTGAAGCTGTTGGGTTTGTAATTGTTGTTGCTGTGTATGTAATTGTTCTTTATACTTTGTCTCCTGGGCTATTAGTGCATTTTCTTGCCTTTGAACTAGCATGTTCAGTTTATGAATTTGTTGTCGCATTTTTACTTCCTTGTAAGTACTGCCGCTAACCGATTCTCGTCAAATTGAGTTCTCCTTTTATCTTTTCCCATATACAAGCTTGGAACACTTTACAAACACTTCCTCTTGGACCAGTTATAGTCTTTTTTTTATTTTCACTTTAATTTAATTAGTTAACGTTAATCGATCTAAAGTTTAATTTAAGTTGATTAATATTGATAATATGCACTAAATTCGATTGCCGACTGGGCCAGTTATATTCCTTTCCTTTAGGGGATAAAAGAAAACAGAAAAGATTTCTTTTCAGAGACTTATAGCTAAGATTTGCAAATTGTTTCAGGTGCATTCTACCAGCAGATAAGCTGTTAAATATGCTGAGGTAGCAAATGCAAACTGCAAATTGACATAATGCATTCTGCATGAGCTAAAAGTGTCGGTGTCGAGTTGCGTCTGGAAATATTCAGTGAGTTGCAATTGGGACGTAACTCGCGTCCCAGCAAAAACTGAATTTCATAAGCTCTACATTAAATACGTATCGTGATTCGATTGTGTGTTTAGAGTAATCTGTTTCAAGAAGTTTGATAAATATGAATTATTAAAGAAAGGAAATTGGAGTTTAAGGCAAAATTTTTCGTGAAATTGCTAAGACTGCTGGGAGAGCACACTCCTGAATTCAAATGGTAGTAAATAATTTCAAAAAAACTGGTACTTTCGTGTCTCAACCACGTTCTGGCAGCCCTCATCACTCACTCAACGAGAAAGAGGGTTTGTTTTGCGGCTTGTTGAAGACAATCCTCGACTTACCGCTATGTCGAGGATTGTCTTCAACTTGTTTTTGCTTGTTTGGGTTTAAAGGACGTCAGCTGGTGTGGCGGAAACCATGTACTGCCTTTGATTCTCAAAATCTTGTGGACACAGCTAAACATGGCGGAGGTGGTGTTATAGTGTGGGGATGTATGGCTGCCCAAGGCGTCTTCAATTTGGATTTTATTGAATCAATAATGGATCACAGAGGTTATTTAAATATTCTAAATAAAATTTGACACAGAGTGCTATATATATATATATATATATATATATATATATATATATATATATATATATATATATATATATATATATATATATATATATATATATATATATATATATATATATATATATATATATATATATATATATATATATATATATATATATATATATATATATATATATATATATATATATATATATATATATATATATATATATATATATATATATATATATATATATATATATATATATATATATATATATATATATATATATATATATATATATATATATATATATATATATATATATATATATATATATATATATATATATATATATATATATATATATATATATATATATATATATATATATATATATATATATATATATATATATATATATATATATATATATAGCACTCTGTGTCAAATTTTATTTATATATATATATATATATATATATATATATATATATATATATATATATATATATATATATATATATATATATATATATATATATATATATATATATATATATATATATATATATATATATATATATATATATATATATATATATATACATATATATATTTGTACATATAGAAATGCATGGAAATATATTTATACATATACATATACATATAAATATAACTATATGCGCTAGGAGGGGTCGGCTGATCATACGCTAGTGGCGTGAACATAGCGCCCCTCTTGCAGTATCTGCAACTTGATGTCGATGAAGTAAATGGCGGTGACATGCGTCTATAAAATGGATGCAAAGTGTTCTCCAAGAGCTATAATGAACCAACAAAGATGGTTGAAAGGTCCACTTGGTATGTATGGAAATAGTGGCTAGTGGGTTTTAGTGGGTTATACCGCCACGATCGCAGCTCGGAATTAGTTATTCGGAATGTGCACAAGTTTATGCATTGGTCGTCTTTTCTTAAAAATGAGTTCGGAGACTTTGTGTCCTTGCTTGTTGTCCTCGGGAGACGTCCTGTCTCGGTTCGCTGGGCGCGTCGCTGAAAACACTTAACCAATTTGTTAAATAAGCACAGCACTATTTTGGGTTTAAAACAACAAGAAGTTTATTCTTAAAATACTAGTTCTTATATACTATTTACAAATAAACATTACAGTCTACGTCTTGACTTTTCTGGTGTTCCAGTTAGGCAATTGTTATTTGGTGTCAGTGGCTCAAGCCCACTGACCTACTTCAAGTAAAAGTGTCATCGGTGCATTCTAAATGCCCCTCGTCAGCTTGACTGCAGAACTGTGACACCCTAAAAGTTTACATCATAATTAATGCATAAATACTATTCATTTACAGTATTTGCACCCTAAAAATATGTGCGTTCTTAATGAATTTAATAGGAGCCGGTGCTGTGAGTCAACTACGCATAGGTAGCTGGTTCTAACTCACAACATCCCTCCCCTCTTTCTAAAAGAAGTTAGTGCAACTAACTTCCATTAAATCTCTACAATATTTTTCTTGCACTGCAAACAAATATGTGCATCGATTTAACTCTATATTACATACATTTGTTTTTATTTATAATTTTTTTTTTTAAATCGCCTTATTTGGGTTCTATCACGGATTTTATTCTTCTCTTTTCCAGCTTTTATTTTCTTTTGTAGTTTTTTTTTTTTTACTTTGTTTTTGTTTTTTCGTATTTCTATGTATCATTTTTTTTTATATTCCCCTTTTTATAATTTGGTCTTTAATTGACTCTTTTCTCATTGGCGTATATACAAATATCTAAATAATAACACAATTCTATTCTATACATAAAACCTTATATTATACTGCGCCCTCTGCTACCTGCTGGTCCAGTTGACGACCGTCGTTGTCAGAGTGAAGTCCCTCGATGAACTCTGCATACCCCTTCTGGACCGGTACGTAAAAAGATGATGCAAGCTTGCGCGACTAGATGCGCTTCTGACGAAGTCAAAATAAATATTCGATAATCGCTTAGTAAGTGACAATGCATATTTTCTCATTGGGGAAATCGTTACGAAGTTTAGCCGATAAAGCTTGGCTATGTTATGCTCGATCTTTTCGTGGTTAAAACGATTTTTTCCGCGAGAAGCGCAATCTGCAGGGTTATCAGCTGATGGAACATATCTCCAATCGGTGACGTCGCAAAGTTTATGAATTTGTGCAACTCTGTTTGTCACGTAGACTTCCAACCGTCTGTTGTAATTTTTGAGCCACGCAAGAACGATGGTACTATCCGTCAGGTATACGATGCGCCCAATGTTGAAATCATTGTTTGATTTAATTTTAGCGATCAATTTTGCTAAAAGCGTAGCTGCACTTAATTCCAGTCTCGGAATTGTTTCATTTTTTAAAGGGGCTACCTTTGTTTTTGCCTGTAATAAATTAATAATTATCTCACCAGATTCAGCTACAATTCGAGCGTAGACAACAGCAGCGTAGGCAGTTAGTGATGCATCACTAAAGCCGTGAAGGTCAATTGTAGATTGTTTAGATGTATATCCAAGCCATCGAGGAATTCGTATTTTCTCAAAGACTTCAGCGTTGATCGAAAATTTATCCATTCGTTTTGAATCTGTTCTGGTAGTGTATCATCCCAATCGCGTTTTAGTTTCCATAGTAGCTGGAACATAATTTTCGCTTTTATAGTTGTGGGAGATAACCAGCCTAGTGGATCAAATAACTTAGCTGTATCTGAAAGCAAGGTGCGTTTAGTAACAGTTTGAGAAAATGTAAAATTTATTGTAAAACAAAAAGAATCGGTTGTAATGTCCCAATAAAGACCAAGAGCTTTCGCCATGTTTGGTTCATTGAGTGTAAATAGCTCTTTCTTTTCACGATTCCTCTGGAATGTGATTAATTAATCGTGAAGAATTAGAGTTCCATTTTCGAAGGTGAAATTCACCAGATTTCACTAAAGAGCAAAGTTGTTGCTGTAATTTTAGAGCATCATCAAAACTATCAGCGCCAGATATGACGTCATCGACATATGTGTCTGAGCGAAGTATTTGGCTCGCTTGTGGGAATTGTTTCTCTTCATCTTCGGCGAGCTGTTGTAGTACTCTGATTGCCAAATATGGAGCTGACGTAGTACCATACGTCACTGTAAGTAAACTGTAAATGTTAATTTTATTTGTAGTTTCATCTCTCCAAAGTATACATTGTGAAGGCTGATGTTCTTTACAGACATTAATTTGTCTGGACATTTTTTCTGTATCAGCTGTGAAAGCTATTCGATATCTCCTCCATCGAGATATAATAGTAGACAAATCATTTTGCAGTTTAGGCCCGACTGATAGTTCCTCATTTATAGAAGTCTGAGGGGGTCTGTGATTTCGACCATCAAAAACAACACGTAATTTTGTTGTTGCACTACTCCATCTGAGTACACCATGATGGGGAAAGAAATAAGCATTTTTCGGTATTGCATGAGGGTACTCACCAAGTTTTACCATATGGTTAAGCGTTTCATACTCCGTCATGAATTTCTTATATTCCTCAGCAAATTTAGGTTTATTTTTTAAAGTAGATTCCAGCTGTT
This sequence comes from Clusia tigrina, assembly GCA_920105625.2. Taxonomy (NCBI): domain Eukaryota; kingdom Metazoa; phylum Arthropoda; class Insecta; order Diptera; family Clusiidae; genus Clusia; species Clusia tigrina. The sequence goes on along the minus strand of OV050030.1, from coordinate 158,796,510 downwards.
TTAACCGTTTAAGCGCATTGTAGTCCGTGTGGGAAAAAGTTGGAGGGGGTTGACCTTGAAGTATACTCTTGAAGGGTAAATGGACAGTATAGCGTCCGGTATCATCTCTAGTATGCGTTTCATTAAACAATTTTTCACATAACATCTCTTCGGGTGTGAATTGTTTCTCATCTACAAATTCTTCCTGTTCCCAAAATAGGCGTAGCTGATTTTCTAGCGAACACAAATTAGCAGAAATTGTTGCTGCGGACAAATTTGATCTTGGAGACCCAGAAACCATGTATTCAAAATGAGTTTCTTGTAAAAATAGACCATTTTCTAATTTTTTCGTCTGAGCACCATAGACGTCATTTCCGAGAAGGAGATAAATTTTTTCTGCTAACAAGAAATCTTTATCGGCAAGATGATTTTCTGGTAAATCTGGAATTGTGATCAAATTTAATTTGGGGGGAATATATGAGGAAACTGATGGTACAACAAGTGCAGTTATCGGCAATTAAAATTGTTGATCATATGTGGAGTAGAGATTTAAATTTACGGACTTCTTCACCGTGACGGATTTGTTTCCTCCAATCCCACAGACATCGACATGCGTTTTTAATTTCGGTATGGGCAATAGCTGGGCTAATTCCTCAGATATAAATGAGACCTGAGATCCTTGGTCTACAAGGGCTTTTACACTATAAGCAGACTTATTTGTTTTTATAATTACCTTTACTGTGGCAAGTAAGGCAGGATTTATATGGCATGTATTCATATTGGAGTGAAGCGTACTTACAGATGTTGCAGTTGTAGGAGTAGAAGTAGTAGGAGGTTGAGCAAAAGTCTGGTTTGCTGTAGCATTTGGTGTCATAGCAGTTGTCAACGAGGTGTTTCCAGAATAGTACTCGTTGTGGACAACAGTGTGATGTGGCTCACTACAGTTTTGACAAACTGACTTCAACTTACATGCGGCTTGTAAATGTCCGGTACGAAGACAGTTTCGACACAGCCGATGTTGATTGACGATGTTTTTCTTCTCTGCTGAAGATATCGTTGCAAATTTAAAACATTTGTATAACGGATGACGTTTGTTGCAGCACGGGCAGTTTTCATCCAACATAGTAGAAGTAGCTGTGTGGGCTCGAACAATTTTCGTTGGCTTACGACGATTTTCAAATTTGCTGTCCCCATAACTTTTGTTTGAACTGCTTGGAATATTTGCATCTTCAACGCATTCCAAAGCTCTAAAAGTAGTTTCCAAAAAAACAAGCTTTTCAGTCATAGGAGGTACCGTTGTACTGGCCTTGAGCGACTGCTACCATTCTTTGCGGGTTTGAACGTCTAGCTTCTGAGACGTCAAATAAATCAAAATCGAATCCCAGGTGGTAGTATCGATTTTTAATGCTTTTAGTTGAGCTAAACAATTTCTGGTGGTATCGAGAAGTTCTTGAATAGAATACACATTTCCCTTGGTGGGCGGTATGGAAAATAATCGCTTTAAGATTTGATCGACAAGCTTTCTTTCATTGTGAAATCTCCTCTCGAGAGCTTCCTATGCAAGTGCATAGCTAGAACCGGCAACTGGATATTCGTTGATCATAGAAAGGGGAGTACCTGTGCACGAACTTTTCAAATATAAAAATTTCTGGATATCAGTGAGTGACGCTGGTTCATGAACTAGTGACAAAAACGTATCGCGATAAGAGACCCAATCGAGATAATCTCCAGTAAATGTTGGAAGTTGTATTTTGGCAGTCGTACTCCGGCGACAAATGTTTCGTTGCGGCTGCTTGCGGCGAATGTACTTGCGTGGACGGTTGGAGTCTGTTGAGAATCAAATTCAAACATTACATCAAGAATATTAGTTTTAAATGAGATATATGTATCACAACAAGTGTAATACATATTGGTACTTAGGTAGGGTACATCCTTCTCCGCGAGGGACTGTTCTCGAACTATGCTCATAACCAACTCGTGGCCATCTTTAAATAATTTGAAATTCTGCTCCAAGTCTTCGAGCATAGCTTGAGCATTACCTTTGGACTTACGCTCCTTTAGTTTAGCATTAAAAGATTGCTCCATACGAGCGATATAGTTGATTATATTATGTTGATCTTCAATAACTGTCTCCATTTTGTAGTGAATTTAGCGCGAAATTCGTGGCAACAAAATGAGGTTATGTTATCCGTAGCACGACGGCAGTAACTTTTTTATGTAAAATATGAGGGATTTGTGTCAGCACATGGACAGTTCCCGGGTTTCGGCACCACTTTTATGTATGAGAGCTTCTGTTTAAGAAGCTTAAACGAGGGGTTCTTTTCTTTTAATAAAAATCAACAATATTTTTCATACTCCTTTAAAATCTTCTTGAAATTCTTCTCGAAGGTAATGTTAAAAAAACTCTACAGAAGAAATTGCATTTACTTCCAATAACACAACAACAAAACACAAGCGCAAAACAACAGAGACAAAAACTCTAACTGTTGCTTAATGTGTAGGTCCAACTTGAGGGGTATTGTTAGCGGTGTAAAGGAAATGCATGCACAAATTATGACAAAACGATAACCGTAAAACTTTGACTGATTTGCCTTAGTTAATATGTATGTAAATATGAGCTGACTTATGCATATGTAATGTTGATATTGGTATCCAGGGATACCAGATGTGGAATTGTATGGTACCGTGGGGATGATCATGGTGATTAATGTTGTTTGGGTATAAAAACTCCCAAACAATACGCTTAACTTATCGGACTTGCCGAGTTTTAATTATTCTTACTAGCTATTACATTCATTCAATTTTTAATATATTTCCTAACGTAAACAGTAAATTGGATTTAAATCTATATATCGCTTATCTACCACGCCTTAACAAACAAACTATAAACAAGTTACAAAAACTATTTCCTTTACAAATACTATTAATTAACTATGATACATTTTCTTACAATAGTTGGCGGCATTAAAACTTTAATTCCTTCTCAAATATATACATTTTACAACAATTTGCTTCATACATAACAATTATTTTCTAATTAAATTATATGCCGCCCAAAAAAAATAAAAAATTTTTTTTTATATCAATTCTTGGCAAAACTAGTGCCTCTTACATAAGCGAGTATATAAAAGTTAAATTCATTCTTTATTTTTTCTTTTCTCTAGACAATTCATTATTCCTTTCATATGATTTCTCTTTTACATATCTTTTTAAATTTTTCAATTCTGAGCAAATTATTTTGCCCCCTGACGTAAACCAGAATATTTAAGATAAACCAGTTTATGTGAAAACATTGTCCATTGCATGACTATATCTTTCATCGCATACAATTACTTTTTATGTAAATTTACTTCTAGCCTGATATGTATATCCATTAACGATTCTATTTTCCATCCTGTAATTAGCTCGTATATGGCTACATTCATACATTCGAGGCGCTTTAAATTACCTAGAATTAATTACTAACGTTATTTTCCCAATTAACTATACATTTTTTTTTATATCCCAACATATACATTTATTCAAATTTCCATACGCTAATTTCCTAATCAATAAACAGTAAAAACCTATGTACGAGTATATTTACATATAGCCGACTGCAGTATCTGCAAAAATATACATACGCACATACCCATTTCTCTTAACTAGAATACTTACTTCTTTAAATATAAATTCGTACATTCATTCTTTATCTTATACACATATATACATACTCGTATATATACTTACTTCACCAGCAGTTCCGTTGCCTGGCGTTAACGCTCATGCGTCGAATTTCAGTGCATACACTGCCGTATGTATGTATGTACATATTCGAAGTTTTATATTACTTACCCACGACTGTCTTACTATCTTATTTTAATTTTTAAATACGTGCAATATTCATCATTTAATATTTAACCATAGTGCATAATAAGCACATCTTTATTACGTCCACTTTACTTGCTCGAGTTTAATTGGCACACTTCTGCTGGCCTTGACTTTGAAAATCGGAGCTGTGTGTGTTATTTGATACACACACGTACATGTTTACGTTGTTATTCTTGTGTTTACACTTGTAAAATACTGCTAACACATGTCTTTAGTTGTGTGGTCTAATGTGGAATAATTTCAACAAATTATTATGTAGCTTTTTATTTTTTTCCTTAATCGTTACGACTTTTGTAACTGGGCTTCGGATCTCTGCTACTGCAATCGGACCTATCCACACAGGTGAGAATTTGTTTCTGCTAGCCTGATTTTTCATTAGTACTTGATCACCCACATGAAAAACTACTGGGTTTAGTACCTTGTTATAGGCTTCCCTGGCCACTCGTTTAGCACAATCCTGGTTTTCTCTGACCAATTCGTGCGCTCGCTGTAACTGATACTTTTGCACTTTATTCGGGTCATCAGCATTGTATACAGGCGCACATTTGCGCTTCAAATTCGCTGGCATGTTGAAATTAAACCCGTAGAGCGTTCTAAACGGAGTTTGCGTTGATACATGTACCGTATTATTGTGTACATGCATTGCAGTGGTTAACCATCGATCCCAATTCGAGCCGTCTTCTTTGGCAAAACTGCGCAAGTACTCGGCCATAGGTCGATGACTACGTTTCAATGAGCCATTCGCCTGTGGATGATATGGTGTTATGTGCAACTTCTTTATCCCCAGCATCTTACAAGTTTCTGAGAATAATTTCGATACAAAATTTGAACCATTGTCGGTTATCAAAACCTTAGGTATGTTGTATCGTGCTATAATTTCATCAAAAAATGCTTTGGCCACCGTACCTGCTTCCGCATCGGGTATAGCCACGCACGCCATATACTTTGAGAAATCGTCTGGGAACGTCAATATGTATTTATTGCCCGAAACAGTCTCAGCTAAAATACCTACAATATCCATATGAACTTTATCAAATGGTTGTTTTGGTGTATCAGCTAACACCATTGGCATCTTTGTTAGCCTTCAACTTTTGTTGGCCTGGCACTTTGGACAACTCTTTATATATTTTTTAATGTCCTTGAGCATACCTTTCCATCCGTATACTCGCCTAATTCTGTCATGGGTTTTCCAGAATCCTTGGTGTCCACCTAGAGGTGAAACGTGGTAACCCTTTAACACAGCCTGGATATCCTTTATATCCTCCAGCCATTCCACACTACTGGCTGTTTGCTCATTGGCATCGAAACCTGCATTGCTAACATCTCTTGTAGCATCAATTTTATCTCCTTGCATTCTCTCGGCCTTCTCCTTATCTGACCGTGCTTTGGCCCTCGTTTGCACTACTGATACCTTCTGTGCCTGCGGTACTCTGCTAAGTGCGTCCGCATTCAGATTCTTTTTCCCAGGTTTGTATATGATTTCAAAATCATACTCAGACAATTTGTATCTGAACCTGGCTAGCCTAGACGTTTGGTCTTTCAAATAGGCTATGCCTCTCAACGGCTGGTCATCAGTGTATATCTTAAATGGGCGACCTATCAGATATCCCCTAAAATTTTTCGTAGCACATACTATGGCTAGGAATTCCTTCTCTATTGTGGAGTATCTTTTCTCCGTCTCGCTAAGCGCCCTGCTTGCGAATGCTATTGGTCGGTCATTACCGACTTCCCCTTGTGACAATACTGCCCCTAATGCTTCATTGCTAGCATCAGTGGTAAAAAAAAGGTTTGCTCAAAGTCGGGGTACGCCAAAATTGGTGGCGAGCTAATTATTTCCGTTAGCCTCTCGAATGCTTGCTGACATCTCTCTGTCCAGTCGAACTTTGCTTCTTTACGTAACAACTTATTAATTGGCAACGCAATTCCGGCTAGGCCTTCCACGAACTTTCTATAATAGTTCACTAGTCCTAGGAATGCTTGCACTTCCTTTCTATTTCTTGGAACCGCTAAATTTTTAACGCATTCCACCTTCTGCGGGTCAGGCAGTGCTCCTGCCTCTGAGCAACGATGGCCTAAATAAACCACCTCTCTTCGCAAAAATTGACACTTCTCCGTGTTCAATTTCAAATTGTCTTCTCGTAATTTCTGGAGCACCTTGCACAAGCGTTGCGGATGCTGCTGCAAGTTCTTCCCATAAATTACAATATCATCCAGATACACAAAACAATCTAAACCTTGTAAGCCTGTTAGCACATGGTTCATTAGCCGTTGGAAGGTAGCCGGTGCTCCTGTTAATCCAAACGGCATTCTATTTAACTCATAATGGCCTAAACCGGTCTGAACGCGGTTTTCTGCTTATCTTGGGTATCCACCAGAACTTGGTGGTAGCCACTCGCTAGATCAAGCGTAGAAAAATATCTACTATGCCCCAATTGATCCAGAATTTCTTCTATCCTTGGAATTGGGAACACTTGCTTGATAGTGGCGTCGTTCCATTTCCTAAAATCGACGACCATTCTCCACTTCTTCTGACCCTGAGCACCTCCCTTCTTTGGTACCAAAATTATTGGTGAGTTCCAAAGCGAGATACTCGGTGAGATTATGTTATCTTTTAACATTCCCTGCACTTGCCTATTTACCTCATCTTTGTGAGCTTGTGGCAATCTGTATTGCTTCTGGTTACTTGGTGGATGATCCACTCTAGTAGGTATTTCATGCTCTACCTCTGGTGTATATGTCAACTGGTCTCCTTCCAGCAAAAATATGTCATGGAATGACGTACAAATGGCCTCTATTGATGCCTTTTCTTCTGAATTTACGCTTGATGATTCTAGCACTCTCTCCATCCTTTTCCTTATATCTACCTGCTTAATCTGATTAGCCGCTCTATAATTCGGTTCCTTAAAATTATCATAACTAGTGACCTTAGCTCTAAAATCTTCATCCATCAGTTAGTCCTTTTCCGAGGCGTTGAGTACGCAAGCGTACACCTTACCCTTGTCAACGTGCGTTATGGTTTCTCCCATATATACGCCGTCCGCTAACTGCTGCTTGTGCAAAACAAGAGTCCTCAGTTTCATGTTTACACGCATAGTAACTACTCTAGTTGACCTTGCGCTCACTACCTCCAAACAATTTTTAACCCTATTCACGGTTCCTTCCTGCCATGACTTTAATGGGAGAGTATGGATCCTATTCCTATTATCATCATAAAATGATAACTGCTTGTCTAGCGCATCCAGTATGGTGCGGCCCCAGAGATTATCACGGTCAATTATACCATCGGCCGGGATACCTTCCCTATCCAATTCCACTGCGTGCACCCTAAAACTCATGCTTCTAACTTCACTGTGCCCTATTCTGAGCGACCCCAGTGTCCTGATGCATCCTCCGAACGCTCCATTAAGGGTTCTTACATCCTTTGGGTTAACAACCAGTCCTTTCCGTAAAACACTAGATTTTACGAGGCTGGTGTCCGCCCCTGAGTCTACCAAAAGCACTAGCTTTCCACTAGCTGCCTCCTTGCAGGGTATCTCGATAAAAGCATCACCTATCCTGCTCACAACGAAACAACGCCCTTTTGATTCCAAAATGGACGCGTATCTATTTCCTAACTCTTCCAATTTCCTCCTCCATGCACCGCAGTTATGCCTAACAATCCTATACTCCCTCAAAATTACCGCTAATACCTTAACTATACATCCTCGTACCACGTACGCGGCGATTGGCCTATACTCTCTAATCTTATAAAAATTTAACTAACTAGAATCATCACAGTTACCCAAATACATACGCAATCAAAAATTTTCTCCCGGAGAGACTCTTGCTCCTCCGTAACTTGAACCATTGTTCTTACGTTACTTGGTACGTGGTATTGGAGAGCCTCTTGCTCCTCCTTTTCCTGGACTGTAACTCCTACATCACCAGTCACACGTACCTCCGGCCTAACTGTTACTTCCTTTCTTTTGGCTTTCCAGTCTACTGGCCTCGACTGGGCCGCTGGAAGTTTCGCTGGTTGCTTTGTTGGAACTGTCTATCCCTACATTCCGCTGCCCGATGTCCCATTCGTCCACATGAGAAGCATTTCAACCCCTGTTGGGTGTTGCCTATCCTTTGTTCACCTCTAGAATTCCAATTGGGTCGCTGCTGACCAATCCCAGTGTTGAAAGGATTTCTTCCTTGGTTAATTCCTTCCGTTGAATTAACTCGTGGACTACTACCCCTGTCGCCCCTCAAGGGTGGATCCGGGCTCCTCGACGCTGGCTGCCTTCTATTCTGATTCCATTCAGGGTCTTCTTTGCACTGTCTACTTGCCTCATGACCATATGCTTGGCATTCCATACAGTAGGGCGTATTCTTGCGTGTACTGCATTCATCCCTTGTATGACCTGGCTTATGGCAGAACGAACATGTGGGTGCCCTCTGTACAAACTCCCTGTGCAGATTTCTCGGATTCGCGGGCCTGCTGCCGGAGACACCGGGACTATACGCACCTCTGTAGATATTTGGGACGGAATTACTTCCTTCTCTATCCATGACAGCGGCAGTTAAACTGTCCTGTCTATTTTCGAACATATGTATCTCCCCCAAACCTGCCGTACTCCGTTCCACAAGGACTTGCGCTCTAATTGCTTCTTCTACCAATTCCTCCAGATTTCCTGTTTTGCTATTCAGCATATGAATCTTTAGAGCGGAGTTCCGGAGCCCCACTACGAAAGTCGTTAACACCGACTTGTCAACTTCGTATAATAATGCGGTATCACCAACGCCATCGTACTTATTTTTGATTACTTTTTGGGCCATCATTCGAAGTGACTCCAAACGCCTAGCAAAAGCGCGTATGTCTTCCTCTGCCAGTTGTTTCCCGATTCTAATCTCTTTGGATATGTCTTCCAGAGTTCTCTCATTTAGATAAGTTCTCTTCAGAAGGCCGTAAAGCTGATTCACACTGGCGAATTGTTTTGGCAGCACAAGGTTGTACGCATCTCCAAATAACCTTTGCTTAATACAGTCGAAGAAATCCTGTAACTCATCAGGGCTTATGCTCCGCTTTGCAAGCTCACAACCTTGAATGAACCTACTGAGTTCTGACCTTAAATCCTCTGAAGCAGCAACAATAAACACAGGTACTAGCCTGGACACGGTCTTGGAGATATCTTCGATACCCATTTTACGTATTATTATATTACTTATGACCGGTAAAATCTGAGAGTTCTCCTTTTGGGTGGTTTCCAAATTCACACCCCTTGGATCTGAAATGTATTTGACTAGCGACGGACTCAAACTTATTAGTCTTCGACCGTTTGTTCGTACAGGCGAAATACTGTCCACTGTATCGAGACTTTGCTGCAGCGTTACTGCTTCTGGCTCGTTTGGCGGATATACCTGATTTTTATTATTTATCGGACCTTCCGGAGAAAGTGGCTCGACACCGAATTCAGATGTGTCAAACAAAAATTCAGCTTGCCTTTCTTTACTAAAAGCTAATCTGGGCTGTACAATGCGGCTTATGCCTTCTGGTGTTAAATATTCCGGCCAGCGAACTTCCGGAGGTAATGTCAATACTGTCTGTGTAAATCCAGCCGATGCTGATTTTGATCTCTCCTTTTTCGGTGAGGTCCTATTGGTAGCCCGTCCTCTTTTTAATTCCGCACACTCCTTTTCCAACAGCGATGCTGCTTCCTCTGTCTCCGACAATCTCCGAGAAAGTTCCTTTACCCTATTCTCGAGATACTCTTTTTGTGCTCTCAAATCTTCTGTTTTCTCATGAAATTTGAACAACTTTTCTTCTGTCCTTTTTTGGATTGCCGTCAAGGCTTGATCCGCTACTTCTAATGGTGACACAGCTCCTCTAGCGTTCGCCTGTTTCCACAATTCCTGAGCTTCTTCCCTGCTCGTACTTGCTTCGAACTGCTCGAATACCCTCTCGGTGAAAAGATCCACCTCCGTTCTTACTGTTCTTAACTCGTTCTGTGCGTCCTCCTTTCTCTTTAACGGAGACCCACTCTGTGCCTCAATCGTTGCCAATTCCGACTCGAATACTTTAAGCCACGCTGACACTAAATTCTCCACATATCCATTAAAACCCGTCGCAAAGTACTCGTCGTCCCTACAGACCTCCTTGTTCGGCAGCAATTTTGCGTGGTTGCTGTTAAATTTTTCCACCAATCCTCGCAACTCTGTGATGCGTCTGTGATAGTACTTCACGTTTTTGACATCCTTCCGGTCCTTCCTGAAGTTTGAAACCAACCTCTGGACCTCTTTACCCACCACTTTCTGGGATTTCAGCAACTCCTTCACTTCTTTCGAGTGGCCCATGGACTATGCCCTAGTTCAATAAATATCCCGTTGAACAACCCAATCTCAAGACAAAATCTCCATCCATTTGTACATCCCAAATGCACGCGTATCCCAATTACAAATAAAACCCAATAATTGTTAAAACTTGTTATTAACTTATCCCAATATTTTATTCCATCTTACTTATTGATAAATACAAATTAATTTAAAAAAAAAAACATTCCACCGTAAATTCTATGTTTATATTCTTTCTTTACTTATCCTCCATCTCAAGTTTCAAATCCGCTGTGTAACGGCGTCCATCAGTGCAAATTGGTTCTTGACTTCCGCACAGATACTCCTTGATTTCCTCTCACCATCTTTAATACTCCCAAAAACCCATAGGAAAGGCCGTATGTTTGTAAAAACCGAAATTTGATTTACAGGCAAAAGTGTCTTGATTCAATCCCGGAAATTTGAATCCATATTTAAAAATAAACCCGTAACGTATGCTCCACATAATAACTGCATTTAAATGTTTTCTTCAACATTGCTACGCAAATCGTAGTTTCCGAACTTCAAAAACTTTGATGCAACAACACGTGTTGTCTGCACCTCTTCACCTAATATCCCAAACTCAAAATGCCAAATATTTAAATCAATCTTTATTTTGATTTCAAAACAATATAAATTGAATCGTATAAGTGTCCCTACCGACAAACAAACACAAATCCCCTATCATAACTGTACGAACCATATACCGTGGCACGTTCTTTCCGAACCAAACCAACCGGTATACACAAGTTCGCAATTCAATAACGCAAAATCCGTGAATAAACAGACACGTTTCACATCCCCCGAGAATGCTGAAACAAAATGTATTAAAAAGTATGAGCCTAATCTCAGTGGAACAACCCTATACAACCTGACCGTAAGTAAAAATTTTTCTTTTGGATCGACCTATTGTCACCTAACCGCAGCGGCTAATCAGCCCCAATGCTGCTTCTTCTGCACGACCGGCGCAAAAGCGCCCACACGGCCACCGAAGAATCGTCGACAAAATTCACTTAGATACTAGAATGTCCTACTATAGACATACTCACCATTTTCGTTCCCTCCATTGCCCTCCGTTGGGATGGTTATCCTATTGGTGGATTCCCGCGTAGGAGTGCTCTTTTCCTAGCACTCGACGTTGGATCCTACCGGCTGCGCCAAAATGTTGGGGTTTTGTGTCCTTGCTTGTTGTCCTCGGGAGACGTCCTGTCTCGGTTCGCTGGGCGCGTCGCTGAAAACACTAAACCACTTTGTTAAATAAGCACTGCACTATTTTGGGTTTAAAACAACAAGAAGTTTATTCTTAAAATACTAGTTCTTATATACTATTTACAAATAAACATTACAGTCTACGTCTTGACTTTTCTGGTGTTCCAGTTACGCAATTGTTAATTGGTGTCAGTGGCTCAAGCCCACTGACCTACTGCAAGTAAAAGTGTCGTCGGTGCATTCTAAATGCCCCTCGTCAGCTTGACTGCAGAACAGTGACACCCTAAAAGTTTACATCATAATTAATGCATAAATACTATTCATTTACAATATTTGCAGCCTAAAAATATGTGCGTTCTTAATGAATTTAATAGGAGCCGGTGCTGTGAGAAAACTACGCGTAGGTAGCTTGATTCTAACTCACAACAATCCTTTCCTCTCTAAATTTGTTCAATGCACGCAAGAGCCCATTCTTGTGGTGTGGTCGTGTCATGACGAATTACCACAAGATCCCCAACTTGAGCATTAACATAGGGTGTCTTCCATTTTTTGCGTTTGTGCAATTCGTATTTTAAGTAGTTAGTTTAAGTATTCGTTTTTCCATCGGTGACAAAATTCTTGAGCAATAGCTCTAATCTTTTGCAATCGATTGAACAATCTGATGGAGTCAGAAGACGTGTCGGGCGCGGCTGGTCACAGTAGTGGGCCGCCAATTAAGGATTGGCCGGCAGTAGGTGCTATCAAGTCGGAAGGGTTGGAGGAACTGGTACTTAAGGGACGGGAGTTCATGCTTGCTTCGATCCTGGACAGAACAGTTGCAAACTCCCAGCCCGTGAAGCTCTTCAGATTGAAGTGTCCAGCGAAGAAAACTCCAGAGTTGGTGGATGGTCTGGATAAGGTTGTGCGCCCAACGGGTAGCGCAGCCATTATTTATTGGAATGTTCCACGTTTATCGATAGTGCACTTTTTGTATTTACCGTGTATAAACCGACTTTACTGGAGCCACTTTTGAATTGGCGGTCAGAAGGTGGCAGAAAACTGTTCCATGGTCGCTTACACGGCCGTAAATAGCGGCGGCGTAAGCTTTTTCCGAAGACTGCGAATATATGGAATTCAGTCACTGCCGAAGGACTATAGATTGGCCAACGAGCAACCGTGATTCAGTTGATCTCGAAGAACCGACTGACAAACGTCTGCCATTAATGCAGTGACACCAATTGCTTCATCCCAGTCCATCTTCTCCATCCATAGTTTTTGCATCAAAATTTGGCTGGGATAATAACAGGAGCCAGCCATCCGGCAGGATCAAAGAATTTAGCGATTGTAGACAGCACTTCTCATTTTGTATAGGAGTCATTGACTGCTAATGACAAGACCTGGAAGAAAAAGGCGTCAGTATTGGCGTTACATCTAATTCCTAGAGTTTGGCCGTGCTCTTATCAGACTATGTTAAGAAGCTTTCATTCAGCTTTGTCAGATATGCTGGATGCAAGATGGGGCAGATAATAGTATCGTAGGGCCACGTCGGCCGGAGGTTGCATTACTGGCATCGTATGTCCTAAAACTAGATTTTTTTATCGTATTCTAGCTTCAACTGTGGGCGCGTATCAATGTTCTTTCATTGGAGAGGAACTGCCTACACGCGATGAACCGAGATTACCTCACTTCTTGAATGGAAGATCAACAACGTAATGTCCAGAAAGAAGATTGGGGAGTCGTTTTTGTGTAAATTTCTTCGCACTCAAAATCGGCCTGCGAGACGCGAGGGGCGCACAAACTTCTTCCACTTCCCAGAACTTCTTGTACGTCAAGAGAAACTTCGGTAAAGTGGGCAGATAATCGACGGGCAGTAATTATCCACCCAAACGAGGTGCGTTGTGGATATTACTTCTGAGTCCTTCACATATAATAAGAGGATACAAGTCGGCACCCAGGAGCAGAACGACTGGGGCACCGTGGGAGAACGCTGGGTCCGAATAATCCAGACGTGGCAATAATTTAAGTTCGTCAGCCCACATGAAGAGTGCCAGTTATTTTGGGAACCCCGAAAGACGAGACCTCCAGTTGAAACTTGTTATCCTGGAACGAACCTAACCAAAAAGTAGATAGAACGCTATTTGATGTGGTGTTGACACACGTAGTCAATTGTTGTACTGACTTTTCTTCTATATTCGTGTCGGGATGCAGGATGTTGTTGGTGATGTTGATAACATTTGGAGCAAGTCTTTTTACTTGGACAGTCCTTTAATTTATGATGTTCGGTCAAACAGTTGAAACAGCAGCCCAAATTCTTGACAGTAGCAATATTCTCTTCAACTGAGAGTTGAAGAAACTGTCGACAGGTGTAGAGCGGATGTTAATCCGCACTGCACACTGAACAACTTGGCAACACGACCTTCGTGTGATGCTGTTGCGTCTCCGAGCGTTGGCTGTGGCAATGCGCCCTGCAGTTGCCTGTCACCTGTAAATCCTTGCCGGACTTGCAAAACACTTGCCGACTGTGGCGTAAACACAACACACGCCGTTTCGCTTTCAGAAATACACAACTTTATTCTTAATCCACTCTTATTTATATTCTTAATTCTAGTTACATAATTATTTTTATAACCTACTTAGGTGTTCCAATTACACAGGTGTTGACCAAATCAATTATGGCAATGAGCCAGTTTATACAAAATGCCAATGGTGCATTTTAGCCCTAGTTTGTGTGTCACTGTGTAATTGTAACACCTGTGAAATTCATATATGTAATATTAATTATAGCTACAACCGGTCGATAGGCTACTTGGGTTGTGTCGCGAGTCAACTACTCGTAGGTATTCGTATCTTGACTCGCAACATTCTTCCCCTCTTTCTGGAAGAAGGTAGTCTAGCTACCTTCTAAAATTGTATAACGTACTACAATATTTTATATGTACGAGTATATATATATTGTTATTTATGTTCTTTTTTTAAGTTTTTATTATATATATATTATTCCTTTTCAAATATTTTTTATTTTTTCTTCTTTTAACTATTGTGTATTTTTTTATATATTTTTTTTTCATTCATTTATTTTGATTCTTTTAATATTGTTTTTTTTTCTTTTTTATTTATTTTTTTCTCAAACATTTTGTACATTCTTAACTCTAACATCTGGTTTGCTTAGCCTACGCTACTCTACACTGCAATCTCTGCTACCTGCGGCGTTGGTTGTGGTTCTCGTTGTGGGTATTTGACTCGCTGCCTTAACTGGCATAATATATATGAGATTACTGCAACGATCATTGCCAGCGTTGTGATGGCGGCGATCCCTCCCTTTTCCAACGAGGAGTGCGTTATTCGTACGATGTTTGAAGGTTCAACAGCGTCTGCTCTTTCTCCGTTTCCCTCATTAACTCGCTAATTAACTTGCCGTTAGTCGCTAGAATCTTCCGCAGATCTCCGTGGGGTATTGCTTGTATCGTCGTTGGTACATATGTTCTATTTATTGGTTTCGAACGCTGCAAAGTTGTTAACAAGGCCTGAATGTTGGCCGCTATCTCTCTAGTTCCCATACTTGCTGGTGAAAACTCGTAATGCTGGTTCTTCTGCGCTCTATGCACCAGCACCATCTCTTTCTCAATCAACCGACAGTCTTCTCCAATGTGCATGAATCCTGTCCCCTGCAGGTATAGTCTTGTTGATCTCGCTTGGCACACTGCAGACATAAAAATTGTCTCATCAAAATGGTATACCCAGCGGTTTGGTGACTCTGTCACTACCAACAATCCTCCCGTAGCCGAGACTGCTACATGCTCGCACTTATCTTGCTCGTTTTTTAACACCTGTACTTCACAAGATTTGCTTTCCCTTGTATGGGCTTTCACCGGATGTGGACACATACGCTGTGAAATATCCACCATTCTACAAGACTTAATGTCCTCCGACGTTAGTCCGATATAATTATCATGCACTCGACTCTCTGTGATGTAGTCATACGAGTATAGTGTCTTCGGTACTATGCTCCAGTTACTGTTTAACGCTTTAGGTACGGGATATATCTTGTATAGCGCATATGCATCAGGAAGAGGAAGTGGTATTTTTATGACCACCAGATACCCCGCTTTCGACTTCGCTGCTCGTACCGTTGCTAACTCGTACAGCTGTTCGGGCTTCTCCAAATACCAGTTTATGCCACCCAAATTCTTGGGAGCTGCTTTAAGCAGGGCTTCGGTGGAAATGAACATAGGGTGTTACTTCCCATGCAACAAATCATCCACGACTGCCATTTCAATTTGCTGACGTCCTTGCAGGTTCACAAGCTTTTCTGAAATAAAATTCTCCAGATTAACGAGTTCCGTCAAATTGCTCAATGCTTCCGCAGTTTTCTCAATTATCGATTTCATGCCAGCATGCAACCGTTCAATATCGACAAAAATTTCCTTTACTACCGAGAACCAAACATTATCCAGTGATTCCAAAATCAGGTCCGTTTCCACCCGCACTTCCGCGGTTTCGCTGCATTTCGCTGGAACGTTCAAATAGGCTACCAAGAACACAGCTGCCTTCCACAAAAAAATATGTAATCGCTACAATAACTTATCTAATAAAAATTTCTATTTCTCTAAATATTTAAATAATCATTATGGTTATACTACTGCTACATTATGGTTATCACTACTTTACACTAACATCCACCATCGACCGATCTTTTCTCCCCTTTTTTTTCTTACCATAATCGAGAATATCTAAGTATCCTTGACCATGTATTTCCGTTGTCAATGGCATGGCCCAATTATTTTCTTCTCTTAAAAAAATCTCCTGGTTCGTATATATTCATAACACCTCTAGTGTGGAAAACCTTTCTATGAATGCATACGAAACATGCAGGCACCCCCCCGGTATTAACTCTACCCTACTTACTACTGCGGTGAAGCCCCGCCCATTTTACGCTAGTTTTCTAACCGCTGTCAGCTAGTCTATAGCTCCAGATTGTCTCTCCATTAACACTTAACTTAATACACACAATAAACTTACAACCAAACTGTAGTCTATCTAACCTAATTTCGATTTTACTACTATCCTTTCTTAACTAGCTCTCTTAATTTGTTCCCTACTGATTATTCTCCCCAACTTGTCATATTATCTAAATATACTAACAGGACCCTTTCTAACCTTCCGTCTTACTTCAAAACAACCCCATTAATAATTGCCCTACGTAATTGTTAAACGAGTCAAAACCTGCCTTGGTCGGCTGACCATCTTACTCTACCGATTGTACCAGATGCTAGGCGATCAACATCCGATGCTGCCAACGTTCGATACTTCCAGGGTCGTACACCCGGAAGTTGTATTCGAACTAATTGAAATCAATTGTATTCCATACTTATCTTCTTTATTACATTAATCATATCAATAAAAGAGATATTTAGAGAATTGTGTTTTTTCAATTTCCTTGAGTTTCTTCTTTTCCTATTATCATTACTTATACTAAATATAAAATTGTTTAATTACACTGCTTCCTTGTTTATTTACTTTACTTACTTCCCTATTGCTCTTCCAAACATACTTACGTTTACCTTCATGCCCCTACCCCTACGACTTCATGTATATCTTAGTGATAAAACAATTAAAATATTACTCCTAAACATATGCTTGCAAACTTACACACTACCCGCGCTCATACTTACTTATTGACATACATACATATGTACATGGCACATGCGCTTGTCATTATAGCGCATGCCAAAAATGTCAACGCATCATATTACCCGTGTACATTATGAGTGGCTACAAACTTAATAACATATTGCATAAACGCCCCGGTTATTAACTCTGCTGTTCATGCGACTACCTAAACCGCACAAACAAACAAAAAATTGTATGCATTTAATTGTTTCCCATTTTTTTCTTCATTCTTTATTGAAGTCATATTTTCAGTTCGCAAAAATTATTTCTTTTACTACTTCACGAGGGCATTCGTACAGTGTCTCGCCCTTGAATCCTAATATATGGTTTAATTTTTTCACACCGCTGTCTTGCTTACGTTTAATTTTCTTCGTTTTCAAGGTTGAAGATATTATTTAATAAAAATTTCACTCATTTCAGCCATCACTTTCCGCACGAACTGAATTGATAGGTCAAGCAAAGAAAACCTCTGCTTCAATTCACTCATCATTGCAACCAGTTTCACACTAAAATTCTTAATTCGATCAGTAGGGCTTCAACAGATTGTTATGGAAACGTTTCAATTTGTTTCCCATCCTAACCTCTGTCGTTTCTGGCCCCAAAATTTGTTCTACTTTATATGGACCAAGCCAAATATGGGAAAATTTGTTATTATTGTTATTGTTACGCAGTAAAACATTGTCACCTGCAACGAACGGCACGGGATTAGCGGAAGTATCATATTGTTTCTTGGATACCTCTTTTGCCCTTTCCTGCGCCTTCCTACCCAACTCGTGCCCTTTCTGCACTTGATAACGTAACAGATGTGGGTAGTCGTCTGTATTATATAAAGGCGCTGGCTTTCGTTTCAAATTCGATGGCATTTGAGGTTGGAAACCATACAACGTGAAAAATGGCGTCTGGTTAGTGGATGCGTGTACCGTGTTGTTGTGCACATGCATTGCTGACGCCAACCACTGGTCCCAGTTCGATCCATCCTCCTTCACAAAATGCCTCAAGTATTCAGCTAGCGGTCGGTGGCTACATTCTAACGAACCATTAGCCTGAGGGTGATACGGGGTGATGTGAAGTTTCTTCACCTTTAGCAGTTTACACGTTTCAGAAAAAATTCTCGAAATGAAATTAGTGCCGTTATCTGTTACAAATATCTTTGGGACACTTAATTTTGCTACAACTTCCCCAAAGAAAATCCTAGCTACCGTGGTTCCGTCCGCATCCGGCATGGCAACCGCTACAAAATATTTAGATAGATCGTCCTGGAATGTTAGGATGTATTTATTCCCAGACGAGCTCTCGGGCAATGGTCCCACCATATCCATGAACACCTTTTCGAATGGTCTGTTAGCAGTATCAGTTAGTTGCATAGGCATCCTTGTTAGTCTTGATACCTTGTTCTTCTGGCAACTTTCACACCCAGCGATGAGTTTCCGTATATCCAGCATCATTTTAGGCCACCTATAGTTCTTGCGTATACGCCTATACGTCTTCATGAAACCCTGGTGACCCCGCAAAGGAGAATTATGATAATCTTTTAACACCGTTTCAATCTCCTTCTGGTCCGACAGTTCAATTACAGCGTTCGTAACAAAAGGTAATTCTGGAATCGTACCGTCACCCATGGCGTCCCCCTGCTTCGCGGAGTCATCCAAAGTACTCCTTCGCTCCCTTACTTGCGCTCTTGTTTCGTCAGCTGCTATCCGCGGTGCTGTGTCCCACCTTTCGGCTGGTGAAAACCTCGCTTTCTCCCTTAATTGAGTTACTACCTGTTGGACTCTCGCTGCTGTATCCTCAAGCGTTTTCCGCAAATTTTCTTGTTCTTGTACGTTTATATCATATAATCTAGCGAGAGACCATCTCAACCCCTCATTGATGAACCTGTATGCTAAACAGTCTTTCGTGATGTCAAAGGAAGCTTTCCTCGCTTCCAAAAACCCCATGAAATTTTCTTGCTCTAACAAAGAAGCTTCCTCCTCTGTTTCCTCGAGCCGTCTTGAGAGTTCCTTAGCTTTATTTTGAAGAAATTCTCTATCAGCTTTCAGATCCTCCTTTTCCTTACGTACTTCCTCTAATTCTTCCTGCTCAAGATAGCAGTCAGCGCCAAATCGGCTGCTTCCAAAGGTGATATTCTACCCCTTACTCTGGCCTCCTCCCACAACGTCAGGGCTTCAGTCTTACCCGCGCTGGCTTCGAAATGTTCGAATACCCTCTCGGTGAAAAGATTCACCTCTGCTTTTACTGTTCTTAACTCGTTCTGTGCGTCCTCCTTTCTCTTTAACGGAGACCCACTCCGTGCCTCAATTGTTGCTAAATCCGCTCGAATACCTTGAGCCACCCTGACACTAAATTGTCCACATATCCAGGAAAATTCGTCTCAAAGTATTCGTCGTCCCTACAGACCTCCTTGTGCGGCAGTAATTTTACGTGGTTGTTTTGAAATTTTTCCACCAAACCTCGCAACTCGGTGATTCGTCTGTGATAATACTTCACCGTTTTTACTTCCTTCCGGTCCTTCCTGAAGTTGGAAATCAACCTCTGGTCCTCTTTACCCACCATTTCCTGGGATTTCAGCAACTCCTTCACTTCCTTCGATAGTCCCATTGATTATGCCTAATCCAATAAATAGCCCGTTGAACAACCCAATCTCAAGGAAAAATCTCCATCCATTTGTTCATCCCAAATGCCAGAACAGATGGCGTATCCCAATTACAAATAAAACCCAATAATTGTTAAAACTTGTTATTAACTTATCCCAATTTTTTTTATTTCATCTTACTTAATGATAAATACAAATTTATTTAAAAACATTCCACCATAAATTCTATCTTAATATTCTTTCTTTACTTATCTTCCATCACAAGTTCCATATCCGCTGTCTACCGGCGTCCATTAAGTCCTTCCATCAATGAAAATTGGTCCTTGACTTCCTCACAGATACACCTTGATTTCCTCACATGTATCCCCATAACTAATCACCAACTTTAATACTCCCAAAAATCCTCCCAATTCGCAAAAATCGAAATCGGATTTACAGGCAAAAATGTCTTGATTCACTCCCGAAAATTCGAATCCATATTTAAAAACGAGTAAAGAAGTCTGAAGTCGGGTTAGACCGACTACGAAATACCCTTTACCTTTTCTTGTGCGTGCGAGTTCAACAATGGGGATGTTTTCTTCATAAATCATCATTAGGAGCGCATTTACGGTAATTTTTGGTAGGGTACCTTGAAATGATTATATCGACCCAATTTCTTGTATATGGCTTTATAGCGTCCATATACGTACTAATATATAATTTCGTCCAAAAATATTATATAGGTCGTAAGTTATAATAATATGTGAATAGTGGGCGTGGCTGTAAAAATAACACGCCCATTTTGTGTGTGGTGTTTTATGTTAGTACCCGCAACATTCCTGTGAAATTTCGTTGATAAATCTTTAATAGGAACACAGTAATGATTTTTGGCTAATTGTGGGCGTGGCAGTAGTTATAATCTGCCCATATTTGGAATGCATGCTAGTACTGACCCAGTGTATACATATACCAATTTGTTTTCATATATCATCACTAGAACCTTAGGTAGAGTAATTGCTTTTAAGTGGGATCCCCAAAGTTCATTATATGGGAGGGAGGCGTATCCTTTCTCTGATAGACCCCAATTCTTGTATATGGCTTTATAGGGTCCATATACGTACTAATATATAATTTTGTCCAAAAATAATATATAGGTCGTAAGTTATAATAATATGTGAATAGTGGGCGTGGCTGTAGAAATAACACGCCCATTTTTTGTGTGGTGTTTAATGTTAGTACCCGCAACCTTCCTGTGAAATTTCGTTGATAAATATTTAATAGGAACACTGGAATGATTTTTGGCTAATTGTGGGCGTGGCAGTTCTAGTATGATCTCCATATTGTGCACACACACTATTAAGGACCCCATGTATATTTCTGCAAATTTTTATTCCGCTGGTATCAATACGAGCATAGGTAGGCTAATTTTAATTTTATACCCGAAAGTTCCCTATATCAAAAGTGGGCGTGCCTTTTCTCTGATCAGTCCCATTTGTTGCAGATAGCTTTGTAATGTCCATATGTTCCCTCCCGTATAATTTCGTCCGTAAATCTCTACCAGATCTTCAGTTATTAATATTTGTTAATAGTGGGCGTGGCACTTAATATATACCGCCCACTCTTTGCACAGTGTTTAGTGGGACCCACTTCTCCATAACTGCCAAATAACATCAAGATTCCGTCAATTGGACCGAAGTTATAGTAATTTTAAAATAGGTGCAAAAAGTTCCTTATATGGGAGGTAGGCGTGGTCTTTGTCCAAATCGGCCCATATAGCAATCTGGTTCTGTATCTTTGTCCAGACTATAATTTTGCAAAATTTCATTAAGATAGCTCTAAGAGTGTAGAAAAAAAGTGGCCAGAGACGGACAGACGGACAGACGGACGGACAGACGGACAGACGGACGGACAGACGGACGGACAGACGGACGGACAAAATAAAAATTGCTTAGAAAGTGATTGTGATCATATCTGTGTATATATGTCCATACCTACCACGCCTCCTTCTTGAAATTCCAACCCCTCTCAAAAGCACAAAGTTAGTATACCCTATTTACCTTTTTTAAAGGTAAAGGGTATAATAAACCCGTAACGTATGCGCATCGTAATAATAGCATTTAAATGTTTTCTTCAACATTACTATGCAAATCGTAGTTTCCGAACTACAAGAACTTTGATGCAACAACACGTGTTGTCGGAACCTCTTCACCTAATACCCTAAACTCAACATGCCAAATATTTAAATCAATCTTTATTTTGATTTCAAAACAATATAAATTGAAACATATAAATGTCCCTACCGACAAACAAACACAAATCCCCTATCATAACCGTACGAACCCTATACCGTGGCACGTTCTTTCCGAACTTAACCAACCGGAATACACAAGTTCGCAATTCAATAACACAAAAACCGCGAATTAGCAGACATGTTCCACATCCCCCGAGAATGCTGAAACAAGAAGTATTAAAAAGTATGAGCCTAATCTCAGTGAAACAAAACTATAAAACCTGACCATTAACAATTTTTGCGAATCGACCTATTGTCACCTAACCGCAGCGGCTATTCAGCCCCGATGCTGCTTCTTCAGCATGACCGGCGCAAAAGCGCCCACACGGCTACCGAAGAATCGTCGACAAAATTTCCTTAAATACTAAAATGTCCTAATATAAGCATACTCACCATTATTGTATTCGAAGACATCTTGGTCCTTTGATTTTTGTTGCAGGATTCTTCCAATAGGTCCTTTAGACCGGCTGCGCCAATTGTTGCGTCTCCGAGCGTTAGCATATTTCAATGCGCCCTGCAGTTGCCTGTCTCCTGTAAATCCTTGCCGGACCTGTAAAACACTTGCCGACTGCGGCGTAAACACAACACACACCGTGTCGCTTTCAGAAATACCCCAACTTTATTCTTAATCCTCTCTTATTTATATTCTTAATTCTAGTTACATAATTATTTTTATAACCTACTTAGTTGTTCCAATTACACAGGTGTTGACCAAATCAATTATGGCAATGAGCCAGTTTATACCAAATGCCAATGGTGTATTTTAGCCCTAGTTTGTGTATCACTGTGTAATTGTAACACCTGTGAAATACATATATGTAATATTAATTATAGCTACAACCGGTCGATAGGCTACTTGGGTTGTGTCGCGAGTCAACTACTCGTAGGTAGTTGTATCTTGACTCGCAACAATGCGATGATATATTCGACGGGGAAGAGGCAGGATTCTTCCCTGTACGAGATGTAGACAGTGTGGTAGGAGAGCTCAAATCGGAAACGGCTTCCAGCGTTTGGAACCGTTCCGTCAAGAAATCGTCCAACTGCTTCCATTGCGGGATATCAGTCTTGGGTTTTAACGATTGTTCCCAGAGAGAAAGAGTGTTTTTTGGTAAACGAACCGTGCACAAGAAAACAAAGATAACATTTCAATTAGAGGTGTCAATCTGGAGTGATTTTTGAGCCGCGATACAAGTAGTAATAATTCGTTGCAGATCATTAAGAGCGGGGCCAGAATCAGACTTACAATATGGGAGTTTGAAAAGTGTGTTAAGCTGGTTGTTTATTAAGATACGCTGGTTTTCATACGTGGCTATAAGATTTTCCCACGCCGCCATGAACCCATCATTGGTTAGCGGTGCGAGTTGTACAATGTCACGCGCCTCGCCGGTTGTCTTTTGTAGTAAGCGGATGAGTTTCTCTACATTAGATAGCTGTGAATTATTTATGTATATGACGCTAAATAGGTCACGAAATGAGGGCCATTGTCACTAATCTCCACGGAAAATGTTGGTGTCGCATGATGGAAGGCTTACATTTGATGACCGAGGTACAGGTTCCAAGAAAGCAACTGTAGAGCTGGCAACAGGCGATGCTGTAGGCGGGTTTGCTGCTCTCCAGCATAGCCATACATTGTATGTTACGGCTGTAGGCTGCAGAGTACGTATTTTCTATTGTGATCTTATCTTCTTTGAGCATTTCTGCTCCTCCTAAGCACGACCAACAAGCCAAATCAATCTGCTACATCACTCTGGCAAGAGTGTCTTGATGGAGCTTTAAGACAAACTCATTTCATTCACTTACATTAAATTGCTCCATATTTTGGGACAGTGTATGTAGCTAGGCAATAGTTGCATTCAACTTGTCCATAATTGCACGAAAAAAATTATGAAAACCTCGTGCAAGCAATGCCAATATAAACCAAGACAAAATTTTGGTTGTTGCACAAACAAATACACACAAAAATCCGAAAGGCAGCGGCGAGAACGAAAAAGAAAAAAACTAACGGCAACGCAAAAATGCAATTCAACGGCAGCTGCATAAACGAGAGAGAAAAGGCACTCGAGTGCAAATAATGTAAAGATTGCGGCATATGTATGTATGTGCGCTCGTATGAAATATGTGTATATTTTATGTTGAGGCGACCTTTACTTACCTTTATATTTCTTTTAGTAAAAAAATAACCACACTAGCCACTAACCTGATTCTTCCCAATATCTAGATGTTGTTATACGAGGGCGGATTGTTATTGAAGCTACCTAAGTAGGAACAAAATATTTTTTTTTTCAAAAACCATTTATTTCTTAACATAGTCTCCTTTTACTTCGACAC
This sequence comes from Clusia tigrina, assembly GCA_920105625.2. Lineage (NCBI taxonomy): Eukaryota > Metazoa > Arthropoda > Insecta > Diptera > Clusiidae > Clusia > Clusia tigrina. The sequence continues at coordinate 158,772,280 of OV050030.1, read as the reverse complement.
ACTTAGTAAGAAGATATTCCAACTTTTTTATACCATCTGAATAATACGATTTCGGGAACCCCTCAAATACGCTTTAGTTTCGGTAATCACTTCTTCGTTTGAGCTGAATCTTTTTCCTGTGAGCCATTTCTTCAAGTTCGGAAACAGGAAAAAGTCACTAGGAGCTAAATCTGGACTATAAGGCGGATGATTAACCAATTCGAAGTGTATTTCACGTAATTTTAGCATCGTATCTAGTGCTGTGTGAACCGGTGTGTTGTCTTGAAGAAAGAGAAGGCCAGAAACCTCCTCACAGCAATATGATGGAAAATCTGTGATGCTAGCCGGACTAATTATATTTTTAACTGATTAAATTTACATTTGATTTTATGTTATATGTTAATTTTCAAGTACAAAGTTTATTTTATCTAATTCAAAACTAATTCAACTAAGTATGTTTGTTCAGTCCCACGATGCGTTCAGCTTCGAAATCAAAAACGGAAAGAAAGGGTCCGTCCCAAACTTCTAAAGCAGACTCTCAGGCAATGTCTGCAGCCAAATGTACTCCAGTGGCGTGAACAATATATATATACATATATATAAATATATACATTTATATACATATATACATTTATATACATATACATACATACACATATAAATATAATATATATATATATATATATATATATATATATATATATATATATATATATATATATATATATATATATATATATATATATATACATATATATATATATATATATATATATATATATATATATATATATATATATATATACTCGTATACGAGGTCTGTTCAAAAAGTATAGCGAATTTTGAATTTTCACGGGCTACGGATTTTCGATGTTCGATCTGTTTGTGGCGTTATGTTGGTACTCATGACACGCACTTATGTTGACAATCTCGGCCATTTTGAATGTTCAGTCAGTTTTTTGCAGCTATTGTGCGTGGACGTGTTTTAGCTTGTCTTCGATTTTTGTCTATCCCGAAATTGATCAAAGAAACTGTATAAAATTTTGTGTGAAAAACAACAAAGTGCGCGGAAATATTCCGAATGTTGACTGTTGCATACGGCGAAGCTACTTTGGACAAAAGCAACGTTTATCGGTGGTACAAAATATATTTTTAGGGGGCCGAGAAGATGTGAGCGCCGAAGAGCGTTCCGGACGCCCGAGCACGTCAACAACAGACGAAAACATTGAAGAAGTAAAGAAACTAGTATTGGCCAATCGTCGAATCATTGTCAGAGAATTTGCTGAGGACCTAAATATATCGATTGGGTCGTGTCATTCGATTATCACCAAAAGTTTGGGCATGAGGCCGGTCGCCGTAAAATTCGTACCAAAATTACTCAATTTCGGCCAAAAACAGCATCGCATTAACATTGCTCAGGAGCTTTTGGAATGTGTCCGTGACGACTCAAATTTGCTGCAGGGAGTCATAACTGGTGACGAATCATTGGCCTATGGTTATGACGTAGAAACCAAAGCTCAATCATCCCAATGGAAGCTGCCGCAAGAGCCAAAACCGAAAAAAGCACGCCAAGTTCGGTCGAATGTGAAGGTTTTGATGACAGTTTTCTTTGATTGCAGGGGCGTGGTGCATTTTGTATTCTTGCCGTAGGGTAGAACTGTCAATAAGGAATATTGTCGTCAAGTAATGCGCAATTTGCGAGAAGCAATCCGCCTAACGCTTTCGTTTCACTTTTGTTTGCACTGAAGTTGTCGATTATGACATTATTTAGGGATGCATAGGATTATGCAATATGAGTACATTCTCATCATCACTTTTTGTTTTTACTTGTTTACTCTCTATATTTCTTTCATAAGATTTCTTTTTCAATTGTGTGTATTTTTTTAGATTGTTTTCATATTTATCGTCTGTTGATGTGCTAGCTTTTTTCAATGGAAATGGAGCTTGTGATGTATTATGAACTACAATCTCTTTATCATCATCATTTGAATTTTTTAATTGTTTATGTTCAGTAATTTTGTTATGTCTTTTCTCTATTAATTGTCTATTCACATTTAATTTTCTTTCATTTGGTTTAAAATAATTATCTTTTAATTTTTTTAGTTTGTTTTAATATAAATTATTTTCTTAAATTTTTTTTAGTTTGTTTTGATCAACATTTTTTTTTTATTATTTCTGACTATTTGTTAATGAATCATTATCATTTATTAAAGAAGTCATATTATAATAATCGTTTTTGTTATCATCAATATCATCATTATAATCATTATCATCATCATTATTATCATAGTTTTTTTCATAGATAGTCCTTGAAATATTTTCATTATTTTTAAATTTTCCAATTATTTTATTCAGAGGTTTTTATATAGGTTGAAATGTGTCTTCCAACATATTTACCCTATCTATTGCATTTAATTTGAAATTTTTTAGTTTTTCTTTTAACACTGCTCATGTCTTTATTATATCTTTTAGTAGTTTATTATTTTTATTCATGATGCTTACTTTACCTGATCTCTACCAACTAATGTTCTCTATTTAGTGTCTGCTTTCAATCTGCTATCGATCCGATATTAATCTGCTTTATATCTGTTATCAATCTGCCATCGAACTGCTATTGATCTGCTTACATCAGATCTCTTATAATTGAATGAAATTATCAAATCCTTTTCGATATCGTCCTTTATTTATTAAATCATCCTTACTTACAACAACAAAACCATACTTATCTCTCCAACATTCACTACAAATTTTCATAAATTGATTAAATGATATATCACCAATAATATGATCATTATATACTAGTAAATGCTTAACATTCATTTCATCTTGCTTAAATATAATAACCATATTTGCATTATCACGTATTAAATGTTTAGGAATTTTCGTATATGTTTGACATAAATAAAAACAATCAATCAACTTGTGTCTTCCCATACAAAAATAATCTCTTATTGTGTTTTCTTTATCACAAATTACATCATCGAAAATTATTATGGAGTGTGGTTTAGCTTTAACTGGACTTTTTGGCTTTCACTGGAAATTTTTGTTTTTTCCCTTGCATATACTCGTAGATATCATCAGCATTTTTTACTACAATTTGCTTATGTTGCTTCTTTAATCAAATATTGATAACTAATATGTTTTCAATATAAATTCTATGTTATATTGAGAAAATATCTCATTTCGATTTGTAATGTTAACAAGAATGGGCCTTGGTTATTTTATATATCAAAATGGTTATAAATTATAAAAAAAGACATACACATAATCAGATTAAGATTGACAGGGGACACGTAAACAACTTTATAAACGCATTGCCTTTTGAACTACATTTACCTGGTTATCAATTTTGTGGAACAAAACTAAAAGAACGTTTAGCAAGAGGAGATAAAGGATTAAATCCTTTGGATGCGGCTTGCAAAGAGCATGATATTAAATATTCACAATCAAAAGATATAAATTAAACACTTTACGCTGACAAACTATTAGCTGAAAAAGCTTGGGAACGAGTAAAATCAAAAGATAGTAATTTAAGAGAACGTGCAGACGCTTCGTTTGTAACAAACGCAATGAAGGCAAAAGTTAAATTTGGATTAGGAATGAAAAATAACATTCGTAAAACAAGGAAATTAAAGAAAAAAAGATGAAAGAGAAAGACAAAAGGATATAATTAAAAATTATTTTCAACTACTATCAAAAACACCCTGAAAATCTTAAAAAAAGAAAAACCTGATAATATAAATGCTGCTATTAAAATTGCTCAGAAAGCTGTACATTCAAGTTTTGCAAGAAAAAAAAAATCTAATATTGCTATACCGAGAGTTATTCCAGTACCAAAAATTGGTGGATTTCTTCCATTAATTCCAGTTTTAACAGCGTTGTCTGCACTTGGTGGTTTAGCTACTGGTGGATCAGCTATTGCTAAAGCTATAAATAATATAAAAAATGGAAAGGAACAGCTAGCAGAGGCTACGCGTCATAATAGATACATAAGCCAATTGCTATGGGTAAAGGTTTATATCCTAAACCATATAAGAAAGGATTTGGACTTTATTACAATCAACATTCAAAAAACTTTTGAAGAACCTACCCAAACGACCACTAACAGATATAGATTTGAATAAATATGGTAAACTCAATAATTTTAGAGGTGTTTTTATGCGTGATTGTTTACCTAAAAAACCATTACCTCAAGAATGTGGTATTCTTAATTTAGATGACTCAAGCGGTCCTGGAACACTTTGGGTAGCGTACTACAAAAATCACAACTATAAGGAAGATTTTGATAGTTTTGGAGACTTACAACCACCACTTGAAATAGTTAATTATTAAAATGTTGAGTCAACCTTTCCTAGACGGTAAGTTTAATTTTATTACTATTATCAAATGCCCTTAACTAAAATATGTTTTTTTTCATAGAATTCGAGGTGGAGTCATTATAAAACTTGCTCATAAGGATAGTTAGAGTTTCTTGGAATATTGCTGTAAAGTTTTCAACCATCAGATAAAGAAAATCTCAAGGGATACACATTCAATACAAATGGCATATTCTGCGGAGAGTTTGTAATTATAAAAGATGATAAACAAGTTTGGGATTTAAAATATATGAATACAAAAAATGTCCCAGTTTATCAAGAAACTAATCTGAAAATATGGTTTGAGGAAAACGTTCGAGATGCTGTAGTGAAAAAGTTGGAAGAATTCCAGGAATGTGATAGTGGTTGGGCATTGTCAGCTATCTTAAACTTGACTGTTAACATAAACAGGTTTACTCCACAGCTTGGTTCAACGTACATATCGTTGCCGAAGGAAATTGAGAGGAAGAAAGCATGCATCAATGTAAAAAACAGTGATAATGCATGCTTTGTCTGGGCGATAATATCAGCCCTCCATCCTGTTGAACAAAGTTCTGATCGAGTATCATCATATCCTCATTACAAAGATATTTTGAATTTGAAGGGGATCCAATTTCCAATGACAATTAAGCAAATCCCACGCTTCGAGAAACAAAATAACCTCTCTGTCAACGTCTACAGCCTTAAAAAGATAAGGAAGGAACTCCTTGTGCTCCCTACTCATTTAACAAAGAATAAAAAGGAGCTGCACGTAAATCTGTTGATTGTGCCGAATAAATATTATAATGAGAAAAAGGATGATAATGATGTTAGCGATGCTGATAATGAGAAACCAATCAGATACCACCTTGTATGGATAAAAAATTTAAGCAGGCAAACACAAAAATCAAATATTTCTGCGACCGGTGCCTCCGCTACTTCCAGACACAAATACGACTGCAGCACCATATTGAAGATAGTGGTAAAGTGAACAACTGTAAAATCAGAATACCAACAGATGAGGAAAAATTTGTAAGCTTCAAAAATTATATATATAAGGTTATGTCTCCATTTGTGATATATGCCGATTTGGAATGTATTTTGGAGAAGGCAACTTCACGAAATTCATATGAGAAGCATATACCATACAGTGTTGGCTTTTATGTTCAGTGTATGTACGACCCCACGCTTTCGTTTCATAAAGGCTATCGTGGTGGAGACTGTATTGAATGGTTTGTGCGGATGTGTTTTTAAAACGTTCCACATAGTTTCATAAAAAAAGGGAAATATAAAAATTAAAATAATACTAATTATAAAAGCCTAAAGTGATCACACAAATCGCCGAGATAGTGACTCTACCACTGGTTTAGGATTGCACCTTTGTTTAAATTAATGCGTAAACTAAAAATCAAAATTAATAATAGGCAAAAGTCCTAATAGTGGTAATAACAAAACATAAACCAAAAACAAATTATACTAGTACATGAGCATTTTGCGGTCCCCAGCTCTAGCTAGAGATCGATGTCTCACCCCCGTGCGTCCTTCTGCATCACCAAAAGGCAGTATACCAAAAACTTCTCTGAAACCAACGGAGTTGTCCTCTCATAAGTTAACAGCGCATGCGCATTTAAGCATACCAACTCAGCAAACGTTATCAGCAGGCGCTCTAGCAGAAAACACGGAAAAACAAACTACTGCTCAACTAGAGCCAACGACACTTATGTCAAATCAGACTGTAAGTGAACAAAACTCTCTCAATGATAATTCCGTGCAAGAAGCTAAAGAACAAAGAGCAGAAAGCAGCCACTCTCGCACCTACCCAAACACACAAAAGCATTCTCATGTAAATACAAATGCTTGCTAAGCTCAATATCGTCTGATAAACATTCAAAAACAACAAATATAACAAATACAACAATTTCCGCTCAGTCTGCATCTATACAAACAGGTATATCGGTATATTTGAATTAAACGGAAACTAAGGCCCCCAAAAAATAATAAATCAACAAAAATATATAAAAGAAATGACATTGATCAACCTACTAACTCAATGTACCACAACAGGTTTGCCGCACTTAATGATGAGCCAAACAAAAAAATGAAATAATTTGAAGTAAAATAAATTCATTTGAAAAAACCATTAAACCGCCGCCAATCTACTTACGTGAAAAAAGTTCAAACGTTCTAGTTGAAAATATTGCTCGCCTAATAGGCAAGAATAAGTTTCATATAATCTCGCTCAAAAAAGATAACATACAAGAGACTAAATTCCAAATATATAACGAAAAAAATTATCGCTCTATTGCTAATTACCTCGACGATAACAAAAAAAAACAGATGAAATAATGAAAGCGCTGGCAGACGCCGGATTCAAAGCAAAAACAATATTTAACATAAAAAACAGGGATAAAATACCTGAACCATTATTTAAGGTGGAGCTCGTTCCAGAGACGAGAAATCTGAAAAAAATGAAACCCACCCTGTTTATAGCCTACGTCACTTAACACATCGTAGAATTTCAATTGAGGAGCCCCACAAGTGCAAACGTCCGGTACAATGCTCAAATTGCCAGGAATATGGGCATACGAAATTCTTCTGTACTCAAAGCACAATATGTGTCGCTTGCGGCAATTTTCACCCCTCAGTTGAATGTAAATTTGACAAACTTGATAAAAATGTAAAAAAATGCAGCAACTGCGGTGGTTACCATACGGCCAACTATAGAGGGTGTCCAGTTTACACAGACCTGAAGATGAAGGCACGTACAACACAAAAGCTAGTTCGCTGTGACATAGCAATATTGCACCTATCTAGCATAAATCCAGCCAATGCTGCGTCCTCGTCTTCCTCAATGACGAACGCAAATGTATTGAAAAAAGCACCTACAGAAATTCTAGCTAGTTCTCCACCCGTTCAAAATGTATAAGCAATGATTTGTAACCTAACACATTGTATGACCCAATTTATATCAACCATGGAAACAATGATTCATGAACTTATACAAAATCAGAAACCTAACACGAGAACGGCAGAAATATTGGTCACGTGCCCTAAAGAGGAAATTAAAACTGTCACAAAATCACCTTAGAGATGTACTTCAAAAGGAAGCTGAAGAAAGTATTGACACCTACTCATATATTAAAGATCTGAGCCCGCTTAAATACACCAATTACTCACTTTGGAGTGCTACAAAGGTTGCAAAAAGCCGAAAGGAAAGTGAGCCACCAGCAAGGCTTGGAAATGGAAGTTGGGCCAAAAGCGACGAAGAAAAAGCAGCACCGTTTGCTGCACATCTACAAACAGTTTTTTGCCCTAATGCTCCGTGCAATAACTTCGAGGTCCCTACTTTACCTACAACCAAAGTGTCTCAGCTGCTTCAACTAAAAATCAAAGACTTAGAGTGTGTCATTAAAACAGGTCTTAATGCAAAAAAGTCCCCTGGATATGACCTAATCACAAATAAAATGGCCATGGAATTACCACACATATCGTTAATACACCTAACGAAATTGTTCAATGCTATCCTTCTCTTGGGTAAATTTCCCGCATATATGGAAGATATCGGAAATTACAATGATTCCTAAACCAGGAAAAAATCCAACGCAGGTATCCTCATATCGGCCCATAAGCCTTCTACCCACCCTCTCAAAAATATGTGAAAAATTGCTACTTGGGAAAATTTTTCCTAATCTAAATAAAAACGGAAACATTCCTACTCATCAATTCGGATTTAGAAAAGAGCACGGTACAATAGAGCAGGTGCACCGTATAACTAGCGAAATTAGAAAAGCTTTCGAACAGAAGAAATACTGTTCAGCAAAATTTCTAGACATTGCCCAAGCCTTCGAGAAAGTCTGGCATGGGCTAGTGCACAAGATTAAAAAGTTTCTGCCATACAACATACACAGAGTGCAGTAATCTTACTTAACGAATAGGAAGTACAAAGTGAAATACAAGCAATTTGTAACCCCCGAATTTCAAATATTTGCTGGAGTACCACAGTTAGTGTGCTTGGTCCTATTCTCTACCTTATATATACGTCTGACCTACCAATAAATAACAGCCTAGTTACTTCCACATTTGCTGACGACACAGCTATTTTAAGTACCCATCAAAATCCGCATATCGCTTCTCGTGACCTAAACGAACACCTTAAAGATGTAGAAATTTTGCTGGCAAACTGGCGTATTAAAGTTAACGAAGCGAAATGTACTCACATAACGTTCTCCCTCAGAACCAGCACCTGTCCAGCTGTGTCACTAAATGACATAAAAATACCGCAAGCAATAGAAGTGAAGTATTTAGGAATCCATCTTGACCATAGATTAACTTGGGGGAAGCACATAGAAGCGAAAAGAACTCAAATGAGACTAAAAGCTAACTCTCTGAATTGGTTACAGATGAAACAGTATTCCTTTGCACTCTTCCAATGGATAAATTATCGATTGAATAAAATCAATATTTTGAATTGGCTACTACATGTCATATATGTAAAAAATCATTTAGTGATCAGAATAAAAAAGTGCGTGAGCATTGTCATTTAACGGGTATTTATCGTGGACCGGCGCATGAGGAATGTAACATAAATTTCAAGAATTCCCATACGATTCCTATTATTTTTCATAACCTCAGTGGTTATGACTCTCATTTCATAATTGAAAATTTGGCTTTAGATTTAAAAAGGCTTATCGATCTCCTCCCTATAAATAAAGAACGCTACATTTCATTTACAAAGAATTTGGATGAATTTTAAATAAAATTCAGCTTCATTGATTCATTCAAATTTGTGGGAAGTAGTTTGGATACATTACCATCATCCCTTTCCTCATTTCCAATTATAAAATCCCAATTTCAAGATTTTGCCCAATGATTAGTTAAGTCTGTTAACTCGTAAGGGTGTATTTCCTTAGGATAATTGTGAAGATGCTTCCAAATTTTCCGAAACCTCTTTGCCTAATGTTTCTCAATTTTATAATACGAGTATATACCGTGTTTTCTGAACTGTGCGGACGCAATTTCATACGTGTTCCGTAATTGGGACGGTTTTTCACTGTGTTTAAACTGAATTCGTTCTTTAAACTTCGCTATATAGACGCTAATATGAAAGTGTAGTTTATTTACATAATTTGGTGATATTTTGTTCTGCACGAACAGATTAAAAGTGAAGTGTGGAATTCACAAAGTATTTTATAAACAACTTTATTAAAAAATAAAAGTGCGTGCCAAAAAACAACTAGCAGGAGTTGCCACCTGTGTTAGTACTCTAAGATGATTGGTAATACCACTTAATTTTAATTTATTTAAATTTAAAATTCCACAGAGTTGCATTTGAGCCATTTATTAATTCTTTATTTTCTCAACTCTTAATGAGTTTCCCGAACATCAATAAACTTACAAACATCAGAAATGCTTATGTGACGGTGGTTGCTGAAGATTGCTGCAAAAACAAAAAGAAATAACTAAGGATAACTTGTACCTAACAACCAAGCCAATAAATCGGGCTCGTTCATGTTTTAATGTTAAACAGCGAATCTACACCTACAATTGCGCCAGCAAGTAACTTAGTCATGCCAGCCACAGGTGGTGGAAAAGGTAATGTGACAAGAAATGTTGCCACTATACAGACTGGTATAGACAGGTATATACAGGTAAAACGAAAGTTGAGTCCAGAAACAAACGGAAATACAAGACAGGCAAAAAATGCGAGACTAACTCCTCAATCGGCGAATGTATCTGCCTCTCCGAAACAAATAAGTAGTAACACTTTGGGTGAGAACAGATTTGCACTATTAGAGAATGAAAACGTTGACTCAACTTCTGCAAACAATACCATTGCCAAAACTCCGAAGCCACCACCATTCTACTTGCGAGAGAGACGTTCAAATGCTTTAGTTGCTAGTCTTGTAGGAAATAACAATTTCCACGTAACGTCCATAACAAATGGGAATATAAAAGAAACGAAACTACAAAATAGCATCCTATCTTGAAAAAAATGGTAAAAACTACTATACATATCAACTGAAGAGCAGTAAAAGCCTAGTAGTTGTTATTAAAATATTGAGAATAGTGTAAGTACTAATGAAATCAAAGATTCTCTCGAAATCGCCGGATTTAAAGTAAAAACGGTATTCAACATTAAAAACAGAGACAAAGTACCACAACCACTATTTCAAGTAGAACTTGAACCGAATGGAAGAAAACTAAAAAGTAGCGAAACACACCCAATATACCATTTGCGTTACTTATTACATAGATGAATAACCGTTGAAGAGCCACACAAAAGAAAAGGCCCTGTCCAGTGCTTCAATTGCCGAGAATACGGGCACACAAAATCGTACTGTACCTTACGCACTGTTTGTGTTGCCTGTGGAGACCTTCACTATGACAAATCCAACATAAATGCAAGAAAAACCGCAGCAATTGTGGGGAAAACCACACGGCAAACTACAACTACAGAGGCTGCCCAGTGTATTTAGCACTCAAAAATAAATTAGACCAGAAACAGCAACCAGCTTTTCATTACACAGAGATTGCCAAATCAATCGAACCCCATAAGCAACTGACCAGTGACAACGCTTCTACATCAAGATCATATGCCAAAATTCCCAGCTTTGCAAATCCTATGCAAAATGTAGAATCCATGATATCAAAATTAACAAATTGTATGACAGAATTTATGACATCAATGCAAAGCATGTTGCACGAGTTGTTGAAAACTCAAAACCAACTTATGCAATTGTTGATATCTAAAAAATTAACTATATTAAGATATGTCATTGGAATGCAAACGGCATTAGCCAACATAAACTTGAAATTCAACACTTCCTGCATACTAGCCAAATTGACATTATGCTTTTATCAGAAACGCACTTGACAAACAAAAATTATTTTGTTATATCAGGATATAAATTCTACAAGACAAACCATCCTGACAATAAAGCCCATGGCGGTACGGGTCTATTAATAAGAGATAGATTTAAGCATCATGCACTAGAAGAGTATGCAAAGGACTATCTGCAGGCAACATCAATATGTTTTCAATGCTGGGAGGAAAAAATTGTACTAAGTGCAGTTTATTGTCCTCCACGATACTCAGTGACTGAATTACAATTCAAAAAATTCTTCACATCATTGGGGACCAAATTTTTGGCAGCAGGTGATTATAATGCGAAACATACCTTTTGGGGCTCCAGGTTAATAAATCCCAAACGCAAACAACTGTTCTCTGCACTTCTAAATCGGTGTTCTAACCTAGACTTCGTGTCTTCAGGACAACCGACATACTGGCCCTCTGACCCTCAAAAAGTGCCCGACCTCATCGATTTTGGAATAACCAGTGGTATTGATCGTAACTTGTTATCTGCAGAATCGTATTTAGAGCTCGCTTCTGATCATTCATCAGTTATTATATGCCTATATAAACAACCTCAACTGGGTAAGAAAACAGGTCACATAACCAACAAAAGAACAAACTGGCTCAGGTACCGTCAATATATAAGTATATAAGTCATATAAACATTGGTCCTCGACTAAAGAGTGTAAGCGATATTGACTCGGCAGTTTTCTGACTCAGTTCTTACATCTGCAGCCACACACTCATCTCCAGCAGCCTCATTATCCCGCTGCGCAACAACTCGCACAACATCTGCAGTTATCGATAGTCTCGTTAAGGAGAAAAGGCGCTTGAGAAGAGAGTGGCAACAAAATAGATCACCCTACGCCAAGCAGTTTAAAAAAGTATACTGAGACGCTAACTCCAACACAAAATACTAACTACTCTTTATGGAAAGCCTATAAAAATATAAAGACTCCTAAAAACTGTCATCCATCACTCAGGTCCGCTCCCCCAAAGGGGGTTCCAAAAATGTTAACCCACAAGCGGAAACCATCGCCAAAAATACTGATTGTGATCAGTGCAGTACCGTAGAACCAGGAAAAAATAGAAGCGAAGGTTATCGAGCTGAAAACATCACTGGTATGGTGGCTTCAACGAGCCTTAAACTCCCACAATTGGGAGTGGAGGCATCTGGAAGAAAGCAAACTCGAAGAGGAATAGATCTAGCCCAGGCGCAACATCGCGTCCCACTCCAAAACAATCCAAATTGGATAACTACTGGCTCGGAACACCTTCTTTAAACAGCTCGAATAGATTCGCTGCACTAGACCAAGAAGAGGTACGTCAAGATGCAACAACTGACGTCCGGAGAGAACCAAAACCTCCACCTATTTTTGTTTCAGGCGTGAGTAATATAATTCCTCTAAAAGAATTACTTGAAGTAATTGCTAAGAAAGAATATGAACTCAGAGTTATAAATGGAGACGTTGTCAAAATACAACCAAAGTCGTCGGAAAAATACTCAGCCATTGCAAAGGCTCTAACCGAAAAGAACACTGAGTTTCATACTTTTAAATTGAAGCAGGAAAGAGACTTTAACGTAGTACTAAGGGGTATGCACTGTTCAACCCCAATCGACGAAATAAGAGAAGCAATTGAGGAGTTGGGTTATACAGTTGTTAATGTTTGTAATATTAGGCAAAGAACTACAAAAAAACCGCTTCCTATGTTTTACATCAGTCTGAAGCAATGCAGCAATAACAAAGGCATATACGAATGTAATACACTTTTAAACACACGAATTAAAATTGAGCCACCTAGGAAGAAACGTGAGATTCCTCAATGTGTCCGATGCCAACGTTACGGACACACCAAGCGATACTGCAACCGTAGCCCACGATGCGTTAAATGTACAGGAAACCACCTTACTTCCGAATGTTCCCGCAAACTCGTCGCACAAGACGTTCGATGTGTGCTCTGCGAAGGTAATCATCCCGCTAATTACAAAGGTTGCGCTAATTAAGGAGCTGCAACAAAAGTCGTTCCCAGCACTCAGAAACAGAGAAGCGAGGAACATTAACCAGGAAGCGCCTCAAAGATTCGCTCCACGAACAACAACGTCGTATGCAAATGTAGTACGAAACAATACTCCGGTAGAAACCAATACGAACCTAACCACTCCGCTCAACAATCCAAACTCAACTGAATGAGGATATGACCGAGCTAAAAACCATGCTTAAAGCATTGATGGGTCAAGTGAGTACACTACTTAATCTACTAACCACAGTCGTAGCAAATATGTCGAAATGAATAGATTATTAAAAATCGCAGTCTGGAATGCCAATGGGCTCAGTCGTCATATCCATGAAATATCAGCTTTCTTAGCAGACAAAAATATTGACATTATGTTGATATCTGAAACCCATTTCACTGAAAAAAGTTACGCAAAAATTCCGCAATATGACCTATACTCCACAATCCACCCAGCTGGCACTGCGCGTGGGGGAACTGCTGTAATTATTCGCAACAGTATTGCACACGTGGAGCACGAATGTTATAAAAAGAAATACCTGCAATCAACGGTTATAACAATTGATGATTATAAAGGCCCCATAACAATTGCAGCGGTATATTGCCCTCCAAACGATCCAGTTAACTGCGAACAGTTCCAAGCATTTTATAACTCCCTAGGATCAAGATTCATCGCTGGGGGTGATTATAATGCTAAGCATCCACAATGGGGGTCTAGAATAACAACTCCTAGAGGCCGTAACCTATATAAAGCTATGCAACAAAACAGCCTGTCCCACCTATCAACGGGTGAGCCAACCTACTGGCCAACGGACAGAAACAAGCTTCCAGACGTTCTCGACTTTTTTGTATCCAAAGGTGTACCAAAAACAAACACTTCCATGGAATCGTGCCTAGACCTGTCATCAGATCACTCACCGATAGTTCTAACCATTAGCTGTGAGGTTCAGATCAGAGCAAGAACAATCTGTCTGCACAACAAAAGCACAAATTGGGAGCTGTTTAGACAAAGCATTATCGAGACTCTAGTCACCAATATTCCTTTAAAAAACAAACCAAATATAGAAGATGCAGTAGAACTTTTGAACTCAGCCATTCAGCATGCTGCATGGACTTCCACATTGGAGCCCAGCTGTATAAGTAATTATCGTGATGTAAGCCAGGTTGTAAAGGAGCAACTAAAAGAAAAGCGGAGATGCGTCGAATTTGGCAAATGACCAGAAGCCCCTATGACAAAAACCGGTTCAATTGCGCTACAAAGCAACTCAAAAACGCCCTACGGTCAACAAAAAATTCAGAAATACAAAGCTATCTCAGCAGCTTGTCACCTTCACAGGCTTCAGGTTATTCTCTATGGAAAGCTACAAAAAAAATAAATCAACCAACATCACATGTGCCACCTATTAAAACGAAAGATGGCGGATGGGCCAGATCTGACAAGGAAAAAGCACAGTCATTTGCTCTTCATTTATTAGATGTATTTGCGCCGTTTCCAAGCAAATATCCACAAGAAGACATAAAAATAGCTGAATTACTTGATGCCCCATACCAAATGGATATTCCGATCCAGCATATTAAACTAAAAGAAATTAGATGAATTATCAAGAATACGCTAAAAGACAAAAAATCGCCGGGATATGACCTTATTACGAGCAGAATCCTAAAGGAGCTACCAGATTGCGGCTATAAATTCATTGCCCAATTATTCAATGCGATTATCCGATGTGACCACTTCCCAAGCCAATGGAAAGTGGCTCAAATTATCATTGTTCCCAAACCTGGGAAACCGGCAGAAGTGGTCACCTCATATAGACCAATTAGTTTGCTTCCGATACTTTCCAAAATGTTTGAGAAACTTCTTTTGAAGCGACTCCTCCCAATCATCGAGTCAAAACAACTTATACCTTCCTATCAATTTGGATTCCGAAAGCATCATGCTACGATAGAACAAATAAATCGAGTATATGCATTTGCACAGAATGCATTAGAAAATAGAGAATACTGTTCAGCTGCATTCCTGGATATCACCCAAGCATTCGACAAGGTGTGGCACCAAGGGTTACTGTACAAATTGAAAATGCATTTACCCTATCACTACTTTGCCATATTAAAGTCCTACTTAGAAAGCAGATTCTTCATGGTCAAAGTTAACAGCGACGTAACTTCCCTCTATCCAATCAAAGCTGGTGTTCCACAAGGGAGCGTTTTGGGACCTGTGCTCTACACACTATTCACGGCTGACCTGCCGCTGACTGTTACCACCTATACTGCAACTTTTGCAGATGATACTGTTGTAATGGCCTGCAAAAAAAACCCCGTGTTAGCCTCGAAGCATTTGCAGGAGAACCTGAACCAAATTGACTTATGGCTAGACAAGTGGCGAATAAAAGCAAATGCAATAAAATCAGTGCAAACGACTTTTACCCTACGTGCAGGTTCTTGCCCTCCAGTGACACTAAGTAACTCCCAATTGCCACAAGCAGACCATACAAAATACCTTGGGGTGCACCTGGATCGGCGGCTTACGTGGCGCTGTCACATCTTCTCCAAACGGAAACAACTTGGAATAACGCTTAAGTCTTTGTTCTGGCTACTTGGACGAAGGTCAGCCCTAACACTTGGAAATAAAGTCCTGATATATAAGGTAATACTGAAGCCCATATGGACTTATGGTTTTCAAATTTGGGGATCAGCATCCAAGTCAAACCTGGACATCCTACAACGATTCCAATCAAAAGTCATACGACTGTGTGCTAATGCACCTTGGTATGTCAGCAACGACATCATTCATCGCGATCTAAACATCCCAAAAGTAAATGATGAAATCATGAAATATAGCCACTCATATCGCAAACGTCTTAGAGTCCATCCTAACAACCTGGCGGTAGAACTGATAACCAGCGATACCAGCGCGCGAAGACTAAAAAAATATGTACCATCGGACTTACCATTCAGATTTACCACCTAAGATAAAATTAAAAATAAAAATTAAAAAATATGATTGAATTACAAAAAAAAAAAAAAATTATAATAATAATAATAATAATAATAAGGAATGAATGAAATTAATATATATAGAATCTAACTTTGTTAAATTAATGTACCTAATGTATTGAATGCTTCTGAAAATTCATACACATGTTTATAACCAAATATAATATAAGTAGTACTGAATGTCCAGCTGGACAGATTGTAGTTAAATAAATGGAGATACAAAAAAAAAAAAAAAAACCACTCAGGCAAAATTATGGAACTTGGGCAAGAAGTGACGAAGAGAAAGCCTCAGCGTTTGCAAATCATCTCAAATCCGTATTCCAACCTAACCCACCAACCAACTGTTTTGAAATTCCATTTTTGGCCCCTAAAATACCACTAATCCCGATAAAGGTTAAAATGAAGGAAGTGCAACTTGCAATTAAAACTCAGCTAAACCCGAAAAAAGCACCAGGATTTGAATTAATTACCGCAAAAATGATTGTGGAATTGCCTGAAATAGCCATCAAAATAGTGACGCAGTTATTTAATGCAATATTTAGGATTGGGTATTCTCCACAACCCTGGAAAATATCACAAATTACAATGATACCAAAACCCGGAAAAGACGCAACTCAACCGTCCTCTTATCGGCCCATAAGCTTACCCCCAGTAATTTCAAAATTATTTGAGAAACTGCTTTTTCTAAAGCTGCAGCCGCACATATACAAATCCAACATCCACCATCAATTTGGATTTCGTAAGAATCACAGAACCATAGAGCAAATTAACCGATTTACAAGTGCAATTCGAAATACTTTTGAAGACAAAAAATACTGATCTGCTATATTCTTAGATATTGTACAGGCGTTTGACAGAGTTTGGCAAGCAGGATTAATATATAAAATTCAAAAACTCGTACCAGTTAATGTGCACATGCTACTCGAATCGTATTTGGATAACCGAAAGTTCAGAGTAAAATATGGAGAATACACCACAAACGACTTTGATATTAATGCTGGGGTTCCACAAGGTAGTGTTCTAGGTCCTGTACTATATGTATTATTCACAGCAGACCTCCCTACTGATGATCATCTTAGTCACTTCAACATTCGCAGACGACACTGCTATTCTTAGTATACATAGCAATCCCCTACGCTGGGTAGTCACCTTGTTGCGGTGTAGGGGCTTACTGTGTGCTGGAACATGGCATATGAAAGACGGTGACATGGTCCAGTTACGCAAACTAAGAACTACCTTCAACGCACAGGTTGAAAGTAGTTTTCTACGATTCCTGCTCAGTCGTTAAGGCTAGTTAGTAGTCGTACTGGCCAATATCGAACGTCTCACTGAGACCGCCGGATCGCCTAGACACTAACAATTGGTCAGCCCTTCGGGGAAGTGCGGCAATTACTTTACAGACCAATGGCCCACTTTCAGTACGGTCATGTCTCTGCTGGACTTGGGTCGCCGATTGCCGGGCGGGGGAGAGAGAAAACTCCCTGGGGCAGGGTTCACCAGACATATTGGCCCATAAAAAAAAACACCCTAAATTCACGGTGGAACAGCTATGCCAGTGAGCTTGCTTGACGGGGTAGAGTCAAGCTTAATAGCGAACTCCGTACGAGGTCCGGCGAACCTACGGTTTTAATTAGCCTTACCACGGGGGCGCCCGTGGGTGACCAAAACGCAAAAGAAAACTAAAGAAAAATATATGGAAAACTTAAGCCTATATGAAAAAATAAAAATGGACTGCACACCTTCAAATGTGCATATTGTGGCTACAATGAGCCAACAGCCATCATTATCCGAGGGGGCATCTGGTCCCATCGACAATGAAAGCATGGAGCACGACCTGTTGGGGGGGGGCACCCGGTCCCTTAACCGACAGGCCGGAGGAGATGGACATCCCACTTAGCCAGGAATCGGCTGGGGTGTCTATCTCCTCGGAACAGGAGAGAAATCTTCTTGAACCTGCTCCAGAGAAGATTCCAAAACTTAGGGTGAAGCTGTCCGGAGCTGGACGTAAACGTTTTAAGGCTTTGCTTGCCAGGGGCATATCGCTGGAAACAGCTCGGTCCTTGGCGGCAAATCCAGCGAACGTGTCTGCGCGATGGACCCCTAAAAGATCCCGTTCAGATGGCTCCACGCCGACATCGAACTCCAGGCCGACAAAGCGGTTTGCACAAGAGGGCAACAAAAACATTGATAAAATGTCAATAGTGCCCCCAGCGGACCCGCCGGTGTGTGGTGAGATGAAGGAGGTGGAGACCTTACTTGGGGGCGAACCTGGTCCCAGTAAGAAGGTGGCGAGTGTCTCTGAAAGACATGGCGTGCAGGGCGCCTCCTTGGGGGTCCCCTGCTCAAAGCCTACTCTAGCGGAGACAGTCTGCTCCAAAAAGATAGGGGTGATACCTAGCAATTTCCCGGAGGGCATATGGTCCACTGAAGAAATTGGGAAGGTACAACGGTGCATTCTCGACAAGATGTTCGAGACTCGTGGGGGCCCAGTGAAGCCACACTTTGAAGGCTGTAGTTTCAAGCCTGGATGGTTGAGGATCAACTGTCTGGACGACGAAACCGTAGCCTGGGCTGAAGAAAGGATACCAGCCATGAAGCCATGGGAGGGGGCTGAGTTGAAGGTGGTGGACGAGGCAAAAGTGACAAAGGCCAAGATCTTCGTTGGCTACTTTCCTGGCTCGGTATCTTGGCAAAATGACCGAATTTTGGGGCAAGTGGAATCGCAGAATTCGGGCATTAGTGTCAGCGAGTGGCGGGTGCTCCATCGCCTACAAAAAGGTGACCAGGTCGAGCTGGCAATTGCTCCGGACCCCATCTCGTCTGAAAGGATCGACACAATTGCGTAACAAGGTCTACTATGGCTTTGGCAGTGCCCAGCTTCGACCTAGACTGAAGGGGAACAGGGCAAAATCTGCTGTTGGCGTTGAAGAGCAACCAACAACATCTGTTGCAGCGCGGGCAAAGCAGAGTAGCCAGAAGCCGAAAACGGGGCCCATTTTCACAAAGCCAGTACCGAGAGCGGAGAGAGGCAACACACGTGTCCAACGTCCAGGACCATCTGCTCTCTCTGGTAGGCTCAGGAAATGGGAGAGAAAAGACCCGGAGGCTGCGGAAACTTTGCGGAGCACAAAGGGTGGTAAGATCCGCAAGGATCGGTCTGGGAAATAATGTCCCAGGCCCCATCACGAACGCAAAACTCTTGGAAGCAGCTTCACTGTCTCCAAATAAATCTCCACAGGGCTATAGCAGCCTCTTACAGGCTCAGTGCCTTGGTGGAACACCAGAGTCTGGACTTCGTAGCCATTCAAGAACCATGGGCCACAAATGGGCGCATAAATGGTCTGCGGACAAAAACATGTAAGTTGATCTATGATAATAATGTTGACCGACCGAGGGCAGCGATCATGATCAACAAAAATATTAAATTCCTCCCAGTTTCAGAGCTTCTACAACGCGATCTGGTGGCAGTACAGGCAGAAGTGCCTAGTGCCAAATGGAGGAGAACGGTAGTCCTGGCCTCCATGTACTTACCTGGCGACACAGAGGACGCGGTATCGCGCGAGCTCCAGCAGCTTACGGAGTACTGTCGCACTCGCAGTCTACAGTGGGTGGTGTGCTGCGACGCAAACGCGCACCACACGGTATGGGGAAGCACGGACCGAACGGGCGAGGTGAGTCACTTCTTGATTTTATTACGACAAACAATCTGGTGGTGGTAAATAGGGGTGACGAGCCTACCTTTATGAATGCGATAAGGGGGGAGGTGTTAGATCTCACCCTAACTAGCGCATTCATATCAAATAACATTTCTAATTGGAGGGTGCTTAATGAGGTCTCCTTGTCGGACCATAGGTACATTTGCTTTGATCTGGGGGGGGAGATTGGAGGCACCTTCGAAATGAGAAATGTTAGGAAGACCAACTGGTCGATATATAACTTTTACTTAGAGCAAAATATTGCGTGCCTTAGTGAAAAAATAAGTAACTCTCAGGAACTAGATCTTGAAGTTAACAAATTAAATAATATAATAATCGAGGCTTTTGAAAGTAGCTGCAATTTAGTTGTGAAGAAACGTTCTAGGAACGTACCCTGGTGGAGCGGGGAGCTAAATGTTTTGCGCAAAAAAGCCCGTCAACTCTTTAATAGGGCCAAGTCTAATGGTGACTGGGCATCTTATAGAAGTGCCTTAACGGCCTATAATAATGAGTTGAGAAGATCTAAGAGAGACTCATGGAAAAAGTACTGTGAGGAGATTGAAACCCTCCCAGCAGCTACCCGACTCCAGAAGTCACTCAATAAAGATCACTCAAACGGACTTTCTACACTCAAGAAGCCTGACGGAAATTTTACGGAGAGCCTGGAAGAGACGGGACAGCTTTTGTTGGACAGTCACTTTCCAGGCTGTGCCACTAGCGGAGAGGATAGTGAAATCATCGAGAATACTCGTTTCTTGATGCCTACACGGAGGGAACTCTCACTGGCTCGCAGAATCTTCACCGTCAATAAAACCAAATGGGCTATCTCCACTTTTAGACCATTCAAATCGCCAGGTGT
Source organism: Clusia tigrina (assembly GCA_920105625.2). Lineage (NCBI taxonomy): Eukaryota > Metazoa > Arthropoda > Insecta > Diptera > Clusiidae > Clusia > Clusia tigrina. The sequence goes on along the minus strand of OV050030.1, from coordinate 158,751,553 downwards.
CGATAATATACAACCGTGCCTACTTCGGCAAGGTGTTGATGTATTAGCACCTGTGCTAACAAACATTTTCAGGATAAGCCTGGAGCTAGGCATAGTGCCTAAACCTTGGACGAAGGCTAGGGTGGCTTTCATACCGAAAGCAGGCAAAAAGGCGGACCACACGCCAAAAGCCTATCGGCCCATTAGCCTGACGTCATTCCTGCTAAAAGTTATGGAAAAAATTCTGGACCAATATATCAGGGAAACTTATCTTAAAGATTCTCCTCTTCATATTGAACAATTCGCTTACCAATCAGGCAAATCGACTGAGACAGCCATACATAGCTTAACAAGCAAAATTGAAAAGGCGTTTGAGGGTAAAGAAATAGCTCTCTGTACATCGGTTGACATTACGGGGGCTTTTGACAATGCTACTTTCAGATCAATTGAGGAGGGGATGAACAGGAAAGGTATCAAAGACTGATCATAACATGGGTTCTCAATATGCTGAAACACAGAACGACAATCTTTGAAACAGGGACAGCAAAGCAAATTGTCAGGTCAACCAAAGGATGTCCCCAGGGGGGCGTCCTATCGCCACTCCTATGGTTATTGGTTATCGACGAGCTCTTACAAACTCTCAATGACCTCGGATACGAAGTTCAGGGCTTTGCGGATGATTTGGTAATTATGGTCAGAGGCAAGTTTGACTCTACCATAACAGATCGCATGCAACTAGCTCTTGATATCACTCAAAACTGGTGTCAGGAGAAAGGACTATCGATAAATCCGAATAAAACAAACGTGGTACCCTTCACCAAAAGAAGGAAACTGAATCTGGGGACCTTAAGTTTAGGGACCACAAACTTAACAATGTCCAATGAAATGAAATATCTGGGAGTAATCCTGGACAAAACTCTAACTTGGAAAAACCACTTATCATACATAACTAGTAAAGTCTTAAGAGCAACCTATGCTTGCCAGAGGTTGTACGGTAAAACATGGGGACTACGGCCAAAAATGATGGCGTGGTCATATAAAACAATAATAGTACCAATGATTACTTATGCGTCGTTGGTATGGTGGCCAAAAGTCAACCAAACAGGAGCTCAGAGGACTCTTAACAAGATTCACCGTATAGCCTGTTTGAGTGTGACGGGAGCAATGAGAACGTGCCCCACACTAGCTTTGGGAGTGATCACTGGACTGACTCCTCTACACCTTGTAGTTAAAAGGATGGCGGCCAGCGCGGCCCTAAGGCTACCTAATCTAGCCCATCTTAAAGAAGGCAACCTTTCGGGGCACGCAAAGATTCTGGACACTGTCTGGAATTCTCCGTGCCTCATGGTCTTCGACAAAATGGACAGAAAATTAGACTTCTCAAAGCAATTCAAAGTGGTCATCAGTGACCGTTCAGCTTGGAGAAACAAGGAAATAACAATAAAACAGGACTCTCAGTTGTGGTATACAGATGGGTCCAAAATGGAAGATGGCAGTGCAGGAGCTGGAATTGTAGGGCCAAATTTCCAAAAAGCAATTGCAATGGGAAAAACAGGTTCCATTTTTCAGGCGGAGGTCCACGCTTTAGAGTTATGTGCTAGAGAATGTCTACGCAGGGGTACACGCAACACCAAAATATGCATACTCTCAGATAGCCAGGCAGCTCTAAAATCATTAATAAACTTCTCATTCCAGTCAAAGCTGGTCTGGGAATGCTGTAAACTTCTCAATACCCTAGCAGCGAGAAACTCTGTTACGCTAATGTGGGTACCGGGACACGAGGGACATGAGGGCAACGAAATGGCAGATTCTTTAGCAAAAAAGGGTGCAGACACTGCCTGTATAGGCCCAGAATCCTTCTGTGGGGTAAACAGTAGCTTCACAAATAACTTGTTGTGCGAACAGGAAAAACGAAGTCTGCTAAACTACTGGAGAGCCCAAAAAGGCATGCGGCAGTCGAGACTACTCATTGATCCTGAACACATCAGGGTAGATGCTTCTTTAAACCTCAGCAGAAATGACATCAAACTATACACTGAACTTTTAACAGGACACTGTAAACTAAATTACCACCTGAAGAAAATAGGCGTGGTAGAAGACGATTCTTGTCGACTCTGTCAAGAGGAGCAGGAAACGGCAGAACACATTCTATGCACTTGCCCAGCGGTGGCAAGACGCAGACATAAGTACCTAGGCAGTGGGTTCATATCTCCAAATCACCTAGTTAAAATTAAGCCCACAGCAGTTACGAGATTTATAAACAGTCTAGGACTGTTTTAGTTGGGTACGAGGCTGCACAATAGATCTTTTAGGTCGCGGTGTTCTTTTAGCCTGTCAATAATAATAATAAATACATAGCAATCCAATTGTGGTTTCGAATCGCCTTGAGGAGCATTTGAAGAAAATGGAAGTGTGGCTGGCAAATTGGTGCATTAAGGTAAATGAGACCAAGAGCATTCATGTTACGTTTACACTTAGGAAGGAAACATGCCCAGTGATTACCCTAAACAATATTGCTATTCCTCAATCGAGTAAATCTAGACAGGCGACTAACTTGGCGGAACCATATTGAGGCAAAACGAACGCAGATAAAGCTAAAGGCCCATAAAATAAATTGGCTACTCAACTCCAAGTCAAGGCTTCGTTTACAACATACACTTTTATTGTACAAGGCAGTGATCAAACCAATTTGGGCCTACGGAGCTGAGAATTGGGGGAATGCTAATTCATCGAACGTCGAGCTGATACAACGAGTGCAATCGAAAATCTTGCGTGCAATCACGGGTGCGCCTTGGTTCGTTACAAATAGTGACATCCATAAGGACCTTACATTCCTTGGTTAAAAGTGAGCTGACAGAGATTATGCTCAATCACAAAAAAAAAACTACGAGAGCACTCAAATCCATTGGTAAAAAATTTAGGTAGAATTAAAACAGCAACACGCCTCAAAAGATTGGACTTACCTATATATTAAATGTACTAAATATTAAATAATTACTATATAAGATACTAAAATGAAATGAATTTAAATTGAATTAAAACTAAAAGACAAATATGTAGTAAAATTGAATACTAAGCCCAAACACTGGTGCGGTATAAATATAGTTAATTTTGCTCTTAAGATTTAATTACTTATTGTTAGGCTCGAAATGAGTGAATTCAATAAATAAATTAACTGTTTAAAAAAAAAAAAAAAATAAAATATATATATATATATATATATATATATATATATATATATATATATATATATATATATATATATATATATATATATATATATATTGTAATGCATTTATAAACACTTAATGCAAATAACAAGAAACGAGTATCGGACTGTCCAGACAGAGCTCGACACTCGATACTCGTGCCACAACCGTCGCTCAATGCTTTCTCACGCCTTTGAGTTCGACGATATGACGTACAGTCATAAGAGCGGGCAGAACGACAGACAGACGATCTTGTTGCACATGTCTGTCACACTGCAGACCATATACTCCATCTAATGCAGTATATGGTCGCAAGTAAATAGAGCGCACCAATTGGGTACGTGCTCTACACTCGTGAAAGAGTATGCACTACAGGCATGCGCGTTGCACTTGGGGTAAGCAAATAGTATAACACTTTAGATTCAAAAACTGTATAATAGATTAGAATAAGTTTATTATAGCAACCGAGGTTACTTGTAAAATAAAAACTCAGAGCATGATCACTTCTTGTCTTGTTTACAAACAGAACACAAGAGTATTTCTATTCCTCGGCAGTTACTTCCACATTTGCTGACGACACAGCTATTTTAAGTACCCATCAAAATCCGCATATCGCTTCTCGTGACCTAAACGAACACCTTAAAGATGTAGAAATTTTGCTGGCAAACTGGCGTATTAAAGTTAATGAAGCGAAATGTACTCACATAACGTTCTCCCTCAGAACCAGCACCTGTCCAGCTGTGTCACTAAATGACATAAAAATACCGCAAGCAATAGAAGTGAAGTATTTAGGAATCCATCTTGACCGTAGATTAACTTGGAGGAAGCACATAGAAGCGAAAAGAATTCAAATGAGACTAAAAGCTAACTCTCTGAATTGGTTACAGATGAAACAGTATTCCTTTGCCCTCTTCCAATGGATAAATTATCGATTGAATAAAATCAATATTTTGAATTGGCTACTACATAGTGATCAGAATAAAAAAGTGCGTGAGCATTGTCATTTAACGGGTATTTATCGTGGACCGGCGCATGAGGAATGTAACATAAATTTCAAGAATTCCCATACGATTCCTATTATTTTTCATAACCTCAGTGGTTATGACTCTGATTTCATAATTGAAAATTTGGCTTTAGATTTAAAAAGACGTATCGATCTCCTCCCTATAAATAAAGAACGCTACATTTCATTTACAAAGAATTTGGATGAATTTTAAATAAAATTCAGCTTCATTGATTCATTCAAATTTGTGGGAAGTAGTTTGGATACATTACCATCATCCCTTTCCTCATTTTCAATTATAAAATCCCAATTTCAAGATTTTGCCCAATGATTAGTTAAGTCTGTTAACTCGTAAGGGTGTATTTCCTTAGGATAATTGTGAAGATGCTTCCAAATTTTCCGAAACCTCTTTGCCTAATGTTTCTCAATTTTATAATACGAGTATATACCGTGTTTTCTGAACTGTGCGGACGCAATTTCATACGTGTTCCGTAATTGGGACGGTTTTTCACTGTGTTTAAACTGAATTCGTTCTTTAAACTTCGCGATATAGACGCTAATACGAAAGTGTAGTTTATTTACATAATTTGGTGATATTTTGTTCTGCACGAACAGATTAAAAGTGAAGTGTGGAATTCACAAAGTATTTTATAAACAACATCATTAAAAAATAAAAGTGCGTGCCAAAAAACAACTAGCAGGGGTTGCCACCTGTGTCAGTACTCTCAGATGATTGGTAATACCACTTAATTTTAATTTATTTAAATTTAAAATTCCACAGAGTTGCATTTGAGCCATTTATTAATTCTTTATTTTCTCAACTCTTAATGAGTTTCCCGAACATCAATAAACTTACAAACATCAGAAATGCTTATGTGACGGTGGTTGCTGAAGATTGCTGCAAAAACAAAAAAGAAATAACTAAGGATAACTTGTACCTAACAACCAAGCCAATAAATCGGGCTCGTTCATGTTCTCCTGCTTTAATGTTAAACAGCGAATCTACACCTACAATTGCGCCAGCAAGTAACTTAGTCATGCCAGCCACAGGTGGTGGAAAAAGTAATGTGACAAGAAATGTTGCCACTATACAGACTGGCATAGACAGGTATATACAGGTAAAACGAAAGTTGAGTCCAGAAACAAACGGAAATACAAGACAGGCAAAAAATGCGAGACTAACTCCTCAATCGGCGAATGTATCTGCCTCTCCGAAACAAATAAGTAGAAACACTTTGGGTGAGAACAGATTTGCACTATTCGAGAATGAAAACGTTGACTCAACTCCTGCAAACAATTCCATTGCCAAAACTTCGAAGCCACCACCATTCTACTTGCGAGAGAGACGTTCAAATGCTTTAGTTGCAACTATAGCTAGTCTTGTAGGAAATAACAATTTCCACGTAACGTCCATAACAAATGGGAATATAAAGGAAACGAAACTACAAAATAGCATCCTATCTTGAAAAAAATGGTAAAAACTACTATACATATCAACTGAAGAGCAGTAAAAGCCTAGTAGTTGTTATTAAAGTATTGAGAATAGTGTAAGTACTAATGAAATCAAAGATTCTCTCGAAATCGCCGGATTTAAAGTAAAAACGGTATTCAACATTAAAAACAGAGACAAAGTACCACAACCACTATTTCAAGTAGAACTTGAACCGAATGGAAGAAAACTAAAAAGTAGCGAAACACACCCAATATACCATTTGCGTTACTTATTACATAGACGAATAACCGTTGAAGAGCCACACAAAAGAAAAGGCCCTGTCCAGTACTTCAATTGCCAAGAATACGGGCACACAAAATCGTACTGTACCTTACGCACTGTTTGTGTTGCCTGTGGAGACCTTCACCATTCCATTGTTTGTCTGACAAATCCAACATAAATGCAAAAAAAACCGCAGCAATTGTGGGGAAAACCACACGGCAAACTACAACTACAGAGGCTGCCCAGTGTATTTAGCACTCAAAAATAAATTAGACCAGAAACAGCAACCAGCTTTTCATTACACAGAGATTGCCAAATCAATCGAACCCCATAAGTAACTGACCAGTGACAACGCTTCTACATGAAGATCATATGCCAACGTAGTAAAATCTGGTTCTGAAGAAATTCCCAGCTTTGCAAATCCTATGCAAAATGTAGAATCCATGATATCAAAATTAACAAATTGTATGACAGAATTTATGACATCAATGCAAAGCATGTTGCACGAGTTGTTGAAAACTCAAAACCAACTTATGCAATTGTTGATATCTAAAAAATTAACTATATTAAGATATGTCATTGGAATGCAAACGGCATTAGCCAACATAAACTTGAAATTCAACACTTCCTGCATACTAGCCAAATTGACATTATGCTTTTATCAGAAACGCACTTGACAAACAAAAATTATTTTGTTATATCAGGATATAAATTCTACAAGACAAACCATCCTGACAATAAAGCCCATGGCGGTACGGGTCTATTAATAAGAGATAGATTTAAGCATCATGCACTAGAAGAGTATGCAAAGGACTATCTGCAGGCAACATCAATATGTCTTCAATGCTGGGAGGAAAAAATTGTACTAAGCGCAGTTTATTGTCCTCCACGATACTCAGTGACTGAATTACAATTCAAACAATTCTTCACATCATTGGGGACCAAATTTTTGGCAGCAGGTGATTATAATGCGAAACATACCTTTTGGGGCTCCAGGTTAATAAATCCCAAAGGCAAACAACTGTTCTCTGCACTTCTAAATCGGTGTTCTAACCTAGACTTCGTGTCTTCAGGACAACCGACATACTGGCCCTCTGACCCTCAAAAAGTGCCCGACCTCATCGATTTTGGAATAACCAGTGGTATTGATCGTAACTTGTTATCTGCAGAATCGTATTTAGAGCTCGCTTCTGATCATTCATCAGTTATTATATGCCTATATAAACAACCTCAACTGGGTAAGAAAACAGGTCACATAACCAACAAAAGAACAAACTGGCTCAGGTACCGTCAATATATAAGTATATAAGTCATATAAACATTGGTCCTCGACTAAAGAGTGTAAGCGATATTGACTCGGCAATTTTCTCACTCAGTTCTTACATCTGCAGCCACACACTCATCTCCAGCAGCCTCATTATCCCGCTCCGCAACAACTCGCACAACATCTGCAGTTATCGATAGTCTCGTTAAGAAGAAAAAGGCGCTTGAGAAGAGAGTGGCAACAAAATAGATCACCCTACGCCAAGCAGTTTAAAAAAGTATACTGAGACGCTAACTCCAACACAAAATACTAACTACTCTTTATGGAAAGCCTATAAAAATATAAAGACTCCTAAAAACTGTCAATCACCACTCAGGCAAAATTATGGAACTTGGGCAAGAAGTGACGAAGAGAAAGCCTCAGCGTTTGCAAATCATCTCAAATCCGTATTCCAACCTAACCCACCAACCAACTGTTTTGAAATTCCATTTTTGGCCCCTAAAATACCACTAATCCCGATAAAGGTTAAAATGAAGGAAGTGCAACTTGCAATTAAAACTCAGCTAAACCCGAAAAAGCACCAGGATTTGAATTAATTACCGCAAAAATGATTGTGGAATTGCCTGAAATAGCCATCAAAATAGTGACGCAGTTATTTAATGCAATATTTAGGATTGGGTATTCTCCACAACCCTGGAAAATATCACAAATTACAATGAAACCAAAACCCGGAAAAGACGCAACTCAACCGTCCTCTTATCGGCCCATAAGCTTGCTCCCAGTAATTTCTAAATTATTTGAGAAACTGCTTTTTCTAAAGCTGCAGCCGCACATATACAAATCCAACATTATTCTCCACCATCAATTTGGATTTCGTAAGAATCACAGAACCATAGAGCAAATTAACCGATTTACTAGTGCAATTCGAAATACTTTTGAAGACAAAAAATACTGCTCTGCTATATTCTTAGATATTGCACAGGCGTTTGACAGAGTTTGGCAAGCAGGATTAATATATAAAATTCAAAAGCTCGTACCAATTAATGTGCACATGCTACTCGAATCGTATTTGGATAACCGAAAGTTCAGAGTAAAATATGGAGAATACACCACAAACGACTTTGATATTAATGCTGGGGTTCCACAAGGTAGTATTCTAGGTCCTGTACTATATGTATTATTCACAGCAGACCTCCCTACTGATGATCATCTTAGTCACTTCAACATTCGCAGACGACACTGCTATTCTTAGTATACATAGCAATCCAATAGTGGTTTCGAATCGCCTTGAGGAGCATTTGAAGAAAATGGAAGTGTGGCTGGCAAATTGGTGCATTAAGGTAAATGAGACCAAGAGCATTCATGTTACGTTTACACTTAGGAAGGAAACATGCCCAGTGATTACCCTAAACAATATTGCTATTCCTCAATCGAATACTTTAACATACCTAGGAGTCCATCTAGACAGACTACTAACTTGGCGGAACCATATGAGGCAAAACGATCGCAGATAGAGCTAAAGGCCCATAAAATAAATTGGCTACTCAACTCCAAGTCAAGGCTTCGTTTACAACATAAACTTTTATTGTACAAGGCAGTGATCAAACCAATTTGGGCCTACGGAGCTGAGAATTGGGGGAATGCTAATTCATCGAACGTCGAGCTGATACAACGAGTGCAATCGAAAATCTTGCGTGCAATCACGGGTGCGCCTTGGTTCGTTACAAATAGTGACATCCATAAGGACCTTACATTCCTTGGTTAAAAGTGAGCTGACAGAGATTATGCTCAAACACAAAAAAAAACTACGAGAGCACTCAAATCCATTGGTAAAAAATTTAGCTAGAATTAAAACAGCAACACGCCTCAAAAGATTGGACTTACCTATATATTAAATGTACTAAATATTAAATAATTACTATATGAGATACTAAAATGAAATGAATTTAAATTGAATTAAAACTAAAAGGCAAATATGTAGTGAAATTGAATACTAAGCCCAAACACTGGTGCGGGATAAATATAGTTAATTTTGCTCTTAAGATTTAATTACTTATTGTTAGGCTCGAAATGAGTGAATTCAATAAATAAATTAACTGTTTAAAAAAATATATATATATATATATATCTATATATATATAAAATTAAGTGGCAAAACTTCCTGTTCATACCTGTGTGCATACTCCTCCTAGACGGCTTGCCCGATTTCAATGAAATTTTCAGGGGTGATTGGGGTCTGTGTGGAGGGTGCACATAAGAAATTTCATGTGTGTATCTTTGCACGTTTTGCAAAAACAAAAAAAAAATACATTAATTCTGTTTGGCTTTACGTGTTTTTTTCGGATTTTTATCATTCCTAGACGGCTAGCCCGATTTCAATGAAATTTTCAGGGGTGATTGGGGTCTGTGTGGAGGGTGCACATAAAATGAAATTTTTAGAAGTGATTGGGGTCTGTGTGGAGGGTGCACATAAGAAATTTAATGTGTGTATCATTGCACGTTTTGCAATTAATTCTGTTTGGCTTTACGTGTTTTTTGGGATTTTTATTATTGTTTTGCCGCAAGATTGGCAGTCCTGCCTTTTACTCCGCAAGATTGGCAGTCCTGCCTTTTACTAATAAATAAACAGAAACAGCTGGCGAATGCTTACAATTATTAAAAAACATTGACATCGCAACATTGTGTGTTTTTTGTTCCAGATTTAATTCAATCGATTTGCTACATTTATTCGAAAAGAATACTTTAGAAAATGCCTCCACTACGCAGACGTAATACGGTTGGCAGGCATACGCGTGATTCACATCGAATGTCAATGTCGAGAAGAAATCAAAGCGAAGAGCAACGCGCTCAAGTGAATGCCCGAGGTAGAGCGGTGTACAGAGAGCGGCGTGCATAGTTTAGAGCTGAATCCGCAGACAATCAACGGCCAAATTATCGCCAAGGCAGAGTTCCGCTTCGTCTTCGCGATCAAATGGAACATGTTGGCTTTCACTACGATCCTGACTGCGACTACAGCCTGCATGGTTCCATTGGAGCAATGGATATTATTTGTACGCATTGCAATGCAGCGAAGTTTCGAGGAGAAACAGCTGGCATGTGCTGCTCCGGTGGCAAAGTGAAACTGCCTGCATTGGAACCGCCACCAGAACCATTAGATTCCTTGCTCACTGGAGAATCGCCGACATCTAAGCATTTTTTGCAGAACATTCAAGCATACAATTCATGTTTTCAAATGACTTCTTTTGGTGCCACAAAGATCATTAAAGATACATTTATGCCGACATTCAAGGTGATTACTTTGCATTGAATTTCCAGTGAAACATTTGACATTTTTAAATATTCCAATCATTCATCCAAATTTAATGCACAAACATTATAGATTCAGGGACAAATATACCATCGAGCAGGCTCGCTCTTACCATTTGCCAATGATGACTATAAATTTTTGCAAATATATTTTATCGGTAATGAAACTGACCAACTCAATCCACAATGTACAATTGGGACCGGCACAAGGCGAGAAATCGTACTGAATTTGCAAAGATTTCTCCATGAACACAATGAATTGATTCGATTGTTCAAAATCGCATTGGACCGCATGCCGTCTGATAACCATCGAATCGTCATCAGAGCAGACAAAATGCCGATGGGGCAGCATGCCAGACGATTCAACGCACCAACAATCGATGAGGTGGCAATCGTTATTGTAGGCGAACAGTTTGAATCGCGAGATATTGTACTGCACCGTAGAAACGAACAACTTCAGCGTGTTTCCGAGCTACACCGTAGTTATGATGCATTACAGTATCCGATATTATTCTGGAGAGGTGATGACGGCTATCATATCAATATGCGATTGATAAATCCAACTGCTGGTAAATAATCATTAAATTTAAAAAGTACATTTTCTTACGATTCAACATTTTGCGTATTGTTCATTTATAGGCCAAGAAACACCGAAAAAAACTCAGTGCGATGAACTTATATTCGTACAGAATAATGATTCGTCCGCAAGAAGACAACTACATCTTCAAATGTCGCAAGCTTTTCCATCAGTATTTGGTTGACATGTATGCAAAGATCGAGAACGAACGTCTCAACTTTATTCGATTCAACCAAGCGAAATTGCGATCTGAAGAGTACATCCATTTGAGAGATGCCGTAATGAATAATGCAAATGTGAATAACATTGGACGTCTGACAACATACATCGTGCCAGCAACATACATCGGCAGTCCGCGCCATATGCACGAGTATGCGCAAGATGCGATGTCGTATGTGCGCCATTACGGCAGACCGGATCTGTTCAAAACGTTCACGTGCAATCCTCAGTGGAATGACATCAAATACCATTTGTTCCCCGGTCAATCAACAACTGATCGTCACGACATATCAGCACGTGTATTCAGGGAAAAGCAAAAAGCATTGATGAATTTAATTGTGAAACTTCGTGTTTTTGGAGAAGTTCGATGCTGGATGTACTCTATCGAATGGCAAAAAAGAGGATTACCCCATGCCACCGCATCGTTTGGTCCTGAAAGTCGGTTCACCTATTATACTTCTACGAAATCTGAAGCCACCGACTTTGTGTAATGGCACAAGACTTTCAGTAATAAAAACCATACTAAATGGCAAGGCAGCAGGTGAAGTTGTACTCTTACCACGCATTCCAATGATTCCAACGGACATGCCGTTTGAATTTAAGCGCTTGCAGTTCCCAGTACATCTTGCCTTTGCGATGCCCATAAACAAATCGCAAGGGCAAACGTTTCGAGTGTGCGGCGTCAATTTGGAAGAATCGTGCTTCTCCCACGGCCAATTGTATGTCGCATGTTCGAGAGTGGGAACACCAAGGTGCTTATTCATTTACGCGCCAGGTGGAAAAACCAAAAATGTTGTATACCAAAATGTTATATAAATAAGTAATAGTTTTACAACAATAAATAAAACACAAAGTAAAAACCCTTAAGAGTTTTAATCGATTTAGGTGTAGCGAAGCGCACCGGGTAAGAGCTAGTATATATATATATATATATATATATATATATATATATATATATATATATATATATATATATATATATATATATATATATATATATATATATATATCTTTGACTTTAATTGTAAATGTTCGCAAATCTAAAAAAATAATAACAAATGAAATGGTTATAATTTTAGCTTTACATAATTTTGACTTGAGAAACAGAGTTAGCGAAACTTCTTACAAATAATTTTATTATTATATTATTAACTTAATACATTTAAATATTAGTTTAGAATCTTTAATATTTTTATATACGTATAAGAGTACATACGTGACTTTTAATTTAATTTACAGACCATATATACTATAAATGTTATTATTATAAGAATATTAATTCGCATCAGAAACTAATTGATAATTCATATACATATGTAATGGAAAGAAAGAAACATTAAACAAAAGCATTAGGAAACCAAGAAAAATTATAAAATTAGTTGCAAAATATTGCAAAAACAACAAAAAAATTTTTTTATGTAAAATCTCAGATTAAAATGAAATAAATTTTGGGATTAATTTTTAATAGTAAATTCACAAAAGCAAAATTTTACATTTAAGTTTTGAAAAGAAAATATGTGCAGTTAAGCAAATAATTGAAAAGATATTGAAAAAGAATTATTAGCCATACATTGGGCAATAAGCCACTTTAGACCTTACTTATATGGCAATACATTCACAGTTGTAACAGACCACAGACCATTAGTAGCATTATTTTCACATAAGGATCCATCATGAAAATTAACTAGAACTAGGTTAGACCTAATGGATTATAATTTTAAAATAGAATATAAAAAAGGCAGCATAAATAGAAATGCTGATGCTCTAAGTATAATTAGATTAGACTCTAATATACTTAAGGATATGATACCTTCAGTTTTAATAACAACTACAAGTAAAAATCAAAATAGGATAGAAAATGAACACAACGATACACAAGCAAATTCTATAATGGAGACTGGCCAACTCTTTATTTGGAATTGCATTTCAGTATCAGAAGTTCGAAAATTAAGAAAGTTAAAATTTATACAAGAAATTAAAAACGCGCCAAAGAAAAAGATAAGCTTATCAGATAAAAATAACAATAAAAGTTTGCCTAATATAAAAATCACCGACAAAGAAATAGTAATGCAAATTAGCGATAATCCAAAATCGGACTTAGGTACAGTCTTGGAGAAACTAATCACTGTTTTACAGAAGAAAAATATAGAAAATGTAGCGCTACAATCAAATGATTATATATTTAAATGCCATGACAAAGAAAATTTAATGAGAACATATAATGAAATTCATATGAAAATAATAAAATCAGAACGGCAAACTCCTGTTAAAATTCTCATTTATGACCCACCAATGACAGTGACAGATCACACTGATCAATTACGATTAATCAATGAGTATCACAATTCAAAGGTAGGAGGTCATGTCGGCGTAAAACGAACAATTTGTAAACTAAAACAAAAATACGTGTGGCGCGGTATGAATAAAATGGTCAAACATTTTATTCAAAACTGCGAAAAATGCTGTAAAAATAAGACAACTCGCCACAATAAAGAAGCTCTAGAGATAACACTTACACCAACAAGCTCATTTGAAATTATTCAAATCGACACTGTCGGTCCACTTAAAATTTCAAATGGATACAAATACATACTAACAATACAATGTGAACTAACAAAATACATAGAAAAGAAAGAAGCAATAGAAGTTGCAAAAACGTTAGTAGAGAAATTCATTTTACGCCACGGAACTTTTAAAACACTAAAAAGCGACCAAGGCACCGAATTTAAAAATGAATTACTCACTTTCATATGCAAATTACTTGAAAACACATAACTTCCACTTCCTACCACCATGAAACAATACGTTCAATTGAACGCAACCACAGAGTCCTGAATGAATATTTATTATCATTCTCAGACACTGGTGATTGGGAAAACTGGCTTCCTTATTACACTTTCGTTTACAATACTGCCCCACATACAGATACTAACTATTCACCATTTGAACTCATCTTTGGAAAATTAGCAACATTCCCAAACGAAAAAATTAATACAAACCGAAAATTTTATAACTTAGAAAGCTATTTAACAGAACTTAGAACAAAAATTTTACATGCACAAGATGCAGCAAACAGAATGCTCAGGAAAGCAAAATGCACACGTAAACAAATTTATGATAAAACATGCAATAGTAGTAATTTTAAAATAGGTGATCTAGTCTTTTTAAAAACCAGCGACCAAAGAAAACATGTAAGCCCATATGAGGGACCATACAAAATAATTGAAAGAAACAATGTAAATTCTACAATACAAATAAAAAACAAAACAAGAATAGTACATAACAATAATTTAAAAAAATTTATTTCAGAACATATATAATTAAATAAACTATATATAAATATTATTACCTAATTAAAAAACATTACTTTACATAAATAAATATATTCCTATCTAAATAATAAATAATTTAAAATATGTAAACCTCAGTGCAACAAACGCCTAGTACAATCATAAAAATAATTTTATTCTTTGAAACAAAATCATTTTTCTCTAAAGGGTGAGGGTGTAATGCATTTATAAACACTTAATGCATTCAAAAGCACTCCGTGTGATGCACCTGAAGGCACCCAAAGATACAGACAGCCTTCACGAGTGATATCATGTGCGCAACAATTAAACGACACACACTATCCCTTGACTGTCAGTCTCCCACGATTTGTTTATCGTTATGCGATAACAAGAAACGAGTATCGGACTGTCCAGACAGAGCTCGACACTCGATACTCGTGCCACAACCGTCGCTCAATGCTTTCTCACGCCTTTGAGTTCGACGATATGACGTACAGTCATAAGAGCGGGCAGAACGACAGACAGACGATCTTATTGCATATGTCTGCCACACTGCAGACCATATACTCCATCTAATGCAGTATATGGTCGCAAGTAAATAGAGCGCACCAATTGGGTACGTGCTCTACACTCGTGAAAGAGTATGCACTACAGGCATGCGCGTTGCACTTGGGGTAAGCAAATAGTATAACACTTTAGATTCAAAAACTGTACAATAGATTAGAATAAGTTTATTATAGCAACCGAGATTACTTGTAAAATAAAAACTCAGAGCATGATCACTTCTTGTCTTGCTTACAAACAGAACACAAGAGTCTTTCTATTCCTCGGCAGTTACTTCCACATTTGCTGACGACACAGCTATTTTAAGTACCCATCAAAATCCGCATATCGCTTCTCGTGACCTAAACGAACACCTTAAAGATGTAGAAATTTTGCTGGCAAACTGGCGTATTAAAGTTAATGAAGCGAAATGTACTCACATAACGTTCTCCATCAGAACCAGCACCTGTCCAGCTGTGTCACTAAATGACATAAAAATACCGCAAGCAATAGAAGTGAAGTATTTAGGAATCCATCTTGACCGTAGATTAACTTGGAGGAAGCACATAGAAGCGAAAAGAACTCAAATGAGACTAAAAGCTAACTCTCTGAATTGGTTACAGATGAAACAGTATTCCTTTGCCCTCTTCCAATGGATAAATTATCGATTGAATAAAATCAATATTTTGAATTGGCTACTACATGTCATATATGTAAAAAATCATTTAGTAATCAGAATAAAAAAGTGCGTGAGCATTGTCATTTAACGGGTATTTATCGTGGACCGGCGCATGAGGAATGTAACATAAATTTCAAGAATTCGGCCTATATGGCGCATGACCATGAGATCCTTCCAGAAGCCAACCTACAGAAGCTTGTTGTGGATGCAAAGGCTCAACGGGTGGCTGTTATTATTGGATGCGATGCCAATGCGCACCATGATATCTGGGGAAGCACGGATGTCAATGAACGAGGTGAGTCATTATATGAATATATTGTAACGACTAACCTTTCTGTATGCAATAAGGGGTCAGAACCCACTTTTATTACTGCTAATAGGCAAGAAGTCCTAGACTTAACCCTTGCCTCCGAATCAATTTTTGATCGGATCTCAAATTGGAGAGTTCTAGAGGAACATTCCTTTTCGGATCATAGGTTAATTCAGTTTGATCTTCTAGATAGTCTACCTAGCCCTAAGGCTTTTAGAAATGTCAGGAAAGTAAACTGGGACCTCTACAAGGTGACTGTAGCTAGACTACTACCTCAGAACCCCACAAGCACAAGCACGTGTGACGAAATTGATAGGTCTGTGGAGGTTCTAACGGTTGCTCTTAATAAGGCTCTATTGGTCTCTTGCCCCCTCAGTAGACCCAGGGGGAAACAAAAACCCACATGGTGGGGGGAGGAAATTAGGGGACTCAGACAAAACTGTAGGAGACTTTTCAACAGCGCAAAGAAGTCTAGAGATAGTGCAGACTGGGCTTTATATAAGGCAGCACTCAGAGCCTTAAAAAGTAAGCTTAGGAAAGCACAGAGAGAATCGTGGAGAAACTTTTGCGGTGAAGTAGAAGATATCTCTGAGACGTCCAGGTTGAGGAAGATCCTATCAACTGCTCTAATGGTACCTGGTTACCTGAGGAGGGAGGATGGATCCCGGACTTCAAATAGTAATGAGATTCTAGAGCTTCTTCTGGAGACTCACTTCCCTGGTTGCTCGAGCACCATTCCGCGGAGAACGAAGCCCAGCGGGAATGTAGTTGAAGTCAACTCAGACATAGTCACGAAACCAAAATTGCAATAGGCTATCCATAGCTTCAAACCATTTAAAGCATCTGTCCCAGATGGTGTAGAATTGAAATTCAGCAGTCAGAGAATCTTATAATAGAGTGGGTGTTAAAGATCTATAATAATTGTCGTGAATTAGCGTATATTCCAGACTCATTGAAGCATGTGAGGGTAATTTTTGTACCCAAGGCCGGCAAAAGCTCGCACACAGCTCCAGGGGACTTAAGACCCATTAGTCTGTCCTCCTTCTGTCTAAAAATCCTGGTAAGGTTGTGTGAAGACCTAAATTTTGTACAAATTTAGCTCATTCAAAATACCGCCATCACCGTATACCAACACCATGCGAGCACATGTAGCCAAACACGCCACACGTGGTTATACTCGAACACAACACAACGCCGAAATACGGGAATTTCGTATGGGCGAAAACGACACAGTTCCGAAATACGGGACTTGTCGATGCTCGCAAGAAAAAAAGGTATAAAAGGCCGGTGCACAGAGGTACCGGTCTCTCTCATATGATTTCAACAGCAGCGGCGACAACAGCGAACGAGCAGGCGAGTAAGTGGGTATAGTATTCGCGGACAGTGGCGACCACGGCAGACAGTTCCTGACTTTTGAGACTTCTTACGTGATTGGTGGCGTGAGGTTTTAACCGACATCACTACCACGATAGAAAGGTACAAAGAACGGCAGAGGTATTCATAAGTAGTGCCTTTAGAATGACTCCAACGGCAGCATTGGACATTATGCTCAATCTGCTGCCTGTTAGGCTTTTTGGCGAAAAAATGGATGCAAACTCAGCTATCAGGCTAAAAGCTACGCATCAATGGGATGCCAGGAATGTAGGTCATGCGTCCATTTTAAGACATTTTGAGGGTATTCCTGACTCTTTCGACTACATCACACCAATATACGCCTTCAATGGTATGTGCAAGATCTCCATTCCCTCCAGGGACGAATGGAAGGATGGCACCCCCCCTCATGTAGAAGGGGCTCACATCTACACAGATGGATCCAAACTACAGAGTAGGGTGGGAGGTGGTGTATTCTCAGAAGATTTGGACATTAACATGTCCTTTAGGATGCCCAACCACTGCAGTGTTTTTCAGCTATAGAGACAGCACTGTCTTGGCTAAGGAAGAAGAAGATATCTGGATTTGATATTTGCATTCTGTCCTACAGCCAAGCTGCTTTGCGCTCCCTGGATTCGGTTATTATCACCTCAAAAGCCGTCAAGAGCTGCCGCAAATCTTTAGGCGAGATAACTAAGCAGACCCGTCTGCATCTGTGCTGGGTTCCGGGTCACAGAGATATTCCAGGGAATTGCAAGGCGGATGAACATGCCCGTGAGGGTACTACCATACCGATTGAAAAAGATAGGTCGCAATTCGGTATTCCTATTGCCACATGTAAGCTCTTAGTAAACACAATATCCTCAGGAACAGCGGGCAGGCGCTCGTCTGAACTTTCAGGATGTAAAATAGCTAGACAAACTTGGCCAGAGATAAATATCAAACACCTTAAGGACCTACTGGCTCTAAATAGACAAAGCATAGGTCCCGTGATTAGCGTCCTAACGGGACACTAGACTCTAGGCACACACGGGTGTAGGCTGGGGATCGCCTCTAACGACTTCTGCAGGAGTTGCATGGATGAGGAAGAGGAAGAGTCCACTGTTCACATGTTGAGCATGTGTCCAGCTCTGTCCAGAAGGAGGCGCACTTTTCTAGACTCCTTGGGAGATGTCTCAAAAAAAAAAGATTAGCTCCATCAAATGCTTAAAAGCTCCGAATGAACCTTTGAAAGGGGCGGGACCTGTTGTCCCATGCGGTATCACAAAGGGTCAATGTTGGCCTTAGGGCGCCTTTTTCGGGCGGCCGCGTTACCTACCTACCTATCTATATATACGAGTATATATATATATATATATATATATATATATATGTATATATTAAAACGTGATTGCATATCAGTGAAACGGGATTGCATACTTTTAGGGCCCCATCTGGAGAATGAGTGCCC
The DNA here is from genome assembly GCA_920105625.2 of Clusia tigrina. Classification (NCBI taxonomy): domain Eukaryota; kingdom Metazoa; phylum Arthropoda; class Insecta; order Diptera; family Clusiidae; genus Clusia; species Clusia tigrina. The sequence continues at coordinate 158,732,639 of OV050030.1, read as the reverse complement.
CTGTGAGTCAAGATGCGAACCATTCGAATAAAAGCTTATTCAAGAACAATCTGTCGGTAATATTAAAAAAGAATATTCTCGACTTCTGTCGAAGTGGATCGAATATTCTAGAAAATACGAGAATGGCGTGGAATTTTCTACTCCAACCATTCGAAAACTATAAAAGCTACAAGACTGTTCAAAGTCGAGGGCAGTAGATCAGAGACCGTAACAGTGTGTACATCTAGCATTATAATCAGAGCAGCAGTATTTGTAATTGTGTAAAGTGGTGAAATTCATTAGTAAATAAAGTGACTAATGGTTTGTGAAATAAAGTGCAAGTAATAACTAAGTAAACTTTAAGCCTAATATTAAATGTGTAAATAGCAATAATTAAATAAAGGTAATTATTTTAATTTAACCAGCGATTGTTTGATTACTACACAATCCAGTGGTACGAGTCCGAGTACAGAGAGTTAGAGGAATTGTCAGGAGGGCAATTTTGTAACTGAGTAAATTGTCAAGAGGGCAATTTCGTAACAATATACTCGTATATATTTTATTTTATTTAATTTATATTTTTTTCTCATTTCTTGTTCCCGAAACTGAAAAGGCCCATGAAAGAACAACAAGGAGGTCAACATGAGTGAGGGTCATGACTACCACCATAACACCACAAAAAGATCGAAAATCAAACATCCGTAGCCCGCGAAAATTCAAAAAAAAAAAAATAAAATAAAATATATATATATATATATACAAATATATATATATATATATATATATATATATATATATATATATATACAAATATATATATATATATATATATATATATATATATATATATATATATATATATATTTGGCTTTATGCTTTATTTTAGCGTTGCCAATTTATAACAATAATAAAAACAATATTAATTTCGATTTAATAAATGTAAAATATATTACGATGCCTTAAATTAGGGAGGGTACGAGTCCGTCCGTCAGGTTCCAGCGCTGCGTCAAAAAGGAAACAAAGAATGGAAAAGCCGGAAACACGAAGTGTGTTGCTCAGCAGCCAACACAGGCTAGTTCCGGTTTACCCATAAACTCGCTGTGCGACAGCGACAGCGTGTTAATAGATGGCGCGCGGAACTAACGCCTGCTTGCGTTGGCGTACCCGACAACTGGGTGGGGGTAGTGGTGTCGCCACAGGTATTCCTCCCCCAGTGATCGGCGCAGGAGGCGCGGAGAACGATACCCGTTTCGTCGGTCGACTCCCTGGCTGTGGTGTAGATTGGTCCCCTGAGCGGGGCGGTGGTTGACTCCTCAGATGACTCCTTGGATGGATCGCTAGCGGGTCATTTGTCGCTGACGAAGACGACGGTTGCGGCGATGGCGATCGGGATGGCGATGATGATCGGGATGGCGCTGATGATCGGGATGCCTGCAGCGATGGCGACGATGCTGAGTCACTCATTTCGAGGTGGGCCGGCTTCAAGCAGTCCGTAGAGATGGCTTTCTCGACGCCGTTCAAGTCGATGATGAAGCTCTTGTCGTTAACCCGGCGAATTACCTTATGGGGGCCCGTATATGGCGGCTCGAGTGGCCTCCGGAATTTGTCCAGCTTACAGAATACGTGCGTGCAGGTGCGCAATTCTTTGAAGACGAACGGCTTCTGTCTCGAGTGGTTGGGCGCTGGTACTGGCCTGATCGCTTTTACCAGCTTGCGCAACTGCTCGACGAAAACCGGTTGGGCGGTAGGGTCGTTTTGATGTCCGAAGAATTCCCCCGGCAGGCGTAGTTGGGTGCCGAAGAGCATCTCGGCTGGAGTTGCTTTGAGGTCCTCTTTGTACGCCGTCCGCATCCCCAATAGCACTGTTGGCAAGGCGTCTGGCCATGGTGTGTCTGGACTGCACATCAAGGCCGCTTTTAGTGTGCGGTGTAGTCTCTCCACCATGCCGTTTGATTGTGGGTGGTAAGGCGTTGTGTGAACATGGTTAGCACCCGTCATTTTCGCAAGAGCCGTGAATAGCTCCCCCTCGAATTGACCCCCCTGGTCGGAGGTGATGGTGAGTGGCGTGCCGAAAGTGCAGACCCAACTGTGGAAGAACACCTCGTGCGACGGTCACAGCTCGAATGTCCGGGAGTGGGGCAGCCACCGGCCATCGGGTAAAGCGGTCGATGATGGTCAGGCAGTGCGACAGTCCTCTCACCAGCGGTAGCTTGATCAGGTCAAAATGTACGTGGCAGAGCCTGTCATCTGTATCCCCGCATCTTTGCAACTCGGCGCAATTGTTGCGATGGGCCTTCGCGCGTTGGCATGGTTGGCATTAACGGGCCCAGCGGAGCGCGTCCTTGCGCATGCTTGGCCAGAAGTATTTCGCCACCAGATGTTTCGCCGTTGCTCGACCACTCGGGTGGGATGATCCGTGTACGATGCCAAACGCCGTTCGACGCAGGTTGGATGGCAAATAGGGCCGTGTCGCCCCATCGGTAACCAGACAGTAGATCTCGCTGTTGTTGAAAGCGAGACGATCCAGTTGGATACGCGGATTCTCCAGCAGGTGAGGCAGCTCTACGTCAGAGGCTTGCTCCATGCTGATAGTGGCTTCGTCGAGGATGGAAGGCATCGATACGGTACAGGTTCGCGAAAGTGCGTCTGCCACAACGTTTTCTCCCCCGGGAACGCACACAAATCGTGTGTTGAACTGGAGGATGTAGTCCAGGTGTCGGCTCTGCCTCGGCGTTGCCTTGTCCGAGCGTTGTTGTGCGGCGTAGGTGAGCGGCTTGTGGTCCGTGTGGGTTGTGAAGGCGTGTGCCTCCAGGATCCTCCTGAAGTGCCTGACTGCGGCATACACCGCGAGCAACTCCCTGTTGTAGGCGCTGTAGCGAGTTTCTGGGGGACTGAGCTTCCTAGAGAAGAACCCCAGTGGCTTCCAGGTCCCATCGGGTTGCTCTTGGTTGAGTGCCGCTCCGATGGCGGTGCTCGATGCGTCGGTGTAGAGAGCGATTGGCGCGGTAGGCGAGAGGAAGGCTGAATCTGCAGCTGCTGCGATACTCGCCTTGCACTGCTGGAATGCCTGCTCCGTTTGCGTCGTCCAGCTAATCGCCGCCTTCTTCTTCGTTAGGTTCCTCAAAAGCTCGTTGAGCGGGGCCTGTAGTTCCGCGGCGTGCGGTGTACACCTGCGGTAGTAATTAACCATACCCAGGAAACATCTCAGCTGGGTAGAGTCTGTCGGGCTTGGAAAGGCGTCGATCGCCTCGATCTTTGGGCGCGGGGGCCTGAACCCCTCTTTCGAGACTCGATACCCAGCGAATGTAACTTCCTGGGCACCGAGTTGGCATTTGTCCAAGTTGATGCGTAGGTTCGCCGCTCTCAGCGTCTCCAACAATTGGCTCAAATGATGCAGGTGCTCGTCATGCGTCTCGGATGCGATGAGCAGGTCGTCTACGTAGCCCTTCACGAAGGGGAGTTTCCTCAGTAGGTGATTAATTACCCGCTGAAGCGTTTGCGCGGAGTTACGCAGGCCTAATGGCATACCCACGAACTCGAAGAGGCCGAAAGGTGTTGTGACTGCCGTTTTCGGGATGTCAGCTTTGGCAACCGGGATTTGGTAGAAGGCTTTCTGCAGATCGATTACAGAGAATACTTTTCCCCGGCTCTCCTGGATCAGGTCCTCGATGATCGGTAGAGGATATCGGTCTGGCACGGTACACGCGTTGAGGCGGCGGTAGTCGCCAGTGGCTCGCCAGCTTCCATTCGGCTTTGGTACCATGTGTAGCGGACTGGCCCATGGGCTCGATGATGGGCGTACCACCCCCTTGTCGAGGAGGTCGGCGAACTCTTCTTTGGCAGCAGCGAGTCTTTCACCGACGAGTCTACGGGGCGCTCGAAAACGGGAGGGCCCTCCGTGACGGTGAAGTGTTGTACCGGCAAGTCTGGTATAGTGCCCATGACCCCTGCTGGTGAAGCGAGTTGCAGGAAGCGCTGGACGAGCTCTCTATACCGGTCGCCATGTGGTCCCACAGGTGCATCAATGCGAGCCACTGTGGAGATGCCGTAGATTCGAGCCGGGTCCATGCGGCCCGTTGCCGCGATGTTGGTAAGGGGGTCTACGATGCGTCGTCCCCTCAAGTCTACCAGGAGCCCATAGTATGCCAGGAAAGTCCGCCCCGAGAATGGCAGTTTGCACATCGGCCACAGTGAACGCCCAAGTAAAATCCCGACGCAAGGGCGAGGTTCAGCTTCAGCGTGAGCTGCCCGTATGTGGCTATCGGCGACGAGTTGGCGGCGTAAAGCGTGAGGCTGTTTCGCTGTAGTTTGCGGGCGACCGTTCCCCTCGGCAGTAAGGAGACCACTGAACCCGAGTCCACGAGAAAGCGAGTGGATGTCGTTCGATCCATTCGGTTGGTGGTCGGCCGGCGTCGTTCTCCCAAGTCGGCGTCGGCAGCGCTAGTTTCCCGACGGCGTCGAGGCGGCGGCCACGGCGTCGGCAAAGATCGGCACTGCTGTGCTGTCGCCCCGTACTTCAGGTGGTACCAACATTGGCCAGGCGCTGTAGAGCGATCTCGATGCCGGCTGGGGCTGCGGGTTTCAGCGCGACCCCTATGAAGTGGCGGCGTTATTTCAGCAGCTCCTGATTCTCCCGCGTTAGTGCCACGAGCTGTGCCACTGACTGGCGCAGTGCGGCAAGCTCTGCGTGCACGGAGTTACCCGTTGAATCGTGCGACGATCTGTTCGCGAATGGAGAGCGGGGTCTCGGAGACGAGAGTGGAGGTGACGTAGCTGCCACTGTAGGTCCGTTGTCGACCAGCTTGTCAGCTGCCTCTGCGAGCTCCTCCAGACTGGTGCCTTTCAGGATTTTGAGTAGCCGTTGCGTTGACGGCGGCATCAGGTCGAGCCACTTCACGCGGATGATGTCATCCGTGGCCCGGTCACCCGCTAGGGAGCGCATCTGTCGCAGGAGTTGGGACGGCTTCCTGTCCCCCAGCTCGAGTTGGGTGAGTAGTCTGTGGAGCTGTCGATCCGCCGAGTCGGTGAGGCGATTTAATATTGCCGTCTTCAGAACCTCATACTTGCCCACGGGCGGCACTGTGCGGAGTACATCCGCGACCTCGGAAATAGTCTCCGGGTCGAGCGCCGCAACTACTAGATTGTAGCGGCTGTTGTCGTTGCGCACATGGTGTATTTGGAACGCGGCCTCGATCTGGTAAAACCACAGATCGAGGTTACTCCTCCAGAAAGGTGGGAGCCGACAGCTGCTCACCGCCTCGATCGCGGGCGGCGACGAAAAGGAGGCGTGTCCCCCAGGTTCCCCTGCACGGTGTGGCGGCAGGTGGTGTGTCGGTATCAGCAATGGCGTGGGCATGGCCAGCTGTGCCTGCGCATGCACGTGCGGTGGTTGTGGCTGCTGGTGTGGTGCCGGCGGCGCCGGTCCTGAGGCTGTTGGCGAGTGGAGCATCCTATGCGTGTTTTATATCACGTCGGGGTCACCAATTTGGCTTTATGCTTTATTTTAGCGTTGCCAATTTATAACAATAATAAAAACAATATTAATTTCGATTGAATAACTGTAAAATATATTACGATGCCTTAAATTAGGGAGGGTACGAGTCCGTCCGTCAGGTTCCAGCGCTGCGTCAAAAACGAAACAAAGAATGGAAAAGCCGGAAACACGAAGTGTGTTGCTCAGCAGCCAACACAGGCTAGTTCCGGTTTACCCATAAACACGCTGTGCGACAGCGACAGCGTGTTAATAGATGGCGCGCGGAACTAACGCCTGCTTGCGTTGGCGTACCCGACAACTGGGCGGGGGTAGTGGTGTCGCCACATATATATATATATATATATATATATATATATATATATATATATATATATATATATATATATGTATATATATACAAATATATATATATATATATATATATATATATATATATATATATATATATATTATATATATATATATCTTATATATATATATATATATATATATATATATATATATATATATATATATATATATATATATATATATATATAAATAATATATATATATATATATATATATATATATATATATATATATATATATATATATTATTTTATTTTTTTCATTTATTATTTATTGTATCTTCAATATAAATTGGACGAACAATATGTAATCAAATCTTAACTCTAAAACTGTTTATTATTAAGTCCATCCAATGCTAGACGAAATAATATAGTTTCTACGATTGCTTCTGTGAATGTCTTTCACGTCTCACGTAATCGGCTGAGAGCAAGGGTGTCTCTCCTTCTCAGCCGAGTGTGACCTCTATAATTTAGAATATTGCGGGCCAGTGGATTTGGGTGGAACTCAAGCTTCTTAATACACGTTGTCACATGATTTGAAAATACATTTTTTCGCCTTTGAATTTTCTCTATATTTGACGCTGAGGCAGTACCCCATAGCTGAATCCCGTAGCACCATATTGGTTTTAGAATCGAGTCGTATAGTAGAAGTTTACAGTGTAGGCTTAGTGTAGAATTTCCCCCAATAAGCCAGTTAATTTGAACTGTTTTTAGTTTCATTTGGATCAACTTTGCTTCTATGTGGGTTTTCCATGTTAATCGACGATCAAGATGAATACCGAGGTATTTAACCCCGCTGTGTTGCGGTATAGTCTGGGTGTTGATGTGGATAGGCGGGCATGTTTCCCTGCGCAATGTAAATGTAATATGTACACATTTTTGTTCGTTCACCTTTATCCTCCATTGTTGTAGCAATTTTCCAACTGAGATATATATTCCTGTAATTTGCGGGATGCTTCTTGAGGGTTTTCGTGGACGCTTAGGAAAGCTGTATCATCAGCGAATGTTGATACGTGGATATTATTGTTTATTGGCATATCAGAGGCGTATATCAAATATAAAATAGGACCCAAGATGCTGCCGTGGGGAATTCCGGCTTGAATCGGCTGAGGTGTGTTCAGAAAATTACCTTCTTTGGTGATAAATTTTCGTCCAGTTAAATTGTTTTTAAATAGCTTATGAGTGTTTGCGAGTAAGTTTTGCTTTGATTTCAAAATTAAAGCTTCATGCCATATATATATATATATATATATATATATATATATATCTCATCAACTTGATTTTTTGAACATTAACCAATTCAGAGAGTAAGATTTTAGTTTCATTTGAGTTCTTTTTGCTTCTATGTGCTTCCTCCAAGTTAATCTACGGTCAAGATGGATTCTTAAATTCTTCACTTCTGTTGCTTGCGGTATTTTTATGTCATTTAGTGTCACAGTTGGACAGGTGCTGGTTCTTAGGGAGAACGTTATGTGTGTACATTTAGCTTCGTTAACTAAATACGCCAATGTTCGTTTTGGTCACGAGAGGAGATATGCGGATTTTGATGGGTACTTAAAATGGCTGTGTCGTCAGCAAATGTGGAAGTAACTAGGCTGTTATTTATTGGTAGGTCAGACGTATATATTAGGTACAGAATAGGACCAAGCACACTCCATCCAATATTTGAAATTCGGGAGTTACAAATTGCTTGTATTTCACTTTGTACTTCCGATCCGCTAAGTAAGATTCCACCACTCTGTGTGTGTTGTATGGGAGAAACATTTTAATCTTGTGCACTATCCCCTCATGCCAGACTCTATCGAAGGCTTGGGCAATGTCTAGAAATATTGCTGAACAGTATATCTTCTGTTCGAAAGCTCTTCTAATTTCGCTTGTTATACGGTGCACCTGCCCTATTGTACCGTGCTCTTTTCTGAATCCGAATTGATGAGTAGGCCATAATTTTCCCAAATAATAATTTTTCGTATATTTTGAGAGGGTGGGTAGAAGGCTTATGGGCTTATGAGGGTGGGTAGAAGGCTTATGAGGACACCTGCATTGGATCTTTTTCTGGTTTGGGAATCTTCGTAATTTGCGATATCTTCCATATATGCGAGAAATGAGCGAAGCATTGATAGCATTGAACAATTTGGTGAGGTGTATTAAGGCTGTGTGTGGTAATTCCCTAACCATTTTATTTGTGATTAGGTCATATCCAGGGGCCTTTTTTTGCATTAAGACCTGTTTTAATGGCACACTCTGGGTCTTTGATTTTTAGTTGAAGCGCCTGAGTCACTTTGGTTCTAGGTAAAGTAGGGACCTCGAAGTTATTGCACGGAGCACTAGGGCAAAAAACTGTTGGGCATCTGCGCAGCACACGCTGCACCTTTTTCCTCGTCGCTTTTGGCCCAACTTCCATTTCCAAGCCCTTTGGGCTCTTTGTAACCTTTGTAGCTCTCCAAACTGAGTAATTGGTGTATTTAAGTGGGCCCAGATCTTTAATATAGGTGCCAATATTTGCTCCAGTTTCCTTTTGAAGTACATCTCTAAGGTGATTTTGTGACAATTTTAATTTCTTCTTTAGGGCAGGTGACCTATATTTCTGCCATGCTCGTCTTAGACGTCTTTTCTCCTTAACGAGACACTGCACATGGGGCAAAGTTGTATAATGGGTAGCAACCTGCATCGTTTTTTCTTCTGGTATTGCGCACGCAGCCGCTGATGCTAACAAGAAATTAAATTCGTGACGCGCTCTCTCTATGTCATCTTTGTTTTTAGGAGTATTTCTTATACTTGAGCCAGTTCGTTTTGTTGGTGGTCAATTTGGGCGATTTATGTACAAGTTCAGGAGTGTTGTTGAAGTATATGATGACAGGTGACTGATCGGAAGACAAGTCGAAAATTTCTTCAGAGGAAAACAGTGCCCTGTTTATGTTTTTGATCATAGCGAAATCAATAAGATCAGGGATTTTACGCTGGTCCTCTGTCCAGTACGTGGGTTGGCCACTTGAGACAAAATCTAGATGATTTCGATGATCAATTAACACATCGTACAACTGTTTGCCTTTAGGGTTTACCAGACGAGGGCCCCAGTAGGTATGTTTAGAATTATAGTCTCCAGCTGCTATAAATTTGCTTTCAAGTGTTTGAAAAAAGTGCAGGAATTTTTCTGACGTTACTGGCAATCTAGATGGCCAGTATACTGCAGAAATTGTTATACTTTCGCCCCAGAACTGAAGGGAGATTGAAGTGGCTTGGATGTGTATTTCGGCATATTTCTCAAGTAGGAAGTGCTTTATACGGGCATTAATGAAAATTCCTGCGCCTCTTTGTGCTATATCGCCTGGATGATTGGTTTTGTAGAAATTGAAACCGGCAATACTGAAGTTGTACTTATCTTTTAAATGGGTTTCTGAGTTGCTGTCGATGTTGTACAAAAAATGCTTGATTTCTTTTTTGTGTTGAATATCGTTCTCATTGCAGTAGCATAACATTAACTGAATCATTTATTTTTGAGAGAGCAGTGTTTTTATCAGTAGATTCTGATTTTGTATAAGTTCATGAATCATTGTTCGCATGGTTGACATAAATTGGATCATACAATGCGTTAGGTTACAAATGATTGCTTCTACATTTTGAACGGGTGGAGAACTAGCTAGACTTTCAGTAGGTACTTTTTTCAACGTGTTTGCGTACGTCATTGAGAAGGCTAGGGTAGTTAGGTGCAATATTGCTACGTTCACAGCGAACTAGCTTTTGTGTTGTACGCGCCTTCATCTTCAGGTCTGTGTTAACTGGACACCCTCGCAGTTTCTGCATCTTTTTACATTTTTATCGAATTTGTCAAATTTACATTCAACTGAGGGGTGAAAATCGCCGCAAACGACACATATTGTGCTTAGACTGCAGTAAAATTTCGTGTGGCCATATTCCTGGCAATTAGAGCATTGTAACGGACCTTTGCGCTTGTGGGGCTCCTCAATTGAAATTCTACGATGTATTAAGTAACGTCGACTATAAACTGGGTGGGTTTCATTTTTGTCAGATTTCTCGTCTCTGGAACGAGCTCCACCTTAATGAATAATAATGGTTTAGGTATTTTATCCCTGTTTAATGTTTAATGTTAAATACTGTTTTTGCATTAAATCCGGCGTCTACCAGCGTATCCATTATTTCTCCTGGTTCAACTTCTGGTTCTATTCCTTTTATTACAAAACTTAGGCCTTTTCAATTGGTACATGTAATAGTTTTTTTTTTATCGCCGAGGAAATTAGCAATAGAACGTAATTTTTTTTCGTTATATATTTGGATTTTAGTATTTTGTATGTTACCTTTTTGAGTGAGATTATATGAAAATTATTCGTGCCTATTAGGCGAGCAATATTTTCAACCAGAACTTTTGAACTTGTTTCATGCAAGTAGATTGTCGGAGGTTTAATAATCTTTTCAAATGAATTTATTTTACTTGAAATTATTTATTTTTCTTTGTTTGGCTCATCATTAAGTACGGTAAACCTGTTGTGGTACATTGAGTTAGTAGATTGTTCAATTTCATTTCTTTTATATATTTTTGGTGACTTATTATTGGAATTTTTTGGGGGGCTTAGTTTCTGTTTAATTTGAGTATACCATCCATGTCTGTTTATATAGTTGCAGACTGAGCGGAAATTGTTGTATTTGTGGTAATTGTTGTTTTTGATTGTCTCTCAGACGATATTGAGCTTAGCAAGCGTTTGTATTTACATGAGAATGCATTTGTGTATTTGGGTAGTTGCGAAAGCAGCTGCTTTCTACTCTTTGTTCTTTTGATTCTTGCGCGGAATTATCATTGAGTGAGTTTTGTTCACTTACCGTCTGATTTGACATAGATGTCGATTGCTCTAGTTTAGCAGTAGATTGTTTTTCCGTGTTTTCTGCAGGAGCGCCTACTGCTAACGTTTGTTGAGTTGGTATACTTAAATGCGCATGCGCTGTTAACTCATGAGAGGAGAACTCCGTTGGTTTCAGTGAAGTTTTTTTGTATACTGCTTATTGCTGATGCAGAAGGACGCACGGGGGTGAGACATCGATCTCTATCTAGAGGTGGAGAGCGCAAAATGCTCATGTATAATTTGGTTTTGTTGTTTCTTTTGTTATTACCACTATTTGTACTTTCACTTAATATTAATTTTGAATTTTGGTTTAGTCATTAGTTTAAACAAATTTGTAATATCTAACCAGTGGAAGAGTCACTTTTTCGGCGATTTGCGTCATCACTTTAGGTGTTTATAATTTGTTATTTCCCTTCTTTCATGAAACTATGAGGAACGTTTTAAAAACAGATCCGTACAGTATAAACGGCACAGGTAATAATAAAGTAAGGCGGGATACCGCAGTCAACCGTAGTGTAGAATGAGTGTACTGCGCTCACCAACACACATACTGAATACAGTGCCAATAAACAATGTAAAAAATTGCACTCAGACTCTCGTGAATGCAGAATTAATAGCAAGAATTCAGAGCACTTAACCACTCAGCGGATTGCTCCAGCTGAGCGCACACATTCCAACGCTCCTTCAACAAAGTCATGCATGTCAAGCAATCCGAATGATAAATCGGGCTCTCCGTTTCATTCCGTGAGTACAATAAATAATCATGCACATACATCCAAACAAAACAAGATCGAAGTCTCCGGCGCTTCACACAATTGAGGTGGTTAGGGACTGCACTAACCCAGCAAATTTATCAAATATATCCTCTGCCAAAATTGGAAGCAGATACCAAACAAAAATAATAATAAACGCGCTAGGTCTAGTCCAGATTCTGAATCGCCTTAAAACAATCAACATTAGCGAAATTCTGGCTTGGAACAACAACAGCTAACAATTCAATCAGATTTGCTTAATTAGCACAGGATGATGGTACCGACATAAATTTACAGACTATAGAGGTAACGCCGAATATTCAGAAACCTCCTCTAATTTTTACATCAGGAGTAGATAACATCCAGCCGTTAATAGAGCTATTAAACGTTATAGCACCAAATGACATGATTAAGGTACTAAAAGATGTATAAGTTAAAATACAGCCAAAAACAGCAGATAAGTACAGAACAATAAGACAAGCACTTCGCGACAAAAATACGGAATTCCATACTTACAAACTAAAAAAAGACAAAACATTTGATGTCGTCTTGAAGGGAATACACAATACAGTGCCACTACAGTATATTAAGGAGGCAATAGAAGCATTTGACCACGAATTGGTACATATATGTAATTAGGCAAAGTGTTACAAAACCCCCGCTCCCAATATTTTATTGAAATCTGAAACAGAATACAAACAACAGATAAATATATGATATCAAGGCAATATTATACACAAAAGTGATTTTTGTACCACCTCGACCCAAAAGACAAATACCACAGTGTACCAAATGCTAGCATTATGGACACCCTAAAAACTTCTGTAACCATACGTCACGATGTGTAAAATGCGTTCTTAATCATTCTACTACAGAATGCAGAAGGAATTACAAATAAGCAAATGTCAGTGCGTCTTGAGTGGAGGCAACCACCCATCAAACTATAAGGGTTGTACAGTTTATAAGGAACTCCAGCAATGAATGTATCCCACACTTCATAAAAAAGAAGTAGTTACAACTCGGATCAAAAATCCCCTAAATGCTCTATTAAACCAAAGCCAAATACAACCAGCCACCACGTACGCTGAAATTTTAAAGATTGTAAAGCCAACAGAACAAAGTGAGAAATCACCAGATCAAACTGAGAAAACAGTCATAAATTTTATCGTAATGAAAGGCATTGCATTAAACAATGTCACAGCAGTAACGTGTATAAATCTATCTTCTGATCATTCACCTTTCATATATTATGAACTCCAACCACAGCAAACAACAGGTATATTTAATGTTATACCCCTGACCGCGGAGCTACCAACAACAAGTTCCGTATGTCTGAAAAATTTAAGAACAAATATTGCCTTGACTGGCCCTATAACCACTCCAAGCAGTGTGATTACGACAATTGCTTCGTCGAACAGTAAAACAAAAAAAATATCGGTCGTTTCAAATTGATGAAAATGTCAATAAGCACGATCAATGCAACTCAAGATTTGAGGAAAAGAAAATTTACTAAAACCAAACCCCAACAGGAACCAAAAGAAAAACAAGCAAGTAGGAAGCAAAACATTTAAATTAGGTAATCAAAAGAAATCCCAGACTAAAAGAACTCAAAACACTCTGAAACGCGCTAGATCGAGTCCAGAACCAGCAAATCAAACTAAATCAAAACAATCCTGGTTAGCCAATTACTGGCTGGATCTTCCTTCAAATTCGAACAGATTTTCTATTTTAACTGAAAAAGAAAATGACTGTAATATCCCGCACATTGAAAAACATAAAGTTCCAAAACCACCTCCAATCTATGTTTCTGGAGTAAACAATGTGCAGCCGATATTGGAGCTACTACGTTGTAGATATGCAATATTAGTTGAAATTTTTGAAAGAAAATAAAATTAAAATTCAACCAATGACAGCTGATAAATACAGAATTATTACAAAAGCTCTTGTAGACAGAAATACAAAATTTCATACTTACAAACCAAAACAAGAGCAAAATTTTAACGTCGTTTTGAAAGGCCTGCATCATATTACGCCAACAAACGAAATAAGTGATGAGTTAAGACGTATGAGATTTGACATACGTATGAGATTTGACAAACGTACCAAACATTAAACAAAGAACAATAAAAAACCCGCTCTCAATGTTTTATGTAAATGTAAAACAAAATAAAAATAGAACTCACTTATATAAAATCGACGTTATTATGTACACTAAAATTAAATTTGAGCCACCTAAAAAGAAAAGGGAAATTGAACAGTGCACAAAGTCCATACGAAAAAATTCTTCAATCATAGTACAAGATGCGTGAAATGCGCTGGCAGTCATACAACATTAGATTGCCAACGTAAGGATAGATAACAAGAACCTAAATGTATTCTCTGTGTAGGCAACAATCCGGCCAATTATAGAGGATGTACAGTTTATAAAGAATTGCAGCTAAAGTCATTTCCAACACTTGGAGAGAGGGTCGTAGACAAATCCAGTGTTTATTAGTTCACAAAAAAGAACAAGTTTCAGCAGGAAGCACCTATGTGCAGGTGGTACAGCAGCTAGAAAAAATCAATGCCCCATCAACAGAATGTGCTGACTCATCACAACAGCAGTATAATGATATGTTGTTCAATGTATTGGTTGATGGGTTACAACTCGAAGTTAACATTGGATAAGAAAGTATAATAAAACTTATATGGACATGTGGAATTCAGCTGTGGGGCTCAGCAACGAGTGCTAATATAAATATTATGGAAAGATTCCAAACTAAACTTTTGCGGATGACTGTTAACGCACCATGGTTTGTCAGTAACAGGACACTACGAAACGACCTTAGCATACCGACAGTCCACGAGGATATATATCCATATATATAATATATATATATATATATATATTTTTTTTTTTTGTATATATATTTTATTGAATCTTCTAAAAAATATCTTAGAACTAACAATAAATCTTCATAGTATATTTAACATTTCACTATTAAATTCATATCAATCATTGCCAACCTCCCAGTGCCAGTGCTTTGAGGAGTTATGGTATATGAAAAGAAGTAGCGCAATACTTAAAATATCGCGTAATGAATAAGCTTAAAATCTAGTTTGTTGCTAAGCGCAGCATGTCCATCCTTTTCAGGCGGGTGTGTCCTTGATGCTGTAGTAGGCGCCTCGCTAATGCATTGGGATTCTTGTCTAGCTTTGCTAAGTAAAATTAAGCAAGTCGGGAAACTTCTTTAGTTACATACGGGATATGTAAATCTCTGTGGATGTTAACGTTTTTGATGTACCAAGGAGCATTGGTAATCATTCGAAGGATTTTCGATTGGGCTTTTTGCAGCTTTTCGACATTAGTGGGTGAAGCTGTACCCCAGAGTTGGATACCGTAGGTCCATATGGGCTTGACAATGACTTTGTAGAGTAGAACTTTAGAGTCCAGTTTGAGCTTGGACTGCCCTTTACAAAGCCAGTTTAGCTCGTTTATTTTGAGTTTAATCTGAGTAATTTTTGCACTTATATGCTTTGCCCAAGTAAGTCTGCGATCTAAATGCATTCCTAGATATTTAGTTTCTGTCGCCTGAGGGATCGGCTTGGTGTTAATTTGCACAGGGGGCAAGTACTCCTGCATAGAGTGAATGTGACATGAACGCATTTCGACTCATTGACTCTGATTCTCCAGTGGTCAAGCCATTCCTGAAGAATGTTGACGTGTACTTGGAGAAGTTTTGACGCCTCTTTCGGATTTGTGTGAGTACACAATGTGGCTGTGTCATCGGCAAAAGTATAGGTGATAGTCTTGTCGTTTGTTGGCATATCTGCAGTAAACAAAGTATGGAGCAGGGGGCCTAATACGCTGCCTTGCGGTACACCAGCTTGTATGGGTTATTCATCTGAGATGAAGCTTTTTTGTTTCACCACAAAGCGTCTACCTGAGAGATAGCTTTCGAGCAATGTGTAGATGTTAAAAGGTAACATACATTTCCATTTGTGCAAGATTCCTTCGTGCCAGACCTTATCAAATGCCTGAGTGATGTCGAGAAAAACTGCGTAACACACAGTATTGCTTCTTTTCGAACGTTTCTTGTATAGTGTTTACAATGCGATGAACTTGTTCGATAGTACTGTGTTTTCTCTAAACCCAAACTGGTGGTTTGGTATAACAAACAGTCTATGACAACGTCTTTAATACGCTTTATTATCAAACTTTCAAAGAGTTTTGAAAAAATTAGACTAATTGGTCTGTATGAAGAGACGCTTGTTGGGTCCTTTCCAGCTTTGGGAATCATGGTAATTTGGGCAATTTTCCATGAGTAAGGAAAGAATCCAGTGCGTATTATAGCATTTAATATATGCAAGAGATGCATTGTGGCTATTGCTGGGAGCTCTTTTATCATTTGGCCCGTAATCAGATCACGCCCTGGAGGTTTTTTGGCATTGAGTTCTTTGATAGCGTTAGTCAGCTCCTTTTTGGTAATCGAGATACCATTGACGCTAGGGATAACATCAACCGCCGTTAGAGAACGGTCGGAACTAGCAAGATTAGGGGTGAAAACTTGCTCCAAATGATTTGATTTGCGAATGCTCTCATCAGTTTTAGGGTTTAATGGTGGGGTACCTTTCAGAATATTTGCGTGAGAAGGCTGTGCTTAGCTGGCAGAGATTTCACGTAAAACTGTTACGGGCGGAACAGTTTTAACTTGTTTTGGCTGAGGTGCAAATTGCTTTTTTATATGAGCGTATACAGTGCAGCCTCTGTAGTTTGCAGTGTGATTTTCACCACAGTTGCTGCATTTTTTGACACTGGAGTCATCTTTGGGCTTTGTGCAGTTTTGTGACATGTGGAGATCACCACAAACGACACATACACTGGGAAGTGTTCAGTATTTTCTAGTGTGCCCAAATTCTTGGCAGTTCAGGCATTGAACTGGTCCAATTCGCTTGTGTATATATAATATGAACTCCAAACTAGTGATGAAACAACGTCCACCATCTTTGCACAACAAAATAAGGAACTGGCTGCAATTGAGACAAATATTGAATCTTAATGTCCGCCTCAAATGTAAAGAAGACATAGATGAAGCTGTAGAAATATTTATACGTACTACTCAGCAAGCAGCCTGGATGTCTACTCCAGAGTTACACCTATCCAAGCGATGTTCAAAAACTGACGCATTAAGAAAATTCTGGTTGAGAAACGTAAACTACGAAAAACATGGCAAACTACGAGGTATCCAAGTGATAAAACTAAATTTAACAAGGCAACAAAGGCACTAAAACAGCTACTATACGACAGAAATAACAATAAGTTTCAGAGTTTTCTGGCAAACCTTTCATCCACAGAAGCAACGGACTACATACTACGGAAAGCTACTCAATCTTTAAGGCTACCAACCATATATGTTCCCCTAATAAGAACGAGTAATGGGTCGGCCAAGTGTGACGAAGTTACATTTGCAGAACTTTCTTCACATGTCTTTGAGCCATTTCCATCTGTCACGCATCATGCCAAAAACGAAATTTTGAGTTTCTTACAGTCTCCAGGTGAATTAGAGCCACAAATATCACGATTTAGGCAAAAAGACATAGAAAGAATATATGTGAAGCTAAAAATAAACAAAGCGCCGGGAAACGATCTCATCACAGGAAAAATCCTAAAGCAACTATCTGAAACTGGATTGCAGTACCTAACTCAACCGTATAATGGTGTTAAAACTCTTGGTTACGTCCCTCTACAGTAAAAAGTAGCAAAAATAGTCGTTATATCAAAGCCTGGGTAACCGAAGGAGGAAGTAACATTCTACAGACCCATTAGTTTCCTGCCCATTGTTTAGAAGATGCTAGAAAACTTCTCTTTAAAAAAATAATACCCATTCTTGAAGAAAAATACCTAATACTTAACCATCAGTTTGGGTTTAGAAAACAACACGCGACCACTAAATAGGTACATCGAGTATACAAGGAAATTAGATAAGTTTTTGAAAGTACAACAGCAATGTACTGCCACATTTCTTGACATCACCCAACCGTTTGATAAAGTCTGGCACCCTGGATTAATTTAGAAATTAAAACTTTGTAAACACTGAATAACTTGCGCACCCGACCTGTTGCTTGATGCGATGATATATTTGACGTGGAAGAGGCAGGATTGTTCCCTGTACGAGATGTAGACAGCGTGGTAGGAGAGCTCAAATCGGAAACGGCTTCCAGCGTTTGGAACCGTTCCGTCAAAAAATCGTCCAACTGCTTCCATTGCGGGAACATCAGTCTTGGGTTTTAACGATTGTTCCCAGAGAGAAAGAGAATTTTTTGGTAAACGAACTGAGCATAAGAAAACAAACATAACATTTAAATTAGAGGTGTCAATCTTGAGTAATGTTTGCGCCGCGATACTTCGTTGCAGCTCCTTAAGAGCGGGGCCAGAATCAAACTTACAATATGGGAGGTTGAAAAGCGTCTTAAGTTGGTTGTTTATTAAGATACAAAAATGCAATTCAACGGCGGCTGCATAAACGAGAGAGAAAAGGCACTCGTGTGCAACGAATATAAAGATTGCGGCATATGAATGTATGTGCGTTCGTATGATATATGCGTATATTTTAAGTTGAAGCGGCCTTTACTTACCTTTATATTTCTTTTAGTTAAAAAATAACCACACTAGCCACTAACCTGATTCTTCCCAATATCTAGATGTTGATATATGTAGTCTGCAGGAACTGGCCAGGAACCTCCTCACAGCAATATGATGGAAAATCTGTGATGATAGCCGGACTAAGATCCGGATCGAAAAAATGATCACGCAGAAAATTATATTTTTAACAGATTAAATTTACATTTGATTTTATGTTATATATAAATTTTCAAGTACAAAGCTTATTTTATTTAATTCAAAACTGATGCTACTAAGTCCGTTTGTTCAGTCCCACGATGCGTTCAGCTTCGAAATCCAAAACGGAAAGAAAGAGTATGTCTCGAAACTTCTAAAGCAGACTCTCATGCAATGTCTGCAGCCAAACGCACGCCAGTGGCGTGAGCAATATATATATACATATATATAAATATATACATTTGTATACATTTATATAACTACATATACATATACATACACATATAAATATAACGAATGGATGGCGGATGCAAGCAGTAAGACAGCTATCTGGGTTCTAAATGGCTAGTGCTTTCAGCAAAAAATGGCAACCAGAGATAACAGCTACACCTGGATTAAACACGATGGTTTATATTTCTTCCCCTGTTATGCCCCGCCTAGCATGAATATAAACGACTTTGAATGCATGCTCACTACTATGGCGGGAGCGGCTCGGCGGGGACTAAATGCTTGGTCCACGGCTTGGGGAACCAGTTAAAGGGGCCTAGGCCTCCACAGCCGACTGATGCCGCTCTAATGAGAATGCACAACCAGGGATAAGCCCAAAATGGTGATATACCAGCGGTCACCACCAGCGACTTACATGTTGCATTGGGGAAAATCAATGACAAGAAGGCTCCAGGTCTGGACGGCATCCCGAACGTGGCTCTAAAAGCGGCAATAAAGACGAGGCCAGTAGTCTTTATGAATATGTACAATGCCTGCATTAGGGATGGGTGTTCCCTGCTTGATGGAAACGGCAACGACTGGTGTTACTGCTAAAGTCGGGGAAACAACCAGACCAACTTTTAGCATATCGGCCGTTGTCTATGTTAGACACCATGGGCAAAGTCTGGGAAAGAATTATTTGCGAACGACTCCAGGAAGTGCTTGAAAAGAAGGGGAAGCTCTCCGAGCGGCAATATGGTTTCCGAAGGGGACGTTCAACGGTAGACGCAATCCAAACGAGTGGCGAACGATGGCGTTACGGCACGAAAAAATATTGCGCGGTGGTCACGCTGGACATAAAAAATGCGTTCAACTCAGCGAGCGGGCAGAGTTTTACTCTATGACACGGATGCAGGAGTTGGACGCTATGAAATCACGGGTGGCGTCCCGCAAGGAATTGTACTAGCCCCCACTCTCTGGAACGTCTTGTACGATGGCGTACTACGTTTGGACCTACCAACAGAAGTAACAATCATCGGGTACGCAGACGATATCGCTATGGTGGCAGTCGCAAAACACATCCCCACGCTGCAGACGAGATGCAACGATGCAATTGTGCGTGTGAGTGAATGGCTCAGCAGGGCAAAGCTAGAACTGGCAGTTCAAAAATCAGAGGCAGTGCTACTGAGTACCAGAAAGATGAGCGAGATCCATCAAATTATATCCCAACCACATCTTCGGTACCTAGGAGTACACTTTGATTCCAGGCTCACGTTCAAAGCGCATATTAAAGCGGTCTGCGAAAAAGCTACCCGGGTAAATGGGGCACTCACACGCTTGATGCCGAATATAGGCGGTCCACGCTCAAGCCATCGAAAGCTGCTATCAACGGTAATAAGCTCCATCATACTGTATGCCGCCCCAATATGGGTGGAGGCCACTAGGGTGAAAACATACACCAAATGCATACAGTCAGCTTATCGACTCAGCGAGCTAAGTGGGGCTAGTGTTTTCCGTGCTGTATCGGACGCAGCAATTGGGTCATAACTTGTAAACTGAACATTTACTTGCTGGCACCGCCTTTATAAACAGAGAGCAAGACCCACAAACGTCGCCAAAGTAGTGGAAAGAGCCAATACGATTGCGGAATGGCAACGCAAACGGACAAATGTAGATCGGCCTTCAGGCTGATCCCATGCATAACAAGATGGGTAACAGGAAAGCATGGAGAACTAAACCACTGTGTCACCCAGCTACTAAGTGGTCACGGATTCTTTAAGCAGTACCTATTTGAGCGGAAGTTTGAGGAGGATCCGTACTGCCAGCACTGTCCGGGGATGCACGAAAACGCTCAACACGTGATATTCTACTGCCAGCAATTCAAGGACGTTCGGGAGACACTGGGTGTTGTCTTAGAGGAGCCATCAACAATGGACAACCTCTGTGAGCACATGTGCGATACGCTCACTAAGTGGGAAGCAGTTTGCGCGGCAGCGGCCACCATTATGATTGCGCTGCGAAAAGCAGAACGCGTTGCTGAACGAAATAGCCAGCGCCATGCAGATGCGGAACTCGAGGTACATAGGTTAGGTTAGGTTAGGTTAACGTGGCAGCCGGTCTAAGGACCAGCTCACTTAGACCACACGTCAAACCAGCCCTAATAAAGCGCATGATTGGTTTGACCTTCGGGCTAGACAAATCTGTAAGCTAAAAGCGTATTTGCCTAAAGAGCCCGCTCTGCTTCTAGCCAGAGCGGGGTAACTACAGAAGAGATGCTCCACAGTCTCCTCAGTATTCATGAGAGAATACTCCCAGCCTGAGAACATGTCTGCCGAACAGCCAGTGACCAGTTACACAAGCCACAACCTTACGAGATATTCTCTCTCAACAGGGCAAGAAAGTCTCTACATTTCCTTTTATTAACTTCCGGCCACATTAGCATCGTCGTTAAGTAAGTGCCCTCTTGTGTCCAAGACCAGTTAGTCTCACGCACGACCCTATCCTTCAGCATCAGTTTACAAGTGTCATTTGGTATTCCAACCTCGCATCTGTCCGTGCATAATGGGAAGTTGGTACCCCGTCTGGCTAAGCCATCAGCCTTTCAGTTCCCCTCAATATCCCTATGCCCCGGAACCCATATAAGGCGTACCCTGAAAACGGTACTGATATCATTTATGGCTGCCCGGCAGTCCTGAGCAATCTTTGATTTCAGTGCCACCGAGTTCATTGACATGATGGCCGCCTGGCTATCCGAGTAGATATTTATAATATTTTTTGTTACGGCATGTCTATTTAAGTAGACGGCTACCTCCTTTATGGCTAGGACCTCTGCTTGATAAACACTAGGTTCATACTGACACAAAGACAGACGTGAGCAGTAAATGCTCTTACGGCCTCCCGACGTAAAACCTAATCAGTGTCCCCGGGGGGGAAACACCGTAATGACGGTTTGAAAGCAATGCCTACCACTCGAAAAGCCGCGCCAAAAAAATTGACGTCCGTCTCTTCGCCGCAGTATTTGACTCCTACTCAAATACATGAAAAACTTGGTGATTCACCACTACCACGAAATTGGTTACAGCTGCTTGAAGAGAAGCTTCAACTGCAGCAGGAGTGCATTGTTAAGCAGGTGACTCAAAGCATAACTGAAGCTGTCAAACTAGCTGAAGAGAGAGTTATGCAGAGAATGAGTGAGTTATCTGGTGAGCTAATCAATGTCAGTCTGCTGTGGCAAAAATGGAGAAGCGGGTTGCTGTTGTGGAGGAGATGGATGCTGATAATCGGGCTCTTGGACGTGAGGTAGCCACGTTGCGTGATAAAGTGGCCAAATTTGAGAACGATGCGGTATCCTCTGATTTGATTATCAATGGTATTCCCCATGCTGCAGCTGAAAATGTGTCTGCTATTTTCTCACAAGTTTGCAAAGCGGTTAATGTCAGTACTTCACTAGTGAGAGAGGCATTCCGTCTGAGAAGTAAGGGAAACCTGAGCAAAACCACTACAGCTCCGATTTTGGTGAAACTCCACTCGGCACGTGATAGAAGTCAGTTGCTCAAGCACATTGCTGGCTTCCGCAAGTCCAGTAAAAGGCCGCTGTTGCTAAATGATATTGGGGTTCAGGGTGACAGCTCGTTTTATGTACATGAGAGTCTAACGATTAACAATCGTGAAATATTGCGTCGGACCAATGAGCTCAAAAGACAAAAACTTCTAGTGTCAGCGTTTACAATTCGGGGCCGAGCCTTTGTGAGAGCCGATCCGTATGCTGAAGCAATAGTAGTGAGTAGCAGAGAGAGCGTAGATGCAGTTGCCGGCAGAAGCTATACTGGAGCATAAAACTCAACTTTTACTTGATTATTTTAATTTATTATTCTATTTAATGTATTATTCTATTTATTTTATTTTAATTTATTATTCTATATTACTCTCAACTTCACTATTTAGTTTCTTCTTTATTTTTATTGAAGTGTTTAATTGCACATTTACATATATTAATAGCTTAAATGCTCTCTCTCTATATGCCTTGTGCTCGACTATTTTTTTAAGTAATTTCCTCTTCTCTACTATCTGCTTCTTCTATTACTGTAGTGCTTATTGTTGTGTTGCTGATATGTATTTTTATGCTAATTATGGGTGATGAAGTTTCTGCCTCCAGTGACGTTCATAAAACATTGATTGGCGTTTTATGCAGCCAGCACTCTGGATTAAACATTGTACATTTTAATGCGAGGAGTCTAAGTGATTCTAAGATGGATTATGTTAGACACTGCTTTGAGAATTCATCTGTTGATGTAATTTGTGTATCCGAAACCTGGTTGCATGAAGGTATAGGTGACTCTTGCCTGAATATAGGTAATTACAAGCTTTTTCGAAACGATAGATTAGACAAAAAATGCGGGGGTGTGGCAATATATTGTAAAAGTAATTTAAGAGTGAATTTGTTGAATATGTCTGGAGGCTCAGATGTGGAATTTCTAAATGTTGAAATTTATGACAATAGCACAAAAGTTTTTCTGTCGTGTGTATATAATCCTTATCGTTACTGCTGTTTGGATCCGTTCTTTGCTACTTTGTCAAATTGTGTAATCGATTATGATCATTTTATTGTGTGTGGTGATTTCAATATAAACATGTTATGTAAGGACAGTCTTGCCAAGCAATTCATTTGTAAAATTTCTGAAGTTGGACTGCAAGTGCTGAATACCAGTATGCCAACACGCTTTGCAGATAATGCTTCTCCAAGTTTGTTGGATGTTTTTCTGGTTTCGGATATTTCTTCAGTTATGATCTTTGACCAATTATCGTTTATATCCGACCACGATCTAATTTTTTGTTCAGTGAATGTAAATCTAAACCCAGTGGTTGCTAAAAATTCTTTTTCCTTTCGAGACTATAAATCAATTAATCTTGATTCTTTGTTTAATGACCTGTCACTTATTAATTGGTCTGAATGTAGGCTGTTTAGCTCTGTGAATGAAAAGCTGGATTCTTTAATGTACAGAATTGGTGCCTTGTTTGACTTGCATGTTCCACTTGTTACTCGTTCTGTCACTAACAGCAGTTGTCCCTGGTTTACGAAGAATGCCCAATTGGCTATTAAAAAACGGCATAGAACATACAATCAGTGGAAAAGAAATCCAACTGCATCTAGATGGGAAGAGCACAAAAGAGCTAGAAATGATGCAAATTCTATTATTAAATTGGCTAAGCGCAGATTTTTCATGTCCAAACTATGTTTGGCACGACCTTCCAAGCAGCTGTGGAATAATTTGAGACAAGCTGGGGTATGCAATGGGAAATCTGAAGATTGTCGGATTGATCCGGGTATTCTGAATGACTATTTTGGTAGTAGTTCAGTGTCTGCTGATGATATGTCTGCTGTAGTTGCGAGGGACTGTGTTTCTGAATGCCCATTTGTGTTTGAGTTTATTTCTGTGGGTGAAGATGATGTTGCTCGCTGCGTCAACAAGATAAAGTCAAATGCTGTCGGAGAAGATGGAATTCCTATTAAATTTATTAAACTTATTTTGCCTTTCATTCTAAGCCCGTTGACCCATATAATTAACCATTGTTTAACGAGCTCCTGCTTCCCCAGTATTTGGAAAATAGCGACGATTATCCTTATAGCTACAAAGTCCAATGCAAATGTACCGTCTGATTTCCGTCCTGTAAGTTTTTTGTAGGCTTTATCAAAGGTATGTGAATCTCTCATGGCTGAGCAAATCTCAGAACACGTCAGAAAATTTGACCTTATTTCCCCACTCCAATCTGGTTTTCGGCCTGGACACAGCTGCTCCACTGCTGTTGTTAAAATATTGGATGACATCAGAGAGTCATTTGATATGAGACATTTGACCTTGCTTTGTCTGTTAGATTTCTCTAAAGCATTCGATTCTGTAGATCACTCATTACTATGTGAAAAGCTACGGTTAAATTTTGGTTTTTCCAGCTCGGCGGTCCGTATGTTAAATAGTTACTTGGTTGGAAGGTCTCAAAGGGTTAGGGTGGGAAAGAATGTGTCTGCGTTCAGTAATTCAACCTGTGGGGTGCCTCAGGGGTCAGTGCTTGGTCCACTTTTGTTTACACTGTTCATAGATGACATTTTCAGTAAGTGTCGTCATGTTACCATGCATGCATATGCTGATGACCTTCAATTGTATTTGTCCAGACCTATTGGTCTCATTGATGATTTATGTGCTAGGGTAAACGAAGACTTGATCATAATAGCAGAATGGGCTATAGCTAATAGGCTGAAGCTCAACTCCCAAAAATCATATGTCCTCCCGATTTCCAAGTCTGGTTACCCTTCCTCTGATATACCGACAATTTCACTAAATGATACAAAACTTAAATTTGTTGGAAAAGTAAAAAACCTTGGATACCACATTAACTCCGTACTATCCTGTGAGGATCACATAAATTCAGTGGTGAGTAAGGTATACTATACCTTACGGAATTTGAGGAGGACTGCATCATTTGTGCCTGCTGAGACCAGAAGGAGGTTGGTGCTTCAGCTTATTGTGCCGATCATGACTTACTCAGAGGTTGTTTATGGTAAACTTGACTCGGGTTCCAGGCATAAGTTGCAGGTGGCATTCAATAATGCTACAAGATATATGTATATGGTTTAAGAAAGTTTGACCATATCAGTAAGTTTTGCAATCAGGTCCTTGGTTGCAATATTTTTAATTATATGGATGCTAGAAATTGCATATTTCTACATAACTTAATATACACGCGAACACCTAATTATTTGTTTGTAAAGTTGAAGTTTTGTAAATCGAGGAGAAATATGAACCTCTTAGTCCCTAATTACAAGTATTTAAACTCGAATAGACTATTTTTTGTGAACGCCATCAGGTTGTGGAATTCGTTGCCTTTGGCAATTAGGAGTATATCAAGTAAGCACAACTTTAAGCAAGCAGTTTTTCACTACTTCTCTTAATGCTATTTTTTTTTTTTCTCTTTTCTGCTTTTCTAATTTTTGTTTCCTTTTTGTTTATTCATTGTTTTTCTGATCTGACTTTTCCTTATTTCAGAAAAATTATTTATTTTTAAAGTTAATTATTTATTTATTCAATTATTTATATGTTAATTATTTATTTATCTGATCTTAACTTATTTATTTGTCTGATCTAATAATTTAGTTTAATTTAACTTACATTCTTAGTCTTATTTTAAGTAATTTTTGTTATATATAATTCATTGTTATTCGGATACTTCTTGACGCATTTAAAAGACCCTGTCTTATATGTGAACGCTTTAAAATAAATTCAAATTTAAATTTAATTTAAATAAAAAAAAAAAAAAAAAAAAAAACACTACGATAGACTGCATGGGCATAATAACGAAGAAATAAACGAGTTCTTACATCTAAAAGAAACCACCATGCGCCGTTTAAACAGAACTCGACCAAACGACCTAATGAACTAAGAAATCCAGCCTACACACATTAGTAGTAGTATTATAAATGTTAATAATTATTTTAAACATAATTTGTATTATAATTGATAAATCAATTATAATAAAAATTATGTATAAAATAATTATATAAAATAATGTATAAAATAATTATACAAATTTATTATATATAATTATATAATAATTATGTAATAAATTTGTATTATAATTGATAATAAATCAATTATAATAAAAATTATGTATAAAATAATTATTTACATAATATATATATATATATATATATATATATATATATATATATAATATATATATATATATATATATATATATATATATATATATATATATATATATATATATATATATGTTTATATCTAGTTCGGGACAGTAGACACCTGCCCCAAAACCGTCCTCCATTTTCGAGCCATCCGTCAATAGGTTGAAGGTTTTGCATTTTGCATTCATTCTTATACGCCTCTCAATAGTTCCTTTTATTTATTTTCACTGGCTAAGAATAGGAGTCGCATAATCCGTATCTGCGTAATTGGCATAATTTCGCTTTAATCAAAAATGTACTTCGCAATTTTTTTTTTATTTCAAATGTATTTATAATCGACTGGTCCGTCCCACTGCTATCATAATGTGAATAACGATTTATTTGTCGCGGAAACGAATACAATGAAAGGAAACAAATTCAAAAATCCAATCGAATATTATTTTTTCTTTGTTGCTCACAGCAGAGTGTTGAAGCGTAAGTTTCGCAGAATGGGAAAATAAATTTAAATTTAAATTTGCGAACTCCGTGATATTCTCTCACAACACGCAAACAAAATAAAACTAATGTGGATTCCCGGACATGCTGGAATTCAAGGAAAAAGCAAAGCAGATGAACTAGCAAAATTTAGCGCAACAGCTCCAATAATAAAAAAATCAACCCAACACAAACTGGACAACAAGCAAGCAATATCTAATTTCTATATCTCTATGAAACAACAAGAGTGGCAAAGCTACCAACACAACTGTAAATTAATAAACCCATCCGGAAAAGCACCAACATATCCTTCAAATATTGCAAAAAAATATCTTCAAAAGTACATCCGCTTCAGAACAGGACATACGAGATTAACCCACTCCCACCTATTTATACCGTATTCCCCGCCACCATGCCCAATCTGGAACCAAACCACCGTCTCCTTCCCGCACATCATATCAGAATGCAACATGACAGACCAGATATGCCTCAAATATAATAAAACAATAAAAGAATTGATAACAAACATAACAAACGAAAACATCCCCATATTCATAAAAATACTAAGATCCTCCGAAATATTTTTTGAAATTTGACGCATCTACTATAATAAAATAAAATATAGGCCGAAACCCATAGCCGTTAGTGCCTTAGATTCAAGCTTAGCATTAAGTTTTTTGTATAATTAATTATACCAATAAACACCATATAAAAAAAAAAAAAAATAATAATAAAAAAACAAATCTTAAAACTAATGTATTAAATATGCTCTTTGCCTATTGCTTGGTGCTATTTGGGTTCATCTAGTGTATTCATATATATTAATTAATTATAATTTAAAAAGACGAGGGAAAGAAAATTTAATATAAATACATATTACAGATTAGTTTGTAAATAAGTTTAGAAACATGGATCCTTTAGACGTGAAGCAGAATTTTGGTGGAGGAGACTTCTTCGGATGATTTTACAGGCGATTCAGGTATTTCTGCCATGATTCTATGATTTCTTCTTCTATAGTGGATATAAGTATATCATTGTGAATGTTTTTATGTTTGAGAAACCACGGTGCGCAGGTAATTATTCTTTGGATTTTCGACTGTGCCCTTTGGAGAAGTTCTAGGTTTGAGGTTCAGGCACTACGCCAAAGTTGCACCCCATATGTCCATATGCTTTGAATAGAAGGACTTTGTATTCCAGGCTGCTGTGAGTTAGAACCAAGCTGCCTGCGCGTAGTGTTTCACCTCATCGACTCCTAACAGATGCCAAACATTCTGTGTGATTAGCATGTGTTAAAGTTATTTAAGAGAAACACATACTTTTAGGGTCTAAGCATTTTAAATTAATATTATCTGTGTAATATTTATTATGTAAACTTTTAGGGTGTTACAGTTCCGCAGTCGAGTCAACGAAAGGCATTGTAATTTGGAATGCAACGTCGATACTTTTACAGTAGGTCAGTTGACTTGACCAACTGACACCAATTAACAGGTGCGGAACTGGGACACCAGAAAGGTCAGTTCACAGACTGAGAGTACTGTTTGGAAATAGTATATAAGAACTAGTATTTTAAGAATAAATCTTCTTGATATTTTGAATCTAAAAGATAACCTGTCTCGTTTATTTGGAAGTGTCTTGAAGTTTACAGCCACGTGCCCAGCGAACCGAGAAAGGACGTCTCCCGACAAGCAACGAAGGACCCCAAAATTTTGGCGCAACCGGTCTTAAGGACCTACAGGAGGAATCCCAGGGCAAGGAACCCTGAAGCAGTGAAGCTTCCTGCAACGAATTCAAAGAACCCTAGGAATAAGATGTCATCAGATAAGATAATGGTGAGTAGAGTGTATAGTAGCGTAATTTAAGTAGGTACTTCTGACACACTGAAGGCGCCGTAGCGCTGGTCAAAGAAGTCCCAACATATAGGCCCGTTTGCGCTGTTGCGCGCAGCTTTGTATGGGCAAACATATACCCTCAGTATGACCGGACGGTCTATGTATGTAGTCCTAGCTGTGAGGATTTTTTTTGTAGGGGACTCGAGTTTATTTGACGATAGGGACGTTTATATTGTTTGTTAAATTTAAGTTAATTATTTGACATTATAAGCTTAGGGTATTAGGCAATAATACTTCAAGAAGTACTTACAGCACGGGTTGTTTCGTCAAATTTTGAGTAGTTCCGTAACTACGAATGAAAATATAATATTTTGCACGGAGAAGCAAAGCAGCTGAACACAGCATTTTACTGAAATGGGGATGTGTCAGTAGTGCTATAATTATTTTTTGTATTTGGAAATTTAGTTGATAGGGAGGAAAATATGGAAAATAATTTCGAGCAACCAATAACATTGTCAAAATGGGTTCATAGAGAAATATTGACACAATCGTAAATACGTATTGTTGTAAATAATCAGTATTTACCTTCAGTAGTTGCGCAATTAATTGAGTATAATTTTTTTCACTACGTGATTCGAGTAATTTTATTTTTTTCCGCGGCATTACACTACAGTTGTCTTCCTATGTGGAATAATGTTTGTTTTATTAAATAATAAAAATTAAATCTTATTGGTGTACTATTTCTCGATTTAGTAGAAACGAAATCATGTTTAGTGACAACATAATCAAAACAACGTGAAAGTTAGGTGCTTAGTATTATGCGGCAAATTTTAGTTGTAGCACATTAGTTTGAGTTCGTCATGTACCTCTCAGATTCGGGAGAAGAGAATCTGGAAACCCCCACAGAGAGTAACGCTAACTTTTTATCAGAAATTAAGAAAGCACCTAGAAGTAAAATGGGCATTCTGGAAGTTGCTCATGCGGTGGAGAAGTTGGTGCCCATGTTCTCAGGAGTCGAGTTGTATGATCTGAGAACTGAGATACGGCGCTTCAAAGAAGGTTGTGAGCAGAGTCTTCCGGGAGCAGAAGGGGAACGCTTAATAAAGTGTATTAGACAAAGAACAACAGGTGATGCGTTTGATTTACTAGCGCATAGCTCAGTAAGCACCCTGCCGGAGTTATACGCACTTTTAGATCGGACACATTTAAAACAAAAGTCGTACGACTGTCTTGTACGGGAAATACAGGAATCAACTCAGAAACCAGGGGAGGAATTGAGAGCCTGGGGACGAAGGCTCCAGTCTCTGGGGAACGCTACTGAGCCAGAAGCCAACAGGCAGTTTCCAGGAAACGTTGCAGCATACAAGGTTTAAGTAGAACGAGCTATGATTTCTGTGTTTAAGGCAGGTCTGATAAATAGGGACTTAGCTAATTATACTCTTCATCTCACGCAGAGGAGTATGGCAGAGCTAGTGGAAGCGGTTTCTTCCGCTGAAGCAGCAATGACAACAGGTGGAATCTGCTGGAATGATGCGCTTGCAGAGGTAGGACCAGTACAGCAGCGGAACCCAAGTGGAGTCGGCAGATTGATGGGCCAAGTTCCGCAGACAAAGAGACCAAGGATTCCTAGTCGAGAGATTCCAGCCGAGGAAACCCATTTGCTCATTCTGCCGTAAGCAAGGTCATACAAGGCATGACTGCATTGCACGCAAAAACACGCCCTACTGTATGGAGTGTCAAACATATGGTCATGAGGCAAGTAGACAATGCCAAGTAGACACTAAATGGGATCAAAGTAGATGGCAGCCAGGTACGAGGTGCCCGGATCCACCCTTGAGAGACGGCAGGGGTAGTAAGAAATCCTTTCAACACTGGGAGTGGTCAGCAGCGACCAAATTGGAATTCTAGAAGTGAACCAAGGATAAGCAACACCCAACAGGGGATGAAATGCTTCTCATGTGGACGAATGGGACATCGGGCAGCGGAATGCAGGGATAGACAATTCCAACAAAGGATCCAGGGAAACTTCCAGCGGCCCAGTCGAGGCCAGTAGACTGGAAAGCCAAAAGAAAGGAAGTAATAGTTAGGCCGGAAGTACGTGTGACTGGTAATGTAGGAATTACAGTCCAGGAGAAGGAGGAGCAAGAGGCTCTTCAATACCACGTACCATGTAATGTAAGAACAATGGATCAAGATACAGAGGAGCAAGAGTCTTTCCGGGAAAATAATTTTTGATTGCGTGTTGATTTGGGTAACTGTGATGATTCTAGTACCTAGATTAAATTTTAAAAAGGTTAGATAATATAGACCAATGGTACGAGGATGTATAGTTAAGATATTCACGGTAATTTTGAGGGAGTATAGGATCGTAAAGAACAACTGTGGTGCATGGAGGAAATAATTTGAAGAGTTAGAAAGTAGATACGCGTCCATTTTGGAGTCAAAAGGGCGTTGTTTCGTTGTGAGCAGGATAGGTGATGCTTTTATCGAGATACCCTGCAAGGAGGCAGCTAGTGGTAACCTAGTGCTTTTGTTAGACTCAGGGGCGGATAATCGAGTGTTTTACGGAAAGGACTACCCAAAAGATGTAAGAACACTTAATGGAGCGTTTGGAGGATGCATCAGGACACTGGGGTCGCTCAGAATAGGGCACAGTGAAGTTAAGGGCATGAGTTTTAGAGTGCACGGAGTGGAATTGGATAGGGAAGGTAGCCCGGCCGATGGGATAATTGGCCGCGATATCCTCTGGGGTCGCACCATACTGGATGCGCTAGAAAAGCATTTATCATTTTATGATGATAATAAGAATATAATCCTTACTTTTCCATTAAAGTCATGGCAGGAATGAACCGTGAATAGGGCTAAGAATTGTGTGGAGGTAGTAAATGCAAGGTCAACCAGAGTAGTTACTATGCATGTAAACACGAAACTGAGGACTGTTGTTTTGCACAAGCAACAGCTAGGGGAGGGCGTATATATGTGAGAAACCATAACGCACGTTGATAAGGGTAAGGTGTACGCTTGTGTACTCCACGCCTCAGAAAAGGACTACCTGATGGATGAGGATTTTAGGGCTAAATTCACTAGCTACGATAATTTTAAAGAACCGAACTATAGATCGGTTAATCAGATTAAGCAGGTAGACATAAGAAAAAGGATGGAGAGGGTGCTAGAATCACTGAAGTTAGACCCAAGCGTAAATTTAGAAGAAAATGCATCAATAGAAGCCATTTGTACGTCATTCCATGACATATTTTTGCTGGAAGGAGACCAGATGACATATACACCAGAGGTAGAGCATGAAATACCTACTAGAGTGGATCAAGCACCAATTACCCAGAAACAGTACAGATTGCCACAAGCTCACAAAGATGAGGTAAATAGGCAAGTGGAAGGAATGTTAAAAGATAACATAATTTCACCGAGTATCTCGCCTTGGAACTCACCAATAATTTTGGTACCAAAGAAGGGAGGTGCTCAGGGTCAGAAGAAGTGGAGAATGGCCGTCGATTTTAGGAAATTGAACGACGCCACTATCAAGCAAGTGTTCCCGATACCAAGGATAGAAGAAATTCTGGATCAATTGGGACACAGTAGATATTTTTCTACACTTGATTTAGCGAGTGGCTACCATCAAGTTCTGGTGGATACCCAAGATAAGCAGAAAACCGCGTTCAGCACCGGTTTAGGGCATTATGAGTTTAATAGAATGCTGTTTGGATTAACAGGAGCACCGGCTACTTTCCAACGGCTAATGAACCATGTGCTAACAAGCTTACAAGGGTTAGATTGTTTTGTGTATCTGGATGATATTGTAATTTATGGGAAGAACTTGCAGCAGCATTCGAAACGATTGTGCAAGGTGCTCCAGAAGTTACGAGAACACAATTTAAAATTGAACACGGAGAATTGTCAATTTTTGCGAAGTGAGGTGGTATATTTAGGCCATCGTTGCTCAGAGGCAACTGCCTGACCCGCAGAAGGTGGAATGCGTTGAAAATCTAGCGATTCCGAGAAACAGAAAGGAAGTGCAAGCATTCCTAGGACTAGTGAACTATTACAGAAAGTTCGTAGAAGGACTAGCCGGAATTGCGTTGCCGATTAATAAGTTGCTACGAAAAGAAGCAAAGTTCGAATGGACAGAAAGCTATCAGAAAACATTCCAGAGGCTAAAAGAGATAATTAGCTCGCCACCGATTTTGGCGTACTCCGACTTTGAGCAAACTTTTTTGTTGACCACTGATGCTAGCAATGAAGCATTAGGGGCAGTATTGTCACAAGGTACTCGGTAATGACCGACCAATAGCATTCGCAAGCAGAGCGCTTAGTGAGACGGAGAAGAGATACTCTACAAAAGAGAAGGAATTTCTAGCCATAGTATGGGCTACAAAGAATTTTGGGGCATATCTGCTAGGTCGCTTATTTAAGATATACACTGATCACCAGCCGTTGAGAGGCATAGCCAATTTGAAAGTCCAAACGTCTAGGGTAACCAAGTTCAGACACAAATTGTCTGAGTATGATTTTGCAATCATATACAAACCTTGGGAAAGGAATCTGAATGCGGACGCACTCAGCAGAGTACCGCAGGCACAGTGGTGCAAACGAGGGCCAAAGCACGGTCAGATAAGGAGAAGGCCGAGAGAATGCAAGAAAATAAAATTGATGCGACAAGAGATGTTAGCAATACGGGTTTCGATGCCAATAAACAAACAGCCAGTAATATGGAATGGCTGGAGGATAAAAAAGATATCCAGGCTGTGTTAAAGGGTTTCCATGATTCACCTCTAGGTGGACTCCGGGGATTCTGGAAAACTCATGACTCAAGGAAGACGGATCAAATTGGGATCAATGGTTGACCACTGCAATGCATGTACACAACAATACTGTGCATGTATCAACGCAGCAAACTCCGTTTAGGGCGCTCTACGGGTTTGATTTCAACATATCAGCAAATTTGAAGCGCAAATGTGCGCCAGTGTACAATGCTGATGACCCCAATAAAGTGCAAAAATATCAGTTGCAGCGAGCGCACGAATTGGTTAGAGAAAACCACGATTGTGCTAAACGAGTAGCCAGGGAAGCCTATAACAAGGTACTAAACCCTGTAGTCTTTCATGTGGGTGACCAGGTAATAATGAAGAATCAGGCTAGAAGAAACAAATTCTCACCTACTTGGATAGGTTCGTATGTAGCAGCAGAGATCCGCAGCCCAGTTACAACAGTCGTAACAATTAAGGAAAAGAATAAAAAGCTACATAATAATTTATTGAAATTGTTCCACATTGGACCACACAGCTAAAGACATGTGTTAACAGTGTTTTACAAGTGTAAACACAAGAATAACAACGTAAACATGTATGTGTCTATATCAAATAACACAAACAGCTCCGATTTTCAAAGTCAAGGCAAACAGAAATGTGCCAGTTAAACTCGGGCGAGTGAAGCCTACGTAAGAAAAATATGCTCATTAGGCATTTTAGCGAATGAAGCACAGTTTTGATTATATGTGCTGTTCTTTTTGTTTATTGTACTTACTAGAATGGGGGGAAAAAAGAAAAAGAAAAATTTTGTTTTTAATTGTAAAAAAAAATATGAACAAAATAAAGAAATTAAAGTAAATGTTGACTATGATGGAGTAAAGCATATAAGGATAAAAAACCTATAAAAAAAAAATTTAAGTAAATGTGAAAAAAATGAAAGTAAATGGTAAACAGGAAAATATTAAAAAGAGGTATGGGTGATGGATAAGGTCATTCATACTATTAGAGTGAAAAAAAAAGAAATTTTGGGAGAAGAACATCGTGGGCATTAAAAGAGGCTATACTTCTGTGTACCGGGAAAAGGTAATAAATAAGAACAGAGAATTTGGGATTTGTAAAAATTTTACTCATTTTTTAAATATTTTATAATAAGTTTGGGGTTCGCACTTGGGAACCCCGGCACGGTGAATTCATCGATCCGGTGGAGCAGCACCGACAGGCGCCCTAGCACCTGCTCGACTTCGGGGTCCTCTGGTCTTAGCCTCATTGTAAACAGCAACCGCCAGGCGAGTGACACTTCTTTGGGGTAATCCCACTGCGTGGACACTTCCTCTAGGCAAGTCAGTAGATCTCTCGTCATATGGTGGTCAGAATCCCATGACCTGTCCATA
Organism: Clusia tigrina; assembly: GCA_920105625.2. Lineage (NCBI taxonomy): Eukaryota > Metazoa > Arthropoda > Insecta > Diptera > Clusiidae > Clusia > Clusia tigrina. Next base: position 158,698,031 of record OV050030.1, on the reverse strand, counting down.
AAATTTTGGATTTCGTGCTGCTCCAGAATCCTGGCTGCAGCGTGTAGCAGGGGTGACGCCTCCTCCGTCAGGGTATGTAACACCTGGGTGTGGTTGAGCGTGCAGCGTCCTAGGTTTAGAGTAGCATTCAGCATATTGTCAGATGCTTTGCGATTGATTATTGTGGGGAATACGCTGCGAAAGCATCAAAAGTCAGAACCCCGTCAGTGCGGGACTCTAACACCGCTAAAACCTCCTCTCGTCATTACGGTGTTTCCCCCCGCAGACACTGATTAGGTTTTACGTCGGGAGGCCGTAAGAGCATTTACTGCTCACGTCAGCATTAGGTCTGTCTTTGTGTCAGTATGTACCTAGTGTTTATCAAGCAGAGGTCCTAGCCCTAAAGGAGGTATCCGTCTACTTAAATAGACATGCCGTAACAAAAAATATTATAAATATCTACTCGGATAGCCAGGCGGCCATCATGTCAATGAACTCGGTGGCACTGAAATCAAAGGTTGCTGCATGAAAATGATCCTGAATTCCATCGTAAAATCATCTTGATTGATAAGGCCCATTTCCACCTCGGTGGCTACGTTAACAAGCAAAATTGTCGCATCTGGGGCTCGGAAAACCCAGGAGTTATTGTTGAGAAGCCTCTCCATCCGCAACGTGTGGCTGTTTGGTGCGGTTTATGGTCCGGCGGGGTCATTGGACCTTACTTTTTCGAAAATGAGGTTGGATCAACAGTTACGGTGAATGGATTGCGCTATCGAGAGATGATTAATGCTTTTTTAAGGTCGGAGTTGGATGGTATTGATCTGGACAACGTTTACTTTCATCAAGACGGCGCTACGTGCTACAAAGTAATGAAACCATTGGTCTTTTACGTGAAATGTTTCCGGGCCGTGTTATCTTTCGAAGAGGTGATCACAATTGGCCACCGACATCTTGTGATTTGACACCTTGGGACTTCTTCCTTTGGGGCCACGTGAAACATAAGGTGTACGTCAACAGCCCAGCGTCGATTCAAGACCTCAAAGATAGAATTCGTGAGGCTGTCAAGGACATAGGGCAGCAACTTTGCGATTTGGTTATGGAAAATTTCATGAAAAGGATATGTTCCTGTAAGCGTGGTCGTGGTGGCCATTTGGCTGCTGTTGTTTTTCATTAACGGCTTACGTTCCTGTTTATTATGAAATAAACATCCGATCATTTATCTCAAAAAATGGCATTTCTCTTTGAATACCAAAATAACATCTCTTATAGGAAACCCCTTTATATATGGATATATATCCTCGTGGACTGTCGGTATCTTAAGGTCGTTTCGTAGTATCCTGTTATGGTGCGTTAACAATTGTCCGCAAAAGTTTAGTTTGGAATCTTTCCATAATATTTATATTAGCACTCGTTGCTGAGCCTCACAGCTGAATTCCATATGTCCATATAAGTTTTATTATACTTTATTATCTAATGTTAGCTTCGAGTTGTAACCCATCAACCAATACATTGGACAACATATCATTATACTGCTGTTGTGATGAGTCAGTACATTCTGTTGATGGGGCATTGATTTTTTCTAGCTGCTGTACCACCTGCACATAGGTGCTTCCTGCTGGAACATGTTCTTTTTTTGTGAAGTAATAAACACTGGATTTGTCTACGACTTTCTCTCCAAGTGTTGGAAATGACTTTAGCTGCAATTCTTTATAAACTGTACATCCTCTATAATTGGCCGGATTGTTGCCTCCACAGAGAATACATTTAGGCTCTTGTTATCTATCCTTACGTTGGCAATCTAATGTTGTATGACTGCCAGCGCATTTCACGCATCTTATACTATGATTGAAGAATTTTTTCGTATGGACTTTGTCCACTGTTCAATTTCCCTTTTCTTTTTAGGTGGCACAAATTTATTTTTAGTGTACATAATAATGTCGATTTTATATAAGTCAGTATTATTTTTATTTTGTTTTACATTTACGTAAAACGCGGGTTTTTTGTTGTTCTTTGTTTAATGTTTGGTACGTTTGTCAAATCTCATACGTATGTCAAATCTCATACGTCTTAACTCATCACTTATTTCGTTTGTTGGCGTAATATGATGCAGGCCTTTCAAAACGACATTAAAATTTTGCTCTTCTTTTGGTTTGTAAGTATGAAATTTTGTATTTCTGTCTACAAGAGCTTTTGTAATAATTCTGTATTTATCAGCTGTCATTGGTTGAATTTTAATTTTATTTTCTTTCAAAAATTTCAACTAATATTGCATATCTACAACGTAGTAGCTCCAATATTGGCTGCACATTGTTTACTCCAAAAACATAGATTGGAGGTGGTTTTGGAACTTTATGTTTTTCAATGTGCGGGATATTACAGTAATTTTCTTTTTCAGTTAAAATAGAAAATTTGTTCGAATTTGCAGGGAGATCCAGCCAGTAATTGGCTAACCAGAATTGTTTTGATTTAGTTTGATATGCTGGTTCTGGACTCGATCTAGCGCGTTTCAGAGTGTTTTGAGTTCTTTTAGTCGGGGATTTCTTTTGATTACCTAATTTAAATGTTTTGCTTCCTACTTGCTTGGTTTTATTTTGGTTCCTGTTGGGGTTTGGTTTTAGTAAATTTTCTTTTCCTCAAATCTTACGTTGCATTGTTCGTGCTTATTGACATTTTCATCAATTTGAAACGACCGATGTTCTTATTGTTGTACTGTTCAACGAAGCAGTTGTCGTATTCACACTGCTTGGAGTGGTTATAGGGCCAGTCAAGGCAATATTTGTTCTTAAATTTTTCAGACATACGGAACTTATTGTTGGTAGTTCCGCGGTCAGAGGTATAACATTAAATATACCTGTTGTTTGCTGTGGTTGGAGTTCATATTATATAAAAGGTGAATGATCAGAATATAGATTTAAAGACATTACTGCTGTGACATTGTTTAATGCAATGCCTTTCATTACGATAAAATTTATGACTGATTTCACAGTTCTATCTGGTGATTTCTCAGTTTGTTCAGTTGGCTTTACAATTTTTAAAATTTCAGCGAACGTGGTGGCTGGTTGTATTTGGCTTTGGTTTAATAGAGCATTTAGGGGATTTTTGATCCGAGTTGTAACTACTTCTTTTTTATGAAGTGTGGGATACATTTTTTGCTGGAGTTCCTTATAAACTGTACAACCCTTATAGTTTGATGGGTGGTTGCCTCCATACAAGACCCACTGGACATTTGCTTATTTGTACTTCCTTCTGCATTCTGTAGTAGAATGATTAAGAACGCATTTCACACATCGTGACGTATGGTTACAGAAGTTTTTAGTGTGTCCATAACGCTGTACACTGTGGTATTTGTCTTTTGGGTCGAACTGGTACAAAAATTACTTTTGTGTATAATATTGCCTTGATATCATATATTTATCTGTTGTATGTATTCTGTTTCAGATTTCAATAAAATATTGGGAGCGGGGGTTTTGTAACTCTTTGCATAATTAGATATATGTACCAATTCGTGGTCAAATGCTTCTATTGCCTCCTTAATATCCTGTAGTGGTACTGTATTGTGTATTCCCTTCAAGACAACATCAAATGTTTTGTCTTTTTTTAGTTTGTAAGAATGGAATTCCGTATTTTTGTCGCGAAGTGCTTGTCTTATGGTTCTGTACTTATCTTCTGTTTTTGGCTGTATTTTGACTTATACATCTTTGAGTACCTTAATCATGTCATTTGGTGCTATAACGTTTAATAGCTCTCTTAACGGCTGGATGTTATCTACTCCTGATGTAAAAATTGGAGGAGGTTTCTGTATTTTCGGCGTTACCTCTATAGTCTGTAAATTTATGTCGGTACCATCATCCTGTGCTAATTCAGCAAATCTGTTTGAAGTGTTAGCTGTTGTTGTTCCAAGCCAGAATTTCGCTAATGTTTATTGTTCTAGATGTTGATCTGGGCTAGACCTAGCGCGTTTATTATTATTTTTGTTTGGTATCTGCTTCCAATTTGCTTTATTGCCATCAGGCTGAAATTTTCCTACCTGGTCATTAATTTTGGCAGAGGATATATTTGATAAATTTGCTGGGTTAGTGCAGTCCCTCACCACCTCAATTGTGTGAAGCGCCGGAGACTTCGATCTTGTTTTGTTGGGATGTATGTGCATGATTATTTATTGTACTCGCGGAATGAAACGGAGAGCCCGATTTATCATTCGGATTGCTTGACATGCTTGACTTTGTTGAAGGAGCGTTGGAATGTGTGCGCTGAGCTGGAGCAATCCGCTGAGTGGTTAAGGGCGCTGAATTCTTGCTATTAATTTCTGCATTCACGAGAGACTGAGTGCAATTTTTTACATTGTTTATTGGCACGGTATTCAGTATGTGTGTTGGTGAGCGCAGTACACTCATTCTACACTACGGTTGACTGCGGTAACCCGCCTTAATTTATTATTACTTGTGCCGTTTATACTATACAGATGTGTTTTTAAAACGTTCCTCATAGTTTCATGAAAGAGGGGAAATAACAAACTATAAACACCTAAAATGATCACGCAAATCGCCGAAAAAGTGACTCTTCCACTGGTTAGAGATTTCAAATTTATTTAAACTAATGAGTAAACCAAAATTCAAAATTAATAATAAGCGAAAGTACAAATAGTGGTAATAACAAAAGAAACAACAAAACCAAATTATACATGAGCATTTTGCGCTCTCCACCTCTAGATAGAGATCGATGTCTCACCCCCGTGCGTCCTTCTGCATCAGCAATAAGCAGTATACAAAAAAACTTCACTGAAACCAACGGAGTTCTCCTCTCATGAGTTAACAGCGAATGCGCATTTATGTATACCAACTCAGCAAACGTTAGCAGTAGGCGCTCCTGCAGAAAACACGGAAAAAAATCTACTGCTAAACTAGAGCAATCGACACCCATGTCAAATTAGACGGTAAGTGAACAAAACTCACTCAATGATAATTCCGCGCAAGAATCAAAAGAACAAAGAGTAGAAAGCAGCCGCTTTCGCACCTACCCAAATACACAAATGCATTCTCATACGCTTGCTAAGCTCAATATCGTCTGAGAGACAATCAAAAACAACAATTACCACAAATACCACAATTTCCGCTCATTCTGCAACTATATAATCAGGCATGGATGGTATATTCAAATTAAACAGAAACTAAGCCCCCCATATAAAAGTAATGAATTTGAACAATCTACTAACTCAATGTACCACAACAGGTTTGCCGCACTTAATGATGAGCCAAACAAAGAAAAATAAATAATTTCAAGTAAAATAAATTCATTTGAAAAGATTATTAAACCTCCGACAATCTACTTGCATGAAACAAGTTCAAAAGTTCTGGTTGAAAATATTGCTCGCCTAATAGGTACGAATAATTTTCATATAATCTCACTCAAAAAGGTAACATACAAAAGACTAAAATCCAAATATCCGCTGGTAGACGCCGGATTTAATGCAAAAATAGTATTTAACATTAAACATTAAACAGGGATAAAATACCTAAACCATTATTATTAATTAAGGTGGAGCTCGTTCCAGAGACGAGAAATCTGACAAAAATGAAACCCACCCAGTTTATAGTCGACGTTACTTAATACATCGTAGAATTTCAATTGAGGAGCCCCACAAGCGCAAAGGTCCGTTACAGTGCTCTAATTTCCAGGAATATGGCCACACGTAATTTTACTGCAGTCTAAGCACAATATGTGTCGTTTGCGGCGATTTTCACCCCTCAGTTGAATGTAAATTTGACAAATTCGATAAAAATGTAAAAAGATGCAGAAACTGCGAGGGTGTCCAGTTAACACAGACCTGAAGATGAAGGTGCGTACAACACAAAAGCTAGTTCGCTGTGAACGTAGCATTATTGCACCTAACTACCCTAGCCTTCTCAATAACGTACGCAAACACGTTGAAAAAAGTACCTACTGAAAGTCTAGCTAGTTCTCCACCCGTTCAAAATGTAGAAGCAATCATTTGTAACCTAACGCATTGTATGATCCAATTTATGTCAACCATGCGAACAATGATTAATGAACTTATACAAAATCAGAATCTACTGATCAAAACACTGCTCTCTCAAAAATAAATGAATCAGTTAATGTTATGCTACTGGAATGAGAACGATATTCAACACAAAAAAGAAATCAAGCATTTTTTGTACAACATCGACAGCAACTCAGAAACCCATTTAAAAGATAAATACAACTTCAATATTGCCGGTTTCAATTTCTACAAAACCAATCATCCAGACGATATAGCACACAGAGGCGCAGGAATTTTCATTAATGCCCGTATAAAGCACTTCCTACTTGAGAAATATGCCGAAATACACATCCAAGCCACTTCAATCTCCCTTCAGTCCTGGGGCGAAAGTATAACAATTTCTGCAGTATACTGTCCATCTAGATTCCCAGTAACGTCAGAAAAATTCCTGCACTTTTTTCAAACACTTGAAAACAAATTTACAGCAGCTGGAGACTATAATTCTAAACATACCTACTGGGGCCCTCGTCTGGTAAACCCTAAAGGCAAACAGTTGTACGATGTGTTAATTGATAATCGAAATCATCTAGATTTTGTCTCAAGTGGCCAACCCACGTACTGGACAGAGGACCAGCGTAAAATCCCTGATCTTATTGATTTCGCTATGATCAAAAACATAAACAGGGCACTGTTTTCCTCTGAAGAAATTTTCGACTTGTCTTCCGATCAGTCACCTGTCATCATATACTTCAACAACACTCCTGAACTTGTACATAAATCGCCCAAATTGACCACCAACAAAACAAAGATGACTTCGAGAGAGAGCGCTCCACGAGTTTAATTTCTTGTTAGCATCAGCGGCTGCGAGCGCAATACCAGCAGAAAAAACGATACAGGTTGCTACCCATTATACAACTTTACCCCATGTGCAGTGTCTCGTTAAGGAGAAAAGACGTCTAAGACGAGAATGGCAGAAATATAGGACACCTGCCCTCATCCATCACATTGGATGGAGTACCACAAGGAGTGTGCTTGGTCCTATTCTGTACCTAATATATACTGACCTACCAATAAATAACAGCCTAGTTACTTCCACATTTGCTGATGACACAGCTATTTTAAGTACCCATCAAAATCCGTATATCGATTCTCGTGACCTAAACGAACATTGGCGTATTTAGTTAACGAAGCTAAATGTACACACATAACTTTCTCCCTAAGAACCAGCACCTGTCCAACTTTGACACTAAATGACAAAAAAATACCGCAAGCAACAGAAGTGAAGAATTTAAGAATCCGTCTTGACCGTATATTTACTTGGAGGAAGCACATAGGAGCGACAAGAACTCAAATGAAACTAAAAGCTAACGCTCTGAATTGGTTAATGAACAAAAAATCAAAAATGCGCTTTGTTGGGGTCCTTCGTTGCTTGTCGAGAGACGTCCTTTCTCGGTTCGCTGGGCTCGTGGCTGAAAACTTCAAGACACTTCCAAATAAACGAGACGGGTTGTCTTTTAGATTCAAAATAACAAGAAGATTTATTCTTAAAATACTAATTTTTATATACTATTTCCAAACAGTACTCACAATTTGTGAACTGACCTTTCTGGTTTTCCAGTTCCGCACCTGCTAATTAGTGTCAGTTGGTCAAGCCAACTGACCTACTGTAAAAGTATCGACGGTGCATTCCAAATAACACTGCCCTTCGTTGACTCGACTGTGCAACTGTAACACCCTAAAAGTTTACATAATAAATATTACATAGATAAGACTAATTTAAAACGCTTAGACCCTAAAAGTATGTGTTTCTCTTAAATAAAACATGCTAATCACACAGAATGAGTGGCATCTGTTAGGAGTCGATGAGGTAAGACACTACGCGCAGGCAGCTTGACAACATCCCTCCCCTCTTCCTAAAAGAAGTTAGTACAACTAACTTCTAATTAATCTTTTACAATATTTATTTTTTCTGCACTTTGAGCAATTCGTGCATTTTCTTAAACCTATAATACATATAATTAATTTTTGCTCTTTTTTGTTTTTTAAAATCGCCTTACTTGGGTTCTGTTTTTGTATTCTTTTTTTTTACTTCTGTGTTTTGTTTTTTTTTCTCTTTGCTACTTCTTTTATAGTTTTTTTTTTGTACTTCTTTTATAGTTCTTTTTGTACTTGTTTTTTTAAGTTTTTTCTTTTTTTTTTGTTTGGGTTATTTTCTCCTTTTTATATTTGGTCCTTCTTCGACTCTTTTCTCACTGGCTTTTAAACAATTTCCAACAACTAGTGATAATACAATGTAACTCTATACTTAATATCCTATTTTATGCTGCGATATTTTATACCTAAAATCTTATATTATACAGCGACCTCTGCTACCTGCTGATCCGGCTGACGGCTGTCGTTGACGGTATTTTTATTGTGCTGCGCCGCTGGTGTGGTTGATTCGAGTCTTCGAAGAGCTGCTACTATTGTGCACCATTTTTTTGTAATGAGAGTCATCACCAGTATTATTACTAGGGTGAGCCCGACTATACCGGCTACCCCTCCCATCATCCAGGTGTGCACTATCTCGCAGGAATTGGCGAGGTGTGATACTCTTTCATCATCTTCGGCCTCATTTACCAAGTCGCTGATCGCTCTGCTATTCATTGTTAGGGTTCTTCGTAGGTCCTGGAAGTGCGTGAGTGAGACTGTGTTCGGTGTTGTGAGAGTATGGCCAGAGTCACTTCGTTTGTGATTTCCCAGCAGCTCCTGCAGTTTCGTCTTTAAACGGTTTGTTCCCATGACGGACGTTGAGAATTTGTACCGTGACTCTCCTTGACTTTTATGGACCAGCATTACTCCTTTACCAATTATTCTGCAACCAGCTTCGATTGTCATAAAACCGGTGTCTACCAATTCCAAACGTGTGGTCCCATTTGGGCACACCGCCGTAAAAGTCACCTGGTCGTCAAAATGGTAGAGCCATTTTTTTATAGTTCTGGTAGCTATTAGAATTCCTCCCGTTGCTGGAATGTCTATTTCGCAGTATTCGCTTGCTCTGGTTATTGCTTTCCCAGGATGGTAGCATAAGCATTTTGTTGTGTCCACCTCCCGGCATTTTCCCTCGTCCTCTATTGACAGGCCGATATAGTGCTCTTGCGCCTGGCTTGCGGCTATTTAGTCGTATCTCGTCTTTGGCAATACGCACCAATCTAGGTTTAGTCATTTGGGTATAGGATACACCTTCTGCATCGTAAATAACTCCAATAATGGCACCGGAATCTTTATGACCAATCTTAAACCTTTCTCCGCCTCTTCTGTTCGAACCTCGGCCAGTTCATAGAACCACTCCGGTGCCTCGCTATACCATGCAATTCCTTCATCGACGTTGGCGCTGCTTTGAGTAACTCATCTGACGGCAGGAACAACGGGTGTAGCTTGCCATGCAATAGGTCATCAAGCACCACTGTCTCCGTTTGTTGTTGATCCTGAATCATCAGTAATTGTTCAGAAATAACTTTCCCCAACATGAAAGACTCCGCCAAGTTTATTTCTGCTTTCTCCTGTCTCTTCCCAATGCCTACCAACGCCGAGTGCATCTGATCCAGCTCTTGGAAAGTTCTATTCACCGCTTCGTGTAGACCCTGATATCCTACTCTCATCACAGTCACTTCTTTTCCCAGCAATGACAATGTCTTTGATTGCTTATTTTCAAGATCCTGTAGGTGACTATAAATTTGGTCTGAATCCCGGTGGTCCATTGTACCTATCGCCCACTTCAGAATTTCCCCGCCAGCGTCTATTAGTGACCGGCGTATCCTCCCTTTTAGGGACAATGATTTTTCTTTTTCCAGAAATCTCCTCACTATTGCCTCTATTTCCCGTGTCGAAGCATCGCATCTAGGCTTCAGTTCAGTACCGCTGGCCGCTGCATGCCTCTCACATAATTTTCTGGTTTTCTCTTGCATGTCTTTAAACTGTTCCAGAATGATCCTCAATTCTGTTCGTGGCAACTCAGTTACATTCACCCAATAGTCTTTGGCGAACCATACATCTCCTGTTTTCTCCAGTAATATGTCCGTGTCCGGTAATTTGTCCAACCGCACTCCTGCACGTATCCCGTTGGTAACCGCCAGTAACATCACTAACACGATCTAGAACCGTACATAAAAGTAAATTTTTACACTAAACATACGATTCTTCTGAATTAATATATATAAATTTTCATAACATGCTTATTCTATAGTTGAATGCTATATCATTTAATTTACGTCTACTCGTCCTTTCCCCTTACATTATTGGATTCGTTACTGCATCGAGCAGGAAAATAGGACCGGACTATCTGTTATCATTGCCATATAGGGCATCAGTTTATTTTGATTAACTTGTTTGTGCTTCTCTTCAACATGTGAAGATTATACAAGATAAACCCGTTTATGTCAAAACTTTGTCAATGGTATGACTCAATTTTTCATTGCATTCACTCATTTTATTGGATTTAAATTTAATTATAACCTGGTATGTATATACCCATTAACGCTTGTATTTTCCTACACCCTGTAATTACCTCGTACATGGCTATATACATACATTCGAGGCACTTTTAATGACTTAGAATTAATTGCTAATGTTATTTTCCCAATTTACCTATACATTTTTTTTTATATCTCAACATATACATTTCTTCAATTTTCCATACGCTAATGTCCTAATCAATAAACAGTAAAAACCTATGTATATTTACATATAGCCTGCTGCAGAGTCTGCAACTTCCTAATTCCTAATCGTATGTCTCTATATACTTACTTATATGTCAATACCCATTCCTATTAACAAAAATACTTACTTATTTAAATATACATCCGCATATCTATTCTACACTTAGTACCCACATAATTGTCATAGGGTTGTAGGGTGTTCGCGTCATTCAAAAACGATTAGCCGCACCCACCTACTACAGAATGACCTGATTATTGTATCGCTGCTCGAATTGAGAACATGTTTCAGCACTTTATTTAGCTCAGCTAATTTGGTTTTATTTTTTCCCGTTTCGTCACTTATTGCTTAAATTTGCCTTGTCACACACCCCACATAACTCAATACTTCTGCTTTTGTCAGTACAATCCCGATAGTAGAATTCTGACCGTTGTGCTATAAAACCGCGCTTTCGCAGCGTATTACCCACAATAATCAATCGCAAAGCATCTGACAATATGCTGAATGCTACTCTAAACCTAGGACGCTGCACGCTCAACCACACCCAGGTGTTACGTATCCTGACGGAGGAGGCGTCACCCCAGCTACACGCTGCAGCGAGGATTCTGGAGCAGCACGAAATCCAAAATTTTATGGACAGGTCATGGGATGCTGACCACCATATGACGAGAGATCTACTGACTTGCCTAGAGGAAGTGTCCACGCAGTGGGATTACCCCAAAGAAGTGTTACTCGCCTGGCGGTTGCTGCTTACAAAGAGGCTAAAACCAGAGGACCCCGAAGTCGAGCAGGTGCTAGGGCGCCTGTCGGTGCTGCTTCACCGGATCGATGAATTCACCGTGCCGGGGTTCCCAAGTGCGAACCCCAAACTTATTATAAAATATTTAAAAAATGAATAAAATTTTTACAAATCCCAAATTCTCTGTTCTTATTTATTACCTTTTCCCGGTACACGGAAGTATAGCCTCTTTTAATGCCCACGATGTTCTTCACCCAAAATTTCTTTTTTTTCACTCTACTAGTATGAATGACCTTATCCATCACCCATACCTCTTTTTAAATTTTCCTCTTTGCCAATATCTTTTCGCATTTACTTTCATTTTTTTTTATATGTTTTTCTTCCTTATATGCTTTACTCCTTCATTGTCCACATTTATTTTAATTTCTTTATTTTGTTCATATTTTTTTTTACAATTAAAAAAAAAATTTTTCATTTTCTTTTTTCCCCCCATTCTAGTAAGTACAATAAACAAAAAGAACAGCACATATAATCAAAACTGTGCTTCATTCGCTAAAATGCCTAATGAGTATATTTTTCTTACGTAGGCTTTACTCGCCCGAGTTTAACTGGCACATTTCTGTTTGCCTTGACTTTGAAAATCGGAGCTGTTTGTGTTATTTGATATAGACACGTACATGTTTACGTTGTTATTCTTGTGTTTACACTTGTAAAACACTGTTAACACATGTCTTTAGTTGTGTGGTCTAATGTGGAACAATTTCAATAAATTATTATGTAGCTTTTTATTCTTGCCCTTAATTGTTACGACTGTTGTAACTGGGCTTCGGATCTCTGCTGCTACATACGGACCTATCCAAGTAGGTGAGAATTTGTTTCTCCTAGCCTGATTCTTCATTATTACCTGGTCACCCACATGAAAGACTACAGGGTCTAGTACCTTGTTATAGGCTTCCCTGGCTACTCGTTTAGCACAATCATGGTTTTCTCTAACCAATTCGTGCGCTCGCTGCAACTGATATTTTTGCACTTTATTGGGGTCATCAGCATTGTACACTGGCGCACATTTGCGCTTCAAATTTGCTGACATGTTGAAATCAAACCCGTAGAGCGCCCTAAACGGAGTTTGCTGCGTTGATACATGCACAGTATTGTTGTGTACATGCATGCATTGCAGTGGTCAACCATTGATCGCAATTTGATCCGTCTTCCTTGGGTCATGAGTTTTCCAGAATCCCCGGAGTCCACCTAGAGGTGAATCATGGAAACCCTTTAACACAGCCTGGATATCTTTTTTATCCTCCAGCCATTCCATATTACTAGCTGTTTGTTTATTGGCATCGAAACCCGCATTGCTAACATCTCTTTTCGCATCAATTTTATTTTCTTGCATTCTCTCGGCCTTCTCCTTATCTGACCGTGCTTTGGCCCTCGTTTGCACCACTGTGCCTGCGGTACTCTGCTGAGTGCGTCCGCATTCAGATTCCTTTCCCAAGGTTTGTATATGATTTCAAAATCATACTCAGACAATTTGTGTCTGAACTTGGTTACCCTAGACGTTTGGACTTTCAAATTGGCTAAGCCTCACAACGACTGGTGATCAGTGTATATCTTAAATGAGCGACCTAGCAGATATGCCCCAAAATTCTTTGTAGCCCATACTATGGCTAGAAATTCCTTCTCTTTTGTAGAGTATCTCTTCTCCGTCTCACTAAGCGCTCTGCTTGCGAATGCTATTGGTCGGTCATTACCGACTACCTTGTGACAATACTGCCCCTAATGCTTCATTGCTAGCATCAGTGGTCAACAAAAAAGTTTGCTCAAAGTCGGGGTACGCCAAAATTGGTGGCGAGCTAATTATTTCTTTTAGCCTCTCGAATGCTTGCTGACATCTCTCTGTCCATTCGAACTTTGCCTCTTTCAATTGGCAACACAATTGCGGCTAGTCCTTCCACGAACTTTCAATAATAGTTCACTAGTCCTAGGAATGCTTGCACTTCCTTTCTGTTTCTCGGAATCGCTAGATTTTCAACGCATTCCACCTTCTGCGGGTCAGGCAGTTGCCTCTGAGCAACGATGGCCTAAATATACCACCTCACTTCGCAAAAATTGACAATTCTCCGTGTTCAATTTTAAATTGTGTTCTCGTAACTTCTGGAGCACCTTGCACAATCGTTTCGAATGCTGCTGCAAGTTCTTCCCATAAATTACAATATCATCCAGATACACAAAACAATCTAACCCTTGTAAGCTTGTTAGCACATGGTTCATTAGCCGTTGGAAAGTAGCCGGTGCTCCTGTTAATCCAAACAGCATTCTATTAAACTCATAATGCCCTAAACCGGTGCTGAACGCGGTTTTCTGCTTATCTTGGGTATCCACCAGAACTTGATGGTAGCCACTCGCTAAATCAAGTGTAGAAAAATATCTACTGTGTCCCAATTGATCCAGAATTTCTTCTATCCTTGGTATCGGGAACACTTGCTTGATAGTGGCGTCGTTCAATTTCCTAAAATCGACGGCCATTCTCCACTTCTTCTGACCCTGAGCACCTCCCTTCTTTGGTACCAAAATTATTGGTGAGTTCCAAGGCGAGATACTCGGTGAAATTATGTTATCTTTTAACATTCCTTCCACTTGCCTATTTACCTCATCTTTGTGAGCTTGTGGCAATCTGTACTGTTTCTGGGTAATTGGTGCTTGATCCACTCTAGTAGGTATTTCATGCTCTACCTCTGGTGTATATGTCATCTGGTCTCCTTCCAGCAAAAATATGTCATGGAATGACGTACAAATGGCTTCTATTGATGCATTTTCTTCTAAATTTACGCTTGGGTCTAACTTCAGTGATTCTAGCACCCTCTCCATCCTTTTTCTTATGTCTACCTGCTTAATCTGATTAACCGATCTATAGTTCGGTTCTTTAAAATTATCGTAGCTAGTGAATTTAGCCCTAAAATCCTCATCCATCAGGTAGTCCTTTTCTGAGGCGTGGAGTACACAAGCGTACACCTTACCCTTATCAACGTGCGTTATGGTTTCTCACATATATACGCCCTCCCCTAGCTGTTGCTTGTGCAAAACAACAGTCCTCAGTTTCGTGTTTACATGCATAGTAACTACTCTGGTTGACCTTGCATTTACTACCTCCACACAATTCTTAGCCCTATTCACGGTTCATTCCTGCCATGACTTTAATGGAAAAGTAAGGATTATATTCTTATTATCATCATAAAATGATAAATGCTTTTCTAGCGCATCCAGTATGGTGCGACCCCAGAGGATATCGCGGCCAATTATCCCATCGGCCGGGCTACCTTCCCTATCCAATTCCACTCCGTGCACTCTAAAACTCATGCCCTTAACTTCACTGTGCCCTATTCTGAGCGACCCCAGTGTCCTGATGCATCCTCCAAACGCTCCATTAAGTATTCTTACATCTTTTGGGTAGTCCTTTCCGTAAAACACTCGATTATCCGCCCCTGAGTCTAACAAAAGCACTAGGTTACCACTAGCTGCCTCCTTGCAGGGTATCTCGATAAAAGCATCACCTATCCTGCTCACAACGAAACAACGCCCTTTTGACTCCAAAATGGACGCGTATCTACTTTCTAACTCTTCAAATTATTTCCTCCATGCACCACAGTTATTCTTTACGATCCTATACTCCCTCAAAATTACCGTGAATATCTTAACTATACATCCTCGTACCATTGGTCTATATTATCTAACCTTTTTAAAACTTAATCTAAGTACTAGAATCATCACAGTTACCCAAATCAACACGCAATCAAAAATTATTTTCCCGGAAAGACTCTTGCTCCTCTGTATCTTGATCCATTGTTCTTACATTACATGGTACGTGGTATTGAAGAGCCTCTTGCTCCTCCTTCTCCTGGACTGTAATTCCTACATTACCAGTCACACGTACTTCCGGCCTAACTATTACTTCCTTTCTTTTGGCTTTCCAGTCTACTGGCCTCGACTGGGCCGCTGGAAGTTTCCCTGGTTCCTTTGTTGGAATTGTCTATCCCTGCATTCCGCTGCCCGATGTCCCATTCGTCCACATGAGAAGCATTTCATCCCCTGTTGGGTGTTGCTTATCCTTGGTTCACTTCTGGAATTCCAATTTGGTCGCTGCGGACCACTCCCAGTGTTGAAAGGATTTCTTACTACCCCTGCCGTCTCTCAAGGGTGGATCGTACCTGGGTGCCATCTACTTTCATCCCATTTAGTGTCTAGTTGGCACTGTCTACTTGCCTCATGACCATATGTTTGGCACTCCATACAGTAGGGCGTGTTTTTGCGTGCAATGCACTCATACCTTGTATGACCTTGCTTACGGCAGAATGAGCAAATGGGTTTCCTCGGCTGGAATCTCTCGACTAGGAATCCTTGGTCTCTTTGTCTGCGGAACTTGGCCCATCAATCTGCCGACTCCACTTGGGTTCCGCTGCAGTACTGGTCCTACCTCTGCAGGCGCATCAGTCCAGCAGATTCCACCTGTTGTCATTGCTGCTTCAGCGGAAGAAACCGCTAGCTCTGCCATACTCCTCTGCGTGAGATGAAGAGTATAATTAGCTAAGTCCCTATTTATCAGACCTGCCTTAAACACAGAAATCATAGCTCGTTCTACTTAAACCTTGTATGCTGCAACGTTTCCTGGAAACTGCCTGTTGGCTTCTGGCTCAGTAGCGTTCCCCAGAGACTGGAGCCTTCGTCCCCAGGCTCTCAATTCCTCCCCTGGTTTCTGAGTTGATTCCTGTATTTCCCGTACAAGACAGTCGTACGACTTTTGTTTTAAATGCGTCCGATCTAAAAGTGCGTATAACTCCGGCAGGGTGCTTACTGAGCTATGCGCTAGTAAATCAAACGCATCACCTGTTGTTCTTTGTCTAATACACTTTATTAAGCGTTCCCCTTCTGCTCCCGGAAGACTCTGCTCACAACCTTCTTTGAAGCGCCGTATCTCAGTTCTCAGATCATACAACTCGACTCCTGAGAACATGGGCACCAACTTCTCCACCGCATGAGCAACTTCCAGAATGCCCATTTTACTTCTAGGTGCTTTCTTAATTTCTGATAAAAAGTTAGCGTTACTCTCTGTGGGGGTTTCCAGATTCTCTTCTCCCGAATCTGAGAGGTACATGACGAACTCAAACTAATGTGCTACAACTAAAATTTGCCGCATAATACTAAGCACCTAACTTTCACGTTGTTTTGATTATGTTGTCACTAAACATGATTTCGTTTCTACTAAATCGAGAAATAGTACACCAATAAGATTTAATTTTTATTATTTAATAAAACAAACATTATTCCACATAGGAAGACAACTGTAGTGTAATGCCGCGGAAAAAAATAAAATTACTCGAATCACGTAGTGAAAAAAATTATACTCAATTAATTGCGCAACTACTGAAGGTAAATACTGATTATTTACAACAATACGTATTTACGATTGTGTCAATATTTCTCTATGAACCCATTTTGACAATGTTATTGGTTGCTCGAAATTATTTTCCATATTTTCCTCCCTATCAACTAAATTTCCAAATACAAAAAATAATTATAGCACTACTGACACATCCCCATTTCAGTAAAATGCTGTGTTCAGCTGCTTTGCTTCTCCGTGCAAAATATTATATTTTCATTCGTAGTTACGGAACTACTCAAAATTTGACGAAACAACCCGTGCTGTAAGTACTTCTTGAAGTATTATTGCCTAATACCCTAATCTTATAATGTCAAATAATTAACTTAAATTTAACAAACAATATAAACGTCCTTATCGACAAATAAACTCGAGTCCCCTACAAAAAAAATCCTCACAGCTAGGACGACATACATAGACCGCCCGGTCATACTGACGGTTTATGTTTGCCCATACAAAGCTGCGCGCAACAGCGCAAACGGGCCTATATGTTGCGACTTCTTTGACCAGCGCTACGGCGCCTTCAGGGTGTCAGAAGTATCTACTTAAATTACGCTACTATACACTCTACTCACCTGATCTTATCTGATGACATCTTATTCCTAGGGTTCTTTGAATTCGTTGCAGGAAGCTTCACTGCTTCAGGGTTCCTTGCCCTGGGATTCCTCCTGTAGGTCCTTAAGACCGGTTGCGCCAAAATTTTGGGGTCTTTCATTGCTTGTCGGGAGACGTCCTTTCTCGGTTCGCTGGACACGTGGCTGTAAACTTCAAGACACTTCCAAATAAACGAGACAGGTTATCTTTTAGATTCAAAATATCAAGAAGAATTATTCTTAAAATACTAATTTTTATATACTATTTCCAAACAGTACTCACAGTTTGTGAACTGACCTTTCTGGTTTTCCAGTTCCGCACCTGCTAATTAGTGTCAGTTGGTCAAGCCAACTGACCTACTGTAAAAGTATCGACGGTGCATTCCAAATAACACTGCCCTTCGTTGACTCGACTGTGCAACTGTAACACCCTAAAAGTTTACATAATAAATATTACATAGATAAGACTAATTTAAAACGCTTAGACCCTAAAAGTATGTGTTTCTCTTAAATAACTTTAAAACATGCTAATCACACAAAATGAGTGGCATCTGTTAGGAGTCGATGAGGTAAGACACTACGCGCAGGCAGCTTGACAACATCCCTCCCCTCTTCCTAAAAGAAGTTAGTACAACTAACTTCTAATTAATCTTTTACAATATTTATTTTTTCTGCACTTTGAACAATCCGTGCATTTTCTTAAACCTATAATACATATAATTAATTTTTGCTCTTTTTTGTTTTTTAAAATCGCCTTACTTGGGTTCTGTTTTTGTATTCTTTTTTTTTACTTCTGTGTTTTGTTTT
Source organism: Clusia tigrina (assembly GCA_920105625.2). Classification (NCBI taxonomy): domain Eukaryota; kingdom Metazoa; phylum Arthropoda; class Insecta; order Diptera; family Clusiidae; genus Clusia; species Clusia tigrina. The sequence goes on along the minus strand of OV050030.1, from coordinate 158,679,786 downwards.
TTTTTTCTCTTTGCTACTTCTTTTATAGTTTTTTTTTTGTACTTCTTTTATAGTTCTTTTTGTACTTGTTTTTTTAAGTTTTTTCTTTTTTTTTTGTTTGGGTTATTTTCTCCTTTTTATATTTGGTCCTTCTTCGACTCTTTTCTCACTGGCTTTTAAACAATTTCCAACAACTAGTGATAATACAATGTAACTCTATACTTAATATCCTATTTTATGCTGCGATATTTTATACCTAAAATCTTATATTATACAGCGACCTCTGCTACCTGCTGATCCGGCTGACGGCTGTCGTTGACGGTATTTTTATTGTGCTGCGCCGCTGGTGTGGTTGATTCGAGTCTTCGAAGAGCTGCTACTATTGTGCACCATTTTTTTGTAATGAGAGTCATCACCAGTATTATTACTAGGGTGAGCCCGACTATACCGGCTACCCCTCCCATCATCCAGGTGTGCACTATCTCGCAGGAATTGGCGAGGTGTGATACTCTTTCATCATCTTCGGCCTCATTTACCAAGTCGCTGATCGCTCTGCTATTCATTGTTAGGGTTCTTCGTAGGTCCTGGAAGTGCGTGAGTGAGACTGTGTTCGGTGTTGTGAGAGTATGGCCAGAGTCACTTCGTTTGTGATTTCCCAGCAGCTCCTGCAGTTTCGTCTTTAAACGGTTTGTTCCCATGACGGACGTTGAGAATTTGTACCGTGACTCTCCTTGACTTTTATGGACCAGCATTACTCCTTTACCAATTATTCTGCAACCAGCTTCGATTGTCATAAAACCGGTGTCTACCAATTCCAAACGTGTGGTCCCATTTGGGCACACCGCCGTAAAAGTCACCTGGTCGTCAAAATGGTAGAGCCATTTTTTTATAGTTCTGGTAGCCTTTAGAATTCCTCCCGTTGCTGGAATGTCTATTTCGCAGTATTCGCTTGCTCTGGTTATTGCTTTCCCAGGATGGTAGCATAAGCATTTTGTTGTGTCCACCTCCCGGCATTTTCCCTCGTCCTCTATTGACAGGCCGATATAGTGCTCTTGCGCCTGGCTTGCGGCTATTTAGTCGTATCTCGTCTTTGGCAATACGCACCAATCTAGGTTTAGTCATTTGGGTATAGGATACACCTTCTAACTCCAATAATGGCACCGGAATCTTTATGACCAATCTTAAACCTTTCTCCGCCTCTTCTGTTCGAACCTCGGCCAGTTCATAGAACCACTCCGGTGCCTCGCTATACCATGCAATTCCTTCATCGACGTTGGCGCTGCTTTGAGTAACTCATCTGACGGCAGGAACAACGGGTGTAGCTTGCCATGCAATAGGTCATCAAGCACCACTGTCTCCGTTTGTTGTTGATCCTGAATCCTCAGTAATTGTTCAGAAATAACTTTCCCCAACATGAAAGACTCCGCCAAGTTTATTTCTGCTTTCCCCTGTCTCTTCCCAATGCCTACCAACGCCGAGTGCATCTGATCCAGCTCTTGGAAAGTTCTATTCACCGCTTCGTGTAGACCCTGATATCCTACTCTCATCACAGTCACTTCTTTTCCCAGCAATGACAATGTCTTTGATTGCTTATTTTCAAGATCCTGTAGGTGACTATAAATTTGGTCTGAATCCCGGTGGTCTATTGTACCTATCGCCCACTTCAGAATTTCCCCGCCAGCGTCTATTAGTGACCGGCGTATCCTCCCTTTTAGGGACAATGATTTTTCTTTTTCCAGAAATCTCCTCACTATTGCCTCTATTTCCCGTGTCGAAGCATCGCATCTACGCTTCAGTTCAGTACCGCTGGCCGCTGCATGCCTCTCACATAATTTTCTGGTTTTCTCTTGCATGTCTTTAAACTGTTCCAGAATGATCCTCAATTCTGTTCGTGGCAACTCAGTTACATTCACCCAATAGTCTTTGGCGAACCATACATCTCCTGTTTTCTCCAGTAATATGTCCGTGTCCGGTAATTTGTCCAACCGCACTCCTGCACGTATCCCGTTGGTAACCGCCAGTAACATCACTAACACGATCTAGAACCGTACATAAAAGTAAATTTTTACACTAAACATACGAATCTTCTGAACTAATATATATAAATTTTCATAACATGCTTATTCTATAGTTGAATGCTATATCATTTAATTTACGTCTACTCGTCCTTTCCCCTTACATTATTGGATTCGTTACTGCATCGAGCAGGAAAAGAGGACCGGACTATCTGTTATCATTGCCATATAGGGCATCAGTTTATTTTGATTAACTTGTTTGTGCTTCTCTTCAACATGTGACTTCTCAGTCATTTAAATTTTGAGCAAATCCCTTTTGCTCCTCCGACAAAAACAAGATTATACAAGATAAACCCGTTTATGTCAAAACTTTGTCAATGGTATGACTCAATTTTTCATTGCATTCACTCATTTTATTGGCTTTAAATTTAATTATAACCTGGTATGTATATACCCATTAACGCTTGTATTTTCCTACACCCTGTAATTACCTCTTACATGGCTATATACATACATTCGAGGCACTTTTAATGACTTAGAATTAATTGCTAATGTTATTTTCCCAATTTACCTATACATTTTTTTTTATATCTCAACATATACATTTCTTCAATTTTCCATACGCTAATGTCCTAATCAATAAACAGTAAAAACCTATGTATATTTACATATAGCCTGCTGCAGAGTCTGGAACTTCCTAATTCCTAATCGTATGTCTCTATATACTTACTTATATGTCAATACCCATTCCTATTAACAAAAATACTTACTTATTTAAATATACATCCGCATATTTATTCTACACTTAGTACCCACATAATTGACATAGGGTTGTAGGGTGTTCGCGTCATTCAAAAACGATTAGCCGCACCCGCCTACTACAGAATGACCTGATTATTTTATCGCTGGTCGAATTGAGAACATGTTTCAGCACTTTATTTAGCTCAGCTAATTTGGTTTTATTTTTTCCCGTTTCGTCACTTATTGCTTAAATTTGCCTTGTCAGACACCCCACATAACTCAATACTTCTGCTTTTGTCAGTACAATCCCGATAGTAGAATTCTGACCGTTGTGCTATAAAACCGCGCTTTCGCAGCGTATTCCCCACAATAATCAATCGCAAAGCATCTGACAATATGCTGAATGCTACTCTAAACCTAGGACGCTGCACGCTCAACCACACCCAGGTGTTACGTACCCTGACGGAGGAGGCGTCACCCCAGCTACACGCTGCAGCGAGGATTCTGGAGCAGCACGAAATCCAAAATTTTATGGACAGGTCATGGGATGCTGACCACCATATGACGAGAGATCTACTGACTTGCCTAGAGGAAGTGTCCACGCAGTGGGATTACCCCAAAGAAGTGTTACTCGCCTGGCGGTTGCTGCTTACAAAGAGGCTAAAACCAGAGGACCCCGAAGTCGAGCAGGTGCTAGGGCGCCTGTCGGTGCTGCTCCACCGGATCGATGAATTCACCGTGCCGGGGTTCCCAAGTGCGAACCCCAAACTTATTATAAAATATTTAAAAAATGAGTAAAATTTTTACAAATCCCAAATTCTCTGTTCTTATTTATTACCTTTTCCCGGTACACGGAAGTATAGCCTCTTTTAATGCCCACGATGTTCTTCACCCAAAATTTCTTTTTTTTCACTCTACTAGTATGAATGACCTTATCCATCACCCATACCTCTTTTTAAATTTTCCTCTTTGCCAATATCTTTTCGCATTTACTTTCATTTTTTTTTATATGTTTTTCTTCCTTATATGCTTTACTCCTTCATTGTCCACATTTATTTTAATTTCTTTATTTTGTTCATATTTTTTTTTACAATTAAAAAAAAAATTTTTCATTTTCTTTTTTCCCCCCATTCTAGTAAGTACAATAAACAAAAAGAACAGCACATATAATCAAAACTGTGCTTCATTCGCTAAAATGCCTAATGAGTATATTTTTCTTACGTAGGCTTTACTCGCCCGAGTTTAACTGGCACATTTCTGTTTGCCTTGACTTTGAAAATCGGAGCTGTTTGTGTTATTTGATATAGACACGTACATGTTTACGTTGTTATTCTTGTGTTTACACTTGTAAAACACTGTTAACACATGTCTTTAGTTGTGTGGTCTAATGTGGAACAATTTCAATAAATTATTATGTAGCTTTTTATTCTTGCCCTTAATTGTTACGACTGTTGTAACTGGGCTGCGGATCTTTTCTACTACATACGGACCTATCCAAACAGGTGAGAATTTGTTTCTTCTAGCCTGATTCTTCATTAGTACCTGGTCACCCACATGAAAGACTACAGGGGTTAGTACCTTGTTATAGGCTTCCTTGGCTACTCGTTTAGCACAATCGTGGTTTTCTCTCACCAATTCGTGCGCTCGCTGCACCTGACATTTTTGCACTTTATTGGGGTCATCAACATTGTACACTGGCGCACATTTGCGCTTCAAATTTGCTGGCATGTTGAAATCAAACCAGTAGAGCGTCCTAAACCGAGTTTGCTTCGTTGATACATACACAGTATTGTTGTGTGGTCAACCATTGATCCCAATTCGATCCGTCTTCCTTGAGTCATGAGTTTTCCAGAATCCCCGGTGTCCACCTAGAGGTGAATCATAGAAACCCTTTAACACAGCCTGGATATCTTTTTTATCCTCCAGCCATTCCATATTATTGGCTGTTTGTTCATTGGCATCGAAACCCGCATTGTTAACATCTCGCTACGCGCGAGCGTAGTTCCAATCAATTAGTATTAAACATCGCAAATATTATAGGCACAAATAATTTTCACATTGTGCCTCTTAGAAAATGTAGTATTGAGGAGACAAAGATACAGGCATATAGTGAAAAGCACTATCGTGATATTATAAATTTTTTAACGGGGCACAAGAAAAATTATTATTCCTATCAGCTAAAGAGCTCAAAAGGCCTTGTTATTGTTTTAAAAGGAATCGAAGCCACAGTAGATTCTGGCGATATTAAAGAGGTTCTTGAAGAGTAAGGGTTGCCCGTTAAGGTTGTGATAAATATTGTGAATAGAAATAAGGTTCCACAACCTATATTTAAAGTTGAACTGCTCCCCAACTCAACCCAGCTTAAAAAGAACGAGACGCACCCAATATATAACCTAAGATATCTTTTACACCGCAGAATTACGGTTGAAGAACCACACAAACGTAACGGCTCAATACAATGTATGAATTGTCAAGAATTCGGCCACTCTAAATCGTACTGCACTCTGCGCAGTGTTTGTGTAGTTTGCGGTGATCTCCACCCTACAATTACTTGCACCTTAGCTAAAGCTGACACATTCGCAAAGAAATGTAGTAACTGTGGTGGTAGTCAGTAGTATAAAATTAAAACGTAACTTATCCCCAAATCCTATTTATATCCAGCCTGCCACAAATCCTCAGATAGGTGACCCTATTTTGAAATAACCTAATTCTGGTCAAGCAACCTACGCAAGTGTTCTGCAGGGTAACGTACTGCAAGTTAACAATAACAATGCATCTAATAGTGGAGTAGAAGCCATGATCCTAAATCTTACTCAGTGTATGAATCAATTCATGTCTACAGTGTAAAATATGCTACAAGATTTAATTAAAGCTCAAAATCAGATGATCCAAACTCTTGTAAATAAAAAATGAGTTTGTTAAAAATATGTTTATGGAACGCAAACGGTGTTAACCAGCATAAACTAGCCCTTAATAAGTTTCTACATGACCAAGAAGTTGATGTTATGCTTTTGTCTGAGACACATCTCACAAACAAATACAACTTTCATCTCCCAGGCTTCAAATTGTATAACACAAATCATCCTGATGGTAAGGCACATGGCGGTACGGATATTCTAATCAGAAATCGGTTTAAGCATCATCTTATGCAATCGCATTCGATGCAATGGATGCAAACTACATCAGTATCTATTAGAAATCGTGGAAAAGACCTGACGCTTTCAACTATATACTGCACACCCCTTTTTACTCTAACAGAAACTCAATTTAAAGAACTTTTTGATTCCCTTGGTGATAGATTTCTACCTGGCGGTGATTATAATGCGAAACATAAACACTGGGGCTCTCGCCTAATTAATCCAAAAGGCCGACAATTGTACAATGCAATAACTAACAGACATAGTAAATTCGATTTTGTCTCACCAGGACAGCCCACTTATTGCCCAACAGACCCAAAGAAAATTCCTGATATTGATTTTGCTATTTCTAAAAATATAGATAGGTCTTTAGTATCAGCGGAAACCTGTGTCGATCCCTTTATGAACAACCAGAATATACAAGCCCACAGTTTCGCCTATGGACCAACCAAACCGATAGTTTAAAATACAAAAAGTATATTAGTAGTAATATCTCTACAAGAGTTGAGGTAAAACATGCAGATGACATAGATAATAATATTGATACTCTCAACTCCATGCTAGCGACTGCAGCCGTAGTGGCAACGCAAAAAAATACTTTTACAAAGTGCAAGTATGCCTGTACAAATAGCCAAATTGAAAAACTTGTAGCACAGAAACGACGGCTGCGCCGAGAATGGCAGAAACATCGCTCAACCATCTCTAAATACAATCTTAAAGCAGCTGAAAGGGTGGTTAAAGAAGCTTTTACAAAGGAGGAGGATAAAAACCTAAAAGAGTACCTGAAGAAGGTAACCTAAAATTCTACCGAAAGGTATTCCCTTTGGAAGGCATCTAAAAACTTTAAGCCTCCAATGGAAGGTGTAAAACCTCAAAGAAACCCGTACGGCGCGTGGGCTCAAAGCGATCAAGAAAAAGCACTCTGCTTTGCACAACATCTATGCAACATTTTCCAGCCGAATATGGCTACAAACTCCTTTGCGCTGTCTGCCTTACCTTGCAGTACTGAGATTGCTCAGCCTATTAAAATATCCCTTCCAGAAATAGCCAAACAAATTAAACAACTGAATCCAAAAAAATCACCTGGATTCGATAATATAACCGCGAAAAAGCTAAAACAGTTACCAGATTCTGCATCAGCATTTCTCTGTAAGCTTTTTAACGCAATCTTGGGCATCGGTTACTATCCGAATGCATGGAAGAAGTCTCAGATATGTATGATAGCTAAACCTGGAAAAGACGCAACGCAACCGTCATCATATAGATATCAGCCTGTTGCCTTGCCTTTCCAAATTGTTTGAGAAACTACTATTAAATAAACTATCTGCTTTTCTTCATGAACATATCGTAATACCGCAACACCAATTCGGTTTTCGCGAAAAGCACAGCACTATTGAGCAAGTGAATCAAATTTCAAATGAAATAAGAAAAGCATTTGAACTCGGGGAGTTTTGCTCTGCAATATTCCTTGACGTGGCTCAAGCATTTGGTATGGTATCAAGGGCAGATGTTCAAAATCAAAAAGTTTCTCCCAAAAAGCTATCATAAAATTCTTGAGTCTTACTTATCCAATAGACGTTTCAGGGTAAAAGTAAACGAATTAATTTCCGAAGATTTTCCAATTTTAGCCGGTGTGCCCCAAGGTAGCATTCTAGGCCCTACATCATATGTAATATTCACATCTGATACTCCTATAAGTGAAAGCTCGCTAATTTCAACATTTGCGGATGATACCGCCATACTCATTTGCAATAAATGTTCGATAAAGGCGTCGAGAGCTCTACAAGAGCACTTAGTTAGGGTAGAAGAATGGTTAGGAATGTGGCGTATAAAGGTCAATGAGCAAAAAAGTAAACACGTAACATTCTCTTTGAGCCCTGGTACGTGTCCAGCCATTCGGCTCAATAATATTGAGATTCCACAAGCTAATAAAGTCACCTATCCCGGCATTCATTTAGACAGGCGCGTAACTTGGCGTACGCACATTTCAACTAAAATTTTAAATATGAAGTTGAAGGTCGCCAAGCTGCAATGGTTAATAAACCACAAATCTACCTTAAGCCTAGAATACAAAATCCTCTTATACAATGCAGTTATTAAGCCGATATGGTTGTACGGGATTCAACTGTGGGGTAATGCATCCGCTTCTAACATTGCCATAATTCAAAGGTTTCAGTCGAAGATACTTAGGTTAATAACAAGTGCTCCATGGTACATGCATAACGATAATATTCACAAAGACCTGAAAATACCAACAGTTATCACAGAAATAAATGCTAGAAAGCAGATATACATATCAAAACTGGAAAATCACCCGAATCCACTAGCTAAATCCCTCGCAAAACCGATAAGCCGATCCCGCCTGCAGAGAAGAGACCTTCCGGCCTTTTGAAGAGCGAAGCAGAACCGAAATTTTTATGTCCAAATACAATTTGGATTCAAATTATTTTTTAGTGACTAGTTTTAAGATTTGATATACTTATTGTTAGGCTTAATTTAAGCAAATTCAATAAATAGTAAATTCTTGTAATAAAAAAATAATAAAAAAAACCCTTGTCGCATCAATTTTATTTTCTTGCATTCTCTCGGCCTTCTCCTTATCTGACCGTGCTTTGGCCCTCGTTTGCACCACTGATACCTTCTGTGCCTGCGCAACTCTGCTAAGTGCGTCCGCATTCAGATTCCTTTCCCAAGGTTTGTATATGATTTCAAAATCATACTCAGACAATTTGTGTCTGAACCTAGTTAGCCTAGACGTTTGGTCTATCAAATTGGCTCTGCCGCTCAACGGCTGGTGATCAGTGTATATCTTAAATGGGCGGCCTAGCAGATATGCCCTAAAATTCGTAGAGTATCTCTTCTCCGTCTCACTAAGCGCTCTGCTTGCGAATGCAATTGGTCGGTCATTACCGTCGGTGTTCAATTCTCCGCTCATTGAGAAGATCTTTTTTTTTTTTTAATATATCAAAAATAAAAAATAAAAAAAGTGTCTACGAGTGTAAAATTTGGCATTAAAGTGGTGAACATTTTTGTTGGCTAGCCTTTATGGGCAAGCCAAAAACTATTAAATAAATCACAAACAAAAATTTTAAATTAGTGGTTCCAAACAAAAACAACAACAAAAGAAGGGAAAAAAATAAACAAAAACAAAAACAATTTACATGAGCATTCGACACTCACCGCCACAAGCGAGAGATCGATGTCTCACCCGCGCGTGTCCCCCGCATGCACCAATAGACAGTAATCAACAAATCAATTTAAACCCAACGGAGATGATCTCTCACAATAGTTCAGCACATACGCAATCACCACCAGTAATTCAGCAAACGGTAAGCACTGAGCACGCTCAAACTTCTAAGCTAGTCACACCCACACCAATAAAACTAATAAACACGCAGAAGCAAAACAACATTGCTCTTTGCACAACAAAAAAAAATAAGCACAGATTCTCAAGCAGACTCGGCTGCGCTAAATATGCCAGCAAACTTTCAGCTCTCTTGGAGTGGACAATGTGCCTCTCCAAATTCAACAGCATCTCCTGCAACACAAATCAAAAACAACAAAGGTTCTGCTATGAGTATATATAAGCAACAACAACTTACTAATGTTGCAAATAAAACTATAGAAATACAGTGTGAAAAACCAAACATAAGCACACAAACAGGTATTGATCGATACATAACAATAAAAGGAAAACGCAGCCCAATTGCCAAGGCAGAAAAGAATAAACTTGCTAAAAATAATACAGATACCCTAACCAACAACTGTTTTGCACTATTAAGCGATAGTGCAGAGTCTGAACCAACTAAGAGTATTGCATTCAAACCACCACCAATTTACTTGCGGGAACGCAGTTCCGACTTATTAATAGACAGTGTTGCCAGCTTGATTGGTAAAAATAATTTTCATGTGGTCCCGCTGTTGAAGGGTAAAATACAAGAAACAAAAATTCAAATTTATTTGGAAAAAACCTATCGCGCAGTTGTTTCTTTCCTTGAAAATGAAAAAAAAGAATTACTACACTTATCAGATAAAGAGTAGCAAAGGGTTGACAGTTGTTATTAAAGGTATAGAACCTGAAATAGACCCTATAGAACTAAAATATGCACTCCAAGAGACTGGATTCACAGCAAAATCTGTATTTAATATAAGGAATAGGGAAAAAATTCCGCAACCACTCTTCAAAATAGAACTAGAACCAGGGAATATTAAATTAAAACAAAATGAAACCCACCCCATTTACAACTTACGATATTCAATGCATCGTAGAATATTGGTCAAGGAGCCTCACAAACGAAAAGGCCCAATACAATGTACAAACTGCCAAGAGTATGGGCATTCGAAATCGTACTGCACCCTACGTTATGTATGCGTTGCGTGTGCGAGTTTCATCCATCAAAGGAATGCAAGCTGAACAAAAGTGAGAAGGATTCAAAAATATGCAGCAATTGTGGGGGGAATCATGCTGCTAACTACAGGGGCTGCCCGATATATACACAATTAAAAACCAGTATGAACCAAACTGCTAAGACAGTTCGCACCCAAAAATATAGTGTTATACCTACCAACACAAACCATATTGGAAGCACCACCGAAAACATCTCTTCATCCACTAGCTATGCGAATGTACTGAAAACTGGCGTTTCTGATAAACCGAGTCACCCTATGCAACCTCAAAATTTAGAAACGTTAATATTTAACTTGTCTCAGTGTATTACTAACTTCATGTCCTCGATGCAATATATGATTCAAGAGCTTGTACATAACCAAAACTTACTTATGAAAACTCTACTTTCACAAAAATGAATGTTCTAAAAATATGTCACTGGAATGCTAACGGTATTAACCAACACAAAATTGAATTAAAAAATTTTCTAGACAGTAACAGCATAGACATCATGCTTATCTCAGAAACACATTTAACTATAAAATATAACTTCAAACTAGCAGGCTACAATTTTTACTCAACAAACCACCCACAAGGAAAAGGTTATGGTGGTACGGAAATTATAATTAAGGCTCGATTAAAGGATTACTTTCTGGAATCCTATGCAAAAAAAAATCCATTCTCTTTACAGTGGTTTGGTGAGCCAATAGTAATTTCATCAGTCTATTGTCCTCCTAGGTTTCCTATTTCCACAACCGATTTTGTATCTTTCTTTAAATCGCTCGGTAACAAATTTCTCTCTTCCGGAGACTTCAATTCTAAACATACCTATTGGGGCTCACGGTTAATCAACCCTAAAGGGAAGCAATTGTTTAGTGCGCTGATAGATTCTCGGAATGGTCTAGACTTTGTATCATCTGGAAAACCTACATACTGGCCAACTGATCAAAGAAAAATTCCCGATCTTATTGACTTTGGCATAACTAAAAATATTGAAAGGTGCTTCTTGGAAACCGAGCCCTGTTTCGACTTATCATCCGATCACCCACCGGTAATAATATATTTTAAAAAAGGACCAGAGTTCATTGAAAAAACAATAAAACTGACCTCCAAGAAAACAAACTGGCTCAAATATCGCAAATATATTAGTACCCACGTGTGCGTTGAAACAAAACTTAAGAGTGGAGAGGACATTGAATCAGCGACGCAGGCTCTTGGATCAATAATAAAAGCAGCTGCTATTAGTGCCACGCCCGCACAAAACTCTACTAAAACTAATGCGAGGTACACTACGTCACACTATCTCGAATGCTTCGTTAGAGAAAAGAGGAGATTAAGGCGTGAATGGCAAAAATACAGTCATTACAAAATCAGCTGAAAGATACTATACGGGAGAGGAAAAGGAAGAAAACCTTAATAAGTACCTTGAATATTTGGCTCCTCTCAAAGTCACTAATTACTCACTCTGGAGAGCGACAAGAATGGTTAAAACACCGAAGGATAGTGAATCGCCTCTAAGACAAAGCGATGGAACTTGGGCGAAAACAGAAAAACAAAAAGGCAACTTCTTTGCAGCACATCTGAGGTCAGAATTTCAACCTAACCCGCCGACCTGCAACAACACTAGCATACAGAACTTTTCAATTACGAAGTCAGTAGTACCAATTCATTTCAAACCAAAGGAAGTTATACGCCTATGTACAACGAGTCTAAACCCAAAAAAGACACCTGGTTGTGACCTAATTACCAATAAAATGGTAAGTGAATTGCCGCAAATAGCTCTAATACATCTCACACACATTTTTAACGCAATACTCCGTCTGGGCTACTTCCCTACAACATGGAAAACATCGGAAATAATAATGATTCCAAAACCCGGAAAAGACCCTACTCAGGTATCTTCTTATCGGCCCATAAGTCTCCTGCCAACGCTCTCTAAAACGCTCGAACGCTTATTGCTGGTAAAATTAGCACCAAAGCTCGATTTAATCATTCCTCACCACCAATTTGGTTTCCGCAAACATCATGGAACTATTGCGCAGGTGCACCGTATTGCCTTTGAAATAAGGCGAGAATTTGAACAGAGGAAGTACTGCTCCGGAATATTCCTAGACGTCGCACAAGCCTTTGACAAAGTCTGGCACGAAGGACTCATATATAAAATAAAAAACTTTTGCCAAAAAGTAAGCATAAGATACTGGAGTCATATTTAACAAATCGCAAATTTAGGGTTAAATATTTGAAATTATGGCTGGAGTACCACAGGTAGTGTGCTTGGACCTATGCTTTACACTCTGTACACTTCCGATCTGCCAACGGATAAAAACCTCGTTAACTCGACTTTCGCTGACGACACAGCTATCCTGTGCTCTCACCTAAATCCACGGATAGCTTCCCGGGATTTAGAGGAACACCTTAAAAAAATAGAAAGTTGGCTAGCAGATTGGCGCATCAAAGTAAATGAGCAAAAAAGTGTACATGTGACATTTACTCTTAAGCCCAGTTCTTGTCCGGCAGTCTCCTTAAATGGCATTGTAATCCCACAAGCAACAGAGGTTAAATACTTAGGAATGTATTTTGACCGACAGCTTACCTGGAAAAAACACATAGAAGCCAAGAAAATGCAAATTAAACTCAAGGCAAGTTCCTTGTATTGGCTTACCAACCGAAAATCAAAACTGCAATTAGAGTATAAAGTACTTATATACAAGGCTGTAATTAAACCGATTTGGACTCAATCGAAAATTCTGAGAACGATCAGCGGTGCTCCATGGTTCGTCAGAAACAAATATAGCACCCGTTGAAGAAGAACTAGCAGTTTTAAAAACAAAATATCAATCCAAACTCCAGTGTCATCCTAACAAACTAGCAAGGAATCTGCTTCACAGGATGAATCCATCTCGTCTTAAAAGGCCACTTTTTTAAAAATAGAGTTTCTTTATATTTATATTTTTATTTATTAATACTTGAACTAAAATTGCTCTAAGCACTGGCGCGGAGCATCAAATTTATTTATTACTTGTAAGCTTTGTAAAATTATTGTTGGTTTCGATTGAAAAGATGCAATAAATAAATCCATGTTGAATTAAAAAAAATAATAAACGACTTCCCCTTGTGACAATACTGCCACTAATGCTTCATTGCTAGCATCAGTGGTCAACAAAAAAGTTTGCTCAAAGTCGGGGTACGCCAAAATCGGTGGCGAGCTAATTATCTCTTTTAGCCTCTGGAATGCTTTCTGATAGCTTTCTGCCCATTCGAACTTTGCTTCTTTTCGTAGCAACTTATTAATCGGCAAGGCAATTCCGGCTAGTCCTTCTAAGAACTTTCTGTAATAGGTCACTAGTCCTAGAAATGCTTGCACTACCTTTCTATTCCTTGGAATCGCAAAATTTTTAACGCATTCCACCGTCTGCGGGTCAGGCAGTGCTCCTGCCTCTGAACAACGATGGCCTAAATACACTACCTCACTTCGCAAAAATTGACAATTCTCCGTGTTCAATTTTAAATTGTGTTCTCGTAACTTCTGGAGCACCTTGCACAAGCGTTGCGAATGCTGCTGCAAGCTCTTCCCATAAATTACAATATCATCCAGATACACAAAACAATCTAACCCTTGCAAGCCTGTTAGGACATGGTTTATCAGCCGTTGGAAGGTAGCCGGTGCTCCTGTTAATCCGAACGGCATTCTATTAAACTCATAATGCCCTAAACCGGTGCTGAACGCGGTTTCCTGCTTATCTTGGGTATCCACCAGAACTTGATGGTAGCCACTCGCTAAATCAAGTGTAGAAAAATATCTACTGTGTCCCAATTGATCCAGAATTTCTTCTATCCTTGGTATCGGGAACACTTGCTTGATAGTGGCGTCGTTCAATTTCCTAAAATCGACGGCCATTCTCCACTTCTTCTGACCCTGAGCACCTCCCTTCTTTGGTACCAAAATTATTGGTGAGTTCCAAGGCGAGATACTCGGTGAAATTATGTTATCTTTTAACATTCCTTCCACTTGCCTATTTACCTCATCTTTGTGAGCTTGTGGCAATCTGTACTGTTTCTGGGTAATTGGTGCTTGATCCACTCTAGTAGGTATTTCATGCTCTACCTCTGGTGTATATGTCATCTGGTCTCCTTCCAGCAAAAATATGTCATGGAATGACGTACAAATGGCTTCTATTGATGCATTTTCTTCTAAATTTACGCTTGGGTCTAACTTCAGTGATTCTAGCACCCTCTCCATCCTTTTTCTTATGTCTACCTGCTTAATCTGATTAACCGATCTATAGTTCGGTTCTTTAAAATTATCGTAGCTAGTGAATTTAGCCCTAAAATCCTCATCCATCAGGTAGTCCTTTTCTGAGGCGTGGAGTACACAAGCGTACACCTTACCCTTATCAACGTGCGTTATGGTTTCTCACATATATACGCCCTCCCCTAGCTGTTGCTTGTGCAAAACAACAGTCCTCAGTTTCGTGTTTACATGCATAGTAACTACTCTGGTTGACCTTGCATTTACTACCTCCACACAATTCTTAGCCCTATTCACGGTTCATTCCTGCCATGACTTTAATGGAAAAGTAAGGATTATATTCTTATTATCATCATAAAATGATAAATGCTTTTCTAGCGCATCCAGTATGGTGCGACCCCAGAGGATATCGCGGCCAATTATCCCATCGGCCGGGCTACCTTCCCTATCCAATTCCACTCCGTGCACTCTAAAACTCATGCCCTTAACTTCACTGTGCCCTATTCTGAGCGACCCCAGTGTCCTGATGCATCCTCCAAACGCTCCATTAAGTGTTCTTACATCTTTCGGGTAGTCCTTTCCGTAAAACACTCGATTATCCGCCCCTGAGTCTAACAAAAGCACTAGGTTACCACTAGCTGCCTCCTTGCAGGGTATCTCGATAAAAGCATCACCTATCCTGCTCACAACGAAACAACGCCCTTTTGACGCCAAAATGGACGCGTATCTACTTTCTAACTCTTCAAATTATTTCCTCCATGCACCACAGTTATTCTTTACGATCCTATACTCCCTCAAAATTACCGTGAATATCTTAACTATACATCCTCGTACCATTGGTCTATATTATCTAACCTTTTTAAAACTTAATCTAAGTACTAGAATCATCACAGTTACCCAAATCAACACGCAATCAAAAATTATTTTCCCGGAAAGACTCTTGCTCCTCTGTATCTTGATCTATTGTTCTTACATTACATGGTACGTGGTATTGAAGAGCCTCTTGCTCCTCCTTCTCCTGGACTGTAATTCCTACATTACCAGTCACACGTACTTCCGGCCTAACTATTACTTCCTTTCTTTTGGCTTTCCAGTCTACTGGCCTCGACTGGGCCGCTGGAAGTTTCCCTGGTTCCTTTGTTGGAATTGTCTATCCCTGCATTCCGCTGCCCGATGTCCCATTCGTCCACATGAGAAGCATTTCATCCACTGTTGGGTGTTGCTTATCCTTGGTTCACTTCTGGAATTCCAATTTAGTCGCTGCTGACCACTCCCAGTGTTGAAAGGATTTCTTACTACCCCTGCCGTCTCTCAAGGGTGGATCGTACCTGGGTGCCATCTACTTTGATCCCATTTAGTGTCTAGTTGGCACTGTCTACTTGCCTCATGACCATATGTTTGGCACTCCATACAGTAGGGCGTGTTTTTGCTGGCAATGCACTCATGCCTTGTATGACCTTGCTTACGGCAGAATGAGCAAATGGGTTTCCTCGGCTGGAATCTCTCGACAACGAATCCTTGGTCTCTTTGTCTGCGGAACTTGGCCCATCAATCTGCCGACTCCACTTGGGTTCCGCTGCAGTACTGGTCCTACCTCTGCAGGCGCATCAGTCCAGCAGATTCCACCTGTTGTCATTGCTGCTTCAGCGGAAGAAACCGCTTCCACTAGCTCTGCCATACTCCTCTGCGTGAGATGAAGAGTATAATTAGCTAAGTCCCTATTTATCAGACCTGCCTTAAACACAGAAATCATAGCTCGTTCTACTTAAACCTTGTATGCTGCAACGTTTCCTGGAAACTGCCTGTTGGCTTCTGGCTCCGTAGCGTTCCCCAGAGACTGGAGCCTTCGTCCCCAGGCTCTCAATTCCTCCCCTGGTTTCTGAGTTGATTCCTGTATTTCCCGTACAAGACAGTCGTACGACTTTTGTTTTAAATGTGTCCGATCTAAAAGTGCGTATAACTCCGGCAGGGTGCTTACTGAGCTATGCGCTAGTAAATCAAACGCATCATGTTGTTCTTTGTCTAATACACTTTATTAAGCGTTCCCCTTCTGCTCCCGGAAGACTCTGCTCACAACCTTCTTTGAAGCGCCGTATCTCAGTTCTCAGATCATACAACTCGACTCCTGAGAACATGGGCACCAACTTCTCCACCGCATGAGCAACTTCCAGAATGCCCATTTTACTTCTAGATGCTTTCTTAATTTCTGATAAAAAGTTAGCGTTACTCTCTGTGGGGGTTTCCAGATTCTCTTCTCCCGAATCTGAGAGGTACATGACGAACTCAAACTAATGTGCTACAACTAAAATTTGCCGCATAATACTAAGCACCTAACTTTCACGTTGTTTTGATTATGTTGTCACTAAACATGATTTCGTTTCTACTAAATCGAGAAATAGTACACCAATAAGATTTAATTTTTATTATTTAATAAAACAAACATTATTCCACATAGGAAGACAACTGTAGTGTAATGCCGCGGAAAAAAATAAAATTACTCGAATCACGTAGTGAAAAAAATTATACTCAATTAATTGCGCAACTACTGAAGGTAAATACTGATTATTTACAACAATACGTATTTACGATTGTGTCAATATTTCTCTATGAACCCATTTTGACAATGTTATTGGTTGCTCGAAATTATTTTCCATATTTTCCTCCCTATCAACTAAATTTCCAAATACAAAAAATAATTATAGCACTACTGACACATCCCCATTTCAGTAAAATGCTGTGTTCAGCTGCTTTGCTTCTCCGTGCAAAATATTATATTTTCATTCGTAGTTACGGAACTACTCAAAATTTGACGAAACAACCCGTGCTGTAAGTACTTCTTGAAGTATTATTGCCTAATACCCTAAGCTTATAATGTCAAATAATTAACTTAAATTTAACAAACAATATAAACGTCCCTATCGACAAATAAACTCGAGTCCCCTACAAAAAAAATCCTCACAGCTAGGACGACATACATAGACCGCCCGGTCATACTGACGGTTTATGTTTGCCCATACAAAGCTGCGCGCAACAGCGCAAACGGGCCTATATGTTGCGACTTCTTTGACCAGCGCTACGGCGCCTTCAGGGTGTCAGAAGTATCTACTTAAATTACGCTACTATACACTCTACTCACCTGATCTTATCTGATGACATCTTATTCCTAGGGTTCTTTGAATTCGTTGCAGGAAGCTTCACTGCTTCAGGGTTCCTTGCCCTGGGATTCCTCCTGTAGGTCCTTAAGACCGGTTGCGCCAAAATTTTGGGGTCTTTCATTGCTTGTCGGGAGACGTCCTTTCTCGGTTCGCTGAACACGTGGCTGTAAACTTCAAGACACTTCCAAATAAACGAGACAGGTTATCTTTTAGATTCAAAATTTCAAGAAGATTTATTCTTAAAATACTAGTTCTTATATACTATTTCCAAACAGTGCTCTCAGTCTGTGAACTGACCTTTCTGGTGTCCCAGTTCCGCACCTGTTAATTGGTGTCAGTTGGTCAAGTAAACTGACCTACTGTAAAAGTATCGACGTTGCATTCCAAATTACAATGCCCTTCGTTGACTCGACTGTGGAACTGTAACACCCTAAAAGTTTACATAATAAATATTACACAGATAATATTAATTTAAAATGCTTAGACCCTAAAAGTATGTGTTTCTCTTAAATAACTTTAACACATGCTAATCACACAAAATGTTTGGCATCTGTTAGGAGTCGATGAGGTGAGAGACTACGCGCAGGCAGCTTGGTTCTAACTCACAGCAGCCTGGAATACAAAGTCCTTCTATTCAAAGCATATGGACATATGGGGTGCAACTTTGGCGTAGTGCCTGAACTCAAACCTAGAACTTCTCCAAAGGGCACAGTCGAAAATCCAAAGAATAATTACCTGCGCACCGTGGTTTCTCAAACATAAAAACATTCACAATGATATACTTATATCCACTATAGAAGAAGAAATCATAGAATCATGGCAGAAATACCTGAATCGCTTGTAAAATCATCCGAACATACTTGTAAGAAGTCTACTCCAGCAGAATTCTGCTTCACGTCTAAAGGATCCATGTTTCTAAACTTATTTACAAACTAATCTGTAATATGTATTTATATAAAATTTTCTTTCCCTCGTCTTTTTAAATTATAATTAATTAATATATATGAATACACTAGATGAACCCAAATAGCACCAAGCAATAGGCAAAGAGCATATTTAATACATTAGTTTTAAGATTTGTTTTTTTATTATTATTATTATTTTTTTTTTTTATATGGTGTTTATTGGTATAATTAATTATACAAAAAACTTAATGCTAAGCTTGAAGCTAAGGCACTAACGGCTATGGGTTTCGGCCTATATTTTATTTTATTGTAGTAGATGCGTCAGATTTCAAAAAATATTTCGGAGGATCTTAGTATTTTTATGAATATGGGGATGTTTTCGTTTGTTATGTTTGTTATCAATTCTTTTATTGTTTTATTATATTTGAGGCATATCTGGTCTGTCATGTTGCATTCTGATATGATGTGCGGGAAGGAGACGGTGGTTTGGTTCCAGATTGGGCATGGTGGCGGGGAATACGGTATAAATAGGTGGGAGTGGGTTAATCTCGTATGTCCTGTTCTGAAGCGGATGTACTTTTGAAGATATTTTTTTGGAATATCTGAAGGATATGTTGGTGCTTTTCCGGATGGGTTTATTAATTTACAGTTGTGTTGGTAGCTTTGCCACTCTTGTTGTTTCATAGAGATATAGAAATTAGATATTGCTTGCTTTTTGTCCAGTTTGTGTTGGGTTGATTTTTTTATTGTTGGAGCTGTTGCGCTAAATTTTGCTAGTTCATCTGCTTTGCTTTTTCATTGAATTCCAGCATGTCCGGGAATCCACATTAGTTTTATTTTGTTTGCGTGTTGTGAGAGAATATCACGGAGTTCGCAAATAGTATCGTTTTGGTGGGCAATGTTGATAGTGGCTTTGATACAGGACTGTGAGTCGGAGCAAATGATGTGCTTGCCTTTCTGATATTTGAGGAGTTTCACAGCATCAAGCACCCCTTCTGCTTTGGCAGTAAAGATTGAGCAATTATTATTGAGTTGTGTTAATTGTGCGGCCTTGTAGTTACTGTTCACAATTGCATAGCC
Organism: Clusia tigrina; assembly: GCA_920105625.2. Lineage (NCBI taxonomy): Eukaryota > Metazoa > Arthropoda > Insecta > Diptera > Clusiidae > Clusia > Clusia tigrina. Next base: position 158,660,138 of record OV050030.1, on the reverse strand, counting down.
AACACCAGATTCAGATTTTGACCCATCGGTGTAATGAAAAAGCTAGTTGTTTGCTTTATGCTTTTCCATTCTATTGTTGAAAGCTATTTGATAGGCTCGGTGACTTGTGGATTGCTTTGGGAGGTGCATTAGAGAGGTGAAAATACTGCATTTTTGGAGGAACCATGGTGGTCGGTAAGGGGTAAACTTCTTCCGTGGTCTTGGATCGCGCTTGATTGGGAAGATAGCTTAGGTTATTTTATCCACAGTCGACATTATTTGTTTTTTATTTCGTTTTCTGTATTGAAGCGTTGCAGACGTTGTATTTGTAGGGTAGAAGTTGTTGTTCCGCTGGGATTAGTAGTTTTGTTGCAAGTTTCATTGTGCATACATTTATTCTGTCGCGGAGTGATCCTAGTCCGGATTTTGTTTGTAAAATTTTCAGTGGTGTTGTTCGAAAGGCACCCAGTCCATATCGTGAAGCGGCGTTGTAGATTGTTTCAGTTTTTCTGAGGTTTGCTTTAGAAGTATGTCCGTAGATCGCAAGTCCATATTCGATTTTGGAAACCAATATTGATTTTATGATGTTTATTTGTAGTATTTGGGTGAACATTACAGTGAGAACTACGAACACATTTGATTAGGTTTAGTCGATTAGTTAGTGCTTCTTTAAAATAGTTGATATGTGTTGTAAATTTTTTTTTTTTATTATTATTATTTGCTATTCAATCACAAAAAAAAATATAATAAATAAATCATACAGGCAAAACGAAAAGTATATATATATATATATATATATATATATATATATATATATATATATATATATATATATATATATATAAGCTTTGATATAACGACTCTTTTTGCTACTTTTTACTGTAGAGGGACGTAACCAAGAGTTTTAACCATTATAGGTTGAGCTTTGTTTACTTTTAGCTTCACATATATTCTTTCTATGTCTTTTTGCCTAAATCGTGATATTTGTGGCTCTAATTCACCTAGAGACTGTAAGAAACTCAAAATTTCAATTTTTGGCATGATGCGTCACACTTGGCCGACCCATTACTCGTTCTTATTGGGGGAACATACTCGTATATGGTTGGTAGCTTTAAAGATTGAGTAGCTTTCCACAGTATGTAGTCCGTTGCTTCTGTGGATGAAAGGTTTGCCAGAAAACTCTGAAACTTATTGTTATTTCTATCGTATACTAGCTGTTTTAGTGCCTTTGTTGCCTTGTTCAATTTGGTTTTATCACTTGGATACCTCGTAGTTTGCCATGTTTTTCGTAGTTTACGTTTCTCAACCAGAATTTTCTTAATGCGTCAGATTTTAAACATCGCTTGGATAGGTGTAACTCTGGAGTAGACATCCATGCTGCTTGCTGAGTAGTACGTATAAATATTTCTACAGCTTCATCTATGTCTTCTTTACATTTGAGGCGGACATTAAGAGGAAGTGTCTCATTCAATATTTGTCTGAATTGCAGCCAGTTCCTTATTTTGTTGTGCAAAGATGGGGGACGTTGTTTCATCACTAGTTTGCAGTTCATATTATATATATGGATATATATCCTCGTGGACTGTCGGTATGTTAAGGTCGTTTTGTAGTGTCCTGTTACTGACAAACCATGGTGCGTTAACAGTCGTCCGCAAAAGTTTAGTTTGGAATCTTTCCATAATATTTATATTAGCACTCGTTGCTGAGCCCCACAGCTGAATTCCATATTTCCATATAAGTTTTATTATACTTTATTATCCAATGTTAGCTTCGAGTTGTAACCCATCAACCAATACATTGGACAACATATCATTATACTGCTGTTGTGATGAGTCAGCACATTCTGTTGATGGGCATTGATTTTGTATAGCTGCTGTACCACCTGCACATAGGTGCTTCCTGCTGGAACTTGTTTTTTTTAATAAAAACTGGATTTGTCTACGACCTTCTCTCCAAGTGTTGGAAATGACTTTAGCTGCAATTCTTTATAAACTGTACATCCTCTATAATTGGCCGGATTGTTGCCTCCACAGAGAATACATTTAGGCTCTTGTTATCTATCCTTACGTTGGCAATCTAATGTTGTATGACTGCCAGCGCATTTCACGCATCTTGTACTATGATTGAAGAATTTTTTCGTATGGACTTTGTCCACTGTTCAATTTCCATTTTCTTTTTAGGTGGCTCAAATTTAATTTTAGTGTACATAATAACGTCGATTTTATATAAGTCAATACTATTTTTATTTTGTTTTACATTTACATAAAACATTGAGAGCGGGTTTTTTGTTGTTCTTTGTTTAATGTTTGGTACGTTTGTCAAATCTCATACGTATGTCAAATCTCATACGTCTTAACTCATCACTTATTTCGTTTGTTGGCGTAATATGATGCAGGCCTTTCAAAACGACATTAAAATTTTGCTCTTCTTTTGGTTTGTAAGTATGAAATTTTGTATTTCTGTCTACAAGAGCTTTTGTAATAATTCTGTATTTATCAGCTGTCATTGGTTGAATTTTAATTTTATTTTCTTTCAAAAATTTCAACTAATATTGCATATCTACAACGTAGTAGCTCCAATATTGGCTGCACATTGTTTACTCCAAAAACATAGATTGGAGGTGGTTTTGGAACTTTATGTTTTTCAATGTGCGGGATATTACAGTAATTTTCTTTTTCAGTTAAAATAGAAAATCTGTTCGAATTTGTAGGGAGATCCAGCCAGTAATTGGCTAACCAGAATTGTTTTGATTTAGTTTGATATGCTGGTTCTGGACTCGATCTAGCGCGATTCAGAGTGTTTTGAGTTCTTTTAGTCGGGGATTTCTTTTGATTACCTAATTTAAATGTTTTGCTTCCTACTTGCTTGGTTTTATTTTGGTTCCTGTTGGGGTTTGGTTTTAGTAAATTTTCTTTTCCTCAAATCTTGCGTTGCATTGTTCGTGCTTATTGACATTTTCATCAATTTGAAACGACCGATGTTCTTGTTGTTGTACTGTTCAACGAAGCAGTTGTCGTAATCACACTGCTTGGAGTGGTTATAGGGCCAGTCAAGGCAATATTTGTTCTTAAATTTTTCAGACATACGGAACTTATTGTTGGTAGTTCCGCGGTCAGAGGTATAACATTAAATATACCTGTTGTTTGCTGTGGTTGGAGTTCATATTATACAAAAGGTGAATGATCAGAATATAGATTTAAAGACATTACTGCTGTGACATTGTTTAATGCAATGCCTTTCATTACGATAAAATTTATGACTGATTTCACAGTTCTATCTGGTGATTTCTCAGTTTGTTCAGTTGGCTTTACAATTTTTAAAATTTCAGCGTACGTGGTGGCTGGTTGTATTTGGCTTTGGTTTAATAGAGCATTTAGGGGATTTTTGATCCGAGTTGTAACTACTTCTTTTTTATGAAGTGTGGGATACATTTTTTGCTGGAGTTCCTTATAAACTGTACAACCCTTATAGTTTGATGGGTGGTTGCCTCCATACAAGACCCACTGGACATTTGCTTATTTGTACTTCCTTCTGCATTCTGTAGTAGAATGATTAAGAACGCATTTCACACATCGTGACGTATGGTTACAGAAGTGTTTAGTGTGTCCATAACGCTGTACACTGTGGTATTTGTCTTTTGGGTCGAACTGGTAGAAAAATTACTTTTGTGTATAATATTGCCTTGATATCATATATTTATCTGTTGTATGTATTCTGTTTCAGATTTAAATAAAATATTGGGAGCGGGGGTTTTGTAACTCTTTGCATAATTAGATATATGTACCAATTCGTGGTCAAATGCTTCTATTGCCTCCTTAATATCCTGTAGTGGTACTGTATTGTGTATTCCCTTCAAGACAACATCAAATGTTTTGTCTTTTTTTAGTTTGTAAGAATGGAATTCCGTATTTTTGTCGCGAAGTGCTTGTCTTATGGTTCTGTACTTATCTTCTGTTTTTGGCTGTATTTTGACTTATACATCTTTTAGTACCTTAATCATGTCATTTGGTGCTATAACGTTTAATAGCTCTCTTAACGGCTGGATGTTATCTACTCCTGATGTAAAAATTGGAGTAGGTTTCTGTATTTTCGGCGTTACCTCTATAGTCTGTAAATTTATGTCGGTACCATCATCCTGTGCTAATTCAGCAAATCTGTTTGAAGTGTTAGCTGTTGTTGTTCCAAGCCAGAATTTCGCTAATGTTTATTGTTCTAGATGTTGATCTGGGCTAGACCTAGCGCGTTTATTATTATTTTTGTTTGGTATCTGCTTCCAATTTGCTTTATTGCCATCAGGCTGAAATTTTCCTACCTGGTCATTAATTTTGGCAGAGGATATATTTGATAAATTTGCTGGGTTAGTGCAGTCCCTCACCACCTCAATTGTGTGAAGCGCCGGAGACTTCGATCTTGTTTTGTTGGGATGTATGTGCATGATTATTTATTGTACTCGCGGAATGAAACGGAGAGCCCGATTTATCATTCGGATTGCTTGACATGCTTGACTTTGTTGAAGGAGCGTTGGAATGTGTGCGCTGAGCTGGAGCAATCCGCTGAGTGGTTAAGTGCGCTGAATTCTTGCTATTAATTTCTGCATTCACGAGAGACTGAGTGCAATTTTTTACATTGTTTATTGGCACGGTATTCAGTATGTGTGTTGGTTAGCGCAGTACACTCATTCTACACTACGGTTGACTGCGGTAACCCGCCTTAATTTATTATTACTTGTGCCGTTTATACTGTACAGATGTGTTTTTAAAACGTTCCTCATAGTTTCATGAAAGAGGGGAAATAACAAACTATAAACACCTAAAATGATCACGCAAATCGCCGAAAAAGCGACTCTTCCACTGGTTAGAGATTTCAAATTTATTTAAACTAATGAGTAAACCAAAATTCAAAATTAATAATAAGCGAAAGTACAAATAGTGGTAATAACAAAAGAAACAACAAAACCAAATTATACACGAGCATTTTGCGCTCTCCACCTCTAGATAGAGATCGATGTCCCACCCCCGTGCGTCCTTCTGCATCAGCAACAAGCAGTATACAAAAAAAATTCACTGAAACCAACGGAGTTCTCCTCTCATGAGTTAACAGCGCATGCGCATTTAGGTATACCAACTCAACAAACGTTAGCAGTAGGCGCTCCTGCAGAAAACACGGAAAAAAAATCTACTGCTAAACTAGAGCAATCGACATCTATGTCAAATCAGACGGTAAGTGAACAAAACTCACTCAATGATAATTCCGCGCAAGAATCAAAAGAACAAAGAGTAGAAAGCAGCTGCTTTCGCAACTACCCAAATACACAAATGCATTCTCATGTAAATACAAACGCTTGCTAAGCTCAATATCGTCTGAGAGACAATCAAAAACAACAATTACCACAAATACAACAATTTCCGCTCAGTCTGCAACTATATAAACAGACATGGATGGTATACTCAAATTAAACAGAAACTAAGCCCCCCAAAAAATTCCAATAATAAGTCACCAAAAATATATAAAAGAAATGAAATTGAACAATCTACTAACTCAATGTACCACAACAGGTTTACCGTACTTAATGATGAGCCAAACAAAGAAAAATAAATAGTTTCAAGTAAAATAAATTCATTTGAAAAGATTATTAAACCTCCGACAATCTACTTGCATGAAACAAGTTCAAAAGTTCTGGTTGAAAGTATTGCTCGCCTAATAGGCACGAATAATTTTCATATAATCTCACTCAAAAAGGTAACATACAAAAGACTAAAATCCAAATATCCGCTGGTAGACGCCGGATTTAATGCAAAAATAGTATTTAACATTAAACATTAAACAGGGATAAAATACCTAAACCATACAGGCAAAACGAAAAGTATATATATATATATATATATATATATATATATATATATATATATATATATATTATATATATATATATATATATATATATATATATATATATATATATATATATATATATATATATATATATATATATATATATATATATATATATATATATATACTCGTATGTGCATGTATATGTATATGTGTATATATATATGTGTATATATATTTATGTTTTTTTTAAATATTTAACGAGGAGGAAAACATCTAAAGTCAGAACCCCGTCAGTGCGGGACTCTAACACCGCTAAAACCTCCTCTCGTCATTACGGTGTTTATATGTGTATATATATTTATGTTTTTTTTAAATATTTAACGAGGAGGAAAACATCTAAAGTCAGAACCCCGTCAGTGCGGGACTCTAACACCGCTAAAACCTCCTCTCGTCATTACGGTGTTTCCCCCCGGAGACACTGATTAGGTTTTACGTCGGGAGGCCGTAAGAGCATTTACTGCTCACGTCAGTATTAGGTCTGTCTTTGTGTCAGTATGTACCTAGTGTTTATCAAGCAGAGGTCCTAGCCATAAAGGAGGTAGCCGTCTACTTAAATAGACATGCCGTAACAAATATATATTTTAATTATCTACTCGGATAGCGGGCGGCCATCATGCCAATGAACTCGGTGGCACTGAAATCAAAGGTAGCTCAGGACTGCCGGGCAGCCCTAAATGATATAAGTACCATTTTCAGTTTACGCCTTATATTGGTTCCGGGGCATGCGGATATTGAGGGGAACTGAAGGGCTGATGACTTAGCCAGACGGGGTACCAACTTTCCATTATGCACGGACAGATGCGAGGTTGGAATACCAAATGACACTTGTAAACTGATGCTGAAGGATAGGGTCGTGCGTGTAGTGCATGTGCACTATTGAGCACAAACGTAGTGTAGCACAAAATCTACCTTCGCAAACTACACATCCAAACCATACCAATACATAAGACACACCCATCCGCTGCACTGCAACACTATGACACTTGACATGTGCAGTGTAATTAGAATCCTGGCGTGCGGTCATTGGTGAATTGGTTTGTTTTACAATTGAGTGGAATTTGAGTTAGACTTAAGCGAAAGGGATTAGAAGTAAACAATTAAATTAATCGAGATTTGTTATCGAGTTTGTAACTCAAATAAACCATATAAAAACCCTTCTCGGGAATTAAACTAATCAGTTTCCAACTGGCAACTCAAACCAACTGCATTTTTCTTGCAATCAGCCTTTCTTCGGCTCACAGTTAGAATTTGCTCAATGGCGTCTTGCCGAGCAACGCTCTAATATATAATATATAATATATATATTGGTATTTATCTCGCACACAATATACGTGCATTACATGCGTGAGAATAACTGGTCTTGGACACAAGAGGGCACTTACTTAACGACGATGCTAATGTGGCCGGAAGTTAATAAAAGGAAATCTAGAGACTTTCTTGCCCTGTCGAGAGAGAATATCTCGTAAGGTCGTGGCTTGTGTAACTGGTCACTGGCTGTTCGGCAGTCATGCTCTCAGGCTGGGATTATTCTCTCATGAATACTGAGGAGACTGTGGAGCATCTCTTCTGTAGTTACCCCGCTCTGGCTAGAAGCGGAGCGGGCTCTTTAGGCAAATACGCTGTTAGCTTACAGATTTGTCTAGCGCGAAGGTCAAACCAATCATGCGCTTTATTAGGGCTGGTTCGACGTGTGGTCTAAGTGAGCTGGTCCTTAGACCGGCTGCCACGTTAACCTAACCTATGTACCTCGAGTTCCGCATCTGCATGGCGCTGGCTATTGCGTTCAGCATAGCGTTCTGCTTTTCGCAGCGCAATCATAATGGTGGCCGCTGCCGAGCAAACTGCTTCCCACTTAGTGAGCGTATCGCACATGTGCTCACAGAGGTTGTCCATTGTTGATGGCTCCTCTAAGACAACACCCAGTGTCTCCCGAACGTCCTTGAATTGCTGGCAGTAGAATATCACGTGTTGAGCGTTTTCGTGCATCCCCGGACAGTGCTGGCAGTACGGATCCTCCTCAAACTTCCGCTCAAATAGGTACTGCTTAAAGAATCCGTGACCACTTAGTAGCTGGGTGACACAGTGGTTTAGTTCTCCATGCTTTCCTGTTACCCATCTTGTTATGCATGGGATCAGCCTGAAGGCCGATCTACATTTGTCCGTTTGCGTTGCCATTCCGCAATCGTATTGGCTCTTTCCACTACTTTGGCGACGTTTTTGGGTCTTGCTCTCTGTTTATAAAGGCGGTGCCAGCAAGTAAATGTTCAGTTTACAAGTTATGACCCAATTGCTGCGTCCGATACAGCACGGAAAACACTAGCCCCACTTAGCTCGCTGAGACGATAAGCCTATTCAAAGCATATGGACATATGGGGTGCAACTTTGGCGTAGTGCCTGAACTCAAACCTAGAACTTCTCCAAAGGGCACAGTCGAAAATCCAAAGAATAATTACCTGCGCACCGTGGTTTCTCAAACATAAAAACATTCACAATGATATACTTATATCCACTATAGAAGAAGAAATCATAGAATCATGGCAGAAATACCTGAATCGCTTGTAAAATCATCCGAACATACTTGTAAGAAGTCTACTCCAGCAGAATTCTGCTTCACGTCTAAAGGATCCATGTTTCTAAACTTATTTACAAACTAATCTGTAATATGTATTTATATTAAATTTTCTTTCCCTCGTCTTTTTAAATTATAATTAATTAATATATATGAATACACTAGATGAACCCAAATAGCACCAAGCAATAGGCAAAGAGCATATTTAATACATTAGTTTTAAGATTTGTTTTTTTATTATTATTATTATTTTTTTTTTTTATATGGTGTTTATTGGTATAATTAATTATACAAAAAACTTAATGCTAAGCTTGAAGCTAAGGCACTAACGGCTATGGGTTTCGGCCTATATTTTATTTTATTGTAGTAGATGCGTCAAATTTCAAAAAATATTTCGGAGGATCTTAGTATTTTTATGAATATGGGGATGTTTTCGTTTGTTATGTTTGTTATCAATTCTTTTATTGTTTTATTATATTTGAGGCATATCTGGTCTGTCATGTTGCATTCTGATATGATGTGCGGGAAGGAGACGGTGGTTTGGTTCCAGATTGGGCATGGTGGCGGGGAATACGGTATAAATAGGTGGGAGTGGGTTAATCTCGTATGTCCTGTTCTGAAGCGGATGTACTTTTGAAGATATTTTTTTGGAATATCTGAAGGATATGTTGGTGCTTTTCCGGATGGGTTTATTAATTTACAGTTGTGTTGGTAGCTTTGCCACTCTTGTTGTTTCATAGAGATATAGAAATTAGATATTGCTTGCTTTTTGTCCAGTTTGTGTTGGGTTGATTTTTTTATTGTTGGAGCTGTTGCGCTAAATTTTGCTAGTTCATCTGCTTTGCTTTTTCATTGAATTCCAGCATGTCCGGGAATCCACATTAGTTTTATTTTGTTTGCGTGTTGTGAGAGAATATCACGGAGTTCGCAAATAGTATCGTTTTGGTGGGCAATGTTGATAGTGGCTTTGATACAGGACTGTGAGTCGGAGCAAATGATGTGCTTGCCTTTCTGATATTTGAGGAGTTTCACAGCATCAAGCACCCCTTCTGCTTTGGCAGTAAAGATTGAGCAATTATTATTGAGTTGTGTTAATTGTGCGGCCTTGTAGTTACTGTTCACAATTGCATAGCCAACACCAGATTCAGATTTTGACCCATCGGTGTAATGAAAAAGCTAGTTGTTTGCTTTATGCGTTTCCATTCTATTGTTGAAAGCTATTTGATAGGCTCGGTGACTTGTGGATTGCTTTGGGAGGTGCATTAGAGAGGTGAAAATACTGCATTTTTGGAGGAACCATGGTGGTCGGTAAGGGGTAAACTTCTTCCGTGGTCTTGGATCGCGCTTGATTGGGAAGATAGCTTAGGTTATTTTATCCACAGTCGACATTATTTGTTTTTTATTTCGTTTTCTGTATTGAAGCGTTGCAGACGTTGTATTTGTAGGGTAGAAGTTGTTGTTCCGCTGGGATTAGTAGTTTTGTTGCAAGTTTCATTGTGCATACATTTATTCTGTCGCGGAGTGATCCTAGTCCGGATTTTGTTTGTAAAATTTTCAGTGGTGTTGTTCGAAAGGCACCCAGTCCATATCGTGAAGCGGCGTTGTAGATTGTTTCAGTTTTTCTGAGGTTTGCTTTAGAAGTATGTCCGTAGATCGCAAGTCCATATTCGATTTTGGAAACCAATATTGATTTTATGATGTTTATTTGTAGTATTTGGGTGAACATTACAGTGAGAACTACGAACACATTTGATTAGGTTTAGTCGATTAGTTAGTGCTTCTTTAAAATAGTTGATATGTGTTGTAAATTTTTTTTTTTTATTATTATTATTTGCTATTCAATCACAAAAAAAAATATAATAAATAAATCATACAGGCAAAACGAAAAGTATATATATATATATATATATATATATATATATATATATATATATATATATATATATATATATATATATATATATATATATATATATATATAAGCTTTGATATAACGACTCTTTTTGCTACTTTTTACTGTAGAGGGACGTAACCAAGAGTTTTAACCATTATAGGTTGAGCTTTGTTTACTTTTAGCTTCACATATATTCTTTCTATGTCTTTTTGCCTAAATCGTGATATTTGTGGCTCTAATTCACCTAGAGACTGTAAGAAACTCAAAATTTCGTTTTTGGCATGATGCGTGACAGATGGAAATGGCTCAAAGACATGTGAAGAAAGTTCTGCAAATGTAACTTCGTCACACTTGGCCGACCCATTACTCGTTCTTATTGGGGGAACATACTCGTATATGGTTGGTAGCTTTAAAGATTGAGTAGCTTTCCACAGTATGTAGTCCGTTGCTTCTGTGGATGAAAGGTTTGCCAGAAAACTCTGAAACTTATTGTTATTTCTATCGTATACTAGCTGTTTTAGTGCCTTTGTTGCCTTGTTCAATTTGGTTTTATCACTTGGATACCTCGTAGTTTGCCATGTTTTTCGTAGTTTACGTTTCTCAACCAGAATTTTCTTAATGCGTCAGATTTTAAACATCGCTTGGATAGGTGTAACTCTGGAGTAGACATCCATGCTGCTTGCTGAGTAGTACGTATAAATATTTCTACAGCTTCATCTATGTCTTCTTTACATTTGAGGCGGACATTAAGAGGAAGTGTCTCATTCAATATTTGTCTGAATTGCAGCCAGTTCCTTATTTTGTTGTGCAAAGATGGGGGACGTTGTTTCATCACTAGTTTGCAGTTCATATTATATATATGGATATATATCCTCGTGGACTGTCGGTATGTTAAGGTCGTTTTGTAGTGTCCTGTTACTGACAAACCATGGTGCGTTAACAGTCGTCCGCAAAAGTTTAGTTTGGAATCTTTCCATAATATTTATATTAGCACTCGTTGCTGAGCCCCACAGCTGAATTCCATATTTCCATATAAGTTTTATTATACTTTATTATCCAATGTTAGCTTCGAGTTGTAACCCATCAACCAATACATTGGACAACATATCATTATACTGCTGTTGTGATGAGTCAGCACATTCTGTTGATGGGCATTGATTTTGTATAGCTGCTGTACCACCTGCACATAGGTGCTTCCTGCTGGAACTTGTTTTTTTTAATAAAAACTGGATTTGTCTACGACCTTCTCTCCAAGTGTTGGAAATGACTTTAGCTGCAATTCTTTATAAACTGTACATCCTCTATAATTGGCCGGATTGTTGCCTCCACAGAGAATACATTTAGGCTCTTGTTATCTATCCTTACGTTGGCAATCTAATGTTGTATGACTGCCAGCGCATTTCACGCATCTTGTACTATGATTGAAGAATTTTTTCGTATGGACTTTGTCCACTGTTCAATTTCCATTTTCTTTTTAGGTGGCTCAAATTTAATTTTAGTGTACATAATAACGTCGATTTTATATAAGTCAATACTATTTTTATTTTGTTTTACATTTACATAAAACATTGAGAGCGGGTTTTTTGTTGTTCTTTGTTTAATGTTTGGTACGTTTGTCAAATCTCATACGTATGTCAAATCTCATACGTCTTAACTCATCACTTATTTCGTTTGTTGGCGTAATATGATGCAGGCCTTTCAAAACGACATTAAAATTTTGCTCTTCTTTTGGTTTGTAAGTATGAAATTTTGTATTTCTGTCTACAAGAGCTTTTGTAATAATTCTGTATTTATCAGCTGTCATTGGTTGAATTTTAATTTTATTTTCTTTCAAAAATTTCAACTAATATTGCATATCTACAACGTAGTAGCTCCAATATTGGCTGCACATTGTTTACTCCAAAAACATAGATTGGAGGTGGTTTTGGAACTTTATGTTTTTCAATGTGCGGGATATTACAGTAATTTTCTTTTTCAGTTAAAATAGAAAATCTGTTCGAATTTGTAGGGAGATCCAGCCAGTAATTGGCTAACCAGAATTGTTTTGATTTAGTTTGATATGCTGGTTCTGGACTCGATCTAGCGCGATTCAGAGTGTTTTGAGTTCTTTTAGTCGGGGATTTCTTTTGATTACCTAATTTAAATGTTTTGCTTCCTACTTGCTTGGTTTTATTTTGGTTCCTGTTGGGGTTTGGTTTTAGTAAATTTTCTTTTCCTCAAATCTTGCGTTGCATTGTTCGTGCTTATTGACATTTTCATCAATTTGAAACGACCGATGTTCTTGTTGTTGTACTGTTCAACGAAGCAGTTGTCGTAATCACACTGCTTGGAGTGGTTATAGGGCCAGTCAAGGCAATATTTGTTCTTAAATTTTTCAGACATACGGAACTTATTGTTGGTAGTTCCGCGGTCAGAGGTATAACATTAAATATACCTGTTGTTTGCTTTGGTTGGAGTTCATATTATACAAAAGGTGAATGATCAGAATATAGATTTAAAGACATTACTGCTGTGACATTGTTTAATGCAATGCCTTTCATTACGATAAAATTTATGACTGATTTCACAGTTCTATCTGGTGATTTCTCAGTTTGTTCAGTTGGCTTTACAATTTTTAAAATTTCAGCGTACGTGGTGGCTGGTTGTATTTGGCTTTGGTTTAATAGAGCATTTAGGGGATTTTTGATCCGAGTTGTAACTACTTCTTTTTTATGAAGTGTGGGATACATTTTTTGCTGGAGTTCCTTATAAACTGTACAACCCTTATAGTTTGATGGGTGGTTGCCTCCATACAAGACCCACTGGACATTTGCTTATTTGTACTTCCTTCTGCATTCTGTAGTAGAATGATTAAGAACGCATTTCACACATCGTGACGTATGGTTACAGAAGTGTTTAGTGTGTCCATAACGCTGTACACTGTGGTATTTGTCTTTTGGGTCGAACTGGTAGAAAAATTACTTTTGTGTATAATATTGCCTTGATATCATATATTTATCTGTTGTATGTATTCTGTTTCAGATTTAAATAAAATATTGGGAGCGGGGGTTTTGTAACTCTTTGCATAATTAGATATATGTACCAATTCGTGGTCAAATGCTTCTATTGCCTCCTTAATATCCTGTAGTGGTACTGTATTGTGTATTCCCTTCAAGACAACATCAAATGTTTTGTCTTTTTTTAGTTTGTAAGAATGGAATTCCGTATTTTTGTCGCGAAGTGCTTGTCTTATGGTTCTGTACTTATCTTCTGTTTTTGGCTGTATTTTGACTTATACATCTTTTAGTACCTTAATCATGTCATTTGGTGCTATAACGTTTAATAGCTCTCTTAACGGCTGGATGTTATCTACTCCTGATGTAAAAATTGGAGTAGGTTTCTGTATTTTCGGCGTTACCTCTATAGTCTGTAAATTTATGTCGGTACCATCATCCTGTGCTAATTCAGCAAATCTGTTTGAAGTGTTAGCTGTTGTTGTTCCAAGCCAGAATTTCGCTAATGTTTATTGTTCTAGATGTTGATCTGGGCTAGACCTAGCGCGTTTATTATTATTTTTGTTTGGTATCTGCTTCCAATTTGCTTTATTGCCATCAGGCTGAAATTTTCCTACCTGGTCATTAATTTTGGCAGAGGATATATTTGATAAATTTGCTGGGTTAGTGCAGTCCCTCACCACCTCAATTGTGTGAAGCGCCGGAGACTTCGATCTTGTTTTGTTGGGATGTATGTGCATGATTATTTATTGTACTCGCGGAATGAAACGGAGAGCCCGATTTATCATTCGGATTGCTTGACATGCTTGACTTTGTTGAAGGAGCGTTGGAATGTGTGCGCTGAGCTGGAGCAATCCGCTGAGTGGTTAAGTGCGCTGAATTCTTGCTATTAATTTCTGCATTCACGAGAGACTGAGTGCAATTTTTTACATTGTTTATTGGCACGGTATTCAGTATGTGTGTTGGTTAGCGCAGTACACTCATTCTACACTACGGTTGACTGCGGTAACCCGCCTTAATTTATTATTACTTGTGCCGTTTATACTGTACAGATGTGTTTTTAAAACGTTCCTCATAGTTTCATGAAAGAGGGGAAATAACAAACTATAAACACCTAAAATGATCACGCAAATCGCCGAAAAAGTGACTCTTCCACTGGTTAGAGATTTCAAATTTATTTAAACTAATGAGTAAACCAAAATTCAAAATTAATAATAAGCGAAAGTACAAATAGTGGTAATAACAAAAGAAACAACAAAACCAAATTATACACGAGCATTTTGCGCTCTCCACCTCTAGATAGAGATCGATGTCCCACCCCCGTGCGTCCTTCTGCATCAGCAATAAGCAGTATACAAAAAAACTTCACTGAAACCAACGGAGTTCTCCTCTCATGAGTTACCAGCGCATGCGCATTTAGGTATACCAACTCAACAAACGTTAGCAGTAGGCGCTCCTGCAGAAAACACGGAAAAAAAATCTACTGCTAAACTAGAGCAATCGACATCTATGTCAAATCAGACGGTAAGTGAACAAAACTCACTCAATGATAATTCCGCGCAAGAATCAAAAGAACAAAGAGTAGAAAGCAGCTGCTTTCGCAACTACCCAAATACACAAATGCATTCTCATGTAAATACAAACGCTTGCTAAGCTCAATATCGTCTGAGAGACAATCAAAAACAACAATTACCACAAATACAACAATTTCCGCTCAGTCTGCAACTATATAAACAGACATGGATGGTATACTCAAATTAAACAGAAACTAAGCCCCCCAAAAAATTCCAATAATAAGTCACCAAAAATATATAAAAGAAATGAAATTGAACAATCTACTAACTCAATGTACCACAACAGGTTTACCGTACTTAATGATGAGCCAAACTAAGAAAAATAAATAGTTTCAAGTAAAATAAATTCATTTGAAAAGATTATTAAACCTCCGACAATCTACTTGCATGAAACAAGTTCAAAAGTTCTGGTTGAAAGTATTGCTCGCCTAATAGGCACGAATAATTTTCATATAATCTCACTCAAAAAGGTAACATACAAAAGACTAAAATCCAAATATCCGCTGGTAGACGCCGGATTTAATGCAAAAATAGTATTTAACATTAAACATTAAACAGGGATAAAATACCTAAACCATACAGGCAAAACGAAAAGTATATATATATATATATATATATATATATATATATATATATATATATATATATATATATATATATATATATATATATATATATATATATATATATACTCGTATGTGCATGTATATGTATATGTGTATATATATATGTGTATATATATTTATGTTTTTTTTAAATATTTAACGAGGAGGAAAACATCTAAAGTCAGAACCCCGTCAGTGCGGGACTCTAACACCGCTAAAACCTCCTCTCGTCATTACGGTGTTTATATGTGTATATATATTTATGTTTTTTTTAAATATTTAACGAGGAGGAAAACATCTAAAGTCAGAACCCCGTCAGTGCGGGACTCTAACACCGCTAAAACCTCCTCTCGTCATTACGGTGTTTCCCCCCGGAGACACTGATTAGGTTTTACGTCGGGAGGCCGTAAGAGCATTTACTGCTCACGTCAGTATTAGGTCTGTCTTTGTGTCAGTATGTACCTAGTGTTTATCAAGCAGAGGTCCTAGCCATAAAGGAGGTAGCCGTCTACTTAAATAGACATGCCGTAACAAATATATATTTTAATTATCTACTCGGATAGCGGGCGGCCATCATGCCAATGAACTCGGTGGCACTGAAATCAAAGGTAGCTCAGGACTGCCGGGCAGCCCTAAATGATATAAGTACCATTTTCAGTTTACGCCTTATATTGGTTCCGGGGCATGCGGATATCGAGGGGAACTGAAGGGCTGATGACTTAGCCAGACGGGGTACCAACTTTCCATTATGCACGGACAGATGCGAGGTTGGAATACCAAATGACACTTGTAAACTGATGCTGAAGGATAGGGTCGTGCGTGTAGTGCATGTGCACTATTGAGCACAAACGTAGTGTAGCACAAAATCTACCTTCGCAAACTACACATCCAAACCATACCAATACATAAGACACACCCATCCGCTGCACTGCAACACTATGACACTTGACATGTGCAGTGTAATTAGAATCCTGGCGTGCGGTCATTGGTGAATTGGTTTGTTTTACAATTGAGTGGAATTTGAGTTAGACTTAAGCGAAAGGGATTAGAAGTAAACAATTAAATTAATCGAGATTTGTTATCGAGTTTGTAACTCAAATAAACCATATAAAAACCCTTCTCGGGAATTAAACTAATCAGTTTCCAACTGGCAACTCAAACCAACTGCATTTTTCTTGCAATCAGCCTTTCTTCGGCTCACAGTTAGAATTTGCTCAATGGCGTCTTGCCGAGCAACGCTCTAATATATAATATATAATATATATATTGGTATTTATCTCGCACACAATATACGTGCATTACATGCGTGAGAATAACTGGTCTTGGACACAAGAGGGCACTTACTTAACGACGATGCTAATGTGGCCGGAAGTTAATAAAAGGAAATCTAGAGACTTTCTTGCCCTGTCGAGAGAGAATATCTCGTAAGGTCGTGGCTTGTGTAACTGGTCACTGGCTGTTCGGCAGACATGCTCTCAGGCTGGGATTATTCTCTCATGAATACTGAGGAGACTGTGGAGCATCTCTTCTGTAGTTACCCCGCTCTGGCTAGAAGCGGAGCGGGCTCTTTAGGCAAATACGCTGTTAGCTTACAGATTTGTCTAGCGCGAAGGTCAAACCAATCATGCGCTTTATTAGGGCTGGTTCGACGTGTGGTCTAAGTGAGCTGGTCCTTAGACCGGCTGCCACGTTAACCTAACCTATGTACCTCGAGTTCCGCATCTGCATGGCGCTGGCTATTGCGTTCAGCATAGCGTTCTGCTTTTCGCAGCGCAATCATAATGGTGGCCGCTGCCGAGCAAACTGCTTCCCACTTAGTGAGCGTATCGCACATGTGCTCACAGAGGTTGTCCATTGTTGATGGCTCCTCTAAGACAACACCCAGTGTCTCCCGAACGTCCTTGAATTGCTGGCAGTAGAATATCACGTGTTGAGCGTTTTCGTGCATCCCCGGACAGTGCTGGCAGTACGGATCCTCCTCAAACTTCCGCTCAAATAG
Organism: Clusia tigrina; assembly: GCA_920105625.2. Taxonomy (NCBI): domain Eukaryota; kingdom Metazoa; phylum Arthropoda; class Insecta; order Diptera; family Clusiidae; genus Clusia; species Clusia tigrina. The sequence goes on along the minus strand of OV050030.1, from coordinate 158,642,630 downwards.
GTACTGCTTAAAGAATCCGTGACCACTTAGTAGCTGGGTGACACAGTGGTTTAGTTCTCCATGCTTTCCTGTTACCCATCTTGTTATGCATGGGATCAGCCTGAAGGCCGATCTACATTTGTCCGTTTGCGTTGCCATTCCGCAATCGTATTGGCTCTTTCCACTACTTTGGCGACGTTTTTGGGTCTTGCTCTCTGTTTATAAAGGCGGTGCCAGCAAGTAAATGTTCAGTTTACAAGTTATGACCCAATTGCTGCGTCCGATACAGCACGGAAAACACTAGCCCCACTTAGCTCGCTGAGTCGATAAGCTGACTGTATGCATTTGGTGTATGTTTTCACCCTAGTGGCCTCCACCCATATTGGGGCGGCATACAGTATGATGGAGCTTATTACCGTTGATAGCAGCTTTCGTTGGCTTGAGCGTGGACCGCCTATATTCGGCATCAAGCGTGTGAGTGCCCCATTTACCCGGGTAGCTTTTTCGCAGACCGCTTTAATATGCGCTTTGAACGTGAGCCTGGAATCAAAGTGTACTCCTAGGTACCGAAGATGTGGTTGGGATATAATTTGATGGATCTCGCTCATCTTTCTGGTACTCAGTAGCACTGCCTCTGATTTTTGAACTGCCAGTTCTAGCTTTGCCCTGCTGAGCCATTCACTCACACGCACAATTGCATCGTTGCATCTCGTCTGCAGCGTGGGGATGTGTTTTGCGACTGCCACCATAGCGATATCGTCTGCGTACCCGATGAGTGTTACATCTGTTGGTAGGTCCAAACGTAGTACGCCATCGTACAAGACGTTCCAGAGAGTGGGGGCTAGTACAATTCCTTGCGGGACGCCACCCGTGATTTCATAGCATCAAACTCCTGCATCCGTGTCATAGATTAAAACTCTGCCCGCTCGATGAGTTGAACGCATTTTTTATGTCCAGCGTGAACACCGCGCAATATTTTTTCGTGCCGTAACGCCATCGTTCGCCACTCATTTGGATTGCGTATACCGTTGAACGTCCCCTTCGGAAACCATATTGTCGCTCGGAGAGCTCCACTTTTTTTCAAGCACTTCCTGGAGTCGTTCGCAAATAATTATTTCCCAGACTTTGCCCATGGTGTCTAACATACACAACGGCCGATATGCTGAAGTTTGGTCTGGTTGTTTCCCCGACTTGAGCAGTAACACCAGTCGTTGCCGTTTCCATCAAGCAGGGAACACCCATCCCTAATGCAGGCGTTGTACATACGAGTATTCATAAAGACTTCTGGCCTCGTCTTTATTGCCGCTTTTAGAGCCACGTTCGGGATGCCGTCCAGACCTGGAGCCTTCTTGTCATTGATTTTCTCCAATGCAACATGTTGGTCGCTGGTGGTGACCGCTGGTATATCACCATTTTGGGCCTATCCCTGGTTGTGCATTCTCATTAGAGCGGCATCAGTCGGCTGTGGAGGCCTAGGCCCCTTTAACTGGTTCCCCAAGCCGTGGACCAAGCATTTAGTCCCCGCCGATAACTACTGGAGATTTCCCCCGAGCCTCTCCCGCCTTAGTGGTGAGCATGCGTTCAAAGTAGTTTATATTCATTCTAGGCGGGGCATAACAGGGGAAGAAATATAAACCATCGAGTTTGATCCAGGTGTAGCTGTTATCTCTGGTTGCCATTTTTTGCTGAAAGCACCTGCCATTTAGAGCCCAGATAGCTGCCTTACTGCTTGCATATGCCATCCATTCGATATATTTATATGTGTATGTATATGTATATGTATATAAATGTATACAAATGTATATATATATGTATATATATATATATATATATATATATATATATATATATATATATATATATATATATATATATGTATATATATATTGCTCACGCCACTGGCGTACATTTGGCTGCAGACATTGCATGAGCGTCTGCTTTAGAAGTTGCGAGAAAGACCCTTCCTTTCCGTTTTTGATTTCGAAGCTGAACGCATCGTGGGACTGAACAAACGTACTTAGTTGCATCAGTTTTGAATTAAATAAAATAAGCTTTGTACTTAAAAATTAACATATAACATAAAATCAAATGTAAATTTAATCTGTTAAAAATATAATTTTCTGCGTGATCATTTTTTGGTCCTTCGAGCCGGATCTTAGTCCGGCTAGCATCACAAATTTTCCATCATATTGCTGTGAGGAGGTTCCTGGCCAGTTCCTGCAGACTACATATATCAACATCTAGATATTGGGAAGAATCAGGTTAGTGGCTAGTGTGGTTATTTTTTTACTAAAAGAAATATAAAGGTAAGTAAGGGCCGCTTCAACTTAAAATATACGCATATATCATACGAACGCACATACATACATATGCCGCAATCTTTATATTCGTTGCACACGAGTGCCTTTTCTCTCTCGTTTATGCAGCCGCCTTGCATTTTTGTATCTTAATAAACAATCAACTTAAGACGCTTTTCAACCTCCCATATTGTAAGTTTGATTCTGGCCCCGCTCTTAAGGAGCTGCAACGAAGTATCGCGGCGCAAACATTACTCAAGATTGACACCTCTAATTTAAATGTTATGTTTGTTTTCTTATGCTCAGTTCGTTTACCAAAAAATTCTCTTTCTCTCTGGGAAGAATCGTTAAAAGCCAAGACTGATGTTCCCGCAATGGAAGCAGTTGGACGATTTTTTGACGGAACGGTTCCAAACGCTGGAAGCCGTTTCCGATTTGAGCTCTCCTACCACGCTGTCTACATCTCGTACAGGGAACAATCCTGCCTCTTCCACGTCAAATATATCATCGCATCAAGCAACAGGTCGGGTGCGCAAGTTATTCAGTGTTTACAAAGTTTTAATTTCTAAATTAATCCAGGGTGCCAGACTTTATCAAACGGTTGGGTGATGTCCAGAAATGTGGCAGTACATTGCTGTTGTACTTTCAAAAACTTATCTAATTTCCTTGTATACTCGATGTACCTATTTAGTGGTCGCGTGTTGTTTTCTAAACCCAAACTGATGGTTAAGTATTAGGTATTTTTCTTCAAGAATGGGTATTATTTTTTTAAAGAGAAGTTTTCTAGCACCTTCGAAACAATGGGCACGAAACTAATGGGTCTGGAGGATGTTACTTCCTCCTTCGGTTATCCAGGCTTTGATATAACGACTATTTTTGCTACTTTCCACTGTACTGTAGGTACTGCAATCCAGTTTCAGATAGTTGCTTTAGGATTTTTCCTGTGATGAGATCGTTTCCCGGCGCTTTGTTTACTTTTAGCTTCACATATATTCTTTCTATGTCTTTTTGCCTAAATCGTGATATTTGTGGCTCTAATTCACCTGGAGACTGTAAGAAACGTCAAATTTCGTTTTTGGCATGATGCGAGACAGATGGAAATGGCTCAAAGACATGTGAAGAAAGTTCTGCAAAGGTAACTTCGTCACACTTGGCCGACCCATTACTCGTTCTTATTGAGGGAACATACTCGTATATGGTTGGTAACTTTAAAGATTGAGTAGCTTTCCACAGTATGTAGTCCGTTGCTTCTGTGGATGAAAGGTTTGCCAGAAAACTCTGAAACTTATTGCTATTTCTGTCGTATAGTAGCTGTTTTAGTGCCTTTGTTGCCTTGTTAAATTTTGTTTTATCACTTGGATACCTCGTAGTTTGCCATGTTTTTCGTAGTTTACGTTTCTCAACCAGAATTTTCTTAATGCGTCAGATTTTAAACATCGCTTGGATAAGTGTAACTCTGGAGTAGACATCCATGCTGCTTGCTGAGTAGTACGTATAAATATTTTTACAGCTTCATCTATGTCTTCTTTACATTTGAGGCGGACATTAAGAGGAAGTGTCTCATTCAATATTTGCCTGAATTGCAGCCAGTTCCTTATTTTGTTGTGCAAAGATGGGGGACGTTGTTTCATCACTAGTTTGCAGTTCATATTATATATATGGATATATATCCTCGTGGACTGTCGGTATGTTAAGGTCGTTTCGTAGTGTCCTGTTACTGACAAACCAGGGTGCGTTAACAGTCGTCCGCAAAAGTTTAGTTTGGAATCTTTCCATAAAATTTATATTAGCACTCGTTGCTGAGCCCCACAGCTGAATTCCATATTACCATATAAGTTTTATTATACTTTATTATCCAATGTTAGCTTCGAGTTGTAACCCATCAACCAATACATTGGACAACATATCATTATACTGCTGTTGTGATGAGTCAGCACATTCTGTTGATGGGCATTGATTTTTTCTAGCTGCTACACATAGGTGCTTCCTGCTGGAACTTGTTTTTTTTTTTGTGAGCTAATAAAAACTGGATTTGTCTACGACCTTCTCTCCAAGTGTTGGAAATGACTTTAGCTGCAATTCTTTATAAACTGTACATCCTCTATAATTGGCCGGATTGTTGCCTCCACAGAGAATACATTTAGGCTCTTGTTATCTATCCTTACGTTGGCAATCTAATGTTGTATGACTGCCAGCGCATTTCACGCATCTTGTACTATGATTGAAGAATTTTTTCGTATGGACTTTGTCCACTGTTCAATTTCCATTTTCTTTTTAGGTGGCTCAAATTTAATTTTAGTGTACATAATAACGTCGATTTTATATAAGTCAATACTATTTTTATTTTGTTTTACATTTACATAAAACATTGAGAGCGGGTTTTTTGTTGTTCTTTGTTTAATGTTTGGTACGTTTGTCAAATCTCATACGTATGTCAAATCTCATACGTCTTAACTCATCACTTATTTCGTTTGTTGGCGTAATATGATGCAGGCCTTTCAAAACGACGTTAAAATTTTGCTCTTGTTTTGGTTTGTAAGTATGAAATTTTGTATTTCTGTCTACAAGAGCTTTTGTAATAATTCTGTATTTATCAGCTGTCATTGGTTGAATTTTAATTTTATTTTCTTTCAAAAATTTCAACTAATATTGCATATCTGTAACGTAGTAGCTCCAATATCGGCTGCACATTGTTAACATAGATTGGAGGTGGTTTTGGAACTTTATGTTTTTCAATGTGCGGGATATTACAGTCATTTTCTTTTTCAGTTAATATAGAAAATCTGTTCGAATTTGTAGGGAGATCCAGCCAGTAATTAGCTAACCTGGATTGTTTTGATTTAGTTTGATTTACTGGCTCTGGACTCGATCTAGCGCGTTTCAGAGTGTTTTGAGTTCTTTTAGTCGGGGATTTCTTTTGATTACCTAATTTAAATGTTTTGCTTCCTACTTGCTTGTTTTTCTTTTGGTTCCTGTTGGGGTTTGGTTTTAGTAAATTTTATTTTCCTCAAACTTGAGTTGCACTGTTCGTGCTTATTGGCATTTTCATCAATTTGAAACGACCGATGTTTTTGTTGTTGTACTGTTCGACGAAGCAATTGTCGTAATCACACTGCTTGGAGTGGTTATAGGGCCAGTCAAGGCAATATTTGTTCTTAAATTTTTCAGACATACGGAAGTTGTTGTTGGTAGTTCCGCGGTCAGGGGTATAACATTAAATATACCTGTTGTTTGCTGTAGTTGGAGTTCATATTATATAAAAGGTGAATGATCAGAAGATAGATTTAAACACGTTACTGCTGTGACATTGTTTATTGCAATGAATTTTTTTACGATAAAATATGACTGTTTTTTCTGGTGATTTCTCAGTTTGTTCTGTTGGCTTTACAATTTTTAAAATTTCAGCGTACGTGGTGACTGGTTGTATTTGGCTTTGGTTTAATAGAGCATTTAGGGGATTTTTGATCCGAGTTGTAAGTACTTATTTTTTATGAATTATGTGGTATACATTTTTGCTGGAGTTGCTTATACAACTGCTTTTAGTTTGCTGGGTGGTTGCATCCACACAAGACGCACTGGACATTTTATTATTTGTACTTCCTTCTGCATTCTGTAGTAGAATGATTAAGAGCGCATTTTACACATCGTGACGTATGGTTACAGAAGTTTTTAGTGTGTCCATAACGCTGGCATTTGGTACACTGTGGTATTTGCCTATTGGATCGAGGTGGTACAAAAATTACTTTTGTGTATAAGAGCACGCGACCACGGAATAGGTACATCGAGTATACAAGGATGTTAGATAAGTTTTTGAAAGTAAAAAGCATTGTACTGCCACATTTATGGACATCACCCAACCGTTTCATAAAGTCTGGCACCCTGGATTAATTTAGAAACACGCTTTACCTTCTAAATGTAACTGTATCCTGAAATCCTCTCTTGAAGACAGACATTTTATGATCAAATTCAACGATGAAATCACAAAATTATATCCAATTAAATGGGGCGTGCCACAAGGAAGCATTCTGTGTTCTCTGCACTATACACTATTTACAGCTGATTTGCCAACAACAGCAAATACGACAACTGCTACTTTTGCTGGCGATACAGTGATTATGGTAACTCACCCCAACTATCTGACAGCATTGGCAGATCTGCCATTAAGTGTCTACAAGCATGGTTACAAAAGTCGAGAATGAAAGCAAATGCGAGCAAGTCTACCCAAATTACTTTCACTGTCAGCAAGCACACGTGTCTACCCGTATTTTTTAACAATGAGGAACTACCACAGTCAACAGATAATAAGTACCTTCGTCTTCATTTAGATCGTCGAATGACCTTGCCGAAACACATATTTGATAAAAGCAAACAATTGGGCCTAAAACTAAACTCGTTGTACTAGCTCATGGGTCGCAACTCCCAGCTCTCAATTGAAAATAAAGTTATAGTTTACAAAGTCATACTAAAGCCTATATGGACCTATGGCATGCACTTATGGGGATCAGCGTCAAAATCGAATATTTCGGTTCTATAAAGATACCAATCAAAGGTGCTACGTCTGATAGCAAACGCCCTCTTCGTATGTACCAAACCAACTCTCAAAAAAACATTGAGATCTAGAGATTCCAAATATAAGAGATTCCAAATATAAGCGCTATAACTTAAGATATGGTGAACGTCTTTCAAGGCACATTAACATGCTTCAGCCCTTCTGAATATAACCCAACTAATCGCAGACTCAAACGACGATTTCCATGAGAAACAGCTGTTTCCATCTAATAACTAAAATTTAAGTTAAATAATAAAAATAATTGTAATTACAATTCAAATGCTGCTACTTGCTTGGTCTCCTAAATGCTTTTTCTATAAAATCCTTTTCTCCTCGAGTCGAAAACACCTGTAGCTAGTTCTCATTCCCCCAAATCCTAGCACTCATTATTAATTATGGTGTAAGATATAATAATAATAATAATTGTAATTAAAATTTAATTAAAAAATGTAAAATAAAAAAAAAAACAAAAAAAAAATTTCTTTTAAAATGAACAAAAATACAAATTAAGAGAAAAAAATGAAAAAATAAGAATAAATAAAAATTAAAATAGATCAACCAAAAATTACTTAATATGTAAACATATTTGTGAATTTTAGCATTGGCTAAAATTCGAATTGTTTAGATTTAAATACATGTCTAATATTATTCTAGATTTAAATCTAGTTTTATGATATAATAATTTCTTAATGTTCTAGAATAGATTGCAATGAAATAAAGGTGAGTTATAAAAAAAAAACAAATAAATAAAAAAATATATATACTCGTATATATATATATATATATATATATATATATATATATATATATATATATACATAAACATATATATATATATATATATATATATATATATATATATATATATATATATATATATATATATATATATACTCGTATACAAAAACATATACATATACATATATTTATAAATATGCGTATAAATATACATATACATATACATAAATATACATATCCATATATATACATATTTATACATATACATTTACATATACATTTACATAAACATATACATATTCATACATATATACATATAAAAATTCATATACATACTGGTATATAAATATATATTCATATTTACATTTAGATATACATATACATATATATATATATATATATATATATATATATATATATATATATATATATATATATATATATATATATATATATTCATACACATATACATATACATAAACATATACATACATATATATATATATATATATATATATATATATATTCATACACATATACATATACATAAACATATACATACATATATATATATATATATATATATATATATATATATATATATATATATATATATATATATATATATACGAGGGCGGATTGATATTGAAGCTACCTAGCGCTAGATGGCAGCACAAACACAAAAACTCTTTTTTTTAGAAATTGCGATCTGTCAATCGTCAGCTGTTAGATTTTCACCCAAATTCATCGATTAGTTTATTTGTTGTAGTCGTTTGAAGTAAGCAACTTTTGTGTTTCTTGATAAATGAAAAAAAGTGAATTTCCTGCAGTGATTAAACACTATTATTTGAAAGTGAAAACGGCGAAAGAAACAAAAGAAAAGCTCGATAAACCTTACGGTGAGTCTGCTCCGTCAGATTACATAGTAAAATATTGGATTTCTGAATTTAAACGCGGCCGAACAAGCACTGCAACAATACTATCAACAGGAAGGCCAAAAGAGGTGGTTACTGAAGAAAATATCAAGAAAATCCTCGATATCGTTATGAATGATCACCGAGTCAAGTTGCGTGAGATTGTTGAAATGGGAAACATATCATATGAACGTGTGTTCAACATTTTGCATGAACATTTGCATATGAAAAAGCTATCGGCAAGATGGGTGCCGCGTTTGCTCAGTGTCGAACAAAAACGAGTTCGACAGACCACTTCACAGCGGTGTTTGGACATGATAAAGCGTAATCCTGTTGATTTTTGGCATCGATTAATAACTGTTGATGAAACGTGGGTCCACCACTACACACCTGAAACAAAAAATCAATCGAAACAATGGGTGGAAGCTGATGGAAGTGCTCCGAAGAAGGCGAAGGCAGTGAAATCGTCTGGCAAGGTTATGGCCACTGTATTTTGGGATGCACACGGAATATTGCTCATCGATTATCTTGAAAAAGGATCCACAATCACAGGAAAGTATTATCGTGCATTATTGGATCAATTGATTGATGCAATCAAGGAAAAACTACCACATTTAAAGAAGAAAAAAATTCGCTTTCTTCAAGACAACGCACCGCTTCACACATCATTAGATACGATGCTAAAATTACGTGAAATACACTTCGAATTGGTTAATCATCCACCTTATAGTCCAGATTTAGCTCCTAGTGACTTTTTCCTGTTTCCAAACTTGAATAAATGGCTCGCAGGAAAAAGATTCATCTCAAACTTAGGTAGCTTCAATATCAATCCGCCCTCGTATATATATACCCAATAGAAAACCGAGCACTTCATTAGCGCTGTCATAGCACTCGGAAAATGCACTAATGCGCTCCGTTCTGACTATGCATAGCGCATTTTTTTTCATTGTCATGTCATCAGACGTAGGCGCTTTACTCTCCTTGTAGAAAATAGAAAAAAGTAGCGAGAGTGGAGCGCTTTACCCTCCTTGTAGAAAAAATAAAAATGTAGCGAGAGTGGAGCGCTTTACACTCCTTGTAGAAAATATAAAAAAGTAGCGAGAGTGGAGCGCTTTATTGTCATTGTGATTGAAGTGCTATTAAAGCGCAAGCAAAGGTTTTTTAACATTATTATTTTATGAAAAAAAGAAAAAAAAAATAAAAAATAAATAAATAGACAAATTTGGTTTGAGAAAAAAATATATATAAATTTATATAATATATTCACCTATGTGAAAAAGAACTGCAGAATTTAGACAACATTTTTACAATTTACAAAACACGTGCTTTCAATTAAACTTTCTTAAGAAATGTAAAATTTTAGTTCATTATTTCCATGAATTCTTTTCTTTCGCTTATTTTTTCTGTCTCGTTTCTTCTATATTGTGCATTGCAATCGCTACGAAAGTGCTGCAACAGAGCGCTACAAATGTAGCTCTTTCTCCAAGGACGGTGAAGCGCTTCGTAAGAGCACTTCAGCAGAGCGCATTATAAATTTTTACTGGGTACATACGCATATACATATACATATACATATACACATACATATACATATACATATAAATAAATATATACGAATACATATACAAATATATACATAAACATTTTTATATTCGAGTACATATATATATGCCAATACATATAAATATACATATTCATATACATATCCATATACAAATACATATACATATTCAATTATATATATATTTCGTATACATATATAAATACATATACATATACTTATACATATAACTAAACATACACATACACATATACATATATATATATATATATATATATATATATATATATATATATATATATATATATATATATATATATATATATATATATATATATATATATATATACGAGTATATGTATATGCATATGTATTCTTTTTTTTTTTATTGGTTCGGAGGTGGAAATCTGCAAACAGACACTGGGCGCTCTCGCACCAGTAGTGTGGGGCTCTTACCCACTAAAACCACCTCCTCAGACGCCTCCCAGACGGTACATAGCCATTAAGCAATACTTCGTCTGGGAGTGGGTTGGTCAACGGACCCCTCCTATTGATTCCCTGAACGTCGCCCGCACTCCAAGTGGCGGAGGTCTCGCATAATTGCGGCCGAGGTGTCACACACCACGTCCCATTTCTCCAGGCACTCGAGCATATTGTGCACGAGGTTGTCCGGTGTCACAGGTTCTCCGCAGACTCTTTGCAGTACCGCTCTGGCACCGCTGTATCGTGGACATGAAAAAAGGACATGTTCCACGTCCTCGGGCTCCGTGCCTCCACAATTATCGCAGCAGGGGGATTCCTCCAGCCGGAATCTGTGTAGGTACGCCCGGAAACCTCCGTGGCCGGTCAGCAGCTGTGTGACGGGATAGTTCACCTTGCCATGCGACCTATCCATCCAGCGTTGGAGATCAGGGATCAACCACCTCGTCCAACGGCCCTTTTCGGATGCATCCCATCGGGCTTGCCACTCCTGTATGGTGCTTTGCCTAATGCCTGCTACGCGATCTTCCGCACTCAGCTCGTGCGTACTTTCGCCGTCGTATAGGCTCCACGCCTCCTTGGCCAGCAGGTCCAGCGGGATCATACCGGCTATCACCAGCGCGGCGTCTGCAGACACAGTACGGTGTGCTGAGATCGTGCGGAGCGCAAATCTCCTATACGCCGCCTCTATGGTGCGAACGTAGGCCTTTACGCTCGACTTCTCAGCCCATATGGGCGCTCCATACAGGATTATGGATTTGACGACCCCTGAGATGACCCATCTTTTCCAGTGCCGTGTCCCTCCGATGTTTGGCATTATCCGGCAGAGCTGGGAACAGGTCCGCGCTGCCTTCTCACCTAATCGCCGAAAGTGCTCCTTGAACGTCAATCTTGCGTCAATCCAGACCCCTAGATATTTGAGATGTGGGGTCGTGGTAATGGTGCAGTCACCAACCCTTATCTCCACCACCTCCTGTACCTTTCGACCTGACACAAGGATAGCCTCCGTTTTGTGCTCTGCCAGCTTCAGTCCAACATCCGCCAGCCATCTTCCAACAGTGGCCACTGTGTGATTGGCCTCTGCTATTACCTCCTCCAGGTGTTTCGCCGTGATCACTAGCGCTATGTCGTCCGCATATCCGATTATTTTAACGTAATCGGGCACCCGTATGCGGAGAATGCCATCGTACATAACGTTCCAGAGAAGTGGCCCCAGTACAGACCCCTGGGGAACTCCTCCGGTGATCTTGTACGTTTCTACACCTCTATCGGACTCGTATAATAGCATCCTGTCGCTAAAATAACTAGTTATGACTCGCCTTAGATAGATGGGAACTTTGAACTCTGCAGTGTTTCTGGGTGTAGTGCAGCTGCGGTTTTCAGCACTCGGTTGGGAATTCCATCATGCGTTTGAGCAAGTTTGGGCAGCTTGGGGCTGGCTGCCTGTAGCAGGGGAGCTTTTTTACCACGGGCCTATATGCCGTGCCCCACGGGTTCTCTTCAACCTGTGCACATAGCTCGGTGAAACTCCTGTGCTTGCTCGCCTTTATGGCCGTCTTCAGCCTTCTTTTAGCCTCTTTGTACAACTGGCGCAGTTGCAGCGAGTCTGGGTTGCCTATTGCACGCTGGTGCCTTCGCCTTGCTGCGTGGCATTCCTTGCGTAGGCCGGCGATCTCGTCCGTCCACCAATAAACGGATTGATAGTTTCCACCATAGGCCCGCCTGGGCATCGCCGCATCGCAGGCGCTCTCTAGCTGGCTCGCTAGCTGGTTCGCCATTTCCGCCGCACTGCCTTGCAGCTCAAAGTCCTCCAACATGACTTCGAGTGCGCCGTCGTCGAGGGCGTCCGCTCTCCAGCCTTTCGGCCACGGGCCTGTCCTCCGCCGTTGTTTGTTCCTTTCCAAGTCAAAGCAAATGGCATTGTGGTCGCTGTGGGTGTACGCGGAACTCACAATCCACCTGGCTCCTCTGACTAACCCGCTGCTGAGGAACGTAAGGTCGATCACAGATGTGGCTTCTCCTCTCACAAAAGTCGCCTCTCCCGCGTTCATGACGACTACGTCAAGAGCCGCAAGCGCGTCCATGAGAATATGACCTCTCGGTGTGGTTCGGGCGCAACCCCATTCAGTTGCCCATGCGTTGAAGTCGCCGGCAATCACTACAGGGTTCCTTCTTTGCGCGTCTAGAGCAAGTCTGTCTACCACTGACTCGAACTCGTCCGCAGTTAGGCTCGGCGGCATGTAGCAACTGTACACCGTGGTCCCTCCAAAGGTCGCTCTGACGTAGCAATCGCTTCTCTCTATGTTGCTCAGTTGTATATTCTTGGTTCCGCACACCCAAAGTGCGGCACCACCAGTGGTGTCTTCGGCCCATACTCCTTGGTGCTTGCGCCTATACGGCTCGCTAAGCACTGCAACATCGACCATCTGTTCCCTAACGGCCTGCTCCAGGAGATCCTGTGCAGCCTCGCAGTGGTTGAGATTGAGTTGGAACAACCTCATCTCCTGCGCCTGGACCTCTTCTCCGCGGCTCGCTTGTAGGATGGGCATGAGCTGCATCCTGTCGGATGCTCCGCATCCCTGCGGCCGCTGGCCTTACAGAGGGCACAGGTGGGAGCCTTGTCGCACTCTCGTGCGTTATGGCCTTCTGTGCCGCATCTGTAGCACATGTGGCGCCAATCGTCCTTGCTACCGCATTTCTGCGCGGTGTGGCCGAACTCCATACATTTGTAACAACGCAGGGGAGTCACCTTTTCACGCACCCGGCATGAGGTCCATCCGACTCTCAGCCTGCCAGCTTTCAGAAGAGCTGCGGCTGCCTGGGGCGACAGACTGATGACCGCTGTCTGTGTTCCACCGTACGCTTTCCTGAGGGACCTGATTGCATCCACGGGAGGTCTCTCCGAGAGATTGGCTGTACACAGCGCCTCGTGGACATCTTCCACCGTGGTGATTTCGTCCAGGTCTTTCACCTCCACTAGGGTTTCCTGCGTGAGCTTACGCACCTCCACACTGGTTCCCAGGACAGTCGCCACCGCATCCTCATGATACTGGGGTGTCTTTGGATCTGCCGCCACGCTCAACTCCAGCAGCAGTTCAACCTTGGCCGTCTTTCGGATCCTGCGGACGCTCTCTCCCAGCTCTGTCAGCTGCGGGTCCCTCTTGATCTTGCGGAGGATGTCCGCGTAGCTCACCGTGCCAGTTTCCCTGATAACGATGGCATCGGGGCGCGCTGGCTTAGGATTCGGGCCCTTCCGCTTCGCTTGGGGTCTGAAACGAACTGTGGTCCACTCAACTTTTGCACCCTCCGCCTTTCCAGCCATAGGCTTATGGGTCTTAGGATTTGGCCGGGTTACCGTTTTCTCGGCCGGGGCATCCCCCCTCCTCCTCTTAGCTTCCGCTCGGCTAGTCGGACTTACTTGCTCCGGATCCACCTTCTCACGGGGGCGCTTTGGCGTTGCGACTGCGGCCGCGTAGCTCTTAGCCTGGGCAGGGGTTGCCCATTGGGACCCCGCTCAAGACCGTAGTGCAGTCGCCTTAATGGTCCCACGGTTATCTTTGCCGCAGCAGGGAGGCCATGCGAGGGTTAACCCAAGTCCTTATGGGCGCTTATGTTCAGAGCAAGACCAGCGCTAGTCGGGAATGTTACATCCGAGCCTGCACTGCCAATTTAATGGTGACGAGCATCGAGCGTTTCCTGAGACCTGCCATGGTTTTAACGGGACGGGGCCGATTGCGGCATTAAGCTACCAGCCATTTCTGGAATATTTCACTCTTACTTACTGAAGTGGCAGCATACCGCAATCGTCAGCCCACAAACATCAGCTTATTTTCTATGTTTCCGGTATGCCATAATCAAGGCCTTACCGGTCTCGGCCTTGATTTGAGGTACAACAGATCCCACGATGTCCCTTTGTGGTCCCACGATGGTCCCTCGCTGTTCCATCGTTGATCCCTCGTTGTCCCCCGTTGCCCAGACAGCCGCCCCATGAGGGGGTCATCGCTATCTCTGGGTGCGTTGCTCACTTCAGCTGGCCATCAGCGGGTGCTGGTGTGCCATTGCCCGGGGCCACCACGTGAAGGCAGTGAGTCTCCTTGAGGGTGTCCCACACCAGGATCGCTCTAGCCCCTCCCAGTGAGGGGCAATTAGATGCTTTGCCTGACTGGTTCCCCCCTGACCCATGTGCATATGTATATGTATTTGTGAATGTATATGTTTATGTATATGTATATGTATATGTTTATGTATATGTATATGTATTTGTATATGTATGTGTATGCGTATATGTATATGAATATGAATATGTTTTTTTTATCGAGGGGGAAAGTTTGAAGACAAGTAGTCGCTGTTGCTGTGGTAGGTGGTCTGCCCAAGGGCGATCCTAGCTCCTCTCTCCAGGTTCTGAAGCGTGAGCCGTAAAGCATCACGTGCCTGGCGCTCTCAAATGCGCCCGAGCATTTTGGACAGTAGGGGTCTTCTGTTATTTTGAAGCGGTAGAATTAGTCATTGCAGCCATGCTTCCTGTTCACCCATTGGGTGACACTAGGAATGAGCTGGAATGTCCATCATCCCTTCTCGGATTGCTCCCATCTTTCTTGCCACTTTTCAGTGCATCGCCGTCGCTCCTCTAGCCTTCGTTAGTCTGTAAGCTAAGCGCATTTAAACGTTGCATTGCGCGAGCCTCTCTGAGATAAGTCATTTTTGCTCTTGCCCAGGTGGGTATTGCATAGAGCATTACGGAATCCGTTACCATCGTCAGAAGTTCCCTTCTTCCCTCCTTCAATGATTGGCAGAATCCGCGCAAGGGTTCCTTGGATTTTAGAGCCTTTTTTGCTGGCCGCTGCCGGGTGCTCTTTAAACGAAAGCCTCACGTCGATGTTCACTCCAAAATACTTAATGCTTGGCTGCGACAGAATACGGTGACTACCGATATCCACCACCATCTCCTTCGCTTTTTCCGCGAGCTTAGCAGGAGAGCCACAATGATTTAGGTTGAGCTGGAATACTCTCATACCTTCTTCTTTTCTAATGCTTCCTGGTGTTATGGACATTTCATGCTTCCCGCTGGATGCGCCCCTTTGCACAAAGCCCACTTTGCTTCGTTTTGGCAATTCGTAGCAATGTGGCCACCCTCGCCACACTTTCGGCAGATTCCAGTTCGATCCGGCTCTTTGCATACAGCTGCCTTGTGCCCGTAGCCTCAACACTTATAGCAGCGTTGTGGTGTTACGCCTTCCTCCGCCGGCAGGCTTAAAAAGGCTGTCCACCAAGGCGCCACCATAGCCTTTTATCAAGCTTTTAATGGCTGCCACATCTGGACGTCTTATGGTCACCTGGTCTCGCAGTGCATAGCAGATCTCTTTTTTAATATAAGACGGATTCTAAAATGGTCGTACAAATCGAATGCGCAATTATCCAGCAGTCAAAGAAAAGAAACCGAATCACAAATGATTGTAAACGTGAATATATTTCCTTATGATGTAAATAATTAAGTCGTATAAAATTAGTTGATGAACAGAACTCAGAAAACGTAAACTGTGCTGAATGCGGAAACAGTAAGAAGGAAGGAACGTGTAAAGTGCAAGAATGAAAGAAATGTCAAAAGTAATGAGAATGGCATTGGGAGACCAAATAACTAAAATGTCAATATAGAAAGTGATTTCTTAACACTCCCCCTCACTTCATACGGTCTGACTTTACATTACAATTCAACAGAATGTTTTTATAATGTAACAAACTTTTCTTTGGATAAAGCCTTAGTAAATATGTCAGCTAGCTGGTTATTCGTTGCGATGTGTTGAACTTCAATTAGTCCTTGGGCTTGCATGTCGCATGAGTAAAAGTACTGTGCTTAGTTCTTTTAGCTGATTCAGGAGTTCGCAGTAGAGTTATTGCCCGTTGGTTGTTAGAAAACAATATCGCTGGTGAACGCTGCCCGCAATTGCATTCCAACAGTAATTGTCGTAACCATTTGGTCGCCTTTGTTGCCGCACAGATTGCCACAAACTCAGCTTCTGTAGTTGAAGTCGCTGTTACAGTTTGCTTTCGTGAGCTCCAAGCAATCGGACCTCCATTTAGAAAGGCAGTCCAGCCTGTTTTGCTACGCCTGGTGTCCATGTGGCCACCCCAGTCGGCATCAGAATACATCCTGAGCTGTGAATATTCTGAATTCAAATTAAAATGGATCCCATGATCCAATGTACTTTTAAGATACTTGAAGATCCTCTTGACGCCCTGCCAGTGAACTTCTGATGGTTTTTCTAGAAATCTGCTTTGAACGCCAACGATATAAGAAATATCAGGCCATGAGATACGTGAGTGAACCAATAGCTTCACGGTAAGGAAAGTTTTTGCCTTTTGTGTATTCGTCATCTTTTGAAAATCGCCTCCCAACTTCGGCTGGTGTAGATACAGAAAAACAATCCAGATGATTGAATCGCTCCAGGATTTTTTTAGTATAAGCTCGTTGAAAAATCTTCAGTGTGTTTATCTCTTTATCAATCTGAATTTGAAGTCCTACGAAGAAGTCTGCATTACGATGAGTGATTTCAAATTCAATGTTTAGCTCGTGTAATAGCTTGTTGATTGTGATCGAATCATTGCTGCATATAAGTCCGTCGTCAACGTACAATAGCAAATATATAACTTCGCTGTCATGTTCATATATGAATACACATAAGTCAGCCCATATCTGCTTAAATCCAAAATCGGTGAAAAATTTAACTATGTGCTAATTCCATTGTCGAGATGCTTGTTTTAAGCCGTAGAGACTCTTCTTTAGTAGACATACTCGATCGTCTTCGGTGAATCCATTTGGTTGTTCTATGTATATGATTTCATCCAAATGTCCATGTAAAAATGCTGTTTTAACATCAAATTGCAATATGTTCATGCCCCGAGCAGCTGCTATAGCCAGAACTGCTCTGACGGATTCGTACCTGGCGACAGGTGCATAGATTTTATTGCAATCGACTCCTTGAGCTAGAGAGCAACCTCTCAGGACTAATAGCGCCGTATATTTGTCGATTGCTCCATTAGCTTTGAATTTCTTTTTAAATATCCATCGGTTTGTAATAACATGCATGTCGTTTGTTCGTGGAACTAAAATTCATGTTTCATTCTTAAGAAGTGTTTGAATTTCTTCGTTGATAGCTTTCATCCATTATTGACATTCTTCCTCCAGTGAAAAAGGTTCAACACTTGCAGCCCACAATTCAGCAACAGCTTCTTTAGTGCGTTTGCCTTTTGATGTGCTTCGCAGTTCATAGGGACTTCTTAGTGATGGAGCTCTTGTATTCTTTTGTGAATGTGTAGTTCTGTCACCCGATGATGATCGTGGAACACTTTCCTGATCCTGTTGATCCATAACGTCCTTTGTTTCACACACTTCACTTATTGTATTGCCCTTTTCGTTGAAAATAACATATCACCGAAAACTCTATACGCTTTGCTTTGCTCATTGTAACCATCGAAAATTCCTTTGATGGAATTCCTATCCTATTTAGAACGTTGCTCCTTCGGAATGTGGATGTATGCATCACGGCCAAAAATACGAAGATTTCTAGTGTAGGTTTCCTGCTAAACCATTTTTCATACGGTGTGTAGCCACCAATGACATCAGATGCCGTTCTATTTTTGAGATACCATGCCGTATGTGTCGCATCAGCCCATAAAAAAAGTGGCAACTGTCTATTGTGGAGCATCGCTTTAGCACTTTCAACAACTGTTCGATTCTGGCGTTCAATAAACCCATTTTGTTCAGGAGCTCTTGGTGTCGTCACTTCATGCTTGATTTTATTGTGGAGTAGCAGCTCAAAAACTTCCTTTTTGCCAAATTCACGACCACCATCAGATCTTATGCGGATAATTTCATGTCCGTCCGCTTTCACTTCAGTCATAAACTCAAGTAGCCTTTTAAGAACATCTGTTTTGTCCTTCAAAAAATAAACAATACAATACCGTGAATAGTCATCCTTAAGTAGCAAAAAATAAATGGACCCGCCAATCGATGGACTAGTCATTTTGCCGCATAAATCCATATGCAATGTTTCCCCTGGTTTATTAGCTCGTGTAGCTCCGGATTTTGGAAATGGAGTTCTATGCTGCTTGACATATGCACAGCCTTCACAAAATGGTCGTTCGTTTGGTATATCCGCAGCTTTCAAATTGTTCAACATTTTGTTTGAACACATTTCTCTGAGCACTTTGAAGTTTGGATGTCCAAGTCGTTCATGATATGTCATTGCAAATTCAGATGTCAAAACGTTTACTGAATGTACTGGTGTTGGCTTTAAATTCATTCGATACAACCTGCTTTCAT
Organism: Clusia tigrina; assembly: GCA_920105625.2. Lineage (NCBI taxonomy): Eukaryota > Metazoa > Arthropoda > Insecta > Diptera > Clusiidae > Clusia > Clusia tigrina. The sequence continues at coordinate 158,623,792 of OV050030.1, read as the reverse complement.
TTTTGCCTTCTGCTAAAGCCTAGTTGTCTTTCATTAAATCACTGTGACTCCTCTCTCGGTTGCTCTTGAAATGGAAACAAAATTTTTATCAAGATATGGAACTAAAAGTACATCTTTAATAATTTTTTTTTTTTTGTATTTTTATATCTCTTTATTTCATACATCTGTCACTATTATATTGACACCTAGTACATGATTTAACAATTTGTTTGGAAATTAATATTAAAAACACATTTTGGCCAGTGCCAAGAAGGGATACAACAAAATTTATTTACATTAATTATAATAGTTCACTATAATTATATTACAACAATTTATGATCAAAATTATGTTTATGATAATTATTTACATTTACATTTATAATACTATTACTAATATGTGTAGGCTGGATTTCCTAGTTCATTAGGTCGTTTGGTCGAGTTCTCTTTAAACGGCGCATGGTGGTTTCTTCTAGATGTAGCAACTCGTTTATTTCTTCGTTATTATGCCCATGCAGTGTATCGTAGTGTTTTGTGGATATCATTTTTATTTCTTCGTCAATTCTTGTCATATTTAGTTTGCGGTGTATATCTTCATTTGTTGTGTACCAACCAGACTTTATGATCACTCTTAATATTCTAGAATGCTGTCGTTGAATTTTTGCTATGTGTGACCGCTTTGCCGTTCCTCATATTTGGAGTCCGTACGTCCAAATTGGCTTTATAGTACACTTGTATAACAGCAACTTGTTGTTAATTGTGAGTTTAGATTGCTTACCCATTAACCAATATAGTTGCCTAAATTTTTCTTTTATTTGTTTCGTTTTTTGTTTGATGTGGTAGTGCCAATTTAGCTTTGAGTCCATGTGTACTCGTATACCAAGGTATTTAGTAGCAGACCCTATTTTTATATCTTTATTGTTTATTTTAATCGGTATTGGGTTAAATTTTGTTTTAGTTGTAAAAATTATTTGTACAGTCTTATCTTCATTAATTTTCAACCACCATTTATCAAACCATTCCTTAACATTCTCTGTGTATATCTGCATATTTGCAGTCGCAGTATTTAGATTTTTGTCAAATGCTAAGAGGATTGTGTCGTCAGCAAAGGTAGCAATTGTGGTATTCAGTTCTTTTGGAAGTGGTATATCTGAGGTAAATATGACATATAGCAGTGGTCCTAAAACACTCCCTTAAGGAACTCCAGCTGTTGTAAGATGAATAGACGAACACTCTTCATTATATTTGACGTAAAAGTAACGATCACCAAGATAACTTTCAACAATCAAATAGTAGTCAAGTGGCAGCATCGTCTTCAGTTTATGCAGCAGTCCTTTATACCATACTTTGTCAAATGCTTTTGCAACGTCTAAGAATACAGCAACGCAGTACCGCTTATATTCTATGTCTGTTTCAATTTTGTTTGTTATACGGTGTATCTGTTGAATTGTTGAATGTCGTTTTCTGAAGCCGAATTGATGATTTGGTATAATGTTTTTATTGTCAAGGATCTGGCTAAGTCTATCATGTAATAGTTTTTCAGCAACTTTTGAGATTATGGGAAGTAGGCTAATTGGTCTATACGACGAAGCAATTGTAGCATCTCTTCCCTGCCTCGGTAGTGCAATAATTTCAGCAACTTTCCATACTTTGGGAAAAAATTGTAGTCGGAACATTGAGTTGATAACATTCCTTAAGTAGTGTTCGCGCCGGAGCCCTCCTGTTAACGGCTGCTGCCTGCGCACCGTCACCATGTGACTCTGCGCGGGGCTCAGTGCGGAGAGAATTCCCCTCATTGGGTCCCGCCAAAGTCGTGTAGCAGGCCGCAGCCATCTTTATTTTGATGAAAGTGCCGACGCAGGCAGCGGAGGAGAGCCGGTCGGCAATACTGCGTGCCGACAGCAGTGTGCTTTGAGCAGCCAACCAAGGAGGTCATTTGTTTTACATAATTCGCAGTATTTCATAAAACATAATTCGTAGTATTTCATAAAACATAATTCGTAGTACTTCATAAAACATAATTCGTAGCATTTTATACAACACAGTTCACAATATTTTATACATACATACTTTGCTTAGTGCACATTAGTGAACAACATTAATAAGAATAAAGAAATTTTCCGTGTAAAGCGCTTTTGGAGTGTTTTCACAGTTTTCTTGTTTCAACGACGAAAGTGGCAAAGGGAGCCGTATTCCCAGCAAATTTTTAATTCGTATAGGCAAGAAAACCAAAAAATGGACTTGGAAAGATCGAGTGAGCTGAGAAACGTGGTCCTTCGAGCCGGATTACAACTGCGTCCGGTAAGTGTTTAATAGTTATTTATTTAATATATTATTAAACTATATCTGGTTAATTGCAATATTGCATATTTATTTTGTCGTTGGGTACGGTCTTCGCGGCAAACGGTACATTTCCGTATCGTCACTTGTGTGAGTGTGTGTGGATTCTTGCACATCAGCAGGTACTGGAATTTACATTTTTAAATAAATTCTCCGCACGGCCGCTGCGTAATTCGGTTCGCAGTCTGCAGCTCAAAGCGCTGCCGACGCCGGTTACCATAAGCTGTGTACAGCTGCTTGTGCGCAGATTTTTCCACAGCCGCTGTGCATGCTATTGCCATTGCCGCTATCCGCTGTTCCGTTGTGCATTCGGTGCCCTAGTTTTGAGTGTTGCTTTGTTCGTTGATACGAATTAAGGCGGGTGTCACACTCACAACTCTTGTGGGTCAGCTGTTCGGGCTATCTGTATTGCGTGCGTATATCGCCGCGTCGAAGTCGTACCGTGTTGCAAGTAAGCGGTGGGAGCATATTGTTTTTCGCTTCTACATTGGCGTGGGGGTCTACAGCTCACTGCGCTGCCCAGAGCCTGTTTACTGTACGTTGTGTACCGTTGTTGATGAACTGGTAACTTACACCGTTGCCGGTAGTTTTCCGTACTAACGGGTCAACAACTGTTAACGTGGTGGAGGATCGACACTTTTCGACACGAGTGCGGTGTAATTAGGTTCGCAGTCCGCAGCTCACAGCGCTGCCGACGCCTTTTTATAGCAAACCGTGTGCCAGCGGTGCTTGAACATCCCCATATTACTACGCTGAAAAATACGTATACTCGTTGATCTCCGCACGTCACAGTTTTCGCAGCTCACAGCGCTGCCAACTTTTTCTGTCGTTTGTTTTGATATTACCCTGTATCGGTGTACCCACGAGCGACGCAAGGTCCGGGTCACATACAGCAGCTCATAGCGCTGCGTTGGGTATTTCAAGTTGGGGTTCTACTTAAATCTTTTTTTTTCTGATTGTAGTTGCTCAGTGCTGTAGTCACTGACTGGGCTTCGCGTAGTTTATTTCTACTGGGGATTGTCTTTTACGTTGTGTGGACTCTTCACTGATAATAAGGCGGGTGTTATATCGGTCACGTCAGCGAGTCAACTGTGTATACATATAGCTGGGTAACTGGGTGTATCGACGTGAAGGTGTAGTGTTTTTCCGTGTCCTGCTTGCGTTTTGCCATCATTGAGCTGCGTTCTCGGGTCAAGCGGTCTGCAACTATCCTGACTCCGCTGATAGACGCGGCTGATAGCCTGACCGCGTTTGTTATTGAGTTCGAGCGGAACTCTTCCGCCTCCCAAAATCTTGAATATCTTCGCCTTGATCTGGCTGAATTGGCAGACTTATGGCAGGCGTTGAAGGAGGCGAAGGCTGCAGCGGTCATTGAAGCAAATTTAGACGAGAAATGCGTAGCCATTAAAGAGTCTATACGGCAACGATTCGCAGCAAGTTTTGCCATGTATAAACAGGGTCATGCTCGGATCAGTGGTCTAATGCAATCCCTGACCGTCTCTCCAGCGGTGCCTTCCGAGGCGTCGGCTGAGCTGTCTTCTCAATCCCATACTATTCCGGTGCCTCCCTGTGATATTGAGATTTTCGGGGGGGAATACTCCAAGTGGATCACCTTCCGTGATCTGTTCACGGCGCTGTTCCTGCGGAACGCTCGGTTATCTAACATCGAGCGGTTGTATCACCTGAGAGCAAAGACTAGGGGGGAGGCGCGAGAAATCGTGGACCAATGCCAACTGACCAATAGCGGTTTTGAACAGGCGTGGGCGGGGCTTACTGCGCGATACGAAAATCGGCGCAAGCTCATTAATTGTCAGCTGAAGTCCCTATTCACAATGCGTACCATAGGTAAAGAAAGTGGGTCGGAGCTAAAAAGGCTGCAGCGGGAGGTGAGCAATTGCATTATGGCATTGAAGGAGCTGTCGGTGGATGTAGGCAGTTGGGATCCAATTTTTATATACTGGAGTTCCATTCGGTTGCCGGAGAGGACCCTTTCTCTTTGGGAGCAGTCCCTTGCAGATCATGCGGATATCCCGACTTGGGTGGCGATGGAGGAATTCCTCTCGAAACGATTCCAAACTTTGGAGGCGGTCTCTGATGTCTGCCAGACGGAGCATGCGCGGGAGCCTGGGGGGAGCCGCTCAACACCACTCCGCAATAGCCACGTGCAGGCTCATCAGGCGATGGTCAGTCCGGAAGGGTGTAAGATATGTACACTACCAGGCCATCGGGTCTCCCACTGCTCTACTTTCATCAACGCTGATATATCAGAGCGATGGGGATAGGTGAATCGCTTCCACTTGTGCGTGAATTGTTTGAAGGGGGATCATCGTGTGTCAAATTGCACGAGTAAATACCGATGTTTTACGTGTCAAGAGCGGCACCATACTCTGCTACACCGTGAGCCGCTCCCGAACCGGAGCATAAGAGGCCCACCACGCACGACGCCGCCTCGAGGCAGACGATCATCCAACGGACGCAACGCGGCCACCACGTTGGCTCAACCTGCTACACCTTCCTTCGCCCACGCTGCACAGGTGGTACCTGCTACAGTCCAGGGACCATCCGGTCCATATCGAGCTCGAGGTCGGCTACCCAAACGTGTGCTTTTAGGTACCGCCATTATTCACGTATGGTATCAGGGAGTCAATTACATGGCCCGTGCATTGATCGACCCTGGGTCGGAAGGGTCTTTCATCTCAGATCAGCTCCAACGACGCCTGCGACTCCCTACGCGTACCGTGCATGCCCAAGTGTCCGGGGTGAGCAATGTGGTGGCAGCTAACGTGACAAAAGCGTGCGATTTAATGTTAGGATCACCTCTTGACAGTACTGTGCGGCTCCCGGTGTCAGCATTAGTACTGCCCACCTTGACCAGCGAATTACCCCGACTAGGGGTATCAACGCAACAATATGCCCAATTGGCCGGCTTACGACTGGCTGATCCAAGCCTTTCAAACTCTTCACAAGTTGACATTCTGATAGGGGGTGATTTATACCCGATGGTGATGCTTGATGGGTTGAAGCGTGACGTTATTGGGTCATTAATTGCACAGGAAACTGTATTTGGGTGGATCCTCACAGGACCCATGCCTGAGAACTCGACCCAGACATTCTGTGCCAGAGTACAAGTTGACACTGGCCACCCGGTCGAAGAGCTCTTGCAGCGATTCTGGGAGGTGGAGGAACCGCCTAAGGAGAGACGGTTGTCACCAGGTGACCAGGCTTGCCTGGATTTGTATTCCCGGACCACTTACAGAGAGTCTACTGGGCGGTATGTAGTAGAACTACCGTTCAAACCAAAGCATCTGCCTGAGGAGTCGCTTGGGGCTTCTCGGCACATTGCGTTAAAGCAGTTCGAGCGCAATGAAGACAGGTTACTCCGTAACCCTGAGCAGAAAGACCAATATGACTCCGTGGTACAGGAGTACTTGACTCTTGATCATATGGTCAAAGTCCCGCCTCCACCTTCAGGAGCTCTTGCTCACTATTATTTGCCTCATCATGCGGTAATGAAACCCGCGAGTACGTCCACCAAACTGCGAGTGGTATTCAATGCGTCTCAAGCAACCACTAGCACCCTCAGCTTGAATGATGTCTTATATACGGGTCCCACCCTGCAGGCTGACTTGACCCAACTTATCGTGCGATGGCGAATGTTTCAGTTCGTCTTTAATGGGGATCTGCAAAAGATGTATCGGCAGATTAGAGTAGCTCCAAAGCACACCCCGTACCAGCGAATTGTTTTTAGGGCCTCTCCTGCAGCGCCAGTCTCCGATTACGAGCTACAAACGGTTACCTTCGGAGTCAACTGTGCACCGTACTTAGCGATTAGGACATTGGAACAGCTCGCGACGGATTTCGAGGAGGACCTACCCTTAGCAGCCCGGGTACTGCGTGAATGTATGTACGTGGACGACGCCTTGGTCGGCACACATGATGTAAACGCAGCAATATAGACTCGAGATGAGTTGATCCGTGCACTCGACTCTGCCGGCTTTTCCATGCGAAAGTGGACAGCTAATACGGAAGCCATTCTCTCCTCTTTGCCTCCGGACCACTTACTCCGAGAGGATTTTTTGAAGCTGGATAAAGCGAGTTTAACTAAGACACTAGGAATTCGGTGGAATGCAAAGACTGATCATTTCTACTTTCATCTCCAGCCCATTTGCTTCGACCCACGAGCCACCAAACGCAAGGTGCTCTCGATTATAGCTCAACTGTTTGATCCAGCCGGATGGCTGGCACCTGTTGTGATCGTGGCCAAGATCTTGATGCAACAAATTTGGGGGGACAAAACTAACTGGGACGAATCGCTGACCCTCGCTTCATCCAGTCGTTGGAAGGAATTTTTAGGGGCTTATGACGACATCTCACAGATTCGAATTCCTCGATGGGTGGGGTCTGCACCGGATGTAGATATCCAGTTCCATGCATTTTGTGATGCTTCGCAAGCGGCATACGCCGCCGCGCTGTATGTGCGGTGCCAGTGCGGCGATATTGTCACATCCCACTTATTAGTGGCTAAGTCGCGGGTCGCGCCTCTTAAGACGTTATCCTTACCTCGCTTAGAACTCTGTGGCGCGGTATTGTTATCCGAGTTGGTGGCGGCACTTCGGACAAGGGTGGGGGTCACCTCCAGTAACTTGTTTTGTTGGACGGATTCGACCATAGTTTTGGCTTGGCTCCAGAAGTCCCCGCACATGTGGAAAACCTTCGTAGCTAATCGGGTTACCACCATTTCCAGTAAAGTAGGTGTAGAATGTTGGAGACATGTCAGGTCTGCAGACAATCCGGCTGATCTTGCCAGTCGGGGGGTAACTCCAGCAGCCCTTCTTCATAGTCATTTATGGTGGAACGGTCCGGGATGGCTTACCCACGACTCAAATTCCTGGCCTCAGCCTTCGAAAATCGCTAACCCGGACGCCCTGGAAGAACAACGCAACGTTGCTACGCATACAATCCAGGTCAAACAGCACGATGACTTGATGCTGCGTTTCTCATCATTGCCGCGAGCACTGCGGGTTGTGTGCTATATCCAGCGCTTTTTTAGATACGCTATACGAAAACGACGTGACCACGCCCCACCCCCGGGATCGCCTATCACGACTGCAGAGATTGTTGCCGCTACACTGCTCGTGACGACCATAACGCAGCAGATGTACTACCCCGAGGAGTATGGATGCCTGCAGAACGGGCAACCCATTTCCAACTCGAGTTCTCTGCTCACCTTGAACCCCTTCCTTCATTCCGATGGGTCGATTCGAGTGAATGGACGCCTAGCGCATTCCACTCAGATCCCGTTCTCCGAACGGCACCCACAAATTTTGCCGTACCACGGACAATTTACACGACTGCTCGTTGAGTTCATCCATCAAATTTCTTTGCATGGGGGAAACCAGCTTATGCTTCGGCTCCTTCGAACTCAATACTGGGTTCCACGCGCAAAGGTTTTAGTCAAGGGTACCATTTTACGATGTAAAACTTGCCTGGTAGAAAAGAAACGTAGATTGAGCCAGATCATGGCGCCTTTGCCCCCTGAACGCACCACCCTGTCTCGTCCTTTTGCCACCGCGGGGGTGGACTTTGCGGGCCCTTTTGAAATTAAAACATTTCAAGGGCGGGGGTATAAAATGACAAAAGGCTACGTGTGCATCTTTGTGTGTTTCGCCACCAAGGCCGCCCATTTAGAAGCTACCACGGATTTAACTACCCAGGCCTTTTTAGCCGCCCTGTCTAGATTCATTGGGCGACGGGGGTGCCCAGCTAACATTTATTCCGACAATGGAAAGAATTTTGTGGGAGCAGAAAAGGTAGTGCGCATGGAGTTCGCACGTGTGATTCGAGAAGCTAAGGACCAGGCGACCACGCAGCATTGGTTTCACCAATTGAAATGGCATTTTATTCCTCCAAACGCTCCCCATATGGGAGGACTGTGGGAAGCCGCAGTAAAGAGCTTCAAACACCATTTCAAACGAGTGGGTGGGCAGACCAGGTACACGTATGACGAGTTAGCAACGGTACTAGCCCGCGTCGAGGCATGCCTGAATTCTCGACCGATTAGCGCACTCAGTAACGATCCCGACGACCTCCAACCACTTACACCAGGGCACTTTCTAGTAGGGGGACCACTTCTTGCACCAGCCGTCTCGGAGGAGACCATCCCTTTTCTTTCTATTCTTAATCGATGGCGTAGGCTTCAAGTTCTCTCCCAGCAGTTCTCAGTACGTTGGAAATATGAGTATTTTCTGGAGTGCCAGCGCAGGACAAAGTGGAAGACTATCCAAGATAATGCAGCTAACGGAGATCTGGTGGTACTGCAGGATGACCACGTTCCACCAAACGAATGGCGATTGGGAAGGATCACTGAGGTTCACCCGGACTCAGACGGCAGAGTGCGAGTCGCGAAAGTGCGGACAGCACGCGGAACCGTTACGAGGCCCGTCACCAAGATGGTTCTACTCCCTCGAGCGGGAGTGCAGGCTGAGTAATCCCGGCATACGGTCTTTTGGTCGTTTCCGTAGCTAGTCCCATCCTTTGTAGCCTCTAGTTTGTAGCCTTTCCTGTTGTATGTATACCTCGGTTCTTCCATGGAATCACTAGCCTTCCTCGTAAAACGGTAGCAGTAGATCTCGCCTGGCTATGCCACGGGATAGAATGTAGTCTTGAAGAAGTTATATTTCCTACCAGTAGCATTCTAACCTTTATTACTAGCCTTCTCGTAAGCACATGCCTAATTACAAATTTGATTTTCCACAGAACTTCCCATCGTGCCGAGCTGACTGGCGTGGAAAACGCTACATCGGGCCGTGCCTTACCTGTGCTCCGAGGGTTGGTGTTCCCAGCCCTCGTGATGCTACAGGGGTCTGCAACATACCGCCCTCCGGGAGCAGTGGCGCCGTCTCGCGCCCACGATGACCAGCTTGAGGCCACCACTACAGCGGCAGTTTCGCCATCTCGCGCCCACGATGACCAGCTTGAGGCCACCACTACAGCGGCAGTGTCGCCATCGCGCCCCCGAGCCCGGTCTGCACCACCTGCCGCGCGTTTGCTACCGACGGGGCCGATGAGCGTCCGCCGCCTTCCCAATCAGGGGTCCACGCCAGGGAGCGTTGCACCACGGACGCCCCATCCGATGTCCCGCGCCGCAGTGGAGGCTGCGCCATCTCACGCCCCAGTGGGGGCTGCGACATCTCGCGCCCCACTGGTGGCTGCGACAGCCCAAACAGCAGCGGTAGTCGTGCACCCGACAGCGGCTCCCCAACGCCCGTGCGAGATGTGCAAGCGCTGGGGGCACACCATCGCAGTGTGCAGGGAGTTCCTGTCCTTGTCCTCGCGGCGCAGGAGAGATGCGGTCGGAAACCGAAAGCTGTGTTTCGTGTGCCTGGGGGTGAAACACTTCACCCACAGCTGCGAACAGCCGGGGTGCTCCCGGTGCCACCGGCGGCATCATCGCCTCTTACATTGAGGGGTGCACCAGGATGGAAGCCGGCGGGAATAGGTCGTCATCTCTCTTGCAATACTGCAAGGGGGCGGCATGTTCGCGCCGGAGCCCTCCTGTTAACGGCTGCTGCCTGCGCACCGTCACCATGCGACTCTGCGCGGGGCTCAGTGCGGAGAGAATTCCCCTCATTGGGTCCCGCCAAAGTCGTGTAGCAGGCCGCAGCCATCTTTATTTTGATGAGAGTGCTGACGCAGGCAGCGGAGGAGAGCTGGTCGGCAATACTGCGTGCCGAGTCAGTTGAACTTGAGCAGGCAACCAATAAGTGTGGAAACAGATATCAACAAAACACATTTTTAAAACTTTACTTTTACTTCTCGTTTTTCTTAAAAATAATTATTCTTACTTGGATTAGATAAGTGGAAAACAATTTTATATTTTGTCATTATAAAGAATAACTGTGTATATTTCTTTTTAACGTTTAATCGAAATTAAATAAATATTTAATTTATAAAGAAAAAAAAAGAATAAAAAAAAATGGAATCAGAGAGAAACGACGAATTAAGAAACAAGTAGTTATAACCTATAGTAGGTAGCTCAGCGAGAGCTTTTCCGGTCAACATATCGTATCCTGGTGCTTTTTTGTGGTTTATTCGTTTTTTAATGCAATTAATTATTTCTGTTGTGTTTGTTTTCTTAATTTTGGTTGTAATGTCTATATTTAAGTAATTGCGTGTTTCAATATATTTATCTTCGTCATTTGATAAGACTTTTTCAAAGTATTTAGCCAATGCTGTTGCTTTTTCTTCATTGGTAGTAGCCCATGAGTTGTCATCTTTCCGTAGTGGTGGCTGATACCTTATCTGAGTTTTTAATTTTTTTGTGCATTTCCATAATGAGTAGTTCGTATCCTGGGAAGGCGTCAAGATTTTTAGGTAATTTTCAACTACTATATTTTGTCTTTTAGTTAATATTTTCTTGAGTTTTTTGCAGGCTATATTTAAATTGTGTTTATCCTCAGGCGACCTAGTTAGCTGCCACCTCTTTCTCAGCTTTCTCTTCTGAATAATTTGCTTTTTTATGAAAATATCCGTTGTAGGTTTATTTCTTCTGTTTTTATGCTGTTATTTATGCTGTTGACTTGATTTGATTCGTGCGTCTAGGACCACATCGTTGAAGTGAATAATGGCATGTTCAATGTCTAATTGTGTTTTCAGTGTGATAGACATATTCAGTTGATTTTCAATATGCTGTCTATACTCATTCCAGTTTGTTTTGTGGTTAAAAATCTTAGCTATTGGTTCTATGGGTTTGATGTCAGTTGTGTAGTCAAGTATTATCGGAGAGTCGTCTGAAGAAAGTTCAAAAGAAGCTTTAATTTTTAATTGTTTACACTTTATATATTTTGTTATGCTAAATTCGATTAGATCTGGTATCTTTTTCCTATCTGTTGGCCATATGTGGGTTCACCTAAACTTGAAAATTTGCAGTTATTTTTGTTTATAGCATTAATCAGATTTCGTCCTTTTTTATTGGTTAGATTAGATCCCCAGTCAGTGTGTTTTGCATTCAGATCTCCAGCTGCAATGAATCTTACGCCAAGCGTCTTTATGTAGTCATCATATTGATCCGTCGTTATTAGGTGTCTGGGGGGACAGTAAACTGACGAGATGAGTATTGTCCCACTTGTATCCTCAATTTGAACAGTAGTGGATTGAATATGAGGTGTTGCATATGGTTGCCGTTCAGTATGTTTTAATATGAATGAATTTATTATGATAGCTGTCCCACCACGAGCTTTACCATCAGGATGATTTGTCACATAAATTTTATATCCAGGAAATACTAAATAGGTTTTGTTCGTAAAATGACTGTCAGACAAAAATTGCTTCAACTCAAGATAATGTTTTGTTAGGCCATTTGCATTCCAGGCTACAATTATTAAGCTATTACTTTCGTGCATTTAAGCTTGTTAGTAACATTGTAATGATATTCATCATATTAGTCATTTGAGTGATTAGGGATTTCACCATGCCTTTAAGTTCATTAATATCACTATCGTTTGAATTTTTTGTATTTTGTTCAGTTTTATTTGGATTTGACGACCCTGCAATTTCGGCATAGCTTACGCCTGTTTTAACTACTGATCCATCCATATTTTTGGTCTGTATTAATAATGGATCCTTTCTGCGTAAAGATGGAAACCTTTGAATTTTTATGGCTTGTATATTTCACAGCCTTTGTAGTTTGCAGTATGATTTCCGCCACATAGGGCACATTTAATTTCAGCTGCGTTGGTTATTTTTTTTGACAATCACTTGTTAGATGCTTTCCAGCGCATTTCACACATACTAGATCCCTTGTACAGTAGTTTTTTGTATGTCTGTATTGTTGGCATTTAGTGCATTGCGCGACTTCTCTTTTATGATGAGGTGCCTCAAAAACTACTATGCAATGCATTAATTTGTGAATGCTATAGATATCTTTATTGTTAGTATTTGTTTCCAGTTCTATGCTAAACAGTGGTAGCGGTTTTTTTGTTGTCCGTTGAGTTATGTTAGTTATGTTTAAAACTTTGTGACCGTTTTCACCAAGCTCATTTTTTATTTCTTCTTGGTCTGCGGAGAGGTGCATATTGCGAAGAATGACTTTGAAGCCCCTTTCATTTTTGGGTTTAAATGTGTACAGCTTCGTACCTTTTTGCTTTAACATTTTCAATATTTTTGTGTATGTTTCCGAGTTATTCGATTGAACTCGTACTTCATTATTTGTTAATATTTTAAATATAAAGTTACTGCCTGCAACAGCGGTTAGCGCATTTTTTAACGTCTTTATGCATTCTACGCCTTGTACGTATATAGGGGGTGGTTTGTTTAAACTTTTTTTTCGGACTAGTTGTTTTTTCTTTTCTGGACTCATTTTGATCAACTTGTCCACTTTGCGAGGGTTCATCATCATCAACGGTCAAAGCAGCAAATCTGTTTTTTCTTTCTGAAGTAGTATCGCTCAACCAGTAGTTTGATAACTTACTTTAGCTTGGGTTTTTTTGCTATTTTTTGCTTTTTGTTAGTGTTGGGCGTTCTTTTCGCTTTATCTGTCGTGGGTGAGCTTCGTGCTCTCTTTGGTAGCGATTGCAGTTGACTTAGCTGCACGCCTTTTGGTGGAATTTGCACACAGGCCGAAGAACATGTTGATGTCGCAGTTGTAGACGAGAATGTAGTTGTTGTACCGTACGTAGAGAAGGCAGATGTTGTTGTTGCTGACGAATTTGTTGTAATTGTCGCACAATGCACTGCTATACTGGAGCAGGACATTATTGGAGGTTTGCCATGTGCACTCCACGAAGAGGGGAGTGACTCGCTTATAGATCTCGTTCTCTCCCACGGGGGAGAGCGCTGCACACTCCTGGCGATTACCGACTATACTTTGTTTATTAGTTTTTTTAAAATTTTATTTATTATTATTTTTGCTATATTTTAATCTTATTTATGTATGTATGGAAAATATCACGAAAAACAAAATTTTGGTGTGGTAACTCTAATCACTTATGATGGCCAGAGTCCACTGTGGCAACACCACACACAACCGGGATTATTTTATTTGTTGTCGCTTTCAACTTTTAACTCATATATGTATATAAAAGTTCCTTTGTTTGTTTGATTGTTTATTTATCACTTTTAATAAATTTCAAATTAGTTATAAGTATTTAGTTTATCTAAATAGAACTAGACACTTGCTTGAATACTTGCAATTTCGTTTAAGCGTCTCTTTAGCGGGAGTAGTAAAATTAGTTACATGGTTTTAAACAACGATAAATGTAACAAGGGCGGAGCTCCTGTGATTACACGTCCGTTTGGTTACACGACCGTAATAACAATCTAATAATAAGTAACGTGTCTGATATCCCAAAAACCTGAATATCTCCCTTCCCAAGTACTTGCAAGCGTCGCCCGTCTCCAACTTTCACATATGCTGCTTCATTTGATGATGCTTTGAAATTCGTAAAAATGTCTCTCTGGAAGGACATGTGATCTGTTGCGCCTGAATCTGCGTAGAAAATATTTTCAATTTTATTTAAGTTCGTCGACGTGTTCAGATTAAATAAAAATTAGCTATCAGCTGTTTTTTCGTTTTGACGTTTATTTTGTGATCCTTCTTCTTCTCGTTTGATGTCTTTCACTTCCCTTTGAAGCGAAAGGGAATGAGCTTCACTTTTTCTGCTTTCATTAGTCTTCTGATCTGTTTGGCGCTTACGACATTCTCTTGCCCAATGACCAGGCTTTCCACAGTAGTTGCACTTACCATTTCGTTTTGGATTTGTTTTGTTGTTGTTCGTCACAGCGTAAACTGCAGTTGTGTTATTGCCATTAAGTTCACTATGAGATCATGACGTCATGAGAGTTTCTTCATTATCAAGGTGCTCTAGTAAGCGTTCAATATTTTGCTTGTCTCTCGGTACTGCGTACCAAGCTGTACGAACATGGTCAAACCTTTGTGGTAAACCGCTTAAGATTTTGGCGATGATGATAGGCTGCTTTTGTTCTAAATCCATGTCTTTGAGTCTTTGCTATATGGATGTTATGTTTGCTACAAAATCAACAACTGGTTCATTATCTACCATTTTTATGATCATGAATTTTTCTAAGAGAACTTGTGCGGACTGTTCGCTCTTTTCAGCATGTATTGCTTTTAGCTTCAACTACATTTCAGCAGCTGTAGTGCAATCAGTGAGGTACTTAAGTTGCTCTAACTGGATCCCTCGCATTATAAAAGCTTGTGCTTCTGCATCCCATTGCAAAAAGTTTTCTGGTGTTCTTCCTAACGTGCCCAAAATGTATGCTTTGAGCTTGTTTTCGGCCATATAAATTTCCATTTGATGTCGCCATAGCTGGTAGTTCTGCCCATTGAATCGATGTATGTGGTGAATTCTTGATTCACTCATGCTTGTTTCAGTACTGTCCTGAAGCTCAGCTGGGTTCTCGGAATTATTAAAACAAATGCTATCAATGAGGCTCCCGATGAAATCTGCGACGATCGCGGAGTCAAATGGATTCTCTCCTGAGGTTAGGTTGCTGTTTTCCATATGATTCAGAAAACTTTTCGTACGTTAACCGCTGCGTGGCACTCTGGGCCCATAACCTTTTAATATAGGACGGATTCTATAATGGCCTTACAAATCGAATGCGCAATTATCCAGCAGTCAAAGAAACGAAATTGAATCACAAATGATTGTAAACGTGAATATAATTACTTATGATGTAAATAATAAAGTCGTATAAAATTAGTTGATGAACAGAACTCAGAAAACGTAACCTGTGCTGTAGGCGGAAACAGTAAGAAGGAAGGAACGTGTAAAATGCAAGAATGAAAGAAATGTCAAAAGTAATGAGAATGGCATTGAGTTGCCAGATAACTAAAACGTCAATATAGAAAGAGATTTCTTAACACTTTTCTTTCGAGGAAATATCCGCAACGAGTCCCTTACAATTTCGTGTAACCATATTGCGTGCGTACGTTCACTGAGGCTGAGTCCTTCACAACGCTTTCAATGGCCGTTTGGTATGTGACCGCGTTTACTTCCTTTGCTCGCTTCAGCTCTATGAGAAGTTCGCCCTTTTGAGCTCGGCGGATACTTTTCACCGCTTCATTGAACGACTTCAGCTGCTCACACTCTCTCACGTTCCTTAGGATGTTGGCGTATGACATCCCATCGATTTTAGGAGTGATTACAATCGCATCGGCTTTTGGTCTAATGGCCCTGCCTTTACATTTCATTTTCCTCTGCACTTTTGTCCGCAATAATCCAGCATTGGGTCGAGGCACTGCCGTAGCCTGTGGTTTTTGCGTCGTCACTAGTTTTGCTGATGGCAGCTTCAGCACTGGTTCCATCGTCAGCTTTAGACCCTGCTGTTGCATTGTTCCACGGCTGTTTTTTAGTCGCTTTTGGACTAATGTTGTCCTTCCGCAGCCGCTTCGCGAAGATTGCGTACTTTCGGTGGATTCGCGTACAACATTACTTCTACACTACTGCTGTCTCTCTGCATTCTGGTACACATCTTGTAGCGTCCCGACCAGTGTTCTCACAGGCTGGGGAATGGATTGCCGCCCATCATCGATGCCAGCTTTTTCAGATTATGGACAAGTAAGGTGAACGGATCGCACGTGCTCGTCTTTCTCATCGTTGCACATGCTCCATGCATGGAGGTGACGAGCTTGAATGCTCTTGCCCCGCGTCAGCCACCAATCTCTCTGGTTTATCTGTTAGGTGTACTGCTTCAAGCGAGATGAACAAGTAATTGCTTCCTCCACTGTCAGGCGTAGTAGAAAGAATAAGATTCTTATTAATTACAGTGCTATGTTGTCTGACAAGAAATTAATCTGTTTCTATGCGTAAAGTGCCAAGAAGCAAAAACTGAAAAACTTGCGATTCCCCAGCAATTGCAGCATTCATTTGTCCCACAGCGAATGATAGAAGCAAATGGAATCTGCAATCAGCACAATCTTATTTAAAAAACGGTTGGACGATAGTGGAAGTGTGTTCAGACCAAATTCCAACATTTCCATCCCTTTGTGCTAGTGAGTTCCTTTGAAAACGCATACTTGCAAGTAGCTCTTCATAATGACAGAGAGTCAGGTTGAAGCAAAAGTTTGACGATGTCGCCCATAATCCGTATGCGATCATAATTTCCGTCCACTGACGAGTACTGCCTGTTGGGACTGATTTATAAGCAATTGGAATGCAATCCGTATTGATACATGAACAACAATAACTAATTTATCTACCATTGTTAGAAGAAATCTAGCTTTGAACGTGTATGTCCATTGCAGAAATCCCTATTTTATGCTTTCAGTTTCAAGCTACATGTTCCTCTTCATATTTTGAGTAGATGGGAGAATCCTGTCAATTATACGATTTTCTTCGTTTCGTTGTTCGTCGCCCTCGTCTTTTAACTTTTACTCTTGGAAATTTTTATTTCTTTTTGTTCAATTACGTTGTTATGGTTTTTTTAACTTAAACAGCGCCACCATTGTTTGTGCCACGAGTATTCTTTTTACCACTTCTGCTTCAACTCCCTCTTCGTCCACGTAAGAAAAAATTCATTGTGTTTTTATTTTTATACCCTTTACCCTTAAAAAAGGTAAATAGGGTATATTAATTTTGTTCTTTTGAGAGGGGTTGCAATTTCGAGAAGGAGGCGTGGTAGGTATGGACATATATAAACAGATATTATCAGAATCACTTTCTAAGCTATTTTTATTTTGTCCGTCCGTCTGTCCGTCTGTCCGTCTGTCCGTCTGTGGCCACTTTTTTTCTACCCAGTTAGACGCCTACCTCCCATATAAGGAACTTTTTTCATCTTTTTTAAAATGACTATAACTTCGGTCTAATTGACGGAATCGTGACATTATTTGGCAGTTATGGAGATGTGGGTCCTACTAACCTCTGTGTAAAAAGTGGGCGGAAAATATTAACTACCACGCCCACTATTAACAAATATTAATAACTTAAGATCTGGTAGAGATTTACGGAGGAAATTGTACGGGAAGGAGCATGTGGACATTATAAAGCTATCTGCAACAAATGGGGCTGATCAGAGAAAGGACACGCCCACTTTTGATATAGGAAACTTTCGGGTCTAAAATTAAAATTAGCCTACCTAAGCTCGTATTGCAGCCAGCAGAATACAAATTGGTAGAAACATACATGGGGTCCATAATATGTGTGTGCAGAATATGGAAACCATAATACAACTGCCACGCCCACAATTAGCCAAAAATCATTACTGTGTTCCTATTAAAGATTTATCAATGAAATTTCACAGGAAGGTTGCGGGTACTAACATTAAACACCACACAAAAAATGGGCGTGTTATTTCTACAGCCACACCCACTATTGACATATTATTATAACTTGCGACCTATACAATATTTCTGGATGAAATTTCATATTCGTACGTATATGGACCTTACAAAGCCATATACAAGAGTCGGGGTCGATCAGAGGAAGGATACGCCTCCCTCCCATATAATGAACTTTGGGGACCCCACTTAAAGTCAACTACCCTATCTATGCTTATAGATATATGAAAACAAATTGGTATATGTATACACTGGGTCTGTACTAGCATGCATTCCAAATATGGGTAGATTATTGCTACTGCCACGCCCACAATTAACCAAAAATCATGACTAGGTTCCTATTAAAGATTTTTCAACGAAATTTCACAGGAAGGTTGCGGGTAGTAACATTAAACACTACACAAAAATGGGAGTCTTATTTTTACAGCCACGCCCACTATTGACATATTATTATAACTTTCGACCACACAATATTTTTTGACGAAATTTTATATTAGTGGTTATATTGACACTAGAAAGCCATATACAAGAAATGGGGTCGATATAATCATTTCAAGGTACCCTACCAAAAATTACGGTGAATATGCTCCTAATGATGATTTATGAAGAAAACATCCTCATTGTTGAACTCGCACGCACAAGAAAAGGTAAAGGGTATTTCGAAATCCATCGGTGGTCCGATTACTCCAAAAATACATTTCACATGGCAAACTTTCAATGAATTAATACATTTTTCACATTTGCTGCCTTTTCCCCCCTGAATTTGAGTATATTGGCATGAAAATATTCGCAACTCGCAGCAGATTGTTTGATTTATTATTTTTTGGTTTCTAATTTAAAATTTTTTAATGTGTATTTTTTCCAAGCCAATAGTCAAAATATTTGCATAACTGCAACCAAAACAAAACAAATAATTGAAAATAATAATAATCAATTTTGTTTACCTTTTCTGCCTTTTTAGAGAAGAATATAAAATAGATTCGATACTTTTCATATTATATAAAAATATAAAGAAATAACTTAAATGGGGAGCTATACATCAAAGGTTGTATTTAATTTTTAGCGTTCTCTTTTTATATCACAACCAAAATCCAGTTTATTCTCAGACTTACAACTACTAAAAAAAATATGAGCTAAAAGCAATCAGGGAAAAATAATGTCGTGAGCCACAAACTTGTTCAATTAAGGATTTTTCAAAAACACACTCAAATATGGGCTATTCTTTTTTATCTGGATGGGAAAAGGCTGCACAGAAATGGGTTGATCATTGAACAGACATTTTCAGCGTGTGTGCCGATAGTCCAATGAACTGTGGAGGCAACTATAAGGTTGCTAATTGTGTTTATTGGTTTATTGAGAAGATAAGTGGTTCTTTTTGAACTGAAATCAGGCCACACCATTCTCGAAATGGCACAATGTTTCGCAGTGTTTTTCCACCTATCGCGAGCCTTGCAGACGAAGGATACTATATTATCTTCCGATAATGACTTAAATTTCTCCTTGTAGAGGCCAACCAGCTTCGAGCTGGTTAAAGGTGACAATAGCGCCTTTATAGCTGTTTGTCTGTCGGAATAAATTGAAATGATTTAGGTCAGTTTGTGGCCCCTCAGCGCTCTACTTGCCTGCCAAATTGCAAAGACCTCTGCCTGAAATACACTTAATGTCGATGGCAACTTGAATGATAATAGAACATTCAGAGATTTGGAAAATATTCCCGAACCCACCCCAGATTCCATCTTAGAATCATCAGAAAGCATGAATTAAAAGGTGTTGATAAATGTAATACTTTTGCCCAGGTACTCGTATTAATATAAATTACCTTCATCTGTTTTATAAGATTCTGCTCTGTATGTCTCCATTATTAACATTTTTTATGTTTAGAGTCGTTTAAAACTGAGTGAGGATACAATTACTAGTAAGACACTATAGAAAGGACTCAATGCTCCCATTAAACCATTATTATTTTAACCTTCTTTAATTCTCTTCTTCCACAGTATCCGATTTTTTAATCTGATACGACTAAATCTGGGTCGTACCTTCAGGCTCATAGCTTGCTCTAATTAAAGAAATAATTTAGTATTAAGTTTTTGCATGGAACCTTTGTTTCATATAGAATATGTTTTTTAATTGGTGTGATATATCATTCCAAAAGCATGCATATGCTTATTTTAGTTTGTCCATTAACTACTTAAACAAGTTTGTCTTCTGCTTAAGGTAGTTATGAGAACGTTATCAAGTAACCCTCACGTCTAACAGAATGATCTTTGGTGTGAGTATGAGCAAAAAAGGTCTCCTGTTATTTATTACCCAATAACAATAATATTGGCAAGGATGGCTGTGCACACATAAATCCAGGAGCTGATACAACATAAGAAAAGAACAGAATTGTCTGAATGTTTCACATGTGTATTTTTTCCAAGCCAATAGTCAAAATATTTGCATAACTGCAACCAAAACAAAACAAATAATTGAAAATAATAATAATCAATTTTGTTTACCTTTTCTGCCTTTTTAGAGAAGAATATAAAATAGATTCGATACTTTTCATATTATATAAAAATATAAAGAAATAACTTAAATGGGGAGCTATTGTATAAGTTTACAGTAGTATGGAGACAGTTCACTGTAACCTCGAACAGTTCACATCGATTGACACGCTAAATGGTTTTAAATTTGACTCTGACAGTTGCCCTCATCAAAGTCACCACATTATGCAACTCATTCGAAGTCCGTGATGGAAGTTTTTGGCCAATGGTTTCTGATCACAAACAAACTGCTATTTATTAATTTTGATTCTTTTTCTTCTTTTCATTTTATCTAATGAGCTTCACAGCAGCTATTGGCCATATTTTAAAAATATGTTCATAATTAGACATAAGTATAAATAATAGAATACCTTGCAATTGGAATACTATCGTAAATTGGCGTATTTTAATATAATCTGTTTCTTGCTCTATTTCTTTCCATATTATTTTCAATAAAGCATCCAAGAGCCGGAGACCCGTTCAGTACATTTCCCCAAGAAAGGTCCATAAGAATTTCGCTCTTCACTGATGCGACTGAAGATGAATATTGATATTCAAATGTGCACCTGCAGGAAAAGTCAACGATAGCAGGGAAAGACGGTAAGTCAAATTTCCACATAACAAAACTGTGCCGAGTGCTTAGACTTAGGGTGGCTCTAACAAATAAACTCCCACAAATCTGCAACAAATCGAAATTCGAAAATACACTCCGTCACTACCAATCAAATACATATTTCCAATATAAAAAAAAAACAAAAATTTAATAGAAATTTGGAAGTTAATACGACGATTAATCATTTTAGCGATGGCGTGCACGTTCACATACCCCCATGGAAGTGGTAAATACACGAGTGGCGACAACACGTGTTTATCTTATTTGCGTCCTCAAATAATTTGTTGCTTATTAATATGCAAAGACCACAGCCTTTGTCACTTATCAGTTCAAAGCACTAAATAGTGAGCCGATAACTTTTCAAAGTATTTAAATCCAAAGGATTTTCCTCTAAGCTTCCCATTGATATGTACACAAATCATAACAGCACAAATCTTCCAGAGCCTCAGCACCTTCATCGTTTTCTGTAGCAATACACATGAATTTTTGGCTGAAAGTGAGCCTTTCTATGCGCCATAAAACCTGGTCCATATGAAAGTTTCAACTATAGATTTTAGTTTTGGTCCAGTTATTTTTCCGCAGTTCTCATATTTGCTATATTTAAATAGTGCAATCTCATAAAACACCCTCCCGATGACTTCCCTATAAGCTGAAATATTTAAAAATCAAGGATTTCTGACCCAGACACGTGGCCTTTCGTTTGAAAACATCTGTGGTGGATCTAAATGATGGACCACCTACATTCGTAAAAATCTTGCATTGTATTTATATTCGATTACAATACTTTCTTTGCTTCAGGCAAAAATACAAATTGTAAAAAGTAACATTATCTTCTCTACGAATTTTCAGATATTTATATTATAAAAAGAGGAAGGAAGGATCTGCGAACCACTGGAGCATTCACTGTAAGAAGCTAATAGGAAAGCACTGAATTTTGGTGAAAAACATACAGAAAAGCTACTAGAACAAGGAAGAGGAAACAGACTGCGTTTTAATAAGAGTCTTCTTTTCAAGAAATGTGTGCATTTCCTGTATTTGCCAATAGGAGCAGTTTTGTGGACTTCATATGCAAAGACGATTATGTGAGTTATATGAAGATGAGGCTGGATATCGAGAAATATAAAGGAAATATAATTCAGGAAAATGTAAATAATAATTAATATGGAATCCTTTGAAATGAGGAAGCAGTATAAATAGTTAAAAAGAAAAATATTGGTTTTTTTTATTTGAATGAATGAATTTATGAGATACTTCCAAAAGACCCCTGGTGTTTCTATCTGTTTTTACCCTTTATAAAAGAGTAAATAAAAGGTTGGTTTAATGAAAATTTTCGAGTTAAATTTTGTGTTACAACAAAGTTCTTAAGTATTCTAATAATTATACTACAAAACGAATATAAAGTGTATTAAAAAATATTAAATTACCTAATGATCAAAAAAGCAAAACGAACTCATGTTTGAAAGAAATTTGCTGCAAGCATTTCTGCACGTTTGAATTAGTTTACGGATTTGACAGTAAATTCACACAGGCTGTGAATATACGGCGTAATGCCAGTGGGCTCAGCATGTAGAATTCGTTATCATGCTGTGAATATAATCCTGGGGCACTAAACCGCACTGAACCAGTGCCATATAGCGATACAAACTATAATCTAACATATGTGAAAATGAAGTAGCTCTAGGTATGGAGTCCGACAAGATGATGCCACTTAGACTAGTGCTTTTTCCAAAATTGTTTCATATAAAATTACTGAAGGAATTGTTAAGTGCTGTACAAAAAGAACAAGGTACTTAAATATCGTGCGTTCAATTATACAGTATTATGAATATGAGAGTAGGTTAGTAATAATAATATGAATATTTAAGAAGATCTTCACATGTATGTGGAAAGCTCGAATTTCGATGATTGAAGGGCATAATTACAAGCAGAAATAGAAAATATAAAGACAAGTCTCCGCATGGCTTAAGGACTAAGAAAATGGAAATTAGTTCAGAAATTGGCAAACACATCTCCATCATGCTGCATTCGAATGACTGACTTGAATTAAATATGATATTTTTAAATAAGTTTTCCCGAGGAATGTTCTAGTGAAGTTGCCAGTTACATCACCTATGTGAAAAATAAAGCAGACTTTAGTAAGTGGTTTATTTTAGAATAATGAATTATACTGCCTCGAATTTAGGTACTGCTCTGAAATACACTAACCAATCAATTATCTTTTAACAGCATATGCATTGTTCAATAAGCAATCCACATTAATTCAATATCATCCAACCCTACACACGAATCAAATACGTATAAATGAGTCAGAAAGCTTAGAAATACTCGAGCAAAATATATGCCAATGGCATACATATCCCCACCCTATTATCACATACAAGACTGACTAAATAAAAGCAAAGAATTGTGAAACATTCAGACAATTCTGTTCTTTTCTTATGTTGTATCAGCTCCTGGATTTATGTGTGCACAGCCATCCTTGCCAATATTATTGTTATTGGGTAATAAATAACAGGAGACCTTTTTTGCTCATACTCACACCAAAGATCATTATGTTAGACGTGAGGGTTACTTGATAATGTTCTCATAACTACCTTAAGCAGAAGAAAAACTTGTTTAAGTAGTTAATGGACAAACTAAAATAAGCATATGCATGCTTTTGGAATGATATATCACACCAATTAAAAAACATATTCTATATGAAACAAAGGTTCCCATGCAAAAACTTAATACTAAATTATTTCTTTAATTAGAGCAAGCTATGAGCCTGAAGGTACGACCCAGATTTAGTCGTATCAGATTAAAAAATCGGATACTGTGGAAGAAGAGAATTAAAGAAGGTTAAAATAATAATGGTTTAATGGGAGCATTGAGTCCTTTCTATAGTGTCTTACTAGTAATTGTATCCTCACTCAGTTTTAAACGACTCTAAACATAAAAAATGTTAATAATGGAGACATACAGAGCAGAATCTTATAAAACAGATGAAGGTAATTTATATTAATACGAGTACCTGGGCAAAAGTATTACATTTATCAACACCTTTTAATTCATGCTTTCTGATGATTCTAAGATGGAATCTGGGGTGGGTTCGGGAATATTTTCCAAATCTCTGAATGTTCTATTATCATTCAAGTTGCCATCGACATTAAGTGTATTTCAGGCAGAGGTCTTTGCAATTTGGCAGGCAAGTAGAGCGCTGAGGGGCCACAAACTGACCTAAATCATTTCAATTTATTCCGACAGACAAACAGCTATAAAGGCGCTATTGTCACCTTTAACCAGCTCGAAGCTGGTTGGCCTCTACAAGGAGAAATTTAAGTCATTATCGGAAGATAATATAGTATCCTTCGTCTGCAAGGCTCGCGATAGGTGGAAAAACACTGCGAAACATTGTGCCATTTCGAGAATGGTGTGGCCTGATTTCAGTTCAAAAAGAACCACTTATCTTCTCAATAAACCAATAAACACAATTAGCAACCTTATAGTTGCCTCCACAGTTCATTGGACTATCGGCACACACGCTGAAAATGTCTGTTCAATGATCAACCCATTTCTGTGCAGCCTTTTCCCATCCAGATAAAAAAGAATAGCCCATATTTGAGTGTGTTTTTGAAAAATCCTTAATTGAACAAGTTTGTGGCTCACGACATTATTTTTCCCTGATTGCTTTTAGCTCATATTTTTTTTAGTAGTTGTAAGTCTGAGAATAAACTGGATTTTGGTTGTGATATAAAAAGAGAACGCTAAAAATTAAATACAACCTTTGATGTATAGCTCCCCATTTAAGTTATTTCTTTATATTTTTATATAATATGAAAAGTATCGAATCTATTTTATATTCTTCTCTAAAAAGGCAGAAAAGGTAAACAAAATTGATTATTATTATTTTCAATTATTTGTTTTGTTTTGGTTGCAGTTATGCAAATATTTTGACTATTGGCTTGGAAAAAATACACATTAAAAAATTTTAAATTAGAAACCAAAAAATAATAAATCAAACAATCTGCTGCGAGTTGCGAATATTTTCATGCCAATATACTCAAATTCAGGGGGGAAAAGGCAGCAAATGTGAAAAATGTATTAATTCATTGAAAGTTTGCCATGTGAAATGTATTTTTGGAGTAATCGGACCACCGATGGATTTCGAAATACCCTTTACCTTTTCTTGTGCGTGCGAGTTCAACAATGAGGATGTTTTCTTCATAAATCATCATTAGGAGCATATTCACCGTAATTTTTGGTAGGGTACCTTGAAATGATTATATCGACCCCATTTCTTGAATATGGCTTTCTAGTGTCAATATAACCACTAATATAAAATTTCGTCAAAATATTGTGTGGTCGAAAGTTATAATAATATGTCAATAGTGGCGTGGCTGTAAAAATAAGACTCCCATTTTTGTGTAGTGTTTAATGTTACTACCCGCAACCTTCCTGTGAAATTTCGTTGAAAAATCTTTAATAGGAACCTAGTCATGATTTTTGGTTAATTGTGGGCGTGGCAGTAGCAATAATCTACCCATATTTGGAATGCATGCTAGTACAGACCCAGTGTATACATATACCAATTTGTTTTCATATATCTATAAGCATAGATAGGGTAGTTGACTTTAAGTGGGGTCCCCAAAGTTCATTATATGGGAGGGAGGCGTATCCTTCCTCTGATCGACCCCGACTCTTGTATATGGGTTTGTAAGGTCCATATACGTACGAATATGAAATTTCATCCAGAAATATTGTATAGGTCGCAAGTTATAATAATATGTCAATAGTGGGTGTGGCTGTAGAAATAACACGCCCATTTTTTGTGTGGTGTTTAATGTTAGTACCCGCAACCTTCCTGTGAAATTTCATTGATAAATCTTTAATAGGAACACAGTAATGATTTTTGGCTAATTGTGGGCGTGGCAGTTGTATTATGGTTTCCATATTCTGCACACACATATTATGGACCCCATGTATGTTTCTGCCAATTTGTATTCTGCTGGCTGCAATACGAGCTTAGGTAGGCTAATTTTAATTTTAGACCCGAAAGTTTCCTATATCAAAAGTGGGCGTGTCCTTTCTCTGATCAGCCCCATTTGTTGCAGATAGCTTTATAATGTCCACATGCTCCTTCCCGTACAATTTCCTCCGTAAATCTCTACCAGATCTTAAGTTATTAATATTTGTTAATAGTGGGCGTGGTAGTTAATATTTTCCGCCCACTTTTTACACAGAGGTTAGTAGGACCCACATCTCCATAACTGCCAAATAATGTCACGATTCCGTCAATTAGACCGAAGTTATAGTCATTTTAAAAAAGATGAAAAAAGTTCCTTATATGGGAGGTAGGCGTCTAACTGGGTAGAAAAAAAGTGGCCACAGACGGACAGACGGACAGACGGACAGACGGACGGACAAAATAAAAATAGCTTAGAAAGTGATTCTGATAATATCTGTTTATATATGTCCATACCTACCACGCCTCCTTCTCGAAATTGCAACCCCTCTCAAAAGAACAAAATTAATATACCCTATTTACCTTTTTTAAGGGTAAAGGGTATAAAAATAAAAACACAATGAATTTTTTCTTACGTGGACGAAGAGGGAGTTGAAGCAGAAGTGGTAAAAAGAATACTCGTGGCACAAACAATGGTGGCGCTGTTTAAGTTAAAAAACCATAACAACGTAATTGAACAAAAAGAAATAAAAATTTCCAAGAGTAAAAGTAAAAAGACGAGGGCGACGAACAATGAAACGAAGAAAATCGTATAATTGACAGGATTCTCCCATCTACTCAAAATATGAAGAGGAACATGTAGCTTGAAACTGAAAGCATAAAATAGGGATTTCTGCAATGGACATACACGTTCAAAGCTAGATTTCTTCTAACAATGGTAGATAAATTAGTTATTGTTGTTCATGTATCAATACGGATTGCATTCCAATTGCTTATAAATCAGTCCCAACAGGCAGTACTCGTCAGTGGACGGAAATTATGATCGCATACGGATTATGGGCGACATCGTCAAACTTTTGCTTCAACCTGACTCTCTGTCATTATGAAGAGCTACTTGCAAGTATGCGTTTTCAAAGGAACTCACTAGCACAAAGGGATGGAAATGTTCGAATTTGGTCTGAACACACTTCCACTATCGTCCAACCGTTTTTTAAATAAGATTGTGCTGATTGCAGATTCCATTTGCTTCTATCATTCGCTGTGGGACAAATGAATGCTGCAATTGCTGGGGAATCGCAAGTTTTTCAGTTTTTGCTTCTTGGCACTTTACGCATAGAAACAGATTAATTTCTTGTCAGACAACATAGCACTGTAATTAATAAGAATCTTATTCTTTCTACTACGCCTGACAGTGGAGGAAGCAATTACTTGTTCATCTCGCTTGAAGCAGTACACCTAACAGATAAACCAGAGAGATTGGTGGCTGACGCGGGGCAAGAGCATTCAAGCTCGTCACCTCCATGCATGGAGCATGTGCAACGATGAGAAAGACGAGCACGTGCGATCCGTTCACCTTACTTGTCCATAATCTGAAAAAGCTGGCATCGATGATGGGCGGCAATCCATTCCCCAGCCTGTGAGAACACTGGTCGGGACGCTACAAGATGTGTACCAGAATGCAGAGAGACAGCAGTAGTGTAGAAGTAATGTTATACGCGAATCCACCGAAAGTACGCAATCTTCGCGAAGCGGCTGCGGAAGGACAACATTAGTCCAAAAGCGACTAAAAAACAGCCGTGGAACAATGCAACAGCAGGGTCTAAAGCTGACGATGGAACCAGTGCTGAAGCTGCCATCAGCAAAACTAGTGACGACGCAAAAACCACAGGCTACGGCAGTGCCTCGACCCAATGCTGGATTATTGCGGACAAAAGTGCAGAGGAAAATGAAATGTAAAGGCAGGGCCATTAGACCAAAAGCCGATGCGATTGTAATCACTCCTAAAATCGATGGGATGTCATACGCCAACATCCTAAGGAACGTGAGAGAGTGTGAGCAGCTGAAGTCGTTCAATGAAGCGGTGAAAAGTATCCGCCGAGCTCAAAAGGGCGAACTTCTCATAGAGCTGAAGCGAGCAAAGGAAGTAAACGCGGTCACATACCAAACGGCCATTGAAAGCGTTGTGAAGGACTCAGCCTCAGTGAACGTACGCACGCAATATGGTTACACGAAATTGTAAGGGACTCGTTGCGGATATTTCCTCGAAAGAAAAGTGTTAAGAAATCTCTTTCTATATTGACGTTTTAGTTATCTGGCAACTCAATGCCATTCTCATTACTTTTGACATTTCTTTCATTCTTGCATTTTACACGTTCCTTCCTTCTTACTGTTTCCGCCTACAGCACAGGTTACGTTTTCTGAGTTCTGTTCATCAACTAATTTTATACGACTTTATTATTTACATCATAAGTAATTATATTCACGTTTACAATCATTTGTGATTCAATTTCGTTTCTTTGACTGCTGGATAATTGCGCATTCGATTTGTAAGGCCATTATAGAATCCGTCCTATATTAAAAGGTTATGGGCCCAGAGTGCCACGCAGCGGTTAACGTACGAAAAGTTTTCTGAATCATATGGAAAACAGCAACCTAACCTCAGGAGAGAATCCATTTGACTCCGCGATCGTCGCAGATTACATCGGGAGCCTCATTGATAGCATTTGTTTTAATAATTCCGAGAACCCAGCTGAGCTTCAGGACAGTACTGAAACAAGCATGAGTGAATCAAGAATTCACCACATACATCGATTCAATGGGCAGAACTACCAGCTATGGCGACATCAAATGGAAATTTATATGGCCGAAAACAAGCTCAAAGCATACATTTTGGGCACGTTAGGAAGAACACCAGAAAACTTTTTGCAATGGGATGCAGAAGCACAAGCTTTTATAATGCGAGGGATCCAGTTAGAGCAACTTAAGTACCTCACTGATTGCACTACAGCTGCTGAAATGTAGTTGAAGCTAAAAGCAATACATGCTGAAAAGAGCGAACAGTCCGCACAAGTTCTCTTAGAAAAATTCATGATCATAAAAATGGTAGATAATGAACCAGTTGTTGATTTTGTAGCAAACATAACATCCATATAGCAAAGACTCAAAGACATGGATTTAGAACAAAAGCAGCCTATCATCATCGCCAAAATCTTAAGCGGTTTACCACAAAGGTTTGACCATGTTCGTACAGCTTGGTACGCAGTACCGAGAGACAAGCAAAATATTGAACGCTTACTAGAGCACCTTGATAATGAAGAAACTCTCATGACGTCATGATCTCATAGTGAACTTAATGGCAATAACACAACTGCAGTTTACGCTGTGACGAACAACAACAAAACAAATCCAAAACGAAATGGTAAGTGCAACTACTGTGGAAAGCCTGGTCATTGGGCAAGAGAATGTCGTAAGCGCCAAACAGATCAGAAGACTAATGAAAGCAGAAAAAGTGAAGCTCATTCCCTTTCGCTTCAAAGGGAAGTGAAAGACATCAAACGAGAAGAAGAAGGATCACAAAATAAACGTCAAAACGAAAAAACAGCTGATAGCTAATTTTTATTTAATCTGAACACGTCGACGAACTTAAATAAAATTGAAAATATTTTCTACGCAGATTCAGGCGCAACAGATCACATGTCCTTCCAGAGAGACATTTTTACGAATTTCAAAGCATCATCAAATGAAGCAGCATATGTGAAAGTTGGAGACGGGCGACGCTTGCAAGTACTTGGGAAGGGAGATATTCAGGTTTTTGGGAAATCAGACACGTTACTTATTATTAGATTGTTATTACGGTCGTGTAACCAAACGGACGTGTAATCACAGGAGCTCCGCCCTTGTTACATTTATCGTTGTTTAAAACCATGTAACTAATTTTACTACTCCCGCTAAAGAGACGCTTAAACGAAATTGCAAGTATTCAAGCAAGTGTCTAGTTCTATTTAGATAAACTAAATACTTATAACTAATTTGAAATTTATTAAAAGTGATAAATAAACAATCAAACAAACAAAGGAACTTTTATATACATATATGAGTTAAAAGTTGAAAGCGACAACAAATAAAATAATCCCGGTTGTGTGTGGTGTTGCCACAGTGGACTCTGGCCATCATAAGTGATTAGAGTTACCACACCAAAATTTTGTTTTTCGTGATATTTTCCATACATACATAAATAAGATTAAAATATAGCAAAAATAATAATAAATAAAATTTTAAAAAAACTAATAAACAAAGTATAGTCGGTAATCGCCAGGAGTGTGCAGCGCTCTCCCCCGTGGGAGAGAACGAGATCTATAAGCGAGTCACTCCCCTCTTCGTGGAGTGCACATGGCAAACCTCCAATAATGTCCTGCTCCAGTATAGCAGTGCATTGTGCGACAATTACAACAAATTCGTCAGCAACAACAACATCTGCCTTCTCTACGTACGGTACAACAACTACATTCTCGTCTACAACTGCGACATCAACATGTTCTTCGGCCTGTGTGCAAATTCCACCAAAAGGCGTGCAGCTAAGTCAACTGCAATCGCTACCAAAGAGAGCACGAACCTCACCCACGACAGATAAAGCGAAAAGAACGCCCAACACTATCAAAAAACAAAAAATAGCAAAAAAACCCAAGCTAAAGTAAGTTATCAAACTACTGGTTGAGCGATACTACTTCAGAAAGAAAAAACAGATTTGCTGCTTTGACCGTTGATGATGATGAACCCTCGCAAAGTGGACAAGTTGATCAAAATGAGTCCAGAAAAGAAAAAACAACTAGTCCGAAAAAAAAGTTTAAACAAACCACCCCCTATATACGTACAAGGCGTAGAATGCATAAAGACGTTAAAAAATGCGCTAACCGCTGTTGCAGGCAGTAGTTTATATTTAAAATATTAACAAATAATGAAGTACGAGTTCAATCGAATAACTCGGAAACATACACAAAAATATTGAAAATGTTAAAGCAAAAAGGTACGAAGCTGTACACATTTAAACCCAAAAATGAAAGGGGCTTCAAAGTCATTCTTCGCAATATGCACCTCTCCGCAGACCAAGAAGAAATTAAAAATGAGCTTGGTGAAAACGGTCACAAAGTTTTAAACATAACTAACATAACTCAACGGACAACAAAAAAACCGCTACCACTGTTTAGCATAGAACTGGAAACAAATACTAACAATAAAGATATCTATAGCATTCACAAAATAATGCATTGCATAGTAGTTTTTGAGGCACCTCATCATAAAAGAGAAGTCGCGCAATGCACTAAATGCCAACAATACAGACATACAAAAAACTACTGTACAAGGGATCTAGTATGTGTGAAATGCGCTGGAAAGCATCTAACAAGTGAATGTCAAAAAAAATTACCAACGCAGCTGAAATTAAATGTGCCCTATGTGGCGGAAATCATACTGCAAACTACAAAGGCTGTGAAATATACAAGCCATAAAAATTCAAAGGTTTCCATCTTTACGCAGAAAGGATCCATTATTAATACAGACCAAAAATATGGATGGATCAGTAGTTAAAACAGGCGTAAGCTATGCCGAAATTGCAGGGTCGTCAAATCCAAATAAAACTGAAGAAAATACAAAAAATTCAAACGATAGTGATATAAATGAACTTAAAGACATGGTGAAATCCCTAATCACTCAAATGACTAATATGATGAATATCATTACAATGTTACTAACAAGCTTAAATGCACGAAAGTAATAGCTTAATAATTGTAGCCTGGAATGCAAATGGCCTAACAAAACATTATCTTGAGTTGAAGCAATTTTTGTCTGACAGTCATTTTACGAACAAAATCTATTTAGTATTTCCTGGATATAAAATTTATGTGACAAATCATCCTGATGGTAAAGCTCGTGGTGGGACAGCTATCATAATAAATTCACTATTAAAACATACTGAACGGCAACCATATGCAACACCTCATATTCAATCCACTACTGTGCAAATTGAGGATACAAGTGGGACAATACTCATCTCGTCAGTTTACTGTCCCCCCAGACACCTAATAACGACGGATCAATATGATGACTACATAAAGACGCTTGGCGTAAGATTCATTGCAGCTGGAGATCTGAATGCAAAACACACTGACTGGGGATCTAGGCTAACCAATTAAAAATGACGAAATCTGATTAATGCTATAAACAAAAATAACTGCAAATTTTTAAGTTTAGGTGAACCCACATATGGCCAACAGATAGGAAAAAGATACCAGATCTAATCGAATTTAGCATAACAAAATATATAAAGTGTAAACAATTAAAAACTAAAGCTTCTTTTGAACTTTCTTCAGACCACTCTCCGATAATACTTGACTACACAACTGACATCAAACCCATAGAACCAATAGCTAAGATTTTTAACCACAAAACAAACTGGAATGAGTATAGACAGCATATTGAAAATCAACTGAATATGTCTATCACACTGAAAACACAATTAGACATTGAACGTGCCATTATTCACTTCAACGATGTGGTCCTAGATGCACGAATCAAATCAAGCCAACAGCATAAATTTAGAAGAAACAAACCTACAACGGATATTTTCATAAGAAAGCAAATTATTGAGAAGAGAAAGCTGAGAAAGAGGTGGCGGCTAACTAGATTGAGGATAAACACAATTTCAATATAGCCTGCAAAAAACTCAAGAAAATATTAACTAAAAGACAAAATATAGAAGTTGAAAATTACCTAAAAAACTTGACGCCTAACCAGGATACGAACTACTCATTATGGAAATGCACAAAAAAATTCAAAACTCAGATAAGGTATCAGCCACCACTACGGAAAGATGACAACTCATGGGCTACTACCAATGAAGAAAAAGCAACAGCATTGGCTAAATACTTTGAAAAAGTCTTATCAAATGACGAAGATAAATATATTGAAACACGCAATTACTTAAATATAGACATTACAACCAAAATTAAGAAAACAAACACAACAGAAATAATTAATTGCATTAAAAAACGAATAAACCACAAAAAAGCACCAGGATACGATATGTTGACCGGAAAAGCTCTCGCTGAGCTACCTACTATAGGTTATAACTACTTAAGGAATGTTCTCAACTCAATGTTCCGACTACAATTTTTTCCCAAAGTATGGAAAGTTGCTGAAATTATTGCACTACCGAAGCAGGGAAAAGATGCTACAATTGCTTCGTCGTATAGACCAATTAGCCTACTTCCCATAATCTCAAAAGTTGCTGAAAAACTATTACATGATAGACTTAGCCAGATCCTTGACAATAAAAACATTATACCAAATCATCAATTCGGCTTCAGAAAACGACATTCAACAATTCAACAGATACACCGTATAACAAACAAAATTGAAACAGACATAGAATATAAGCGGTACTGCGTTGCTGTATTCTTAGACGTTGCAAAAGCATTTGACAAAGTATGGCATAAAGGACTGCTGCATAAACTGAAGACGATGCTGCCACTTGACTACTATTTGATTGTTGAAAGTTATCTTGGTGATCGTTACTTTTACGTCAAATATAATGAAGAATATCTATTCATCTTACAACAGCTGGAGTTCCTTAAGGGAGTGTTTTAGGACCACTGCTATATGTTATATTTACCTCAGATATACCACTTCCAAAAGAACTGAATACCACAATTGCTACCTTTGCTGACGACACAATCCTCTTAGCATTTGACAAAAATCTAAATACTGCGACTGCAAATATGCAGATATACACAGAGAATGTTAAGGAATGGTTTGATAAATGGTGGTTGAAAATTAATGAAGATAAGACTGTACAAATAATTTTTACAACTAAAACAAAATTTAACCCAATACCGATTAAAATAAACAATAAAGATATAAAAATAGGGTCTGCTACTAAATACCTTGGTATACGAGTACACATGGACTCAAAGCTAAATTGGCACTACCACATCAAACAAAAAACGAAACAAATAAAAGAAAAATTTAGGCAACTATATTGGTTAATGGGTAAGCAATCTAAACTCACAATTAACAACAAGTTGCTGTTATACAAGTGTACTATAAAGCCAATTTGGACGTACGGACTCCAAATATGAGGAACGGCAAAGCGGTCACACATAGCAAAAATTCAACGACAGCATTCTAGAATATTAAGAGTGATCATAAAGTCTGGTTGGTACACAACAAGTGAAGATATACACCGCAAACTAAATGTGACAAGAATTGACGAAGAAATAAAAATGATATCCACAAAACACTACGATACACTGCATGGGCATAATAACGAAGAAATAAACGAGTTGCTACATCTAGAAGAAACCACCATGCGCCGTTTAAAGAGAACTCGACCAAACGACCTAATGAACTAGGAAATCCAGCCTACACAAATTAGTAATAGTATTATAAATGTAAATGTAAATAATTATCATAAACATAATTTTGATCATAAATTGTTGTAATATAATTATAGTGAACTATTATAATTAATGTAAATAAATTTTGTTGTATCCCTTCTTGGCACTGGCCAAAATGTGTTTTTAATATTAATTTCCAAACAAATTGTTAAATCATGTACTAGGTGTCAATATAATAGTGACAGATGTATGAAATAAAGAGAAATAAAAATACAAAAAAAAAAAAATTATTAAAGATGTACTTTTAGTTCCATATCTTGATAAAAATTTTGTTTCCATTTCAAGAGCAACCGAGAGAGGAGTCACAGTGATTTAATGAAAGCCAACTAGGCTTTAGCAGAAGGCAAAAATGAAAGCAGGTTGTATCGAATGAATTTAAAGCCAACACCAGTACATTCAGTAAACGTTTTGACATCTGAATTTGCAATGACATATCATGAACGACTTGGACATCCAAACTTCAAAGTGCTCAGAGAAATGTGTTCAAACAAAATGTTGAACAATTTGAAAGCTGCGGATATACCAAACGAACGACCATTTTGTGAAGGCTGTGCATATGTCAAGCAGCATAGAACTCCATTTCCAAAATCCGGAGCTACACGAGCTAATAAACCAGGGGAAACATTGCATATGGATTTATGCGGCAAAATGACTAGTCCATCGATTGGCGGGTCCATTTATTTTTTGCTACTTAAGGATGACTATTCACGGTATTGTATTGTTTATTTTTTGAAGGACAAAACAGATGTTCTTAAAAGGCTACTTGAGTTTATGACTGAAGTGAAAGCGGACGGACATGAAATTATCCGCATAAGATCTGATGGTGGTCGTGAATTTGGCAAAACGGAAGTTTTTAAGCTGCTACTCCACAATAAAATCAAGCATGAAGTGACGACACCAAGAGCTCCTGAACAAAATGGGTTTATTGAACGCCAGAATCGAACAGTTGTTGAAAGTGCTAAAGCGATGCTCCACAATAGACAGTTGCCACTTTTTTTATGGGCTGATGCGACACATACGGCATGGTATCTCAAAAATAGAACGGCATCTGATGTCATTGGTGGCTACACACCGTATGAAAAATGGTTTAGCAGGAAACCTACACTAGAAATCTTCGTATTTTTGGCCGTGATGCATACATCCACATTCCGAAGGAGCAACGTTCTAAATAGGATAGGAATTCCATCAAAGGAATTTTCGATGGTTACAATGAGCAAAGCAAAGCGTATAGAGTTTTCGGTGATATGTTATTTTCAACGAAAAGGGCAATACAGTAAGTGAAGTGTGTGAAACAAAGGACGTTATCGATCAACAGGATCAGGAAAGTGTTCCACGATCATCATCGGGTGACAGAACTACACATTCACAAAAGAATACAAGAGCTCCATCACTAAGAAGTCCCTATGAACTGCGAAGCACATCAAAAGGCAAACGCACTAAAGAAGCTGTTGCTGAATTGTGGGCTGCAAGTGTTGAACCTTTTTCACTGGAGGAAGAATGTCAATAATGGATGAAAGCTATCAACGAAGAAATTCAAACACTTCTTAAGAATGAAACATGAATTTTAGTTCCACGAACAAACGACATGCATGTTATTACAAACCGATGGATATTTAAAAAGAAATTCAAAGCTAATGGAGCAATCGACAAATATACGGCGCTATTAGTCCTGAGAGGTTGCTCTCTAGCTCAAGGAGTCGATTACAATAAAATCTATGCACCTGTCGCCAGGTACGAATCCGTCAGAGCAGTTCTGGCTATAGCAGCTGCTCGGGGCATGAACATATTGCAATTTGATGTTAAAACAGCATTTTTACATGGACATTTGGATGAAATCATATACATAGAACAACCAAATGGATTCACCGAAGACGATCGAGTATGTCTACTAAAGAAGAGTCTCTACGGCTTAAAACAAGCATCTCGACAATGGAATTAGCACATAGTTAAATTATTCACCGATTTTGGATTTAAGCAGATATGGGCTGACTTATGTGTATTCATATATGAACATGACAGCGAAGTTATATATTTGCTATTGTACGTTGACGACGGACTTATATGCGGCAATGATTCCATCACAATCAACAAGCTACTACACGAGCTAAACATTGAATTTGAAATCACTCATCGTAATGCAGACTTCTTCGTAGGACTTCAAATTCAGATTGATAAAGAGAGAAACACACTGAAGATTTTTCAACGAGCTTATACTGAGAAAATCCTGGAGCGATTCAATCATCTGGATTGTTTTTCTGTATCTACGCCAGCCGAAGTTGGGAGGCGATTTTCAAAAGATGATGAATACACAAAAGGCAAAACTTTCCATACCGTGAAGCTATTGGTTCACT
This sequence comes from Clusia tigrina, assembly GCA_920105625.2. Classification (NCBI taxonomy): domain Eukaryota; kingdom Metazoa; phylum Arthropoda; class Insecta; order Diptera; family Clusiidae; genus Clusia; species Clusia tigrina. The sequence goes on along the minus strand of OV050030.1, from coordinate 158,587,292 downwards.
CACGTATCTCATGGCCTGATATTTCTTATATCGTTGGCGTTCAAAGCAGATTTCTAGAAAAACCATCAGAAGTTCACCGGCAGGGCGTCAAGAGGATCTTCAAGTATCTTAAAGGTACATTGGATCTTGGGATCCATTTTAATTTGAATTCAGAATATTCACAGCTCAGGATGTATTCTGATGCCGACTGGGGTGGCCACATGGACACCAGGCGTAGCAAAACAGGCTGGACTGCCTTTCTAAATGGAGGTCCGATTGCTTGGAGCTCACGAAAGCAAACTGTAACAGCGACTTCAACTACAGAAGCTGAGTTTGTGGCAATCTGTGCGGCAACAAAGGCGACCAAATGGTTACGACAATTACTGTTGGAATGCAATTGCGGGCAGCGTTCACCAGCCATATTGTTTTCTGACAACCAACGGGCAATAACTCTACTGAGAACTCCTGAATCAGCTAAAAGAACTAAGCACAGTACTTTTACTCATGCGACATGCAAGCCCAAGGGCTAATTGAAGTTCAATACATCGCAACGAATAACCAGCTAGCTGACATATTTACTAAGGCTTTATCCAAAGAAAAGTTTGTTACATTATCAAAACATTTTGTTGAATTGTAATGTAAAGTCAGACCGTATAAAGTGAGGGGGAGTGTTAAGAAATCACTTTCTATATTGACATTTTAATTATTTGGCCACCCAATAATAATCATTACTTTTGACATTTCTTTCATTCTTGCACTTTACACGTTCCTTCCTTCTTACTGTTTCCGCATTCAGCACAGTTTACGTTTTCTGAGTTCTGTTCATCAACTAATTTTATACGACTTAATTATTTACATCATAAGTAAATATATTCACGTTTACAACCATTTGTGATTCGGTTTCTTTTCTTTGACTGCTGGATAATTCGATTTGTACAACCATTTTAGAATCCGTCTTATATTAAAAAAGAGATCTGCTCTGCACTGCGAGACCAGGTGACCGTAAGACGTCCAGATGTGGCAGCCATTAAAAGCTTGATAAAAGGCTATGGTGGCGCCTTGGTGGACGGCCTTTTTAAGCTTGCCGGCGGAGGAAGCCAAGAAGGCACTCACATTAGAATATCTGCGTGTAAGATAGGCGAGTTGCCGCCTAACAGAAGGCGTAACACCACAACGCTATAAGTGTTGGGGCTACGGGTACAAGGCAGCTGTATGCAAAGAGCCGGATCGAACTGGAATCTGCCGAAAGTGTGGCGAGGGTGGCCACATTGCTACGAATTGCCAAAACGAAGCAAAGTGGGCTTTGTGCAAAGGGGCGCATCCAGCGGGAAGCATGAAATGTCCATAACACCAGGAAGTATTAGAAAAGAAGAAGGTATGAGAGTATTCCAGCTCAACCTAAATCATTGTGAAGCTGCACAGGATCTTCTGATCCACTATACAAATGAAGTGAAAGCAGATATGGCGCTACTTTCGCAGCTTTATGCAAGGAAGGATTCCCCAGACTGGTCTGCGGATGAAACAGGCAGAGCAGCCATTGGGGAGACCACCCATCAGAGCAGGATGGCAAACAAAGAGAACGGTTATACTTGGGTGAAACTGGGGAATATCTACCTCTTCAGCTGCTACGATCACCCAAGTTGGACACTGAGACAGATCGAGGAAATGATGACATCGCTGATGGAAGAAGCGAAATGCAAACACCCCATAATCATTGCCGGTGACTTCAACGCGTGGTCTCGGACTTGGGGTAGAGCCTACACAAATGCTAGAAGCCGCTTAGTTGATGAATTAGAGCTGTTGATACATATTCGTTTTGGTACATATTCGTCAATGGAAGAGGAAGATCCATCATCTCTGTGGATGAAACAACTGCCAGTCGAATTATCTGGAAGGTCATTGATATATACACGGGCAGCGATCACAATGCCATTATAATAGTAATGGAGCGAAGAACAAAGCAGTATGTGCGTAAGGCACAAAAAATTGGCTGGCGAAAGGGGGCATTCGACGCGGAGTCGTTTGATGTCGTCTGGAAGTCAGCGTCTATTGAAGGCGAAACTGTAAGCACCATGACTGCGGAAATCCCTAAGTCCATTGAGGAAGCATGCGACGCAGCTATCCCGCGAAGGTCCAACAAAGGATCAAAAACTGCGATTCGGAAGAGCTGCCATCAAGCAAGACGCAAGGCGCAAAGATCTATATCGACTCTGGATTTCGAGAAACTCCAGACACAGAAGAAATCTGAAAGCGGCTATCATAGAAGAAAAACAAGTCTTTCAGAGATCTGCAGGAGAGTGCGGACAAAGACCCGTGGGATCTAGCATACAAAACGGTTATGCGCAAAGTTAAGGATGCCAGAGCGCCTCAGCTTACATATCCAGAGCTGATGCAGCGCATAGGGATAACGCTCTTCTCCCATAGATGGAAACGAGCGGCTTCTGGACACCAGACGTACAGAGAAGACCTGTAGTCACTGTCGATGAGGCATTGTCGATTCTGTCAAGAGTCGACGACAAGTATCCGGGTTTGGATGGAAACCCAAATGTGGCCTTCAAGGCAGCGCTAAGAGCGAGACCAGAATTATTCGCAAATTTGTATGGCGCCTGTCTCAGCGAAGGCATTTTTCCAGACTCGAGGAGTCGCCAGAGGCTAGTGCGGTTGCTAACACCTGGAAAGCCACCGGACCAGGCATCCTCCTATCGTCCACTTTGTTTGTTGGATAGAGTGGGAAAGATCCTTGAGCGTATCGTTTGTGAAAGACTGCAGGAGAGATTCGAGCATCCAGGAGCACTCTCTGACCGACAATTCGGTTTTCGGAAAGGGAGAATTACAGTCGACGCGATCAGAGCGGTAGTAGGCATTGCACGAGATGCGTTGAATGGCACTAGATGGCAGAGATTCGCTAAAATGTACAGCGTGGTGGTCTGGATATCAAGAATGCCTTCAATTCTGCGAATTGTGGACATATAAAGCTGGCTCTGGAAATTTTTGGTGTACCAACATACTTGCGGTGCATAATCGGTAGCTACCTCGGCAACAGGGTGCTACTGTAGCGAGATAGAGGTGGGCAAAAAGCATACCAAATAACCGGCGGGGTTCCTCAAGGATCTGTACTAGGGCCCCTGCTGTGGAACGACATGTACAACGGGATGCTGGAGCTGAATATACCGGAAAGCTTCAATATTATTGGCTATGTTGATGAAATCGCACTGGTAGTGGTGGCCAAACATATTGAGCATTTGCAGTAGGTGTGTAATGATGCGACCGCAAGGGTGCGTAGGTGGCTCCAATCAGCGCCCCTAGAACTTGTTGCTAAAAAAACCGAGGCTCTCCTGCTAAGCTCGCGGGAAAAGCGAAGGAGATGGTGGTGGATATCGGTAGTCACCGTATTCTGTCGCAGCCAAGCATTAAGTATTTTGGAGTGAACATCGACGTGAGGCTTTCGTTTAAAGAGCACCCGGCAGCGGCCAGCAAAAAAGGCTCTAAAATCCAAGGCACCCTTGCGCGGATTCTGCCAATCATTGAAGGAGGGAAGAAGGGAACTTCTGACGATGGTAACGGATTCCGTAATGCTCTATGCAATACCCACCTGGGCAAGAGCAAAAATGACTTATCTCAGAGAGGCTCGCGCAATGCAACGTTTAAGTGCGCTTAGCTTACAGACTAACGAAGGCTAGAAGAGCGACGGCGATGCACTGAAAAGTGGCAAGAAATATGGGAGCAATCCGAGAAGGGATGATGGACATTCCAGCTCATTCCTAGTGTCACCCAATGGGTGAACAGGAAGCATGGCTGCAATGACTAATTCTACCGCTTCAAAATAACAGAAGACCCCTACTGTCCAAAATGCTCGGGCGCATTTGAGAGCGCCAGGCACGTGATGCTTTACGGCTCACGCTTCAGAACCTGGAGAGAGGAGCTAGGATCGCCCTTGGGCAGACCACCGACCACAGCAACAGCGACTACTTGTCTTAAAACTTTCCCCCTCGATAAAAAAAAACATATTCATATTCATATACATATACACATACACATACATATACAAATACATATACATATACATAAACATATACATATACATAAACATATACATTCACAAATACATATACATATGCACATGGGTCAGGGGGAACCAGTCAGGCAAAGCATCTAATTGCCCCTCACTGGGAGGGGCTAGAGCGATCCTGGTGTGGGACACCCTCAAGGAGACTCACTGCCTCCACGTGGTGGCCCCGGGCAATGGCACACCAGCACCCGCTGATGGCCAGCTGAAGTGAGCAACACACCCAGAGATAGCGATGACCCCCTCATGGGGCGGCTGTCTGGGCAACGGGGGACAACGAGGGATCAACGATGGAACAGCGAGGGATAATCGTGGGACCACAAAGGGACATCGTGGGATCTGTTGTACCTCAAATCAAGGCCGAGACCGGTAAGGCCTTGATTATGGCATACCGGAAACATAGAAAATAAGCTGATGTTTGTGGGCTGACGATTGCGGTATGCTGCCACTTCAGTAAGTAAGAGTGAAATATTCCAGAAATGGCTGGTAGCTTAATGCCGCAATCGGCCCCGTCCCGTTAAAACCATGGCAGGTCTCAGGAAACGCTCGATGCTCGTCACCATTAAATTGGCAGTGCAGGCTCGGATGTAACATTCCCTCCTGAGCGGGGACCCAAACAATAAATGAATTCTAACAATACCAACAAAACAAACAAAGACGACGGTGCGATGAAGGACCCCTTCGGCAGGAGGTCTACTATTCAGAGGACCCCTCCTCCGGTAATAAGAAAGACGGTGGTGCGGAGAAACACACTGGCAGACACCAGTGAGCTTCAGCGAGTGATGGGCATGAGGGCCGATCCGACGGCAATGGCGGTCATCCCTCCCGATGAGGTCATTGCCAAAGGCAAAATGGCGGTGCTGGAGTGGCACATTGAAGCACTCATAGCTTTCCTTGTGCCAAGGCACAATGTACATGCCGACATCAAGCGGAAGGCATCCAAAATCCGGGATGTCTGCTTGCATGTCGTCGAGGAGCAGGACGCAGGTACGGCTGCGAGAGTGCCACAGCTGGTGAAGCCGACAGGGCAGTCCAGACTGAAGGGCGGACGGAGAAGGTGGACAAGGAGGTGCAGGTTGGCGGCCCTCCTGTGGACAACCAAGGCAAAGCCGGTGCGTCTTCGCGGACAGCCCCTGCCCAGGCGAAGAGCTACGCGGCCGCAGTCGCAACGCCAAAGCGCCCCCGTGAGAAGGGGGATCCGGAGCAAGTAAGTCCGACTAGCCGAGCGGTAGCTAAGAGGAGGAGGGGGTAGCCCCGACACTGGCGGCCGAGAAAACGGTAACCCGGCCAAATCCTAAGACCCATAAGCCTATGGCTGGAAAGGCGGAGGGTGCAAAAGTTGGGTGGACCACAGTTCGTTCCAGACCCCAAGCGAAGCGGAAGGGCCGGAAGCCTAAGCCAGCGCGCCCCGATGCCATCGTCATCAGGGAAACTGGCACGGTGAGCTACGCGGACATCCTCCGCAAGATCAAGAGGGACCCGCAGCTGTCAGAGCTGGGAGAGAGCGTCCGCAGGATCCGAAAGACGGCCAAGGTTGAACTGCTGCTGGAGTTGAGCGTGGCGGCAGATCCAAAGACACCCCAGTATCATGAGGATGCGGTGGCGACTGTCCTGGGAACCAGTGTGGAGGTGCGTAAGCTCACGCAGGAAACCCTAGTGGAGGTGAAAGACCTGGACGAAATCACCACGGTGGAAGATGTCCACGAGGCGCTGTGTACAGCCAATCTCTCGGAGAGACCTCCCGTGGATGCAATCAGGTCTCTCAGGAAAGCGTACGGTGGAACACAGACAGCGGTCATCAGTCTGTCGCCCCAGGCAGCCGCAGCTCTTCTGAAAGCTGGCAGGCTGAGAGTCGGATGGACCTCATGCCGGGTGCGTGAAAAGGTGACTCCCCTGCGTTGTTACAAATGTATGGAGTTCGGCCACACCGCGCAGAAATGCGGTAGCAAGGACGATTGGCGCCACATGTGCTACAGATGCGGCACAGAGGGCCATAACGCACGGGAGTGCGACAAGGCTCCCACCTGTGCCCTCTGTAAGGCCAGCGGCCGCAGGGATGCGGAGCATCCGACAGGATGCAGCTCATGCCCATCCTACAAGCGAGCCGCGGAGAAGAGGTCCAGGCGCAGGAGATGAGGTTGTTCCAACTCAATCTCAACCACTGCGAGGCTGCACAGGATCTCCTGGAGCAGGCCGTTAGGGAACAGATGGTCGATGTTGCAGTGCTTAGCGAGCCGTATAGGCGCAAGCACCAAGGAGTATGGGCCGAAGACACCACTGGTGGTGCCGCACTTTGGGTGTGCGGAACCAAGAATATACAACTGAGCAACATAGAGAGAAGCGATTGCTACGTCAGAGCGACCTTTGGAGGGACCACGGTGTACAGTTGCTACATGCCGCCGAGCCTAACTGCGGACGAGTTCGAGTCAGTGGTAGACAGACTTGCTCTAGACGCGCAAAGAAGGAACCCCGTAGTGATTGCCGGCGACTTCAACGCATGGGCAACTGAATGGGGTTGCGCCCGAACCACACCGAGAGGTCATATTCTCATGGACGCGCTTGCGGCTCTTGACGTAGTCGTCATGAACGCGGGAGAGGCGACTTTTGTGAGAGGAGAAGCCACATCTGTGATCGACCTTACGTTCCTCAGCAGCGGGTTAGTCAGATGAGCCAGGTGGATTGTGAGTTCCGCGTACACCCACAGCGACCACAATGCCATTTGCTTTGACTTGGAAAGGAACAAACAACGGCGGAGGACAGGCCCGTGGCCGAAAGACTGGAGAGCGGACGCCCTCGACGACGGCGCACTCGAAGTCATGTTGGAGGACTTTGAGCTGCAAGGCAGTGCGGCGGAAATGGCGAACCAGCTAGCGAGCCAGCTAGAGAGCGCCTGCGATGCGGCGATGCCCAGGCGGGCCTATGGTGGAAACTATAAATCCATTTATTGGTGGACGGATGAGATCGCCGGCCTACGCAAGGAATGCCACGCAGCAAGGCGAAGGCACCAGCGTGCAATAGGCAACCCAGACTCGTCCAATGGGCGAAGGAGGCGATTCAGGGCCAGAGATGGAAGGGGGGTGCCAAGATGTATTGCCTCGTGGTCACCCTCGACGTCAAGAACGCTTTTAGCTCGGCCAGCTGGGCGCGCATAGCAGAAGCGCTGGCAGAGTTCAAAGTTCCCATCTATCTAAGGCGAATCATCACTAGTTATTTTAGCGACAGGATGCTATTATACGAGTCCGATAGAGGTGTAGAAACGTACAAGATCACCGGCGGAGTTCCCCAGGGGTCTGTACTGGGGCCACTTCTCTGGAACGTTATGTACGATGGCATTCTCCGCATACGGGTGCCCGATTACGTTAAAATAATCGGATATGCGGACGATATAGCGCTAGTGATCACGGCGAAACACCTGGAGGAGGTAATAGCAGAGCCAATTACACAGTGGCCACTGTTGGAAGATGGCTGGCGGATGTTGGACTGAAGCTGGCAGAACACAAAACGGAGGCTATCCTTGTGTCAGGTCGAAAGGTACAAGAGGTGGTGGAGATAAGGGTTGGTGACTGCACCATTACCACGACTCCACATCTCAAATACCTAGGCGTCTGGATTGACGCAAGACTGACGTTCAAGGAGCACTTTCGGCGATTAGGTGACAAGGCAGCGCGGACCTGTTCCCAGCTCTGCCGGATAATGCCAAACCTCGGAGGGCCGCGGCACTGGAAAAGACGCCTCATCTCAGAGGTCGTCAAATCCATAATCATGTATGGAGCGCCCATATGGGCTGAGAAGTCGAGCGTAAAGGCGTACGTTCGCACCATAGAGGCGGCGTATAGGAGATGTGCGCTCCGCACGATCTCAGCACACCGTACTGTGTCTGCAGACGCCGCGCTGGTGATAGCCGGTATGATCCCGCTGGACCTGCTGGCCAAGGAGGCGTGGAGCCTATACTACGGCGAAAGTACGCACGAGCTGAGTGCGGAAGATCGCGTAGCAGGCATTAGGCAAAGCACCATACAGGAGTGGCAAGCCCGATGGGATGCATCCGAAAAGGGCCGTTGGACGATCCCTGATCTCCAACGCTGGATGGATAGGTCGCATGGCAAGGTGAACTATCCCGTCACACAGCTGCTGACCGGCCACGGAGGTTTCCGGGCGTACCTACACAGATTCCGGCTGGAGGAATCCCCCTGCTGCGATAATTGTGGAGGCACGGAGCCCGAGGACGTGGAACATGTCCTTTTTTCATGTCCACGATACAGCGGTGCCAGAGCGGTACTGCAAAGAGTCTGCGGAGAACCTGTGACACCGGACAACCTCGTGCACAATATGCTCGAGTGCCCGGAGAAATGGGACGTGGTGTGTGACACCTCGGCCGCAATTATGCGAGACCTCCGCCACTTGGAGTGCGGGCGACGTTCAGGGAATCAATAGGAGGGGTCCGTTGACCAACCCACTCCCAGACGAAGTATTGCTTAATGGCTATGTACCGTCTGGGAGGCGTCTGAGGAGGTGGTTTTAGTGGGTAAGAGCCCCACACTACTGGTGCGAGAGCGCCCAGTGTCTGTTTGCAGATTTCCACCTCGAACCAATAAAAAAAAAAAAGAATACATATGCATATACATATACATTAACCAAAGCATATACTCGTATATATATATATATATATATATATATATATATATATATATATATATATATATATATATATATATATATATATATATATATATATATATATATATATATGTGGGAACTGTTTTTCCCTAAACAGTGGCAACGCTGTTTTAGGGGCGGTCAACGAGCTGTCAACGAGCTGGGGAGTCAGTCGAAACGGATCGCGAGTGAAACAAGACTTCTTTTGTACTTGGAACTTATTTTTAATAAACTGTACCATTCATATATTAATAAGCTGTACCATAAATTTGGGGGCTCGTCCGGGATAAGAATAAAATACGCGTCGGGAAAAGAAAATAAAACGTGTGTAAGTTTGTGCGGGATTTTTTGAGCCAAAACGGAGAAAAAGAAATATATATTTAATAAAAAAAAAATTTATATATAAAATGCGTTCTTTACAAGAATTCGAGAAAATTCGCAGAAACATCCGTTACGCCAGTAAAGTGAATATTACGGCGTTGCATAAATACATATTTGAAAGAGAAGGCGATAGACGTAATCGGCAGAGGCTGAGAGAGTTTAGCGGTTTTGGTTTCGACACTGACGACGAACAATACGAGAGGAAAGCAGCGTACATTGATTCAAATCTAACGGCGGCTGATTTGGCGGTGATATGCTCGATTCTGGGAATCAAGCACTCAGTTGACGACGTAAAGGCGCACATCTTTCAATTTCTTCATAACTTCGAGAGCGAAGAAAACGGCGATGAAGAAACAGAGGATGAAAACGACGATGACAACGAAGCAAGCAATGACGACGAGATAACTGAGAGCGAAGCAACTGAAGAGCGAGAGACAGACGAAGAAGACGGCGATCAGACGGTACGATGGAACGACAGGAATGTTGAAGCTAACGACGGTAAAGGTACAAAAACAAAAAAATCAGAGCGCAAGCGCAGCGACAAACGAACAAATCAGAAAAAAGAGAGAGAGGTAAATCGCGAGAGAGGCGACTACGTAAATCAACCACCAAAATTTGTAATGAGTTTTAGAGACATTGAAGACTCCATACGCTTATTTGACGGCAGCGCAAATATTTCTATTGAAGCATGGGTGACAGAATTCGAAGAGACAGCTACGCTCATGAATTGGGACGAATTGCAAAAGTTTGTATTTGCAAAAAAGTCAGTTAGAGGGCTAGCAAAGACATTTCTTTGCAGTGAGAAAAGTTTATCTTCGTGGAATAATTTAAAAGGAGCTCTCTTATCAGAATTTGGAACGACAGTCAACAGTGCTGTGCTGCATAAACAACTTGTGGAACGTAAAATGCAAAAAGAAGAAGGTGTAAGAGAATATTTTTTTCAAATGAAAGACATTGCGGGTCGCAGTAATATAGAAGATCGTGCTTTAATTCAATATGTTATTGACGGTATTAATGATTTAAACATAAACAAAACAATTTTGTACGGTGCGAAAGACTTAGCGGAGTTTAAAGAAAAATTAAAATATTACGAAATATTACGCGCGAATAATGAGAAAAGTGCGAACATAAAGAATGACAAAAAACAAAACATAAATATAAAATTTTCTAATGAGAATGGGAAAAAGAGTGTCGATAATTGCTTTAATTGCGGCGAAAAAGGGCACAAAGCAACCGAGTGCAAAAACAAAGAGAAAGGAACAAAATGTTTTGCATGTAATAAATTCGGCCATATTTCTAAGAATTGTCCGAATAAGAAAGCAAACGAAGCAAAAGTAAATGTAAACATTATAAATGATTTTAAAAACCGAATGAGAAAGCAAATTAACATTAATGGTTTCGAAACAAGTGCATTACTCGATACTGGTAGTAAGTTTAACGTTTTAAAAGAAAGTGTTTTCAAACGTTTGGAAAACTGTAAAAAGTCTGACTCAAACGTATACTTAATCGGTTTCGGTAATACGGAGGCAAATAAAATAAAATCGGTCGGTCGCGTATTGATTAATTTTAATATAGACGATGAAAACTTTGAGATGCCATTTGAAATTGTTCCTTCTGATTGTTTAAATATTCCAGTTGTTATTGGTTGTGAAATATGTTCACAAGCTGAAATAAACATTAATCCAACGAGTCTAACGATTAAAAAACTTAAAAATAATGATGAAAATGACTTACAAAATATGATGAAAATAAATGCAACAGACGATTTCGAAAATAATTTTGAATTTGATGAAACTCTAAATAAAAATTTAAAACGTAAAGTCGTTGAAATTGTTAAAAATTATAAACCCAACAAAACTAAAACAACGAATGTTGAAATGAAAATTTTCCTGAAAGATGATAATCCAATTTCATCGAGACCACGTAGATTGCCTATGGCTGAAAGAATCATTGTCGAACAGCAGATAGACGAATGGTTGAGAGACGGTATAATCGAAGAATCGGAGTCGGAGTACAGTAGCCCTGTAGTTTTGGTACGCAAGCGTGATGGCACACCAAGACTCTGTATCGATTATCGACGAATTAATAAGGTGATTTTGAAGGATCGTTTCCCATTGCCACTAATTGAGGATCAATTGGACCGATTACAAAGCGCAAAACTTTTCAGTACCATAGATCTGAAGAACGGCTTTTTTCATGTCAACGTAGCGAGCGACAGCCAGAGATACACATCTTTCGTGACACATAATGGTCAGTTCCAATTCAAGAAGGTTCCGTTTGGACTATGCAACTCACCCAGTGTATTTCAGAGGTACGTAAACTCAATTTTTCGTGATTTGACTCGAAGAGGCATAGCCCTACCGTATATTGATGATATTATTATACCTGCCGATAATGAAGACGAAGCAATACAGCGTCTAGAAGAAGTGTTTTTGCTGTGCAGAGATTATGGCCTAGAGATCAATATGAAAAAATGCCAATTTTTGAGAAAACGTGTCGAATTTTTGGGACATGTCATAGAGAAGCACACGATTTCACCAACGCCAGCTAAAATCGAAGCAATAAAGAAATTCAAGTTACCAGAAAATTTGAAAGAGTTGGAAAGTTTCATCGGACTGGCTAGCTATTTCCGAAAGTTCGTTCAAGGATTTTCAACGATGGCTAAACCACTAACAGATTTAAAAAAGAAAGACAAAAGATTTGAAATGGGAAAAGAACAGATTTCTTCATTTAACGCGATAAAACATGCTTTATGCAATAAGCCGACGCTGAGGATATTCAATCAGAATTCGGAAACTGAGGTTCACACGGATGCTTCGATGCATGGATATGGAGCCGTACTGTTGCAAAGGGCATTTGATGATGGCAACCTGCATCCGGTGTACTTTATTAGCAAAAAAACCACTGAAGCTGAGAAAAAGTACTCGAGTTATGAGCTGGAGGTGTTGGCAGTAGTCGAAGCAGTGAAGAAGTTTCGTATATATCTTCTTGGCCTACATTTCAAGCTCGTCACCGATTGTAACGCGTTTACGAAGACCTTAACAAAAAAGGATTTGTGTACAAGAGTAGCGCGATGGGTTTTGCTGCTTGAGGAATACGATTATACTGTGGAACACCGATCAGGATCCCAGATGCGACATGTCGACGCTTTAAGTCGATATCCGATTATGATGATTAACGAATCAAATATTTTATGTGAAATTAGAAACGCTCAAAGCAGAGATGACAAATTGATTGCAATAAGAGAAATTCTTCGTGACAAGCCAAATTATGATGGATATTTTTTGAAAGGCGACGTTATTCATAAGCTAAAGGATGAACGAGAACTTGTTGTCATACCTGAAGAGATGCAAACCAATATTATTCGGCAAGTACATGACAAAGGACACTTTGCGGTGAAGAAGACAAAGGAACTCGTATCAAGAGATTTCTATATACCGAGGCTTGAAGAGAAGATACAAGGAGTAATATCTTGTTGTATTCATTGTATTCTATGTAATCGAAAACGTGGCAAAATGGAAGGAGAACTTCATCCTATCAGTAAAGGCGAAACTCCGTTGCAGACGTACCATGTGGATTTTCTTGGGCCACTTGAGTCGACGAACAAACTTTACAATCACATATTAGCAGTTGTGGATGCTTTCACAAAATTTATTTGGTTGTATCCCACAAAAACGACGTCAGCGAAAGATTTGATTCAAAAACTTCAAACGCAAAGCCAAATATTTGGGAATCCAGTCAGCATCGTATCTGATCGAGGCTCTGCGTTCACCAGTGAAGATTTCAAGAACTATTGTAGCGAACAAAACATCAAGCATTTTCTGATAACGACTGGCCTACCACGCGTCAATGGACAAATTGAAAGAATGAATGCCGTGATCGCTAACGTCCTTGCGAAACTTAGTCTTGGGGAACCAACGAAATGGTACAAACACGTGCAGGCGGTACAGCAGCTAATGAATGCTTCATTTTCACGAAGTACGCACGCAACACCCTTTGAGCTAATGACCGGTGTGAAAATGCGGATGAAAGACGACTTGCATATCAAAGAGCTTATCGAAGCTGAAATTGTGAAGCAATTTGATGACCAACGAAACAAACTACGTCAGCAGGCAAAAGAGCACATCCTGCAAATCCAAGCAGAAAATAAGAAGTCATACGATCGTAAGCGGAAACCAGCACGAAAATATAAAGTTGGTGATCTGGTAGCCATCAAAAGGACTCAACTGGGCGGTGGTTTGAAGATCAAACCAAAATATTTGGGGCCTTATGAGGTAACAGGGGTTAAACTAAAAAATTCTTATGATTTAATTCGAACAGGTAATTGCTACGAGGGTCCCATGAAAACATCTAGTTGTGCTGAATTTATGAAGCCTTGGGTTCAATACGAAGACGATGATAGCGATGACACATTCGAGGCGAATGAAAATCAGAATGGCCGAGTTGTGGGAACTGTTTTTCCCTAAACAGTGGCAACGCTGTTTTAGGGGCGGTCAACGAGCTGTCAACGAGCTGGGGAGTCAGTCGAAACGGATCGCGAGTGAAACAAGACTTCTTTTGTACTTGGAACTTATTTTTAATAAACTGTACCATTCATATATTAATAAGCTGTACCATATATATATATATATATATATATATATATATATATATATATATATATATATATATATATATATATATATATATATATATATATATATATATATATATATATATATATATATATATATATATATATATATATATATATATATATATATATATATATATATATATATATATATATATATATATATATATATATATATATATATGTATATGTATTTATATATGTATACGAAATATATATATAATTGAATATGTATCTGTGTATGACTATGTATATGTTTATGAATATGGATAAGTGTATGTTTATGTATATGTGTTTGTATATGGATATGTATATGAATATGTATATTTATATGTATTGACATATATATATGTACTCGAATATAAATATGTTTATGTATATATTTGTATATGTATACGTATATATTTATTTATATGTATATGTATATGTATGTGTATATGTATATGTATATGTATGTGTATATGTATATGTATATATATGCGTATGCACCCAGTAAAAATTTATAATGCGCTCTGCTGAAGTGCTCTTACGAAGCGCTTCACCGTCCTTGGAGAAAGAGCTACATTTGTAGCGCTCTGTTGCAGCACTTTCGTAGCGATTGCAATGCACAATATAGAAGAAACGAGACAGAAAAAATAAGCGAAAGAAAAGAATTCATGGAAATAATGAACTAAAATTTTACATTTCTTAAGAAAGTTTAATTGAAAGCACGTGTTTTGTAAATTGTAAAAATTTTGTCTAAATTCTGCAGTTCTTTTTCACATAGGTGAATATATTATATAAATTTATATATATTTTTTTCTCAAACCAAATTTGTCTATTTATTTATTTTTTAATTTTTTTTCTTTTTTTCATAAAATAATAATGTTAAAAAACATTTGCTTGCGCTTTAATAGCACTTCAATCACAATGACAATAAAGCGCTCCACTCTCGCTACTTTTTTATATTTTCTACAAGGAGTGTAAAGCGCTCCACTCTCGCTACATTTTTATTTTTTCTACAAGGAGGGTAAAGCGCTCCACTCTCGCTACTTTTTTCTATTTTCTACAAGGAGAGTAAAGCGCATACGTCTGATGACATGACAATGAAAAAAAATGCGCTATGCATAGTCAGAACGGAGCGCATTAGTGCCTTTTCCGAGTGCTATGACAGCGCTAATGAAGTGCTATTTTCTATTGGGTATATATATACGAGGGCGGATTGATATTGAAGCTACCTAAGTTTGAGATGAATCTTTTTCCTGCGAGCCATTTATTCAAGTTTGGAAACAGGAAAAAGTCACTAGGAGCTAAATCTGGACTATAAGGTGGATGATTAACCAATTCGAAGTGTATTTCACGTAATTTTAGCATCGTATCTAATGCTGTGTGAAGCGGTGCGTTGTCTTGAAGAAAGCGAATTTTTTTCTTCTTTAAATGTGGTAGTTTTTCCTTGATTGCATCAATCAATTGATCCAATAATGCACGATAATACTTTCCTGTGATTGTGGATCCTTTTTCAAGATAATCGATGAGCAATATTCCGTGTGCATCCCAAAATACAGTGGCCATAACCTTGCCAGACGATTTCACTGCCTTCGCCTTCTTCGGAGCACTTCCATCAGCTTCCACCCATTGTTTCGATTGATTTTTGGTTTCAGGTGTGTAGTGGTGGACCCACGTTTCATCAACAGTTATTAATCGATGCCAAAAATCAACAGGATTATGCTTTATCATGTCCAAATACCACTGTGAAGTGGTCTGTCGAACTCGTTTTTGTTCGACACTTAGCAAACGCGGCACCCATCTTGCCGATAGCTTTTTCATATGCAAATGTTCATGCAAAATGTTGAACACACGTTCATATGATATGTTTCCCATTTCAACAATCTCACGCAACTTGACTCGGTGATCATTCATAACGATATCGAGGATTTTCTTGATATTTTCTTCAGTAACCACCTCTTTTGGCCTTCCTGTTGATAGTATTGTTGCAGTGCTTGTTCGGCCGCGTTTAAATTCAGAAATCCAATATTTTACCATGTAATCTGACGGAGCAGACTCACCGTAAGGTTTATCGAGCTTTTCTTTTGTCTCTTTCGCCGTTTTCACTTTCAAATAATAGTGTTTAATCACTGCAGGAAATTCACTTTTTTTCATTTATCAAGAAACACAAAAGTTGCTTACTTCAAACGACTACAACAAATAAACTAATCGATGAATTTGGGTGAAAATTTAGCAGCTGACGATTGACAGATCGCAATTTCTAAAAAAAAAAAGTTTTTGTGTTTGTGCTGCCATCTAGCGCTAGGTAACTTCAATATCAATCCGCCCTCGTATATATATATATGTATGTATATGTTTATGTATATGTATATGTGTATGAATATATATATATATATATATATATATATATATATATATATATATATATATATATATATATATATATATATATATGTATATGTATATCTAAATGTAAATATGAATATATATTTTTATACGAGTATGTATATGAATTTTTATATGTATATATGTATGAATATGTATATGTTTATGTAAATGTATATGTAAATGTATATGTATAAATATGTATATATATGGATATGTATATTTATGTATATGTATATGTATATTTATACGCATATTTATAAATATATGTATATGTATATGTTTTTGTATACGAGTATATGTATATATATATATGTTTATGTATATGTATATATATATATATATATATATATATATATATATATATATATATATATATATATATATATATATATATATATATATATATATATATATGTATATATATATATATATATATATATATATATATATATATATATATATATATATACGAGTATATATATTTTTTTATTTATTTGTTTTTTTTTATAACTAAACTTTATTTCATTGCAATCTATTCTAGGACATTAAGAAATTATTATATCATAAAACTAGATTTAAATCTAGAATAATATTAGACATGTATTTCAATCTAAACAATTCGAATTTTAGCCAATGCTAAAATTCACAAATATGTTTACATATTAAGTAATTTTTGGTTGATCTATTTTAATTTTTATTTATTATTATTTTTTCATTTTTTTTCTCTTAATTTGAATTTTTGTTCATTTTAAAAGAAATTTTTTTTTTGTTTTTTTTTTTATTTTATATTTTTTAATTAAATTTTAATTACAATTATTATTATTATTATATCTTACACCATAATTAATAATGAGTGCTAGGTGTTGGGGGAATGAGAACTAGCTACAGGTGTTTTCGACTCGAGGAGAAAAGGATTTTATAGAAAAAGCATTTAGGAGACCAAGCAAGTAGCAGCATTTGAATTGTAATTACAATTATTTTTATTATTTAACTTAAATTTTAGTTATTAGATGGAAGCAGCTGTTTCTCATGGAAATCGTCGTTTGAGTCTGCGATTAGTTGGGTTATATTCAGAAGGGCTGAAGCATGTTAATGTGCCTTGAAAGACGTTCACCATATCTTATGTTATAGCGCTTATATTTGGAATCTCTTATATTTGGAATCTCTAGATCTCAATGTTTTTTTGAGAGTTGGTTTGGTACATACGAAGAGGGCGTTTGCTATCAGACGTAGCACCTTGGATTGGTATCTTTATAGAACCGAAATATTCGATTTTGACGCTGATCCCCATAAGTGCATGCCATAGGTCCATATAGGCTTTTGTAACTATAGGTCCATATAGGACTTTGTAAACTATAACTTTATTTTCAATTGAGAGCTGGGAGCTGCGACCCATGAGCTAGTACAACGAGTTTAGTTTTAGGCCCAATTGTTTGCTTTTATCAAATATGTGTTTCTGCAAGGTCATTCGACGATCTAAATGAAGACGAAGGTACTTATTATCTGTTGACTGTGGTAGTTCCTCATTGTTAAAAAATACGGGTAGACACGTGTGCTTGCTGACAGTGAAAGTAATTTGGGTAGACTTGCTCGCATTAGCTTTCATTCTCCACTTTTGTAACCATGCTTGTAGACACTTAATGGCAGATCTGCCAATGCTGTCAGATAGTTGGGGTGAGTTACCATAATCACTGTATCGCCAGCAAAAGTAGCAGTTGTCGTATTTGCTGTTGTTGGCAAATCAGCTGTAAATAGTGTATAGTGCAGAGAACACAGAATGCTTCCTTGTGGCACGCCGCATTTAATTGGATATAATTTTGTGATTTCATCGTTGAATTTGATCATAAAATGTCTGTCTTCAAGAGAGGATTTCAGGATACAGTTACATTTAGAAGGTAAAACGTGTTTCTAAATTAATCCAGGGTGCCAGACTTTATGAAACGGTTGGGTGATGTCCATAAATGTGGCAGTACAATGCTTTTTACTTTCAAAAACTTATCTAACATCCTTGTATACTCGATGTACCTATTCCGTGGTCGCGTGTTCTTATACACAAAAGTAATTTTTGTACCACCTCGATCCAATAGGCAAATACCACAGTGTACCAAATGCCAGCGTTATGGACACACTAAAAACGTCTGTAACAATACGTCACGATGTGTAAAATGCGCTCTTAATCATTCTACTACAGAATGCAGAAGGAAGTACAAATAATAAAATGTCCAGTGCGTCTTGTGTGGAGGAAACCACCCAGCAAACTATAAGCAGTTGTATAAGCAACTCCAGCAAAAAATGTATCCCACACTTCATAAAAAATAAGTACTTACAACTCGGATCAAAAATCCCCTAAATGCTCTATTAAACCAAAGCCAAATACAACCAGCCACCACGTACGCTGAAATTTTAAAAATTGTAAAGCCAACAGAACAAACTGAGAAATCACCAGATAAAACTGAGAAAACAGTACATACCCCTGACCGCGGAACTACCAACAACAAGTTCCGTATGTCTGAAAAATTTAAGAATAAATATTGCCTTGACTGGCCCTATAACCACTCCAAGCAGTGTGATTACGACAATTGCTTCGTCGAACAGTACAACAACAAAAACATCGGTCGTTTCAAATTGATGAAAATGCCAATAAGCACGAACAGTGCAACTCAAGTTTGAGGAAAATAAAATTTACTAAAACCAAACCCCAACAGGAACCAAAAGAAAAACAAGCAAGTAGGAAGCAAAACATTTAAATTAGGTAATCAAAAGAAATCCCAGACTAAAAGAACTCAAAACACTCTGAAACGCGCTAGATCGAGTCCAGAACCAGTAAATCAAACTAAATCAAAACAATCCAGGTTAGCTAATTACTGGCTGGATCTCCCTTTAAATTCGAACAGATTTTCTAAATTAACTGAAAAAGAAAATGACTGTAATATCCCGCACATTGAAAAACATAAAGTTCCAATACCACCTCCAATCTATGTTTCTGGGGTTAACAATGTGCAGCCGATATTGAAGCTACTACGTTACAGATATGCAATATTAGTTGAAATTTTTGAAAGAAAATAAAATGAAAATTCAACCAATGACAGCTGATAAATACAGAATTATTACAAAAGCTCTTGTAGACAGAAATACAAAATTTCATACTTACAAACCAAAACAAGAGCAAAATTTTAACGTCGTTTTGAAAGGCCTGCATCATATTACGCCAACAAACGAAATAAGTGATGAGTTAAGACGTATGAGATTTGACATACGTATGAGATTTGACAAACGTACCAAGCATTAAACAAAGAACAACAAAAAACCCGCTCTCAATGTTTTATGTAAATGTAAAACAACATAAAAATAATACTGACATATAAAATCGACTTTTAATGACACTAGAATCGATTATTATGTACACTAAAATTAAATTTGTGCCACCTAAAAAGAAAAGGGAAATTGAACAGTGCACAAAGTCCATACGAAAAAATTCTTCAATCATAGTACAAGATGCGTGAAATGCGCTGGCAGTCATACAACATTAGATTGCCAACGTAAGGATAGATAACAAGAGCCTAAATGTATTCTCTGTGGAGGCAACAATCCGGCCAATTATAGAGGATGTACAGTTTATAAAGAATTGCAGCTAAAGTCATTTCCAACACTTGGAGAGAAGGTCGTAGACAAATCCAGTTTTTATTACTTCACAAAAAAAGAACATGTTCCAGCTGGAAGCACCTATGTGCAGGTGGTACAGCAGCTAGAAAAAATCAATGCCCCATCAACAGAATGTACTGACTCATCACAACAGCAGTATAATGATATGTTGTCCAATGTATTGGTTGATGGGGTACAACTCGAAGCTAACATTGGATAATAAAGTATAATAAAACTTATATGGAAATATGGAATTCAGCTGTGGGGCTCAGCAACGAGTGCTAATATAAATTTTATGGAAAGATTCCAAACTAAACTTTTGCGGACGACTGTTAACGCACCATGGTTTGTCAGTAACAGGACACTACGAAACGACCTTAACATACCGACAGTCCACGAGGATATATATCCATATATATAATATGAACTGCAAACTAGTGATGAAACAACGTCCCCCATCTTTGCACAACAAAATAAGGAACTGGCTGCAATTCAGGCAAATATTGAATGAGACACTTCCTCTTAATGTCCGCCTCAAATGTAAAGAAGACATAGATGAAGCTGTAGAAATATTTATACGTACTACTCAGCAAGCAGCATGGATGTCTACTCCAGACTTACACTTATCCAAGCGATGTTTGAAATCTGACGCATTAAGAAAATTCTGGTTGAGAAACGTAAACTACGAAAAACATGGCAAACTACGAGGTATCCAAGTGATAAAACTAAATTTAACAAGGCAACAAATTCACTAAAACAGCTACTATACGACAGAAATAACAATAAGTTTCAGAGTTTTCTGGCAAACCTTCCATCCACAGAAGCAACGGACTACATACTACGGAAAGCTACTCAATCTTTAAGGCTACCAACCATATATGTTCCCCCAATAAGAACGAGTAATGGGTCGGCCAAGTGTGACGAAGTTACCTTTGCAGAACTTTCTTCACATGTCTTTAAGCCATTTCCATCTGTCTCGCATCATGCCAAAAACGAAATTTGGAGTTTCTTACAGTCTCCAGGTGAATTAGGGCCACAAATATCACGATTTAGGCAAAAAGACATAGAAAGAATATATGTGAAGCTAAAAGTAAACAAAGCGCCGGGAAACGATCTCATCACAGGAAAAATCCTAAAGCAACTATCTGAAACTGGATTGCAGTACCTAACTCAACCGTATAATGGTTACAGTGGAAAGTAGCAAAAATAGTCGTTATATCAAAGCCTGCGTAACCGAAGGAGGAAGTAACATCCTCCAGACCCATTAGTTTCCTGCCCATTGTTTCGAAGGTGCTAGAAAACTTCTCTTTTAAAAAATAATACCCATTCTTGAAGAAAAATACCTAATACTACTATCTAACAAGTAAAAAGCTGATAATACATAAGTTTAATTGCATAACTAACAAAATGGCATGAAAACATTCACATTTACGTTGTCAGTATGGAACGTTTCTGCCATTATTACATATGTCAGTGTGTACATTGTGGAAGAGATAATTTTAGCCAAAACCCGAGGTTACTTCGTAATTTTAGAGAGGAACAATATCAGCCACAACTACCATCGTTCAGTTAGCTTCGTAGAATATTCTCCTAGCGCAAAAAATCGTTTTAACCACGAAAAGATCAAGCACAACATAGCCAAGCTTTATCGGCTGACTTCATAACGTTTTCCTCAATTAAACGAGTACAGAAGTCTGAAGTCGGGTCAGACCGACTTCGAAATACCCTTTACCTTTCCTTGTGCGTGCGAGTTCAACAATAATGATGTTTTCTTCATAAATCATCATTTGGAGCATATTCGCGGTAATTTTTGGTAGGGTACCTTGAAATGATTATATCGACCCCATTTCTTGTGTATGGCTTTCTAGTCTCAATATAACCACTAATATAAAATTTCGGCATAAAATATTTTGTAGGTCGAAAGTTATAATAATATGTCAATAGTGGGCATATCTGTAAAAATAATACGCCCATTTTTTGTATAGTGTTTAATGTTAGTACCCGCAACATTCCTGTAGTAATGATTTTTGGTTAATTGTAGGCGTGGCAGTAGTAATAATCTGCCCATATTTGGAATGCATGCTAGTATAGATCCAGTGTATACATATACCAATTTGTTTTCATATATCATCACTATAAGCATAGATAGGGTAATTGTCTTTAAGTGGGGTCCCCAAAGTTCATTATATGGGAGGGAGCGTATCCTTCCTCTGATCGACCCCGAATCTTTTATATGGCTTTGCACGGTCCATGTATGTACTAATATAATTGATAAATCTTTAATAGGAACACGGTAATGATTTTTGGCAATTGTGGGCGTGGCAGTTGTAATGCAAAATTTCATTAAGGTAGCTCTAACGGTATATAAAAAAAGTGGCCACAGACGGACAGAAAGACGGACAAAATAAAAATTGCTTAGAAAGTGATTCTAATCATATCTGTATATATATGTCCATACCTACCACGCCTCCCTCTCGAAATTAAAACCCCTCTCAAAAGCACAAAATTAGTATACCCTATTTACCTTTTTTAAAGGTAAAAGGTATAAAAATATCGCGTCACTTACTATGCGAATATTTATTTTGACTTCGTCAGAGGCGCATCTACTCGCATAGGCTTGCATCATTTTTGTACGTACCAGTCCAGAAAGAAGGGTGGGGTATGCGGAGTTCATCGCGGGATTTCACTCCGACAACGACGGCCGTCAACCGAACCAGCAGGTAGCAGAGGTCGCTGTACAATGTATGATCTTAGGTATAGAATATAATTGTGTTAGAATCGTTAGTATAATTTATATAGATGTTTCTATATACGTCAGTGAGAAAAGAGTCAATGAAGGACCAAAATATAAAAAAGGGGAATAAAAAAAAATAAATAGCTAAAAATAAAATAACAAAAATAAAATAAAGAAAAAATTACAAAAGAAAACAAAAGCTAAAGAAAAAAATTATAGAAAAGAAAATAATATATAAAAAAACCATGACAGAACTCAAATAAGGCGAGTTAAAAAAAAAGCTAATTATAAACATATATTATACGAGTATAGTTAAAGAAATGCATAGAATTGTTTACTGTGCAAGAAAAATATTGTAAATATTCATTAGAAGCTAGTTGCACTAACTTCTTCTAGAAAGAGGGGAGGGATGTTGTGAGTTAAAATCAAACTACCTGCGCGTTGTTGACTCACAGCACCGACTCTTAACAGACACTACACATTTGGTGTGGTTAGCTTTACGTAATTATGTTGCGTAAGAAAGCACATATTTTTAGGGTGCGAGTATTGTAAACAACCAGCATCTATGTATTAATTATTATGTAAACTTTTAGGGTGTTACAGTCCCGCACTCAAGTCGACGAAGGGTATTGGAATTTAGAATGCACGGCCCACATTTTTAAAGTTGAGTAGATCCGTTGGCTTGATCAACTGACAACAATTAACAGGTGCGAAACTGGAACACCAAAAAGGTCAATACGTAGACTGAAAGTGTTCTTTGTAATTAGTATATAAGAATTATGATTTTAAGAATAAATCTGCTTGATGTGTTTAACTGAAAAGAGTGATGTGGACTTTTGATTAAGAAGAGTGATTGTAGGTTTGCATTGTAAGGACGTTCCCCACGTACATAGGCAAACACGGTCCCCAATAACATACATCTTTATAATAAACGCTTCTTTCAGTTGTTCTTGAACTTGAAATACAGTTTTTATCGAGTTCTGGCACCAGCAATACATTTTTCATAATAAAAATATCATTTGAGTTGCCTTGTATTTTAATGTCTCCTTTGCCTTGTACTTTTAAAATGTTTAAACAGCTTCCTCTGGAACGACATATGATCAGTTGGACCTGAATCTGCACACAAAATATTTTCGTGCTTATTAAAATTTGTTGAAATGTTTACTTTGAATAAATATGCATTTTTATCAATTATACCTGTTTGACGTTTATTTTTGCTTTCTACGGTTTTTTTTTGCTTATTCTTTCTTCTCTGTTTTGTTACTCTTTTTGACGTTTTCTGCATTCTCTTGCCCAATGTTCCAATTTATGACAACAATTGCACTTGCTATTTCGTTTTTGATTTGAAATATTGTTGTTGCGGTATTTTCCTTTGCCTTTACTTACTGCGTAGACTGCATTCGGAGTAATGCCGATGTCGTTTTTGTTCCCGTTTGTACATAAATTCGTGAGGCTTTCTTCATTAACAAGGTGTTCGGTAAATCTTTCTATGTTTTGTTGTACACGAGACACTGCATACAATGCTGAACATCTAACTGGTAGACTGCTTAAAATTTTGGCAATAATCATTGGTTGCTTTTGTTCCAAATCCGCGTCTTTCCGCCTTTGTGCAGTCGACAAACAAAATCAACGACTTGTTCGTCATCTGCAATTTTTATGCTCATAAACTTCTCAAGCAGAACTTGTACAGATTGTTCGCTTTTCTCACCGTGCACTGCTTTAAGGTTTGACTAGATTTGCGCTGCAGTTGAACATTCAGTGAGGTACGTCAGCTGCTCCAGCACTAATCCTCTCACGATGAATGCCTGCGCTTCTGCATCTTTTTCGTCCCATTGTAGGTTAGTTTGCTGTGTCCTATCCGCTGTACCCAGTATATATAGCTTTAATTTATTTTCAGCCATGTATATTTCCATTTGACGTCGCCAAAGTTGGAAATTCTGCCCACCATAACGATGAATGTTTCGCTCATGCTTGCTTCTATAAAGTTTTGAAGGTCAGCCGGAGTTTTCGAAGTTTGAAAAATTACTATCATTTAGATTTTCCATAAAATCCGAAACAATTGTAGAGTCGATCGGAACCTACTCGTCATGGGTGACAATTTCACTGTCCATAAAAGAATTTACTTAAAATCTATATGCTCACGTGAAACGTGAGCATCTGGCCCCATAACCTGTTAAGATATTTGATATTTTATTTAAGATTACAGAAATATAAAAAGAAAAACTAGAGTGGTACAACCGAACAATGTGCGAGCCAAAAACGGAAAGAAAAACTATTGCTAGCATATCTAACATCTTTATGAATGTGTCAGAAAGCAAAATGGGGAATTGGATTCCCGAATAATATTTTCAGATATCATTTCTTATATCTGTTTTTCGACTTCTTTTCGTGATTTTCTGGGTACCTATATGTTTTCGAATATAAGAGCCAATTGAGAGTTGTCACTGTTTCGTGCTGCATTTCTTTAGTTGCCGATAGTGTATTTTTCTCATTAAAAAATAGTTCTCTATATTCGCACCAAAATGATTTAATTGATTCTATTTCCTCTTTATGTAAATGATCCAAATTAAAACATTATGTAATATCTTTCTTGGTTTTTGGCTCTATTGCATAAATATTTTCCTAATCGAATGGGTAAATTATTTTTTCGAAACATATTTTGTTTCCAAAAACTTCTATGCGTTTGTGTTCAATATTGGTTTGTGTTAAAGAAATCTATGACTTTCCAGGACTCACTACCAATACATAAAAATTCTTAGGTTTTATTTTGCTAATTCCGTTAAGGGTGCGGTAATACATAATTTTAGTTAATTCGCTGATTGGCACTGGCAGAAAATGTATTTCCTTCTCTTCTATATTAATGTTCATCATACTACTATGGTTACTTTGCTGGGTATCGACGTTAATTCTGGATACTACTGATTTGATTCGGGTTAATTGCTTGTGAATTCTGCGGAATCGTCCTCTTATTAAATTTTCCCCTATTGTCGTCATTAAATCGCTGCATGTGTTGTCTGTTCTGCATACCTCTATTTAGTCGAAAATCTTGTTGGTTGTCCTTAGTAAAGGAGTTAGAATGCATATTCTGCTGATTTTCGGTTGGTCTAAGCTTTTTGTGAATGTTGCCTTTAAAACTTTGTGTATGTATATTTTGTGAA
Organism: Clusia tigrina; assembly: GCA_920105625.2. Classification (NCBI taxonomy): domain Eukaryota; kingdom Metazoa; phylum Arthropoda; class Insecta; order Diptera; family Clusiidae; genus Clusia; species Clusia tigrina. The sequence continues at coordinate 158,561,670 of OV050030.1, read as the reverse complement.
TACCCTCTTTCATCTGGTTGATTATTATTACTAATAGGGTAAGGAAAACCATGTTTTGTAAACATTTTGCTCTTTCTATGGTTATAAGCTTTCTATAAATATACCCCAGTGTGACATCGTCGACGATGTGGGCCCTAACAGTTTCATTTCTATTTTTTCCATAAATATTTCTACTAGGTCTTTATCCATATTTTCTGGTTTCCATATATTTGTTTTTTTGGTGTCAATATCATACAATTCATTTAGCTCGTGTTTAATGCTATTTGCCACTCTTAATAATTCTCTTAAATTACTAACAATTATTTTTATTTTTTTTTAATTTTTTAATTTTTTTTTATTTCCCTTATTTTATACATCTGTCACCATTATACTGACACATTTTTTTTTTTTTTTTTTTTTGTCGGAACAATCTAGTAAGCGCAGCACAGACAGATTATATATCCATAGTACTGCACTTAAGGTTCCCTTTTAGTCTGCTTTAAATCTACCCGACCTCCGAAGAAATAGAAGGAGATCCTGCGGTGCCAAGAAGGCAAGTTGGTCACTCCTCAGCACATCAGTGCCAAATATCCCAAACCTGATTCGAGCAAAGGCAGGGCAGACGCAAAGGAAATGGTCCGCCGTCTCCGCTTCGTCTCCACAGGCTGGGCACAGCGCACTCTCTGATATGCCAATCCTTTCCATGTGCCTAGCCGATAGAAAGTGCCCCGTCGTCACGCCAACCAACAGCCTCCAGTCCCTCCTACCTAAAGATAGAAGGAACCGCTACCATTGGTCAAAGATAACAGGTAGCATAATTTTCGTCCATCCGCAGCCTCTCTCAGCCCGCCATACTCGCTGGTGGGTCGAAACAACCCACTTGTTTGCAGTGCCTTTGACGACAACAGAAGGGAGTGGCAGAACAGGCGCAGGGACATTAATAACAGCCTCAGAGCCCATCCTGACCAAAGAGTCAGAGGTCTCGTCACCCGCAATGCCAGTGTGTCCCGGTACCCAAGTCAGCGTCAGACTATTATGTTTTCCAACATAATTTAGCCTGGATTTGCAGGACCTGACTATCGTGGAAGTGGTGGTCGGACTATCCAAGGCCATGAGCGCAGCTTGGCAGTCACTGCAGACACAAATAGATTTGCCTTTCCACCTGTTTTCCACAACAAAGTCCATCGCCTCAAGTATCGCTTACACCTCCGCCTCAAACACAGACGCATGCAGACCAAGGGCAAAGAACCGACGGGTCCCACAATACTCCACGAAGACACCAGAGCCTGAACCGTCTTCAGTCCTGGAGCCATCAGTGAAAATACGGCAGCAGTGTTTGCCGGGCTCGTTCTCGGGATCTAACCATGAACGAGCCGCTTTTCTAGTATGACGGTTGATGACATGGAGTCCGTGGGCATAGACAGGATTGCAGAATTGACAGGATCCAATATCGAATACACCCCATACACGTGGCCACTATGTTTCACTCTGCAGCTGGCCTTAACAGCCTCTCCGCGGATGAAGATATCTAGTGGCGGGAGATTCACCAAAGCATCAAGTGCCGGGCCTGGAGTGGTCGGAAATGCTCCGGTACAACATATAGCCACAGCACGTTGTAGTTTTGATAGAGCTTTTTTGACCCCTACAAGAGAGAGTCTGCTCATCCAAACCATCGATGCATAGGTGATAATAGGTCTTACCATAGCTGTATAGATCCATAGGACCTTACTAGGGGAAAGACTCCATGTCTAACCAAAAATACCCTTACACTGCCAGAAAAATGACACTGCTTTGGATGTCTTCAGTTCGACATGTGATTTCCACAGAATGACTCCATTATCAAGGATGACTGCAAGATATATGATTTCCTTGGGTAGCTGGATAGTGACTCCTTTTAGTGTAGGCAGAATAAGTCCATCAAGCTTTCTCCTTCTGGTTAGGAGGACAATACCAGTCTTGACAGGATTAGCCGATAGCCCATTCGCACTGCACCAAGTGCCCATCATATCCAGAGTTCTCTGCACCCTTCTACAGACAATCATAAGGGATGGAACTGTTACAAGACAGCCAACATCATCCGTATATGCCTGAGCGTAGACACCCGAGTCACTAATGGCGTTAGGCAGGGGATCAATTACCATGCACCAGAGCAACGGAGACAGTACGCCACCTTGGGGTCAGCCTCTATTAATCCCAGACGACACCAGTATCTCTTCCTCCGCTCTCACCGTTATGATTTTCTGGGCCAGCATTGAACGTATCCAATTTACTAGAGCCCGGTCTACGCCATGCCGCCTAGCAGAGCCGCACATACTGTCGAAGGTAGCATTGTCAAACGCACCCTCTATGTCCACAAAGATGCCTATTGCGTATTCTTTCCTGTCGATGGCTCGCTCTATCCTTCCAACAAGGTTTTGCAGAGCCGTCTCGCCGGATTTTCCGCTTTGATAGGCATGCTGAAATGGAGAGAGTGGATGCGTCTTCAGAGACTCCCTACGCATGCGAAGCTCCATCAGCCGTTCTAAACTCTTTAGCATGAACGAGGTCATACTAATAGGTCTGAAGCTCTTGGGATTGGTGTAGTCGTCTCTTCCAACCTTAGGAATGAAAGCAAACCTAACCATCCTCCAAGAGCGTGGTACATAGGCCAGTGCGAGACATGCAGTGAAGATCTTCTTCAGTGCTGCCAACACTAACTCAGTGCCTTCCTTCAACACAATCGGATATATGCCATCCAGTCCGGGCGACTTGAAGCTGTCAAAGGATTTGATAGCAAATCTAATAGCAGCCTCATTAGCAACAGTTCTGGCGACATACCAATCATGTCGAGAGGGTGTAGCTGCCCTGACAACAGTTCCGACCAAAGGTGGTTGTTGACGGGCTATGCTTACCTGATTTCCTGGAAAGTGTGACTCCAACAGCAAGCTGAGTGTCTCACTTTGCCTCTCCGTATAGGAGCCATTAGGTTTATTGAGCGACCCTAGCTTAGCGGATTGGTCCTTTTTCAGGACTTTCACCAGTTTTGCCGTGTCACTCAGGGATTCGATATCACTGCAGAAGTCTCTAAAAAAAGTCCTTTTCGAGTCCCGAATTAGCTTCTTGTAGTCCTTCTGAAAACGTCGATATCGTTCCCAGTCCTCCTCAAGATTCGTCTTGAGGGCTCGGTTGAGGAGTTATCTAGACTCACGCCTCAGCACCTGACGCTCTCGATTCCATGAGGGAACAGGAGTCCGGCTAAGAGGAGGTCTAGTTGGACAGGCTAGCTCGAAGCTGTTTGTTAGGGCGGTGTTGAGATGTTCAACAGTTTGTTTGGAAATTAATATTAAAAACACATTTTGGCCAGTGCCAAGAAGTTATACAACAAAAATTATTTAAATTAATTATAATAGTTCACTATAATTATATTACAACAATTTATGATCAAAATTATGTTTATAATAATTATTTATCTTTAAACGGCGCATGGTGGTTTCTTCTAGATGTAGCAACTCGTTTATTTCTTCGTTATTATGCCCATGCAGTGTATCGTAGTGTTTTGTGGATATCATTTTTATTTCTTCGTCAATTCTTGTCATATTTAGTTTGCGGTGTATATCTTCATTTGTTGTGTACCAACCAGACTTTATGATTACTCTTAATATTATAGAATGCTGTCGTTGAATTTTTGCTATGTGTGACCGCTTTGCCGTTCCCCATACTTGGAGTCCGTACGTCCAAATTGGCTTAATAGTACACTTGTATAACAGCAACTTGTTATTAATTGTGAGTTTAGATTGCTTACCCATTAACCAATATAGTTGCCTAAATTTTTCTTTTATTTGTTTCGTTTTTTGTTTGATGTGGTAGTGCCAATTTAGCTTTGAGTCCATGTGTACTCGTATACCAAGGTATTTAGTAGTAGACCCTATTTTTATATCTTTATTGTTTATTTTAATAGGTATTGGGTTAAATTTTGTTTTAGTTGTAAAAATTATTTGTACAGTCTTATCTTCATTAATTTTCAAGCACCATTTATCAAACCATTCCTTAACATTCTCTGTGTATATCTGCAGATTTGCAGTCGCAGTATTTAGATTTTTGTCATATGCTAAGAGGATTGTGTCGTCAGCAAAGGTAGCAATTGTGGTATTCAGTTCTTTTGGAAGTGGTATATCTGAGGTAAATATGACATATAGTAGTGGTCCTAAAACACTCCCTTAAAGAACTCCAGCTGTTGTAAGATGAATAGACGAACACTCTTCATTATATTTGACGTAATATATCATATATTCATTATATTTGACAATCAAATAGTAGTCAAGTGGCAGCATCGTCTTCAGTTTATGCAGCAGTCCTTTATGCCATACTTTGTCAAATGCTTTTGTAACGTCTAAGAATACAGCAACGCAGTACCGCTTATATTCTATGTCTGTTTCAATTTTGTTTGTTATACGGTGTATCTGTTGAATTGTTGAATGTCGTTTTCTGAAGCCGAATTGATGATTTGGTATAATGTGTTTATTGTCAAGGATCTGGCTAAGTCTATCATGTAATAGTTTTTCAGCAACTTTTGAGATTATGGGAAGTAGGCTAATTGGTCTATACGACGAAGCAGTTGGAGCATCTTTTCCCTGCTTCGGTAGTGCAATAATTTCAGCATCTTTCCATACTTTGGGAAAAAATTGTAGTCGGAACATTGAGTTGATAACATTCCTTAAGTAGTTATAACCTATAGTAGGTAGCTCAGCGAGAGCTTTTCCGGTCAACATATCGTATCCTGGTGCTTTTTTGTGGTTTATTCGTTTTTTAATGCAATTAATTATTTCTGTTCTGTTTGTTTTCTTAATTTTGGTTGTAATGTCTATATATGAGTCATTGCGTGTTCAATATATTTATCTTCGTCATTTGATAAGACTTTTTTAAAGTATTTAGCCAATGCAGTTGCTTTTTCTTCATTGGTAGTAGCCCATGAGTTGTCATCTTTCCGTAGTGGTGGCTGATTACCTTATCTGAGTTTTTAATTTTTTTGTGCATTTCCATAATGAGTAGTTCGTATCCTGGGTAGGCGTCAAGATTTTTAGGTAATTTTCAACTACTATATTTTGTCTTTTAGTTAATATTTTCTTGAGTTTTTTGCAGGCTATATTTAAATTGTGTTTATCCTCAGGCGATCTAGTTAGCTGCCACCTCTTTCTCAGCTTTCTCTTCTGAATAATTTGCTTTTTTATGAAAATATCCGTTGTAGGTTTATTTCTTCTGTTTTTATGCTGTTATTTATGCTATTGGCTTGATTTGATTCGTGCATCTAGGACCACATCGTTGAAGTGAATAATGGCACGTTCAATGTCTAATTATGTTTTCAGTGTGATAGACATATTCAGTTGATTTTCAATATGCTGTCTACTCTCATTCCAGTTTTTTTTGTGGTTAAAAATCTTAGCTATTGGTTCTATGGGTTTGATGTCAGTTGTGTAGTCAAGTATTATCGGAGAGTGGTCTGAAGAAAGTTCAAAACAAACACTTTATATTTTTTGTTATGCTAAAGTTGATTAGATCTGGTATCTTTTTCCTATCTGTTGGCGAGTATGTGGGTTCACCTGAGCTTAAAAATTTGTAGTTGTTTTTGTTTATAGCATTAATCAGATTTCGTCCTTTTTTATTGGTTAGCCTAGATCCCCAGTCAGTGTGTTTTGCATGCAGATCTCCAGCTGCAATGAATCTTACGCCAAGCGTCTTTATGACATTAATAACATTTATTAGTCAGCATTTATTGAGTAAATCTCCATAAAACTTATATCCGCTTGATTTTGATGTTTTCCCAGTTGGCATTATCCCCTAGTTCTCTGATACTCCTCGCTGGTTCGCCTTTGCTAGTTCAATATATAGAGAATAAGGATAAATAGTTTATATTAAATTAAAAGAGATAAGTCACATAATGCAAGAAAGTTAAATATAAGACTTTTAAAACACTTTTAATTTTCTAACAATTACTCCCTCTGACTCAATCACTTCAGCGTCGAGTCCGACCGTTCTTCTGATGATTTTTGTTCCCTGATTTTCTACTTTTTTGTTTTATACATGCGTTACATTTACTGTGCTGACAGCAGGATATTTTGCGACTATGTGCGCATTTTAGACGATTCCACCTGCGACGCTACTAGAAACGTCTCTCTTGAAAATTAGGGTGGAGTTGGTAGGAAAGCGGTTTTAAAAAAAGTAGGTTCGTTAGTGTAGAATATTTCCGATAACCTCGTCCAGGCTCTGCGACGACAGTTGGTATGTTGGAATACAGTCCACCGTCTGAGTCAACTGGCCGCGAATTTAAACAGTCCTTTTTAGAACAGTATAAAATTCCTCAAAAGTCAGAGGTGCTGCGCCAACAACGCGTTGTAGGCGGAATTTCATAATATTCACCCCAGCTTCCCACAAGCCTCCGACGTTTGGTGAAGCGGGCGGTAGAAATGCGCGTTCGCACCTTCTTTTTATACAAGTTTGGTGCTGCATTTTGTTAAGAATTCTACACTAATGGACCTACTTTTATTAGCACCGCTTTCTTACCAGCACAACACCAATTTTCAAAAGAGATGTGTCTAGAAGCTTCGCAGCTGGAATCGAATAAAACGCACACATATTCCCAACATTTCCTGCTATCAACATAGTAAATGTAATGCATGTATAAAGCAAAGAAAGAAGAAAAAGGAAACAAAAATCATCAGAAGAACCGATAGACTATATTGTGTTGGACGCTGAAGTGACTGAGTCAGAGGGAGTAACTATTAGAAATTTAAAAGTATTATAAAAAATAAATCAGAACTGTATTTTTTCCAACCATTGGCATCACTTTCTAAAACCTATCTATTTCCTAAATTAGTGACAACTTATCGCGAGGGAGCTTGACACTTAATTTAATTATAGGAATTTATTTTAGTTGTTCTAAGGTTGCTGGCGCGTGTGCAAAATTTGTTCTTGTGAATAATGCAAAGACTTCAGCATCAGTGCACGTGTCGCGGAATCCATAACCGTACCAAACCTAATATCGCAGTTACGTTAAAAGAAACTGCAGCTAACTGCAGCAACAGACAAATTCAGGTGTAAACAGTGTGTGCGGTTGCCATTTAATCATTTATTTTTACTTAATTGTGATTTCGCGATTCGTGCCGACCTTTGCCTTGATGTTTGTTAACATTTCTGCATTTTGTATGATGTTATCGAATGTTGCTATGCTGAGACTAGGGGTGAGTTACAGGATCTTATTGTTGATTGTCTTCAACACCAAATTCCGGAGCTAGAGAGCATAAGCAACCCTTTATTGACACGTGTCACATGCCTGCTCAAATCCCACCACGCATTAAATGGATCTTACCTAAATTGGCACTCCTTTAAGGATATTTTCACATCTGTACTGATAAAAAATTCGACAATTGCAAATGTTGAGTGACTGTTGTGTCTTACGGATTGTCTTGTTGATGCTCATTTCCTTGCCAACATCGCCAAGACTGATGGTAACTTCAATGGAGCATGGAGTTTGCTTCGGAGCAAGTATGACAACAAGCGCATAATTATAAATTCTCATATATCTGAAATCACTAAAATACCAATGGCTTAAAAGGAAAGCGACTTTAATTTGCGAGATTTCCACGATGGTGTGGTCTCAGCTGATAAAGCTCTAGAGTAGCTGGAGCGGCCGGCAGAGCACTGGGATGATTGGCTTGTTTTCACTATCCTCCATAAACTGGATCCAATCACGAGAAAAGCTTGGAAGCAATTAAACACTTAGCTAAGTTTCTAGAAAATACACTAGAAATCATCAAGAGCTCTCTGGACTCGAAGCCAGTCATCAAAGATTTTAAAAGTTTTAAAAGTAAAACCCACCTTGGGTCAAAAGCTATCATGCCACACATGAGCGCTGCCCTAGCTGTTCAGGTAAACATATCATCTTATTCTGCAGCTATTTTAAGAGGAAATCCCCACAAGAGCGATATCAATTCATCGAACAAGGCAACTTCTTTTTTGATCACACCTCGTATATATATACTCGTATATATAACTACGGATGAGTTTGAGTCGGCAGTAGACAGACTTGTTCTTGATGCACACGGCAGGAACCCTGTAGTAATTGCTGGTAATTTCAATGCATTGGCAACTGAATGGGGCTGTGGCCGGACTACGCCAAAGGGGCATATCCTCATGGATGGACTCTAAACACTTGACGTGATCCTCTTGAATACCGGTGAGATGACTTTTGCATGAGGAGGTGTCAGTTCTGCCATAGATCTAACCTTCGTAAGTAGCAGGCTGGTGAGGGGTGCAAAATGGCTGGTGAGTGACATACTCGTATACACCCACAGCGACCACCAAGCTATTATTTGCGAACTGGGGGTGCCTTGGAAACGGCAGCGGATAGGTCCGACATTGAAAGGCTGGAGGACAAACAGCCTTGACGAAGACATCCTAGAAATGATGCTTGAAGGTTTGGTGCTGGAAAGCAATGCAGAAGAAATGGCGAACCAGCTGGCAAGAAAGGCAGAAAACTCCTGCGACGGGGCAATACACATCAGAGCATATGGTGGGAGGCATAAACATGTCTACTGGTGGACGGATGCTATAGGCGAGCTCCGCAAAGCTTGCCATGCTCCGAGGAGAAGGTATTAATGTTCTGTACGGAAACCAGATTCCCTGCAGAAGCACCAGGCCATCAAGGAAGCCAAAAATGTACTAAAGAAGGCAATTAAGAAGAGCAAGAGCACCAGATTCGCTGAATTATGCGCACAGGTTGAGGATGACCCATGGGACATTGCTTATTGACATGTCATGCGAAAATTTCCCTGCTACAGGCATACGGTCCCAACCTGTCCAATGTTGCTCAGCGGCATATTGGCATAGCCCTTTCCAGTACATAATTATGTCCGAAACGAGCTCCCTCTCGAGCAAACGGAGGAATGCATACCCAGTGTGACTATAGATGAGGTGTTGCGGGCGGTTGGGAAATTTTAAGACCTGAAAGCACCTGGTCTAGATGGAATTCCCAAGCGAGTGCTCAAAACCGCAGCTGCACTGAACCCAGAGCCACTGACGAAAATGTACGACACCTGCCTGAGGGAATGCATTTTCCCAATGCGATGGATGAGGCAACGACTGGTCAGGCGGTGAAAGCCAACAAACCAAGAGAAGACCCTTCAGCGTATCTGTTAGATACCGCTCTGCATGTTAGATACGGCGGCAAAAATTCTGGAGCGGATAATCTGTGACAGGATTGATGAGGCTATTGCAAAATCTGGAGGGCTCTCAAAACGGCAATATGGCTTCCGGAAGGCGAGATCCACCGTGGACACCATCAACGAACTTGGCCAAAACAGTGATACAGAGGTATTGCCTTGAGCATGGAGCCCAAATAGCAGAAACGGTCCACGTTCTCCAGTTGTTTATTGTAGATTGAGAAATCCTGGAGATTTCTACACAGCAGCAGTCTACATGCTGTATTATTACTAATTAATATTTATATATAATACTTGCATCTTAAAAATATGTCCTTGCTTAAGTATAGAGTTTTAATAACTATAATGTATTTTATTGGAGTTCGTCTTGTTAGTCAACTACATTGGAGTTCGTATTGTTAGTCAACTACAGGGGTCAGGGTAGATAATCTTAGGGTAAAGACTCTGATAGCCACTCACCAGGGAGAGGCCAGGGCAATCCATACAGAGAACTCTTCCAAGAAAATTCACTGCCTCCTCATGGTGGCCTCGGGCAACCGCTGGTTGCTAGCTGAAGTGAGCAACGACTCTTTCAGCGATGACCCCGGAGGGGCGGCTGAAGGGGCACCGATGGACAACGATGGACCATCGAGGGACGGACGCGGAGCATCAAGGGACTTCGTGGGATCATCGTTGGACCATAAAAATCCAAGAGTGAATTCAGATAACCAACACCTTGGTCAGCTGCCACATGCCTGGGACAGCTGTGCGACAAGTACTTAGCGCTACTAAGATCGAGACCGGTAAGGCCTTAAGAATGTGATACCGGACATTTTTTTGGGAATTATGGATATGGACTGACGATTGTAGCATGCTGTCACTTTAGTACATAAGAGTGAAATCTTATCGAAATGGCTGGCAGCTTAATGCCACAATTGCTCGATGTCCGACCCCATTAAGTTGGCGGTACAGGCTCGGATGTAACATTCCCGACTAACACTGATCTGGATTTGTATGCAAGCTCCCATGAGGACTTGTGTCAACCCTTGCATGGCCTCCCTGGGATCATGAAGGCGACTGTACTACAGGCAGCGATAACGACTCTGAGCGGGGATCCAAAACGCATGGACGAGATAAATAACAAAGAAAACAACAACAACAATAACAACAACAATAACAATAACGAGGGAGCATAAGACAAAAGCAGAGAGCAGGACCCTTTCAATAGAAGCTCCATACTGCGCCGGACCCCCCCTAGTAGTGTGCAAGACCAGCGAGTGACGGTGCGGAAAAACTCCCTGGGTGTTCCGGTGAGATGCAAATGCGTGTGGCATGTAAGTCAGACATGCTAGGGAAGATGACCATATACCCGCCGCCGGAAGTGAATGCTAAGGGGAAAATGGCACTCATCAGCTACACTGCGGAGCGACAAAATGTCCATTCCGACATTAAACGAAAGGCGGCGAAGTGGCACAAGAACGGGATGCCGATGGCATAGTCACCGTTCAACCACCACTACTGCAGCGAGCCGACAAGCATATGCAAACCTGCAAAGCGCAGGAGGACAAGGAGGTTCAAGCCAACGTATCGCCAAGGCAAGAAGCTACGCGGCTTCCGTTGCCGTGCAGAAGCGTCCCGCGAAAACGCAGAAGACGACGGAACCAGCCCGACGAGCTGAGCGGTACCCAAAAGGCAGAAGGCGGATGCGGCAAGGGCGGCCATGGCGAAGGCCGCCGCAGCTAAAAATACCACCAAGCCAGAAGTGGGTAAACCCGACGCACTGGTGAAAAAGCCAGAGTGGACGATGGTTCGTGCTCGCCCCCAGGCAAAGCCGAAGACACTCGCTAAAGCGAAGCCGACCAGACCTGATGCAAATGTCATCAAGGGAACGGGAGTGACAACCTATGCGGAGATCTTGCGGAGGATAACGACGGAGCCGCGCCTTGGGGAATTGGGCGAGAGAGTGAAGAAAATAAGGAAAACCGCGAAAGGTGAGCTGTTGCTCGAATTAGCCACGACAGCGGATCCGAAGACGGTCACTCTGCGGGAAGCAGTAGTAAATACACTGGGGACTAGTGTGGAGGTGCGTCAACTCACCCAGGATAATCTGCTGGAAATAAAGGACTTGGACGAGATCACCACGGTAGAGGAAGTTCACGAAGCGCTGTGCAAACAGCTGAGTACCTTCGAAAAGGTCCCCGTGACCGCGATTAGGTCCCTTCGGAAAGCATACGGTGGAACGCAAACAGCAACCCGCAGTTGCCCCCACTGGCAGCCGCGGCGCTACTGGCCGGAAAACTGAGAGTCGGATGGACCTATTGTCGGGTGCGTGGAAAGGTAGTACCCACACGATGCTACAAGTGCCTGGAGTTTGGGCATATTGCCAAAAAGTGCAGTAGCAAGGAGAACTGGCGGAATCGGTGCTACAGATGCGGCGCCGAAGGCCACAACGCCAGCGAGTGTAGCAAAAGCCCAACCTGTGCACTCTGTAAGACCAAAGGCCGCAAGGATACGGAGCACTCGACAGGATGCAGAATATGGCCGTCGTATAAGCAAGCTGTAAAGGAGTCAAAAAGCATGGAATAAAGTTACTCCAGCTTAACCTCAATCACTGCGCAGCTGCACAATACCTACTTGAGAAGACGGTGAGAGAGCGCAAGATCGACGCCGCTGTGCTCAGTGAACCCTACCGTTGGAAGCACCAAGGAGTCTGGGTCGAGGAAAATACTTGCCGAGTGGGTGTGGGGAGTCAAGCCAACTCAACTCGCGGACGTCAGGAGGGATGAAAACTACGCCAGGGCAAACATAGGAGGAACCACGGTTTATAGTTGCTACATGGCACCCAGCCTAACTACGGATGAGTTTAAGTCGGCGGTAGATAGACTCGTTCTAGATGCACACGGCACGAACCCTGCAGTAATTGCTGGCGATTTCAACTGCTGAATGGGACTGCGGCCGGAATACGCCAAAGGGTCATACCCTCATGCACTCGCAGCAGTTGACATGATTCTCATGAATACCGGCGAGATGACTTTTGTCAGAGGAGGTGCCAGTTCTGCGATAGACCTAACCTTCGTAAGTAGCATGCCATGCTGCGAGGAGAAGGTATCAACGTTTCATACGGAAAACAGAAGCACCACGCCTTCAAGGAAGCCAGAAATGTTCTAAAGAACGCAATTAAGAAGAGCAAGAGCACCAGATTCGCTGAATTATGCGCACAAGTTGAGGATGACCCATGGTGCATGGCATATATACTTGACATGCGAAAATTGCCCTGTTATAGGCAGCCAGCCCCAAACTGTCCAATGTTGCTCAGACGCATAGTGGCACAGTTCTTTCCAGTATAGAATTATGTCCCATTCGAGCTCCCTCTGGAGCAAACGGAGGAATCAATACCCAGTGTGACTATAGATGAGGTGTTGTGGGCGGTTGGGAAGTTTGGAGAGCAGAAAGCACCCGGCCCAGATGGAATCCCCAACCGAGTGCTCAAGACTGCAGCTGCAGTGAACCTAGAGCCACTGAGGAAAATGTACGACGCTTGCCTGAGAGAAGGCATTTTCCCCAAGAGATGGAAGAGGCAACGATTGGTCCTAGCGCTGAAAGCCAACAAACCAACAGAGGACCCTTCAGCGTACCGCCCGCTCTGCATGTTAGATACGGCGGGAAAAATTCTGGAGCGGATAATCTGTGACAGGATTGATGAGGCCATTGCAAAATCTGGAGGGCTCTCAAAACGGCAATATGGTTTTCGGAAGGCGAGATCTCCCGTGGACGCCATCAACGAACTTGTCCAGACGGCTAAAACAGCGATCCAGGGGAAACGATGGAGAGGTGTACCCAACAGGGATTGCCTTGTAGTCACCCTAGATGTCAAAATCGCTTTCAACTCAGCTAGCTGGGAGCGCATAGCAAGAGCGTTAGCAAAGTTTGGGGTACCCATCTAGGCGAATGATTGCCAGCTACTTCAGTGACAGGATCCTGCTCTACAAATCCGAAATGGGTTGGAGTCGCACAGGATTATCGGAGGAGTTCTCCAGGGATCGGTGCTTGGACCGTTACTCTGGAATTCTATGTACGACGGCATCCTCCGCGTACATACCCCTGATGGTGTGAAAATCATCGGATACGCGGACAACATAGCATTGGTAATCACAGCTAAACACTTGGAGGAAGTAGTAGCAGAGGCCAACTGAACTGTGGCTACCGTCGGAAGATGGCTTGCAAACGTTGGACTTAGCTTGGCTGAACATAAGACCAAGGCAAACCTGGTTTCGAGCCGCAGGGTATTGGAGGTAGTGGAAATAATATTTGGTAGATGTGCGATAACTACGATTCCACACTTCAAGTACCTAGGCGTGTGGATAGACGCGCGGCTTTCCTTCAAAGAACATCTGCGGCACGTGGGAGATAAGGGCAGCAAACACATATTCTCTCCTATGTAGAATAATGCCCAACGTGGGAGGAGGCGACTCATCGCCGGGGTTGTCAGATCCATTATTCTCTATGGGGCGCCAATATGTACCGAAAACGCGGATGTGAAGGTTTACGTCCGCACCATTGAGGCAGCATATAGGAGAAGTGCACTACGAGTGATCTGCGTATACCGCACCGTATCCACAGATGCCACCTTGGTAATAGCCGGCATGATTCCCGTGAACCTGCTAGCGAAAGAAGCGATGAACCTCTACCACGCCAAAAAGACACACGCGACAAATGTAGAAGAGCTCTTGGCAATTGTAAAGCAGTCTTCAAGAGTGGCAAGCCCAGTGGGACACTTCTACCGCTGGACAAAACGGCTGATCCCCAATATTCAGCAATGATTAAGGAGGTCGCATGGTGAGGTTAATTACTACGTCACACAATTGCTGACAGGCCATTGAGGTTTTCGGGCGTACCTGCACAGATTCCAGTTGGAGGAATCCCCCTACTGTGCAAACTGTGGAGGTACAGAGATAGAAGATCCCAAACATGTTTTCTTCTATTGCTCACGTTATGAAAGTGCTAGAGACTACGTGATGCCCGATAACATAGTGCAGCATATGCTCGAGAGCTCGGATAAATGGGCTGCAGTGTGTGACACTACCGCCGCCATTATGAAAGACCTCCGTCACCAGGAGTAGCGAAGAGGCGCAATGGGAAATAGCTAGGAAGGGTCCGCTGACCATATTGCCCCTGTAGGCGAACTGTCACGTTGCAGATCTATGTGTCTCAGTGAGAAAACGATTGAAAACCAGATGTTCTCACTGAGCGTATGTGTCTAGTAGAATAAATCTTGTCCAGTCGGCGGTATGTCGAAAAAATAGATATAATCTCGTTGGCGGTATGTAGGAAAAGAAGCTCTGATCTAGTCGGCGGTTTGGAGTACACGAGAGGTCTGATCTCGTAGGCGGTATGCAGCCAAAAAAAGCTACTCCTTAAACTACACGGCTAATATGGTCTAAACGACCACCACTGCCAGTGTATAGTGTTGTTGGCGGGCCGCTGTTTCAAGTTCCACTCCCGTACGTCGGCTTCGCTTGTTGCTAAGCCATGCTCGTTGTTGTTGTAGTGATTTGTCCTTTGATCGCCGTCATCTCTTTGTTGTTTTTCTTCTGTTTGTTGTTGTCCTGAGCATTTGTCCTTTGGAGACTTTCAACAGTGTTTTGTTATTGTGGACATTTGCCCTTCGTTCACCTTTACAGCTTTGTCGACTTCTTCCATCACTCAACATATTCCAGTGATACAAGTTATTTTATATATAATTTTCTACTTTTTCTCTTTGTGTTTTGTCCGTACTGTTGGCATGCATAGCGATCGTTCTGTCGCGCTACTTTTGTGTTTTGTATTCGTTTCTACATGTCGTTGATATATTCTTTAGCGAACGAACGTATTCGGCAAGCTCGGTTCCTACTGGGTACTCAACTTCTTGGCTTTGCGTGTATTTGTTCTAATAATCCATAGGAATTAATTCAATATTGCGTTGCATTAGTCGTGTAGACCTTTGTTATTTTGTTAAATGCCATACTTGGGTTTGTTACTCATGGCGCGTGTGTGAGGCAAAATTTATGTTTGTAAATATTGGTCCTCACGCGCCCTCTCCACTTTCCTGTGGAAGGATATGGTACTCCTCTCCCTCATTCTTTGTCAACGTGTTGTTATATCAGCTCTCTTGTATTAATTTTCCCCATTCCCTGACCTTTGAGGAAGGGTAACTTGACCTTCTTTGGTGCCAGGTTTACAGTGCGGTTTTAGTTGACTTATGTGGGGAGTTTCTTTTCCGTCTACCTCCCTGCTGTGCTAACGTCACTATTAGAGGAGAAATGAAATTTTCTACTCTGTATGGGCCATTTAGCGTTACGCCAACTTAGCTGCGAAATGATACGTGGCTTTGGACAGGTGGTGCTGCTTTACTAATACCATCTGCCCAATATTAGGTTTCCATGCTCTATGTCTTAAGTTGAAATGTCTACCCTGATCATGCGCTGCTTGTTCCAAATTGCGTCTAACGAGGGTGTAAATTTCCTTTAGTTGTACCATTCGCTCATCGGATCTGCTGGTTAGTTGCCCAGTTCCTATGGTGACTTCGTCGTACAGGGCTCTTGGCAAACGTGGTTCCCGTCATTGTACTAGGTACGCGGGGCTATATCCCGTAGTTTCCGAGACACTAATGTTTATTGCCAGCGATAATTCCGGCAGTAGATCGTCCCATGTTCGCTGTTGCTTGTTGGCAAATTGCGATGTCATTGTCTCCACTGTACGATTTGTACGCTCTTGAGGCGTGTAAGGTGCAGTGAATTGATATCGTATACTGTAGTGTTGCATGAATTTGCGAAACATTTTGCTCTTGAACTGAGATCCATTATCTGTGACTAGGATCTTTGGGACCCCGAAGCGTGCAATGATCTGTTCCCGGAAGTCCCGTTGTAAAGTCTCAGTAGTGGCTTTCCGGAGTGGTACCATATCTGTCCATTTTGTGAATTTATCACAAAAAACCACCTTCATGGAGTTCCCGTGCGTTGATCGAGGAAATGGTCCCACAAAATCTGCGCAGAAAATTGTCCAAGGTTCATCGGGTATTTGGGTTAGCATTTTCTCCGCAGGCTGCAGCTGGCTACTTTTGTACTCTTGACAAAGTTTACACTGGCATACATATCGGCTAGTATCCCTGAAGAAACCTGGCCAATAGTACCTATTGGCTATCCGGGCAATAGCTTTCCGGATATCCAGATACCCTGCTGTTGGTGCATCGTTGTTTTCTTTTAGAATGCGTTCCGTCAATGGTCTGGGAACGCATAACTTACATGGAGTGCAGTCTTCATCGATCGCTCGCTTTGGGATATGCCTGTAGAGTTGTCCATCTTCAATGGAATAATCCGCGTATTTCATAGGCTCTGCCATCACTTCCGCCTTACGTTTCCTTCACAAGTTGCAGTTCTGCTCATGTTCTTCTTGCACTTTCACACCGCGTGCAGGTTCTATCGGCTGTCTCGAGAGTGCGTCTGCCAACACGTTGAGCTTTCCCCGCCTGTATTGCACCTCAAACGAGTGCTGTTGCAGTTCCAGTGCCCACCCCTCTGTAAAAGCCGGCTGGCGTCTGATATTACCCGCTCTGCTCCGTCGATTTTTTGGGTAAGTACAGCACTTAAATCATAGTAACTAACGTCCATATGTAATATAAATCTTTTCGTGAAGTCAGGACAGGTGAGGATTAGGGCCTCTGTTATCTGTTGCTTTAACTGCTCGAACGCTGTTTATTGGTCTTCGGTCCACTTGAAGTGCTCACTTTTCTTTAGTAGTGCTGTCAATGGGTGTGTGGTTTTAGCAAAATCAGGTACGAAGCGTCGGTACCAAGATGCAATGCCTAGGCGCCGTCGCAGCTCTCATATATTCTGTGGTGGTTTCAATTCCCGAATGGCCGCCACCTTATCAGGGTCCGTGTGGATACGTTTCTCGCCGACTATGTGGCCGAGATATTTTATCTCGCTGTGGAAGAAAACTCACTTCTCTCGTTTGAGTTTTAAATTTGCTTCTCGCAATCGCCTGAAGACTTCGGCAAGATTTTTCTGGTGTTCCTCAAGAGCTTTTCCTGTAACGATTATATCGTCTAAGTATGCAAAGGCGAAGGGCTCCATATCGGTGCCTATTATTCCATCCAATGCTCTCTGGAAAGTTTGCTTCGCGTAAGCGGTCCAGGATCTGATGTATCCGTGGTAGCGGGTATGCATCTGGAATGGATCTTGCGTTCAGTTGTCGGTAGTCGACACACAGTGTCCAACCTACATCCTTCTATCGCACGAGTACAATTGGAGCACTGTGAGGGCTGTGGGACGGCTCTATGCAACATTTTGCCAACAGATCATTCACTTCTTTGTTGATCAACTCATATTGCACTGGGTTTCTTGGATAGTATCTTTTTTTTATTGTTCTATCGTCATGCATCACAAATTTGTGGCTGGTAATGTTAGAGACGCCTGTTTCCTCGTTGAATTTACTTAGCTCCGTAGTTAAGAATGGTTTAATCCTTTCTACCTCTGTGATTACCACTTCCCGAATGGTCGTGCACAATGTAAAATCTCGGAGTTGCACGCCATCGGTCTGGGGTCCTAGTGTGACTTCTTGAACCCCGCTTCCTATTTTTGTACCATGCTTCATCATGAAGTCAAGACCTAGGAGTAAGTCATCTGTGGACTCGGGCATCATTAAGTAGTCTAGTTCGCAAAGTTGTTCTCCTAGCTGTATGTTTACCCTGAGTACTTCTGTGATTTCTCGAGTGCGCCCGTCTACCATACGTGCAAGATTTTGCTGATGGTTACCCCACCTCTGATTGCACGTAACTGGCGGCTAAGGCGTTCGCTGACGAAGCTTCGCGTAGCTCCGGTATCAATGGTGGCTGTGACTTGGATGGCGCCAATGGTGATCGCGGTACACTGTCCATCAAAGCGGGCTGCATCCTGCCTCGCTCCCGAAAGCAGCCTCGTTCGTTTCCGCCCTGTGTCCGGCAACATTCTATTGTTCTGTTTCCACGCTTCCCGCAGTCCCAGCAGAATAGGACTTGTGCATTGCGACAGAGGCGTGCAATCTGTCCACCTTTTCCACATCGTCGGCAGGCGGTCCGTACGTCTATTGGTGTCTCGGCTTTTGTGCTATTGGTCGGAAGGATTTGTCGGTTT
Organism: Clusia tigrina; assembly: GCA_920105625.2. Classification (NCBI taxonomy): domain Eukaryota; kingdom Metazoa; phylum Arthropoda; class Insecta; order Diptera; family Clusiidae; genus Clusia; species Clusia tigrina. The sequence continues at coordinate 158,543,369 of OV050030.1, read as the reverse complement.
CTCGTCTCTCGGTAGAGTAGGGTCGACTCTGGGTTGTGTCGTGGGTATCCTGGGTGTATCCCGGTTGTTTCGTATGTTCTCTAGGTCTTCCGCATTCTCCATCAACTCGCCCAGCATCGTGAAATCTTTCCTACGTACGTACCATTGGTACTCCTCTAGGCTGTTCCGAAATATACGTTCCAGTTTTTTTTCAGCTGTATGCCCGGCATGTCGCATGAGGTTCTGGAGTTCCACAATATAATGTTTAAATGTTTCTCTAGGGCATTGTAAGCATTTCCTGACCTCGTCCTCCAATTTCTCCCAGAATCGTGCTGGCAAGAAGAACTTCAGAAAATCTTTTTTGAACATAGTCCACTCAGTCCAGCTGCTATTGTTGTTTCAGAACCAGAGTCGCGCGCGTTCCTTCAATAGTTCAGGCATCATTCGTGGGAGCAGATTTTTATTTATTCCGTAGCCATCCGACAACTCGTGTATGCGTTCTATGAACGCCAGCGGGTCTCGTTCTCCGTCGAATTTCTCTGACCACTTTCTTACATGATAAATTACGGTGGAATAAGTGCTAACCACACTCCTGGGGAAATCGGGTACTGATGTGCGCAGGGCGTCGTGCGACGTCCCGGCCTGTTCGTCTCTTGGCAGTAGTAGTGATTCTCGACTCGTACCCAGGAGTTCATCAGGAACTTCTGCTCGTAACATACTCTGCTGAACTCTAGAATGCCTCTCTGGTGTGGGTGATACACTCTTCATGTGACGAGCCTGCAGTTTGGCCACACGACGCTCCTGCTCTAACGTGAGTGCTGTGGAGTTCAGATACTCCGCCAGTTTCTTTTGTAGTCCTTTGGCTGTTCCTGAGGGCTCTAGTCCAAACTCTGTCCGAAGTGTGTACACCCAAATTGTCTTCGCCATCCTATGTAATACTCGGATGATAAGGAAGGCAGTGGGTGCGCTTACTTGTGTAGAAAGGTCTAGTGCTCAGAATATTCTCGCTGGCGGTACGGTGTGCGTGTGTGTACGTTGTTTAGCTACTCTTTGTGCTCACACGTTTTCTGGTCTGATGCGTTGAGTTTCATTTTGGTCCTCACAATATATATATATATATATATATATATATATATATATATATATATATATATATATATATATATATATATATATATATATATATATATATATATATATATATATATATATATATATATATATATATATATATATATATATATATATATATATATATATATATATATATATATATATATATATATATATATATATACATATACTCGTACTGTTGAAATAGTAATAGTATACGAATATCACGATGTCTTCTTTACCATTTCTTATGCTAGTTTCTTTTTGTAAGGTTAGAATTAAGTATTTAATATACTATCAATGCGTTAAGTACTCTCCGCGTGTTTTTACTTCTTGTAACATCTGCTACAATTGGTTATGGGCCCAGTCATTGTGTGTCCAAATGCCTGAGATAAGAAGTAAAAGTCCGAAGTTGTCTGAAAAAAATCCAGAAATAAAATTTTTTATGGATAAAGAAAGTGTTATCGAAAACGTGACAAAACGACTCTATACGCCATCGAAAATTGGATGAACACAACTATGACTACTAGTGTGTCCAGATGCGCGGCGTTTTAGTTTGTGAGGAACCAAAATTCTGAACATCCTCGTATTTTGGTCTCACAGCGTGGGCACGCACGAGTTACTCCAGCGAACCCTAAATCTAACACCAAACGTCAGCTGAGATATCATTCTTATCAAGTATGAATCTCACAAATGACCACCAAAGCCGTTTATGCATTTTCCAATTCCCTTTCATATTTCCATTCGACACCATTCTCAAGTGCAATGACACAAACCTCCCAAAGAGCAAAGTCAGTACGATCAGTACAATGACATAAATCAGCTGAAGTGCAATGACATAAACAATCCAAAAAGCAAAGTCAGTACGATCAGTACAATGACATAAATTAACTGAAGTGCAATGACATAGACAACACCTAAATGCAACGTCTGCAATTCTCAGTGCATTAGTACTTGTTCAGCTACGGCTTTGCATTCTGCTTATTGGTGTTATAGACCTCTCTTTCTACCCTCCTACATAATTTTGGAAAATACTTTTGTGCCTACAGCAGCGAAAACAAATAATCGATGTAAGTAAGTTACTATAAGGTTTCGGCGTAAGTAATTTAAAATTGATAGTTTAGTTTTAAGTTATACTCCGTAATAAAAGCAACATTGAACCGAAGTTCTCTCCGCGTTTTATTAACGTAACTGGCGCAGTCGTGGAAATTATTTCTGAAGAAATAATTAAGAACCAAAAAAAATAAATAATAATAATTAACTGTGAAAAACATTTCATAAGAAATATTGTAGAAAAAAAAAAACAATTCTACTAAGACCAAACGCACAAAATCAATTTATTATCGTGTTACATTAAAGAAAGTGCAGTGAACAAGAATTAACAAAAAGAAAAAAAAAAAAAACTCTCAAGTCAATACCAAGTGAATACTCATCAAGGCCAAACCGAGGCACAGCAAACCGAACAAAACCGATGCCAATAGAAACTAGATCCAGAAAATTCGAACTCCCGTTCAAGGAAGAAGACATACAAGTAGAGGCCAACACCAGATTAGAGATGTCGCAGGAATCTGTACAAACAATGCAACAAACTATACCAGCAGTGAGACCAGCACCACCGTTGCCAACAACCATAACACCGAACGACCTTCTGAAGGATGCGCAAAGGATACACGAGTTCACGGGGACGGGACATTATGCACTTTCTTCATTTCTACGAGAAGTGGATACGTTGTTACCATTACTGGACGGTAACCCGCAAATGAAGGCGTACATTTTCTCGAGGACTATCATTAATAAAATACAAGGACCTGTCTTAGATGTTGTCAGAACCTTGGGATCTAACGCCTCTTGGGACGACATAAAGGACGCACTTATAACCAACTTTGGAGTGAAGGAGACGTACCATCAGCTGTACCAGCGAGCCATCGCAACAAATAACTATCAAGTAAGATCTTATTTTTTAGAACTAAGAAATATTTTAAGTAAAGTTAATGAAAAGTATGAATACGACATAAATATGCCCATAGAATTTAGCCCAGCAAATAATGAGGGCATAATATTAAGAACCTTTATAAATAACAATAACATTAACTTAGCAACACTAATACTAAACAAAAATATAACAAACTTACGGAGTGCATTCGACTTGCTAGAAAGTTAAGGAATGATTAGGGATGCCAATAGTCATACTTCCACACTACACAATAATTTCAAACATAGTAACACTAGCTACAGACAATACAACCACGGACAAAATAATCCAGGACAATACACACAATACAACCACGGAAAAAATAATCCAGGACAATACAGACAATACAACCAAGTACAAAATAACCAAAGACAAATGCGACAGCACGATGAAAGACAATATAATGGCCAAAACAGACAACAAAATAATCCTAGACAAGGTTACAATAATCGGAGAGAATCAGGGATCATGAAATAAATTTTCCCTCAACGCCTCACAACCGTACTTACCTATAGTAATCTTTTCGATAGGCAACGACACAATTAGGTGTCTAATAGATACAGGATCATCAACATCCTTACTCGATGACAGAAAATTACCACAATATAGGAGGGAAAAACTAACATCATCAATAAAATTCAATTCACTCAACAACCAAACGCTGATTGACACGCAAATTACAACTGCTTTACCTAGTGAATTTAATGAAGATGCAAATATGGTTTGGAAAACTACAAAATTTTTTAATAAAAAATTCGACGCAATATTAGGCCAAAATCTACTGAGACCATTAGGAGCAGTTGTGGATATGAGAGAGGAAGTGTTGTTAATCAATAACAACAACATAAAATTTATAAGTGCTTGCCCATTTCAATTTGAAGAAATACACCAATTAGATTCTAACAGCTTCGGAGACGAAGATATGTCACAACTTACCAAATCTTTGAATTCTGAAGAATCAAGGCATTTGGAGAAGTTAATAAACTCTTATAATGACCTATTTTATAAAGACGGTGACTATCTAACAAACACTACTGGAATCGAACACGAAATCAACACGAAAAATGAGCAGTATAAGTATAAGTATAAGTATATTTATAAGTATATGTATATTGCATTTATATATATATATATATATATATATATATATATATATATATATATATATATATATATATATATATATATATATATATATGTATATACATTTGTATATGTATTTTTATATTTATATGAGAATTTATATGTATACGAGTATTTATATATATATATATATATATATATATATATATATATATATATATATATATATATATATATATAAATATATATATATATATATATATATATATATATATATATATATATATATATATATATATATGTAGAATCACCCTGTTTATATTGTACTTAGAATCAGCCTGTTTATCGTTTTTTCGCTTATTGCTTATGAGAGAAAGAGAAGTTTTTTTTGTCAAGAAAAGAAATGTAAAAAAGAGCTATAAGAAAAGAAGTCAAGTTAAGGTCAATTGAATTGTAAAGAAGTTTTTCTAAGGAGAAGTCGATAAGAAAAAGTAAAGTAAAGTAAAGAAGTGTTAAGAAATCTGAAAAGTATTAAAGAAGTTAAAAATTGAAAAGTGCGTGAGTTTAATTTATTTGGAGAAGAAGAATAATAATTTCTACATGGTGTCAAAGTGGGATTACGTCCAAATTAAAAACCCGTCTATTTTTTTATACGATCGTGTTTTCGCGTTTAATAAAATTGACTAATTTTTGCATGTAATATCGTAGTGAGACTCAAAAAAAAAAACCACCGGAGCCCTAAGTGGCAAAATATAATTTTGTTTTTGTGATTTTTTTTTTGGAAGTGGCTATTCTTTTTCTTAAAAAAAAAAAAAAACAGCGACCATTTTACCGCTAAGAAATAAATTGATTCGCGTTGTTGTTGTTGTTATTGTTGCTGCTGCTTTTGGTTTCATTTTGTGCCTTGAAATTTGTCATTGTTGCTACTCATTGAATTTGCGTTGAAAAAAAAAATATAAAGGAGAGAGACAAATTCAAGTCTCTAATGTGTTATACGGGATCTCTTATGCTACGGTGTAAAGGAAACTGTTATACCTTTTGCAAATTTTGATTTTTTTGCATATGAAATGAATACTCTTGATTCGTTTACCGTAAGAGAAATTCAAACTTTATTTAAAGCTCAAAAACTACCCTATCGGTGTACCACAAAAAAAGATTTGGTCGATCGGCTAACAAATTTTATGCAATCAAATCAAATAACCAATATTCAAGACTTAAAAATCCGTGCAAATACAGTAGAGGAAGTAAGTGACGTCAGCGACTCTGAATTGCTAAAACCTCAAACGCTGTATAAAACCGAAGTTACGAAAAGCGATAGTGATTTATTAAAAAGTGCCAGCGCGGATAATTACACCACAGCATTTATAAAAATGCCTAACCAAGTAGTTCAAAATAATATCAGTTTTAAGGACGTGGAGGAATCTCTCGAAAAGATTAACGGGGAGACGGGAAAAAATATAGAAGAGTGGTTAGAGGACATGCAGAACATAGCAATAGTGTGCAATTGGAGTGACGTACAGCTCTTTCTTGACGATAGATAACTATTGTGCAAAACTTGCGGTAGAGTCGGAAACTGGTGTTACCAGTTGGGACAAATTGAAAATCGTTTTGAATAATGAATTCGGCGCGCGTGTGCAATTAAACGTTTTTAAGATACTTGAGACAACCAAAAAACTGAATACGGAGTCATACCTCGAATACCTATACTGAATGAAAAAGATTGCGTCCAGAGGTAAAGTTGAACCTGAACACCTGGTAAGCTATATCATAGCCGGAATCCCTGAGGATTGCTCAAGTAAGTGACTTTTATACTCATCTCATTCTTTAGAGGATTTAAAAATTAATCTAATTGGGTTCGAAAAGCTAAAAGCTGAGCAAGCAAAAGAGAAAAAAAGAAATTTAACGTGGATAGTAGCAATATCAATAGGAGGCCAATTAACACTTCCCCGCAGGGTAGGCGCTGCAATAATTGTGGCAGCAGATCACATATAGCCCAAGCCTGTCCCGATCGTGCAAAAGGCACCCGCTGCTTCAGGTGCAACCAGTTTGGGCACATTGCCCCCAACTGTCCCAATAGTTCTAGGGCACAGGGATCACAACAGAGAGTCACGCCACGTTCAGATTTTCGTATGAACCGAATCTGCTTGCCCGATATGATCGCTAAAGTTGAGATAAAACAAACTACTTACGATGCTTTGGTGGATACAGGTAGCGACATCAACCTTCTATCAGGGACGGTAAAAGATAATTTGGGAATCGTGCAGTATGATAGTCCTGGTAATGTGGTAGTTGGGTTCGGAGACCACAACCAGAAAACCCACGGAGTTGTTAATCTTGATGTAGTGGTAGAATCAGATCGCTATAATTTGGATTTTCACGTGGTACCTTACGAATGGGTAAACGCGGATATAGTCCTAGGAAAAGAGTTCTTAAAATTTGCAACAGTCATTATCAACCAAGGCCGCCTAATTTCGTCGAAAAATGTAACCCCAGAAGAAATGCTGGCTGTTTCTCATGTTAATTTGATACATCTTCCCGAAGAGCAACCAGATCGTGAGATAGATAGTTTGTGTAGTGTTACTGATAAAAACGTCCGTCAGGCTGTGGAATGCATGGTCCAATCTTACTCTCCATCAAAAGTAAGCGAATCATGTTTAAAGATGCAGATATGTTTAGAAGATGAGAAACCTGTTTTCCAGAAACCTCGCAGACTTGCTCCCAAAGAAAACGAAATTGTGCGCAACCAAGTTGATGAGTGGATAGGAGAAGGCATTATTCAGCCTAGTTCTTCAAATTATGCAAGCCCAGTTGTCTTAGCTCACAAAAAGGATGGCAGTTATCGACTATGCGTCGACTATCGAATACTAAATCAGAAGGTGATTCGAGATAGGTTTCCTTTGCCTAATATAGAAGAAGTTTTAGAGGGTTTGTACAAGGCGCGTGTGTTTAAAACATTGGATTTAAAGAATGGTTTTTTCCATGTTGATGTCGAGGAGAAGAGCATGAAATATACCTCTTTCGTCACACCCGATGGCCAATATGAATTCAGGAAAGCCCCCTTTGGCCTATGCAACTCCCCAGCTGCATTTCAACGTTTCATCAACACAATTTTCCAAGATCTAATTAAGAAGGGTGTCGTTTTGGTTTACATGGATGACGTTATTATCCCAGCCGAGTCAGTAAAGGAAAATCTTGCCAAGTTAAGAGAAGTTTTAGACTTAGCAGAAAAGCATGCATTGGTTATCAAGTGGAAAAATGCAGATTTGTACAACAAAGCGTAAATTTTCGGGGTCATCTAGTTGAGAATGGGGGTCTATACGGCCATCAGAAGAGAAGACTTTACCTGTGAAGGAGTTCCCAAGGCCTACAAATTTACACGGAGTGATGAGCTTTTTGGGATTAACAGGGTTTTTCCGCAAATTTGTTAGGGACTATGCCCTTATCGCCAAGCCTCTGTCGGACCTTACACAAAAGGATAAACCGTTTGAGTGGAAGGCACCTCAGGAGACTGCTTTTCTTAAATTCAAAGAAGTATTGTGTAATGAGCCCGTCCTGAAGCTGTTTAACCCCAACCTTATAACTCAGTTACATACCGATGCCAGTAAAGAGGGCTATGGAGCTGTGTTGCTTCAAAAACATGAGGACGAACATTTTCATCCAGTGTTTTACTTAAGCTTTAAAACAAAACCATCAGAGAAGAAATATTAGCCATCGTGACGGCGTTAAAAAACTGCGTGTTTATCTTCTGGGGTTCGATTTCGAAATATACACAGACTGTAAGGCCTTTCAACAAACCATGGCTAAGAAAACTTTGAACAGCCAAGTTGCAAACTGGGCAATGCAGATAGAAGAGTTTCAGTGTAAGATTCGCCATAGAGCTGGTAGCAGTATGAATCATGTGGATGCGTTGAGCAGATATCCGGCAGTGCTCCGAATTGAGGACGATATTCAACGCGCAGTTAAGAAGGCGCAAGCTGCAGACGAGTTTTGTCAGATGGTGATTAAAATTTAGAAAAAAGAGGCTTATGAAGACTTTGAGATGAGAAGCGGAGTGTTATGCAAGTTTAGTGATGGGGCATATCTTTTGGTTGTACCCAAAATAATGAGGCGGGAACTCATAAGCAGGTTTCACGAGCAGGGGCATTGGAGTGCTAAGAAGGTAGAAGCTAAGATTAGACAAGAATACTTCATCCCCAACCTGAGCAAACACGTTAATGTAGTGGTCAACAATTGTATTGCCTGTATTCTATCTGCTAAGAAATCGGGTAAGCAGGAAGGATTCCTTTCACCAATTGAAAAGCTTGACGTTCCGCTGTATACATTCCACTTAGACCATTTAGGTCCCCTGCCGTCTACGGCCAAAGCACATAAGTACTTGCTGTTGATTGTTGATGCTTTCACAAAATTTGTGTGGATTTACCCTACCAAGACTAGTTCTGCGGAGGAAGCTCTCAGAAAGTTACAGCAACATAGTGAAATATTTGGCAATCCTCGGGTGGTTATAACTGATACAGGAACTGCATTTACCGCCAACGTTTTTAAGACCTACTGTACAGAGCGTAGCATAGCCCAGCACTTAGTAACGACCGGTGTTCCAAGAGGAAATGGTCAAGCAGAGCGCATGAATAAAATAATAATTGAAATGTTAACGAAGCTGTCAGTGGAAAATCCCTTGAAGTGGTACTGTCACATGGGCCGTGTCCAGATGATTATAAACAGTAGCGTATCCAGGAGTACCCAAAGAACGCCTTTTGAACTTATGTTTGGAATTCCGATGTTCAACAGTGAAGATCTTGAGTTAAAGCAACAGTTTTAAGCAGAGTTGCAGAATAATTTTCAAGATGAAAGACAAGAATTGAGGCAGCAAGCGAGAGAGGCAATTCTAAGAGTGCAGCAAGAAAACAAAATTTCATTCGACAGAAAGCGTAAACGTGCAATGAAGTACCGTCTAGGCGATTTAGGGCCTTATGAAGTAGTTAAGGTGAAGCGCAATGATCGTTACGAGGTCAAGAAAGTGGGTTGTCATGAGGGCCCTAACACTACATCTTCTTCGGCAGATTATATGAAACCATGGATACGTTTTGCAGAAAGTGAAGACGAGTCGTCAAGGACCGAAGACGAGTCGCATGGTCGAGTGTAGAATCACCCTGTTTATATTGTACTTATAATCAGCCTGTTTATCGTTTTTTCGCTTACTGCTATTGAGAGAAAGAGAAGTTTTTTTTGTCAAGAAAAGAAATGTAAAAAAGAGCTATAAGAAAAGAAGTCAAGTTAAGGTCAATTGAATTGTAAAGAAGTTTTTCTAAGGAGAAGTCGATAACAAAAAGTAAAGTAAAGAAAAGAAGTGTTAAGAAATCTGAAAAGTATTAAAGAAGTTAAAAATTGAAAAGTGCGTGAGTTTAATTTATTTGGAGAAGAAGAATAATAATTTCTACATATATATATATATACATATATATATATATATATATATATATATATATATATATATATACATATATATATATATATATATATATATATATATATATATATGTATATATATATATATATCCATAATATATATATATATATATATATATATATATATATATATAAATATATGTATATTTGTATATGAATATGCATAAGTATATGTATAGCAGGGTAGTCAGAGACTATAGAGACAGGACACTTAATCGTGAAATTTACTGACGTTTAAAAAAAACACCTACATTGTACGTGAGTTTACCGCATTATGAACGGTAAAAAGGATTTCCCTCCTTTTTACCGTTCATAACTTTAAAACCTAAAGCGTAGTAGAAAATTTAAAAATGGAGTAATTTGGATAAATAAGGTTTAAATTATACAAATTTACTTATTAATATAATTAAATAACTTTTTTACATAATTTCTGCTTAATTGTATATAATATAAATTTTTATGTAAGCACAATTAATAATTTGTAGGGTTGTGTGGCATTTTCCACACCACCTGTGAGGTATGCCACTTGGAGCGGTACCGATATTTGAGGTGTTCGGTGCCCCTATAGGCCTATGTCACCGTTTACAATTTATATATGTACATGAATAGTTCGATTTGATTGTATATAGTTTTAAAACATAAATATTAAATGTGTCTAAAAAATAAGTAATAAAGAAGTATTTTCGTACAATTTATGAAATATAACAATATATGAAAATATTAATGATTACATTTAATATATAGAATATATAAAAATGAAAAGAAAATATTCAAATTATATGTGTATTATTTCCTTATGTTATGGTATAGTATCACAGTAGTGTAAATATAGGCTAAAAAGTAATTAATATATATAATATTTAATATCATCCACATTGCAAGCATTAACTTTGTGGTTTGTGCTAACTAAAAAAAATACTATAGTACTATACTACACATGTGAAATACATAAAATCTTATTTTTAAAGTTTGGTTTCGTTACCTCTCTATTAAAAAATTACAAAACAAAGTATATTCTAATTCGAATGAAAATAGTAAGCATAAGTGTGGGTCTTATTTACTAAATTGAAGCATTGTTTTTGAGTAACCGCAAATAAATTAAGTATTATTGGAGTAACAAAATGATAGCATTTCTTTTTTTTGCCATTTACAAATCATTAATTTAAATAGTGTTTGTCTGATGTAATCAGTAGACTTAGCACTGTTTTAAAACAAATAAATAAATGCGAATTTAAAATTAGTCTATCTTCTTAGGATTAACTTAAAACAGATTTCCGGATTTTAGATTTATTTATAAATATTAAAATGTATACTCCCAACATTAATATAATTAATATTTAATAATTACATTTCATTCTGTAAAATATTTTATTGTTATTCAATTCCGATTATATGCTATTTTATTATGTAGTTTTATTAGTTTATATTCATTACAAAGAAGCAACCAAATAAAAAAAAATAAGAAAAGCAGTTGAAATAAGAAATTACCTATTAAATAAGTATTAACAAATTTATGCTTTCAATATATTGAGTATAATTCCTAATATTAGTAATGATCAAAATTGTCAAATGGCAAAATATTTAAAGAAGCTGATATTGGTACTTTTTGGCGCAAAAATATGATTTTCTACCTTTACCCACTGCTTTGTTTATCATTAGTGGGAAATCTGGATTGGTTGGTTTATCATTGGTTCTGAAAAAAATCAGTCACACTACTACAGTTTTGCACATGTGTTAGTGAGCGCAAAACAAGAGTCATATCTCTGTATTCTCTGGTGTAGTGTTGCAGATGTCCCAAGAAGAAAAACACGCGGAGAGTATTTACCCCATTGACAGTATATTAAACACTTAATTCTAACGTAACAAAAATAAAATAGCATAAGAAATGGTAAAGACGAGATCGTGATATTCGTGTTGCCAATTCATATAAATACTTTTACTATTTCAACACTCCACCTCAATACGAATATCCTCTACAAACTATATACAACAATATAATTACAATTTACAAAATTCATTTTAGACCTATAATTTAGTTAGTTTACAATGTTTATCTTTAGATATATTTTTCGTCAAGATATCAGCCACCATTTTATTAGTTGAGACATACTCAAATTCAGCATGTTTTTTTTTTAGCAACTTCACGCACATAATGATATATTAAATCTATTTTAGTTGAACGAATATTTTAATACAGCTTTGTATTTGACTGCAACTTATTATTGCAACTATGTACTTACCATATGAATGCAACATTATTATAATGACAACTGTCAAAATAAACTTCCTTTTCCGTTTTGTACTTTAACATAATTAGACGCGTTTTATTTCATTTCGCTACAAATTTAATCCAGGTTCAACAGGTTATGGGCCTGTACATTATTATTTAAAGTGCAAGTTTTCTTTAAAGTATTCATCATGAGCTCCAGCAGTTTATCGTTTCCATTTGAAAAGTTGCGCGGAAGGGAGAATTTCGACGTGTGGAAGCAGCAGGCCAAAGCCTATTTGGTAATAAAAGGACTATGGAAAGTGGTGGAATGTGCCTTGGATGCAGATGTTACTACAGCTCAATAAGAGTGTGACTGCCGCGCGTCTGCAGACATTTATTTAATGGTAGATCCAAGCAATTTTGGACTTATTGTTGAAAAGAATTCGGCAAAGGAGGCATGGGACAGCTTGATGGAGGCGTATGAGGACACAGGACTAACTAGGAAGGTTGAGCTGCTAAAAAACCTTGTTCAACTAACGTTGTCGGACTTTCCTTCAATGCAGGAATATATCAACGCTATGGTGCTTACGTCTATAAAGGTGAAAACTGCAGGGCTTGCGCTGGAAGAGGAGCTCATTGCATCTTTGTTTTTGGCCGGGTTGCCAAACGATTTTAAGTCGCTGGTGTTAGCTGTGGAGAACTCAAAAAAAGTGCTAACTGTGGACTCTATTAAATCGTTGTTGTTGCAAGACACAAAATTTGACGGAAGGAGCAAAGATGAATTGGCCTTATACTCAGGTGTGGTTAACAACATACACAACAAGCAAAAAAAGAAAACGTTTCGATGTCACTATTGTAAAAATCCCGGACATTTCGCTAAAAATTGTCCTAATAAGTCAAATAGGGATAATAATCATGTTCTGATGGCAATCATATGCACAAACGTCAAAAGTGCCAACGATTGGCATATTGATTCAGGGGCCACAAATCATATGACATATTGTGACGAACACCTACAAAACAAAATGCCATTAACAAACAAGGTAATAACTATTGCTGACAATAGCAAAATAAAAGTGGCAAGTGTTGGTGAAATAAACTTTGTTAGCAGCAGCATTGGCAAAACTATTAAGGTGAAAAATGTGGAATATGTGCCGGATTTATGCACAAATCTTTTGTTGCGGGGCCAAATGGCGACAAATGGCAAAAAAATTGTTTTCCAGGACAAATACTGTAAAATATTTGATCGATGCAACAGGCTACTTGCGTCTGCGGATTTAGTTGATGGCCTGTACAAACTAAATTGCAAAGAAAGCTGTGGAAATGATGGCGGTGCGTTTGCGGCTGCAAATTACAACTTGTGGCATAGAAGACTTGGACATGTGAGTAGCAAATTGATGTCTGCGATGGGAAATGCATGTGGTGAGAATTTTAAACCTGATGCCAATGTTAAGTGTGTTGTGTGTTTTAAAGGCAAACAAGCCCGAGTGCCATTTAAAGACAGTGAAAACACAGCTGAAAGTGTTTTGGATGTTGTGCATAGTGATGTTATGGGTCCGTTCAAAGTGGCGTCATTTTCTGGTGCACTTTACATACTGACATTCGTCGATGATTATACACGGAAGGTGTTTCCAATACCAATCAAAACAAAATCTGATGTACGGGTATTCGATGAATTTGTAAAATTTAAAAACTTTGTTGAAAATCAGTGCTCTTAACATATTAAAATATTGCGGACAGACAATGGAACAGAGTACATATACAAACGTTTTGAAGGATATATTGCAAAATGTGGCATTTTACATCAAACCACAGCTCCATACACCCCTGAACAGAACGGCGTGGCAGAACGAATGAATCGCACTCTGATAGAACGCGTTCGATGTATGCTACTAGATGCTAAACTGGATCATAAATATTGGGCAGAAGCGGTAAATACGGCAGCGTATGTGTTAAATCGAATCAGAAGAAAACCAAATCTGGCAAGCCTTGAGGAACTTTGGTCCGTCAAGAAACCTGATCTGAAATGTCTACGAGTTTTTGGTTGCAGAGCGCTAGCCCATATACCAAAACAAAAACACTCAAGCAAATTGGCATCAAAATCAGTTGAGTGTATACTTGTTGGCTACAGTGATCAAAGCAAGGCATATCGCTTATCTAACCCGGTTACAAAATCAATTGTAATCAGCCGCGACGTAATTTTTCTGGAAAAAGAAACATCAATATCATTACCTGAAACAAATGTAATATCAAATTCTTCGCAAAAATCATTTAACAGCGATGCCGATTCAGAGGAGGAACCTGGAATTAATGAATCGTCATCGGGGGCCGTGGAAGAAGCTACAGCAGGTGACGAAAATGCAGGGGCGAACGGTGATGCGACTTTAACAGACGACAGCAGCTATGATGAGGCCGAAGACGCTAACGATGAAACATATGTGCTGGAGGCTTATCAGCTTAGCAAATTCACAGGTACGTATATCAGAACGTATTAATAATCAGTTGCAAAATTCCCATAATTTTTACGCGATGAGTTACATACTTAAAGATCCTGAAACAGTTGATGAAGCTTTATCCAGTGAAAGCGCCGATGAATGGAAGAGCGCTATGGAGAGTGAAATGGTTTCACACATTGCCAACGAGACTTGGCATCTCACGATGCTAACTCCTGGAAAAAAGGCCATTAAATGCAAATGGGTCTTTAAAACTAAACTCAACGCTGACGGTGAACCAACTAGACACAAGGCAAGACTAGTTGTCAAGGTGTCTAGTCAGCAAAGGGGAATATATTACGAGGAGACATTCGCACCAGTCGTACGATATACGTCACTTCGATTCCTTATGGCCTTATCTGCTAAATATGATTGGGTCATACATCAAATGGATGCTGTCACCGCTTTTTTAAATGGAAGCCTTAAGGAGGATATCTACATGTCTCAACCCGTTGGCTTCGACGATCATTCCGGAAAGGTCTGTAAGCTAAAGAAGTCAATATAAGGCTTAAAGCAATCTAGTCGAGTTTGGAATGAGAAGCTTAACTCCGTGCTGCTGACTTTTGGACTGCATAGAAGCGAAGTCGACCAATGTATCTACCATGATGGAACTGGCGACGAATTGTTAGTTGTGGCTATATATGTAGACGACGTGCTAATCTTCTGCAAACATCTCAACAAAATTAAGAAAGTAAAGGCAAGTCTGATGAAAGCGTTTAAAATGACAGACGTGGGTGAAATTACTTCTGTCCTGGGCATGCGAGTCACGCGGAGCGCTGAAGGCATCAAAATTGATCAGTCGACGTACATCGCCGATTTATTAAAACGTTTTGGCATGAACACGTGCCACCCTATATCCACACCAATGGACACAAATCAGAGGCTTACAAAGTGGAGCGAGCGGAAATGGCTAAGGTGCCATACATGCAAGCAGTGGGGTGTCTCTTATATGCTGCCCAAATCACACGGCCTGACATTTGCTTTGCAGTTAATATGCTTAGCCGGTTTTCTACTAATCCTGGCAAGGCGAACTGGACTGCACTCAAACGTGTCTTGAGGTACTTACAAGGCACTAAAGATAAATGTTTGTTTTAAAAAAAAAAACTCCGATGAAATCACTGGTTTCTGCGATGCGGACTGGGCTGGTGATATCGACAGCAGACGTTCTACCACTCAATTTCCCAACAAAGGAAATGGGAAAGAGGCCCTTTATCCACCAACTTGAATTCGCTTGCCACCTTTGTTTTAATGAATTCAATGTCTTCTTTGACCGCACTACCTATATTTAAATCATCAAGGTACACGGCAATTAGAATTAACTTGCTTTTTAACATCATTTTATATACACATGACTCCGTCTGGCGCTGATGAAACCCGATGTTCTTCACTGAGTTCCTGGTCACTGTGGAGATACGCCTTAGTGATGTCAAGATGATGTAGATGCATTTTATATGATACAGCCAAAGCTAATATTGTTCATATGGTGGCATATCTTATTACTTGTGAAAATGTCTCCATATAATTTAATCCGAACTGTTCGCTGCATCCTTTGGCGATAAGCCGCGCCTTAAATCGCTCAATTTCGTCATTTGGGTCCGTTTTGATGCTGAATACCCATTTACAGCCAATTGGCTTTTGGTTCAGTGGTAGATCGAATAACGATCGTGTGTTATTCTCAATCAGTGCAGTGTATTCTTTTTTCATTGCAAATAACCATTCTCCGCAATACGCACTATCCTTTATATCACTTACTGATTGTGGAACCTTGACATTGTCACTGTTGTTCGCCAAATTAGCACAGTTGTATTCCGTATGTGGACGCCCTGGCTTACCAGTTTCGATTAATTTTGTTCTTCCAGGCCCAATCACTTTGGCTCCTCGTCATTGCTGCGAGGTTCATTTATAGCATCGGCTACTCCATCATCAAGCTCACCTGTTATTAATGCTGGCACTGTATCATCATTATTGGCTGCATTGTTGTTCAGATTTTTCAACAACTCCGATAGTTGATTAGCTTCTTAGCCCACAAGCGAAATTTCATCAAACTTTACGCCTCCTTTGATCACTACTACTAAAATTTTCGGGATTTATCATCGACAAATGCCAAAAAATATCGCGACCCACCGATCGACTGGGTATTAAATGGTCCACGTACGTCAGTATGAACTAAATCCAATATATTGTCTGCTCTATTTTCTGATGTTTGAGGAAATGGCAGTACGCACACTTTACTTTTCATGCACAAAATGTATAAACACTTTTCTGGCATTTTAAAATTTTAAAATCACGCACAATTTCTTTGAAGCGAGTTCGCAAATATTTAATATCACATGGCCATACCTGTTAGGCCACCGAACAGATTCATCGCCGCACAAGAAATTTCGAAAAATGTACAAGTTGTTCCCTTTATATGCTTTGAAAGATATCGTGTTGTTTTTTCTATTTCTAATGATCGAACAAATGTCACCTCTGCGCCGCACTCCACGCTTTTGCTAACCGAGATAAATTTGCTTGTAAGGAAGGAACATATAAAACGTCTTTGAGAGTAAGATTACAATTCGATGTCTTAATTTTTACCTCTCCTCCCCTTCTGCGTCTACCAACTTATTTCCCGCGACACTGACTTTTTGTTTCTCCTCGCGCATTAAAACAAAAAACTCCCGATTATTACACATGTGCGACGTCGCGCCACTGTCGACGTACCAAACCGACCGATTTAGCGTGCGCTTTGTATCATTTGAACTGGACAAAAGTGTAGCTAAATATGACTGCTCTTTGCCTTTTTTTACCGCGGTGTCTCTACCGTTGTTCACGAAGTGTCCTCTCTTATTGCATTTATAGCAATTGCTGTTCTTTCTACGCCTGTTGTTATTGTAGTTGCAGTGCCTAGCTCTAGTTGATTTATTATTGTTGTGCTGTTGTGCGACATACGCTTGGTGATTACTTTCCACTGTTTCGTTGTTTTTTCCTCTGCATTCGTATTCTTCTAAGAGTTTGATCTTAAGTGCGCTGTACTCGGGCAAAGTATCCCCTGTTTCCATGGCAATAACGAAGTTTTCGTACTGCTTTGGCAAACTGGACAACAGTATAATGGCCAAAATTTCCTAGTTCAGTGCCTACTTTGGTCACTTACAATGTAGGTGTTTTTTTTAAATTTCACGTTTAAGTGTCCTGTCTCTATAGTCTCTGACTACCCTGCTATACATATACTTATGCATATTCATATACAAATATACATATACTTATACATATATATATATATATATATATATATATATATATATATATATATATATATATATATATATATATATATATATATATATATATATATATATATATATATATATACATATATAAAATATATATATGGATATCCATATACATATATAAATGCAATATACATATACTTATAAATATACTTGTACTTATACATATAAATACACATATACATATGCATATACGGGGTGGCTGATGAAAGCCGCTACCAAAAAAAAATGTAATAACTTTTTTTCTATTTAATGAATCTGGTTTTTTTTTTATTTTGCAGATTGATTGTTAGATTTATCAAAAATGGATAACTGGGACACTGAAACAAGAATTTGGATTGTCCGCCGCTCTGGATCTGCTGCCATACAAAATAAATCAAGAGTTTCGACAAGAAGCTTATCTGCTCAAATGGGTATAAGCAGACAGTCATTGCAGTCAATTATGCATAAAGATTTGGACTTATTGCCATATACAATTCAAATGGCCAACAAATTGAACGCAGGAGACTTCCCGATTCGCTTGGAATTTTGCCAGAAGATGCTTGAAATGGTGGAAGAGGACGGAAACATGATCAACTGTCTTTTTATGTCTGACGAGGCCCATTTCGATTTAAACGGCAACATAAATAAACAAAATTGTCGAATATGGAGTGCTTCCAACCCACAGATACTCCATGAGACGGAATTACATCCACTCCGTGTTACAGTGTGGTGTGCAGTTTCATCACGCTGCATTGTCGGGCCCTACTTCTTCGAAGAAAACGGTCACACCGTTACGGTTACTGGAGGCCGTTACTTGGCCATGTTGAGAGACTTTTTCTATCCAGAATTACGCCGAATGAGAATTGCTTTCAACTCAGTGTGGTTTCAGCAAGATGGTGCAACTCCTCACATAGCCCGGCCTGTTATGACAGAACTGCGATGAAAATTTCCCAATAAGCTGATATCCAGAAACTCCACATTCCGTTGGCCCCCCAGGTCGCCGGACCTTACTGCACTTGACTTTTTCTTGTGGGGTTATTGCAAATAGGAAGTCTACAAAACAAAACCAACAAATTTTAACGAACTAAAGCAATCCATTCGAGAAACAATTGCGGCTATTCCTGTCTCAACTCTCCAAGCAGTAATGAATAACTTTTTGGTAAGATGCCGCACATGCATCGACGAGCAGGGGGGGCATTTAAATTCCATTATTTTAAAAACTAATTAAGCTATATTTAATAAACTTGAATGAGCTTTAACATTAATAAAAGAAAAATGAATTCCATACACTGAAAAAAAAGTTATTTGAGTTTCAATATTCATCAGCCACCCTGTACATTTATATATACGAGGGCGGATTGATATTGAAGCTACCTAGCGCTAGATGGCAGAACAAACACAAAAACTTTTTTTTTTAGATATTGCGATCTGTCAAACGTCAGCTGTTAAAATTTCACCCAAATTCATTGATTAGTTTATTTGTTGTAGTCATTTGAAGTAAGCAACTTTTCTGTTTCTTGAAAAATGAAAAAAAGCGAATTTCGTGCAGTGATTAAACACTATTATTTGAAAGGGAAAACGGCGAAAGAGACAAAAGAAAAGCTCGATAAACATTACGGTGAGTCTGCTCCGTCAGATTACATGGTAAAATATTGGATTGCTGAATTTAAACGCGGCCGAACAAGCATTGCAACAATACCATCAAAAGGAAGGCCAAAAGAGGTGGTTACTGAAGAAAATATCAAGAAAATCCTCGATATCGTTATGAATGATCACCGAGTCAAGTTGCGTGAGATTGTTGAAATGGGAAACATATCATATGAACGTGTGTTCAACATTTTGCATGAACATTTGCATATGAAAAAGCTATCGGCAAGATGGGTGCCGCGTTGGCTCAGTGTCGCACAAAAACGAGTTCGACAGACCAGTTCACAGCGGTGTTTGGACATGATAAAGCGTAATCCTGTTGATTTTTGGCGTCGATTAATAACTGTTGTTGAAACGTGGGTCCACCACTACACACCTGAAACCAAAAATC
This sequence comes from Clusia tigrina, assembly GCA_920105625.2. Taxonomy (NCBI): domain Eukaryota; kingdom Metazoa; phylum Arthropoda; class Insecta; order Diptera; family Clusiidae; genus Clusia; species Clusia tigrina. The sequence continues at coordinate 158,523,769 of OV050030.1, read as the reverse complement.
AATCGAAACAATGGGTGGAAGCTGGTGGAAGTGCTCCGAAGAAGGCGAAGGCAGTGAAATCGGCTGGCAAGGTTATGGCCACTGTATTTTGGGATGCACACGGAATATTGCTCATCGATTATCTTGAAAAAGGATCCACAATCACAGGAAAGTATTATCGTGCATTATTGGATCAATTAATTGATGCAATCAAGGAAAAACGACCACATTTAAAGAAGCAAAAAATGCTCTTTCTTCAAGACAACGCACCGGTTCACACTGCATTAGATACGATGCTAAAATTACGTGAAATACACTTCGAATTGGTTAATCATCCACCTTATAGTCCAGATTTAGCTGCTAGTGACTTTTTCCTGTTTCCAAACTTGAAGAAATGGCTCGTAGGAAAAAGATTCATCTCAAACGAAGAAGTGATTACCGAAACTAAACCGTATTTTGAGGGTTTCCCGAAATCGTATTATTCAGATGGTATAAAAAAGTTGGATATCGTCTTACTAAGTGTGTCGAAGTAAAAGGAGACTATGTTGAGAAATGAATGGTTTTTGAAAAAAAAAATGTTTTTTTCCTACTTAGGTAGCTTCAATATCAATCCGCCCTCGTACCTATGGATATTTATATATATATATATATATATATATATATATATATATATATATATATATATATATATATATATATATATATATATATATATATATATATATATATATATATATATATATATATATATATGAGTATATATATATATATATATATATATATATATATATATATATATATATATATAAGTATGTAAATACATGTAGATATATAAATTCACACATAATTACACATATACACAACATATATCTACACATCTGAATATTCATATACATATTTATATGTATACGAATATTCTCTACAAACTGTATACAACAATATAGTTTTAATTCACAAAATTCATTTTAGACCTATAATTTCAGTTAGTTTACAATGTTTATCTTTAGATATGTTTTTCTTCAAGATATCAGCCACCATTTTCTCGAATTCAACTTGTTTTTTTTAGCTTTTAACTTCGCGTACATAATGATATTTTAAATCTTTTTTGGTTTGTTCTTGAATAATATACATGATTTTTAAGTAGAGATTGAGAACTTAAATTATCGCCTTTTACTGGAAGGCATGTCTCAATCATGGAATCCAAGCTCTGTTAATAATTGTTTTAAATAAACAGCTTCTTTAACGCTCGTACACAATGCCACGTACTCTGCTTCTGTTGTACTCAAAATGCTCTGTTTCTTCGATTCCCATGCCACGGATCCGCCACTCATCATGAAAACAGCCAGAATAGGTTTCTCCGCACCGCTCAGTTTCCCAACCAAGGAAATGGGAAAAAGGCCCTTTATCCACCAACTTGAATTCGCTTGCCACCTTTGTTTTAATGAATTCAATGTCTGCTTTGACCGCGCTACCTATAATTAAATCACCAACGTACACGGCTATTAGAATTAACTTGCCTTTTAACATCATTTTATACACACATGACTCCGTCTGGCACTGATGAAACCCGATGTTCTTTAGTACACCATACAGTTTTGAGTTCCATTCACGCCCCGATTGCTTTAGCCCATATATTGCCTTCTTTAATCTGAGCACACGATGCGGATATTTTTCGCTTATGAAGCATTCTGGTTGCTGCATATAACATTCATCAGATAAGTCACTGTGGAGATACGCCTTAGTGATGTCAAGATGATGTAGATGCATTTTATATGATACAGCCAAAGCTAATATTGTTCGTATGGTGGCATATCTTATTACTGGTGAAAATGTCTCTATATAATTTAATCCGAACTGTTCGCTGCATCCTTTGGCGATAAGTCGCGCCTTAAATCGCTCAATTTCGCCATTTGGTTCCGTTTTGATGCTGAATACCCATTTACAGCCAATTGGCTTTTGGTTCAGTGGTAGATCGAATAACGCCCGTGTGTTATTCTCAATCAGTGCAGTATATTCTTTTTGCATTGCAGATAACCATTCTCCGCAATACGTACTATCCTTTATATCACTTACTGATTATGGAACCTTGACATTGTCACTGTTATTCGCCAATTTAGCCCAGTTATATATACAGTATATATATATATATATTGTAGTGTATCATGAAAGTCATGCATACCATACGAATGCCTGCGATCACTAAGAGAACTAAATTCACCAAAGAAATATGTAGTGCACGCGCAGAATGATCACACACACACTCTCTCCACACTTTCAAACCTTTCCTCTATCCCAAAGCAATGCACTCAAAATAGGTCATGTGCAATTTGAACCTCAAAGGTTTGCAGTAGGCAGGAATTGCACATTCATATTTTTTTGCTTACATATGTTGCATATGTGAATTTGATGACACATGGGATATTGGAAATATGGAATGGAAATTGAACTTGGTTCAAACTAATTTGTAAAGTTTAAATAGGTATAAAAGAGCGTAGATTTAAGAATAAAGATTCAGTTCAGAAACACAACTCAAAATTGTTTGAACTCTAAGGAGCAGACTTAAGTCGCTTCAATAACTAAACATTTGGCTGCCTTAAGGCGCCGAGAACCATGTGCGGAAGCTCTCGCACAGTACAAATTATTACTTGAGCCCAGCATCTTCGTAGGGAAAAATTAACACTTATTACATGGCGATCCTGCCACACCGATCCTGATTTTTCTGACCAGACACTGATCCGTTGATTAAAAACTTGTTTATCCAGCAACATCGTTACTGAAAGAGTAAATCCAGTAGTTATCACGCATCCACCCAGCAGTTTACACCAGCACACCAGGGATGAACGAAACGGAATTTCATTCCCTATTTAACAAAATCTACTGCAGGGCAGCCAAGCATTTGGAAACCGTGAAACAAAAGAACTCAGCAGTCACAGAAACACTGTACCCACTGGGAAGTACAGTACCGGCAACACAATTGCTAAACATATATTATAAGCAAGCAGCCGCCGTCGAAGAAGAACACGTACCACAGCCACAGCCAGGGACAAAGAGAAGCAACACCATTTACATACAATCAAACTCATCAGCAGGCCCAAAACCGATCACCATAGACGAATACAGAGCGCGCCAACAGAAGTATTCTAAGCTACAACAAGAAACAAACAAGAGCAAAGATACGAAGCCACGTAAAAGAGGGAAAAGAGGTGGCAAAAGGGTCCAAAATAGGACTCAAATAAAAACCCCACGAATACAACTTGGCACAAACAACTGAAAGCAAGAAGAACTTGAAAGTAAACAAAACTAAGATTCGTTTAGATGGACGACGCACAAATAACATTAAGACAACAGCAACCACCAACCGACATAGAGAAGATCAAATTCATGCCAATGCAGTGGAAAGCCATAGGAATTAATGGAACCCCAACAGCCGCAGACTGGGATGACGGCGCAATAAGGACCATGGAAACAATGATGATGATACAGAAATACTGCCCATTCTAGAGCAAATATAAATAAATTATTTCATTATTTCCAATAGATTAGAGCAAATATAAATAAGTTAGTTCATTATTTCTAATAAATTAATCCTCAAATATACATACTATAGAATTATAGTTTAAACTATTGATATTAAAAATGGGAAGTACAAAATCGAAAATAGAAAACCATAGCGGAGATCGAAAGGTAACCATTTTAAACACTCAAAGCCAACACTCAGATACCCTAGAAGTTCATTACGTGAAGTTATTAATAATTATAGTCATAGTTTAGGAATAACATTGTAACATACGAGTATGTATAGGGACTACAAAAGGAAACAAACTGTAAAAGCAGCAAAGTCCATATTTGACTTAAGAGAGATTGCGTCTAGGAAATAAACTATGCCTCATTTCGTTAGAAAAAATTGAACAGATTATAGGCATTCTAAAGAAAAACCCAAATAGAATTAACACAGAGAAGTATATAAAAGAGTCAGAATTAACACTCAGTTCTCAGACTGCACATTTTGAATTAGAGCTCAATGAAGCGCCCAGTTTGGAAAGGCACACATACATATCTAGGTTTAATACATTAAGCGACTACATAAAGAAAATAATTAGCAGTAAGCATTTTCAAAAAGAAGAAAAGATAGGAACAATACAGATAACCACGGAACAATCATCAGAGTTCGCTATGACGTCATTTAACGTAATTGATTGCCTGAAGGCTATACCTGAATTCTCTGGCAAGCCCGAAGACTTGTCCAAATTTATAAACCTAGTGGAGATTATGAAGACCACTGTACCAACAACCATTGAGAACATATTTTTCACACTAGTGTTTAATACCAAACTCCTGACAGAATCAAAAACAACTTAGAACTAGCGGGAACAGACAATACGACAACACTAATTGCTGAATTAAAAAATTTACTGAAGCCGACAAAGACGACAAATTCAATATTAGACGATATTTCGAAACTGAGACAGGGTAGTAGGACAATTTCTAGTTATGCAGAACAGATAGAGGAACTCATTTGTACTCTAAACAAATTACAAACTACAGACACCTCTGCAGAAGTCATGAAAGCAATAATAACTAATAACGACACAATAGCATTCAATTCGTTCAAAAACGGTCTCACCAATATGTCAACCGTCCAAACAATTACAGCCAGCCGCAGCAAGCAATTTAAAGAAGCGGTACAAATAGCTGACGAGTTTGAAAAACCGAACGAAACACGCATTTTGTCGTATAGAAGTAACAATACTCGCGAACAAAAACAGTACAACAATATGCCTCAGCAAAACAGATACCGCAGCAATAATTTTAGTGTCAATAACCAACGAAGTCATTACCCTAAAACCAACGTCAGAAATTACTACAATAACAACAGGCAACAAAATTCTAATAACACTGCTTACCGACGTAATTGGAGAAACAACAACAACACAAACCACTACAGCAATCAACGTACCAATCAATAACCATACAGAAACAACAACTACAACAACCAACGCACTGACCAGCAAGCACACAGGAACAACAACAATAACAGAAGAAACTCCGGTCGGAATAGAATAATGTATATAGAAACTACTACACAAGACACGGCTGATTGCATAAATCAGCAGGGAAACGACTACCTCCTCTCCTGCTAGACGCACAAAATAATATTAGTGGGGGGGGGGGGGGGGTAAATAGCAAGAAAGTACCCAAAATAGCATACACTATAAACACAGACAGACATATAGGACGCTTTGTCAAAATAATATACAAGAACACATACATACATTTTTTAGTAGATACTGTAGCAGAAATTTCACTGCTAAAAATTGGTACTCGACGAAGATATTTTCAGCCAACATTATTGTCCATTAATAGGGATTTCAAAGAAAATGTTTACACTTTAGGCACATCAGAATTCTCATTAAAATTCAGCAAGAAAACTTTAAACACACATTGCAAATTGTAGAAGATAATTTTCCAGTCAAAGCCGATTTCAGGAGATGATTTTCTCTTAAAATTCGGCGGAAAGATAGACTACAAAACACTCACGTTACAATTCATACTCAATAATACGTTATTAGTGCTTGATTTAGCAACCAAAGTATTTTGTATCACCATACCACCAAGATGCGAGGTAATACACCCAATAAATGCGAACATAGCTGAAGACATGCTTGTATGCAACAATGAAATATAAGCAGGAGTATACATAAGCAATATTATAATTCCAGCTAAAGGCATACAACACATACGCATTTTGAACACAACACAAGACACCATAGAGTTAAACAAGCTAAAAATAGAATGCAAACCCATAAAAATTTATTAAATAGTAAACAGCATACAGAACAATAGCACAAAAAGATGGAACCAAATACAACCACTGCTACAATTTGACAAGCAAGACATTTTTGCATAGGAGAGTATTGAGAAATTGTGTGAAGAATACACAGATATTTTCCACTAAGATGACGATGTCCTGACAGTCAATAATTTTTATGAGCAACATTTAGAGGCAACAGATAAAAAACATACCGTTTGCCACACACACAAATGAAAAATATTAATGAGAAAGTAAAGAATCTGCTGAAACAACAGATAATTGAACATTCAACTAGTGCTTATAACTCACCACTACTTGTTGTACCGAAAAAGGGTTCCGACGATTCCAAACAGTGGAGATTAGTAGTAGACTACCGTCAATTGCATAAAAAGTTGGTTGATGATAAATTCCCAATCACAGGACTAGAAGACGTACTGGACAAAATAGGCAGGTTCAAATACTTTACAACCCTAGACATGACTAGCTCCTTCTATCAAATCCCTCTAGATTACGAGTCAAGACATCTAACAGCATTTTTAACTGCTGACGGTCACTATAAGTGCAAAAGACTTCTGTAATGCGCGTAATATATGGGCGCGAGTATTTTTATATATGTGTATATATGTAGATATCAAATATACGTATATAAGTCAGATTGTTACTCGGCAAGACGCCATTGAGTAAAATTCTAATAGTGAGCCGAAGAAAGGCTGAAAGCAATAAAAATGCAAATGTTTGAGTTGCCAGTTGGAAACTGATTTGCTTAATTCCCGAGCAGGGTTTTTATATAATTTATTTGAGTTACAAACTCGATAACAAATCTCGATTACTTTAATTGTTTATTTCTAATCCCTTTCGCTTAAGTCTAACTCAAATTCCACTCAAATGTAAAACAAACTAATTCACCAATGACCGCACGCCAGGATTCTAATTACGTTGCACATGTCAAGTGTCATAGTGTTGCAGTGCAGCGGATGGGTGTGTCTTATGTATTGGTATGGTTTGGATGTGTAGAGTTTGCGTAGGTAGTCTTTGTGCTACACTATGTTTTGCGCAATAGTGCACATGCACTACACCCTCACCCTTTAAGAAAAAATGTACAGTTGTTTGAAAGAGAAAAAAACAACTTTAAATTGTTATGTGTTTGTGTGTGGTGTGTGTTGTGTGTGGAAACGAGTTCTTACTTATTTGATTCTAATTTTTACTTATTGGATTTAATGTAATACTAAGTTGTACTTATGCGCTAGTATTTATTATTATTATTAACAGGCTAAAAGAACACCTCGACCTAAAAGATCTGCAGCCTCGTACCCAACTAAAACAGTCCTAGACTGTTTATAAATCTCGTAACTGCTGTGGGCTTAACTTTAACTAGGTGATTTGGAGATATGAACCCACTGCCTAGGTAATTATGCCTCCGTCTTGCCACCGTTGGGCAAGTGCATAGAATGTGTGTGGAATCGTCTTCTACCACGCCTATTTTCTTCAAATGGTAATTTAGTCTACAGTGTCCTGTTAAAAGTTCAGTGTAGAGTTTCATGTCATTTCTGCTGAGGTTTAAAGAAGCATCTTCCCTGATGTGTTCAGGATCAATGAGTAGTCTCGACTGCCGCATGCCTTTTTGGGCTATCCAGTAGTTTAACAGACCTCGTTTTTCCTGTTCGCACAACAAGTTATTTGTGAAGCTACTGTTTACCCCACAGAAGGGTTCTGTGCCTATAAAGGCAGTTTCTGCACCTCTTTTTGCGAAAGAATCTGCCATTTCGTTGCCCTCATGTCCCTCGTATCCCGGTATCTACATTAGCGTAACAGAGTTTCTCGCTGCTAGGGTATTGAGAAGTTTACAGCATTCCCAGACCAGCTTTGATTGGAATGAGAAGTTTATTAATGATTTTAGAGCTGCCTGGCTATCTGAGAGTATGCATATTTTGGTGTTGCGTGTACCCCTTCGTAAACATTCTCTAGCACATAACTCTAAAGCGTGGACCTCCGCCTGAAACATGGAAGCTGTTTTTCCCATTGCAATTGCTTTTTGGAAATTTGGCCCTACAATTCCAGCTCCTGCACTGCCATATTCCATTTTGGACCCATCTGTATACCACAACTGTGAGTCCTGTTTTATTATTAGTTCCTTGTTTCTCCAAGCTGAACGGTCACTGATGACCACTTTGAAATGCTTTGAGAAGTCTAATTTTCTGTCCATTTTGTCGAAGACCATGAGGCACGGAGAATTCCAGACAGTGTCCAGAATCTTTGCGTGCCCCGAAAGGTTGCCTTCTTTAAGATAGGCTAGATTAGGTAGCCTTAGGGCCGCGCTGGCCGCCATTCTTTTAACTACAAGGTGTAGAGGAGTCAGTCCAGTGATCACTCCCAAAGCAAGTGTGTGGAACGTTCTCATTGCTCCCGTCACACTCAAACAGGCTATACGGTGAATCTTGTTAAGAGTCATATGAGCTTTTGTTTGGTTTACTTTTGGCCACCATACCAATGATGCGTATGTAATCATTGGTACTATTATTGTTTTATATGACCGCGCCATCATTTTTAGCCGTAATCCCCATGTTTTACCGTACAACCTCTGGCAAGCATAGGTTGCTCTTAAGGCTTTACTAGTTATGTATGATAAGTAGTTTTTCCAAGTTACGGTTTTGTCTAGGATTACTCCCAGATATTTAATTTCATTGGACATTGTTAAGTTTGTGGACCTGAACTTCGTATCCGAGGTCATTGAGAGTTTGTAAGAGTGTCGATAACCAATAACCATAGGAGTGGCGATAGGACGCCCCCATGGGGACATCCTTTGGTTGACATGACAATTAGCTTTGCTGTCCCTGTTTCAAAGATTGTTGTTCTGTTTTCAGCATATTGAGATCCCATGTTATGATCAGTCTTTGTATACCTTTCCTGTTCATCTCCTCATCAATTGATCTGAAACTAGTATTGTCAAAAGCCCCCTTCATGTCAACCGATGTACAGAGAGCTATTTCTTTACCCTCAAACGCCTTTTCAATTTTGCTCTTTAAGCTATGTATGGCTGTCTCAGTCGATTTGCCTGACTGGTAAGCGTATTGTTCAATATGAAGAGGAGAATCTTTAAGATAAGTTTCCCTGATATATTGGTCCAGAATTTTTTCAATAATTTTTAGCAGGAATGACGTTAGGCTAATGGCCGATAGGCTTTTGGCGTGTGGTCCGCCCTTTTGGCTGCTTTCGGTATGAGAGCCACCCTAGCCTTCGTCCAAGGTTTAGGCACTGTGCCTAGTTCCAGGCTTATCCTGAAAATGTTTGTTAGCACAGGTGCTAATACATCAATACCTTACCGAAGTAGGCACGGTTGTATATTATCGACACCTGGGGATTTGAATGGTCTAAAAGTGGAGATAGCCCATTTGGTTTTATTGACGGTGAAGATTCTGCGAGCCAGTGAGAGTTCCCTCCGTGTAGGCATCAAGAAACGAGTATTCTCGATGATTTCACTATCCTCTCCGCTAGTGGCACAGCCTGGAAAGTGAGTGTCCAACATAAGCTGTCCCGTCTCTTCCAGGTTCTCCGTAAAATTTCCGTCAGGCTTCTTGAGTGTAGAAAGGCCGTTTGAGTGATCTTTATTGAGTGATTTCTGGAGTCGGGTAGCTGCTGGGAGGGTTTCAATCTCCTCACAGTACTTTTTCCATGAGTCTCTCTTAGATCTTCTCAACTCATTATTATAGGCCGTTAAGGCACTTCTATAAAATGCCCAGTCACCATTAGACTTGGCACTATTAAAGAGTTGACGGGCTTGCAACTACTTTCAAAAGCCTCGATTATTATATTATTTAATTTGTTAACTTCAAGATCTAGTTCCTGAGAGTTTCTTATTTTTTCACTAAGGCACGCAATATTTTGCTCTAAGTAAAAGTTATATATCGACCAGTTGGTCTTCCTAACATTTCTCATTTCGAAGGTGCCTCCAATCTCCCATGTTGTTTGTCGTAAAAAAATCAAGAAGTGACTCCCTCGCCCGTTCGTGTCCGTGCTTCCCCATACCGTGTGGGTCGCGTTTGCGTCGTAGCACACCACCCACTGTAGACTGCGAGTGCGACAGTACTCCGTAAGCTGCTGGAGCTCGCGCGATACCGCGTCCTCTGTGTCGCCAGGTAAATACATGGAGGCCAGGACTACCGTTCTCCTCCCTTTGGTACTAAGCACTTCTGTCTGTACTGCCACCAGATCGCGTTGTAGAAGCTCTGAAATTGGGAGGAATTTAATGTTTTTGTTGATCATCATCGCTGCCCTCGGTCGGTCAACATTATTATCATAGATCAACTTACATGTTTTTGTCTGCAGACCATTTATGCGCCCATTTGTGGCCCATGGTTCTTGAATGGCTACGAAGTCCAGACACTGGTGTTCCACCAAGGCACTGAGCCTGTAAGAGGCTGCTATAGCCCTGTGGAGATTTATTTGGAGACAGTGAAGCTGCTTCCAAGAGTTTTGCGTTCGTGATGGGGCCTGGGACATTATTTCCCAGACCGATCCTTGCCGATCTTACCACCCTTTGTGCTCCGCAAAGTTTCCGCAGCCTCGCTGCAACAGATGTTGTTGGTTGCTCTTCAACACCAACAGCAGCTTTGCCCTGTTCCCCTTTAGTCTAGGTCGGAGCTGGGCACTGCCAAAGCCATAGTAGACCTTGTTACCCAGTGTCTCAACCCTTTCAGACGAGATGGGGTCCAGAGCAATTGCCAGCTCGACCTGGTCACCTTTTTGTAGGCGATGGAACACCCGCCACTCGCTGACACTAATTCCCAAATTCTGCGACTCCACTTGCCCTAAAATTCGGTCATTTTGCCAAGACACCGAGCCGCGAAAGTAGCCAACGAAGATCTTGGCCTTTGGCACTTTTGCCTCGTCCACCACCTTCAACTCAGCCCCTCCCATGGCTTCATGGCTGGTATGCTTTCTTCAGCCCAAGCTACGGTTTCGTCGTCCAGACAGTTGATCGTCAACCATCCAGGCTTGAAACTACAGCCTGCAAAGTGTGGCTTCACTGGGCCCGGCTTCACTGGGCCCCCACGAGTCTCGAACATCTTGTCAAGAATACACCGTTGTACCTTCCCAATTTCTTCAGTGGACCATATGCCCTCCGGGAAATTGCTAGCTATATTTGGAGCAGACTGTCTCCGCTAGAGTAGGCTTTGAGCAGGGAACCCCCAAGGAGGCGCCCTGCACGCCATGTCTTTCAGAGACACTCGCCACCTTCTTTCTGGGACCAGGTTCGCACCCAAGTAAGGTCTGCACCTCCTTTATCTCACCACACACCGGCGGTTTTGTTGCCCTCTTGTGCAAACCGCTTTGTCGGCCTGGAGTTCGATGTCGGCGTGGAGCCATCTGAAGGGGATCTTTTAGGGGTCGTAGGGGTAGACACGTTGGCTGGATTTTCCGCCAAGGACCGAGCTGTTTCCAGCGATATGCCGCTGGCAAGCAAAGCCTTAAAACGTTTACGTCCAGCGCCGGACAGCTTCACCCTAAGTTTTGGTGTCTTCTCTGGAGCAGGTTCAAGAAGATTTCTCTCCTGTTCCCAGGAGATAGACACCCCAGCCGATTCCTGGCTAAGTGGGATGTCCATCTCATCCGGCCTGTCGGGTAAGGGACCGGGTGCCCCCCAACAGGTCGTGCTCCATGCTTTCATTGTCGATGGGACCAGATGCCCCCTCGGCCAATGATGGCTGTTGGCTCATTGTAGCCACACAATGCACGTTTGAAGGTGTGCAGTCCATTTTTGTTTCATATACGCTTAAGTTTTCCATATATTTTTCTTTAATTTTCTTTTGCGTTTTGGGCGCCCCCGTGGTAAGGCTAATTAAAACCGTAGGTTCGCCGGACCTCGTACGGAGTTCGCTATTAAGCTTGACTCTACCCCGTCAAGCAAGCTCACTGGCATCGCTGTTCCACCGTCAATTTAGGGTGTTTTTTTTTTGGTCAATAGGTCTGGTGAACCCTTCCCCAGGGAGTTTTCTCTCTCCCCCGCCCGGCAATCGGCGACCCAAGTCCAGCAGAGACATGACTGTTCTGAATGTGGGCCATTGGTCTGTAAAGGAATTGCCACACTTCCCCGAAAGGCTGACCAATTGTTAGTGTCTAGGCGATCCGGCGGTCTCAGTGAGACGTTCGATAATTGGCCAGTACGACTACAAACTAGCCTTAACGACTGAGCAGGAATCGTAGAAAACTACTTTCAACCTGTGCGTTGAAGGTAGTTCTTAGTTTACGTAACTGGACCATGTCCCAGTCTTTCATGTGCCATGTTCCAGCACACAGTAAGCCCCTACACCGCAAGAAGGTGACTATCCAGCGTAGGAGTATGCGCTAGTATTGTAATATGAATAAAATTTACATTTTCAATAACTATAAATTAGCAATTTCTTATAAAAGTAGTTTAATAATATTATATATACTCGTATATTTTTATTTATATATATTTTTATTCATACATTGGTTTTTTATTTTCTATTTTTGTATTCTCATATCAGAACATTGCATCGTTTTAGCATATTTTTATGCATTTACTTCTCCATGCTGTTTATTAATATAAATGAATTTACTCCTTCTGGTTTTGAAATTCTATACGGACCATGGTATGGATTTTGAGACTTTTTACGATTACCTAATTTTACTAATACTAGGTCTCCTATGGTTGCATTAAGTGCATTTTCATTTGTTTTGCTTTGAATGCTTCTTTTCTTGTTCACAACTTCGGTCAGTTCCCTTGCTTTGTTTATTGACGTTCTCATTCTCAACTTCGGTTCATTCGCATAATTTTCAATATCATAAATTGGTACTTTTGTTTCAATTATGTCGCTTGGTAAGTGTGGCAGTTTACCAAACACAAGCTCATATCGTAAGTAACCAGTATCGACATGCGGTGTCGTATTATAAGCAAAAGTGTAAAATGATATCCATTTGTCCCACTCATTATCGTTTGCGAACGTGAACATGAATTCATTAAGAGTGCGGTGATTGCGCTCAACTGAACCCAGTGATTCATGATGATAAGGGGTTGAAAATATTTGATTCATTTTTAGATTTTTACATACATTTTTCTTTAGTTCGTTTACGAACTCTGTACCCTTGTCTGATTTCAAATGTTGGCTACAGTGTCGGCATCTTTGGTTTCCATGGGGTGCGCTATAACAAATTTTGTCAATTCGCACTGCGCTGTTAAAATATATCTGTACCCCCAAATGCTACAGTTTCAAAACTAGTCGGCGGAGTGTCTGTAATAACCATTTGTTCTTTAGTATGTCGCATTTGTTTATTCTTAGCATAATTTGTGATAAAATTTTTCACCATTTTTCCCATATTCTTCCAAACGTATTTTTGGTTCAATTTTGAAACGGTTTTTCTTACACCAAAATGCCCTCCGTAAGGCGAATCGTGATATTCTGCGATTAGTTTATAAATAATTACGTTATCTACTATTCTGTAGGGACTTCTATATATCAATATATTCACCTTTGAGCTTTCATTATTTTCTTTATTCTTCAGTTGCAACTTATTATATGCTTCTTTAATTTTTTCCTTCCGTACATACGTAAATATATCATCTTTCTCATCTAGCGCTAGTTTTTTAATATTTGACTTGTTTATTCTTGATAGTAGTTTTTCCAATAGCAAACCCGGGTTCGATTGAGTATCACTGCTTATCACAAGTATATCATCTTTATTTATTTTATTATGGGTACCCTTCTTATTGCACATAAATACAAATTTCAATTTTCTTACATTCCTGACGTGAGATATGGACGTGCAGTCCCAAATGTGAAGTTTATCAGACTTCGAATGAGAGGTACATTTCTCCTGATTTATATCTGTGCTCTTTTGAGCAGGCATGTCCCTCGTAATTACTAATGCTTTGTTAACGGATTCATCGTGTTCTTTCGGGAAAATTGATTTTAGTATCTCAGAATCGATTTTAATTATTGACAGTGCATCCGCATTGGTGTTTATTTTTCCCTTTTTATATACAATGTCGAAATCATAGTCGGACCAATCTAACCTTATTCTGGTTAACTTGGAGGATTTGTTTTTATGTGTAAACAATGCGACTAACGGTCTGTGGTCTGTCACCACTGTGAATTTCCGTCCATAGAGGTAAGGGTTGAAAAATGTATGCTGTGAGAAATTTGTCAAAGTTGTGTGAATTTATGATATAGATTTAATGCTTTTATATCATTCCAATAAGTTATTTAATTTAATTATTATTATCATTATTTATGTTTTTTTTTTTTTCTTTAAACTATAATGACCAACATAGTATTATAATTTGTACAACTACAAACTATTTAATGTTGCAAATGTATGTAATTAGTTTTGGCTTAACTAGTAACTTATATATAATTGGTTAAGAATTCATTGTATCTCTATTGAGTACGCTTGCTGGCGCCTCCAGTTGTTAACTGCGACTCTGATTCTTCGAAATCTGTTTGTATGAAAATCCATCTCGTATGTGCTGTTTCATTAGCTTGCATATATGGTGGAGGTGGAGGACATACGTCCTCATCATCGTCCAGATCGGCGTCATCGTGGTCTGCACCGTCTACTGTTTTGTGGCCAAATCTTTCATCTGAAGCCGAAGGAAAATGATATTCTTTAATGCATTTGGGTACGTGCATTTTGCCGTTGCTTCTTTGATGTTTGCCATCATATACTAATTTGGAAAAATTCAAAAGATTTTCAGACTTGGCAGGAAATCAGAAAATCTACCGGAACGTGTTTGGCAGGAATGTGCGCGAGTATATGTAAATATCAAATATACGTATATAAGTCAGAGTGTTACTCGGCAAGACGCCATTGAGTAAAATTCTAATAGTGAAAGGCTGAAAGCAATAAAAATGCAAATGTTTCAGTTGCCAGTTGGAAACTGATTTGTTTAATTCCCGAGCAGGGTTTTTATATAATTTATTTGAGTTACAAACTCGATAACAAATCTCGATTATTTTAATTGTTTATTTCTAATCCCTTTCGCTTAAGTCTAACTCAAATTCCACTCAAATGTAAAACAAACTAATTCACCAATGACCGCACGCCAGGATTCTAATTACGTTGCACATGTCAAGTGTGATAGTGTTGCAGTGCAGCGGATGGGTCTGTCTTATGTATTGGTATGGTTTGGATGTGTAGAGTTTGCGTAGGTAGTCTTTGTGCTACACTACGTTTATGCGCAATAGTGAACATGCACTAAACCCTCCCCCTTTAAGAAAAAATTTACAGTTGTTTGAAAGAGAAAAAAACAACTTTAAATTTTTATGTGTTTGTGTGTGGTGGAAACGAGTTCTTACTTATTTGATTCTAACTTTTACTTATTGGATTTAATGTAATACTAAGTTGTTACTTATTAGATTCGTATTTAGTATATATATTTTTATATGAGAAATAATTTCTCTTATGCGCTAGCATTGTAATATGAATAAAATTTACATTTTCAATAACTATAAATTAGCAATTTCTTATAATGGTTGGTTGGTTGGTTTCAGTGGCTGATCCAAGTCGGTCCTCACATGGATCACAATTATCGCCTTAGCGACGTGTTGATACCACAACCTCTCCTAACGCCGGAGAAAACGATGGGTTGTTCACTAAACATACTTTGTGGAGTTTAGGTACCTTAAAAGATCTTTCGGTTTTACACCCGAGAGATCGGATAAACTCGCTAGGAAATAGTTTCCTAGTGTTCTATTTCTTGCGGCCGCCAGAGCCGGGCATTCGCAAAGAAAATGGATAAGGGTTTCCTTCTCTTCTGAATTTCCACAACTTCTACAATAGGTATTGTACGGTCTCTGTAATTTCTCTGCATGAGTATCCACGAGCCAGTGATCCGTAAAGGCCGCCATGAGGCGGCTGGTGTCCCTGCGGTCCTTGTTTATGAGATCCCTAGATCTCGCTGTGTTAAAGACTGGCCAGGTCGCCCGGGATGTAGTACATGTTGTAAGTGTCCTCTATCTATTTCCCGCTATGGTAAGACAGTGCATGTAGATGCCCCTCTTAATCGCACTCATGGAAACAGGTACTAGTTCCACATGGGTTAGATCGAGAGAGGCTCCTCTGCGTGCCAATTCATCATCATTTCCATCTATATTCCTGTGTGCGGGGACCCAGATGATTGTGATGTCAGCATGGTGACCTAGCGCCCTAAGTTCCTCCCTGCACTATCTGACCAGTTTGGAGTTGATGGTGTTTGATTGTAGGGCTATTATGGCAGCCTGGCTGTCCACAAAAATAGCAACCGTGCTCCTCTGCCCTTCTCTAATGTGGTGGGTGATCTGTCGACATGCCTCTCTGATCGCGAGTACTTCCGCCTGAAAAACTGTAGCTGTATCGGTTAGCGCGTTTACAGTAGTTAATGTTAGCGTGCGGAGAAAAGACCCCCGCCCCCATGCCCAAATCCATTTTTGACCCGTCCGTATAAATGGGTATATCGTACTCCATTTGGAGTTTCCTTTTCGACCACAATTTCCTTGAGGGAAATCTAACCTTGAAGTCCTTTTTGAAGTCCAGTTGTGGTACTATGTAATCTGTCGTCATTTGTGTTAATTCCCTCGGCACTGTGTATAGCACCTTACCATGACCGTACGTTCGCTCAGACCAGCAGTTTGTCGCTTTTAACCTTAGCGCACTGTTGCAGGCTACGTTCTTAATGTGCAGGTCGATAGGGAGGATGTGTAGCAATACGTTGAGTGCCTCCGCTGGACATGTTCTCAGGCTCCCTACAATGCCAGCGGGAGCTGTTCTTTGAACTCTACTAAGTCTCTGAACGTTATAGCCCTTGTCTAGAGCTGGCCACCTGACTATTGAACCGTAAGTTAGTATTGGACGCACGATTGCTTCGTACATCCAGTGAGTGATATGGGGGCGTAGTCCCCATTTTTTCCCAAACATTTTCTTGCATGCGTAGAAAGCTACGTGGGCTTTCCTGACCCGTAACTCTATATCGGTTCTCCAATTTAGCTTGGGGTCCAGGATAACTCCTAAGTACTTCGCTTTCTCCGCTAGCTTTAGCTGTTGTCCGTTAAGTGTCGGAAGCTTGAAGATCGGAATCTTGGTCTTGTTAGTGAAAAGTATCAGTTCTGTCTTTTCTGGATTCACACTTAGTCCACATCCTGTGGCCCAGGAATTCAGTTTGTCCAGCCCCTTTTGCATAATATCACTTATTACACAGGGGAACATGCCTGATACAGCTATCACTACATCGTCCGCGTATGCTACCGTCTTAACCCCCATTGAATCTAGTATGCCGAGGATGTTGTCAATTACCAATAGCCACAATAAGGGTGAAATCACTCCACCTTGTGGTGTTCCTCTACTGACGTGTTTGACGGGAACCGTGTTACCCAGCTCAGACTTAATGACCCTAGTCCTAAGCATTGTAACTATCCACTCCCTAAGAACTTCCTCGACCCCTACCCTGGTGAGAGAGTCCAGAATTGTTTTGTTACTAACGTTGTTAAAAGCCCCCCCTATGTCCAGAAAGGCCGCCAACGTGTACTGCTTATGGTGGATTGTCTTTTCTACTGATCGAATTACCTCATGTAAAGCTGTTTCCGTAGATTTACCCCTGAGATATGCGTGTTGCGACTTCGAGAGGGGAAACTGATCCACTGTATGCCTAAGGTGGATTTCCAGAGCCCTCTCCATTGTTTTAAGAAGAAACGACGTAAGACTAATGGGTCTAAAATCTTTTGCCGACTCATGCTCAATCTTCCCCGCTTTTGGGATGAGAACTACCTTTACCTTCCTCCAACTGAGGGGGATATAGTTGAAGCGTATACATGCCTTATATATCCCCTTCAGCCATGGGATCACCACAACCTGTAACCTTTGCAGCATGATTGGGAAAATCCAATCCAAGCCCGGCGATTTGTAAGGCGAGAAACAGTTTATAGAGTGTTTGATTTTTTCGTCCGTGAATATCAGGTCACAAACCGGTGGCATCTGATACATGTGGCACTGAGAAACATGCGCGGTATCTTTACAGTCTGGGAAGTGTGTTTGAAGTAAGAAATCAAGTGTTTCAGAAGATGTTTCCGTCCATGCACCATCCGTCTTTCTAAGGAAAGAGCGGCTGGTGTGTTCCTTGGACAGTATCTTGCTGAGTCTTGCTGAAGCAGAGGTTGCCTCAATTGATTCACAAAATTCTCTCCAGCCACTTTTCTTGGCTTCCCTGATAGATTTTTTGTGAACTTTGAGACTCCCTTTATATCGTGCCCAATCTTCGTCCCTATAACATTTGTTGAACAGTTTCCTGGATCTCTTCCTGAGATCCGATAATTTTTTGGACCACCATGGTGGAAGAGTTTTTCTACTCCTAGTGACGGAACAAGCGCACTTGTAAGCTATATTAAGAGCTTTCTCAAGATTCCCCACTTTTTTGTCTATCGTCTCAGTAGATTCAAATTTCATTGTGTTAGAAATTTTAAGTTTTGAGCTAGCTACCCTCGTAAAAGTATAAGCAATAGCATCTACGGTTTTCAAATTTACCTTGAAAACTATCCAACTATGGTCCGAGAAGGACTTCTTGTTGGATACCCTCCATTCTCCTACCTGGATTGATACGTCTTCTGAAATAAGAGTTAAATCTAGGACTTCTTCCCATCCAGCACATTTATTAGAGCTGGGGAAGGTAAATGTGGGAGTATTCCCTCTGTTACATACTGTAAGGTTCGAATTATTTATAAAGTTAAAAAGTGACTCACCCCTTTCATTATCCACGGTGCTACCCCATAGCGTGTTCCTCGCGTTGGCATCGCATCCCTGAAGGAGTGGGACATTTTTGGCAGCAGCCTTGGCGACCAGGGCCGCTACCTCTTCCGGTGGTGCGTCACTGTTGTGCGCCACATAAGTTGATGCCGCTAGTAGGTCTGGTCCACTTTGCACCTCGATTTTTACGACTGTTAAATCCCCTGTGCTGTACTGTGGGCAGATAAAAGCATTAATTGTTTTCTTAACTAGGATTCATGATCGAATCTTATCACCGTTCCTGATATAGTGCATATTGTATTTGGTCAGCTTGAGCCCCATAACGTCATTTCCTCTGACCCATGGCTCCTGTACAATGCCGATGTCCGCGTCTTCTTCACCCAGAAAAACGGCAAGGTTATCTGATGCATTCTTAGAATGCTGTAGATTAATCTGCACCACCTTCAGCATCGGTACCCTGTTGTGCAGGCGCTTTGGAGACTTCTTCCTGAAGGTCCGTGTCCTCTGGAATCTTGTTGGCCTAGTCCAACTCATCCGCATCGCACTCAGTCGGACGGAAGATTTTTAATTTTGCGTACCTAACGCCAAAACGCATTTTGCAGTCGGCTGCTTCCAGGACACCAACGGACTCCTCGTTAATTGCCAGAAGCAGGGACATGCTTGTTTTCTGGGCACCTTCGTTCTTGATGATCGCCCAGTCGTTCATTGGCATATTGGGGTTTTGCCGCTGTAATAGCTGGAGCACCTTCCCGTCCTCGAGCTTCAGTATGGGTAGCCAAATACGGGCTCTCGGTCGTCTTGGGATATCCCCGGCTGGTATTAGCTTAAGCCTTAAGCTTTCCAATGCTTCGCTAATCTTAGCTATGCACTTGCCGAGGAGTTCCTTCGACGGCCGATCGTCGCACCTGAACACCCTGCATCCCCGTACCTCATTGGAGGAGTCGAAGCCAGAGGGAGAAGCATCCGCATTGGACAAGAGGTGTTCCATCAACATCTCTGCCAATTTGGATTCAATCTCCCCCCATTTCTCCAGGACTTTCTTCCCCCCTTGGTTATATCATCGATGAGCGCCACATGTAGCTCATCCCTAGCCACTTCGCTGTATGGTCGCCTTGTGCTCGTCGATGGACCCTCTGTTGGTGTGGATGTTTTGGCGACCTTGTGTCTTTTTGAAGCCGAAAACGTCACATCCTGTGACCTGCTTCGCTTCGTCGCCTTTTCTGGGAGGGAGATTTGGTACTGCTCGTACTCATCGACAACAGTTTGGTACTTGGCCTTGTCCGCCTGGTCAAACTCATGTACCGACCCTTCCGCCTCATTCTTAGCAATTTTGCTTAGGATGAAGAGAGCTTTCTAGTACCGGTTTTTCCAGGCCGCTGCCTCGTACTTTGGCTTTTTCGGTTTTGGCTTAGAGTCCTTCTTCGCCGCTACCGACATGTTTGTTTTTGTTAGTGTTGTTGTTGTTGCACTGCTTGTGCTAGCAGTGGGTTCACTGTTTGCCGACGTGCTCTTGCCATCGTCGGCTTCCATGGTCTCCTGGCTTGAGGCCAGCAACTCATCCTCTGAGTGCGTGGTGCAAAGTACCGGAGTGGTTTTTATGTGTTTTTTTGTTTGTATTTGTTTTTCCATCTTTTTCGTACGACTGCCCTCCCCCGAAGGATTGGGCAGTCAAGCTTTTTTGAGGGAAATGGCGGTCCACCATGCCAGAGCCCTATGCCACGGTAAGGCCACCGTTAGTCCCCGATGCGGCCTGGTTTCGGAGAGGCGCCTTTCGAATACAGTCTACGCGGATAACCCCCTGACTGCAAAACTCATCCAATAGGCACGGACACGCATAACACCCTGGATTAGGGGGGAAGTGTTTATTGAATCTCCAGTCTTGATCCATTGTGTTCAGTAAGTGGTAAGTGGTCACCTCGAGAGGGTTTGTGACTCATCGTCACGCACTAACGGTCTTGGTAGAGTATAGGCTAAGGATCCAACATAGGACTATATTACGCATATCACTACCCTGAGTACTACCCCCTTAACCCCCCCTTTCCTATAATAGTAGTTTAATAATATTATATAAGTTAACGTATAATACATTGTATTTGTCCACACACGAGCATACAACGCAGACATTGTGTCAGCACCAACATTCCAGCGGGATCCTATTGCACTTGGGAACGGGTAAAGGTATTTAGCAACGTTCACACACTCATCACTCGGCGTGTGGACTACGTCAGCAGTTTATGTCTTTAGTTAAGTTATGTTAAGATCATTATTGTTTGTAAACTTCAGTCCCGTTTTGTTCATAAATAAGGTAAGACGTGTTGCTAATCCAATACGCAACCTTTTTTAAAAATTAAATTAAATTAATATTTTGTTAATTGGCGCACGAGCAGGGACCTCTTTTGTATCCTTGCACACATTTGCCTGAGACGATAGGCAAGTAAGGACGAAGAGGTTTAACCCAGAAAAAGG
The DNA here is from genome assembly GCA_920105625.2 of Clusia tigrina. Taxonomy (NCBI): domain Eukaryota; kingdom Metazoa; phylum Arthropoda; class Insecta; order Diptera; family Clusiidae; genus Clusia; species Clusia tigrina. The sequence goes on along the minus strand of OV050030.1, from coordinate 158,502,783 downwards.
TCCAACAATTCCGGCTCACCGTTTAGAGTGAGAAAAGGACGCGCCCTAGTAGTCAACGCAAACGGGAGGTGATCACGGGATCATCAGCAGTCTCACTGTAGTGTTTAAGAACTTTAAAAAATAAGGAAGTTGTGAAGTAAATGCTTAAATTGTTTGTGAAAATAAATTATAGAATCCTAAGAATATAAAATTGTGACTTTATTAAAGAAAAAATAATAATCTAAGAAAGTGAGGAAATTTATTTAAAAGAAAGAAATTATTATTAAAAGGAAAAGAATTAAATATTATTTAGAAAAAAAGAAGATTAAAAATAAGTTATAAGTGTGAAGAAATTAAAAGAAATTATCATTGACAAAAAGAATTATTAAATGAAAAGGAAAATTAAAAATAAATTATAAGTGTGAAGAAATTAAAAGAAATTATCATTGAAAGAAAGAATTATTAAATGAAAAAGAAAATTAAACATAAATAAGTGTGAAGAAATTATCATTGGAAAAAAAAAGAATTAGTAAATAAAAAATAAAATTAAAAATAAATGATAAATGTGAAGAAATATTAAGAAATTATTATTAAAAAGAAAAAAAACAGAAATTGGAAAAAAGTTAAAAAAAGAATAGTGAAATTGTAATTTTCGAAAGAAAAAATTCATACGAAGCAAACAGCATCAACGGCATCAGTGGAAAAAAGTCATGGTGATTGTAAGGTGAGTGGCAGATTGTAAGATTACATATTGATTGCTATTTTATATTTATTCGCGAAACAAAACGTTCCTTAGTCCATCCTATTCCTTTCCTTTTTTTGTGAAAAGTTCCGAAAAAATATTGTTAAAAGAGAGTATGCCAGTTGACAGTATCGAAGAGATTACGGACAGACTAAGTAGAACCCTCACAATGAGCCAACCACAGAGGCCTAGCACTAGTTCCAGTGGACTCTCTCAAGCTCAAAAGGAGGAAGTTAGAACTATAGTGTTGGATTACTTCAAACAGGACACCCCTGATGAAGGAGGGAATCAACCTATAGGAGCAATTCGTATCGAAGAATTATTTTGTCCAATATTGTTAGATCACTAAGAGAATTTTCGGGAATTGCGGGCGAATTCGGTTCATGGCGGATATCGGTAGAAAGAGTACTGGAGCTTTTCGAAAGCATTAAAGGTACTGGAAGATATTTTGCCATTATCCATACAATACGGACAAAAATTACTGGGGAAGCAGACACTGCTCTTGATTCATACAGAACACCTCTAGACTGGGTCAAGATAAGAAAGTGTCTAATGATGCATTACTCCGATAGGAGAGATATTGGTACACTTGAATATCAGATGACAACCATGTGTCAAGGACACAAAACCATAACAGATTTCTATCAAGCGGTGTACCAACACCTATCACTAATATTGGACAAGATAACTTGTCTTGAACTGGACACAGGTAGCCTTCTTCAATGACAAACGCTTATAGAGAAAAAGCACTTGATACCTTCGTGCGTGGGCTGAAAGGCGATTTGCCAAGACTATTAAGCGTCAAGGAACCCACATCTTTGCCATAGGCATTACACATCTGTTTAAAATTGGACAATATGACTTATCGGATGCATCATGCTCACGGGCAGATACCTAAGCCAAACGCGCAGGGATACAAACCAAATCCTCAGGTATTCACCAGAAATATTTTTTATCCTGAACTCGCTCATGGGGGAGCTCCAACCAGACCACAATTGCCACCACGATTCATACCAATATTCAGTATCAACCCCGTCAACAAAATTACCAGTTCACTAACATGAATCAAAGACCTCAAGGATATCCGCGAAATTATCAACAATATCCTACAAATCCGGAACCGATGGAAATTGATCGGTCCATCCAATCTAGGCAGATAAATTATGCCAACAGACCGCCGGTCAATAATGGTTATAAGAGGCCTTATTAAGGTACGTTCCAAGGACCAATCAACAAGGCTCAACGAAACTTTCATTTAAGAACAGAGGGTAATTGCAACAGAGGAGGCAGCGAAGTGGATAATCCAAGAAGTGGATAAACAAAGAAATTGAAGCACTCGAAGGAGCTGTAGGAGGTGTACCGGATATAAATGAATACATGGATGTGGCCAATAATGAATTTATTTATGAACTAACACACTATTCAGGAGAGGACGTAAAAACCTCGGACAGTCTAGTGGAAGAGTTTTCTACTGAAGATCTTAATGCGGATCTTGATTTTTTTGGTTAAACAGTTCCTCGTTACCATACTTTAAGATAAGAACGGGGAACGGAAAAATACTGAAATTCCTTCTGGACACTGGTAGCAATAAGAATTATATTAAGTCTGATCTGGCAAATAATCCTCAAAAAAATTGCGACTACTTCTGCGCTAAAACAATATCTGGCAATGTTCAAATTACACACCACACCTTACTAAGGATATTTGGTGATTATATTGAACCTATTGAATTTTTCCTTCTACCTGGATTGCGGACTTTTAATGCAATACTAGGTAATGATACCTTGAAGGAACTTTCTGTAATCATTCACACAGCTGATAATTACTTTACAATAACGAATGGTATGAAAATACCAATTTACCAATATATGTCGCAGGACGTGAACAATCTGGAAATACGAGTTGAACACCTTTCTGAGAACCAAACATCAACTATGATGAAAATCATAGAATCTCACAAGAATCTTTTTGCAGATCCTGATGAAAAATTAACTTACACAACGAGAGTACAGGGTGAAATTCGTACAACCACGGACGAGCCTACTTACACAAGAAACTATCCTTACGCAATGGCTCTGAAAAATGTTGTCGGGGAAGAAATAAGCAAATTATTAAAAGACGGGATCATAAGACCATCTCATTCTCCCTATAATTCACCCATATGGGTCGTGCCGAAAAAAGAGGATGCATCTGGAAAGAGGAAGTACAGAGTCGTAGTGGATTTTAGAAAATTGAATGCGGTTACTGTAGCAGACAAATATCCAATACCAGAAGTTGGGGAAGTTTTATCTCAACTGGGCGGCAACAAATTCTTTACGGTAATTGATCTGAAAAGTGGTTTTCATCAAATACCGCTCAGGCAAGAAGACATCGAGAAAATGGCATTCTCAGTGAACAATGGGAAGTACGAGTTCACAAGGCATCCGTTTGGATTAAAAAATGCCCCATCAATATTCCAGAGAGCATTGGATGATATTCTAAGAAACTTCATCGGAAAGACTTGTTATGTCTATATCGATGACATAATTATATTCAGTAAAGACGAAGAATCACATTTTAAACATTTGAAGGAAATCTTTTGTACGTTGGCAGAGGCAAATATGAGAGTGCAGTTAGATAAATGCGTCTTCTTTAAAAGAGAAGTTGAATTTCTTGGTTTCAAAGTATCTGAGAGGGGCATAAGTACAATAAAGGACAGAGTGGATGCCATGGTAAGAATTCCTTACCCTAAAACTTTGAGGCAATTAAGATCTTTTTTGGGGCTTTGCAATTACTATAGAAGATTCATAAAGGGTTATGCCGATATAGCTAAACCCCTAACTGCTATGCTGAGGGGCCCAAATGGTTCAATTCCCAGGTCCGAGTCCAGCAAAGTAAAAATAGTACTCGGTTGGAAGGAAATGAAGGCAATGGATTCTTTAAAGGAGGCTTTATTATCTCGAGAAGTTATGCTTTTTTACCCAAATTACGAGAAAGAATTTCATCTAACGACCGATGCCTTCAACGTAGCCCTCGGAGCCGTGCTTAGCCAGGACGATAGGCCAATAGCATTTATTTCCAGAGTATTGTCGGAAACGGAGGAAAACTATGCTACAAATGAGAGAGAGATGCTAGCTATAGTATGGGCCCTACATATCTTCAGAAACTACCTATATGGAACTGCTAGAATTATAATTTACACTGACCACCAGCCCCTAACATATGCACTGAGTAAAAAAAATAGTAATTTCAAGATGAAAAGGTGGAAGGCGATTCTCGAGGAATATAACTATGAAATTAGGTACAAACCAGGGAAATCTAACGTGGTAGCAGATGCTCTCTCTAGAACACCAATGACCAACGTGAACTCTTTAACTGGAACCGTTCATAGCCATGAAAGTTCTGCGGAAAATTTGGTACCCAGCGTGGAGGGTCCTATAAATGCATTCAAAAATTAGATATTCCTTTGTGTGGACGAAGTGCCGTCATATTAATTCCAAATTATATTCCCTGGGTATCATAGACATACAATTGTAGAAAGGGAGTATGATCAGAATAACCTCCTAGCCTTATTGAAAAGATACTTGAACCCCTCTGTGAATAATGGTATAAAGGCACCAGAATTTGTAATGGGTAAAATCCAGGAAATCTATCCTCTGCACTTGTTGAATTATAAGGTTCGCTTCACACAAAAATTCGTGGAGGACGTGACCTCAGAAAATGACCAGGAAAATGTCATTATTGATACTCACAACAGGGCCCACAGAAATGCAGCGGAAAATAAATTACAGATTTTGGAGAAGTGTTATTTCCCAGGCATGTTTGCCAAGATAAAGAGAAGAGTGAAACTTTGCTCAACATGTAAGAAGAACAAATACGATAGGCACCCCAATGATCCGAAGTTAGGGGAAACGCCTATACCTTCATATCCCGGCCAGGTAGTGCATATTGACATATTTTCAACAGACAAAAAATTGGTAATGACAGCCTTGGATAAATTCACCAAGTGCGCACAAGTTAAATTGTTAACGGGAAAATCTATTGAGGATGTGAGAAGACCCCTAAGAGAACTCCTATTCTTCTTTGGCGTACCAAAAACTATCGTCATCGATAATGAGACGTCTCTGAATTCCGCCACTATTCTGTTTATGATGAGGGATGAATTGAACATCGAAGTGTTCACTACTCCTCCTTACAGAAGAGAAGCAAACGGTCAAGTCGAAAGATTTCATTCAACCCTTGCTGAATTGTTAAGATGTTTAAAGGACGAAGGGGTATGCAGAAATTTCGAAGAACTCCTTGAAAAAGCAGTGAACGAGTATAATCATTCGATACACTCGACTGTTGAGAGGAAACCTGTTGATTTGTTTTTTGGGAGAACTGTAGATTTTTCTCCAGGTAGCTATGACAGAACTAGACAGTCGAATATGGAGAAAATCCAAGAAAAACAGAAACGTAGTTTAGAATATCATAACAAACGGAAACAAAACGACCAACAATACATTCCAGGCCAGACAGTCTTCGTTAAAATCAATAAGAGATTAGGGACAAAGTTATCAGAGCGATTTAAAGAAGAAATAGTAAAAGAAAACAGGAATTCTACAATAGTCACCGAAAGCGGAATAATTGTACACAAGAGACATATTAGAAATTAATTCACAACTCCTATTTTACAGATCATTAATCTTGACGGCATTATGTGCTGGCGAAATACAAATATTGGATTACTCGAATTCAAAATTATTGGCAATGCATTCCGGATTGGCTAAAGTCCAGACCGGAACTTTCAAGATAGTTCATACGATTGATTTACGGAGCTACGATAACCTGATCCATGAAATGGAAGATAATATTGTTCGGAATATCACCTTAAACCATCCCCTGATCCCTTACCTTAAATACACAATATCCCAAATTAAATCCTACATATCACGATTAAAACCAAATGTAAAGTCTAAACGATCACTGGATTTCCTCGGTAGTGCATGGAAATGGATTGCTGGAAGTCCAGACCGTCAGGACTTTGAGATAATTCAGAAAAAGATAGATGACGTTTTGGAAAATAATAGCAATCAAATTGTGATAAATCGTCTGTCACTAGAGAAAATAAGTAAACTCACGAACACCACAAACGAAATAATAAAAATCTTAAAAACAGAACAAAATCTTCATGATGAAAGAATATTAGAATGGAAATATAAACTTGAACTTCTAAAATAAGATGTTGCGAATATTGAATTTGCAATTCATTTGGCAAAAGTAAATATAGTTAATTCATTTATCCTTTCATCTTTCGAAGTCGAAATCCTAAATGACATATTTAGTAAAAGTAATATTCCATTTTCTAGTACTGATGAACTACTGCACTTTGCAGAAGTAAAAATTGCTCTCGAAGGTTACAATATACTTTACATATTAAGTGTTCCGACAACAGATACTGAAAATTGTATTAGATTACTAATTAAGGCTATCAAAAGGGAAAATATTGTAACTAGGCTAGATTATGAATACGTCCTAGACTGTAAGAATAAGAAAAGAATATTTGGATTAAAAAAGAAATGTAAAACATACAATAGTTTATCAATATGTAGTCCTGAAACTTATGACGATATCACAGATTCCCCGTGCATCCCGAAACTTTTGGCGAGTCAGACATCAAAGTGCACCACCACCAATAACGAACACATTTTTACAACAGAAGATATTGAGGATGGCATATTATTTTTGAACCAATTCAGTGGACAAATTGATGTTGACAACTCAACCATGTGGCTCAATGGATCGTATGTAATTCACCACTATAATTCTACGGTCCCAGTAAACAACAGGACATACTTATCCAGACAAATCACTACAACAAAACCTCTTCCTGCCTTAATTCAACCCATGAGCTCCAACGCTGAAGAAAGAACATTATCTCTGGAACTAATCAATGACATCAATATCAAAAATTCTTTGGCAATCCGTAAACTTAACTCGATAAACCAAATAAGTCTATCATTGAACTTGGGAATGGAATCGACTTTCCTGCTAATTGGGGTTTTCGTTCTTGCAAAATACTGGAAGAAATGGAGAAACATCAGACCTAAACCAGTTGAAAATGTTATCGAAGAGCCTCAACAAGATAATCAACCTACACATGATTTTACCAGGATATCGAGTAATGACAAGAAAAAGAGATTCCACAGCCTGCCATTCTTTTGATGTTCCATTCGAGGACGTATGGAACTTAGAGGGGGAGGAGTTAACGTATAATACATTGTATTTGTCCACACACGAGCATACAACGCAGACATTGTGTCAGCACCAACATTCCAGAGGGATCCTATTGCACTTGGGAACGGGTAAAGGTATTTAGCAACGTTCCCACACTCATCACTCGGCGCGTGGACTACGTCAGCAGTTTATGTCTTTAGTTAAGTTATGTTAAGATCATTATTGTTTGTAAACTTCAGTCCGGTTTTGTTCATAAATAAAGAGGGACGTGTTGCTAATCCAACACGCAACCTTTTTTAAAAATTAAATTAAATTAATATTTTGTTAATTTATATATATATATATATGTATGTAATTAGTTTTGGCTTAACTAGTAACTTATATATAATTGGTTAAGAATTCATTGTATCTCTATTGAGAACGCTTGCTTGCGCCTCCAGTTGTTAACTGCGACTCTGATTCTTCGAAATCTGTTTGTATGAAAATCCATCTCGTATGTGCTGTTCCATTAGCTTGCACATATGGTGGAGGACGTACGTCATCATCATCGTCCAGATCGGCGTCATCGTAGTCTGCACCGTCTACTGTTTTGTGGCCAAATCTTTCATCTTAAGCCGAAGGACAGTGATATTATTTAATGCATTTGGGTACGTGCATTTTGCTCAATTGCTTCTTCAATGTTTGCCATCATATACTAATTTGAAAAATTAAAAAGATTTTCAGACTTGGCAGGAAATCAGAAAATCTACCGGAACGTGTTTGGCAGGAATGTGCGCGAGTATATGTAAATATCAAATATACGTACATAAGTCAGAGTGTTACTCGGCAAGACTCCATTGAGTAAAATTCTAATAGTGAGCCGAAGAAAGGCTGAAAGCAATAAAAATGCAAATGTTTGAGTTGCCAGTTGGAAACTGATTTGTTTAATTCCCGGGCAGGGTTTTTATATAATTTATTTGAGTTACAAACTTGATAACAAATCTCGATTATTTTTATTGTTTTTTTTCTAATCCCTTTCGCTTAAGTCTAACTCAAATTCCTCTTAAATGTAAAACAAACTAATTCACCAATGACCGCACGCCAGGATTCTAATTACGTTGCACATGTCAAGTGTCATAGAGTTGCAGTGCAGCGGATGGGTCTGTCTTATGTATTGGTATGGTTTGTATGTGTAGAGTTTGCGTAGGTAGTCTTTGTGCTACACTACGTTTATGCGCAATAGAGCACATGCACTACACCCTCACCCTTTAAGAAAAAATTTACAGTTGTTTTAAAGAGAAAAAAACAACTTTAAATTTTTATGTGTTTGTGTGTGGTGGAAACGAGTTCTTACTTATTTGATTCTAACTTTTACTTATTGGATTTAATGTAATACTAAGTTGTTACTTATTAGATTCGTATTTAGTATATATATTTTTATATGAGAAATAATATGTCTTATGCGCTAGCATTGTAATATGAATAAAATTTACATTTTCAATAACTATAAATTAGCAATTTCTTATAATAGTAGTTTAATAATATTATATATATATTTTTATATATATATATGTTTATTCATACATTAGTTTTTTATTTTCTATTTTTGTATTCTCATATCAGAACATTGCATCGTTTTCTTCTCCATGCTGTTTATTAATATAAATGAATTTACTCCTTCTTGTTTTGAAATTCTATACGGATCATGGTATGGATTTGGAGACTTTTTACGATTACCTAATTTTACTAATACTAGGTCTCCTATAGTTGCATTAAGTGCATTTTCATTTGTTCTGCTTTCACTGCTTCTTTTCTTTTTCACAGCTTCGATCAGTTCCCTTGCTTTGTTTATTGACGTTCTCATTCTCAACTTCAATTCATTCGCATAATTTTCAATATCATAAATTGGTACTCTTGTTTCAATTATGTCGCTTGGTAAGTGTTGCAGTTTACCAAACACAAGCTCATATCGTGAGTAACCAGTATCGACATGCGGTGTCGTATTGTAAGCAAAAGTGTAAAATGATAACCATTTGTCCCACTCGTTATCGTTTGCGAACGTGAACATGAATTCATTAAGAGTGCGGTGATTGCGCTCAACTGCACCCAGTCATTCATGATGATAAGGGGTTGAAAATATTTGATTCATTTTTAGATTTTTACATACATTTTTCTTTAGTTCCTTTAAGAACTCTGTACCCTTCTCTGATTTCAAATGTCGGCTCTGTAGTCCCTGTAGACCCTGTGGACCCTGTCCTGTAGACCCTGTGGTCGGCATCTTTGGTTTCCATGGGGTGCGCTATATTAAATTTTGTCAATTCGCACTGCGCTGTTAAAATATATCTGTACCCATTATATATTCTTAGCGGACCGACAGTATCAATTGCTACAGTTTCAAAACTAGTCGTCGGAGTGTCTGTAATAACCATTTGTTCTTTAGTATGTCGCATTTGTTTATTCTTAGCATAATTTGTGATAAAATTTTTAACCATTTTTCCCATATTCTTCCAAACGTATTTTTGGTTCAATATTGAAACGGTTTTTCTTACACCAAAATGCCCTCCGTAAGGCGAATGCGATTAGTTTATAAATAATTACGTTATCTACTATTCTGTAGGGACTTCTATATATCAATATATTCACCTTTGAGCTTTCATTATTTTCTTTATTCTTCAGTTGCAACTTATTATATGCTTCTTTAATTTTTTCCTTCCGTACATACGTAAATATATCATCTTTCTCATCTAGCGCTAGTTTTTTAATATTTGACTTGTTTATTCTTGATAGTAGTTTTTCCAATAGCAAACCCGGGTTCGATTGAGTATCACTGCTTATCACAAGTATATCATCTTTATTTATTTTATTATGGGTACCCTTCTTATTGCACATAAATACAAATTTCAATTTTCTTACATTCCTGACGTGAGATATGGACGTGCAGTCCCAAATGTGAAGTTTATCAGACTTCGAATGAGAGGTACATTTCTCCTGATTTATATCTGTGCTCTTTTGAGCAGGCATGTCCCTCGTAATTACTAATGCTTTGTTAACGGATTCATCGTGTTCTTTCGGGATAATTGATTTTAGTATCTCAGAATCGATTTTAATTATTGACAGTGCATCCGCATTGGTGTTTATTTTTCCCTTTTTATATACAATGTCGAAATCATAGTCGGACAAATCTAACCTTATTCTGGTTAACTTGGAAGATTTGTTTTTATGTGTAAACAATGCGACTAACGGTCTGTGGTCTGTCACCACTGTGAATTTCCGTCCATAGAGGTAAGGGTTGAAAAATGTATGCTGTGAGAAATTTGTCAAAGTTGTGTGAATTTATTATAAAGATTTAATGCTTTTATATCATTCCAATAAGTTATTTAATTTAATTATTATTATCATTATTTATGTTTTTTTTTTCTTTAAACTATAATGACCAACATAGTATTATAATTTGTACAACTACAAACTATTAAATGTATGTAATTAGTTTTGGCTTAACTAGTAACTTATATATAATTGGTTAAGAATTCATTGTATCTCTATTGAGTACGCTTGCTGGCGCCTCCAGTTGTTAACTGCGACTCTGATTCTTCGAAATCTGTTTGTATGAAAATCCATCTCGTATGTGCTGTTTCATTAGCTTGCACATATGGTGGAGGTGGAGGACATACGTCCTCATTATCGTCCAGATCGGCGTCATCGTGGTCTGCACCGTCTACTGTTTTGTGGCCAAATCTTTCATCTGAAGCCGAAGGAAAATGATATTCTTTAATGCATTTGGGTACGTGCATTTTGCCGTTGCTTCTTTGATGTTTGCCATCATATACAAATTTGGAAAAATTCAAAAGATTTTCAGACTTGGCAGGAAATCAGAAAATCTAGCGGGACGTGTTTGGCAGGAATGTGCGCGAGTATATGTAAATATCAAATATACGTATATAAGTCAGAGTGTTACTCGGCAAGACGCCATTGAGTAAAATTCTAATAGTGAAAGGCTGAAAGCAATAAAAATGCAAATGTTTCAGTTGCCAGTTGGAAACTGATTTGTTTAATTCCCGAGCAGGGTTTTTATATAATTTATTTGAGTTACAAACTCGATAACAAATCTCGATTATTTTAATTGTTTATTTCTAATCCCTTTCGCTTAAGTCTAACTCAAATTCCACTCAAATGTAAAACAAACTAATTCACCAATGACCGCACGCCAGGATTCTAATTACGTTGCACATGTCAAGTGTGATAGTGTTGCAGTGCAGCGGATGGGTCTGTCTTATGTATTGGTATGGTTTGGATGTGTAGAGTTTGCGTAGGTAGTCTTTGTGCTACACTACGTTTATGCGCAATAGTGCACATGCACTAAACCCTCACCCTTTAAGAAAAAATTTACAGTTGTTTGAAAGAGAAAAAAACAACTTTAAATTTTTATGTGTTTGTGTGTGGTGGAAACGAGTTCTTACTTATTTGATTCTAACTTTTACTTATTGGATTTAATGTAATACTAAGTTGTTACTTATTAGATTCGTATTTAGTATATATATTTTTATATGAGAAATAATTTCTCTTATGCGCTAGCATTGTAATATGAATAAAATTTACATTTTCAATAACTATAAATTAGCAATTTCTTATAATGGTTGGTTGGTTGGTTTCAGTGGCTGATCCAAGTCGGTCCTCACATGGATCACAATTATCGCCTTAGCGACGTTTTGATACCACAACCTCTCCTAACGCCGGAGAAAACGATGGGTTGTTCACTAAACATACTTTGTGGAGTTTAGGTACCTTAAAAGATCTTTCGGTTTTACACCCGAGAGATCGGATAAACTCGCTAGGAAATAGTTTCCTAGTGTTCTATTTCTTGCGGCCGCCAGAGCCGGGCATTCGCAAAGAAAATGGATTAAGGTTTCCTTCTCTTCTGAATTTCCACAACTTCTACAATAGGTATTGTACGGTCTCTGTAATTTCTCTGCATGAGTATCCACGAGCCAGTGATCCGTAAAGGCCGCCATGAGGCGGCTGGTGTCCCTGCGGTCCTTGTTTATGAGATCCCTAGATCTCGCTGTGTTAAAGACTGGCCAGGTCGCCCGGGATGTAGTACATGTTGTAAGTGTCCTCTATCTATTTCCCGCTATGGTAAGACAGTGCATGTAGATGCCCCTCTTAATCGCACTCATGGAAACAGGTACTAGTTCCACATGGGTTAGATCGAGAGAGGCTCCTCTGCGCGCCAATTCATCATCATTTCCATCTATATTCCTGTGTGCGGGGACCCAGATGATTGTGATGTCAGCATGGTGACCTAGCGCCCTAAGTTCCTCCCTGCACTGTCTTACCAGTTTGGAGTTGATGGTGTTTGATTGTAGGGCTATTATGGCAGCCTGGCTGTCCACAAAAATAGCAACCGTGCTCCTCTGCCCTTCTCTAATGTGGTGGGTGATCTGTCGACATGCCTCTCTGATCGCGAGTACTTCCGCCTGAAAAACTGTAGCTGTATCGGTTAGCGCGTTTACAGTAGTTAATGTTAGCGTGCGGAGAAAAGACCCCCGCCCCCATGCCCAGATCCATTTTTGACCCGTCCGTATAAATGGGTATATCGTACTCCATTTGGAGTTTCCTTTTCGACCACAATTTCCTTGAGGGAAATCTAACCTTGAAGTCCTTTTTGAAGTCCAGTTGTGGTACTATGTAATCTGTCGTCATTTGTGTTAATTCCCTCGGCACTGTGTATAGCACCTTACCATGACCGTACGTTCGCTCAGACCAGCAGTTTGTCGCTTTTAACCTTAGCGCACTGTTGCAGGCTACGTTCTTAATGTGCAGGTCGATAGGGAGGATGTGTAGCAATACGTTGAGTGCCTCCGCTGGACATGTTCTCAGGCTCCCTACAATGCCAGCGGGAGCTGTTCTTTGAACTCTACTAAGTCTCTGAACGTTATAGCCCTTGTCTAGAGCTGGCCACCTGACTATTGAACCGTAAGTTAGTATTGGACGCACGATTGCTTCGTACATCCAGTGAGTGATATGGGGGCGTAGTCCCCATTTTTTCCCAAACATTTTCTTGCATGCGTAGAAAGCTACGTGGGCTTTCCTGACCCGTAACTCTATATCGGTTCTCCAATTTAGCTTGGGGTCCAGGATAACTCCTAAGTACTTCGCTTTCTCCGCTAGCTTTAGCTGTTGTCCGTTAAGTGTCGGAAGCTTGAAGATCGGAATCTTGGTCTTGTTAGTGAAAAGTATCAGTTCTGTCTTTTCTGGATTCACACTTAGTCCACATCCTGTGGCCCAGGAATTCAGTTTGTCCAGCCCCTTTTGCATAATATCACTTATTACACAGGGGAACATGCCTGATACAGCTATCACTACATCGTCCGCGTATGCTACCGTCTTAACCCCCATTGAATCTAGTATGCCGAGGATGTTGTCAATTACCAATAGCCACAATAAGGGTGAAATCACTCCACCTTGTGGTGTTCCTCTACTGACGTGTTTGACGAGAACCGTGTTACCCAGCTCAGACTTAATGACCCTAGTCCTAAGCATTGTAACTATCCACTCCCTAAGAACCTCCTCGACCCCTACCCTGGTGAGAGAGTCCAGAATTGTTTTGTTACTAACGTTGTTAAAAGCCCCCCCTATGTCCAGAAAGGCCGCCAACGTGTACTGCTTATGGTGGATTGTCTTTTCTACTGATCGAATTACCTCATGTAAAGCTGTTTCCGTAGATTTACCCCTGAGATATGCGTGTTGCGACTTCGAGAGGCGAAACTGATCCACTGTATGCCTAAGGTGGATTTCCAGAGCCCTCTCCATTGTTTTAAGAAGAAACGACGTAAGACTAATGGGTCTAAAATCTTTTGCCGACTCATGCTCAATCTTCCCCGCTTTTGGGATGAGAACTACCTTTACCTTCCTCCAACTGAGGGGGATATAGTTGAAGCGTATACATGCCTTATATATCCCCTTCAGCCATGGGATCACCACAACCTGTAACCTTTGCAGCATGATTGGGAAAATCCAATCCAAGCCCGGCGATTTGTAAGGCGAGAAACAGTTTATAGAGTGTTTGATTTTTTCGTCCGTGAATATCAGGTCACAAACCGGTGGCATCTGATACATGTGGCACTGAGAAACATGCGCGGTATCTTTACAGTCTGGGAAGTGTGTTTGAAGTAAGAAATCAAGTGTTTCAGAAGATGTTTCCGTCCATGCACCATCCGTCTTTCTAAGGAAAGAGCGGCTGGTGTGTTCCTTGGACAGTATCTTGCTGAGTCTTGCTGAAGCAGAGGTTGCCTCAATTGATTCACAAAATTCTCTCCAGCCATTTTTCTTGGCTTCCCTGATAGATTTTTTGTAAACTTTGAGACTCCCTTTATATCGTGCCCAATCTTCGTCCCTATAACATTTGTTGAACAGTTTCCTGGTTCTCTTCCTGAGATCCGATAATTTTTTGGACCACCATGGTGGAAGAGTTTTTCTACTCCTAGTGACGGAACAAGCGCACTTGTAAGCTATATTAAGAGCTTTCTCAAGATTCCCCACTTTTTTGTCTATCGTCTCAGTAGATTCAAATTTCATTGTGTTAGAAATTTTAAGTTTTGAGCTAGCTACCCTCGTAAAAGTATAAGCAATAGCATCTACGGTTTTCAAATTTACCTTGAAAACTATCCAACTATGGTCCGAGAAGGACTTCTTGTTGGATACCCTCCATTCTCCTACCTGGATTGATACGTCTTCTGAAATAAGAGTTAAATCTAGGACTTCTTCCCATCCAGCACATTTATTAGAGCTGGGGAAGGTAAATGTGGGAGTATTCCCTCTGTTACATACTGTAAGGTTCGAATTATTTATAAAGTTAAAAAGTGACTCACCCCTTTCATTATCCACGGTGCTACCCTATAGCGTGTTCCTCGCGTTGGCATCGCATCCCTGAAGGAGTGGGACATTTTTGGCAGCAGCCTTGGCGACCAGGGCCGCTACCTCTTCCGGTGGTGCGTCACTGTTGTGCTTTGTGGTCCACTTTGCACCTCGATGTTTACGACTGTTAAATCCCCTGTGCTGTACTGTGGGCAGATAAAAGCATTAATTGTTTTCTTAACTAGGATTCATGATCGAATCTTATCACCGTTCCTGATATAGTGCATATTGTATTTGGTCAGCTTGAGCCCCATAACGTCATTTCCTCTGACCCATGGCTCCTGTACAATGCCGATGTCCGCGTCTTCTTCACCCAGAAAAACGGCAAGGTTATCTGATGCATTCTTAGAATGCTGTAGATTAATCTGCACCACCTTCAGCATCGGTACCCTGTTGTGCAGGCGCTTTGGAGACTTCTTCCTGAAGGTCCGTGTCCTCTGGAATCTTGTTGGCCTAGTCCAACTCATCCGCATCGCACTCAGTCGGACGGAAGATTTTTAATTTTGCGTACCTAACGCCAAAACGCATTTTGCAGTCGGCTGCTTCCAGGACACCAACGGACTCCTCGTTAATTGCCAGAAGCACGGACATGCTTGTTTTCTGGGCACCTTCGTTCTTGATGATCGCCCAGTCGTTCATTGGCATATTGGGGTTTTGCCGCTGTAATAGCTGGAGCACCTTCCCGTCCTCGAGCTTCAGTATGGGTAGCCAAATACGGGCTCTCGGTCGTCTTGGGATATCCCCGGCTGGTATTAGCTTAAGCCTTAAGCTTTCCAATGCTTCGCTAATCTTAGCTATGCACTTGCCGAGGAGTTCCTTCGACGGCCGATCGTCGCACCTGAACACCCTGCATCCCCGTACCACATTGGAGGAGTCGAAGCCAGAGGGAGAAGCATCCGCATTGGACAAGAGGTGTTCCATCAACATCTCTGCCAATTTGGATTCAATCTTCCCCCATTTCTCCAGGACTTTCTTCCCCCCTTGGTTATATTGATGAGCGCCACATGTAGCTCATCCCTAGCCACTTCGCTGATGGTCGCCTTGTGCTCGTCGATGGACCCTCTGTTGGTGTGGATGTTTTGGCGACCTTGTGTCTTTTTGAAGCCGAAAACGTCACATCCTGTGACCTGCTTCGCTTCGTCGCCTTTTCTGGGAGGGAGATTTGGTACTGCTCGTACTCATCGACAACAGTTTGGTACTTGGCCTTGTCCGCCTGGTCAAACTCATGTACCGACCCTTCCGCCTCATTCTTAGCAATTTTGCTTAGGATGAAGAGAGCTTTCTAGTACCGGTTTTTCCAGGCCGCTGCCTCGTACTTTGGCTTTTTCGGATTTGGCTTAGAGTCCTTCTTCGCCGCTACCGACATGTTTGTTTTTGTTAGTGTTGTTGTTGTTGCACTGCTTGTGCTAGCAGTGGGTTCACTGTTTGCCGACGTGCTCTTGCCATCGTCGGCTTCCATGGTCACCTGACTTGAGGCCAGCAACTCATCCTCTGAGTGCGTGTTGCAAAGTACCGGAGTGGTTTTTATGTGTTTTTTTGTTTGTATTTGTTTTTCCATCTTTTTCGTACGACTGCCCTCCCCCGAAGGATTGGGCAGTCAAAGCTTTTTTGAGGGAAATGGCGGTCCACCGTGCCAGAGCCCTATGCCATGGTAAGGCCACCGTTAGTCCCCGATGCGGCCTGGGTTCGGAGAGGCGCCTTTCGAATACAGTCTACGCAGATAACCCCCTGACTGCAAAACTCATCCAATAGGCACGCACAGGCATAACACCCTGGATTAGGGGGGAAGTGTTTATTGAATCTCCTGGTCACCTCGAGAGGGTTTGTGACTCATCGTCACGCACTAACGGTCTTGGTAGAGTATAGGCTAAGGATCCAACATAGGACTATATTACGCATATCACTACCCTGAGTACTACCCCCTTAACCCCCCCTTTCCTATAATAGTAGTTTAATAATATTATATAAGTTAACGTATAATACATTGTATTTGTCCACACACGAGCATACAACGCAGACATTGTGTCAGCACCAACATTCCAGCGGGATCCTATTGCACTTGGGAACGGGTAAAGGTATTTAGCAACGTTCCCACACTCATCACTCGGCGCGTGGACTACGTCAGCAGTTTATGTCTTTAGTTAAGTTATGTTAAGATCATTATTGTTTGTAAACTTCAGTCCGGTTTTGTTCATAAATAAAGTAAGACGTGTTGCTAATCCAACACGCAACCTTTTTTAAAAATTAGATTAAATTAATATTTTGTTAATGGGCGCCCGAGCAGGGACCTCTTTTGTATCCTTGCACACATTTGCCTGAGACGATAGGCAAGTAAGGACGGAGAGGTTTAACCCAGAAAAAGGTCCAACAATTCCGGCTCACCGTTTAGAGTGAGAAAAGGACGCGCCCTAGTAGTCAACGCAAACGGGAGGTGATCACGGGATCATCAGCAGTCTCACTGTAGTGTTTAAGAACTTTAAAAAATAAGGAAATTGTGAAGTAAATGCTTAAATTGTTTGTGAAAATAAATTATAGAATCCTAAGAATATAAAATTGTGACTTTA
Source organism: Clusia tigrina (assembly GCA_920105625.2). Taxonomy (NCBI): domain Eukaryota; kingdom Metazoa; phylum Arthropoda; class Insecta; order Diptera; family Clusiidae; genus Clusia; species Clusia tigrina. The sequence continues at coordinate 158,485,410 of OV050030.1, read as the reverse complement.
TTAAAGAAAAAATAATAATCTAAGAAAGTGAGGAAATTTATTTAAAAGAAAGAAATTATTATTAAAAGGAAAAGAATTAAATATTATTTAGAAAAAAAGAAGATTAAAAATAAGTTATAAGTGTGAAGAAATTAAAAGAAATTATCATTGACAAAAAGAATTATTAAATGAAAAGGAAAATTAAAAATAAATTATAAGTGTGAAGAAATTAAAAGAAATTATCATTGAAAGAAAGAATTATTAAATGAAAAAGAAAATTAAACATAAATAAGTGTGAAGAAATTATCATTGGAAAAAAAAAGAATTAGTAAATAAAAAATAAAATTAAAAATAAATGATAAATGTGAAGAAATATTAAGAAATTATTATTAAAAAGAAAAAAAACAGAAATTGGAAAAAAGTTAAAAAAAGAATAGTGAAATTGTAATTTTCGAAAGAAAAAATTCATACGAAGCAAACAGCATCAACGGCATCAGTGGAAAAAAGTCATGGTGATTGTAAGGTGAGTGGCAGATTGTAAGATTACATATTGATTGCTATTTTATATTTATTCGCGAAACAAAACGTTCCTTAGTCCATCCTATTCCTTTCCTTTTTTTGTGAAAAGTTCCGAAAAAATATTGTTAAAAGAGAGTATGCCAGTTGACAGTATCGAAGAGATTACGGACAGACTAAGTAGAACCCTCACAATGAGCCAACCACAGAGGCCTAGCACTAGTTCCAGTGGACTCTCTCAAGCTCAAAAGGAGGAAGTTAGAACTATAGTGTTGGATTACTTCAAACAGGACACCCCTGATGAAGGAGGGGATCAACCTATAGGAGCAATTCGTATCGAAGAATTGGACAAAATTCCCGATATTGTTAGATCACTAAGAGAATTTTCGGGAATTGCGGGCGAATTCGGTTCATGGCGGATATCGGTAGAAAGAGTACTGGAGCTTTTCGAAAGCATTAAAGGTACTGGAAGATATTTTGCCATTATCCATACAATACGGACAAAAATTACTGGGGAAGCAGACACTGCTCTTGATTCATACAGAACACCTCTAGACTGGGTCAAGATAAGAAAGTGTCTAATGATGCATTACTCCGATAGGAGAGATATTGGTACACTTGAATATCAGATGACAACCATGTGTCAAGGACACAAAACCATAACAGATTTCTATCAAGCGGTGTACCAACACCTATCACTAATATTGGACAAGATAACTTGTCTTGAACTGGACACAGGTAGCCTTCTTCAATGACAAACGCTTATAGAGAAAAAGCACTTGATACCTTCGTGCGTGGGCTGAAAGGCGATTTGCCAAGACTATTAAGCGTCAAGGAACCCACATCTTTGCCATAGGCATTACACATCTGTTTAAAATTGGACAATATGACTTATCGGATGCATCATGCTCACGGGCAGATACCTAAGCCAAACGCGCAGGGATACAAACCAAATCCTCAGGTATTCACCAGAAATATTTTTTATCCTGAACTCGCTCATGGGGGAGCTCCAACCAGACCACAATTGCCACCACGATTCATACCAATATTCAGTATCAACCCCGTCAACAAAATTACCAGTTCACTAACATGAATCAAAGACCTCAAGGATATCCGCGAAATTATCAACAATATCCTACAAATCCGGAACCGATGGAAATTGATCGGTCCATCCAATCTAGGCAGATAAATTATGCCAACAGACCGCCGGTCAATAATGGTTATAAGAGGCCTTATTAAGGTACGTTCCAAGGACCAATCAACAAGGCTCAACGAAACTTTCATTTAAGAACAGAGGGTAATTGCAACAGAGGAGGCAGCGAAGTGGATAATCCAAGAAGTGGATAAACAAAGAAATTGAAGCACTCGAAGGAGCTGTAGGAGGTGTACCGGATATAAATGAATACATGGATGTGGCCAATAATGAATTTATTTATGAACTAACACACTATTCAGGAGAGGACGTAAAAACCTCGGACAGTCTAGTGGAAGAGTTTTCTACTGAAGATCTTAATGCGGATCTTAATTTTTTTGGTTAAACAGTTCCTCGTTACCATACTTTAAGATAAGAACGGGGAACGGAAAAATACTGAAATTCCTTCTGGACACTGGTAGCAATAAGAATTATATTAAGTCTGATCTGGCAAATAATCCTCAAAAAAATTGCGATTACTTCTGCGCTAAAACAATATCTGGCAATGTTCAAATTACACACCACACCTTACTAAGGATATTTGGTGATTATATTGAACCTATTAAATTTTTCCTTCTACCTGGATTGCGGACTTTTAATGCAATACTAGATAATGATACCTTGAAGGAACTTTCTGCAATCATTCACACAGCTGATAATTACTTTACAATAACGAATGGTATGAAAATACCAATTTACCAATATATGTCGCAGGACGTGAACAATCTGGAAATACGAGTTGAACACCTTTCTGAGAACCAAACATCAACTATGATGAAAATCATAGAATCTCACAAGAATCTTTTTGCAGATCCTGATTAAAAATTAACTCACACAACGAGAGTACAGGGTGAAATTCGTACAACCACGGACGAGCCTACTTACACAAGAAACTATCCTTACCCAATGGCTCTGAAAAATGTTGTCGAGGAAGAAATAAGCAAATTATTAAAAGACGGGATCATAAGACCATCTCATTCTCCCTATAATTCACCCATATGGGTCGTGCCGAAAAAAGAGGATGCATCTGGAAAGAGGAAGTACAGAGTCGTAGTGGATTTTAGAAAATTGAATGCGGTTACTGTAGCAGACAAATATCCAATACCAGAAGTTGGGGAAGTTTTATCTCAACTGGGCGGCAACAAATTCTTTACGGTAATTGATCTGAAAAGTGGTTTTCATCAAATACCGCTCAGGCAAGAAGACATCGAGAAAATAGCATTCTCAGTGAACAATGGGAAGTACGAGTTCATAAGGCATCCGTTTGGATTAAAAAATGCCCCATCAATATTCCAGAGAGCATTGGATGATATTCTAAGAAACTTCATCGGAAAGACTTGTTATGTCTATATCGATGACATAATTATATTCAGTAAAGACGAAGAATCACATTTTAAACATTTGAAGGAAATCTTTTGTACGTTGGCAGAGGCAAATATGAGAGTGCAGTTAGATAAATGCGTCTTCTTTAAAAGAGAAGTTGAATTTCTTGGTTTCAAAGTATCTGAGAGTGGCATAAGTACAATAAAGGACAGAGTGGATGCCATGGTAAGAATTCCTTACCCTAAAACTTTGAGGCAATTAAGATCTTTTTTGGGGCTTTGCAATTACTATAGAAGATTCATAAAGGGTTATGCCGATATAGCTAAACCCCTAACTGCTATGCTGAGGGGCCCAAATGGTTCAATTCCCAGGTCCGAGTCCAGCAAAGTAAAAATAGTACTCGGTTGTGAGGAAATGAAGGCAATGGATTCTTTAAAGGAGGCTTTATTATCTCGAGAAGTTATGCTTTTTTACCCAAATTACGAGAAAGAATTTCATCTAACGACCGATGCCTTCAACGTAGCCCTCGGAGCCGTGCTTAGCCAGGACGATAGGCCAATAGCATTTATTTCCAGAGTATTGTCGGAAACGGAGGAAAACTATGCTACAAATGAGAGAGAGATGCTAGCTATAGTATGGGCCCTACATATCTTCAGAAACTACCTATATGGAACTGCTAGAATTATAATTTACACTGACCACCAGCCCCTAACATATGCACTGAGTAAAAAAAATAGTAATGTCAAGATGAAAAGGTGGAAGGCGATTCTCGAGGAATATAACTATGAAATTAGGTACAAACCAGGGAAATCTAACGTGGTAGCAGATGCTCTCTCTAGAACACCAATGACCAACGTGAACTCTTTAACTGGAACCGTTCATAGCCATGAAAGTTCTGCGGAAAATTTGGTACCCAGCGTGGAGGGTCCTATAAATGCATTCAAAAATCAGATATTCCTTTGTGTGAACGAAGTGCCGTCATATTAATTCCAAATTATATTCCCTGGGTATCATAGACATACAATTGTAGAAAGGGAGTATGATCAGAATAACCTCCTAGCCTTATTGAAAAGATACTTGAACCCCTCTGTGAATAATGGTATAAAGGCACCAGAATTTGTAATGGGTAAAATCCAGGAAATCTATCCTCTGCACTTGTTGAATTATAAGGTTCGCTTCACACAAAAATTCGTGGAGGACGTGACCTCAGAAAATGACCAGGAAAATGTCATTATTGATACTCACAACAGGGCCCACAGAAATGCAGCGGAAAATAAATTACAGATTTTGGAGAAGTGTTATTTCCCAGGCATGTTTGCCAAGATAAAGAGAAGAGTGAAACTTTGCTCAACATGTAAGAAGAACAAATACGATAGGCACCCCAATGATCCGAAGTTAGGGGAAACGCCTATACCTTCATATCCCGGCCAGGTAGTGCATATTGACATATTTTCAACAGACAAAAAATTGGTAATGACAGCCTTGGATAAATTCACCAAGTGCGCACAAGTTAAATTGTTAACGGGAAAATCTATTGAGGATGTGAGAAGACCCCTAAGAGAACTCCTATTCTTCTTTGGCGTACCAAAAACTATCGTCATCGATAATGAGACGTCTCTGAATTCCGCCACTATTCTGTTTATGATGAGGGATGAATTGAACATCGAAGTGTTCACTACTCCTCCTTACAGAGGCGAAGCAAACGGTCAAGTCGAACGAAGGGGTATGCAGAAATTTCGAAGAACTCCTTGAAAAAGCAGTGAACGAGTATAATCATTCGATACACTCGACTGTTGAGAGGAAACCTGTTGATTTGTTTTTTGGGAGAACTGTAGATTTTTCTCCAGGTAGCTATGACAGAACTAGACAGTCGAATATGGAGAAAATCCAAGAAAAACAGAAACGTAGTTTAGAATATCATAACAAACGGAAACAAACCGACCAACAATACATTCCAGGCCAGACAGTCTTCGTTAAAATCAATAAGAGATTAGGGACAAAGTTATCAGAGCGATTTAAAGAAGAAATAGTAAAAGAAAACAGGAATTCTACAATAGTCACCGAAAGCGGAAGAATTGTACACAAGAGACATATTAGAAATTAATTCACAACTCCTATTTTACAGATTATTAATCTTGACGGCATTATGTGCTGGCGAAATACAAATATTGGATTACTCGAATTCAAAATTATTGGCAATGCATTCCGGATTGGCTAAAGTCCAGACCGGAACTTTCAAGATAGTTCATACGATTGATTTACGGAGCTACGATAACCTGATCCATGAAATGGAAGATAATATTGTTCGGAATATCACCTTAAACCATCCCCTGATCCCTTACCTTAAATACACAATATCCCAAATTAAATCCTACATATCACGATTAAAACCAAATGTAAAGTCTAAACGATCACTGGATTTCCTCGGTAGTGCATGGAAATGGATTGCTGGAAGTCCAGACCGTCAGGACTTTGAGATAATTCAGAAAAAGATAGATGACGTTTTGGAAAATAATAGCAATCAAATTGTGATAAATCGTCTGTCACTAGAGAAAATAAGTAAACTCACGAACACCACAAACGAAATAATAAAAATCTTAAAAACAGAACAAAATCTTCATGATGAAAGAATATTAGAATGGAAATATAAACTTGAACTTCTAAAATAAGATGTTGCGAATATTGAATTTGCAATTCATTTGGCAAAAGTAAATATAGTTAATTCATTTATCCTTTCATCTTTCGAAGTCGAAATCCTAAATGACATATTTAGTAAAAGTAATATTCCATTTTCTAGTACTGATGAACTACTGCACTTTGCAGAAGTAAAAATTGCTCTCGAAGGTTACAATATACTTTACATATTAAGTGTTCCGACAACAGATACTGAAAATTGTATTAGATTACTAATTAAGGCTATCAAAAGGGAAAATATTGTAACTAGGCTAGATTATGAATACGTCCTAGACTGTAAGAATAAGAAAAGAATATTTGGATTAAAAAAGAAATGTAAAACATACAATAGTTTATCAATATGTAGTCCTGAAACTTATGACGATATCACAGATTCCCCGTGCATCCCGAAACTTTTGGCGAGTCAGACATCAAAGTGCACCACCACCAATAACGAACACATTTTTACAACAGAAGATATTGAGGATGGCATATTATTTTTGAACCAATTCAGTGGACAAATTGATGTTGACAACTCAACCATGTGGCTCAATGGATCGTATGTAATTCACCACTATAATTCTACGGTCCCAGTAAACAACAGGACATACTTATCCAGACAAATCACTACAACAAAACCTCTTCCTGCCTTAATTCAACCCATGAGCTCCAACGCTGAAGAAAGAACATTATCTCTGGAACTAATCAATGACATCAATATCAAAAATTCTTTGGCAATCCGTAAACTTAACTCGATAAACCAAATAAGTCTATCATTGAACTTGGGAATGGAATCGACTTTCCTGCTAATTGGGGTTTTCGTTCTTGCAAAATACTGGAAGAAATGGAGAAACATCAGACCTAAACCAGTTGAAAATGTTATCGAAGAGCCTCAACAAGATAATCAACCTACACATGATTTTACCAGGATATCGAGTAATGACAAGAAAAAGAGATTCCACAGCCTGCCATTCTTTTGATGTTCCATTCGAGGACGTATGGAACTTAGAGGGGGAGGAGTTAACGTATAATACATTGTATTTGTCCACACACGAGCATACAACGCAGACATTGTGTCAGCACCAACATTCCAGAGGGATCCTATTGCACTTGGGAACGGGTAAAGGTATTTAGCAACGTTCCCACACTCATCACTCGGCGCGTGGACTACGTCAGCAGTTTATGTCTTTAGTTAAGTTATGTTAAGATCATTATTGTTTGTAAACTTCAGTCCGGTTTTGTTCATAAATAAAGTAAGACGTGTTGCTAATCCAACACGCAACCTTTTTTAAAAATTAAATTAAATTAATATTTTGTTAATTTATATATATATATATATATATATGTATGTAATTAGTTTTGGCTTAACTAGTAACTTATATATAATTGGTTAAGAATTCATTGTATCTCTATTGAGAACGCTTGCTTGCGCCTCCAGTTGTTAACTGCGACTCTGATTCTTCGAAATCTGTTTGTATGAAAATCCATCTCGTATGTGCTGTTCCATTAGCTTGCACATATGGTGGAGGTGGAGGACGTACGTCATCGTCATCGTCCAGATCGGCGTCATCGTAGTCTGCACCGTCTACTGTTTTGTGGCCAAAACTTTCATCTTAAGCCGAAGGACAGTGATATTATTTAATGCATTTGGGTACGTGCATTTTGCTCAATTGCTTCTTCAATGTTTGCCATCATATACTAATTTGGAAAAATTCGAAAGATTTTCAGACTTGGCAGGAAATCAGAAAATCTACCGGAACGTGTTTGGCAGGAATGTGCGCGAGTATATGTAAATATCAAATATACGTACATAAGTCAGAGTGTTACTCGGAAGACTCCATTGAGTAAAATTCTAATAGTGAGCCGAAGAAAGGCTGAAAGCAATAAAAATGCAAATGTTTGAGTTGCCAGTTGGAAACTGATTTGTTTAATTCCCGGGCAGGGTTTTTATATAATTTATTTGAGTTACAAACTTGATAACAAATCTCGATTATTTTAATTGTTTTTTTTCTAATCCCTTTCGCTTAAGTCTAACTCAAATTCCTCTTAAATGTAAAACAAACTAATTCACCAATGACCGCACGCCAGGATTCTAATTACGTTGCACATGTCAAGTGTCATAGAGTTGCAGTGCAGCGGATGGGTCTGTCTTATGTATTGGTATGGTTTGTATGTGTAGAGTTTGCGTAGGTAGTCTTTGTGCTACACTACGTTTATGCGCAATAGAGCACATGCACTACACCCTCACCCTTTAAGAAAAAATTTACAGTTGTTTGAAAGAGAAAAAAACAACTTTAAATTTTTATGTGTTTGTGTGTGGTGGAAACGAGTTCTTACTTATTTGATTCTAACTTTTACTTATTGGATTTAATGTAATACTAAGTTGTTACTTATTAGATTCGTATTTAGTATATATATTTTTATATGAGAAATAATATGTCTTATGCGCTAGCATTGTAATATGAATAAAATTTACACTTTCAATAACTATAAATTAGCAATTTCTTATAATAGTAGTTTAATAATATTATATATATATATATATATATATATATATATATATATATATATATATATATTATTTATATATATATTTATTCATACATTAGTTTTTTATTTTCTATTTTTGTATTCTCATATCAGAACATTGCATCGTTTTAGCATATTTTTATGCATTTACTTCTCCATGCTGTTTATTAACATAAATGAATTTACTCCTTCTTGTTTTGAAATTCTATACGGACCATGGACTTTTTACGATTACCTAATTTTACTAATACTAGGTCTCCTATGGTTGCATTAAGTGCATTTTCATTTGTTTTGCTTTCACTGCTTCTTTTCTTTTTCACAGCTTCGATCAGTTCCCTTGCCTTGTTTATTGACGCTCTCATCCTCAACTTCAGTTCATTCACATAATTTTCAATACCATAAATTGGTACTTTTGTTTCAATTATGTCGCTTGGTAAGTGTGGCAGTTTACCAAACACAAGCTCATATGGTGAGTAACCAGTATCGACATGCGGTGTCGTATTGTAAGCAAAATTGTAAAATGATATCCATTTGTCCCACTCGTTATCGTTTGCGAACGTGAACCTGAATTCATTAAGAGTGCGGTGATTGCGCTCAACTGAACCCAGTGATTCGTGATGATAAGGGGTTGAACATATTTGATTCATTTTTAGATTTTTACATACATTTTTCTTTAGTTCGTTTACGAACTCTGTACCCTTGTCTGATTTAAAATGTTGGCTACAGTGTCGGCATCTTTGGTTTCCATGGGGTGCGCTATAACAAATTTTGTCAATTCGCACTGCGCTGTTTAAATATATCTGTACCCATTAGATATTCTTAGCGGACCGACAGTATCAATTGCTACAGTTTCAAAACTAGTCGTCGGAGTGTCTGTAATAACCATTTGTTCTTTAGAATGTCGTATTTGTTTATTCTTAGCACAATTTGTGATAAAATTTTTCACCATTTTTCCCATATTCTTCCAAACGTATTTCTGGTTCAATTTTGAAACGGTTTTTCTTACACCAAAATGCCCTCCGTAAGGCGAATCGTGATATTCTGCGATTAGTTTATACATAATTACATTATCTACTATTCTGTAGGGACTTCTATATATCAATATATTCACCTTTGAGCTTTCATTATTTTTTTTTCTTCTGTTGCAACTTATTATATGCTTCTTTAATTTTTTCCTTCCGTACGTACGTAAATATATCATCTTTCTTATCTAGCGCTAGTTCTTTAATATTTGACTTGTTTATTCTTGATAGTAGTTTTTCCAATAGCGAACCCGGGTTCGATGGAGTATCACTGCTTATCACAAGTATCTCATCTTTATTTATTTTAATATGGGTACCCTTCTTATTGCTCATAAATACAAATTTCAATTTTCTTACATTCCTGTCGTCAGATATGGACGTGCAGTCCCAAATGTGAAGTTGATCAGACTTCGAATGAGAGGTACATTTCTCCTGACTTATGTCTGTGCTCTTTTTAGCAGGCATGCCCCTCGTAGTTACTAATGCTTTGTTAACGCATTCATCGTGTTCTTTCGGGATCATTGATTTTAGTATCTCAGAATCGATTTTAATTATTGACAGTGCATCCGCATTGGTGTTTATTTTTCCCTTTTTATATACAATGTCGAAATCATAGTCGGACAAATCTAACCTTATTCTGGTTAACTTGGAAGATTTGTTTTTATGTGTAAACAATGCGACTAACGGTCTGTGGTCTGTCACCACTGTGAATTTCCGTCCATAGAGGTAAGGTTTGAAAAATGTATGCTGTGACAAATCTGTCAAAGTTGTGTGAATTTATGATATAGATTTAATGCTTTTATATCATTCCAATAAGTTATTTAATTTAATTATTATTATTATTATTTATGTTTTTTTTCCTTTAAACTATAATGTCCACCATAGTATAATAATTTGTACAACTACAAACTATTTAATGTTGCAAATGTAAGTAATGAGTTTTGGCTTAACTAGTAACTTATATATAATTGGTTAAGAATTCATTGTATCTCTATTGAGAACGCTTGCTTGCGCCTCCAGTTGTTAACTGCGACTCTGATTCTTCGAAATCTGTTTGTATGAAAATCCATCTCGTATGTGCTGTTTCATTAGCTTGCACATATGGTGGAGGTGGAGGTGGAGGACGTACGTCCTCATCATCGTCCAGATCGGCGTCATCGTGGTCTGCACCGTCTACTGTTTTGTGGCCAAATCTTTCATCTGAAGCCGAAGGAAAATGATATTCTTTAATGCATTTGGGTACGTGCATTTTGCCGTTGCTTCTTTGATGTTTGCCATCATATACTAATTTGGAAAAATTCAAAAGATTTTCAGACTTGGCAGGAAATCAGAAAATCTAGCGGGACCTGTTTGGCAGGAATGTGCGCGAGTATATGTAAATATCAAATACACGTATATAAGTCAGAGTGTTACTCGGCAAGACGCCATTGAGTAAAATTCTAATAGTGAGCCGAAGAAAGGCTGAAAGCAATAAAAATGCAAATGTTTCAGTTGCCAGTTGGAAACTGATTTGTTTAATTCCCAAGCAGGGTTTTTATATAATTTATTTGAGTTACAAACTCGATAACAAATCTCGATTATTTTAATTGTTTATTTCTAATCCCTTTCGCTTAAGTCTAACTCAAATTCAACTCAAATGTAAAACAAACTAATTCACCAATGACCGCATGCCAGGATTTTAATTACGCTGCACATGTCAAGTGTCATAGTGTTGTTGTGCAGCGGATGGGTGTGTCTTATGTATTGGTATGGTTTGGATGTGTAGAGTTTGCGTAGGTAGTCTTTGTGCTACACTACGTTTGTGCGCAATAGTGCACATGCACTACACTTCCCTTTGGTCTAAAAATCTCTTCGAACAGCTTTAAGCGTATGCTAACTATCGCATTGGCAGGATTAGAGAGTAATGCTTTCATTTATGTAGACGACATAATTGTTTTCGGTAAGTCTATAAAGCATCATAATGATAATCTGGTTAACATCTTTAGGCGAATAAGAAACAATCTGAAATTAAATCCGAAGAAGTGTAATTTTTTGAAACCAGAAGTAATTTTTCTAGGTCACTTAGTTATCGCTAATGGAGTAACAGCTGATCCAGAAAAATGGAAAGTTGTGGACATATATCCAACTCCAAAAAACAAGAATGAAATCAAAAGATTCGTAGCTTTCTGTAATTGTTACCGTCGCTTTAGAAAGAATTTCGCGGAAATAGTAAAACCATTAAATAACCTTCAAAAGAAAAACACCGAATACATATCAAGAAACTAAAAGAAAGCCTAACTGACTCACCTGTGCTTCGATACCTTGATTTCGATGAAGAATTCATATTGACCACTGATGTATCCAATAATGCATTAGGTGCTAGTTTATCAGAAGGAACTACAGGAGAAGATCGACCAATAGCTTATGCTAGCAGATCTCTCAATAAACATGAAATTAACAAACCTGCCATTAAGAAGGAAATATTAGCCATTCATTGGGCTATTAATCATTTTCGACCCTGTTGTGAGTTAGAACCAAGCTACTACGAGTAGTTGACTCTCAACATCGACTCCTAAAAGATGCCACACTCTGTGGGATTAGCATGTGCTAAAAGTTATTTAAGAATAGAACATACTTTTAGGGTCCAAGTATTTTAAGTTAATATGATCTGTGTAATGTTATTATGTAAGCTTTTAGGGTATTACACTTCCTCAGTCGATTCGACGAGGACAGCGTAATGCACCGTCGACACTTTCATAGTAGGTCAGTTGGCTTGACCAACTGACACCAATTAGCAGGTGCGGAACTGGAACACCAGAAAGGTCAGTTCACAGACTGAGATGAGTGTTAATAAATAGTATATAAGAATTAGTATTTGTAAGAAATAAAGTCTTGTGATTGTGATCTTTAAACGAAAAGTGTCTTTGGTCTTTATTTAAAAGCAATAGGGTTTTAAAGTTTTCAGCTACGCGCCCAGCGAACCGCGACAGGACATCTCATCAAAGTGCAACATTTTAAAAGGGGATGAGCTCGAGCGAAATACGCGTAGAAACAATAAAAGTTTGCAAATATTACAGTCGATATATACTGATAGAGTTAAGCGATAATTCTGACTTAGTCCTCGGTACGGTCATGAGGAAGTTAACTCAATTTTTGATCAGTCATGGAATCGACCAGATCGCTCTTTCAAAAAACGATATTTTGTTCGATCTTATTAATGAAGATAATTTAAAGGCCTTATATAAGAATATATATATTGAGAATTTAGCTAAAGGACGGCAAACTCCTGCTATAATTTTTTTTGAACCCCCACGTAATATATACATGATATAAATGAGCAAAAGAAACTCATACATGATAACCATTGCAAGCAAACATCCGGACATATTGGAGTAAGAAGAACTTTATTGAAGTTAAAAAAAAATACATATGGAAAAATATGACAAAAATGGTGAAGGTATATATAAATAACTGCGAGATATGTGCAAAAAACAAAACAAAAACTATAAGAGAAAAATGGTGATTACAGACACCCCATCGACAAGTTTCCAAATAGTAGAAATGGACACAGTAGGACCACTTCGTATTTCAAACGGATACAAATACATTTTAACGCTTCAGTGCCAACTAACTAAATATATTGAGGCATATCCTATGTATACAAAAGAATCCTTAGCAGTTGCCAATACTTTACTAGAAAAATTCATACTGAAGTATGGATGTTTTCATACAATACAGACAGACATGGGTAGAGAATTCGTGAACCAGGTATTTGACCATATGAGCAAAACGTTAAATTTTCAACATAAAACATCCACCCCTCCAAACACTAGGTAGCACAGAACTGATCATAGAGTTCTCAATGAATACTTACTAACCTCGACAGAAGAACAGGAATGGGAAAAGGGTGTACCTTATTAAGTTTTCTCGTATAATACCACACCACACGTCGACACAGGCTACTCACCTTTTGAACTCATATTCGGAAAATTACCAAACACTATAACAGATAAACAAGTGATCAAAACAATCAGTCCGATCAACCCAGAAGAATACTAGGCTAGAAAACGCAAAAGATACTGCCAGACTTATACTCACAAAAACAACAGAGAAAAGGGAAAAGGATTACGACAGAGGAACGAATAGTTCCTATGTCGTAATCCCATTTAAAATAAATAATAGACTAGGTGTAAATTCCCAAATAGATTAGAATGGAAAAGCCGTCTTAGTACATAATAACAATCCTAAGAAATATAAATAAGAAATATGTATAAGAAATACATATAAGAAAAATATAAATAAGAAATATAAATAAGAAATATGTATAAGAAAAACTAAACACATTAAGAAATACATATAAGAAAAATATGAATAAGAAACATAAATAAGAAATATAAATAAGAAATATGTATAAGAAAACGTAAACATATTAAGAAATACAAGTAAGAAAATATAAGTTAAAAAAATTTAAAAAAAATATATATATATATAAATAAGAAAAACTAGATACGAGGGCCGATTGATATTGAAGCTACCTAAGTAGGAAAATACATTTTTGTTTTTCAAAAACCATTTATTTCTCAACATAGTCTCCTTTTACTTCGACACACTTAGTAAGACGATATTCCAACTTTTTTATACCATCTGTACAAATTCCACTCAAATGTAAAACAAACTAATTCACCAATGACCGCACGCCAGGATTCTAATTACGCTGCACATGTCAAGTGTCATAGTGTTGCTGTGCAGCGGATGGGTGTGTCTTATGTATTGGTATGGTTTGGATGTGTAGAGTTTGCGTAGGTAGTCTTTGTGCTACACTACGTTTGTGCGCAATAGTGCACATGCACTACACTTCCCTTTGGTCTAAAAATCTCTTCGAACAGCTTTAAGCGTATGCTAACTATCGCATTGGCAGGAGTAGATAGTAATGCTTTCATTTACGTAGACGACATAATTGTTTTCGGTAAGTCTATAAAGCATCATAATGATAATCTGGTTAACATCTTTAGGCGAATAAGAAAGTACAATCTGAAATTAAATCCGAAGAAGTGTAATTTTTGGAAACCAGAAGTAATTTTTCTAGGTCACTTAGTTACCGCTAATGGAATAACAGCTGATCCAGAAAAATGGAAAGTTGTGGACATATATCCAACTCCAAAAAACAAGGATGAAATCAAAAGATTCGTAGCTTTCTGTAATTGTTACCGTCGCTTTAGAAAGAATTTCGCGGAAATAGTAAAACCATTAAATAACCTTCAAAAGAAAAACACCGAATACATATCAAGAAACTAAAAGAAAGCCTAACTGACTCACCTGTGCTTCGATACCTTGATTTCGATGAAGAATTCATATTGACCACTGATGTATCCAATAATGCATTAGGTGCTAGTTTATCAGAAGGAACTACAGGAGAAGATCGACCAATAGCTTATGCTAGCAGATCTCTCAATAAACATGAAATTAACAAACCTGCCATTAAGAAGGAAATATTAGCCATTCATTGGGCTATTAATCATTTTCGACCCTGTTGTGAGTTAGAACCAAGCTACTACGAGTAGTTGACTCTCAACATCGACTCCTAAAATATGCCACACTCTGTGGGATTAGCATGTGCTAAAAGTTATTTAAGAATAGAAAATACTTTTAGGGTCCAAGTATTTTAAGTTAATATGATCTGTGTAATGTTATTATGTAAGCTTTTAGGGTATTACACTTCCTCAGTCGATTCGACGAGGACAGCGTAATGCACCGTCGACACTTTCATAGTAGGTCAGTTGGCTTGACCAACTGACACCAATTAGCAGGTGCGGAACTGGAACACCAGAAAGGTCAGTTCACAGACTGAGATGAGTGTTAATAAATAGTATCTAAGAATTAGTATTTGTAAGAAATAAAGTCTTGTGATTGTGATCTTTAAACGAAAAGTGTCTTTGGTCTTTATTTAAAAGCAATAGGATTTTAAAGTTTTCAGCTACGCGCCCAGCGAACCGCGACAGGACATCTCATCAAAGTGCAACATTTTAAAAGGGGATGAGCTCGAGCGAAATACGCGTAGAAACAATAAAAGTTTGCAAATATTACAGTCGATATATACTGATAGAGTTAAGCGATAATTCTGACTTAGTCCTCGGTACGGTCATGAGGAAGTTAACTCAATTTTTGATCAGTCATGGAATCGACAAGATCGCTCTTTCAAAAGATGATATTTTGTTCGATCTTATTAATGAAGATAATTTAAAGGCCTTATATAAGAATATATATTTTGAGAATTTAGCTAAAGGACGGCAAACTCCTGCTATAATTTTATTTGAACCCCCACGTAATATACATGATATAAATGAGCAAAAGAAACTCATACATGATAACCATTGCAAGCAAACATCCGGACAAATTGGAGTAAGAAGAACTTTATTGAAGTTAAAAAAAAATACATATGGAAAAATATGACAAAAATGGTGAAGGTATAAATAACTGCAACAAAACAAAAAATATAAGAGAAAAATGGTGATTGCAGACACCCCATCGACAAGTTTCCAAATAGTAGAAATGGACACAGTAGGACCACTTCGAATTTCAAACGGATACAAATACATTTTAACGCTTCAGTGCCAACTAACTAAATATATTGAGGCATATCCTATGTATACAAAAGAATCCTTAGCAGTTGCCAATACTTTACTAGAAAAATTCATACTGAAGTATGGATGTTTTCATACAATACAGACAGACATGGGTAGAGAATTCGTGAACCAGGTATTTGACCATATGAGCAAAACGTTAAATTTTCAACATAAAACATCCACCCCTTACCATCACCAAACACTAGGTAGCACAGAAAGGAATCATAGAGTTCTCAATGAATACATACTAACCTCGACAGAAGAACAGGAATGGGAAAAGGGTGTACCTTATTAAGTTTTCTCGTATAATACCACACCACACGTCGACACAGGCTACTCACCTTTTGAACTCATATTCGGAAAATTCCCAAACACTATAACAGATAAACAAGTGATTAAAACAATCAGTCCGATCAACCCAGAAGAATACTAGGCTAGAAAACGCAAAAGATACTGCCAGACTTATACTCACAAAAACAACAGAGAAAAGGGAAAAGGATTACGACAGAGGAACGAATAGTTCCTATGTCGTAATCCCATTTAAAATAAATAATAGACTAGGTGTAAATTCCCAAATAGATAAGAATGGAAAAGCCGTCTTAGTACATAATAACAATCCTAAGAAATATAAATAAGAAATATGTATAAGAAATACATATAAGAAAAATATAAATAAGAAATATAAATAAGAAATATGTATAAGAAAAACTAAACACATTAAGAAATACATATAAGAAAAATATGAATAAGAAATATAAATAAGAAATATAAATAAGAAATATGTATAAGAAAACGTAAACATATTAAGAAATACAAGTAAGAAAATATAAGTTTAAAAAATTTAAAAAAAAAATATATATATATATATAAATAAGAAAAACTAGATACGAGGGCCGATTGATATTGAAGCTACCTAAGTAGGAAAATACATTTTTGTTTTTCAAAAACCATTTATTTCTCAACATAGTCTCCTTTTACTTCGACACACTTAGTAAGACGATATTCCAACTTTTTTATACCATCTGTATAATACGATTTTGGGAACCCCTCCAAATACGCGTAAGTTTCGGTAATCTATTCTTCGTTTGAGATGAATCTTTTTCCTGCGAGCCATTTTTTCAAGTTTGGAAACAGGAAAAAGTCACTAGGAGCTAAATCTGGACTATAATGTGGATGATTAACCAATTCGAAGTGTATTTCACGTAATTTTAGCATCGTATCTAATGCTGTGTGAACCGGTGCGTTATCTTGAAGAAAGAGCATTTTTTTCTTCTTTAAATGTGGTCGTTTTTCCTTGATTGCATCAATCAATTGATCCAATAATGCACGATAATACTTTCCTGTGATTGTGGATCCTTTTGCAAGATAATCGATGAGCAATATTCCGTGTGCATCCCAAAATACAGTGGCCATAACCTTGCCAGCCGATTTCACTGCCTTCGCCTTCTTCGGAGCACTTCCACCAGCTTCCACCCATTGTTTCGATTGATTTTTGGTTTCAGGTGTGTAGTGGTGGACCCACGTTTCTACAATAGTTATTAATCGACGCCAAAAATCAACAGGATTACGCTTTATCATGTCCAAACACCGCTGTGAAGTGGTCTGTCGAACTCGTTTTTGTTCGACACTGAGCCAACGCGGCACCCATCTTGCCGATAGCTTTTTCATATGCAAATGTTCCAGCAAAATGTTGAACAGACGTTCATATGATATGTTTACCATTTCAACAATCTCTCGCAACTTGACTCGGCGATCATTCATAACGATATCGAGGATTTTCTTGATATTTTCTTCAGTAACCACCTCTTTTGGCCTTCCTGTTGATGGTATTGTTGCAGTGCTTGTCCGGCCGCGTTTAAATTCAGCAATCCAATATTTTACCAGGTAATCTGACAGAGCAGACTCACCGTAATGTTTATCGAGCTTTTCTTTTGTCTCTTTCGTCGTTTTCCCTTTCAAATAATAGTGTTTAATCGCTACACGAAATTCGCTTTGTTCCATTTTTCAAGAAACACAAAAGTTGCTTACTTCAAACGACTACAACAAATAAACTAATCGATGAATTTGGGTGAAATTTTAACAGCTGACGTTTGATAGATCGCAATTTCTAAAAAAAAAAAGTTTTTGTGTTCGTGCTGCCATGTAGCGCTAGGTAGCTTTAATATCAATCCGCCCTCATATAGCCATATTGCATTGTAAAGCCAAAACATAGCCAAGTGTATACATAAAAAAAATAAAATAAAATTTTTAAGAAAAAAAAATTTGTTTTTCCCGGAGGATTAGTGGTGTAATGTATCATGAAAGTCATGCATACGAATGCCTGCGATCACTAAGAGAACTAAATGCACCAAAGAAATATGTAGTGCACGCGCAGCATGATCACACACACACTCACACCACATTCTATCCCAAAGCAATGCACTCAAAATAGGTCATGTGCAATTCGAACCTCAAAGGTCTGCAGTAGGCAGGAATTGCACATTCATATTTTATTGCTTGCATATATTGCATATGTGAATTTGATGACACATGGGATATTGGAAATATGGAATGGAAATTGAACTTGATTCAAACTAATTTGTAAAGTTTAAATATGTATAAAAGAGCATAGTTTTAAGAATAAAGATTCAGTTCAGAAACACAACTCAAAATTGTTTGAACACTAAGGAGCAGACTTAAGTCGCTTCAATAACTAAACATTTGGCTGCCTTAAGGCGCCGAGAACCATGTGCGCAATCTCTCGCACAGTACAAATTATTACTTGAGCCCAACATCTTCGTAGGGAAAAATTAACACTTATTACAATTTACTCGTATATACATATACATACGCCTCATCATAAACATATACATATAAATATACATATACGAGTACATATAAATATTCGTATGCTTAAAATATAAATATGCATATTCATATGCAAATGCAAATACATATACATGTACATATACATCTACATATACATAAATATATATATATACTTCTACATATACGAGTACATACTAGGGGTACTATTTATATTTAAGGAACTGGCAACACTAATGTCAATAGCTAAACAGCATAAAAAAGTTTGACATTTTTTAGCATAAACGTTCTCACATATATTGATGTACAAGTGCTATTTGTTTTGTTTACAGTGAGTTAAGAAAATCAATTTGGCCAAAAAATTGAAATTTTTTAGAGAAAATGTTTCCGTTGGATTATTTTTCGCAACTTTCGACGTGGATTATCTCAACAATAATATGTCGATGAACTCAGTTCTCTGTATGGCGATAAAGCACCATCAAAAACCACAGTATATCGCTGGTATAGTGAAATCAATCGTGGTCGTAGTTCGGTCGTACAGACCTGATTTGGCAACCAATTACTTATTCTTGTTCCCGAATATCAAAGGTAAACTGCGTGGTCAACGATTTACGAGCGCCGAAGAAGCAGTTGAGCTTTCACAAACCATGTTTTGAAGGTGTCTCAAGACGAATGGAAAAACTGCTATGACAAATAGTTTGAACGAATGCAAAAGTGTATTGATCATCAAGGGGAATATTTTGAAAAAATGTTTGATATTTGAAAATGTTTGTTATTATTTGCTATTCCCGATATATAAACACTACCCCTCGTATACATATAAATATACAAATAAATCTACATATTCAAAGCATATACTTGCGGCTTGCTTCTTCTTGAATAATTTTGCCCTTCAGATAAACCCAGGATTCTTTCAGTGTAGCATCAGAACCTTTCCTGCTGCGTCCATCATGAACAGGGGTCGGTATGATGCTGGTTCTTCTAGAGGTTTTGTAGGAATACAGTAACTGGCGTTTCGATCTTTCGGGAAACGTTCCTTCCCTCAGACATTCTTTGTGGAAATTGATGAAAATGTTTGGATTCCTTTTTATAGCAGTTTTAATTACGATATTTGGTTTCCCGTCCAGACATGGAGCCCTGTTACTTTTCATTTTCTTAGTCGCTTCTAGAAACTCTTCTGCTGTGACCGGTGGGATCGGCTCTTCAGCTTGGCTTACTTCCCATTCTGGCCTAAGCTCGGTAACGGTGGAAAGAGACTTGTCACAATCTTAGCCATTGTTCTCCTGCAGATAGGTGTGGTAGAATTATTATGGAGTTTCTTCAACAAATTTCTTCTACCCTTTCCTTGTGCCTTACATTTTCTCTTACTCATTTGAAATCGTTTTGGTGACAGTATTTCAAATATTAGTTCTTGGTGGTCACTATGCGTATACGAGTATATACTCATAGATGAGACTTCCACTTTATCCGTGTCGAGATCGCTCTACTTTCAAATGTGACATCTATTATTGACCCCGGTCTGCCGTTATGAAACGTGTATGTTGTACCACGATTTAAGTTAACTACATCAAGGATAGCGAAGGCTTCTAATAATGCAGTACACCTGCAATTCGTTCTAATGCTCCCCAACTCAACTGTACATGCATTGAAATCACCCGCAATTATTAGAGGGATCTACCCTCTGGCATCTGGGCCCGGTTGCCTTTGGGTTCGAAGGGAAGGGTGCCATAGTCCCAGTTACTGCTCGCGTTGTATTTTGCTCTATTAGAATCATATTTAGGTGTGTTATATTGTTCGTTAATTATTGCAATGTCCACATTTTGTTCTATTACAGTCTACGTAAGTAAGTCCTGAGGACACTCACAGTAGTTTTGACTTATTTGGATACACCTAACAATCCCGTTTTGTTAAGATTTCATTGCTTCTTTCTTTGCTGCGCATTTAAAGCTTCCAATGGAATGATCGTTTACACCTTTGCATCCTGACTCACATATTACCCCTTTAGGTTTGACCTCTCAAATTTAAGCCCAATGCACTTTATTTCCACACTTTAGGCATGCACTTGGGCGGTCCTTTTGCTCTTGCATATCTGGCTTTGTGGCCGTATGCCAGGCATCGGAAGCATCTGTTTGGTGTTATGTACTCACGGAGTCTGCATCTTACCCAACCTATATGCTTTCGTTCGACTATTAGCCAACTCGTCGTTAGTATATTAGCCAACTTATATGGTAGGCTGTCTCCTTGCCATCCCGTGTGCATCGCCTAGACTTAATTGCGTTTTTTCCGATTATTGGAATATGGGGAAATTGTTCTGCTATGACACTGGTTATTTCTTCTGGTGTGGTAGCTTCAGCTGTTTCCTTAAGTTTGCCAGTTTTCTGGCTTTATCTTCAACGTTTTTAAAATATTAGCATATGATATCTCTCCGACGTTTTGCTATCAACATAATATCCGGGCGTGTAAACTCCTTCCTCAGCTGACCTTTTCCTCCTTTCCGTGGCTCCGTTTGGGTTTTGTTCCCACTCTTTCTCTCCGGGTGCTTCTATGAGAGCACTTTCAATGTCTCGGCATTTTGCTTTGATGTCGAGTCATCGATGGCTTTTTTCTGCTGGTCGTTCGCCTTGGCTTCCCTTTTTCTTGCTCTCCATGAACCTTGTAGATCTCCTCGATTGTGCTGACGAGATCTCTCATTGGCTGGTGAATGGAACGCCTGCCCATTAATACCTCCATCAGCTCTCCGATTCGTATGTCAAGTTTAGCAAACATACTATGTTGACCCTCCATTGCACGTGCCGTTATAGCTGTTTCCTATTGGTCCCCGGGTACTGGTATTGTTGGCTGAGCAACTGCGGCCGCAGTTGCGTTGGCTTGCGCCAGATTTGAGATCAGCCCCATTTTACCTTCGCTCATTGGAACCATTGGAGGTGTTCGAACTACCCTCGGGACTCTATTAAAAGGATCTCCGGAGGATGTTTTCCACGCTTATTTGGTGCTGTCACTTTTAACTGCTTCATCAGCCTCTGCAGTCTCCCTATGTCTAATCGGAGAATCCATGGCTGATTAGAGCAGATATTACTACAAAATATTGAATAGGAATATAGTAACAAGATATTAACTATCTGAATGAATATAAGTATAAATATTTTACCTTGTATTTCGTATAATAACCTAATTACACTAGTTTACAATTAAAATTTTACCCAATTTTGAATACTGTATCATTTTGATTACCTTTCATATTTGCGTCCCAATCGGACTTTTTATGCACAAGCCCATATCTCGGAAACATATCCACAAAAAATTTTTAATTACGTATTTCGAGTTCAGCAGGTCAAAATACACAAGAAAAATATAATGGCATTGAATATACAGACATTTTTATTTTTTTGTAAACTAGTGTTATTTATTTTTATTATGGTAATACTTTTCATTGTACAATTATTTTCTAGATTTATTACTAATATTACTATTATTATTATATACATTTTATTATTTTTCTATTTTTTTATTTTTTTTACTTAATTCTATTTGAAAATCTAAATTATAATTACAGTTATGTAATAATTTATTTTCTATGTTTGGGGGAAAAGGTAAAACTATAAAAAGCAATACTTATCTTCTGTCCAAGCGCGTTGTCAATACTTTATTTCTTTCTTAATAAGAAATTTTAATATAATCTCTCTCTCTATCTCTCTCTCTCTTCTCAGCTGAGCGTACTGCACAAATACACATTTACCCCTCTATTCACGCGAGCTGTCTCATTTGAGTTCTGTCTCTATTGAGACATGATTTTTGTCACTCAATTTTGTGACATCTATTCAGAGCCAACTGTCTCAAGCGGAAAGCTCGTTAAATTCACCTTTCAATGGTGAAAAAGTTTCTTTGTGTATTTTTCAGCTGATTCATGAAGTTGGGCACATTGAATTTGAATTTAAAAAATGTCGGCACAAAATATGTAAGTATTTGCATTTAATTTTAGAAATTAGAAGAAAATTGTAATTATTTTTTATTTAAAACCGGAAGATATCAAAGGACCACGCAGCAGCAGCTGCAATTTTATGTCGCATTTAGCAAAAGGCACGCGGGGCTGCAGGCAGGAAATTTGCTTTTAAAATATTTATATATATACACACACACTCATTTATATATATATATATATATATATATATATATATATATATATATATATATATATATATATAATATATATATTATATATATTATATATATATATATATATATATATATATATATATATATATATATATTTATATATATATATATATATATATGTATATATATATATATATATATATATATATATATATATATATATATATATATATATATATAGATATATATTAATTATATATACTTATTAATTTTTTATTGTTTATTTGTGATTAAAATAAATTATTAAATAGAAAAATTTAATTCGATTTTTAAATGTATATCGCTGTGGCCTGCTATCGAGGTTGTCTCAATAAAAATCTCATGTGTAACTCAGAGAGCTCTCAGTTTTCTCTGTGAATTGCTCTGAGTCTCTACTGATACTCGGATGACACATGTGCCTGTATTGAGTTTTGTGACTGAGTAAGAATAGAGGGGTAAGTGCGCAGTTTACAACGCTCTCAATTACGATTTTTCGCAAAATTTTAGCGATTAACATCCGTAGACTTCCAGAAAAATCACGACAAAATATTTCAGCAACCACATCGATTCAATAACAAGTTGTGTTTTTTGTTGTGTATGTTTATTTAATTTTTTTGTTTTTTCGTTAGGTGGAAAACATAATACGGGGTTACATTACCTCTCATATAACGCCCAGGAAGTGTTCTGCACCCGTAAATCTCCGCATTCCATCAACACATGTTCTGCATTCTCATACCAGCCAACACAGTACAGGGCGTATGGACCCTCCCCATGTCTGTACTTGTGTAGATACTTTCGAAAGCTTCCCTGTCCCGATAGGAACTGCGTTGGGTCATAATTAACTTATCCGTGACTTCGGGCGATCCATACTTGTATATTTGAAATCGGTTCATGAGTCCATCGTCCTTTGATGGACATATCCCAGCTTTCCTGCCATTCGTCTTGTGAGTTCTTTCTATTGTCTTAATTTTGGCTGGATACATTTTGTCTTGGCTATTCGGGTTTCAAATGTCCGCGGACTCTTTTACGGCGATATCTATTGGCATCTATTCCCTATTACGCTGACTGCTTCAGTGGATATAGTTCTAAAGTCCACAGTATATTCTCATTGTTTTTAGCGTGTACGGCTTGTTGATTAGCGCATGTGGGTGCTGTTTACATTAAAATGGAGATATTTACGATGGTTAGTAGTTTTGTTAAATGTTGCCTTAAACTTCCAATGTTTGCCATTAACCTTTCCAAGGCTGCTCCTACTCTGGTATCTTTATCTCTTGCAGATATCATAATATTTGGTGTTGTTATAGTTTATTTCGGACGCCTAAAGGCGGATAGCGGGATCGGCAGTATTTCCCCTCGGAGCAGATACTGACTTAGACGAATAGTGCAAAGCACCTTTGTTTTCCTCGCGAACCAATTTCCGCGAAGAGAAGAGAAATACTTTGAAGTTCAGTTCAATTATGATTTTATTTTTTGGTGGAGAGCTCCATTTTTGTTTACACTAATTCTCTTATATATACTTACATAATATTTTTAATACAGTTTCTTACATAATATAAAGTATCGTGTTAGTATGCAATTGTGTATGCATGTCAATGCGTCGCATTACAGTTCACTGCCAGTATTGCTGACAGACGCACTTAAGTGTATGTTTCTTGCGGTCATAGTGATAGTGATATACCACTGCACCCTCACCCTAAAGAGGAAAGTTGGGTTATCAAAAGGATTACCTAACTTTTCTTGTCTGTTCAGTCAAGTCAAAATATTAAATTTGTTACAAAGTAAAATAATATTGTATACGAGTATATTGTTTTTCCTTAAATTATTATACATAATTCTTATGTAGATGGTTCTTATGTATACATATTTTTTTAATTGATTATTATGAAATTCTTTATAGATCCCATTTACATGTATTATAGTATTAATGTATTTGCGTTCAATGACATTATACGGTCCTTTGTATGGATAGAGACATTTTCTACTCTAAGTGAAATTAAATCTCCTATTTCTACTTCTAATTTATTACAATTTGTTTTATTACTAACATGTGCACGCTTATTTTTCATTGCCGCTGCAATATTGTTTGCTCGAGTAACTTTCGAGTAATTTATATTTTCATAGTTTACGTTCTCATTTTTGTGATTGTCAATATCAATTGGTAACTGTGCCAGTTTAAAGTGAACAAGTCAAAATGATATCATTATTTGTGACGGCTAATCATTTTGGATGACAACTTCCGTAGTAGCAAATCGAGATTAGCTAATTTATCTTTGTACACCGCGCGCTTAATTCCTTGAATTATCCATTAACATTAATAGTCATGTATACACTATTTTCATCAATATTAATATTATTAATCCTTGCACTTTTGTCGACATAAAACTTTCAATTTCTCATATTCTTAACGTCATTTATTGAGTTACATTCCCAAATATGAAATTGTTCGGACTCCGTGGGTTCAATGCATTGCTCTTTACCTTCGGAAATCTTCTGTGCCCCTTGTTATTATTAATGCCCTTTTCGCTGTACTATCATCTTCTTTAGGTATCTCCTCTTTCAGTATTTCTGAGTTCAAATTGATGCGTGAAAGTGCATTTTTGTCTTCTGTACCCTTCTTTGGTACTAGCAGCCACGGTGCATTGTACGGACTAACTGAAGGTTCAATTATGTTATCAGCAAGCATTTTGTTCACTTGCTGCTTAATAGAGTCAGTGTGAGATTCTGGAATTCTGTAGTTTTTTATATATACTGGTGTCTTGTCTGCTAATTCTATCCTGTGTTTATAGAAATTATTTGTTGTGAGTGGTGTTGAGCTACTTGTATACGAGTACACCCTTTCCTCAATTTTGTCATTAAAAAATCAGAGTGTCCTCCGTCAAACTTAGTCTCACCAGTCTTATTACTTCCGTCGTAGGTTGTAGATGCAGTTCTAATGACTTTACATGCATTGAAACTATTATTTTAAAATCATCAACGTAGCATTTTAATATAAAGAACCAACTGTAATGGATGTATAATATAAATTTCATTTAATTTTAACTCCAAATTAACTTCACCTAAAGAGTACATTTGCTATTGTTTAAATCCCGAATTTCATTTTTCTTTATAATACGTCTCGTCTTCAAATTTTTACCATTTCATTATTTGATGACTCATACATTCGTACTCTGTTTCCGTTGCATCTTTGTCCAATGTTGATATTTGAAGTAGGTCGGTGTATTTGTTGCCTATGCGCATTCTGATTGAGCGTGTTATTGTAATTCGAGTTCTGTCGTCTGTTTGTTTGGAATTGTGGTCTGCTATTCAAATTATTTTCATAGCATCTGGTACTGAAATTGTTGTCTGTGTTATTGTAACGTCCAACATTAAAATTTCGGTTCGAAGACAACTGCGGACCACTTGTAAAATTACCGTTGAAGATAACTGCGGACCATCTGTAAAATTTTTCTAGTCTCCGCGTTTTTGGTTTGTACGCTGCACATCTGTCCATCTGTATTGGAACACATTTTTGAGGTCTTGGCATTTTTCAAAGTCTTCAGCTATTTCAGTCGCTTTAGCAAACGTATCTGGTTGGGCCGCGAAACTGAGGGTTTTATATCCTCACGCAGACCTCTTTTAAACACGTTTAATGCTATAGCATCATTAAAATTTTTCAGCTGAATTTGTTGAAACAACAAATTTATTAATTTGTATCCTATTTAAGTCTGCAATAATGGCTAGTATTTTGTCTGTCATTGAGCAAGTGGTGTTTGCAACTGCTTCTTATTTTTCTTCATACATTTATTTTTACCGGCAAAACTGTTGAGTATATACAAAAACGTTATATGAACAGATTAAAGGAATTGTAATTTTTAATTTTTTTAAAATTGTTTGTCAAAATCGGACTAGTGGTTCTCGAGCTATGTCAAAAAAAAGACCACCGAAGGTGACTATTTCCCCTATATGATAGTTACTTACTTCAAATCGATATATCTCGATTCCTAGACGTGACCTAGCGAAACGCCGGGACACGTATAACTTCTTTTTTACCGATATAACATTTCCCGTTGATTTCATCCCATCCCGATTTTGACTGTCGCACAGTGTAATCATCTGGTCCTAGTAACAAATTGGTTGGCCGACTGGCGAATTAACGTTAACGAATAAAAAAGTACGCATATTACCTTTACTATAAAAAAGGTACATGACCAGCCTTAAAATTAATAAAGTTCCTATTCCACAAGCAAAGGAGGTGAAGTACCTAGGAATTCATCTTGACTCACGTTTGACCTGGAAGCGCCACATCGAAGCCAAAAAAAAACAAATGACTTTGAAAGCAAATAGCATACACCGGCTCATGCACAAAAATTCCAGGTTGAGCCTAGAATACAAAACACTCCTGTACAAAGCCATTATAAAACCAATTTGGATTTACGGTAGCCAGTGGTGGGGGCCGCAAGCAACTCTAATATAGAATTGATACAAAGAGCATAGTCCAAAATTCTAAGACCCATTACTGGCGCACCTTGGTTCATAAAGAATACCAACATTCACAACGATCTGAAAAAAGGAAATCTTCGACGCCAACTTAAAATATACACAAAAAATCAATGAGCATCCAAGTCATCTAGCTAGAATACTAGTATGTAACAGGGTTCCAAGTCGTCTAAAACGTACGAAATCACCAGCACAACTGACATCGACACCTTAATCATGTACACTAATAAAACATTTATTACAGTAACTAACATATAACATTGTGATTACTAAAAAGCACTAAGCATTGGCAAGGTGTATTATTATTAATTATTTAGTTTGTAAGATATGCTTGCTTATTGTTAGTCTAAGCTTAGAAGATACAATAAATAAATATATGGAGAAAAAAATTAAAAATAAAAAAGAATATAGGGTTTCTAACGCGGGTCTATTGGATATAATTTTTATTTAAATTCGAAGTATGGAAGTGCACACGTTTAGTCTAAAAAATAAATACTAGCGGTTTCTGAGTTTGCAGTGCTTTGTTCAAATTCTTGACATTGAGTTTCGGCTACTTGTTGATAGTCATTTTGGTAAGACTCACTTGGAAATATTTGATTGGGATCAGGATTAACATTTCTGAAATTATTTCCCATTTCGTTAAAATTGCTTGTATTTGCATAGAAATTTCGTTGCATCTTATTTATTGGGTGTGTTTGTTGCATAACCGGACGCTTTTGGGCGAAATTAGGTCTATTTTGGTAATCTATCCTTCTAGTATTCATTGACGAGTCGACTTCCACGGGTATAGGTGGTTTTAGGTGGCAAAAGCGGTCTGTTGTTGAATCCAGATTGGTTTTGTTGGCCAAATTGGTTTATTGGTACTCCTAGTAATCTCTGTCGATTATTGATTGTCAAGTGCTGATAATGTGTGGAGAAGAATTTTGATAGTTTGGCTGAAATGGACGATTATTGTTATTATTATAATGATTCCTGAATTGAGGGACATGTGCCAGTTCTGGGAAGAATTTATTTCCAGAAACTTGTGGAGACAATTGATTTTGCGGAGGTGGTCTTGGTGGTGGTTCATTATTTTTCTTGAATTGATTTGAACTATTTTGTGCATAAATCGTGCGGTATGTCATATTAACGCGTTTTTGACACAAGTGTAGAGTTTGTGGCAAGCTAGTAGGTTCTCGAATACTGAGTAAGCGGAGTAAGTCGCCATTGAGACCGGGGATAAAGGTATCTAGCGCCTTTTCGCGATAAGAATTGGTCATTGCACGGAGAGATTCCCCGCATAACTCTAAGCAAGCTATCTTATCTCGAATCAATTGAGACTTGACTTTTATCAATGCGTCTATCAGACGATATAGAAAAGACAAGACTGGATAATATAAGCAAACTAGCAGAAAAACAGAGAAAGGACATTGAACACCACAATAAAAATAAACAAGAACTAAAAACGTATCTCCCACGGCAGGTAATTTTCGTGAAGCGAAATAAAAGATTAGGGACTAAATTATCCAAACCACACACAGGTTCACGTTAGGGTTTCCTGCTACTAACGGCTCATGTCTCTTAAATCTTCCTATTCTCACCTCCACCTGGTAACCTGAGCAACCTAGGTGAAGATGTGGTAACCAACCCATGTGGGATCCTTGGTTAGGGCCAACGAGAGAGGGAGCTTTGGTGAGGCCACTCTGCCATATTCGGTTAAAGAATTCATCAATGCGCGCGAGGCGTGGGGCAGGTGGGGTCTCGCATGTAGGAACGGTGGCGGAGGAGTACTATAGGTACCAACGGCAGCGCCCATACCCCCGAAGTGGGTTACCACTACCAAACAAAAAATCCCTAGCTTAGGGTTGTGCGCTGGGCTTGGAACCCGCCACATAAAAAACAAATAATCCAGTGAATATAAGATTGAAGCCTCTGATGAAATATCCCACAACTGTTGACGACAACCTCCGCAAACGTTATAAGGAACACGTTTTAAGGATATGCACCTGGAATGTCCGAACCCTTAATAGGGAAGATGCCTCTACCCAGCTGGTTGACGTCCTCGAAAAATATAAAGCTGAAGTCACCGCACTCCAGGAGATGCGATGGACGGGACATGGACGCTCAAAGAAAGCTACATGTAACATCTACTACAGCTGCCATGCGACGAAGCGCAGACTCGGTGTAGGTTTTGTGGTAAACAAACGACTGCGAGATGAAGTTCTGGGAAATACCCCAGTCGACGACAGGCTTGCCACACTCCGCATTAAGGCGAAATACTTTAACATCAGCCTAATCTGCGCACATGCTCCGACGGATGAGAAACACGGAAACACCAAGGATGCCTTCTACGATCAACTAGAAAAAACCTTCGATCGATGCCCCCGCCATGATGTAAAAATTGTGCTAGGTGACTTCAACGCCAAGTGGGCAAAGAAAGCATTTTTGAACCAACCGTTGGTAAGTTCAGCCTCCACCAGCAATCATCAGAAAACGGTTTGAGGCTGATCGACTTCGCCACAGCGCGGAACATGGTGGTTAGTAGTACTAGATTCCAACATCCTGTTATTCATAAAGCCACCTGGCTGTGGTGGCTTACTTCCCACTCCATGCGTATGCCGCTGAAGAGGTGATTGGCTATCACCGCCAGAAGAAAAAGAGCTGGTATGACGGAGAGTGTCGCAACGCCGCTGCAGAGAAAGATGCAGCATACCAGCTCACCCTGTGATCGGCTGCAACGCGAGTTGCTAAGGAGCGATATCGAGAGAAGAGCAGGGAAGAGAAGCGTATTTTTAGGCGCAAGAAACGAGACGCCGAAAAGAGAGAAAGCGAGGAAATCGAGATGTTTGGCGGCAGGAGTATGGGTCGAAAATTCTACGAACGTGTGAGGCGCCAAACGAAAGGTTTTACGGGAAACGGGAATTTAGTGACGGATGTCCAGAGCATACTCACGTTATGGAGGGAACACTTCTCGAAGCTGCTGAATGGCGACAGCGCTAATGATAACAATGAAGATGAACCCTACCCCACAGTTGCTGACAACGAATATGAAGTAGAGCCCCCCGACTATGACGAGGTCTTGCTAGCTATTAGGCGGCTCAAAAACAATAAAGCCGTTGGAGCTTATGGTATACAAGCGGAGCTATTCAAGGCTGCCGGCGATGAGCTCACGAAACGCTTACACCAGCTCATCTGCTAAATATGGTCGGAGGCATGCATGCCCAGCAACTGGAACTTAAATGTGCTCTGCCTAATCCACAAGAAGGGTGATCCGGCAATCTGTGCCAACTACCGCGGGATCAGCCTTCTGAACATCGCATATAAGGTCCTGTCGAGCGTACTCTGTGAAAGGCTGAAGCCCATCGCCAATGAACTGATTGGGCCTTATCAGTGTGGCTTCAGATCTGGTAAAGGCACCATTGACCAAATGTTCACACTACGCCAAATCCTGGAGAAAACCCTAGAGAAGCAGATCGACATACACCACCTTTTCGTCGATTTCAAAGCCGCATTCGACAACACCGTGATGTCAATATCATTAGCGTACGCCAGTAACATGACACTTTTGTGGAAGATAGTGCCTGTGCGATTTAGATCTGCTGCGCGTTCGATTTTTTCCAACATTAGATTGAAGAAAACACACGATAAGGAGTCACCTTGCCTGAATCCTCGCTTAGTAACAAACGGCTCTTACAAGTATTACCGATTTTAACTGAGCCAGTGGTGGTGCTTAGCGTAATTTTCACAGCCGAATTAGCTTAGCAGGGACGCCAAATTCAGACATAGCGGCGTAAAGTTGACTCCTTATGGTGATGTCGAATGCGGCTTTGAAATCAACGAAAAGGTGGTGTATGTCGATCTGCTTCTCTAGGGTTTTCTCCAGGAATTGGCGTGAGTGCTGCATTTTCCGGCTTGGAGAGAAAAGCGAGGCGAGTGGATTTAGCCGTAAACGAGGGCAAAACGAAGTACCTGGTGTCAACACACAAAGAGTCTCAGCGTCTTGGACACCAAGTCAGTAGGCAATTGAGAAACAGAGCCCTCTCTAGACGAACAAAAATTACGCTCTACAAAGCCGTCATCCTTCCCGTCCTGCTGTATGGTGCCGAAACCTGGACGATGACATGAGCGAGCTTTGTGGGCGTTCGAGAGAAAAATTCTTCGAAAGATCTATGGTCCTATATACGTCTACGGAGAGTATCGAATCATATGGAACAACGAGCTGTATAAGCTGTACGCCGACATTGATATAGTTCAGAGCATTAAAACACAGCGGCTGCGCTGGCTGGGACATGTTGTGCGCATGGATGAAAGTGCTCCGGCGAAAAAATTGTTTGAATCGATGCCGCCGGGAGGCAGACGCAGGAGGCGGAGACCACCACTACGTTGTAAGAACCAAGTTCAAGAGGATTTGGCTGCACTTGGTGTTTCCAATTGGTGCCACCGTGCGCGAAGCAGGGGCGACTGGCGAAGGCTAATAACTCGGCAATGATTAGAAATGGTTGTACGCCAATTATGATGATGATATGTCGCAGTTGTTGACTATAGTTGGACTATTTTATGTTTTTGGTATGGAAAGTAGTACTGTCATTTAAGATGTAGGAATGTTCCATTAACTCCTCTGTGGTTTAATAACCACATAATTTTCGTGATAGATTTTTATAATTTGCTCCTGCTCATCACTTCCCTTAATATATATGAGCTTTTCTGTCCACCGTATAATTCTAAAAGCTTCAACTGCATCGTTTATGCTGTATGTATGTATGTATGAATTTTATGTTGGCAACTTAGTATTATTTCTTAATGTTAATGTATCATTCTCTAATTGAATTGCTAAATGTATTCTAATACCTATTGAATTATTGGAAAGTTTTATATTCAAATTTATGTATTTACTTTTATTCTATATATATACGAGTATATACGAGGGCGGATTGATATTGAAGCTACCTAAGTAAAAAAAAAATTAATCGACGCCAAAAATCAACAGGATTACGCTTTATCATGTCCAAACACCGCTGTGAAGTGGTCTGTCGAACTCGTTTTTGTTCGACACTGAGCAAACCCGGCACCCATCTTTCCGATAGCTTTTTCATATGCAAATGTTCATGAAAAATGTTGAACACACGATCATATGATATTTTTACCATTTCAACAATCTCACGCAACTTGACTCGGCGATCATTCACAACGATATCGAGGATTTTCTTGATATTTTCTTCAGTAACCACCTCTTTTGGCCTTCCTGTTGATGGTATTGTTGCAGTGCTTGCTCGGCTGCGTTTAGATTCAGCAATCCAATATTTTACCATGTAATCTGACGGAGCAGACTCACCGTAATGTTTATCGAGCTTTTCTTTTGTCTCTTTCGCTATTTGCCCTTTCAAATAATAGTGTTTAATCACTGCACGAAATTCGCTTTTTTCCATTTTTCAAGAAACACAAAAGTTGCTTACTTCAAACGACTACAACAAATAAACTAATCAATGAATTTTTGTGAAATTTTAACAGCTGACGTTTGACAGATCGCAATTTCTAAAAAAAAAAGTTTTTGTGTTTGTGCTGCCATCTAGCGCTAGGTAGCTTCAATATCAATCCGCCCTCGTAGATCTATATTATTAATATTATAACTTATAACACTATTAACAATTAAAAATATAAATATTATTAAAATGTTGGTCTTCATCTTATTATTACGTTAGATTTACGTCACTATTATTACGAAGACTACTACTGTTTCTTTATATGATATCCATTTTATATGTTTGAGAATAGTTTTTACATCAATTATATTAATAAGCTGTAATTTATAACTCAAATCTGGAGTGTGTACCTTTTCAAATTTTCCATTACATAAAATTCGTTCAACTTCAAATTCACGATATTCAAATGAACTTATTTTTTAGTCTTTTTTCCTCATATATAACGTTATATGTACAACGAATAAGTATATCAAAATTATCATATTCAAGTTTAAAATTACGATAAACGACTACAGAAGTCTGAAGTCGGGCTAGACCGACTTCGAAATACCCTTTACCTTTTCTTGTGCGTGCGAGTCCAACTATGAGGATGTTTTCTTCATAAATCATCATTAGGAGTATATTCACGGTAATTTTTGGTAGGGTACCTTGAAATAATTATATCGAACCCATTTCATGTGTATGGATTTCTAGTGTCAATATAACCACTAATATAAAATTTCGTCAAAAAATATTGTGTAGGTCGAAAGTTATAATAATATGTCAAGGATGTTTTCTTCATAAATCATCATTAGGAGCATATTCACGGTAATTTTTGGTAGGGTACCCTGAAATGATTATATCGCCTCCCTTTCTTGTGTATGGCTTTCTAGTGTCAATATAACCACTAATATAAAATTTCGTCAAAAATATGGTGTAGGTCGAAAGATATAACAATATGTCAATAGTGGCACGGCTGTAAAAATAACACGCGCATTTTTTGTGTACTGTTTAACAACCGTACACAAAAAATGCGCGTGTACCGCAACCTTCCTGTAAAATTTCGTTCAAAAATCTTTAATAGGAACCTAGTAATGATTTTTGATTAATTGTGGGCGTGGCAGTAGTAATAATCTGCCCATATTTGGAATGTATGCTAGTACAGACCCAGTGTATACATCTACAAGTTTATTTTCATATATTATCTCTAGAACCATAAATAGGGTAATTGTCTTTAAGTGGGGTCCCCAAAGTTCATTATATAGGAAGGAGGCGTATCCTTCCTCTGATCGACCCCGAATCTTGTATATGGCTTTGTAGGGTCAATATACATACTAAGATAAAATTTTATCCACAAATATTGTATAGGTCGCAAGATATAATAATATGTCAATAGTGGGCGTGGCTGTAGAAATAACACGCCCGTTTTTTGTGTGATGTCTAATGTTAGTACCCGCAACATTCCTGTGAAATTTCGTTGAGAAATCTTTAATAGGAACCTAGTAATGATTTTTGGTTATTTGTGGGCGTGGCAGTAGTAATAATCTGCCCAAATTTGGAATGCATGCTAGTACAGACCCAGTGTATACATATACCAATTTCTTTTCATATATCATCACTAGAAGCAAAGATATCGTAATTGTCTTTAAGTGGGGTCTCCAAAGTTCATTATTTGGGAAGGTGACATATCCTTCCTCTGATCGACCCCGAATCTTGTATGTGGCTTTGTAGGGTCCATATACGAGGTGTGATAAAAAATAACCGTTATTGTGTGATCAAAAAATAAAGTATTTATTTATTCATCAACAACTATCTTGTGCCCTTCAAAGTAATTCCCCTCAGATATAATACACTTATACCAGCGTTTTTTTTAATCCTCGAAACACTTCTGAAACGCTTTTTTTGGTATCGCCAACAGCTCCTGTTTCGATTTTTCTTTTATCTCCTCAATCGTAGCAAAACGCTTTTTTGGAAAGAGGAAAAAGTCAGCGGGGGCCAAGTCCGGTGAATACGGCTCCTGAGCGATGTCCATGCGACGTTGTTTTTGCTCAAAATTTAGCAATTTTGGAACAATCTTCGCTGCCGCACGTTTCATGCCTAAAACATCCGCAAAAATTGCTTGGCATGAGCCGAACGATATGCCAACATCATCAGCAACCTCTCTGATAGTGATTCGACGATTATCCAAAATTATTTTCTTCACTGCGTCAATGTTTTCATCGGTTGTTGACGTGCTCGGGCGACCAGGACGACCATCGTCATTGACGTCTTCTCGGCCTTCCTTAAACCGGTTACACCACAATTGAACTTGTGTTCTGCTCATAGTAGACTCGCCAAAGGCCACAGTCAACATTTCAAATGTCCTTGCGCATTTAATTTAATTTTTTACACAAAACTGAATACAGTTTCTTTGATCCATTTTTTCGAATAGTACAAAATCGAAGAGCACACCAAAACACGACTAACCTTTTTATCTGTCAAAAACAAACTGTCATTCCAAAATGGTTGGTATTACCAACATATATAACAGACATGTGTACCAACATAAAAAAAAAAATGCGAACATCGAACATACGTAACTCACGAAAAGATGAAAATAACGGTTATTTTTTGATCACACCTCGTACGTACTAATATAAAATTTCGTCCAAAAATATTGTATAGGTCGCAAGTTATAATAATATGTCAATAGGCGTCGTGGCTGTAGAAATAACACGCCCATTTTATGTGTGGTGTTTAATGTTAGTACCCGCAACCTTCCTGTGAAATTTCATTGATAAATCTTTAATAGGAACACAGTAATGATTTCCGTATTCTGCACACTATTATGGACCCCATGTACTCGTATGTTTCTGCCAATTTTTATTCCGCTGGCATCAGTACGGGCATAGGTAGGCTAATTTTAATTTTAGACCCGAAAGTTCCCTATATCAAAAGTGGGCGTGTCTTTTCTCTGATCAGCCCCATTTGTTGCAGATAGCTTTGTAATGTCCATATCCTCCTTCCAGTAAAATTTCGTCCGTAAATCTCTACCAGATCTTCAGTTATTAATATTTGTTAATAGTGGGCGTGGCAGTTAATATATACCGCCCACTTTTTGCACAGTGTTTAGGGGAACCCACATCTCCATAAATGTCGAACAAAGTCACGATTCCGTCAATTGGACCGAATAGTCATTTTAAAAAAGGTGAAAAAAGTTCCTTATATGGGAGGTAGGCGTGGTCTTTGTCCAAATCGGCCCATATAGGAATCTGGTTCTGTATCTTTGTGCAGGCTACACTTTTGCAAAATTTATTAAGATACCTCTAACGGTGTAGAAAAAAAGTGGCCACAGACGGACAGACGGACGGACAAAAATAAAAATTGTTTGGAAAGTGATTCTGATCATATCTGTATATATATGTCCATACCGTTAGCTGAAGGCCTAAGATGCCATTCCTTTTTTTTTTTTTTTTCTTTTTTTCTTATTAGTTTATTTCTTTAGTATTTAAGCTAATAATAATAATAATAATAATGTCCATACCTACCACGCCTCCTTCTCGAAATTGCAACCCCTCTCAAAAACACAAAATTAGTATTATTATTTTAAATTAGTATTATTTACCTTTTTTAAAGGTATACATAAAAATACAAACACTTGAAATCTTATGAAAGAAATATAGAGTAAAAGAGAAATTGATTATAAGAATGTACAAGTAAAAAGAAAAATTGATTATAAGAATGTACTCGTATTACATAATACAATACATCCCTTAATAACATCACAATCGATAATTGCAACACAAACAAAAGTAAAACGAAAGCGAAAAATCAAAACGAAATGAAATGATTTTAATTATGATGATAAGAAAAGGAAAAATTAAATAATTTGCTTTCGAAACAAAAAAGTAATGGGCAATTAAAAAATTAATTAAATTTTATGATAGTAGTATCACTAATTCAAATAAATTATTAAACAATTTTAAATTACTCAAAGATAGTAAAAACCTATATGGTGTTAATGTTGATGAAAAAGGAAGATGGCGGTATGGATATAAGAAAATAAAATTTAATACTGATGACTCTATTAATGTTGGCGGTAAAAGGTGGAAAATGACACAGGGGCTATTTGAAATTGGTATTTCACACCAAACCTCTACATTACACTAAAAATTACTTAAAAAATTTTAAACAATTTTAATTAATACAAATGCACACAAACTTCATTATCAAGCAACTATCAGTGCATAATTAAAAAATTATTTAATTCAAAAATAAACGCATTAACGATAGGAAGTGGATTAAAATAATTAATCAATCTTAAACAGAACCATATATATTGGGATCATCCTAATGAATTAGTAGACAGATTACGTTTGCTTCTATCATCAGAAAGCGTTGGACATAATAATCATAAAAACGAAATAATTTCTATTATCGAATAACTGAAAAAAGCTAATATAATTCTATAAAATCTAAATTAAAAACAAGGCGCTGCTGTGCTCGTAAAAAACGAAATGAGTTTTATAAATAAATTTGGAGAAAGTTCAGTTAATCAACGATTTAACGATTCAAAATTAAAAACAATTATAACTAAAACCATTGGTATTAGAATAGATAATCAACATTTAAATGTTAATAAGAAAAGAAATAGTAATCAAACTGTACCTAGTGATGTTAATGGTGCAGTTTCTAAAGCATATCTTGTTAAGAACAAAAATAGAAGAATTCAACACCGAATATGATAAACAAATGAAAATTACTAGGAGTGATATAGAAAAATTGTATACAATTATTGATAACGATGCTAAAGAGGATACGAATCTAATTGAAAAAGCAATTAATGATCGAGTATTTAGTGCAAATAAAGAATTTGTAAATAAAATTGAAGAAAGATTTAGTCAGATTGAAAACTACTAATATAAATAAATGAGACAATAAAGATATAAAGCGAATCAAACTTGAGCAACCAGTTATAAAATTTTTAATTAAAGGTGTTATTTTCACAAAATATATAAAATAACAAATACATGCATTCACTAACAGATAATATAGAAAAACCCTTGAACATGGACAATATGGAAATGAATAAAAGACAAATAGTCAATGAGCTACACAAACAAGCCCGAAAAAATTTTAAAAGAAGACGAGTTATCATGAAAGGAATTGATGACTTATGGCAAGCAGATTTAGTTGAAATGGGAAATTATGAAGCTAATAATAAAAAATTTCACTATCTTTTAACACTTAACTTTTTCGAAAAAAGCCTGGGGTGTAGCAATGAAAAATAAAACTGCTCTAAACGTAACACAGGCAATGAAAAGTATTTTTAATAACAATCATCGAATACCAAAAAATTTACAAACAGATGATGGAAAAGAATTTTTCAATAATCAATTTCACCATCTGATGTAAAGCAATCACATTAATCATTATTCAACATTTAGTGTTCTAAACGCATCCATAGTAGAACGATTTAATAGAACATTAAAGGGAATGATGTGGAAAGAGTTTAGTTATCAATGGAAATTTGAATGGATTGATAAATATCAAGAACTTATTGATAAATATAATAATACATCTCATAGAACTATAAATATGACACCTAATGAAGTGAATTCTTCAAATGAAAAATTTCTATTGGATACAGTCTATAACAATTTAAAAGTTTTTAATAAACTCAAATTTAAAGTTGGTGCATATGTTCGAATAAGTAAATATAAACATGTATTCGAGGAAGGTTACACACCAAACTGGACCACGGAAATCTTTAGAATTAAAGCTATACAAAATAGTAACCCTACTACATATATTTTAGAAGACTATCAAGGTCATGAAATTAAAGGAGGGTTTTATAGATTCGAGTTAATGAAAACTGACTTTCCTCAAACATATTTAGTTGAAAGAGTTCTAAAGAGGAGAAGGAATATGGCTTTTGTCAAGTGGTTAGGATTTCCAGCAGAACACAATTCTTGGATTGATCTTAACAATTCATCATTATCAATGCCTTCATCACTTTATTTACTTATTAGTCGTTCAGATGTCAATAACATGAACACTAAAGGGAAATTCTTCATTACTTGTAACACATTATTTTGCACCGATTCAACTTAATTCAAATGATGTTTGCGGTTTTAATAAGCTTAGACACATATCATTGAATTTCGAATGTTGATGTAGAAAACAATATATTTCATATTGGTGATAATGAAATAGAGATTCCTATTGGATCATATGAATTATCTGATATAGCTGATGTAGTTAGTGATAAATATGAACAACTGAATCAAAAGGGAATACTTGATATACAAGCAAATTATAATACCTTAAAAACGGAAATAAAAAGCTCTATAGATCCAATTTATTTTGATAGAGATAATTCAATTGCTTCAATTTTGGGGTTTAGTAAAAGAGTATTGGAACTAGGTATTATACATTATTAGATAAAACAATAGATATAACCAAAAAAAACACAAAAATTGTTTATTGTAATATTGGGACTGGATCATATATAAATAGTGTATCAGCACATACTTTACATCAGTTTTCACTTGTCGTTAGTCCAGGTTACAAAATCACCGAAATGCCAGCTAATGTAATATTTTTACCTGTAAATACCAATGAAATAAATCTTTTTGTTTTGAAAGTTGTTGATCAAGACGGTAATTTATTAAATATTCGCGGATGAAAAATAACTATAAGATTACATTTAAAACCTTTAAAATAATGATTATTTTCAATAAAAATCAGTTACACAATGATTTATCATTCATTTCCCTAGCAGCCACAGAACACAACGGTAAAGAAGTAAAAGAAATATCATATTGTGAAAATCAAGTTCAAGCAATCTAAATGAAAACAACAACAAAAAACTAATAATCTTACTGAAGCTAATCGGAAGTTTGTACAAAATTTATAAAAAAAAATAAGTGATGTACTACAGAAACCATTGTTTGATAGTTCAATTATTAAAAAAGTATATCATAACTATACATCATATTTGCAATAATTTCAAAATAATTATGAAATTCGTATTGCAATTCAAAATCAATATTTATATGTTTTACCAAGCGAAAGCTTGTTATACATTGAGGGATTTGTAACGAAAGCAGCAGATAATACAATCTCTAATACTGTAAAACTTTTTAATATTTGTATGGCATATCTATTTGTTGAAATTCGATATGAAATTAATGGTATAGAAATTGATCGTACATGACATTTGGGTATTGCTGCATAATAAAAAAAGCTTTGTATCTTTGAATAAAGAGGAAAGTAGTGCACTAAGAAATGGAGGATGGGCGCCAATCTCTGACAATCTTACGCTTATTAGTGGTTATTTAAATTTTTGTGTGTCATTAAAATTATTGCTTGGATTTGCCGAAGATTTTAATAAAATAATAATGTATTCTAAACATGAACTGATTTTGCTACGTTCTATGAATGATAGCAATGTCTTAACATCTATCACTGCAAATGAAAAACTTAAATTCAAAATAACAAGTATTACATGGAAAATACAACATGTTCAACTTGCTGATGAATTTAAATTGGAAATTTTAAAGCAAAGGAACATGTGGACATTATAAAGCTATATGCAGCAAATGGGGCTGATCAGAGAAAAGACACGCCCACTTTTGATATAGGGAACTTTCGGGTGTAAAATTAAAATTAGCCTATCTATGCTCGTCATGATGTCAGCGGAATAAAAATTGGCAGAAGCATACATGGGGTCCATAATAGTGTGTGTGCAGAATATGGAAATCATAATACAACTGCCACGCCCACAATTAGCCAAAAATCATTACTGTATTCCTATTAAAGATTTATCAACGAAATCTCACAGGAAGGTTGCAGGTAGTAATATTAAACACTACACAAAAAATGCGCGTGTTATTTTTACAGCCACGTCCACTATTGACATATTGTTATAACTTTCGACCAACACAATATTTTTTGCCGAAATTTTATATTATTGGTTATATTGACACTAGAAAGCCATACACAAGAAATGGGGTCTATATAATTATTTCAGGGTACCCTACCAAAAATTACCGTGAATATGCTCCTAATGATGATTTATGAAGAAAACATCCTCATTGTTGAACTCGCACGCACAAGAAAAGGTAAAGGGTATTTCGAAGTCGGTCTAACCCGACTTCAGACTTCTGTACTCGTTTTAGATTGTATTCATATCTGTCGTCTGTTGGCGTGATAGCTTTTTTCATTGGAAATGGTGCTTGTGATGTAATTAAAGGGACTATTGTATTATGAACTACATTCTCTTTATCATCATCATTTGCACTTTTTACTTGTTTATGTTCAGTAATTTTGTTATGTCTTTTCTCTATTAATTGTCTATTCACATTTAATTTTCTTTCATTTGGTTTAAAATAATTATCTTTTAATTTTTTTAGTTTGTTTTAATATAAATTATTTTCTTAAATTTTTTTTAGTTTGTTTTGATCAACATTATTTTTTTATTATTTCTGACTATTTGTTAATGAATCATTATCATTTATTAAAGAAGTCATATTATAATCATCGTTTTTTTTATCATCAATATCATCATTATAATCATTATCATGATCATTATTATCATAGTTTTTTTCATAGATAGTCCTTGAAATATTTTCATTATTTTTAAATTTTCCAATTATTTTATTCAGAGGTTTTTATATAGGTTGAAATGTGTATTCCAACATATTTACCCTATCTATTGCATTTAATTTGAAATTTTTTAGTTTTTCTTTTAATACTGCTCATGTCTTTATTATATCTTTTAGTAGTTTATTATTTTTATTCATGATGCTTACTTTACCTGATCTCTACCATCTAATGTTCTCTATTTAGTATCTGCTTTCAATCTGCTATCGATCCGATATTAATCTGCTTTATATCTGTTATCAATCTGCCATCGAACTGCTATTGATCTGCTTACATCAGATCTCTTATAATTGAATGAAATTATCAAATCCTTTTCGATATCGTCCTTTATTTATTAAATCATCCTTACTTACAACAACAAAACCATACTTATCTCTCCAACATTCACTACAAATCTTCATAAATTGATTAAATGATATATCACCAATAATATGATCATTATATACTAATATATGCTTAACATTCATTTCATCTTGCTTAAATATAATAACCATATTTGCATTATCACGTATTAAATGTTTAGGAATTTTCGTATATGTTTGACATAAATAAAAACAATCAATCAACTTGTGCCTTCCCATACAAAAATAATCTCTTATTGTGTTTTGTTTATCACAAATTACATCATCGAAAATTATTATGGAGTGTGGTTTAGCTTTAACTGGACTTTTTGGCTTTCACTGGAAATTTTTGTTTTTTCCCTTGCATATACTCGTAGATATCATCAGCATTTCTTACTACAGTATGCTTATGTTGCTTCTTTAATCGCATATTGATAACTAATATGTTTTCAATATAAATTCTATGTTATATTGAGAAAATATCTTATTTCGATTTGTAATGTTAACAAGAATGGGCCTTGGTTATTTTATATATCAAAATGGTTATAAACTATAAAAAAAGATATACACATAATCAGATTAAGATTGACAGGGGACTCGTAAACAACTTTATAAACGCATTGCCTTTTGAACTACATTTACCTGGTTATCAATTTTGTGGAACAAAACTAAAAGAACGTTTAGCAAGAGGAGATAAAGGATTAAATCCATTGGATGCGGCTTGCAAAGAGCATGATATTACATATTCACAATCAAAAGATATAAATTAAAGACTTTACGCTGACAAACTATTAGCTGAAAAAGCTTGGGAACGAGTAAAATCAAAAGATAGTAATTTAAGAGAACGTGCAGACGCTTCGTTTGTAACAAACGCAATGAAGGCAAAAGTTAAATTTGGATTAGGAATGAAAAATAACATTCGTAAAACAAGGAAATTAAAGAAAAAACGAAGAAAGAGAAAGACAAAAGGATATAAAAAAAAATTATTTTCAACTACTATCAAAAACACCCTGAAAATCTTAAAAAAAGAAAAACCTGATAATATAAATGCTGCTATTAAAATTGCTCAGAAAGCTGTACATTCAAGTTTTGCAAGAAAAAAAAAATCTAATATTGCTATACCGAGAGTTATTCCAGTACCAAAAATTGGTGGATTTCTTCCATTAATTCCAGTTTTAACAGCGTTGTCTGCACTTGGTGGTTTAGCTACTGGTGGATCAGCTATTGCTAAAGCTATAAATAATATAAAAAATGGAAAGGAACAGCTAGCAGAGGCTACGCGTCATAATAGATACATAAGTTAATTGCTATGGGTAAAGGTTTATATCCTAAACCATATAAGAAAGGATTTGGACTTTATTACAATCAACATTCAAAAAACTTTTAAAGAACCCACCCAAACGACCACTAACAGATATAGATTTGAATAAATATGGTAAACTCAATCATTTTAGAGGTGTTTTTATGCGTGATTGTTTACCTAAAAAACCATTACCTCAAGAATGTGGTATTCTTAATTTAGATGACTCAAGCGGCCCTGGAACACTTTGTAGCGTACTACAAAAATCACAACTATAAGGAAGATTTTGATAGTTTTGGAGACTTACAACCACCACTTGAAATAGTTAATTATTAAAATGTTGAGTCAACCTTTCCTAGACGGTAAGTTTAATTTTATTACTATTATCAAATGTCCTTAACTAAAAAATGTTTTTTATTCATAGAATTCGAGGTGGAGTCATTATAAAACTTGCTCATAAGGATAGTTAGAGTTTCTTGGAATATTGCTGTAAAGTTTTCAACCTTCAGATAAAGAAAATCTTAAGGGATACACATTCAATACAAATGGCATATTCTGCGGAGAGTTTGTAATTATAAAAGATGATAAACAAGTTTGGGA
Source organism: Clusia tigrina (assembly GCA_920105625.2). NCBI lineage: Eukaryota > Metazoa > Arthropoda > Insecta > Diptera > Clusiidae > Clusia > Clusia tigrina. The sequence goes on along the minus strand of OV050030.1, from coordinate 158,441,816 downwards.
TTTAAAATACATGAATACAAAATATGTTCCAGTTTATCAAGAAACTAATCTGAAAATATGGTTTGAGGAAAACGTTCGAGATGCTGTAGTGAAAAAGTTGGAAGAATTCCAGGAATGTGATAGTGGTTGGGCATTGTCAGCTATCTTAAACTTGACTGTTAACATAAACAGGTTTACTCCACAGCTTGGTTCAACGTACATATCGTTGCCGAAGGAAATTGAGAGGAAGAAAGCATGCATCAATGTAAAAAACAGTGATAATGCATGCTTTGTCTGGGCGATAATATCAGCCCTCCATCCTGTTGAACAAAGTTCTGATCGAGTATCATCATATCCTCATTACAAAGATATTTTGAATTTGAAGGGGATCCAATTTCCAATGACAATTAAGCAAATCCCACGCTTCGAGAAACAAAATAACCTCTCTGTCAACGCCTACAGCCTTAAAAAGATAAGGAAGGAACTCCTTGTGCTCCCTACTCATTTAACAAAGAATAAAAAGGAGCTGCACGTAAATCTGTTGATTGTGCCGAATAAATATTATAATGAGAAAAAGGATGATAATGATGTTAGCGATGCTGATAATGAGAAACCAATCAGATACCACCTTGTATGGATAAAAAATTTAAGCAGGCAAACACAAAAATCAAATATTTCTGCGACCGGTGCCTCCGCTACTTCCAGACACAAATACGACTGCAGCACCATGTTGAAGATTGTGGTAAAGTGAACAACTGTAAAATCGGAATACCAACAGATGAGGAAAAATTTGTAAGCTTCAAAAATTATATATATAAGGTTATGTCTCCATTTGTGATATATGCCGATTTTGAATGTATTTTGGAGAAGACAACTTCACGAAATTCATATGAGAAGCATATACCATACAGTGTTGGCTTTTATGTTCAGTGTATGTATGACCCCACGCTTTCGTTTCATAAAGGCTATCGTGGTGGAGACTGTATTGAATGGTTTGTGCGGATGTGTTTTTAAAACGTTCCACATAGTTTCATAAAAAAAGGGAAATATAAAAATTTAAATAATACTAATTATAAAAGCCCAAAGTGATCACGCAAATCGCCGAGATAGTGACTCTACCACTGGTTTAGGATTGCACCTTTGTTTAAATTAATGCGTAAACTAAAAATCAAAATTAATAATAGGCAAAAGTCCTAATAGTGGTAATAACAAAACATAAACCAAAAACAAATTATACTAGTACATGAGCATTTTGCGGTCCCCAGCTCTAGCTAGAGATCGATGTCTCACCCCCGTGCGTCCTTCTGCATCACCAAAAGGCAGTATACCAAAAACTTCTCTGAAACCAACGGAGTTGTCCTCTCATAAGTTAACAGCGCATGCGCATTTAAGCATACCAACTCAGCAAACGTTATCAGCAGGCGCTCTAGCAGAAAACACGGAAAAACAAACTACTGCTCAACTAGAGCCAACGACACTTATGTCAAATCAGACTGTAAGTGAACAAAACTCTCTCAATGATAATTCCGCGCAAGAAGCTAAAGAACAAAGAGCAGAAAGCAGCCACTCTCGCACCTACCCAAACACACAAAAGCATTCTCATGTAAATACAAATGCTTGCTAAGCTCAATATCGTCTGATAAACATTCAAAAACAACAAATATAACAAATACAACAATTTCCGCTCAGTCTGCATCTATACAAACAGGTATATCGGTATATTTGAATTAAACGGAAACTAAGGCCCCCAAAAAATAATAAATCAACAAAAATATATAAAAGAAATGACATTGATCAACCTACTAACTCAATGTACCACAACAGGTTTGCCGCACTTAATGATGAGCCAAACAAAAAAATGAAATAATTTGAAGTAAAATAAATTCATTTGAAAAAACCATTAAACCGCCGCCAATCTACTTACGTGAAAAAAGTTCAAACGTTCTAGTTGAAAATATTGCTCGCCTAATAGGCAAGAATAAGTTTCATATAATCTCACTCAAAAAAGATAACATACAAGAGACTAAATTCCAAATATATAACGAAAAAAATTATCGCTCTATTGCTAATTACCTCGACGATAACAAAAAAAAACAGATGAAATAATGAAAGCGCTGGCAGACGCCGGATTCAAAGCAAAAACAATATTTAACATAAAAAACAGGGATAAAATACCTGAACCATTATTTAAGGTGGAGCTCGTTCCAGAGACGAGAAATCTGAAAAAAATGAAACCCACCCTGTTTATAGCCTACGTCACTACGTCACATGGTAGAATTTCAATTGAGGAGCCCCACAAGTTCAAAGGTCCGGTACAATGCTCAAATTGCCAAGAATATGGGCATACGAAATCCTTCTGCACTCAACGCACAATATGTGTCGCTTGCGGCAATTTTCACCCCTCAGTTGAATGTAAATTTGACAAACTTGATAAAAATGTAAAAAAATGCAGCAACTGCGGTGGTTACCATACGGCCAACTATAGAGGGTGTCCAGTTTACACAGACCTGAAGATGAAGGCACGTACAACACAAAAGCTAGTTCGCTGTGAACATAGCAATATTGCACCTATCTATCCTAGCATAAATCCAGCCAATTCTGCGCCCTCGTCCTCCTCAATGACGTACGCAAATGTATTGAAAAAAGCACCTACAGAAATTCTAGCTAGTTCTCCACCCGTTCAAAATGTATAAGCAATGATTTGTAACCTAACACATTGTATGACCCAATTTATATCAACCATGGAAACAATGATTCATGAACTTATACAAAATCAGAAACCTAAGACGAGAACGGCAGAAATATTGGTCACGTGCCCTAAAGAGGAAATTAAAACTGTCACAAAATCACCTTAGAGATGTACTTCAAAAGGAAGCTGAAGAAAGTATTGACACCTACTCATATATTAAAGATCTGAGCCCGCTTAAATACACCAATTACTCACTTTGGAGTGCTACAAAGGTTGCAAAAAGCCGAAAGGAAAGTGAGCCACCAGCAAGGTTTGGAAATGGAAGTTGGGCCAAAAGCGACGAAGAAAAAGGAGCACCGTTTGCTGCAAATCTACAAACAGTTTTTTGCCCTAATGCTCCGTGCAATAACTTCGAGGTCCCTACTTTACCTACAACCAAAATGTCTCAGCTGCTTCAACTAAAAATCAAAGACTTAGAGTGTGTCATTAAAACATCTTAATGCAAAAAAGTCCCCTGGATATGACCTAATCACAAATAAAATGGCCATGGAATTACCACACATATCGTTAATACACCTAACGAAATTGTTCAATGCTATCCTTCTCTTGGGTAAATTTCCCGCATATATGGAAGATATCGCAAATTACAATGATTCCTAAACCAGGAAAAGATCCAACGCAGGTATCCTCATATCGGCCCATAAGCCTTCTACCCACCCTCTCAAAAATATGTGAAAAATTGCTACTTGGGAAACATTTTCCCTATCTAAATAAAAACGGAAACATTCCTACTCATCAATTCGGATTTAGAAAAGAGCACGGTACAATAGAGCAGGTGCACCGTATAACTAGCGAAATTTGAAGAGCTTTCGAACAGAAGAAATACTGTTCAGCAATATTTCTAGACACTGCCCAAGCCTTCGAGAAAGTCTGGCATGGGCTAGTGCACAAGATTAAAAAGTTTCTGCCATACAACATACACAGAGTGCTGTAATTTTATTTAACGAATAGGAAGGACAAAGTGAAATACAAGCAATTTGTAATTTGCTAAATTTCAAATATTTGCTGGAGTACCACAGTTAGTGTGCTTGGTCCTATTCTCTACCTTATATATACGTCTGACCTACCAATAAATAACAGCCTAGTTACTTCCACATTTGCTGACGACACAGCTATTTTAAGTACCCATCAAAATCCGCATATCGCTTCTCGTGACCTAAACGAACACCTTAAAGATGTAGAAATTTGGCTGGCAAACTGGCGTATTAAAGTTAACGAAGCGAAATGTACTCACATAATGTTCTCCCTCAGAACCAGCACCTGTCCAGCTGTGTCACTAAATGACATAAAAATACCGCAAGCAATAGAAGTGAAGTATTTAGGAATCCATCTTGACCGTAGATTAACTTGGGGGAAGCACATAGAAGCGAAAAGAACTCAAATGAGACTAAAAGCTAACTCTCTGAATTGGTTACAGATGAAACAGTATTCCTTTGCCCTCTTCCAATGGATAAATTATCGATTGAATAAAATCAATATTTTGAATTGGCTACTACATGTCATATATGTAAAAAATCATTTAGTGATCAGAATAAAAAAGTGCGTGAGCATTGTCATTTAACGGGTATTTATCGTGGACCGGCGCATGAGGAATGTAACATAAATTTCAAGAATTCCCATACGATTCCTATTATTTTTCATAACCTCAGTGGTTATGACTCTCATTTCATGATTGAAAATTTGGCTTTAGATTTAAAAAGACGTATCGATCTCCTCCCTATAAATAAAGAATGCTACATTTCATTTACAAAGAATTTGGATGAATTTTAAATAAAATTCAGCTTCATTGATTCATTCAAATTTGTGGGAAGTAGTTTGGATACATTACCATCATCCCTTTCCTCATTTTCAATTATAAAATCCCAATTTCAAGATTTTGCCCAATGATTAGTTAAGTCTGTTAACTCGTAAGGGTGTATTTCCTTAGGATAATTGTGAAGATGCTTCCAAATTTTCCGAAACCTCTTTGCCTAATGTTTCTCAATTTTATAATACGAGTATATACCGTGTTTTCTGAACTGTGCGGACGCAATTTCATACGTGTTCCGTAATTGGGACGGTTTTTCACTGTGTTTAAACTGAATTTGTTCTTTAAACTTCGCGATATAGACGCTAATACGAAAGTGTAGTTTATTTACATAATTTGGTGATATTTTGTTCTGCACGAACAGATTAAAAGTGAAGTGTGGAATTCACAAAGTATTTTATAAACAACATCATTAAAAAATAAAAGTGCGAGCCAAAAAACAACTAGCAGGAGTTGCCACCTGTGTCAGTACTCTAAGATGATTGGTGATGCCACTTAATTTTAATTTATTTAAATTTAAAATTCCAAAGAGTTGCATTTGAGCCATCTATTAATTTTTTATTTTCTCAACTCTTAATGAGTTTCCCGAACATCAATAAACTTACAAACATCAGAAATGCTTATGTGACGGTGGTTGCTGAAGATTGCTGCAAAAACAAAAAAGAAATAACTAAGGAGAACTTGTACCTAACAACCAAAGCCAATAAATCGGGCTCGTTCATGTTCTCCTGCTTTAATGTTAAACCGCGAAGACCTACAATTGCGCCAGCAAGTAACTTAGTCATGCCAGCCACAGGTGGTGGAAAAAGTAATGTGACAAGAAATGTTGCCACTATACAGACTGGTATAGACAGGTATATGCAGGTGAAACGAAAGTTTAGTCCAGAAAAAAACGGAAATAAAAGACAGGCAAAAAATGCGAGACTAACTCCTCAATCGGCGAATGTATCTGCCTCTCCGAAACAAATAAGTAGTAACACTTTGGGTGAGAACAGATTTGCACTATTAGATAATGAAAACGTTGACTCAACTCCTGCAAACAATTCCATTGCCAAAACTCCGAAGCCACCACCATTCTACTTGCGAGAAAGACGTTCAAATGCTTTAGTTGCAACTGTAGCTAGTCTTGTAGGAAATAACAATTTCCACGTAACGTCCATAACAAATGGGAATATAAAGGAAACGAAACTACAAACATACAATGAAAGCAATTGCCGCAAAATAGCATCCTATCTTGAAAAAAATGGTAAAAACTACTATATATATCAACTGAAGAGTAGTAAAGGCCAAGTAGTTTTTATTAAAGGTATTGAGAATAGGGTAAGTACTAATGAAATCAAAGATTCTCTCGAAATCGCCGGATTTAAAGTAAAAACGGTATTCAACATTAAAAACAGAGACAAAGTACCACAACCACTATTTCAAGTAGAACTTGAACCGAGTGGAAGAAAACTGAAAAGTAGCGAAACACACCCAATATACCATCTGCGTTACTTATTACATAGACGAATAACCGTTGAAGAACCACACAAAAGATAAGGCCCTGTCCAGTGCTTCAATTGCCAAGAATACGGGCACACAAAATCGTACTGTACCTTACGCACTATTTGTGTTGCCTGTGGGGACCTTCACCATTCCATTGTTTGTCTGACACATCCAACATAAATTCAAAAAAATGCAGCAATTGTTGGGAAAACCACACGGCAAACTACAACTACAGAGGTTGCCCAGTGTATTTAGCACTCAAAAATAAATTAGACCAGAAACAGCAACCAGCTTTTCATTACACAGAGATTGCCAAATCAATCGAACCCCATAAGCAACTGACCAGTGACAACGCTTCTACATCAAGATCATATGCCAACGTAGTCAAATCTGGTTCTGAAAAAATTCCCAGCTTTGCAAATCCTATGCAAAATGTAGAATCCATGATATCAAAATTAACAAATTGTATGACAAAAATTTATGACATCAATGCAAAGCATGTTGCACGAGTTGTTGAAAACTCAAAACCAACTTATGCAATTATTGATATCTAAAAAATTAACTATATTAAGATATGTCATTGGAATGCAAACGGCATTAGCCAACATAAACTTGAAATTCAACACTTCCTGCATACTAGCCAAATTGACATTATGCTTTTATCAGAAACGCACTTGACAAACAAAAATTATTTTGTTATATCAGGATATAAATTCTACAAGACAAACCATCCTGACAATAAAGCCCATGGCGGTACGGGTCTATTAATAAGAGATAGATTTAAGCATCATGCACTAGAAGAGTATGCAAAGGACTATCTGCAGGCAACATCAATATGTCTTCAATGCTGGGAGGAAAAAATTGTACTAAGTGCAGTTTATTGTCCTCCACGATACTCAGTGACTGAATTAAAATTCAAACAATTCTTCACATCATTGGGGACCAAATTTTTGGCAGCAGGTGATTATAATGCGAAACATACCTTTTGGGGCTCCAGGTTAATAAATCCCAAAGGCAAACAACTGTTCTCTGCACTTCTAAATCGGTGTTCTAACCTAGACTTCGTGTCTTCAGGACAACCGACATACTGGCCCTCTGACCCTCAAAAAGTGCCTGACCTCATCGATTTTGGAATAACCAGTGGTATTGATCGTAACTTGTTATCTGCAGAATCGTATTTAGAGCTCGCTTCTGATCATTCATCAGTTATTATATGCCTATATAAACAACCTCAACTGGGTAAGAAAACAGGTCACATAACCAACAAAAGAACAAACTGGCTCAGGTACCGTCAATATATAAGTATATAAGTCATATAAACATTGGTCCTCGACTAAAGAGTGTAAGCGATATTGACTCGGCAATTTTCTCACTCAGTTCTTACATCTGCAGCCACACACTCATCTCCAGCAGCCTCATTATCCCGCTCCGCAACAACTCGCACAACATCTGCAGTTATCGATAGTCTCGTTAAGAAGAAAAAGGCGCTTGAGAAGAGAGTGGCAACAAAATAGATCACCCTACGCCAAGCAGTTTAAAAAAGTATACTGAGACGCTAACTCCAACACAAAATACTAACTACTCTTTATGGAAAGCCTATAAAAATATAAAGACTCCTAAAAACTGTCAATCACCACTCAGGCAAAATTATGGAACTTGGGCAAGAAGTGACGAAGAGAAAGCCTCAGCGTTTGCAAATCATCTCAAATCCGTATTCCAACCTAACCCACCAACCAACTGTTTTGAAATTCCATTTTTGGCCCCTAAAATACCACTAATCCCGATAAAGGTTAAAATGAAGGAAGTGCAACTTGCAATTAAAACTCAGCTAAACCCGAAAAAGCACCAGGATTTGAATTAATTACCGCAAAAATGATTGTGGAATTGCCTGAAATAGCCATCAAAATAGTGACGCAGTTATTTAATGCAATATTTAGGATTGGGTATTCTCCACAACCCTGGAAAATATCACAAATTACAATGATACCAAAACCCGGAAAAGACGCAACTCAACCGTCATCTTATCGGCCCATAAGCTTGCTCCCAGTAATTTCTAAATTATTTGAGAAACTGCTTTTTCTAAAGCTGCAGCCGCACATATACAAATCCAACATTATTCTCCACCATCAATTTGGATTTCGTAAGAATCACAGAACCATAGAGCAAATTAACCGAATTACAAGTGCAATTCGAAATACTTTTGAAGACAAAAAATACTGCTCTGCTATATTCTTAGATATTGCACAGGCGTTTGACAGAGTTTGGCAAGCAGGATTAATATATAAAATTCAAAAACTCGTACCAGTTAATGTGCACATGCTACTCGAATCGTACTTGGATAACCGAAAGTTCAGAGTAAAATATGGAGAATACACCACAAACGACTTTGATATTAATGCTGGGGTTCCACAAGGTAGTGTTCTAGGTCCTGTACTATATGTATTATTCACAGAAGACCTCCCTACTGATGATCATCTTAGTCACTTCAACATTCGCAGACGACACTGCTATTCTTAGTATACATAGCAATCCAATAGTGGTTTCGAATCGCCTTGAGGAGCATTTGAAGAAAATGGAAGTGTGGCTGGCAAATTGGTGCATTAAGGTAAATGAGACCAAGAGCATTCATATTACGTTTACACTTAGGAAGGAAACATGCCCAGTGATTACCCTAAACAATATTGCTATTCCTCAATCGAATACTTTAACATACCTAGGAGTCCATCTAGACAGACTACTAACTTGGCGGAACCATATGAGGCAAAACGATCGCAGATAGAGCTAAAGGCCCATAAAATAAATTGGCTACTCAACTCCAAGTCAAGGCTTCGTTTACAACATAAACTTTTATTGTACAAGGCAGTGATCAAACCAATTTGGACCTTCGGAACTGACCTTTGGGGAAGTCCTAGTTCATTGAACGTCAAGCTGATACAACAAGTGCAATGGAAAATCTTGCGTGCAATCACGGGTGCGCCTTGGTTCGTTAGAAATAGTGACATCCATAAGGACCTTACATTCCTTTGGTTAAAAGTGAGCTCACAGAGATTATGCTCAAACACAAAAAAAAAACTACGAGAGCACTCAAATCCATTGGTAAAAAATTTAGCTAGAATTAAAACAGCAACACGCCTCAAAAGATTGGACTTACCTATATATTAAATGTACTAAATATTAAATAATTACTATATAAGATACTAAAATGAAATGGATTTAAATTGAATTAAAACAAAAAGGCAAAAATGTAGTGAAATTGAATACTAAGACCAAACACTGGTGCGGTATAAATATAGTCAATTTTGCTCTTAAGATTTAATTACTTATTGTTAGGCTCGAAATGAGTGAATTCAATAAATTAATTAACTGTTTAAAAAAAAAATAATATATATATATATATATATATATATATATATATATATACATATATATATATATATATATATATATATATATATTTATATATATATATATATATATATATATATATATATATATATATATATATATATATATATATATGTATATATATATATATAAAGGGTTTTTCAAAAGAAACGCTACAAAAGCAAATCGATAGTGACAGCAAACGACGCCATATTCTTTCCCGCTCTTTTGACATTTCTCTTCAGTAAAGTTTGCCATTTCATCTTGCAAAGATATACGAGCCAACAATAAGTCGAAATTATTAAAATTTACTTCCGAAATTCGGAGTCAGTCGCCTCAACTTTAAGAGCGCTCCGTCCAATTTATGATTGGGCTCATTTCTGGCTGAATGGCTTCGTCAATAAGCAAAATATGCGTTATTGGTTAGACAGCAATCCACACGTACTCCATGAGTCATCATTGCATCCCGAAAAAATTACGGTTTGGTGCGGTTTATGGGCCGGCGGCGTCATTCGACCGTACTTCTTCCATGATGATCAAGACCGGCACATTACTGTGAATGCGAATCGCTACCGTTCAATGATAACCGAATATTTTTGGCCCCAATTGGATAATATGGACTTGGAGGACATGTGGTTCCAACAGGACGGCGCCACAAGCCACACAGCGAATGCCACAATCAATTTACTGCAAACCTAGTTTGATGAACGTGTTATCTCACGAAATGGCCCAGTCGATTGGCCGCCTCGGTCGTGCGATTTGACGCCGTTAGATTATTTCCTGTGGGGCTACGTCAAGTCTATGGTCTATTGCAACAAGCCAGCGACGATTGATGAACTTCGTACGAATATCGAACGTGAAATTGCAGCAGTATCGGCCGATTTATGCTTGAAAACCGTTGAAAATTGGGTTCAGCGTCTGGACTTCTGCAAGAGTTCCCGTGGTGGCCATGCAAAAGAAATCGAGTTCAATACATAATGGCGTCGAACGTACTTTCACAGGAATAAAGAATTTCATTGATATCTAAAACCGGGTTTGTTTTATTTAAAAAGCTTTTGTAGTGCTCTTATTGAAAAAACCCGATATATATATATATATATATATATATATATATATATATATATATATATATATATATATATATATATATATATATATATATATACATATATATATATATATATATATATATACATATATATATATATATATATATATATATATATATATATATTAGACCGCTCCTTATTTCTTTTCTTTCGAATTCGTATGACGGCAAGCGCTAAAACCATTTTATTTGATCCTAAAAATACACAACAAAAATTTGAGCTTGATTGGAAAATTTTTAGGCTTGCCCCCGCCAACAATTGTTTGTCATTCGTGACTATTGTTCTCTCAAATGGAAAAAAGCACAGTGTTGTACTTCAATAGTAGTTAAAGATAAATGGCAGTCTCTCTCAATATTTCCTCTCTCGCTTTCTCAGATAATTTAGTTTGTTATTTTACTTTGTTAACTTCACGCCGATAAAAACATCTGTTTGCTCATTTTGTATTGCAACTTTCACATGTGGAGATCGACAAATTTAGTGAAATCGTGAAGAACAAAAAAATTTAAAAGAATATTGTCCAAAAGATTACCTTTAAAAAATTGAACAAATAAATTTTAAAATTAAAAATCCAAAGCGATGACAACCAAAAGACTTCGATCGGATGATGACATTATGTTAATTGGCGTAATTGACCACCAAATTACTGGAGCTAAATTACCAGCAAGAAAACAAGTGCTACAAGTTTTATTTTATAATTTAAGAATAGTTGGTTTAAATTTAAGAGAAAGTTCTAGATTAGTTGTTGCTGAGGTTAGCAGGTTTTGGCAAAGCGCATGAATTCCAACACACCATGAAAAACACTGCATTGAGAAGCTGGAAAAATTATACAACGAGTGGAGATATATTACAAAGCATCATGGTCGAAGAACAGAATGTCAAAAGTGGAAAGAAACTGAATTTCAAGATAAATTACATGATTTATTCGATATCGCACACGCAAACGCGTTAGAATTATTTAAAATACAAGAAGACGTTCTTAAAAAACCAATGAGAAAAAGGAAGACCAGGTTGTATGCTAGGAACGGATAGAATTGTCATGCAGAAAGAAAAGCGAAAGGCAGTCCAGAAAGAACTAGAAAACCAGCGTCGAATAAAAGAGGATGAACGAAAAGAGTTATATGAACAACAGACTCAAAGAGGTATACAATTAAGAATTTTTTTTTTTTTGGAAAACAGGTATGATTGACATTGACGACAAAAACGATATTGAAGTTGTAGCATCAACATCTGCAGGAAATGCATATCCAGGTATATCAGGTATATCCAGAGGTAAAACAAATTTTTTTACACCAAGACTGCTTTCAACTTTGGATAAGTGGAAAATCACTGATGGTGCTGCAGTTCATATCCTAAGTGCAACTGCTAACGCGTTGGGCTATGATATCGAAGATGGTAAATCGTTCATAAATTCGTCGAATGCGTCAAAAACATCGTGCAACAACAGCACAAACCATTGCAGCAATCTTTGATGTAAGTACTGTAATGTGTTTGTGTTTTTCCCCTTGCTTTTTTTTATTTTTTGAGTATAAATTAAGAAACTTGAGTTTTTATTTCCAGATTCCACGTAGTTTTGTTTTGCATTGGGATGGTACAATGTTACCAGAAATTAGTGGCAGGGAAAAAGTTGATCGCTTGCCACTCATAGTCTCATCTCAAGGTATCGATAAACTACTTGGCATTCCAAAGTTAAAATCTTCGAGTGGAAAAGAAATATCAGATGCCGTGTTTAATTCAATAAAAGAATATGAAATGCTTGATCTAGTTGAAATTATCTGCTTCGACACAACTGCTCATAATACAGGAGTACAAAACGGTGCTGCTGCTCTGCTTGAAGGAAAACTAGGTCGCAATTTATTATATTTTCCCTGCCGACACCATATTTACGAGTTGTTGATCCGTAAAGTGTTTGAAATTAGAGTGGCTACTACAGCCGGTCCAGAAGTGCTAATTTTTAATCGCTTTAGCAAATACTGGATTAATATTGACAAATTAAATTATAAGAGTTGTTTAGAAGATGAACACATTATTACAGTATTGACTGCTGAAGAACGTGGAACAATTTTAAATTAATGTTAATATGAGTATGTAATTAATAAAAATATTTCAGTTTATTCTTAATTTTCAAATAAATGTAAATAAAATAAAAAAATATATATTTTTTTTGCATTATTTCTCATAATAAAAAAAAGGTGCTTGGGGCACGGTGTCATGGATAACGGTCATTGAACTAACAGACACATGAATCTAATGACCTAAAATCAATTAACAATTGCAAAGTGTGCAACATTCCAAAGTGGAGCCGATATGAGACACCAACATTCAAGGCGACGGTCAACGACCGTGAAATGTGAGCCAGCACACATACGTCTCAAATAACTGACCCTTATCCATCGATACCTCTTGAGTCATCGAACAGTGATGTCATCGACGACTCAACTATTTTAAGTATAAATATAAGTCCAACATTGTAATTGCAAGACAGTAGATAGTCGACTGGTAATGATTAATGTTCGGTAAATAAAGTTACATTTTAAACCATGGATTTAAAAACCCCGTCTAATCATTACAACGGCTAAAAATTATCCAATCGTTGTCAAATTTTTTTTTATGCTTTTTGAGACTTAAACGAATATTTTTAGCCCTTGCCGTAACATATATTCGAGAAAATAAATTTGTCCATATAAATAAGGACCGGTCTAATATATATATATATATATATATATATATATATATATATATATATATATATATATATATATATATATATATATATATACATATATATATATATATATATATATATATATATATATATATATATATATATATATATATATATATATATATATACATATATATATATATATATATATATATATATATATATATATATATATATATATATATATATATATATATATATATATATATATATATAATATATACATATATCCATATATATATATATATATATATATATATATATAGATATATATATATATATATATATATATATATATATATATATATATATATATATATATATATGTATATATATATACGAGGTCTGTTCAAAACATATAGCAAATTTTGAATATACTCGTATACGAGTATACGAGTATACATTGTAGGACATGCTTTGTCAAAGTACTGAATATTTTGTTCATTATAAGTTATTAATAATAGTTTTTTTTTCAATTATAAGAAGCAGTATAATATGATATAAAAAGAATTTTCTATGAGCATATTTTGTATTTATATATTGTATATAATATTAAGTTGTGATAATAAGCTTTTAGACCAAGCAGTTCATACATTTGTTAATTTGAGTTTCTTTTCAATGGTTATTTATATAGTTAGGAATTTCATTCAGTTCGTTCGGATTTTGCTAGTATGATTGCTTCTGCTATGTTTGAAAGACAATTGATTTAGAGGTCTATTCGAATTTATTTCATACACATATTAGATGTCTGAAAATATTTCATTTTATTTTTAATTATCATTATTATTATTAATATTATAATTTTTTTATTATTGAATTTTGCATCTTTCTTTCATTAGTGTCTAAGTTCTCTATTTGATTATTTATGTAATGTACGTCATTTGCCTCTTTGTTTGTCGTTATGAATTCTATCGTGGTCTCTAGTCTTAGTCCCTAATTTCTCCTGAATGTTCTCTTCAAGATCTCCTAAAAGTATTTTATATTTAATTATATATTTTTAAATTTGATTTGATTCATATTTCTTCCTTTTCTTTATTCTAGTTTTTTGTAATTTCTTATCATTAGTTGCTTGTATTGTTATTTTGTTATTGTCTTTAACTATATGTCTTGAGAATCGTGGAGTAATTTTGTTCCTTCTACATTATTTTCTAAATATTACCTCATTACTTTCTTTATTCTCAGGCTCCAACCGTGTTTTGTTTAACTTATCTATTCTTAGGAAAGTCAGTTTTTCGACTTTTTCTTTTATTGTGGGATACAGTTTCATTTGAAATTCATTTAGTTGCTTTAAATAGTCATGTTCATTGTGAAATATTACTGTGTTATTAAATTTGTATGTTTTCCCGAAAAACAATTCATAAGGTGTAAGTTTGGTGGTTGAATGTATGGAGTTATTGTATGCAATTAGTGTTTCGAGAAATATTTCTTCATGATCTAAGTCAAGATTATTTTCTTTTCTTGTAATTAAAATTATTCTATATATTTCTGTTTGCGTGGAATGTAAGCGTTCCACCGGTGCGCTACTACTAGTTTGCTGAAGTAATGTGTAGTGTAAATCTATTTGGAATTGAGTACAAAAATCTTTGAAAATATTACCTGTAAATTCTGAGCCAGATACTATTTTTTTCGGAATACCGTATAGGCTTATAAAATTCTTTAAAGATTTCAGAACTACGATACTGTTTCTTGAGGGAAGGGTGTAACCGCAAGCGAATTTTGAACATTTGTCAATAACAGTCAGGATTTGGTGATTGTTTATACTATAGACATCAATGTGGATAATATCTAGTGGCTTGAGAAGGATTTCAGGTTTCCGAAACTTTGGTTTTGCTGGGTTCCTATCATATATCAATATTTGGCACTTTTCGTAGTTGTTGATAGTTTGAGCAATTTTATTTTTCATAAATGGGAAGTAATATTCCCTTTTGATTTGAAGGTATGTTTCTGTAATGCCTCTATGGTTGTTTGTCTCATGATTCTTTCTTACTAATTCTTCCTGTTCATCGCTTTGTGTGACATCTATTAATTTTTCTGTACAGCGTATTAAGCGTAAGGGTTTGCTATTCGCGAAGAATTTAGAATATACTGATTGTATGATTCGAAAAGTATTATTATCGGTAAATATTGCTGATAATTTGTCAAGATTTCTTCATTAAATTCTCTTTCCCGGAATGTGCGGCGGTGTTTGTTCTTGAATGGAACCTCAAGGGTCATTTCTGGCGTTTCGGATGATGTTTCTAAAATTATTTGTAAGTTGAAGTCATTTATTGGTCTTTCTGAAATAGCAATTCCGTTGTCTAGCTTTTCGTCAGCCGAGTGTACAGTTGTGCCAGAAGTACTTCGATTAGAAGTTGTGTCATTTAACTTAACGTCTATAATATTTTCTTTTAAATTATTTATTTTGATTCGACCTAATGCATCGGCGTTAGTATTGAGTTTACCTTCTAATTTTAAATGCCATCTTATGAGCTTAGAGTTTGGTTCTTTAAGGTTCTTTAGCCAAGTGAGGAGCCTATGGTCTGTTATTATTTTGAATTTGTGTCCAAACAAATATGGACGAAAATATTTTGTTGCCCAAATGATGGCTAGCATAGTTTTTCTATGGTAGAATAATTTATTTCGGACTCAGACAAGGTGCGAATTGTATAACATACTGGTTTGTCGCTTCCAATGTGGCCTTGAGACAATATTGCGCCCAATGCAAAGTTGCTGGAGTCTGTAGTTAGCAAGAAGGGTTTTAAGAAATCGGGGTACTGTAAAATGGGATCATTCATAAAAATATTTTTGCACAATTCAAATGTTTTAATGTCGCGATCATCGAATTTTATCGATCTTACTTTTTTCAAGCATTCCGTTAGGGGCTTCGTTAGTTTGGCGAAATCTTTAATAATTTTCCGGTAGTACCCTAGCAGTCCAATAAAAGCTTTTTTTCTTTCTGACTTCGGGGAACAGGAAAATGTTTAATAGCGTGTATTTTTGAAGGGTTAGGTTTAATACCTTCTGTGGAAACAATATGGCCCAGAAAGTTGATTTCTTTTCGTAACAATTCAGATTTGTCGAGTTGAATCTTGAAGTTGAATGTTCGTAATTTTTCAAAAACTAGTTGTAGACTGTTCATGTGTTCCTGAAGAGAGGTTGAAAAAATAATGATATCGTCAAGATATACTAGGCAAATTTTTCCAATGAGTTCTCTTAATACATTATCCATTACTCTTTGGAAAGTCGATGGGGCGTTTTTAAGACCGAATGGCATTCTAATATTCTCATAATGTCCTCCTTCGACAGTGAATGCTGTTTTTGATGTGTCTTTATGATGCATTTCGATTTGATGAAACCCGCTAGCTAAATCTAGCGTAGAGAAATACATACACTTTCCTAATTTGCCTAGAATTTCGTTAATATTTGGTAATGGGTAACGGTCAGATATTGTTTTTTCGTTTAATTTTCTGTAATCTATTGCCAGTCGCCATTTTTGTTTACCGCTGGCGACTTGTTTTTTTGGTACTATCCACACTGGAGAACTCCAAGGAGAGTAACTTTGACGAACTATACCGTGATCTAGCATGTTTGAAATTTGATTTCGTACCTCCTCTTTGTGAACGTACGGGTATCTATACGATTTAGTATAAATAGGTATATCATCTGTAGTGGATATTTGATGTTTAACTTCGTTTGTAAAATTGAGAGACATACCGTTTTTAAAAAAAATACGTCATCGTTTTATTTGCAAAGTTTCAGAACAGTACTCTTTTCTTCTTTGTTCTGCTTTGTTCGCAGAAATCTAGTTACATTTGCGTTTGTCGTTGTATTTGTGGATTCATTTTCAAAACTATTGACTTCAATATAATCTAAGGGGTTATATTGATTAGCTTTTATGGGTTGTTCGAGAAATAGAATTTGTTCTTCATTTGAGTTGTTAATAATTTCCATTAGGCTGAACCAATCTTGTGACTTGTAAATGCCTTCGGGAATATAAAAATGAGGATTCAGTTTTGTAGTTTTCAGATATATATCTCCAGTGCATACATCCACTGGCAGTTTAATTATTGATTTTGAATTTTGAGGTATTAAGTGCTTGCCAGATGTAAGGTTTGGCTTAAACTGTAGAGGTATAACTGCGTTCCTTGTATTAAGCGTTTTATTAACCAAATCAATTTTTGCTTCTAATTGCGTTAAAGAGTCTAGGCCTAGTAGGCCGTCAAAGTAGTTATGGAATTTAAAGATATAAAAATCAAGTTGTCCGATTTCGTTAAATTCAATGAATGTAGGCAATATAATCTGTTTATTTAGTTCATATCTGTTTAGTATTGTGACAATTGTTGTAGATTTGCAATTAATTTCGTCAGTAGTGTTAGTAAATTCGGGACTAATGAATGAAGACGAAGCTCCTGTGTCTCCTAAAAATTTCAGTGGTCTACCGAAAGGAGACGATATATTAATATATATTAATTCTATGCCATGTTTATTAACATCTAAGTATCCGGTTGGTTGGCTGAGGCATATATATTAAAATGGTGTGAGTTCTCTATATTGTTTAAATCCTCCATTGCGTCATCTTGATCTAGTTGCTGTTGGTATGTATTGTTTGGGTGCAATCTTCTAAAGTTATAAGTGTTGTTAATATTGTTCATTTCTTCAGTTTTGAAGTTTGAGGTCCTGTTGGATTGAGTACGCAAACTCTGGGTATTGTTGAAGGTTCTGTACGATGATGTTGAATTCCTTAGGTTTGTGTTCCCTGAACTTGCATCCATGGGTTCAGGTGGACGTTGTTTAATTGTTGCCAAACTATTTTGGGTGAAGTCCTTCCTAAATGGATTTGGATTTTGAGTGAAGCCCTAATTATACGGTTTATTATTGTAATTGTTTGGATTTGTGTATGTACTCGTTAATGGCAGCCTTGCTAATGACCCCTGATGTTGATAACTAGTTCCAAACTGATCAGAGTATATTCTGTTATTAAAATTGTGTGAGAATTGTTGATAATTTGGCTTATACTACATTTTATATCTACTTGTGTCTACTCGTATGTAATAAATATTCTGTTCTTTGATGCAGTAAGATAAAGCAGTAGCTAATGAATCCGGCATCATTGCTCTTAAGGTGCCCATAGACAGATCATGCACTGCAAACTGCCGATGAACACTCGTGTACGTGTGAGATTGACGAACTGCGTACACACTCGTCATGCTTCATTCTGTACTGCATCGTGTTAGTGTGAACATCATGCGTGCGCGAACAAGAAAATTAATTGCCGTCGCTATTCAGCGCTTATTATATACCATAATGCAGGCAAACTCCGATACATTTCAATTAACACTAGCATGAATCTTTTTTCATTAATTTTTTCCATTTTATTAATAATTTATTTTTATTTATAATTAGAAATACAATTATTAATAACTATATTACTATAATTTAGAAAAAAAAAATAAACAGCAGCACTAGCAGCGGGGGTATCAGCTGATATTATTAATAAAATACACACCAAACCACAAAAAAATAACGTAGTTTACAAAAAGTGAAACAGGATGTAATGAAATAAAAAAAGGAAACGTCAAAAAAAATTAAAAAATGGTCAGAAAACGGCAAAATAATACGTAAAAAATGAACGAGTTCATCGGCTGCAGTATGTTCATCGAAAAATATCAAAGCAGTTTTGATATTTCATACTACATTGTCCGTGTGACTCACACACTCTCATCCTCTCTCAATTTCTCTCAATTTCACTAATACACACTTATTGCAGTTTGCAGTGCATGATGTGTCTATGGGGACCTTTATACTTGAACCTAATGGTTCCCTTAAATTACACAAGAATGCGTACATCTCTGCAAAAAGCTCTTTTTTGCTGTAGTAACTTTTAAATCTTGTTCGTGGACCAGAATATTGTTATAAAGAGTAGATTGTATCTCAATTATTTCATTAAAAAATGTTTCGACATTCTTATTGTTTTGCCGAACATTATGCAAATCTCTGATAAGAGAAGTTTCAGTCCTCTTATCAGAGTAGTGAAGTATTAGATTATTTTTTATATCGTCCCAGACAAGAGGTGTTCCGTACATATTTAAAACTTCATTTGCTTGCCCCTCTATTTTATTTCGAATGGCCCGCAATAAAATCTGTCCATATGACGAATCACCCGTGCCCCCAATATAAAGGAGAATCTCCTCAACATTATTGATGAATTCGTGCAGTAGCTTGGGGTTGCCGTTTTTTC
Source organism: Clusia tigrina (assembly GCA_920105625.2). Lineage (NCBI taxonomy): Eukaryota > Metazoa > Arthropoda > Insecta > Diptera > Clusiidae > Clusia > Clusia tigrina. The sequence continues at coordinate 158,422,364 of OV050030.1, read as the reverse complement.
TTTTTTTTTACTTTTTTTATTCAGTCAATGTTGCTGTTATTCCTTCACCATGTATTTAATGTTTTTGCACTGCACTGTTTATCTATTTTTTATTTATTTATTGATTTATTTATTTATTATTTATTTTTTTATTATTTATTTTTTTAAGTTATTTAAATTTTTAACACAAGGACAGTACACTGATGGATCCGTATACCACTCCGGTCCGACTGCGCCAGTTATGTATTGGAAATGAAAGCAACACCATTCGACTTCACAATTTGTTTAATAATGAATTTAAATTTTAGTTTACATGTATTTATATCTCTACTTTAGTACTGAATTTCATGAGAAATGAAGCAAGCATGTTTTTAATGCGAATTCAAATTAATATGAATTGAAAGATTGTCATAAGATTTGAACTCAACATGATTGGATCATTTGCATGGGAATTCTAGTCAACATGAATTTGAAGATTTTCATAAGAATTGAAATATAATATAACTTAAATAATAGTCTTAATAAGAATTATAATTTGCGTCTGTTCAATTATTGGAATTTGATGTTGTTGTTTGTTGGATGGCGTGTTGTAGTTCCTTAGTATGTTGTACTTATTGTTGTTGGGTTAAGTGGTTGCGTTCGTAACTCCTCCCCCCTTGGAATAAAGCGACGGTGACAAGGACTGCAATGGGGCCGGAGCGACAACATGTAGCGGATGAGAAATGTATGTTAGTTTGCTTCTATTGTATTGGTTGTTTTACTGCAAGTAGAGGTTATTAGAAATTTCAGAATATGTATATAAATTAAACAGTGTCATTCTGATAGGAAAACTGTTCAATTTTTTATTAATTTATTTATTTTTTTTATATTGTTCACGATACAGTGGGCTGCTCCGTTGTTTATTAAGGCGATGTATGTTGGGTCATTCGTTGCTTCAGGGTGTATTGATATACATACATATGTATGTTTGATCGTAGGACATGCTTTGTCAAAGTACTGAATATTTTGTTCATTATAACAGAATTAAGTTTTTATGTTTTTATTATTCTTAGACCACTTATTTTTTCAATAAATTCATATAAATTATATCATTTTAATCCATTTTAAGGATAATTTTTGGCCCTTATACGTATTTAATAAAAAAACATTATTTCTATTTTATTATTATTATAATTATATCTTACCCAATAATTAATTATGAGTGCAAGGGGTTGGTGGAATGAGTACTAGCTACAGAGGCCTTCGACTCGAAGAGACAAGGATTTTTTTATAGAAAGAAGCACTTTGAAGACCAAGTCCGTGGCAGGATTTGAACTCGCGACCCTCCGGGAGTGAGTATAGCATGCTTACCACTAGACCACAGAGGGCGACTTATTTCTATTTTAATTATTTACAACACAAATAAGTTTTAATATTATCTCTAATTTTAGTTCCTATTTTAGTAATATTGGTTTTATTTTCTATATCTATTTGAGACATATTACTTTCTACAGAGGTTTGCTGCACATTTTCATAATTTTCTACTTTGAATTTAAGATATATGTTGTGTAATGCAGAACAAACATTGGTAAATTGTACAATTTTTTTCGGGCTGTAGCTTCTTCTCTTTTCATTGCATACAATTTTTCAACGTACTTTTAATATGCCGATTGTTCTTTCAACAACGCATCTCGCTTTCGAGTGAAGATCATTAAAAGTGAATTTATGTTCTTTAAAATTTTATCTTACAATTTTTTTAGTTTTTGAAAGTTAGGTTTTGAAGATTACAGGTCTATTTAACTTACAATCCTTTCCTATTGAAAAATATATGCTCATCTTGCGGCTTTTGCAATCCATGTCCCGTTTATACAGCCAATAACTTGTTGCGAAAATATCAATCAAATAAATAATTCATTATATTATTTTATTATTTATGCAAACCTCCTGACAGCTTGAATTTTTTCCATAAAATACATTTTTGTTTCTTCATAATTTCCGGGAGAAAAATGTACGTATTTTCCACATAGCTCTCTTTCCATTTAAGTTAAAACTCTTTTACATATTTCTCAAATATTATTTTGTTGTATTATTATTATCAATTAAATCAAAATAATCTCGAGAAATTTATAACAGCTCGTTTAATAATTTAAATACATATATGAAATATAATTCAAAAAGTAAACACTAAAAATATAAATATAATCATATACACAAAGCTATGAGTGTCGCGCACTCTCCTCATAGAGAGCGTCGGCACTCATTGCATATACCCTTTGCACCAAACAATAACACTACAACAATACAATACGGCATATTATCGGCAACACCAATGCCACCAGCAGATTCATCATTTGTGTCAGTAGCAGCGTCGGCAACAGCAGCGACCTCAACAGAAAAGTCGATCCCAGTAACTGTCGCTACAGGAAAGAGCGCGATGCCTTTCGTTGAAACAACAACGAAGGCAATGCAGCCCAGCATAGCGCCGTCACCAAACTCAGCAGCAGTAAGGAGTCCAGCAAAAAGTCCTCTGCAGGCGGTAATAAACAGTGAGGTAAAGAAAATAAAAAAGAGGCGGTAGTGCAGACTAGTATTGACCGCTACATTAACATTAATATTAAGAAAAAGATAAGTCCACAAAAGGTCATGGACGTCGCCAAAAGGGCAAACACAACAAACTCAGGTGCTCCTCTGGAGAATAATAGATTTGCACTTCTTAGTGTAGAGGTTGTAGAACCGCACAAACGTAACGGCCCAATACAATGTATGAATTGTCAAGAATTCGGCCACTCTAAATCGTACTACACTCTGCGCAGTGTTTATGTAGTTTGCGGTGATCTCCACCCCACAAGTACTTGCACCGTAGCTAAAGCTGACACATCCGCAAAGAAATGTAGTAACTGTGGTGGTAGCCACACGGCAAATTACAGATATGTAATTATCTGTAATTTGACCTGTATATAAAGATTTCAAATCAAAACTGTCGCAGAGTATACAATTAAAACGTAACTTATCCCCATATCCTATTTATATCCAGCCTGCCACCACAAATCCTCAGATAGGTGACCCTATTATGCAAAAACCTAATTCTGGTCAAGCAACCTACGCAAGTGTTCTGCAGGGTAACGTACGGCAACTTAACAATAACAATGCATCTAATAGTGGAGTAGAAGCCATGGTCCTAAATCTTACTCAGTGTATGACTCAATTCATGTCTACAGTGCAAAATATGCTACAAGATTTGATTAAAACTCAAAATCAGATGATCCAAACACTTGTAAGTAAAAAATTAGTTTGTTAAAAATATGTTTATGGAACGCAAACGGTGTTAACCAGCATAAACTAGCCCTTAATAAGTTTCTACATGATCACGACATTGTTGTTATTCTTTTGTCTGAAACAGATCTCACAAACAAATACAACTTTCACCTCCCAGGCTTCAAATTGTATAACACAAATCATCCTGATGGTAAGGCACATGGCGGTACGGCTATACTAATCAGAAATCGGCTTAAGCAGCATCTTATGCAATCGCATTCCATGCGATGGATGCAAGCTACATCAGTATCTATTAAAAAACACGGCAAAGACCTGACGCATTCAGCTATATACTGCCCACACCTTTTTACTCTAACAGAAACTCAATTGAAAGAACTTTTTGTTTCCCTTGGTGATAGATTTCTAGCTGGCGGTGATTATAATGCGAAACATAAACACTGGCGCTCTCGCCTAATTAATCCAAAAGGCCGACAATTGTACAATGCAATAACTAACAGACATAGTAAATTCGATTTTGTCTCACCAGGACAGCCCACTTATTGGCCAACAGACCCAAAGAAAATTCCTGATCTTATTGATTTTGCTATTTCTAAAAATATAGATAGGTCTTCAGTATCAGCGGAAACCTGTGTCGATCTGTCCTCTGATCACTCGAATGTAATAATTAACCTTTATGAGCAACCAGAATATACAAGCACACAGTTTCGCCTAGGGACCAACCAAACCGATTGGTTAAAATGCAAAAAGTATGTTAGTAGTCATATCTCTACAAGAGTTGAGGTAAAACATGCAGATGACATAGATAATAATATTGATACTTTCAACTCCATGCTAGCGACTGCAGCCGTAGTGGCAACGCCAAAAAATACTTCTAGAAAGTGCAAGTATGCCTGTACAAATAGCCAAATTGAAAAACTTGTAGCACAGAAACTACGGCTGCGCCGAGAATGGCAGACCCATCGCTCACCCATCTCTAAATACATCTTAAACGAAACGGTGCTTAAAGATGTTCTTAAAAGGAGGAGGATAAAAACCTAAAAGAGTACCTGAAGAAAGGAACCCCAAATTCTACCGAAAGTTATTCCCTTTCGAAGGCATCGAAAAACTTTAAGCCTCCAATGGAAGGTGTAAAACCTCTAAGAAACCCGTACGGCGCGTGGGCTCAAAGCGATAAAGAAAAAGGACTCTGCTTTGCACGACATCTATGCAACGTGTTCCAGCCGAATATGGCTACAAACTCCTTTGCATTGCCTGCCCTACCTTGCAGTACTAAGATTGCTCAGCCTATTAAAATTTCCCTTCCTGAAATAGCCAAAAATTTCGACAACTGAATCAAAAAAAACAAGTAAAGAAGTCTCAAGTCGGGTTAGACCGACTACGAAATACCCTTTTCCTTTTCTTGTACGTGCAAGTTCAAGAATGGGGTTATTTTCTTCATAAATCATCATTAGGAGCATACTAACGGTAATTTTTGTTGGGGTACCTTGAAATGATTATATCGACACCTTTTCTTGTGTATGGCTTTGAAAAGTCAATATAACCACTAATATAAAAAATCGTCAAAAAATATTGTATAGGTCGAAAGTTATATTAATATGCCAATAGTGGGTGTGGCTCTTAAAATAATAAGCCCATTTTTTGTGTGCTGTTAAATGTTACCACCCGCAACCTTCTTGTGAAAGTTCGTTGAAAAATCTTTAATAGGAACCTAGTAATAATTTTTGGTTGATTGTGGGCATGGCAGTGACAATAATCTGCCCATGTTTGGAATACATGATAGTACTGACCCAGTGTATGCATATACCAATTTGCTTTCATATATCATCACTAGAAGCATAGATAGGGTAACTGTGTTTAAGTGGGTCCCCAAAGTTCATTATATGGGAGGGAGGCGTACCCTTTATCTGATAGACCCCAATTCTTGTGTATGGCTTTCTAGTGTCGATATAACCACTAATATGAAATTTCGTCAAAAAATTTTGTTTAGGTCGAAAGTTTTAATAATATGTCAATAGTGGGCGTGGCTGTAAAAATGACACGTCCATTTTTTGTGTGCTGTTTAATGTTACCACCCGCAACCTTCCTGTGAAATTTCGTTGAAAAATCTTTAATAGGAACTTAGTAATAATTTTTGGTTGATTGTGGGCGTGGCAGTGACAATAATCTGCCCATATTTGGAATACATGCTAGTACTGACCCAGTGTATACATATACCAATTTGCTTTCATATATCATCACTAGAAGCATAGATTGGGTAACTATCTTTTAGTGGGGTCCCCAAAGTTCATTATATGGGAGGGCGGCGTATCCTTTATCTGATAGACCCCTATTCTTGTGTATGGCTTTCTAGTGTCGATATAACCACTAATATGAAATTTCGTCAAAAAATATTGTGTAGGTCGAAAGTTATAATAATATGTCAATAGTGGGCGTGGCTGTAAAAATAACACGCCCATTTTTTCTGTGCGGTTTAATGTTACCACCCGCAACCTTCCTGTGAAATATCGTTGAGAAATCTTTAATAGGAACCTTGTAATGATTTTTGGTTAATTGTGGGCGTGGCAGTACTAATAATCTGCCTATGTTTGGAATGCATTCTAGTACAGACCCAGTGTATACATCTACCAGTTTGTTTTCATACATCATCACTAGAAGCATAGATAGGGTAACTGTCTTTAAGTGGGGTCCCCAAAATTAATTATATGGGAGGGAGGCGTATCCTTCTTCTGATTGACCCTGAATCTTGTACTTTGTAGGGCCCATATACGTACTAATGTAAAATTTCGTCCAAAAATATTGTATAGATCGTAAGTTATAATAATATGTGAATAGTGGGCGTAGCTGTAGAAATAACACGCCCATTTTGTGTGTGGTGTTTAATGTTAGTACCAGCAACATTAATGTGAAATTTCGTTGATAAATCTTTAAAAGGAACACAGTAATGATTTTTGGTTAATTGTGGGCGTGGCAGTTGTAGTATGATCTCCATATTCTGCATACACACTATTATGGACCCCATGTATATTTCTGCAAATTTTTATTCCGCTGGCATCAATACGACCATAGATATGCTAATTTTAATTTTATAACCGAAAGTTCCTTATACCAAAACTGGGCGTGTCTTTTCTCAGATCAGCCCCAATTGTTGCAGATAGCTTTATAATGTCCACATGTTCCTTCCCGTAAAATTTCGTTCGTAAATCTCTACCAGATCTTAAGTTATTAATATTTGTTAATAGTGGGCGTGGCAGTTAATATTTTCCGCCCACTTTTTGCACAGTGTTTAGTAGGACCCACATCTGTCAAATAATGGCACGATTCCGTCAATTGGACCGAAGTTATAGTCATTTTAAAAAAGGAGAAGAAAGTTCCTTATCTGGTTCTGTATCTTTGTCCAGGCTACATTTTTGCAAATTTTCATTAAGATAGCTCAAACGGTGTAGAAAAAAAGTGGCCACAGACGGACAGACGGACGCACAAAATAAAAATTGCTTAGAAAGTGATTCTGATCATATCTGTATATATATGTCCATACCTAACACGCCTCCTTCTCGAAATTCCAACCCCTCTCAAAAGCACAAAGTTAGTATACCCTATTTACCTTTTTTAAAGGTAAAGGGTATAAAAACACCTGGATTCGATAATATTACCCCGAAAGTGCTAAGACAGTTACCAGATTCTGCATCAACATTTCTCTCTAAGCTTTTTAACGCAATAATGGGTATCGGTTACTATCCGAATGCATGGAAGAAGTCTCAGATATGTATGATAGCTAAACCTGGAAAAAACGCAACGCTGCCGTCATCATATAGACCTATCAGCCTGTTGCTTTGCCTTTCCAAATTGTTTGAGAAACTACTATTAAATAAACTATCTGATTTTCTTCATGAACGTAGCGTAATACCGCAACACCAATTCGGTTTTCGCGAAAAGCACAGCCCTATTGAGCAAGTGAATCGAATTTCAAATGAAATAAGAAAAGCATTTGAACTCGGGGAGTTTAGCTCTGCAATATTCCTTGACGTGGCTCAAGCATTTGATAAAGTATGGCATCAAGGACTAATGTTCAAAATCAAAAAGTTTCTCCCAAAAAGCTATCATAAAATTCTTGAGTCTTACTTATCCAATAGACATTTCAGGGTAAAAGTGAACGAATTCATTTCCGAAGCTTTTTCAATTTTAGCAGCTGTGCCCCAAGGTAGCGTTCTGCGACCTACATTATATGCAATATTCACATCTGATACTCCTGTAAGTGAAATCACGCTACTGTCAACACTTGCGGATGACACTTAGTTGCAATAAATGTTCGATAAAGGCGTCGAGAGCACTACAAGAGCACTTATTTAGGGTAGAAGAATGGCTGGGAATGTGGCGTATAAAGGTCAACGAGCAAAAAAGCAAGCACGTAACATTCTCTTTGAGGTCTGGTACGTGTCCAGCCATTCGCCTCAATAATATCGAGATTCCACAAGCTAATGAAGTCACCTATCTCGGCATTCATTTAGACAGGCGCGTAACTTGGCGTACGCACATTTAAGCTAAAATTTTAAATATGAAGTTGAAGGTCGCCAAACTGCATTGGCTAATAAACCACAAATCTACCTTAAGTCTAGAATAGAAAATCCTCCTATACAGTGCAGTTATTAAGCCGATATGGTTGTACGGGATTTAACTGTGGGGTAATGCATCCGCTGCTAACATTGCCATAATTCAAAGGTTTCAGTCGAAGATACTTAGGTTAATAACAGGTGTTCCATGGTACATGCATAACGATAATATTCATAAAGACCTGAAAATACCAACAGTTATCACAGAAATAAAGGCTAGAAAGCAGATATACATAGCAAAACTGGAAAATCACCTGAATCCACTAGCTAAATCCCTCGCAAAACCGATAAGCCGATCCCGCCAGCAGAGAAGAGACTTTCCGGCCTTTTGAAGAGCGAAGCAGAACCGAAATTTTGATGGCTAAATACAATTTGGGTTAAAATTATTTTTTAGTGACTAGTTTTAAGATTTGATATACTTATTGTTAGGCTTAATTTAAGCAGATTCAATAAATAATAAATTATTGTAATAAAAAAAAAAAAAAAAAAGCTGAACAAAAATATTGCTGCTACCACAAATAACTTCTGAAATGATTGGGCAAATTAATCGAACAGAAGGAAAGGTCTTTGAATCTGTAGGAATAGGAGCACCAAATGAACATGAGCATAAAAACCTGGAAAACCATTATCTTACAAGGTAAATTTTCACGTTTTTATTATTCTTAAGAACACTCTTATTTTTTCTTTTATTTATTTCTTTTATAATGAATTCACATACCTTTATTAATTCACAGAAGCAGAAAAAAAGGAAGCTGCAAAGCCTTCTCTCACAGAATAAAGTTTTTATGTTTTTATTATTCTTAGACCACTTATTTTTTCAATAAATTCATATAAATTATATCATTTTAATCCATTTTATGGATAATTTTTTGGTCCTTGTACGTATTTTATAAAAAACATTATTTCTATTTTATTATTATTATAATTATATCTTACCCAATAATTAATTATGAGTGCAAGGTGTTGGTGGAATGAATACTAGCTACAGAGGCCTTCGACTCGAAGAGACAAGGATTTTTTTATAGAAAGAAGCACTTTGAAGACCAAGTCCGTGGCAGGATTTGAACTCGCGACCCTCCGGGAGTGAGTATAGCATGCTTACCACTAGACCACAGAGGGCGACTTATTTCTATTTTAATTATTTACAACACAAATAAGTTTTAATATTATCTCTAATTTTAGTTCCTATTTTAGTAATATTGGTTTTATTTTCTATATCTATTTGAGACATATTACTTTCTACAGAGGTTTGCTGCACATTTTCATAATTTTCTACTTTGAATTTAAGATATATGTTGTGTAATGCAGAACAAACATTGGTAAATTGTACAATTTTTTTCGGGCTGTAGCTTCTTCTCTTTTCATTGCATACAATTTTTCAACGTACTTTTAATATGCCGATTGTTCTTTCAACAACGCATCTCGCTTTCGAGTGAAGATCATTAAAAGTGAATTTATGTTCTTTAAAATTTTATCTTACAATTTTTTTAGTTTTTGAAAGTTAGGTTTTGAAGATTACAGGTCTATTTAACTTACAATCCTTTCCTATTGAAAAATATATGCTCATCTTGCGGCTTTTGCAACCCATGTCCCGTTTATACAGCCAATAACTTGTTGCGAAAATATCAATCAAATAAATAATTCATTATATTATTTTATTATTTATGCAAACCTCCTGACAGCTTGAATTTTTTCCACAAAAAAACATTTTTGTTTCTTCATAATTTCCGGGAGAAAAATGTACGTATTTTCCACATAGCTCTCTTTACATTTAATTTAAAACTCTTTTTATTACTTTTGAAAAAAATAAAAAAAGCTTTAACTTACACCAATAAAGAACTCATTTCCCACAGTATTTTGGAAACCTCCAGAAGCCGACAGTAATAAAGATGCTGCCAACTGAATATTTGCTGGTACCGCTGTTGACAAATGTGCCTCAAAATCAAATCTACAAAAACATAATTGAAGGCTTCTTTAGTCATCCTAAAGCGTTTCTTAAATCTTAAAGCAAAAATATATGTTTTTATGTGTACTTTAAAGAAATAATTTATGTGTTCTTCTTTAGTTTCGGAATTAATTCCGATGCGGAATTATTTCGCTCATGACTGCGAGAATTCGCCCACAGAAATGCGCTCTAATGGTTTGGTGAACATGTGGTTCTAATAGAATGGTGCCACATGCCATACTGCAAGGAGGAATGTTTGTAGTGTAATCAAAAAAACTCGTTTGTGTAAGGCCAATACAGGAGGACATTTGCAGACATTGTAATTCCATTAATATTAAATATATATATTTTTTTAAATTGTTTAGGTAGAAAAATAGTAAACCTATATGGTGGACACCCTGTATTAAGATATCCAATGAAAACGAAAGTACATATACAAACTTTATACCAAAATATATCAAGTCACATATGAATTTAAAAATAATTTTGTATTTACTTTTTAAAAAACTCTGAAATTTTTTATTGTTATATGTTTCTGCACAGCACGATGATTTTGAAGAACAAGAATATCTTTAAAATCCATTCCATTTGCTTCAGCCCATTGAATGCAATTTTTATATGAATCAATAACAGTCAGATAGGTAATTCTTGAAGATTTTGCAATTTCAACGACATTGTCACCTGAGCTATCGATTTCTACCAATTCATCTACTTCTTCATTGGAATAGTTCGAGCCGTTATCAACGTTTTCAAATATACATTCACAGATTTCAACAATAGAAATTGTTCCCTTTGGCATAATTTCTCGAAAATAGTCTGAGACAGACAACAGTAGTAAATTATCTTCATCTTTCCAGAAATTCTTAACATACTTTACCTTTTTCAACCACTTATTTATAATATCGGAAGGCAATTGATACATTGATATTGATGAATACAAACTACATCTGGTAAAGTAAATGCCTCGATTTGTTCTTCAATGTTTGCTTTTACTTCCAATTAAATGCGCTTAGAGGCTTTTCCTATAGTACAGCTTTGTTATGTGAATAACATTTTGGCCCAGTGGCTGAATACGAGCTGTACACCTCGTTGGAAACACATAACTGTTATCCATCGGTCGTCACTTTTTAGCTCACCATCCTTTGGATGGCAGGGTGCATTTTTGAAAGACCTTTAGATTGAAGAAATGACAATCTAAAATAAAATTACTTTTTCTATTCTTAGAATTTAGATTTTAAATATATAGGTACCTCAGCCCTCTTTGTGTTAACGTACCTTGACGCATTGAGAGGGATTTAGTAGGGTCAATGAACGAAGGAGCTATGCTATCCCAGGTTCAACATTGTTGGACAGGTTCTTGGGAAGATTCCCAAAACCAAAAATCAACTAATTCCCAAGCCAAGTTGTATCTGGAACCGTGCCGAGGAATGTATGGTTCAGGGAATTTTAAGGATGTGCATCGTGAGCGGAGCTTCCCACTCCAATACCACCTCGAAGAGTGACTGTGGCCTTTCCACAGTGAGGGGCGCTGCTGTGGTGTAGCCGTGAGTTCCGCCAAATCGGGCCCCGAACCGACGAAACCATCGAAAGAAACAGATGTAATGAACAAAACCCAACCAAACAAAATCAGACTAAGACGAAATACCCTCCTCGGAGGAGGACTCTTTGCTGGCTTCTAGCCAAGAGGCGATTTCACCAGTACTCCTTTACCAGACAATAAAGCCACACCATCAACAACCCAAACCACAAAAGCGACTGATCCCACCGCCCAGAGTGAGAAGCCGCCGAATCCAAAGAAAAAATCCGAAGTCGCCGTCTTAAAATCCCGGTACTTGAAGGCTCGTTTTATTGTCGGCAAGATTGCCAAAAATGAGACGGCTAGAGTTGTGCAGGAACGGGACGCCGAAGACAAATTAAAATAAGAAAAGGTGATGCAGTATGAAGAGTTTCTCGCCGAAAGATTAAAGAAAAGCGAATCAGCGTCACAGTACACGATTGATAATTTACCGAAGAGATACAAGGCAACTGATAACGCTGACGATTTGAAAACCCAGCTATCAACATCTAAACCATAGCGACAATTTAGGGAAGTGGTCAAAGGCAATTTACTCTTTCCGCTGATCGATGTGAGCACCAACAGTCCTGGAGAGGTGGAGGCAGGTTGAGTCAAAACTATCTCAAAGCGTACTAAATAAGTACGTAGTCAGGGAAAAAATATGGTATTGTTCCTTCCTACGACTCTGCAGGGGTCCTTCGTGGCTGTAGGTTGATCAAATGCGAAGACGACTGATCAAGGAGGGATCTTGAAGAATGTGTCGCTAAAATCAGCAACGCATGGGAAGGTTTGAAGATCGAACTGATACCTGCAAAGATTATTCCTTGCCCACCTCGAGCTCGCATTTGGTTGCGTCAAGGAGCTTCAGAGCACAGAGATGCTCAAATACCTAAAGTTACAGAATCCGCCGGTGCCTATGGATAACAGGTAGGCCATCAAGGAATAACCGTAGAAAAATCTCATGACAGTTGTGTGGCAGTTTAGCGAAGAATTCCTGCCGGTGTTAGAAAAAGCTAACAACCAGCTAAGGTGTAAGAAAGACTAAACTAAAAATATTCAAGTTGACCAATCCAGATGACGACCTAGCGTCGAGATTGACAACGCCAACAAGCTGTTAGAAAATATGGGATTGGTAGAAGACATTCAACTCTCAGATGTTGAAGGCAATTCAAATTAACATGCAGCACTCGAAATTTGCTACATCTACTTTATCTGCATTCCTAGGTGAAGGAAACACTAATATGAGCCTAGTACACTTAAGGGGGCTCCATGACAACAAAATATTTAATTTATTTTACATCAAAAGCAATGGAAAGCCTAGATACTGCATTGCAGCTATGACACACATAGAAGTATTTTTGTGTTCTAATCTTAGCACTTCGGACTTAACAGTCGTTAAACTGGAGGAGCATCAGCATCTGTGCATCAGCATACATGCCACCCATAAAAGTCGAACAACTAATATCATCAATCAGCAGCACAGAAAAATTGGTGTTGGGCCACGACGCAATCGCGAGACACGAGGTATGGGGCAGCTAAGAAACGACTGATAAGGGTGAGTTACAATTTAATTACATATTAAGCACCAATCTCAATATTCAACATTTGTCATAGTATAACGACCTTATAAAGACTGTCTTTTAGCATAGACAGAAAAAGCGTTAATCGGATTAACGGTGCAATTAATCGAATTAAAATTTGATCACAAACTACAGTATTGCGGATTAAGTAATCAGCTGATTTGCTTGTTTGATTATTTTATAATTTCATCGAGTTAAAATGGTTAGAAAGAAAACATTAATATTGGCGGCTGCGCTATTGGTAAAAATTAATTTAGTATCTAAAAAAAATAATAAATCTGCTATTGCTGAAGCTGCTCCAAAATGTTGAAGCAATCAATGCAGTAGCAAACGTCATAGTGCAAACTGGTGGTGCAGTGATACAATCTGAGAGAAGAGCAAGACCAGTTTGGAAATTTGTATCATTATACATATAATCATGAGGGATGGAATTTATAAATAACAATTCTTATAGTACCGTATTGGCAATTTTTGAGAGTATGACGTTTTTAGAATGGATGACAACAGATTTAACGAGCAATTTCGCCTCAATAAAAATGGCTTCCAAAAAATGTTGCGAAAAAGTTTGGAGAATCGAAAAGACGGACAGCAAATTGAAACTTTGCATTCCACTCCATACAAGAGTTGCTATTGCATTATTTGCATTAGGTTCCTCAGCGGTGTACTGGTACAGGGCTTATTCGGTGTAGTACTCAGTACTGTTGGGTACTTCGCAGTACTGTTGGGTAGTTCGCAGTACTGTTGAGGAAATACTTTTGGATTTTTGCAACGCAGTACGCGAAAATTTAGTCGAGTGCATCAATTCCTATCCTGCAAATCCTGACGAAATGAAGAAATAGAAGTGAATGTGACATAGAAGTTCAACCGACATCCAGTAGTTCTGTTTGCGAGTTGTGATGACAGGTACATTTATTTCTATTTCTTACCACTACGGTAGTCACCTTGTTGCGTTGTAGGGGATTACTGTGGGCTGGAACATGGCACATGAAACACGGTGACATGGTCCAGTACACAAACTAAGAACTACCTTCAACGCACATGTTGAAAGTAGTCTTCTACGATTCTTTCTCAGTCGTTAAGTCTAGTTAGTAGTCCTACTGGCCCTTACCGAACGTCTCGTTGAAGCAGCCGGATCGCCTAGACACTAACGATTGGGCAACCCTTCAGGGAAGTGCGGCAATTATATTCAGACCAATGGCCCACTTTCAGTACAGTCATGCCTCTGCTGGACTTGGGTCGGTCATTGCCATGCGGGGGAGAAGGAAAACTCCCTGGGACAGAGTTTATCAGACCTATTGACCCAAACAACACCCTAAACTGACGATGGAACAGCTATGCCAGTGAGCTTGCTTGACGGGGTAGAGTCAAGCTTAATAGCGAACTCCGTACGAGGTCCGGCGAACCTAAGATTTCAATTAGCCTTACCATGTGGGCGCCCGTGGGTGACCAAGCCGCAAAAACATAAAAGAAAAAAATGTTGGAAAAGACAAACAATTTATGTGCAAAATGTAGCTACAAAGAGCCAACAGGCATCATTGGTCGAGGGGGCTTCTGGTCCCATCGCCAATGAAAGTAAACGATCTGTTGGAGGGGGCACCCGGTCCGATGTCCGACAAGCCGAAGCAGATGGATATCCCACTTAGCCAGGAGTCGTCTGGGATGTCTATCTCCTCGCAACAAGAGAGAAATATTCTTGAACCTGCTCCAGAGAAGACTCCAAAACCTAGAGTGAAGCTGTCCGGCGCTGGACGTAAAATATTTAAGGCTTGCTTACAAGGGGCAAATAGCTGGAAACAGCTCGTTCCTTGGCAGCAAATCCTGCCAACTTGTCTGCACGAACGACCCCTAAAAGATCCCGATCGGATGGCTCCAAGCCGACGTCGAGCTCCAGGCCGACAAAGCGGTTTGCACAAGAGGGCAAAAAAAATATTGATAAATTGTCAATTATTAAATTGTCACCTTATTTGGGGGCGAGCCTGGTCCCAGAAATAAGGTAGCAGTGGTATCTGAAAGACATGACGTGCATGGCGGCTCCTTGGGGGTTTCCTGTTCAAAGCCTACTCTAGCAGAGACAGTCTGCTCCAAAATGGTCTGGGTTATATCTAGCAACATAGAACAAAATGTTGCGTGCCTTAGTGGAAAAATAAGTAACTCTCAGGAACTAGATCTTGAAGTTAACATATTAAATAATATAATAATTGAGGGTTTTAAAAGTAGTTGCAATCTAGTTATGAAGAAACGTTCCAGGAACGTACCCTGGTGGAGTTGGGAGCTAAACATTTTGCGCAAAAAAGCCCGTCAGCTATTTAATAGAGCCAAGTCTAATGGTGACTGGTTATCCAATAGAAGTAGCCAAATGGCCTATAATATTTTTTTTTTTTTGTATCTCCATTTATTTAACTACAATCTGTCCAGCTGGACATTCAGTACTACTTATATTATATTTGGTTATAAACATGTGTATGAATTTTCAGTAGCAAAGTTAGATTTCATATATTAATTTCATTCAATCCTTATTATTATTATTATTATTATTATTTTTTATAAAAATTTTTTTTTTTTTTTTAAATTAAATCTTATTTTTTAATTTTTAATTCTAATTTAATCTTAGGGGGTAAATTTGAATGGTGATTCCGATGGTACATATTTTTCTAGTCTTCCCGCGAGTTATGTATTGGAAATGAGAGCAATACCATTCGAATTCACAATTTGTTTAATAATGAATTTAAATTTTAGTTTACATGTATTTATATCTAAAAATATCTCTACTTTAGTACTGAATTTCATGAGAAATGAAGCAAGCATGTTTTTAATGCGAATTCAAATTAATATGAATTTAAAGATTTTCATAAGAATTGAACTCAACATGATTGGATCATTTTCATGGGAATTCAAGTCAACATGAATTTGAAGATTTTCATAAGAATTGAAATATAATATAACTTAAAAAATAGTCTTAATAAGAATTATAATTTGCGTCTGTTCAATTATTGGAATTTGATGTTGTTGTTTGTTGGATGCCGTGTTGTACTTCCTTAGTATGTTGTACTTATTGTTGTTGGGTTAAGTGGTTGCGTTCGTAACTCCTCCCCCCTTGGAATAAAGCGACGGTGACAAGGATTGCGATGGGGCCGGAGCGACAACATGTAGCGGATGAGGAATGTATGTAAGTTTGCTTCTATTGTATTGGTTGTTTTACTGCAAGTAGAGGTTTCTAGAAATTTCAGAATATGTATATAAATTAAACAGTGTCATTTTGATAGGAAAACTGTTGAATTTTTTATTAATTAATTTATTTTTTTTATATTGTTCACGATACAGTGGGCTGCTCCGTTGTTTATTAAGGCGATGTATGTTGGGTCATTCGTTGCTGCTTCGTGTATTGATATACACCCCTACGCTGGGTAGTCACCTTGTTGCGGTGTAGGGGCTTACTGTGTGCTGGAACATGGCACATGAAAGACGGTGACATGGTCCAGTTACGCAAACTAAGAACTACCTTCAACGCACAGGTTGAAAGTAGTTTTCTACGATTCCTGCTCAGTCGTTAAGGCTAGTTAGTAGTCGTACTGGCCAATATCGAACGTCTCACTGAGACCGCCGGATCGCCTAGACACTAACAATTGGTCAGCCCTTCGGGGAAGTGCGGCAATTACTTTACAGACCAATGGCCCACTTTCAGTACGGTCATGTCTCTGCTGGACTTGGGTCGCCGATTGCCGGGCGGGGGAGAGAGAAAACTCCCTGGGGCAGGGTTCACCAGACATATTGGCCCATAAAAAAAAACACCCTAAATTCACGGTGGAACAGCTATGCCAGTGAGCTTGCTTGACGGGGTAGAGTCAAGCTTAATAGCGAACTCCGTAGGAGGTCCGGCGAACCTACGGTTTTAATTAGCCTTACCACGGGGGCGCCCGTGGGTGACCAAAACGCAAAAGAAAACTAAAGAAAAATATATGGAAAACTTAAGCCTATATGAAAAAAAATGGACTGCACACCTTCAAATGTGCATATTGTGGCTACAATGAGCCAACAGCCATCATTGGCCGAGGGGGCATCTGGTCCCATCGACAATGAAAGCATGGAGCACGACCTGTTGGGGGGGGGCACCCGGTCCCTTAACCGACAGGCCGGAGGAGATGGACATCCCACTTAGCCAGGAATCGGCTGGGGTGTCTATCTCCTCGGAACAGGAGAGAAATCTTCTTGAACCTGCTCCAGAGAAGATTCCAAAACTTAGGGTGAAGCTGTCCGGAGCTGGACGTAAACGTTTTAAGGCTTTGCTTGCCAGGGGCATATCGCTGGAAACAGCTCGGTCCTTGGCGGCAAATCCAGCCAACGTGTCTGCGCGATGGACCCCTAAAAGATCCCGTTCAGATGGCTCCACGCCGACATCGAACTCCAGGCCGACAAAGCGGTTTGCACAAGAGGGCAACAAAAACATTGATAAAATGTCAATAGTGCCCCCAGCGGACCCGCCGGTGTGTGGTGAGATGAAGGAGGCGGAGACCTTACTTGGGGGCGAACCTGGTCCCAGTAAGAGGGTGGCGAGTGTCTCTGAAAGACATGGCGTGCAGGGCGCCTCCTTGGGGGTCCCCTGCTCAAAGCCTACTCTAGCGGAGACAGTCTGCTCCAAAAAGATAGGGGTTATACCTAGCAATTTCCCGGAGGGCATATGGTCCACTGCAGAAATTGGGAAGGTACAACGGTGCATTCTCGACAAGATGTTCGAGACTCGTGGGGGCCCAGTGAAGCCACACCTTGCAGGCTGTAGTTTCAAGCCTGGATGGTTGACGATCAACTGTCTGGACGACGAAACCGTAGCCTGGGCTGAAGAATGGATACCAGCCATGAAGCCATGGGAGGGGGCTGAGTTGAAGGTGGTGGACGAGGCAAAAGTGCCAAAGACCAAGATCTTCGTTGGCTACTTTCCCGGCTCGGTATCTTGGCAAAAAGAACCGAATTTTGGGGCAAGTGGAGTCGCAGAATTCGGGCATTAGTGTCAGCGAGTGGCGGGTGCTCCATCGCCTACAAAAAGGTGACCAGGTCGAGCTGGCAATTGCTCTGGACCCCATCTCGTCTGAAAGGGTTGACACACTGGGTAACAAAGTCTAGTATGGCTTTGGCAGTGCCCAGCTCCGACCTAGACTGAAGGGGAACAGGGCAAAATCTGCTGTTGGTGTTGAAGAGCAACCAACAACATCTGTTGCAGCGCGGGCAAAGCAGAGTAGCCAGAAGCCGAAAACGGGGCCCATTTTCACAAAGCCAGTACCGAGAGCGGAGAGAGGCAACACACGTGTCCAACGTCCAGGACCATCTGCTCTCTCTGGTAGGCTCAGGAAATGGGAGAGAAAAGACCCGGAGGCTGCGGAAACTTTGCGGAGCACAAAGGGTGGTAAGATCCGCAAGGATCGGTCTGGGAAATAATGTCCCAGGCCCCATCACGAACGCAAAACTCTTGGAAGCAGCTTCACTGTCTCCAAATAAATCTCCACAGGGCTATAGCAGCCTCTTACAGGCTCAGTGCCTTGGTGGAACACCAGAGTCTGGACTTCGTAGCCATTCAAGAACCATGGGCCACAAATGGGCGCATAAATGGTCTGCAGACAAAAACATGTAAGTTGATCTATGATAATAATGTTGACCGACCGAGGGCAGCGATCATGATCAACAAAAATATTAAATTCCTCCCAATTTCAGAGCTTCTACAACGCGATCTGGTGGCAGTACAGGCAGAAGTGCCTAGTGCCAAAGGGAGGAGAACGGTAGTCCTGGCCTCCATGTACTTACCTGGCGACACAGAGGACGCGGTATCGCGCGAGCTCCAGCAGCTTACGGAGTACTGTCGCACTCGCAGTCTACAGTGGGTGGTGTGCTGCGACGCAAACGCGCACCACACGGTATGGGGAAGCACGGACACGAACGGGCGAGGTGAGTCACTTATTGATTTTATTACAACAAACAATCTGGTGGTGGTAAAAAGGGGTGACGAGCCTACCTTTATGAATGCGATAAGGGGGGAGGTGTTAGATCTCACCCTAACTAGCGCATTCATATCAAATAACATTTCTAATTGGAGGGTGCTTAATGAGGTCTCCTTGTCGGACCATAGGTACATTTGCTTTGATCTGGGGGGGGGAGATTGGAGGCACCTTCGAAATGAGAAATGTTAGGAAGACCAACTGGTCGATATATAACTTTTACTTAGAGCAAAATATTGCGTGCCTTAGTGAAAAAATAAGTAACTCTCAGGAACTAGATCTTGAAGTTAACAAATTAAATAATATAATAATCGAGGCTTTTGAAAGTAGCTGCAATTTAGTTGTGAAGAAACGTTCTAGGAACGTACCCTGGTGGAGCGGGGAGCTAAATGTTTTGCGCAAAAAAGCCCGTCAACTCTTTAATAGGGCCAAGTCTAATGGTGACTGGGCATCTTATAGAAGTGCCTTAACGGCCTATAATAATGAGTTGAGAAGATCTAAGAGAGACTCATGGAAAAAGTACTGTGAGGAGATTGAAACCCTCCCAGCAGCTACCCGACTCCAGAAGTCACTCAATAAAGATCACTCAAACGGACTTTCTACACTCAAGAAGCCTGACGGAAATTTTACGGAGAGCCTGGAAGAGACGGGACAGCTTTTGTTGGACACTCACTTTCCAGGCTGTGCCACTAGCGGAGAGGATAGTGAAATCATCGAGAATACTCGTTTCTTGATGCCTACACGGAGGGAACTCTCACTGGCTCGCAGAATCTTCACCGTCAATAAAACCAAATGGGCTATCTCCACTTTTAGACCATTCAAATCGCCAGGTGTCGATAATATACAACCGTGCCTACTTCGGCAAGGTGTTGATGTATTAGCACCTGTGCTAACAAACATTTTCAGGATAAGCCTGGAGCTAGGCATAGTGCCTAAACCTTGGACGAAGGCTAGGGTGGCTTTCATACCGAAAGCAGGCAAAAAGGCGGACCACACACCAAAAGCCTATCGGCCCATTAGCCTGACGTCATTCCTGCTAAAAGTTATGGAAAAAATTCTGGACCAATATATCAGGGAAACTTATCTTAAAGATTCTCCTCTTCATATTGAACAATACGCTTACCAATCAGGCAAATCGACTGAGACAGCCATACATAGCTTAACAAGCAAAATTGAAAAGGCGTTTGAGGGTAAAGAAATAGCTCTCTGTACATCGGTTGACATTACGGGGGCTTTTGACAATGCTACTTTCAGATCAATTGAGGAGGGGATGAACAGGAAAGGTATACAAAGACTGATCATAACATGGGTTCTCAATATGCTGAAAAACAGAACGACAATCTTTGAAACAGGGACAGCAAAGCAAATTGTCAGGTCAACCAAAGGATGTCCCCAGGGGGGCGTCCTATCGCCACTCCTATGGTTATTGGTTATCGACGAGCTCTTACAAACTCTCAATGACCTCGGATACGAAGTTCAGGGCTTTGCGGATGATTTGGTAATTATGGTCAGAGGCAAGTTTGACTCTACCATAACAGATCGCATGCAACTAGCTCTTGACATCACTCAAAACTGGTGTCAGGAGAAAGGCCTATCGATAAATCCGAATAAAACAAACGTGGTACCCTTCACCAAAAGAAGGAAACTGAATCTGGGGACCTTAAGTTTAGGGACCACAAACTTAACAATGTCCAATGAAATGAAATATCTGGGAGTAATCCTGGACAAAACTCTAACTTGGAAAAACCACTTATCATACATAACTAGTAAAGCCTTAAGAGCAACCTATGCTTGCCAGAGGTTGTACGGTAAAACATGGGGACTACGGCCAAAAATGATGGCGTGGTCATATAAAACAATAATAGTACCAATGATTACTTATGCGTCGTTGGTATGGTGGCCAAAAGTCAACCAAACAGGAGCTCAGAGGACTCTTAACAAGATTCACCGTATAGCCTGTTTGAGTGTGACGGGAGCAATGAGAACGTGCCCCACACTAGCTTTGGGAGTGATCACTGGACTGACTCCTCTACACCTTGTAGTTAAAAGGATGGCGGCCAGCGCGGCCCTAAGGCTACCTAATCTAGCCCATCTTAAAGAAGGCAACCTTTCGGGGCACGCAAAGATTCTGGACACTGTCTGGAATTCTCCGTGCCTCATGGTCTTCGACAAAATGGACAGAAAATTAGACTTCTCAAAGCAATTCAAAGTGGTCATCAGTGACCGTTCAGCTTGGAGAAACAAGGAAATAACAATAAAACAGGACTCTCAGTTGTGGTATACAGATGGGTCCAAAATGGAAGATGGCAGTGCAGGAGCTGGAATTGTAGGGCCAAATTTCCAAAAAGCAATTGCAATGGGAAAAACAGGTTCCATTTTTCAGGCGGAGGTCCACGCTTTAGAGTTATGTGCTAGACAATGTCTACGCAGGGGTACACGCAACACCAAAATATGCATACTCTCAGATAGCCAGGCAGCTCTAAAATCATTAATAAACTTCTCATTCCAATCAAACCTGGTCTGGGAATGCTGTAAACTTCTCAATACCCTAGCAGCGAGAAACTCTGTTACGCTAATGTGGGTACCGGGACACGAGGGACATGAGGGCAACGAAATGGCAGATTCTTTAGCAAAAAAGGGTGCAGACACTGCCTGTATAGGCCCAGAACCCTTCTGTGGGGTAAACAGTAGCTTCACAAATAACTTGTTGTGCGAACAGGAAAAACGAAGTCTGCTAAACTACTGGAGAGCCCAAAAAGGCATGCGGCAGTCGAGACTACTCATTGATCCTGAACACATCAGGGTAGATGCTTCTTTAAACCTCAGCAGAAATGACATCAAACTATACACTGAACTTTTAACAGGACACTGTAAACTAAATTACCACCTGAAGAAAATAGGCGTGGTAGAAGACGATTTTTGTCGACTCTGTCAAGAGGAGCAGGAAACGGCAGAACACATTCTATGCACTTGCCCAGCGGTGGCAAGACGCAGACATAAGTACCTAGGCAGTGGGTTCATATCTCCAAATCACCTAGTTAAAATTAAGCCCACAGCAGTTACGAGATTTATAAACAGTCTAGGACTGTTTTAGTTGGGTACGAGGCTGCACAATAGATCTTTTAGGTCGCGGTGTTCTTTTAGCCTGTCAATAATAATAATTGATATACATACATATGTATGTTTTGATTGTGGGACAGGCTTTGTCAAAGTACTGAATATTTTGTTCATTATAAGTAATTAATAATTCTGTTTTTTTTTCAATTATAGGAAGCAGTATAATATGATATAAAAAGAATTTTCTATGAGCATTAATTTAAAGCCTTATATTGAAGCTATAATGATGACTATTTTAGTCTTTAAATATTATGAATTAATTTTAGTAATTTATAAAATAAGATTATTTATTTTTACATTGAAAATGTAAAGTTTTTATTAAACTATATAAATAGAAGTATAAATGGAATTTAACCATTAAAAGATAAAAGTTAGCGGCTTTTTCTTAAACATTTTACTTCTTTAATTGGAATAAATTATTCAATTTTATCATTAACAGTGATATACCTCTTTTTGGTTTCAATTAATATAAAATAAGGGTAAATTTACCTACTATTAGGTCGAAACTAATTGCAATATATCGCTTCATATTTATATGTTTATATGTATATATATATATATATATATATATATATATATATATATATATATATATATATATATATATATATATGTGTGTGTGTGTGTGTGTGTGTGTGTGTGTGTATGTGTGTGTGTGTGTGTGTGTGAGTATAAGATTAATTGATTTTCAATAATTTTTAAATGCAACTTAAATGTTATTAGTTTAACTATAATCCTAATTATTCAGATCAATTTAATATTCCTTGATTTCATTCATAATAAAGTCCAAATAATAAAATTAAAATAAATAATATTGATGTAAATCTTCAAATTATTAAATTAGAAAATTTAATAATAATGATTATAGGTAAAATTAAAGCAATTTCTACATCAAAAATTAAAAAAATAATAGTAATTAGAAAAAATCGTAAAGAAAAAGGAAGACGAGAGGATGAACTTGGATCAAATCCACACTCAAAAGGAGAATTTTTTTCTCGGTCTATAATAATTTTTTTTGCGAGAATTGAAGCTAAAATTATTATAAATATAGAAACTAATGTTAAAATTATAGTAATAAATATGATTATAAATATTTTTTATATTATTAATAATAAACTTTATGATTGGAAGTGTACTTTTTATACTATATAAAAATTAATTACCTCATCAATAAATTGAAATATATAAAAATAATCAGACAATATCAACAAAATGTCAATATCAGGCAGCTGCTTCAAATCCAAAATGGTGATTTTTAGAAAAATTACATTTTAAATGCCGAATTAAACAAACAATTAAAAATGATGTTCCAATTAAAACATGAAGCCCATGAAATTAAGTTGTGATAATAAGCTTTTAGACCAAGCAGTTCATACATTTGTTAATTTGAGTTTCTTTTCAATTGTTATTTATATAGTTAGGAATTTCATTCAGTTCGTTCGGATTTTGCTAGTATGATTGCTTCTGCTATGCTTGAAAGACAATTGATTTAAAGGTCTATATTCGAATTTATTTGATATATATATTAGATGTCTGAAAATATTTCGTTTTATTTTTAATTATTATTATTATTATTTATATTATTATTTTTTTATTATTATTTTTTATTATTGAATTTTGCATATTTCTTTCATTAGTTTTTTGCATTACTACAGATGCATGCAAAATTGCATGTGGCGCAGTTCTAAGTCAGAACCACAATGGTAAACAATTGCCAATAGCGTTCGCCTCTCGAACCTTTACTAAAGGGGAGAGTAATAAATCGGTCATAGAACAAGAACTTACCGCTATACACTGGGCAATAAATTTCTTCAAACCATACATTTATGGAAGAAAATTTTTAATAAAAAGTGATCATAAACCACTTACATACCTATTTGCTATGAAGAACCCTTCCTCAAAGTTAACAAGAATGAGGCTAGATTTGGAAGAATTTGATTTCGAAATTGAATACATTAAAGGAAAAGATAACTGCGGTGCAGATGCTTTATCGCGCATTGATTTTGGGCAAATCAAGCAGCTTAGGGAAGAAAACTTTGCTATCATACAGATGATTACTAGATCAAAATCAAAACATACTCATTTCCAAACTAATAAGAACATTATTGAAGCCAAAGAAACCTTAAAACAACAAGTATATAACACGATTACGTTACAAGAAGTGAAAAAATTACCATGCCTAAAATTAACCACAAATGTGCACAATAAAACATTAGAAAATTCCTCACATTTAGTTTTGTTCCATGGAAAAAAGAAAATATTTAAATTAAACTCTAAAGATTTTATTGCTTATGGGAAAATTGAACTAGCGCAATTATTTCCCAAACTTGAAAATATAGTTGGCAAAACAAACTTTAAGAGTATAAGGATTGTAATCAATGATAATTTATTTGAATATGTCGACATAAAGGAATTTAAAAAGAAAGGCAATGAACAATTGAAAGAAATAACAATAGCTATAACACCAAAGCTTATTGAAATCACTTCACCCACGCAAAAACTTGAAATACTACAAAAATATCATGATGACCCTGTTTTTGGAGGCCACCCAGGAGTCACACGATTCTTATCAAAACTACAACGACATTATGTTTGGAAAAACATGGCTTCAGACGTGAAGTCTTATGTCAAAAACTGCCAAAAATGTAAACAAAACAAAGCCAGTACTAATCACCTAGAACCTTTAATAAAAACACCAACACCAGCAAGAGCTTTTGAATGTGTACAAATAGACACTGTAGGCCCATTACCAAAGTCATTTAATTCTAACGAATACGCGCTCACAATAATATGTGATTTAACTAAATTTCTCATTACAGTACCCATCCCAGCTAAGTCCGCTAATATAGTTGCAAAAGCAATAGTAGAGAACCTTATTTTAATTTACGGACCCATAAAACAAATATTAACAGACATGGGTACCGAATATAAAAACCAAATATTTGACCAAATATGCAAGCTTTTACAAATAGAAAGAAAAACATCCACCCCTTATCACCATCAAACTTTAGGTACAGTAGAACGATCCCATAAAACATTTAACGAGTACATAAGATCATACATTTCAACTAAAAAATTAGACTGGGACCATTGGCTCAAATATTTCACGTATTGTTACAACACGACACCATCAACAACTCATGGTTACACACCTTTCGAATTAGTATTCGGAAAAGCGCCAGTTCCATACGACTTTATACTAAATGGAAAAATAAATCCGGTATACAACTTTGACGACTACAAAAACGAACTCCAATTCAAATTGCAAGTAGCTCAGAAGAGAGCATCAGAAATGCTAGAAAAGGCTAAAATAAAGACAAAACACATTTATGACAAGAGAGTAAATCCACAAAATATTCGGCCAAACGATATGGTATACCTAAAAGATGAAACCAATCACAAATTAGATAGTATTTTTAAAGGTCCATACAAGGTGATTGAGACTGACCATTTTGGAAATTGCAAAATTGACACAAAATCTAAATCAATTATTGTGCACAAAAATAGACTAAAACTAGCATAAGAAATAATAGATATTAAAATATAAATAAATATACCTATATATAATTTATTTTTTTTTTCAAAATAACTATCGGCCGATAGCTCTATATTCCAGCATCCCACACTTTGCCAATAACTTTATATATTACAACCCTTACTTCAAAATATAATTTATCCAATCATGTAATTGTTATAAGTTAAAAATAATATATACATATACATATAAATATATACATACAAATAAAAGAAAAAAAAAAAAGTTTTTTTTCTTTTCCCAAAAAGGGGAGGTGTCATGGATAACGGTCATTGAACTAACAGACATATGAATCTAATGACCTAAAATCAGTTAACAATTGCAAAGTGTGCAACATTCCAAAGTGGTGCCGATATGAGACACCAACATTCAAGGCGACGGTCAACGACCGTGAAATGTGAGCCAGCACACATACGTCTCAAATAACTGACCCTTATCCATCGATACCTCTTGAGTCATCGAACAGTGATGTCATCGACGACTCAACTATTTTAATTATAAATATAAGTCCAACATTGTAATTGCAAGACAGTAGATAGTCGACTGTTAATGATTAATGTTCGGTAAATAAAGTTACATTTTAAACCATGGATTT
Source organism: Clusia tigrina (assembly GCA_920105625.2). Taxonomy (NCBI): domain Eukaryota; kingdom Metazoa; phylum Arthropoda; class Insecta; order Diptera; family Clusiidae; genus Clusia; species Clusia tigrina. Next base: position 158,396,215 of record OV050030.1, on the reverse strand, counting down.
AAAAACCCCGTCTAATCATTACAACGGCTAAAAATTATCCAATCGTTGTCAAATTTTTTTTTATGCTTTTTGAGACTTAAACGAATATTTTTAGCCCTTGCCGTAACATATATTCGAGAAAATAAATTTGCCCATATAAATAAGGACCGGTCTAATATATATATATATATATATATATATATATATATATATATATATATATATATATATATATATATATATATATATATATAAATATATATATATATATATATATATATATATATATATATATATATAGATATATATATATATATATATATATATATATATATATATATATATATATATATATATATATATATATATATATATATATATATATATATATATATATATATATATATATATATATATATATATATATATATATATATATATATATATATATATATATATATATATATATATATATATATACGAGGTCTGTTCAAAACATATAGCAAATTTTGAATATACTCGTATACGAGTATACGAGTATACATTGTAGGACATGCTTTGTCAAAGTACTGAATATTTTGTTCATTATAAGTTATTAATAATAGTTTTTTTTCAATTATAAGAAGCAGTATAATATGATATAAAAAGAATTTTCTATGAGCATATTTTGTATTTATATATTGTATATAATATTAAGTTGTGATAATAAGCTTTTAGACCAAGCAGTTCATACATTTGTTAATTTGAGTTTCTTTTCAATGGTTATTTATATAGTTAGGAATTTCATTCAGTTCGTTCGGATTTTGCTAGTATGATTGCTTCTGCTATGTTTGAAAGACAATTGATTTAGAGGTCTATTCGAATTTATTTCATACACATATTAGATGTCTGAAAATATTTCATTTTATTTTTAATTATCATTATTATTATTAATATTATAATTTTTTTATTATTGAATTTTGCATCTTTCTTTCATTAGTGTCTAAGTTCTCTATTTGATTATTTATGTAATGTACGTCATTTGCCTCTTTGTTTGTCGTTATGAATTCTATCGTGGTCTCTAGTCTTAGTCCCTAATTTCCCCTGAATGATCTCTTCAAGATCTCCTAAAACTATTTTATATTTAATTATATATTTTTAAATTTGATTGATTCATATTTCTTCCTTTTCTTTATTCTAGTTTTATGTAATTTCTTACCATTAGTTGTTTGTATTGTTGTTTTGTTATTGTCTTTAACTATATGTCTTCTACATTCTTTTCTAAATATTACCTCATTATTTTCTTTATTACTGTGTTGATTGTTTATACTATAGACATCAATGTGGAGAATATCCTGTGGCTTGAGAGGGGTTTCAGGTTTCTGAAACTTTGGTTTTGCTGGGTTCCTATCATATTTCAATGTTTGGCACTTTTCATAGTTGTTGATAGTTTGAGCAATTTTATTTTTCATAAATGGGAAGTAATATTCCCTTTTGATTTGAAGGTATGTTTCTGTAATGCCTCTAGGGTTGTTTGTCTCATGATTCTTTCTTATTAATTCTTCCTGTTCATCGCTTTGTGTGACATCTATTAATTTTTCTGTACAGCGTATTAAGCGTAAGGGTTTGCTATTCGCGAAGTATTTACAATATACTGAAAAGTATTATTATCGGAAAATATTGCTGATAATTTGTTTGAAGCCATATAATTTTTAAAAATGTTTGTCAAGATTTTTTCATTAAATTCTCTTTCCCGGAATGTGCGGCGGTGTTTGTTCTTGAATCATTTGTTCAAGGGTCATTTCTGGCGTCTCGGATGATGTTTCTAAAATTATTTGTAAGTTGAAGTCATTTATTGGTCTTTCTGAAATAGCAATTCCGTTGTCTAGATATTCGTCAGCCGAGTGTACAGTTGTGCCAGAAGTACCTCGATTAGAAGTTGTGTCATTTAAATTAACGTCTATAATATTTTCTTTTAAAGTATTTATTTTGATTCGACTTAATGCATCGGCGTTAGTATTGAGTTTACCTTTTGTTGCGATCGTTGTTTTTGGCGTCTACCGTCTGTATGTTTGTTTTGCTTCTCTCCTTCTTTTCTTCCATCCACTTGTCCGCTTTTCTAGTGAATGCGGCCAGTCTAAAACCTACCAGACGATTCTGAGATAGAGATGGCGCTGCCTCAGAATAGTAAAAATTCGAAAGAAAGGTAACTGACCGACTCGACCGCTGGAGCGGTCAATGATGGAATAGCGGAAGAGGGCGAGGAAATGGAAAAAATACGGTTTCAAGAGGAAAGGGAAAAAACATTTAAGGCAGTGGTAGGGAAAAAACGGTCTCTGTGCAGTTTTAAGTGTTGGGAAGAAAGTTGTTTCGAATTAATTTTGTTGCCGCGCGCGTTCAAAATTTATGTGATACTGTGGATGCTCATTTGAGAGAGAAAAATAACCTTAGTTACAGTCGGGTACTGAAAATATTCAAATTACCACAAAGTCCGGATTTTATTGTTTAGAACCGTGTATATAAAAAGTCTAGTGCGGATATTCGTTGGTGCAGGTCTGATTTGTGGGGATAGTCTCGTCGGTTGTGCCTGTTATTTGTTCTGATACAGTAAAAGTGTGAACGGTTCCAAAAAAAAAAAAAAAAATGTTTGAATTCAAGTAGAAGTTTGCATTGATTAGTGATTGTGCTGAATAGAGTGATAACTGCTTGTTTCCGGCCCATCCCATTCGAGAATCGGAGGAGAAAGGAGGCTGCCGCCCGCCCCCTAGAGATAAGGATAAAGATAAGTATATATGGTATTTATTTAAGTTATTAAGAATACGAGTATATGTATGTTATTTATTTAAGTGTAAAGTAGCATGTTTAGTTCTGTGTAAATTTATGTTGAAAATGTTAGGGTAAGGCGGCAAATATGGGGCGGGCTCGCTTGTCGTCGTGGAGGAGGATGCCCAGCAAAATGGTGAGTTGAAGCTTTTTTTCTAGTGTTGTCCCATCCGATGCAGTGTGGCGGGTTAAGGACCACGACCATTGCTGTGAGCTAGCCGCGGCCACCACACTGCATCATTCTAGTGGTGCGGTAACATTAATGGCGCCCAATTAAAAATAAAAGAAATGTAAATTAAAATTTTCCTTGTGATGTATTGCGATTTTGTAGTGAAGCATTTTGTGGTTTAGTTTTGGTGTTTAGTTATTGTGCTCCATTCTTGCCGCTGACTTGCCGTGCCAATGCGTAACGCCAACTGCAACGACAAGAGGGGGAGGCTAAATGTGAGATGAAGCCAGCTATCTCATCGTGGCCGTGGTCTGTTGAACAGATCATCGTAGCACTGATGAGATAACTGAGAGGCGGAGTCTCAGTGAATGTAAGGAAAATTTTAATGAAGAATGACAACTCGCCTATTAGAAGAAACAGTCCTCCGACAGATTGAAGACAAGGGAGCCCCACCCCATATATTCGAACATTTTTTTGTATTAAAAAAATATTATATTTATAATTAGAAAATTACTTTATTAGTGAATATAAGGATTATTTAGAGAAATATATTTATGTTATATGTATGTATATATATGTATGTATATAGGTATATATGTATTATTCTTTTGGGGTATAGGGTGGCAGGTGTAGATCTCCAGACATAGTACAGGTGTTATGTTATTTTTTTTGTTAGAAGTTGGTTGGTTTTTTTAAAAATAAACATGTCAGCGGAATACGGTGAATACGGCGCTAGGCCATCAGAACTGCCAAGTCAATACCGGTCAGCCGTGAACTTATTGATATTAGAGAGTGAAAATGGTTATCGGGCGGCGATGAAGGTGGAATTTGAAAAGATAAGGGAAACGGTCCGGGCGAACCATTTAGAGCTGATGAAGCTCATTGGTGATGCAATGAGACCCATGCAGCAATCACCGGCGCAGGAAAGTAGCCTAGCAGCTGCAGAGTTGGAGAAGAAGCCCCAAAATAAAGTAGTTGAAAACTGGGAAGAAGTTAGGGGAAGTGGCAGCTCACAGGTTAGTTTTGAAGAGAAAAGTACTATCATTTATCATTTAATTTGTGAAGAGGAAGTTTTGGACAATATACCAACAAGTCAGGACGATGAGGACTTGTCCTCAATAGATCAAGATATTTTTGAGATATTATTAGACGATAATTCTGTTGATGGTAGTATTATGTCTGAAGCGTGTAACGCAAAGTTAAGTCATAGTTGCGAAAATCAATCTTCTTTGGACTCAATAGATATGTTTGTTAACGATTTATTAGGAGCTGCCCTCTCACAAAATATAAGTCTTAGTGACCATAGTGAACAGAGTACAGAAACCACTAGTCAAAGTGACTCCATAAAATCAGCTGATAAATCTTTATCTTTAGTTTCAGACAGTAATGCTGCTGTTGCAGCAGATAAAAGCACTATACCATCGAATGGATCAAAGACAAAACATTCCGAAGGGGCATCATATAGAAATGATGTGAATATAGTGAATGAACCTAAATTGATTGCAACTGTTTATCCAACTGTAGAACTTACAGATCAGCCGACATACTTCGACAGAAGCAATTGTACTGGCAAAAAGTTAAATTATATTCGAATTATTAAGAAATTGCGAGGAGCACTAGATCGCGTTTTTGGGTTGCAGAATCTTGTATTCGATAGGGGGAAGTGGTGAGAAAGGGTTAAAACCTTAGGTTAAATTGGTGAAGGCCTTGTGGCACTTCTAGTACATACTGGAAAATTTGCTTGGGGAGATGTTGGGTTTATTCCATGCTAAGAATCTAAACCGGTAAGAGCACGCGACTCTTAATCTCGGGGTTGTGGGCGTAGCTCACGTTAGCGCCTGTAGTACGGGAAGTAGCAATAGTTAGTAAGGAGGTGAAGAAAAGTTAATCATAGGGAATTATGGATTATAAAATACATATAAAAGAACTTAATCCCAAAATCAGCTTCGTTGGTGTAGAGGTAATCTGAGTTAAAAATCTGAAAATAGAATTGATTACTATGTGTTTTGTAAGGTAAAATAAATAAAAATGTTCCTGTTTATACGATACAGTATACGTACGTATAGTACGTTAGCGTTTATTAGTTGAGTAGTGTGGTGAAGGTGATTCTTCGAGTCGAATGGCTGGGAAGACAAGATAAATATAGGGTTAAATTAAGAAATTTATGACAAGAGAGTAAATCCACAAAATATTCGGCCAAACGATATGGTATACCTAAAAGATGAAACCAATCACAAATTAGATAGTATTTTTAAAGGTCCATACAAGGTGATTGAGACTGACCATTTTGGAAATTGCAAAATTGACACAAAATCTAAATCAATTATTGTGCACAAAAATAGACTAAAACTAGCATAAGAAATAATAGATATTAAAATATAAATAAATATACCTATATATAATTTATTTTTTTTTTCAAAATAACTATCGGCCGATAGCTCTATATTCCAGCATCCCACACTTTGCCAATAACTTTATATATTACAACCCTTACTTCAAAATATAATTTATCCAATCATGTAATTGTTATAAGTTAAAAATAATATATACATATACATATAAATATATACATACAAATAAAAGAAAAAAAAAAAAGTTTTTTTTCTTTTCCCAAAAAGGGGAGGTGTCATGGATAACGGTCATTGAACTAACAGACATATGAATCTAATGACCTAAAATCAATTAACAATTGCAAAGTGTGCAACATTCCAAAGTGGTGCCGATATGAGACACCAACATTCAAGGCGACGGTCAACGACCGTGAAATGTGAGCCAGCACACATACGTCTCAAATAACTGACCCTTATCCATCGATACCTCTTGAGTCATCGAACAGTGATGTCATCGACGACTCAACTATTTTAATTATAAATATAAGTCCAACATTGTAATTGCAAGACAGTAGATAGTCGACTGTTAATGATTAATGTTCGGTAAATAAAGTTACATTTTAAACCATGGATTTAAAAACCCCGTCTAATCATTACAACGGCTAAAAATTATCCAATCGTTGTCAAATTTTTTTTTATGCTTTTTGAGACTTAAACGAATATTTTTAGCCCTTGCCGTAACATATATTCGAGAAAATAAATTTGCCCATATTTATAAGGACCGGTCTAATATATATATATATATATATATATATATAAATATATACATATATCCATATATATATATATATATATATATATATAGATATATATATATATATATATATATATATATATATATATATATATATATATATATATATATATATATATATATATATATATATATATATATACGAGGTCTGTTCAAAACATATAGCAAATTTTGAATATACTCGTATACGAGTATACGAGTATACATTGTAGGACATGCTTTGTCAAAGTACTGAATATTTTGTTCATTATAAGTTATTAATAATAGTTTTTTTTTCAATTATAAGAAGCAGTATAATATGATATAAAAAGAATTTTCTATGAGCATATTTTGTATTTATATATTGTATATAATATTAAGTTGTGATAATAAGCTTTTAGACCAAGCAGTTCATACATTTGTTAATTTGAGTTTCTTTTCAATGGTTATTTATATAGTTAGGAATTTCATTCAGTTCGTTCGGATTTTGCTAGTATGATTGCTTCTGCTATGTTTGAAAGACAATTGATTTAGAGGTCTATTCGAATTTATTTCATACACATATTAGATGTCTGAAAATATTTCATTTTATTTTTAATTATCATTATTATTATTAATATTATAATTTTTTTATTATTGAATTTTGCATCTTTCTTTCATTAGTGTCTAAGTTCTCTATTTGATTATTTATGTAATGTACGTCATTTGCCTCTTTGTTTGTCATTATGAATTCTATCGTGGTCTCTAGTCTTAGTCCCTAATTTCCCCTGAATGATCTCTTCAAAATCTCCTAAAACTATTTTATATTTAATTATATATTTTTAAATTTGATTGATTCATATTTCTTCCTTTTCTTTATTCTAGTTTTATGTAATTTCTTACCATTAGTTGTTTGTATTGTTGTTTTGTTATTGTCTTTAACTATATGTCTTCTACATTCTTTTCTAAATATTACCTCATTATTTTCTTTATTACTGTGTTGATTGTTTATACTATAGACATCAATGTGGAGAATATCCTGTGGCTTGAGAGGGGTTTCAGGTTTCTGAAACTTTGGTTTTGCTGGGTTCCTATCATATTTCAATGTTTGGCACTTTTCATAGTTGTTGATAGTTTGAGCAATTTTATTTTTCATAAATGGGAAGTAATATTCCCTTTTGATTTGAAGGTATGTTTCTGTAATGCCTCTAGGGTTGTTTGTCTCATGATTCTTTCTTATTAATTCTTCCTGTTCATCGCTTTGTGTGACATCTATTAATTTTTCTGTACAGCGTATTAAGCGTAAGGGTTTGCTATTCGCGAAGTATTTACAATATACTGAAAAGTATTATTATCGGAAAATATTGCTGATAATTTGTTTGAAGCCATATAATTTTTAAAAATGTTTGTCAAGATTTTTTCATTAAATTCTCTTTCCCGGAATGTGCGGCGGTGTTTGTTCTTGAATCATTTCTTCAAGGGTCATTTCTGGCGTCTCGGATGATGTTTCTAAAATTATTTGTAAGTTGAAGTCATTTATTGGTCTTTCTGAAATAGCAATTCCGTTGTCTAGATATTCGTCAGCCGAGTGTACAGTTGTGCCAGAAGTACCTCGATTAGAAGTTGTGTCATTTAAATTAACGTCTATAATATTTTCTTTTAAAGTATTTATTTTGATTCGACTTAATGCATCGGCGTTAGTATTGAGTTTACCTTTTGTTGCGATCGTTGTTTTTGGCGTCTACCGTCTGTATGTTTGTTTTGCTTCTCTCCTTCTTTTCTTCCATCCACTTGTCCGCTTTTCTAGTGAATGCGGCCAGTCTAAAACCTACCAGACGATTCTGAGATAGAGATGGCGCTGCCTCAGAATAGTAAAAATTCGAAAGAAAGGTAACTGACCGACTCGACCGCTGGAGCGGTCAATGATGGAATAGCGGAAGAGGGCGAGGAAATGGAAAAAATACGGTTTCAAGAGGAAAGGGAAAAAACATTTAAGGCAGTGGTAGGGAAAAAACGGTCTCTGTGCAGTTTTAAGTGTTGGGAAGAAAGTTGTTTCGAATTAATTTTGTTGCCGCGCGCGTTCAAAATTTATGTGATACTGTGGATGCTCATTTGAGAGAGAAAAATAACCTTAGTTACAGTCGGGTACTGAAAATATTCAAATTACCACAAAGTCCGGATTTTATTGTTTAGAACCGTGTATATAAAAAGTCTAGTGCGGATATTCGTTGGTGCAGGTCTGATTTGTGGGGATAGTCTCGTCGGTTGTGCCTGTTATTTGTTCTGATACAGTAAAAGTGTGAACGGTTCCAAAAAAAAAAAAAAAAATGTTTGAATTCAAGTAGAAGTTTGCATTGATTAGTGATTGTGCTGAATAGAGTGATAACTGCTTGTTTCCGGCCCATCCCATTCGAGAATCGGAGGAGAAAGGAGGCTGCCGCCCGCCCCCTAGAGATAAGGATAAAGATAAGTATATATGGTATTTATTTAAGTTATTAAGTATACGAGTATATGTATGTTATTTATTTAAGTGTAAAGTAGCATGTTTAGTTCTGTGTAAATTTATGTTGAAAATGTTAGGGTAAGGCGGCAAATATGGGGCGGGCTCGCTTGTCGTCGTGGAGGAGGATGCCCAGCAAAATGGTGAGTTGAAGCTTTTTTTCTAGTGTTGTCCCATCCGATGCAGTGTGGCGGGTTAAGGACCACGACCATTGCTGTGAGCTAGCCGCGGCCACCACACTGCATCATTCTAGTGGTGCGGTAACATTAATGGCGCCCAATTAAAAATAAAAGAAATGTAAATTAAAATTTTCCTTGTGATGTATTGCGATTTTGTAGTGAAGCATTTTGTGGTTTAGTTTTGGTGTTTAGTTATTGTGCTCCACTCTTGCCGCTGACTTGCCGTGCCAATGCGTAACGCCAACTGCAACGACAAGAGGGGGAGGCTAAATGTGAGATGAAGCCAGCTATCTCATCGTGGCCGTGGTCTGTTGAACAGATCATCGTAGCACTGATGAGATAACTGAGAGGCGGAGTCTCAGTGAATGTAAGGAAAATTTTAATGAAGAATGACAACTCGCCTATTAGAAGAAACAGTCCTCCGACAGATTGAAGACAAGGGAGCCCCACCCCATATATTCGAACATTTTTTTGTATTAAAAAAATATTATATTTATAATTAGAAAATTACTTTATTAGTGAATATAAGGATTATTTAGAGAAATATATTTATGTTATATGTATGTATATATATGTATGTATATAGGTATATATGTATTATTCTTTTGGGGTATAGGGTGGCAGGTGTAGATCTCCAGACATAGTACAGGTGTTATGTTATTTTTTTTGTTAGAAGTTGGTTGGTTTTTTTAAAAATAAACATGTCAGCGGAATACGGTGAATACGGCGCTAGGCCATCAGAACTGCCAAGTCAATACCGGTCAGCCGTGAACTTATTGATATTAGAGAGTGAAAATGGTTATCGGGCGGCGATGAAGGTGGAATTTGAAAAGATAAGGGAAACGGTCCGGGCGAACCATTTAGAGCTGATGAAGCTCATTGGTGATGCAATGAGACCCATGCAGCAATCACCGGCGCAGGAAAGTAGCCTAGCAGCTGCAGAGTTGGAGAAGAAGCCCCAAAATAAAGTAGTTGAAAACTGGGAAGAAGTTAGGGGAAGTGGCAGCTCACAGGTTAGTTTTGAAGAGAAAAGTACTATCATTTATAATTTAATTTGTGAAGAGGAAGTTTTGGACAATATACCAACAAGTCAGGACGATGAGGACTTGTCCTCAATAGATCAAGATATTTTTGAGATATTATTAGACGATAATTCTGTTGATGGTAGTATTATGTCTGAAGCGTGTAACGCAAAGTTAAGTCATAGTTGCGAAAATCAATCTTCTTTGGACTCAATAGATATGTTTGTTAACGATTTATTAGGAGCTGCCCTCTCACAAAATATAAGTCTTAGTGACCATAGTGAACAGAGTACAGAAACCACTAGTCAAAGTGACTCCATAAAATCAGCTGATAAATCTTTATCTTTAGTTTCAGACAGTAATGCTGCTGTTGCAGCAGATAAAAGCACTATACCATCGAATGGATCAAAGACAAAACATTCCGAAGGGGCATCATATAGAAATGATGTGAATATAGTGAATGAACCTAAATTGATTGCAACTGTTTATCCAACTGTAGAACTTACAGATCAGCCGACATACTTCGACAGAAGCAATTGTACTGGCAAAAAGTTAAATTATATTCGAATTATTAAGAAATTGCGAGGAGCACTAGATCGCGTTTTTGGGTTGCAGAATCTTGTATTCGATAGGGGGAAGTGGTGAGAAAGGGTTAAAACCTTAGGTTAAATTGGTGAAGGCCTTGTGGCACTTCTAGTACATACTGGAAAATTTGCTTGGGGAGATGTTGGGTTTATTCCATGCTAAGAATCTAAACCGGTAAGAGCACGCGACTCTTAATCTCGGGGTTGTGGGCGTAGCTCACGTTAGCGCCTGTAGTACGGGAAGTAGCAATAGTTAGTAAGGAGGTGAAGAAAAGTTAATCATAGGGAATTATGGATTATAAAATACATATAAAAGAACTTAATCCCAAAATCAGCTTCGTTGGTGTAGAGGTAATCTGAGTTAAAAATCTGAAAATAGAATTGATTACTATGTGTTTTGTAAGGTAAAATAAATAAAAATGTTCCTGTTTATACGATACAGTATACGTACGTATAGTACGTTAGCGTTTATTAGTTGAGTAGTGTGGTGAAGGTGATTCTTCGAGTCGAATGGCTGGGAAGACAAGATAAATATAGGGTTAAATTAAGAAATTTTGTTTTGTGAATAATTACCGTGCAATTAGGTGTTGGGATCCGTAATCATCATCAGGGTGGTGGTTCTGAAAAGGAAGTATTGTTAGTTTATATGTTTAGGTATATGTAGGTATAGTTGCCCGGCTAGCTCAGGGTAGAGCATTAAATGCTGATCGACGCTTCCATCCGTGTTCCGGCGGAGTTTATAGTGCTCCTGGTAACCCGTGTGTTTTGTTGCGATCGTTGTTTTTGGCGTCTACCGTCTGTATGTTTGTTTTGCTTCTCTCCTTCTTTTCTTCCATCCACTTGTCCGCTTTTCTAGTGAATGCGGCCAGTCTAAAACCTACCAGACGATTCTGAGATAGAGATGGCGCTGCCTCAGAATAGTAAAAATTCGAAAGAAAGGTAACTGACCGACTCGACCGCTGGAGCGGTCAATGATGGAATAGCGGAAGAGGGCGAGGAAATGGAAAAAATACGGTTTCAAGAGAAAAGGGAAAAAACATTTAAGGCAGTGGTAGGGAAAAAACGGTCTCTGTGCAGTTTTAAGTGTTGGGAAGAAAGTTGTTTCGAATTAATTTTGTTGCCGCGCGCGTTCAAAATTTATGTGATACTGTGGATGCTCATTTGAGAGAGAAAAATAACCTTAGTTACAGTCGGGTACTGAAAATATTCAAATTACCACAAAGTCCGGATTTTACTGTTTAGAACCGTGTATATAAAAAGTCTAGTGCGGATATTCGTTGGTGCAGGTCTGATTTGTGGGGATAGTCTCGTCGGTTGTGCCTGTTATTTGTTCTGATACAGTAAAAGTGTGAACGGTTCCAAAAAAAAAAAAAAAAATGTTTGAATTCAAGTAGAAGTTTGCATTGATTAGTGATTGTGCTGAATAGAGTGATAACTGCTTGTTTCCGGCCCATCCCATTCGAGAATCGGAGGAGAAAGGAGGCTGCCGCCCGCCTCCTAGAGATAAGGATAAAGATAAGTATATATGGTATTTATTTAAGTTATTAAGTATACGAGTATATGTATGTTATTTATTTAAGTGTAAAGTAGCATGTTTAGTTCTGTGCAAATTTATGTTAAAAATGTTAGGCTAAGGCGGCAAATGGTGAGTTGAAGCTTTTTTTTCTAGTGTTGTCTCATCCGATGATTGCTGTGAGCTAGCCGCGGCCACCACACTGCATCATTCTAGTGGTGCGGTAACACTTTCTTAAAAACTATTTCATAATCAAGTGAGCTTAGAGTTTGGTTCTTTAAGGTTCATTAGCCAAGGGAGGAGCCTATGGTCTGCTATTATTTTGAATTTGTGTCCAAACAAATATGGACGAAAATATTTTGTTGCCCAAATGATGGCTAGCATTTGTTTTTCTATGGTTGAATAATTTATTTCGGACTCAGACAAGGTGCGAATTGTATAACATACTGGTTTGTCGCTTCCAATGTGGCCTTGAGACAATATTGCACCCAATGCAAAGTTGCTGGAGTCTGTAGTTAGCAAGAAGGGTTTTAAGAAATCGGGGTACGGTAAAATGGGATCATTCATTAAAATATTTTTGCACAATTCAAATGTTTTAATGTCGCGATCATCGAGTTTTATCGATCTTGCTTTTTTCAAGCATTTCGTTAGTTTGGCGAAATCTTTAATAATTTTCCGGTAGTACCCTAGCAGTCCAATAAAAGCTTTTTTTCTTTCTGACTTCGGGGAACAGGAAAATGTTTAATAGCGTGTATTTTTGAAGGGTTAGGTTTAATACCTTCTGTGGAAACAATATGGCCCAGAAAGTTGATTTCTTTTCGTTACAATTCAGCTTTGTCGAGTTGAATCTTGAAGTTGAATGTTCGTAATTTTTCAAAAACTAGTAGTAGACTGTTCATGGGTTCCTGAAAAGAGGTTGAAAAAATAATGATATCGTTAAGATATACTAGGCAAATTTTTCCAATGAGTTCTCTTAATACATTATCCATTACTCTTTGGAAAGTCGATGGGGCGTTTTTAAGACCGAATGGCATTCTAATATTCTCATAATGTCCTCCTTCGACAGTGAATGCTGTTTTTGATGTGTCTTTATGATGCATTTCGATTTGATGAAACCCGCTAGCTAAATCTAGCGTAGAGAAATACATACACTTTCCTAATTTGCCTAGAATTTCGTTAATATTTGGTAATGGGTAACGGTCAGATATTGTTTTTTCGTTTAATTTTCTGTAATCTATTGTCAGTCGCCATTTTTGTTTACCGCTGGCGACTAGTTTTTTTGGTACTATCCACACTGGAGAACTCCAAGGAGAGCAACTTTGACGAACTATACCGTGATCTAGCATGTTTGAAATTTGATTTCGTACCTCCTCTTTGTGAACGTACAGGTATCTATACGATTTAGTATAAATAGGTATATCATCTGTAGTGGATATTTGATGTTTAACTTCGTTTGTAAAACTGAGAGACATACCGTTTTTAAAAAATACGTCATCGTATTTTTTGCAAAGTTTCAGAAGAGTACTCTTTTCTTCTGTATTCAAATGCTTTTTTCGCAGAAATTTGGTTACATTTGCGATTGTCGTTGTGATTGTGGATTCATTTTCAAAACTATTGACTTCAATATAATCTAAGGGGTTATATTGATTAGCTTTTATGTAATAATTATTCTGTTTTTGATGCAGTAACATAAAGCAGTAGCTAATGAATTGGGCATCATTGCTCTTATACTTGAACCTAATGGTTCCCTTAAATTACACAAGAATGCGCACATCTATGCAAAAAGCTCTTTTTTGCAGTAATAACTTTTAAATCTTTTTCGTGGACCAGAATATTGTTATAAAGAGTAGATTGTATCTCAATTATTTCACTGAAAAATGTTTCGACATTCTTATTGTTTTGCCGAACATTATGCAAATCTCTGATAAGAGAAGTTTCAGTCCTCTTATCAGAGTAGTGAAGTATTAGATTATTTTTTATATCGTCCCAGACAAGAGGTGTTCCGTACATATTTAAAACTTCATTTGCTTGCCCCTCTATTTTATTTCGAATGGCCCGCAATAAAATTTGTCCATATGACGAATCACCCGTGCCCCCAATATAAAGGAGAATCTCCTCAACATTATTGATGAATTCGTGCAGTAGCCTGGGGTTGCCGTTTTTTGTTTTTTTTTACTTTTTTTATTCAGTCAATGTTGCTGTTATTCCTTCACCATGTATTTAATGTTTTTGCACTGCACTGTTTATCTATTTTTTATTTATTTATTGATTTATTTATTTATTATTTATTTTTTTTATTTTTTATTTTTTTAAGTTATTTAAATTTTTAACACAAGGACAGTACACTGATGGATCCGTATACCACTCCGGTCCGACTGCGCCAGGTATGTATTGGAAATGAAAGCAACACCATTCGACTTCACAATTTGTTTAATAATGAATTTAAATTTTAGTTTACATGTATTTATATCTCTACTTTAGTACTGAATTTCATGAGAAATGAAGCAAGCATGTTTTTAATGCGAATTCAAATTAATATGAATTGAAAGATTGTCATAAGATTTGAACTCAACATGATTGGATCATTTTCATGGGAATTCTAGTCAACATGAATTTGAAGATTTTCATAAGAATTGAAATATAATATAACTTAAATAATAGTCTTAATAAGAATTATAATTTGCGTCTGTTCAATTATTGGAATTTGATGTTGTTGTTTGTTGGATGGCGTGTTGTAGTTCCTTAGTATGTTGTACTTATTGTTGTTGGGTTAAGTGGTTGCGTTCGTAACTCATCCCCCCTTGGAATAAAGCGACGGTGACAAGGACTGCAATGGGGCCGGAGCGACAACATGTAGCGGATGAGAAATGTATGTTAGTTTGCTTCTATTGTATTGGTTGTTTTACTGCAAGTAGAGGTTATTAGAAATTTCAGAATATGTATATAAATTAAACAGTGTCATTCTGATAGGAAAACTGTTCAATTTTTTATTAATTTATTTATTTTTTTTATATTGTTCACGATACAGTGGGCTGCTCCGTTGTTTATTAAGGCGATGTATGTTGGGTCATTCGTTGCTTCAGGGTGTATTGATATACATACATATGTATGTCTGATTGTAGGACATGCTTTGTCAAAGTACTGAATATTTTGTTCATTATAACAGAATTAAGTTTTTATGTTTTTATTATTCTTAGACCACTTATTTTTTCAATAAATTCATATAAATTATATCATATTAATCCATTTTAAGAATAATTTTTGGCCCTTATACGTATTTAATAAAAAAACATTATTTCTATTTTATTATTATTATAATTATATCTTACCCAATAATTAATTATGAGTGCAAGGTGTTGGTGGAATGAGTACTAGCTATAGAGGCCCTCGAAGAGACAAGCAGAATTCAATTTACATATGCATATAGATATATATATATATATATATATATATATATATATATATATATATATATATATATATATATATATATATATATATATATATATATATATATATATATATATATATATATATATATATATATATATATATATATATATATATATATATATATATATATATATATATATATATATATATATATATATATATATATATATATATATATATATATATATATATATATATATATATATATATATATATATATATATATATATATATATATATATATATATATATATATATATATATATATATATATATATATATATATATATATATATATATATATATATATATATATATATATATATATATATATATATATATATATATATATATATATATATATATATATATATATATATATATATATATATATATATATATATATATATATATATATATATATATATATATATATATATATATATATATATATATATATATATATATATATATATATATATATATATATATATATATATATATATATATATATATATATATATATATATATATATATATATATATATATATATATATATATATATATATATATATATATATATAGTATTTTCTTATATTGCTAATTTACATTGTTGTGCTCATAAATTTGTGGGCTTCCTTTTTAAATATATATATATATATATATATATATATATATATATATATTTTTTTTATTTTTTTTTTCTTTTTTATCCTCGCCCGTCTTTCAGTGTTCTGAGCTTTTGCCGTTTATATTGATATTCATTCAATATTTGAAATTAGCTTAATGATATTCCATCAAAAGCAATTTCTACGACTTTTGCTCTTAGCCTCTTTGTTAAAAAATGCAGTTTTTTGTTTTTTTTTACTTTTTTTATTCAGTCAATGTTGGTGTTATTCCTTCACCATGTATTTAATGTTTTTGCACTGCACTGTTTATCTATTTTTTATTTATTTATTTTTATTTTTTTTATTTTTTATTTTTTTAAGTTATTAAAATTTTTAACACAAGGACACTACACTGATGGATCCGTATACCACTCCGGACCAACTGCGCCAGTTATGTATTGGAAATGAAAGCAACACCATTCGACTTCACAATTTGTTTAATAATTAATTTAAATTTTAGTTTACATGTATTTATATCTTAAAATATCTCTACTTTAGTACTGAATTTCATGAGAAATGAAGCAAGCATGTTTTTAATGCGAATTCAAATTAATATGAATTTAAAGATTTTCATAAGAATTGAACTCAAAATGATTGGATCATTTTCATGGGAATTCTAGTCAACATGAATTTGAAGATTTTCATAAGAATTATAATTTGCGTCTGTGCAATTATTGGAATTTGGTGTTGTTGTTTGTTGGATGGCGTGTTGTACTTCCTTAGTATGTTGTACTTATTGTTGTTGGGTTAAGTGGTTGCGTTCGTAACTCGCTCTTGTTTCGCTGGTTATCAATTCTACCGCCAGGTTGTTAGGATGGAATCTTAGACGTTTGCGATATGAGTGGCTATATTTCATGATTTCTTCATTTACTTTTGGGATATTTAGATCGTGATGAATGATATCGTTGCTGACATACCAAGGTGCATTAGCACAAAGTCGTATGACTTTAGTAGATTTATAGATTTCCAAATGCTTTGAAAATAAGTGGTCCACAATTTGTCGACTAAAGTTAGCTTTTGTCGACTTATCGCACAAACACATATGAACGCCAGAGAAGAAGAGAAAGATGAGAGTGTGCAAAACACACACCAATATGGTAAATCAAGAGAGCAATAACTTTGCGCTGTAGCAAAAGCTTTGTAGCCATCACCCGATGTTCGTTTTTCACTTCGGTACGCTAAATGCACATGACTACCAGAGCACACAGAGAAAGGAAACTTAAACGTCAAACGGCAAAGCAGCGAAAAAAAAGCAGACGGACGTTGTACATGACCACTATTTATTCCCAGCAGGAAAATTGACTAAATTAATTTTGAAAATATAAAATTTATTTTGTAAAATACCAAATCTGACTACTATCCCAACAAAACAATAGAAATATTTTTTGTATCATATTCAAATTTACCCTTAACAATTCTAACACAAATTAAAATTTCAAATTTATATAAGAAGAATTGAATAATATCGCTAATAAATCTTTGGACAGGCAGTCGTTTACATTATCTTATTTCCTGCATATTATACAAGCATAATATTCAAGCATAATATATGATGTGAACTTTTGCCTGCCCAAAGATTTATTAGCGAAATTTTTCAATACTTATTATACAAATTTGAAATTGTAACTTGTGCTAGAATTGTTTATATATTATTTTTGTGTATAATATATATTTCTATGACATTATACATTTTCTGTATGAAGTGACTCATATACGTATTGTGAATGACACTACCGAAATTCCTGCTGGTATACATGTCTGGTAAAATAAACATATATATATATATATTTTTGTTTATGTTTGCAAATGCACTCTTAGCCAACTTCATGTAAGAAAATGAAGTAAATCTTTTAATTAGTTAAAAATTACTATATTATTGGCATAACTTTTACATTTTATGTGTTTGTGCTATCATATATCCGGACACGGGTGCTGGGAAAAACGCAAAAGCAGCAAATTATTCGTTGCGACAAAACAATTTTCAAATTGTAACGATTGCCAATGTCAAAATAAAGTGAAGTTGGACATAGATCACAAAAAGGTGAATCCACTCAAAGATAAGGTGAATACACTCAAAATCGTGGTGAATCCACGCAAAATCGTGTTGTGTCCGCACGAACGCTGGCAGCGAAAAAGTCTTCTCTGATGAATACTTTCGAACAAGCAAGCACGACAAAATTGTGTGTTTTAGCTTTTTCCGATCGTAATAAAAATTTGAATAGCATCAATTCTCATTTTTATACTCACAACTATTTTGATCGTAAGCATAGAACCCAACAGGAAATTTCAAGCGATTGATTTTTATTCGGCTCGAAAGGTTCGGATAACTGAACTGAATGGCCAATTGAAAATTTCACCCTAGAGGAAGGGAACTTATTCCATAACGCCAAAGCTTATTTTGCGGGTTATGTTATATACAAGGTCTTGAAAAATAATAAACTAAAGCATTGTGAAAAATGCAAAGTTAAAATAGTTAGAAAGTAAAGAGAAAGAAATAAAAAGTAGTAATGATCTATTTTTATTTTATAAAAATTTCTCCGAGTTTTCTGATTTCGGTTCTCTAAAAGCTCCCACAGATTATTTTGATCAAACAATACAGTATAAATTTTTAATCAGATTTTTGCAAGTACCTCCATACAAATAATATAAGAAAAACAATTATTTCAATAGCTCCAAATATGTTGAAAGAATGGTATAATGTTGAAGGAGATTGTAGGGGCCATAGGAAGGCAATATTAGAATTCGCCATCATCGTATTGCTAAGAAAGAATTGCAGTTGGAGAACCAGTTCGATGAAAGAAATTGCAGATTCTTCAACTGATGGGCTGCGTATTTTACAGAGCTAGCATGGCGTGGTAGAGGTAATAATGAAAAAAATTGTTAAATAGTTGTTACTTATAATTAATTTCTCTTGTAATTTAATGGAATAAAATTAAAGACGATAAACTGGAGTGCTTGTTGAAATTATGCCCTTATTTGTATATAGTATATTTTATACATACGAGGTGTGATCAAAAGATAACCGTTATTTTCATCTTTTCGTGAGTTACGTATGTTCGATGTACGAATTTTTTTTTGTTATGTTGGTACACATGTCTGTTATATATGTTGGCAATACCAACCATTTTGGATTGTCAGTTTGATTTTGACAGATAAAAAGGTTAGTCGTGTTTTGGTGTGCTCTTCGATTTTGTACTATTCGAAAAAAATGGATCAAACAAACTGTATTCAGTTTTGTGTAAAAAATGAAATTAAATGCGCAAGCACATTTGAAATGTTTACTGTGGCCTTTGGCGAGTCTACTATGAGCAGAACACAAGTTCAATTGTGGTATAACCGGTTTAAGGAAGGCCGAGAAGATGTCAATGACAATGCTCGTCCTGGTCGCCCTAGCACGTCAACAACCGATGAAAACATTGAAGCAGTGAAGAAAATAAGTTTGGATAATCGTCGAATCACTATCAGAGAGGTTGCTGATGATGTTGGCATATCGTTCGGCTCATGCCAAGCAATTTTTACGGATGTTTTAGGCATGAAACGTGCGGCAGCGAAGATTGTTCCAAAATTGCTAAATTTTGAGCAAAAACAACGTCGCATGGACATCGCTCAGGAGCTGTTTTTGGCCAAAAACAAAACCGTTATCATGCCTCAACCACCGTATTCACCGGACTTGGCCCCCGCTGACTTTTTCCTCTTTCCAAAACTGAAGACACCGATGAAAGGAAAGCGTTTTGCTACGATTGAGGAGATAAAAGAAAAATCGAAACAGGAGCTGTTGACGATACCAAAAAAAACGTTTCAGAAGTGTTTCGAGGATTGAAAAAAATGCTGGCATAAGTGTATTATATCTGAGGGGAATTACTTCAAAGGGGACAAGATAGTTGTTGATGAATAAATAAATACTTAATTTTTTGATCACATAATAACGGTTCTTTTTTATCACACCTCGTATATGCTTACTTGTCGATTAACTTACTTTTTCTCCCTACTGGGATGGAGTCTTTGTTTAAATGAGAAATTGGGATAGAAAACTTGCTTTTTTCGTTACTTGTATGTATGCCCAATAAAGCTTTTAATAAAGTGCCACCATTTTTTTTAAATCTTTGGAAACCTACATTACTGCTTTGTCTGTGGTATGACTATAATAATGAGTTGAAAAGATCTAAGAGAGACTCATGGAAAAAGTACTGTAAGGAGATTCAAACTCTCCCAGCAGCTAAGCGACTCCAGAAATCACTCAATAAAGATCACTCAAATGGCCTTTCTACACTCAAGAAGCCTGACGGAAATTTTACGGCGGGCCTGGAAGAGACGGGACAGTTTTTGTTGGACACTCATTTTCCAGGCTGTGCCAGTAGTGGAGAGGATAGTGAAATCATCGAGAATACTCGTTTCTTGATGCCTACACGGAAGGAACTCTCACTGGCTCGCAGAATCTTTACCGTCAACAAAAACTTCGGCAAGATGTTGATGTATTGACACCTGCGTTAAGAAACATTTTCAGGATAAGCCTGGAATTAGGTATACTGCCTAAACGTTGGACGAAGGCTAGGGTGGCTTTCATACCAAAGCAGGCAAAAAAGGCAGACCATACGCCAAAAGCCTATCGGCCCAATAGCCTAACTTCATTTCTGCTAAAAGTTATGGAAAAATTCTGGATCAATATATCAGGGAAGCTTATCTCAAGGACTCACCTCTTCATATTGAACAATATGCATACCAATGAGGCAAATCGACTGAGACCGCCATACATAGCTTAACGAGCAAAATTGAAAAGGCGTTTGAAGGTAAAGAAATAGCTCTCTGTACATCGGTTGATATTTGGAGGACTTTTGACAATGGTATTTTCAGATCAATTGAGGAGGGGATGAACAGGAAAGGTATACAAAGACTGAGCATAACATGGGTTCTCAATATGCTGAAAAACAGAACAATAACCTTTGAAACTGGGTCAGAAAGCTTAATTGTCAGGTCAACTAAAGGATGCCCCCACGGAGGCGTCCTATCGCCACTCCTATGGTTATGGGTTATTGGCAAACTCTCAATGACCTCGGATACGAAGTTAAGGGCTTCGCGGATGATTTGGTAATTATTGTCATAGGCTAGTTTGACTCTACCATAACAGATCGCACGCAACTAGCTCTTGACATCACGTAAAACTGGAGTCAGGAGAAAGGACTACCGATAAATCCGAATAATACATACGTGGTACGCTTCACCAGAAGAAGGAAACTCAGTCTGGTGACCTTAAGTTTAGGGACAATGAACTTAACAATGTCCAATGAAATGAAATATCTGGGAGTAATCCAAGACAAAACTCTAACTTGGAAAAACCATTTATCATACATAGCTAGTAAGGCCTTAAGAGCAACCTACATCTGCCAGAGGCTGTAATGATCACATATACTTCTTTGGTGTGGTGGCCAAAAGTAAATCAAACAAAGGCTCAGATAACCCTTAACAATATTCACCGTATAGTCTGTTTGAGTGTGACGGGAGCAATGAGAACGTGCCCCTCACTAGCTGTAGGAATGATCACTGGACTGACTCCTCTACACCTTGTAGTTAAGAGAATCTAGCCCATATTAAAGAAGGCAACCTAACGGGGCACGCAAAGATTCTGGACACTGCTCTGTCTGGAATTCTCATGGTCTTTGATAAGATGGACAGAATTTGATAAGACTTCTACAAGCACTTCAAAGCTTGTAGAAACAATGAAATAATAATAAAACAGGACTCACAGTTGTGGTATACAGATGGGTCCAAAATGGAAGATGGCAGTGCTGGAGCGGGAATTGTAGACCATAATTTGCAAAAAGCAATTGCAATGGGAAAAAGAGCTTCCATTTTTCAGACAGAGTTCTACGCCTTAGAGTTATGTGCTAGAGAATGTCTATGCAGGGGTGCACGCAGCACCAAAGTATGCATACTCTCAGGTAGCCAGGCAGCTCTGAAATCATTAAGAAACTTCTCAATCCAATCAAAGCTGGTCTGGGAATGCTCTAAACTTCTCAATACCCTAGCAGCGAGAAACTCTGTTACGCTAATGTGGGTACCGGGACACGAGGGACATGAGGGCAACAAAATGGCAGACTCTTTGGCAAAAAGGGGTGCAGACACTGCCTTTATAGGTCCAGAACCCTTCAGTGGGGTAAACAGTAGCTTCACAAATAACTTGTTGTGCGAACAGGAAAAACGAGGTCTGCTAAACTAGTGGAGAGCCCAAAAAGGCATGCGGCAGTCGAGACTACTCATTGATCCTGAACACATCAGGGTAGATGCTTCTTTAAACCTCAGCAGAAATGACATCAAACTCTATACTGAACTTTTAACAGGACACTGTAGACTAAATAACCATCTGAAAAAATAGGCGTGGTAGAAGACGATCCCTGTCGACTCTGTTAAGAGGAGCAGGAAACAACAGACCATATTCTATGCACTTGCCCAGCGGTGGCAAGACGCAGACATAATTACCTAGGCAGTGGGTATCTATATAGGCAGTGGGTATATCATATCTCCAAATCACCTAGTTAAAATTAAGCCCACAGCACTTACGAGATTTATAAATAGTCTAGGACTGTTTTAGTTGGGTACGACGCAGCACAATAGATCTCTTAGGTCGCAGTGCTCTTTTAGCCAGTTAAATAATAATAATAATTTCCTATTGGTATTTGTTAGACTTCTGCTTTCAATCTTTGACAGATCGAAATTTGTAACAACTAATAAATATACACAAAAAATTGGTTCAGAACAAAAATGGTACAGCGGTTTTTTCAAAAGTTCTATTTGTTTTGTTTATTTTTCAATCACATTAGTAGGTTTTCGGCAGTATAGTCATCGAAAATGCCACTAATCCTCTTTAATTTAGAGATTTAAGTTAATCCGGATTAACGCAGTAGTCTGTCTAGGCTATTAGAGAATATAAGAAATATACAATAGAAGCTAAGAATGTAAGAGTGGATGGACTTCTGCAGTTCAATTGAAACAGCCAAAGATTAGGTAGACTCCTAACCATGGACCATTCCTGTCCATCATTTATAAAGGACAATGGAGAATGGACGAGTTCGTCTGCCTAATCCTTAGAAATACTCATAAACACCAATTTCTAGGCAAAACTGTCGATATGGGACGAAAATGATGATAGGGATCATGTAGACAGCATACCTCTTAATATCATCAACTCAATTGTGTCTAGAAAGAAGGTTCTCTTGGCTATGAAACACTTTAATCCATTTAAAGCATCAGGCTCAGACACATCTTGTTATGGCTGGAGGCGGCTAAAACGCCATATTTATCCCCAACGCAGGCAAGCGGGGCCATGAAACTGCAAAGCATATCCGGCCCATTGGCTTAACGGCCTTCGCTCTTAAAACGCTCGGATGAATCTCACCAAGTTAAATGGTGTCACACTTAAACTATCAGTTCATGCCAAATATCTTGTCGTCATTCTATACACTAAACTTAGTTGGAAACCCAATATTAAACAAGGAGCTAAGAACGCCACCATAGCCCTATATACCTGCAAGAGAATGCTAGAAAAAAAATAAGATCTCCAACCAAAAATCTCACTTTGATTATACACAGCAATAGTACGGCTTATTCGTCTAGTGGCCTGCAATAGCAAAAAGTACAATCAAACCAAACTTTGTAGAATACAAAGATCAGCTTGTATTCTAGTAACAGAGGCATAAAGTTCGAGTGCAGCCGATGCTTTTAATATACTTACCCATTTAATACCAACAGATCTTCAAATCAAGTATATCGTTGCTACTGGTGCAGTCAGGCACAAAAAATTATGGGGCTGGACCAGAACTTACGCTCACATCAAGATTCTGCTGCAAACGTCGTCATTTGCCAACATCACAGCCGACTATCTAGCACCTACCCTCAACTTCAAGAACGATTTTTCTGTAATATTTCCACCTAAAGTAGATTGGAAAAAGAAGTTAGGTTTCAAGAGTCCAAGACTATGGCGTGGGGGCAGGATTCTACTCCGGGACTCTACAACTATCCAAATGACTACGCCTTCCAGATGAAACTAGCTCCAGGTTGCTAGCAATTAGGGAAGCCTGGAAAACAATATCATACAGTCAGGAGCCACGGTAGCCTTCTTTTCAGACAGCCAAGATGCTATCAAGGCGATAGATTCGAACACAATAACTTCTAAACTTGTAATCCAATGTACGGAAGAACGCTCAGCCGACGGCTCACTATTACTCTGGTATGGGTTCCAGGTCACAGGAACTTAGAAGGTAACGAGAAGGTGGATGAGCTTGCCAGGCTCATTAAGCCGTACAGAAGCAGAACCAGTAGAAATTCCTTACAGCAAGGTTAAAGCGGTACTAGAGTCTCACTACTAAAACATTGCAAGATGACGAAGGACTATAACCCATCAAAGACTAAGCAACTGTTAGGATATGCTCGACCCAACACGTCAGGTCTAACCGCGGATCTCACAAGACACTGGATGGTGGGGGAGCTAAGCTAGGTTGAATATACCACACAATATCACATGTCGCAGTTTCGGGGAGGTGAGGGTGAAAAATTCCTACTCACTATTTGTGTTTATCCACAGCAAGACTACGAGCTTTTGGGAAACAATTTCTCAACATTGACGAAATTTCAAGTATAGAAATCAGGTCCCTTCTTCTCTTTCTGTACATAAAGAAGTGGTTATAAAATATAGCAGTTTCGAGGCCATAGATATCAAGAGAATAATGGAGGATTGTGGCATTAAAACGACGCTTGACGCTAATGAGGTCATTCCGAAACAAGGAATACAGCCACTTAAGCAACAACAACAACGCACCTCAGGAGCAAACGTGTCATCCATGCCTTTTTATTAGCCCTAACTACAGGATTGTTTTCAAAACCTTTGGAAGCTCTAGCATTTAATGCTTTACCAATGACAAGTATTTCACCTTTGTGCAAACCAGATCCGTTGATGCAGGCTAGAAATCTATGGCGTTCCTTACTAACTTTTCGCCCAGGAGTAGATGATTCATTAAATCTTACAAGTGTTCTATTCGATATAATTTTATGAAATAATCCTGACTCCACAGCATTACAGATTTGGTGGATCTGGTGTTAATTTAACCTACGATATTTTTCCATTAAACTTTCCAAAAATGTTTGGCATCGGAATACTATAAGGTTTTTTAAAATTTAAACACCATCCGTTGCTTGCATGAAAACTACCCAGTCACTAATTTTCGTATGTATATGGATGGCCTCTGACTTTAAGTTTTTCCCAGAAACAGGCAAAATTCTTTCTCTTTCTTTTAAAAACCATCTATTTAAAGCTTCTTCCATTCTTGGAAACTCACAAGCTCTAATTAATGCACGCTTTCCTGGGCCGGATTCAGCATTTGAAATAAATTTAATTAACTTTGATTTATTTTGCTTTATTCCGGTTATTGTTGATAAATGCACATTTTATTCTTGTCATAGTGCTTTTACAGATATGCTCTTTTCCAGCTGATTTGAAATTTCACTTTTTTGTTTATACACTTTAATGTCTGGCATTTTTATTTCTTTTAAAAAGGGTCTACTAATTTTGTTCGGTTGAGAGGTTTTTCAACTATAAGAAGAAATGGTAGGTATGGACATATATATATTCAGACTCTAATTTTGTCAGCCCGACTTCAGACTTGTTTATTATGCAACTGATCGCGATATTTTTTGACTAAACAGATTAAAACCAAAAGACACGTACCTGTTTTTAATGAAAGAGTGTTCAGAGAAATAACAGTAAAATAATGCAAAAACAGTTTGGGAACAGAAAAATAGAAGTAAAAACGCGTCAAGTCTGAAGTCGGGTTAGACAGATCTAGTGCATGCGATTTTAACAATGGGGATGTTTTCTTCATAAATCATCATTAGGAGGATATTTTCGGTACCCCACCCTTGAGCTAATTATAATAGAGGGAGGCACGGCCTTTATCTGATCGACTCCATTTCTGGTGTGTGGGCTTGTAGGGTCAATTTATGTAAAAATTTCGCCGAAAAATATTGTATAGGTCGTAAGTTATAATAATATATCAATAGTGGACGTGTCTATCAAAATAACACGTCCATTTTTTGTGTGGGTTTTAATATTAGTACCCGCAACCTTCCTGTGAAATTTCGTTGATAAATATTTTATAGAAACCTAGTAATAATTTTTGGTTAATTGTGGGCGTGACAGTAGAAATCATCTGCATAAATTTGGAAAGCAAAGTTCATTTTAGTGGAGGGAGGGCGTGTCCTTTATCTGATCGGCCCTATGGTACATGACATTTTAGAGTCAATATACGTAGTAAATTGAGCCCACAAATATTATATAGGTCGTAAGTTATAAAAATATGTCAATAGTGGGAGTGGCTGTAAAAATAACCCGCCCATGGAAAGCAAAGTTCATTTTAGTGGAGGGAGGGCGTGTCCTTTATTTGATCGGCCACATCGTACATGACATTTTTAGAGTCAATATACGTAGTAAATTGAGCCCACAAATATTATATAGGTCGTAAGTTATAAAAATATGTCAATAGTGGGAGTGGCTGTAAAAATAACCCGCCCATGGTGAAATTTTGTATAATAATAAATGGAACCTAATAAGGATTTTTGTTGAATTCAATTTAATATCTACAATGTTTGTGAATTTGACGTTCAGCGCTTCTTGTCCAACCCGAAATATAATTGATTCACACCAAACTTTTCGTAGTTTTAGAATATGTTTCCTTGCTGTAGGCTGATGCTGGTCGTCTGCCATGTTGACATCTCTTAAATAGATTTGAAGAGTGTAATAGAAACTTCTCGTATGTGTGGCTAACATTCGCACTTTCCACAGTGGGTCTGACAGCGTAATAGAATTGTTCATCTATTTTTAATAATATGAAACATTTTTATTTCTGTTTATTTGTGTCTTTATTTGTTTCCGCAATATATTAAATTTAACCAGTAAAATTTCGTTATGTTTTATTCTTATATAAATTTTCAACAATTTTAATTTGTGTTGGGGTCCTGTTCTGCTTGTCAGCGAGAGATGTCCTCTGGGATGTCCTGTCACGGGAACCTGTGAAACCTACACCACTTTATTAAATGAGCACTGCACTATTTTAAGTTTCAAACAACAAGAGAGCTTTATTCTTAAAATGCTAGTTCTTATATACTATTTACAAATAAACATTACAGTCTACGTCTTCACTTTTCTGGTGTTCCAGTTATGCAATTGTTATTTGGTGTCAGTGGCTCAAGCCAACTGACCTACTGAAAGTAAACTGTCGTCGGTACATTCTAAATGCCCCTCGTCAGCTTGACTGCGGAACTGTAACACCCTAGAAGTTTACATCATAATTAATACATAAATACTGTTCATTTACAATATTTGCACCCTAAAAATATGTGCGTTCTTAATGAATTTAATAGGAGCCGGTGCTGTGAGCCAACTACGCGTAAGTAGCTTGATTCTAACTCACAACATCCCTCCCCTCTTTCTAAAAGAAGTTAGTGCAACTAACTTCCATAAAATCTCTACAATATTTTTCTTGCACTGTAAACAATTATGTGTATTTATTTAACTCTATAGTACATATATATAATTTGTTTTATTTTTTTTTTCAAAATCGCCTTATTTGGGTTCTATCAAGGGTTTTTTTTTTTTTTTTTTTTTTTCTTCCTTTTTTATTCTTTTCTTTTCCATATATATATATATATTTTTTTCTCTTTTTTAGCTTTTATTTTCTTTTGTAGTTTTCTTTTCTTTTATCTTTTATTTTTTCTTTACTTTGCTTTTGTTTTTTGTTTTTTTTTTTTTTTTTTTTATATATCCATCATTATTTCTATATATTCCCCTTTTTATAATTTGGTCTTTCATTGACTCTTTTCTCATTGGCGTATCTACAAATATCTAAACAATGACACAATTCTATTCTATACATAAAACCTTATATTATACTGCGCCCTCTGCTATCTGCTGGTCCAGTTGACGACCGTCGTTGTCAGAGTGAAGTCCCTCGATGAACTCTGCATACCCCTCCCTTCTTTCTGGACCGGTACGTAAAAAGATGATGCAAGCTTGCGCGATTAGATGCGCTTCTGACGAACTCAAAATAAATATTCGATATTCGCTTAGTGAGTGACAATGGATATTTTCTCATTGGAGAAATCGTTACGAAGTTTAGCCGATAAATCTTGGCTATGTTATGTTCGATCTTTTCGTGGTTAAAAACGATTTTTTGCGCCAGGAGATTATTCTGCGAAGCTAATTGAACGATGTAGTTGTGGCTGTTATTGTTATTGTAGTCGTTTCTCGGTGGAATTACGGAGTTACCTCGGGTTTTGGCTAAAATTATCTCTTTTTCATTTTCGACAATAATACAATATACATACTGATATATGTAATAATGGCAAACACGTTGGATTCTTTATACGGACAACGTACATGTTAGTGCTTTTCATGCCATTTAGTCAGTTATGCAATAAAACTCAAGTATTATTAGACTTTTACTAGTCAGATAGAGACTCTTCCATTCGGCCGATACCATCTCCATTTCTTTATAAGCTTAAATCGTAGTCATCTCGCAGATGGGAAGTTGAAAGCTCTTCCACTTTTTCATATAAAAATGAATTCTCACTAATTTCGTTTTCATTTTTTTCCAACCCAAAAATTATCTCTGGACATTATCGTTGCCAAACTCGTCTTTCTTCCTTTGCGGCTTACTGATCACTTTTCTTCTACGTCTTCTTACTTCTTCTCATTCAGTCAGATCTTTGTTCGCTGCACTTGCATTTCATCTACTGGTCTCCTGGATGTTGGTTAACATCTTACTCAGTCTTCGACGCTGCAGGAAGTCCCTTCCAGGTTCATGCTGCACCATATTGAACCATCCAGAAGTTTGTTCACCAACGCCTGAATATCTAAAAACAATACGCTTAGCTTATCGGACTTGCCGAGTTTTAATTATTCTCACTAGCTATTACATTCATTCAATTTTTAACGTAAACAGTAAATTGGATTCAAATCTATATATCGCTTATCTACTACGTCTTAACAAACAAACTATAAACAAGTAACAAAAACTATTTCCTTTACAAATACTATTAATTAACTATAATACATTTTCTTACAATTGTTGGCGGCATTAAAACTTTAAATCCTTCTCAAATATATACATTTTACAAAAATTTGCTTCATACATAACAATTATTTTCTAATTTAATTATATGCCGCCCAAAAAAAAAATTTTTTATATCAATTCTTGGCAAAACTAGTGCCTTTTACATAAGCGAGTACATAAAAGATAAATTTATTATTTATTTTTTCTTTTCTTTAGACAATTCATTATTCCTTTCATATCATTTCTCTTTTTACATATATTTTTAAATTTTTCAATTCTGAGCAAATTCTATTGCCCCCTGACATAAACCAGAATATTTAAGATAAACCCGTTTATGTGAAAACATTGTCCATTGCATGACTATATCTTTCATCGCATACAATTACTTTTTATTTAAATTTACTTCTAGCCTGATATGTATATATCCATTAACGATTTTATTTTCCATCCTGTAATCAGCCCGTATATGAATACATACATACATTCAAGGCGCTTTAAATTACCTAGAATTAATTACTAACGTTATTTTCCCCAATTAACTACACATTTTTTCGAATTTCCATACGCTAATTTCCTAAACAATAAACAGTTAAAACCTATGTACGAGTATATCTACATATAGCCTGCTGCAGTATCTGCAAATATATACATACGCACATACCCATTCCTCCTAACTAGAATACTTACTTCTTTAAATATACATTCGTACATTCATTCTTTATCTTATACACATATATACATACTCGTATATATACTTACTTCACCAGCAGTTCCGTTGCCTGGCGTTAATGCTCATGCATCGAATTTCAGTGCATACACTGCCGTATGTATGTATGTACATATTCGAAGTTTTGTTTTATATTACTTACCCACGACTGTCTTATTATTTCATTTTATTCTTTATTTTTTATAATTTTTTAAAGTGAGTTCAACGTTCTAAAAAGAAAACAACAATGCATTTTTCCCTGCTGCGCTTCGTTCGGCCATAATGCATAATAATCACATTTTATTGCGTCAGCTTTACTTGCTCGAGTTTAATTGGCACACTTCTGCTGGCCTTGCCTTTGAAACTCGGAGCTGTGTGTGTTATTTGATACACACACGTACATGTTTACGTTGTTATTTTTGTGTTTACACTTGTAAGACACTGCTAACACATGTCTTTATTTGTGTGGTCTAATGTGGAATAATTTCAACAAATTATTATGTAGCTTTTTATTTTTGCCCTTAATTGTTACGACCGTTGTAACTGGGCTTTTGATCTCTGCTACTACATAGGGACCTATCCACACAGGTGAGAATTTGTTTCTCCTAGCCTGATTCTTCATTAGTACTTGATCACCCACATGAAAAACTACTGGGTTTAGTACCTTGTTATAGGCTTCCCTGGCCACTCGTTTAGCACATTCCTGGTTTTCTCTAACCAATTCGTGCGCTCGCTGTAACTGATACTTCTGCACTTTATTCGGGTTATCAGCATTGTATACAGGCGCACATTTGCGCTTCAAATTCGCTGGCATGTTGAAATCAAACCCGTAGAGTGTTCTAAATGGAGTTTGCTTCGTTGATACATGCACAGTATTATTGTGTACGTGCATTGCAGTGGTCAACCATTGATCCCAATTCGAGCCGTCTTCCTTGGCGAAACTGCGCAAGTACTCGGCCAGAGGTCGATGACTACGTTCCAGTGAGCCATTCGCCTGCGGATGATATGGTGTTATATGCAACTTCTTAATTCCCAGCATTTTACATGTTTCTGAGAATAATTTCGATACGAAATTTGAACCATTGTCGGTTATCAAAACCTTAGGTATGTTGTATCGTGCTACTATTTCATCAAAGAATGCTTTGGCCACCGTGCTTGCTTCAGCATCGGGTATAGCCACGCACGCCATATACTTTGAGAAATCGTCTTGGAACGTCAAAATATATTTATTCCCCGAAACAGTCTCAGGTAAAATACCTACAATATCCATATGAACTTTATCAAATGGCTGTTTAGGTGTGTCAGTTAACACCATTGGCATCTTCGTCAGCCTTGAGCTTTTGTTGGCCTGGCATTTTGGACAACTCTTTATATATTTCTTAATGTCCTTGAGCATACCCTTCCATCCGTATACTCGCCTAATTCTGTCATGGGTTTTCCAGAATCCCTGGTGTCCACCTAGAGGTGAATCATGGAAACCCTTTAACACAGCCTGGATATCCTTTATATCCTTCAGCCATTCCACACTACTGGCCCTTTGTTCATTAGCAACGTCACCCGCATTGCTAACATTTCCTGTTGCATCAATTTTATCCTTTTGCATTCTCTCGGCCTTCTCCTTATCTGACCGTGCTTTGGACCTTGTTTGTACTACTGATACTTTTTGTGCCTGCGGTACTCTGCTGAGTGCATCGGCATTCAGATTCTTTTTCCCAGGTTTGTATATGACTTCAAAATCATACTCAGACAATTTGTGTCTGAACCGGGCTAGCCTAGACGTTTGGTCTTTCAAATTGGCTATGCCTCTCAACGGCTGGTGATCAGTATATATCTTGAATGGGCGTCCTAGCAGATATGCCCTAAAATTCTTTGTAGCCCATACTATGGCTAGAAATTCCTTTTCTATTGTGGAGTATCTCTTCTCCGTGTCACTAAGCGCTCTGCTTGCGAATGCTATTGGTCGGTCATTCCCGACTTCCCCTTGTGACAATACTGCCCCTAATGCTTCATTGCTAGCATCAGTGGTCAACAAAAAAGTTTGCTCAAAGTCGGGGTATGCCAAAATTGGTGGCGAGCTAATTATTTCTTTTAGCCTCTCGAATGCTTGCTGACATCTCTCTGTCCATTCGAACTTTGCTTCTTTTCGTAGCAACTTGTTAATTGGCAACGCAATTCCGGCTAGTCCTTCCACGAACTTTCTATAATAGTTCACTAGTCCTAGGAATGCTTGCACTTCTTTTCTGTTTCTTGGAACCGCTAAATTTCTAACGCATTCCACCTTCTGCGGGTCAGGCAGTGCTCCTGCTTCTGAGCAACGATGGCCTAAATAAACCACCTCTCTTCGCAAAAATTGACACTTCTCCGTGTTCAATTTCAAGTTGTGTTCTCGTAATTTCTGGAGCACCTTGCGCAAGCGTTGCGAATGCTGCTGCAAGTTCTTCCCATAAATTACAATATCATCGAGATACACAAAACAATCTAACCC
Organism: Clusia tigrina; assembly: GCA_920105625.2. Classification (NCBI taxonomy): domain Eukaryota; kingdom Metazoa; phylum Arthropoda; class Insecta; order Diptera; family Clusiidae; genus Clusia; species Clusia tigrina. The sequence goes on along the minus strand of OV050030.1, from coordinate 158,363,955 downwards.
TTGTAAGCCTGTTAGCACATGGTTCATCAGCCGTTGGAAGGTAGCCGGTGCTCCTGTTAATCCAAACGGCATTCTATTGAACTCATAATGGCCTAAACCGGTGCTGAACGCGGTTTTCTGCTTATCTTGGGTATCCACCAGAACTTGGTGGTAGCCACTCGCTAAATCAAGTGTAGAAAAATATCTACTGTGTCCCAATTGATCCAGAATCTCTTCTATCCTTGGTATCGGGAACATCTGCTTGATAGTGGCGTCGTTCAATTTCCTAAAATCGACGACCATTCTCCACTTCTTCTGACCCTGCGCACCTCCCTTCTTTGGTACCAAAATTATTGGTGAGTTCCAAGGCGAGATACTCGGTGAAATAATGTTATCCTTTAACATTCCTTCCACTTGCCTATTTACCTCATCTTTGTGAGCTTGCGGCAATCTGTATTGCTTCTGGTTAATTGGCGCTTGATCCACTCTAGTAGGTATTTCATGCTCTACCTCTGGTGTATATGTTAGCTGGTCTCCTTCCAGCAAAAATATGTCATGGAATGACATACAAATGGCTTCTATTGATGCCTTCTCTTCTGTATTTACGTTTGGGTCTAACTTTAGTGATTCTAGCACTCTCTCCATTCTTTTCCTTACATCTATCTGCTTAATCTGATTAACTGTTCCATAGTTCGGTTCCTTAAAACTATCATAACTAGTGAACTTAGGCCTAAAATCCTTATCCATATAGTAGTCCTCCTCTGACGCATTTAGTACACAAGCGTACACTTTACCCTTGTCAACGTGCGTTATGGTCTCTCCCATATACACACCCTCCGCTAGCTGCTGCTTGTGCAAAACAACAGTCCTGAGTTTCGTGTTTACACGCATAGTAACTACTCTGGTTGACCTTGCGTTCACTACCTCCGTACAATTCTTAACCCTATTCACGGTTCCTTCCTGCCATGACTTCAATGGGAGAGTAAGGATTCTATTCTTATTATCATCATAAAATGATAACTGTTTCTCCAGCGCATCCAGTATGGTGCGGCCCCAGAGATTATCGCGGCCAATTATCCCATCGGCCGGGATACCTTCCCTATCCAATTCAACTGCGTGCACTCTAAAACTCATTCCCTTAACTTTACTGTGCCCTATTTTAAGTGACCCCAGTGTTCTGATGCAACCTCCGAACGCTCCATTAAGCGTTCTGACATCTTTTGGGTTAATAACTAGTCCTTTCCGTAAAACACTAGATTTTACGAGGCTAGTATCCGCCCCTGAATCTATCAAATGCACTAGCTTTCCACTAGCCGCCTCCTTGCAGGGTATCTCGATGAAAGCATCTCCTACCCCGCTCACAACGAAACAACGCCCTTTTGACTCCAAAATGGACGCGTATCTACTTCCTAACTCTTCCAATTTTCTCCTCCATGCACCGCAGTTATCCCTTACAATCGTATATTCCCTCAATATCACCGTTAATATCTTAACTACACATTCTCGTACCACGTACGCGGCGATTGGCTTATACTCTCTAATCTTATTAAAACTTAATCTAAGTGCTAGAATCATCACAGTTACCCAAATCAGTACGCAATCCAAAATTTTCCCCCGGAGAGACTCTTGCTCCTCCGTAATTTGAACCATTGTGTTCACGTTACTTGGTACGTGGTATTGGAGAGCCTCTTGCTCCTCCTTTTCCTGGACTGTACTTCCTACATTACCAGTCACACGTACCTTCGGCCTAACTGTTACTTCCTTACTTTTGGCTTTCCAGTCTACTGGCCTCGACTGGGCCGCTGGAAGTTTCCCTGGTTCCTCTGTTGGAACTGCCTATCCCTGCACTCCGCAGCTCGATGTCCCATCTGACCACATGAGAAGCATTTCAACCCCTGTTGGGTGTTGCCTAACCTTTGTCCTCCTCCAGTATCCCAGTTTGGCCGCTGCTGACCATTCCCAGTGCTGAAAGGATTCCTTCCTTGGTTAATCCCTTCCGTTGAGCTGACTCGAGGACCCCTACCCCTGTTGTCCCTTAAGGTTGGATCTGGGCGCCTCGTAGCTGGCTGCCTTCTACTTTGATCCCATTTATTGACACTGCCTACTTGCCTCATGACCATATGTTTGGCACTCCATACAATAGGGCGTATTCTTGCGTGTAATGCATTCGTCTCTTGTATGGCCTGACTTATGGCAGAATGAACAAATGGGTTTCCTCGGCTGGAAACTCTCGACTAGGCAACCTTGTTCTCTTTGTTGCGGGAGGGAAAATCTGCCGATTCCCCTTGGGTTCCGCTGTTGTACCGGTCCTACCTCTGCAGGAGCATTATTCCAACAGATTCCACCTGTTGTCGCTCGCTGTTGGATTGATTCTTCTGCGGAAGAAACCGCTTCGACTAATTCTGCCATACTCCTCTGCGTGAGATTAAGAGTATAATTCGCCAAGTCCCTATTTATCAGACCTGCCTTAAACACAGAAATCATGGCTCGCTCTACTTGAGCCTTATATGCTGCGACATTTCCTGGAAACTGCCTGTTAGCTTCTGTCTCAGCAGCGTTCCCCAGAGACTGGATCCTTCGTCCCCAGGCTCTCAATTCCTCCCCTGGTTTCTGAGTTGATTCCTGTATTTCCCGTACAAGACAGTCGTACGACTTTTGTTTCAAATATGTTCGATCTAGAAGTGCGTATAACTCCGGCAGGGTGCGTACTGAGCTATGCGCTAGTAAATCAAACGCATCACCCGTGGTTCTTTGCCTAATACATCTTATCAAGTGTTCCCCTTCTGCTTCCGGAAGACTCTGTTGCGCCAACTCACAACCTTCTTTGAAGCGCCGTATCTCAGTTCTCAGATCATACAACTCGACCCCTGAGAACATGGGCACCAGCTTCTCCACTGCATGAGCTACTTCCAGAATGCCCATTTTACTTCTATTTGTTTTACTTATGACCGGTAAAACTTGAGTGCTATCTTTGTGGTTCGTTCCTAGATTCACTTCTCCCGGATCTGAGAGGTAATTGACCAATGACGGACTCAAACTAATTAGTCTTCGATCGTTTGTTCGTACAGGCGAAATACTGTCCACAGTATTAGGCCTGTCCTGTACCGTTATTGCTTCTGGCTCTTTTGGCGTATACCCCTTATTTTTATTAGTTACCGGACGTTCTGGAGTAAATGGCTCGACACCGATTTCCGACGCGTCAAATAAAAATCCCGCTTCACTTTCTCCAGTCAATACTAATCTAGGCTTTACCACACGACCTATCCCTTCCGGAGTTAAACACTCCGGCCAGCGAACTTCAGGAGGCAATGTCAACACTGTCTGTGTGAATCCAGCCGATGCTGATTTTGATCTCTCCTTTCTATGTGGGTTGCTATTGGTCGCCCGTCCTCTTTTCAATCCTGCACACTCCTTTTCCAACAGCGTTGCTGCTTCCTCTGTTTCCGACAATCTCTGAGAAAGTTCCTTTACCTTCTTCTCAAGATACTCTTTTTGTGCTCTCAAATCTTCTGTTTTCTTATGAAAACTGAATAACTTTTCTTCTGTTCTTCTTTGGATTGCCGTAAAGGCTTGATCCGCTACTTCTAATGGTGACACAGCTCTTCCGGCATTCGCCTGCTTCCACAATTCCTGAGCTTCTTCCCTGCTTGTACTCGCTTCGAACTGGTCAACTATTTTCCCAGTAAACAGTTTCACCTCTGACTGTATTGATTTTAATCTGTTCCTTATTTCCTCGTCTGGCGAAACCAAACTCACTGTTTGTTGCCCTAGTCCTTCTAATTCAGAACTAAATGTATCTGCCCATTCGTTGACCAGACTATTTATGTAGTCTGCGTATTTTTCCGCAAAATATTTTCCCTTGCCGTACTCAACTGCGTGAGGTAACAACAGTCCGTGATTATTGTTGAACTCTCTCCCCAGATCTTGCAACTGTGTTATTCGCTTGCGATAATACACGTTCTCCTTACGTAACTTGCCGTCTTTCTTAAAGTTACGGACCAGCTTTTCAATCGTTTCGCCAATTTGTTCCTGTCTCAGCAGTAATCCTTGCGCTTCCTTCGTCATATCCCAAATGCCAGAACAGATGTCGTATCCCAATTACAAATAAAAATCCAATAATTGATAAAACTTGTTATTAACTTATCCCAATATTTTATTCCATCTTACTTATTGATAAATACAAATTTGAAAAAAACATTCCACCGTAAATTCTATCTTTATATACATATTCTGCTATACTTGTTTTCCATCACAAAGTTCCATATCCGCTGTCTACCGGCGTCCATTAAGTCCTTCCATCAATGCAAATTGGTCCTTGACTTCCTCACCAATACTCCTTGTTTTCCTCTCACCATCTTTAATACATCCATAGAAAAGGCCATATGTTTGTAAAAACCGAAATTTGATTTACCGGCAAAAGTGTCTTGATTCATTCCCGGAAATCTGAATCCATATTTAAAAATAAACCCGTAACGTATGCACCAAATAATAATAGCATTTAAATATTTTCTTCAACATTGCTACCCAAATCGTAGTTTCCGAACTACAAAAACTTTAATGCAACAACACGTGTTGTCTGCACCTCTTCACCTAATACCCTAAACTCAAAATGCCAAATATTTAAATCAATCTTTATTTTGATTTCAAAACAATATAAATTGAATCGTATAAATGTCCCTACCGACAAACAAACACAAATCCCCTAAAAAAAAATCCTCACAGCTAGGATGAACATACATAGACCGTCCGATCATACTGACGGTTTATGGTTGCCATTCAAAGCTGCGTGCAACAGCGCAAACGCGCCTATAGGTTGCGACTTCTTTGACCAGCGCTACGGCGCCTTCAGGGTCGCAGAAGTGTCTACTTATTTTACGCTACTATACACTCTACTCACCATTATTTTTCCCGATGATATCCTTTTTTTCCACAGTGTCCTTAGATGAAGTCCTTCGAATTCGTTGCAGGATGCCTCTCTGCTTCAGGGTTCCTTGCCCTGGGATTGCTCCAATAGGTCCATCCTACCGGCTGCGCCAAAATGTTGGGGTCCTGTTCTGCTTGTCAGCGAGAGATGTCCTCTGGGATGTCCTGTCACGGGAACCTGTGAAACCTACACCACTTTATTAAATGAGCACTGCACTATTTTAAGTTTCAAACAACAAGAGAGCTTTATTCTTAAAATGCTAGTTCTTATATACTATTTACAAATAAACATTACAGTCTACGTCTTCACTTTTCTGGTGTTCCAGTTATGCAATTGTTATTTGGTGTCAGTGGCTCAAGCCAACTGACCTACTGAAAGTAAACTGTCGTCGGTGCATTCTAAATGCCCCTCGTCAGCTTGACTGCGGAACTGTAACACCCTAGAAGTTTACATCATAATTAATACATAAATACTGTTCATTTACAATATTTGCACCCTAAAAATATGTGCGTTCTTAATGAATTTAATAGGAGCCGGTGCTGTGAGTCAACTACGCGTAAGTAGCTTGATTCTAACTCACAACATTTGATTAAGAATATACATATTTTTTTAGATTATATAAAAATATTAAAAATTTGTATTTTTATCGTCGTCGTCAGTTTGTAAATATAGTAGTTATTTTTTATGGAGATGATGGATATAGCAACCTTTTCCTCGACCTGTTGGTCTCTCACTGGGAAGACTCTGTCTTGGAAATCTACATTTGTCTCATAGGACTAAAAAATCAGTCGAATAATTCAGAGCTTTGATTTCACAGACGTTCTGGCTACGCGAACATTTTTGGGAAAATGCTGCAAAACCCTGGAATTTATGGGATAAACTTGTCTCACTATCCTTCCAAGCTTCCAAGCAGTTATCGCATATGAACATTGGTGTTTTGATAACAAATGTTACTAACTCCAGTCACCACATGTAGTGTGATTAACGGACGTGGTTCTTAACCCGCATTGAGGGTGAACAATAAGGTCCCCTTTATAATTTTTTTAAAACCCCAATACTCATCCAGACGAAGCAGGTACCGGGAGAACAATGAAGCCACAAAATAAAAAAAACAAAACAAACTTTACTACACTTGCGTACACAAGAAAAAACAAGATAAAACAAAACAAAAGAAATTAGTGTAAATAAAAAGCAAAATGTCAAAGACGAAAAGTAAAGCGAAGCAAATAAAATTTTTTTTATAATTCGAACAGTATAAACACATACATCATAATGATTAGTACTAGTGGACGCCAGAGTCCGAAATTCGACCGCACTCTAGGGAAATTTAAAAATGTGGGGTAAGGTTTTTGAATATTTGGTTAAGATCAAAATTTGATATATTGAGCCCATCCACCATGTCATTTAAAGCACATTTAAATATAAAAACATTCATTCATGTGAGATTATACATGGGGAAAAAATTGAAAATATTCTACAATCACTTTTTAGAGAAGCACCACATTATACTGTTTAAAGATAAACCACCAGAGACATTTTATTCTTAAAATCATAATTCTTATATACTATTTACAATGAATATTTATAGTATATGTGTTCACTTTTCTGGTGTTCCAGTTACGCACCTGTTGATTGGTGCCAGCTGGTCAAGCCCACTGACCTACTCAATGTAAAAGTGTTGATGGTGGTTCTAAATTCCAATGCTCTTCGTCACCTCGACTGCGGAACTGTGACAGCCTAAAAGTTTACATAATAATTAATGCATAAATACTATTCATTTACAATATTTGCACACTAAAAATATGTGCTTTCTTAATGAATTTAATTGTATAAAGTTAGCTACGCCAAATGTGTAGTGTCTATTAGGATATGGTGCTGTGAGTCAACTCCACACAGGTAGCTTGATTCTAACTCACAACATTACGGAAACATTATTACGTATATATGTATTGAGAACTCATTTGATTACCATTGTTGCACTTCAAATACAATTCTCAATACTTAATTAATAAGTTTAATAATTCAAATACAATTCAAACAGGAAATGGAGCATTTAAAACTAGACAATTCCAAACGCTAGATATTAAGCCCTATTTCTTTTCTGCAAAATGAATTTTTTTCAATTGATAAGGCAATCATTTCATTAGTGCTTACTTTGATAATTTTAACCACGCCCTTACTTGTGTAATCTCTTATAAAATGATGGCGAATCGCAATGTGTTTCACCCTAGGACTAAACATAGCAGTATTTGTTAACTCGACGGTTCCTTTGTTATCACAGTGTAACTTCAGTATATGTGTTTGTAGGGTCAATATATGTACTAATATAAAATTTCGTCCAAAAGTCGTAGTGATAATATGCCAATAGTGGGCGTGGCTCCAAAATAACACGCCCATTTTTTGTGTGGTGTTTAATGTTAGTACCCGCAACTTTCCTGTAAAATTTCGTTGATGAATCTTCTATGTGAACCTAGAAATGATTTTTTTTAATTGTGGGCGTGGCAGTGGTAATAATCTACCCATATTTAGAATTCATGCTAGTATAGACCCAATGTATACAGCTACCAATTTGTATTCATATATCATTACTAGAAGCAAAGATAGGGTAATTGTTTTTAAGTGGGGTCCCCAAGTTCATTATATGGGAGGGCGGCGTATCCTTTATCTGATAGGCGCCAATTCTTTTATATGGCTTTGTAGGTTCCATATACGTACTTAAATAAAATTTCGTCGAAAAACATTGTATAGATCGTAAGTTATAATTATAGTGGGCGTGTCTGTAAAAATATCCCGCCCATTTTTTAGGTGGTGTTTAATGTTAACACCCGCAACCTTCCTGTTATATTTCATTGATGAATCTTCTATAGGAACCTAGTAATGATTTTTTTTTAAATTATGGGCGTGGCAGTGCTAATAATCTACCCATATTTGGAATGCATGCTAGTAGAGACCCAATGTATACAGATACCAATTTGTATTCAAATATCACTAAAAGCATAGAATGGGTAATTGCTTTTAATTGGGGTCCCCAAAGTTCATTATATGGGAAGGAGGCGCTCATCTGATCGACCAAATATCTTGTATATGGCTTTGTACTAATGGAAAAAAATAAAAAAAAAATATATATATATACATATAGGTCGACTTTAAAAATAGGACGCCCATTTTTCGAGTGGTATTTAATGGTTAGAACCCGCAACCTTCCTGTGAAATTTCGATGATGAATAGATTGAATAAATTTTTAGAATGGAGTCCCCAAAGTTCATTATAGTGGTTGAAAAGTAGTTCACAGATGGACAGACGGACGGACGAAATAAAAGTTGTTCAGAAAGTCATTCTGATAATATCTGTATATATATATTTCCATACCTACCTCTTTGAAAAGTACAAAATTAGTATACTCTTTTTACCTTTTTAACACATTGAGTGCCATGTTTAGCTCCAGCGCTAGGCACTTCACTTTGATTATAGTGCCGTGTGTACCTATATCAGTAAATTAAATGTGATATATTTTCTGCGGCACTACAGTGAAGCAAATAATTATTGTGTTATGACACCTAGAAAAAATTATTTTTTAACTTTTGGAATTGTAAGAAAAATCTTTTATTTCCGATTAATACACCTGCTACTATTTATTTGCACCTTATTAATATATATTAAACGCCGCACGCATCATGATAAAGGTAAAGGGTATCAGTAGTCTCTGTTTTTGATTTAAGTGCTGCGATCATCGAAGAGGTGCGCATAACGAGAGTTCGTACTGTTGTATATATATTTTTGAATTACCATGTAGCATAATAACAGGATTAATCTTGATCCGATTATTTTTATACAAATTGACATCTAGTACAAAATGGATACTAGTTTGTGTCCAACATTTGTTCTATGGCCATCCAAAGATTTCAAGGTATCTTGAGTGAAATATGTTGAAATATAAGTTTGTAATTTCATATATATATTTAAAAGTCAGAAATTGTGTGGTTTTATTTTATATTACGAAAATTATAAAAAAAAAAAAAACACATACATATATGGAAAGAATAACGACAGTTCGATTTTATCAATTTTATGAAATATATTGAACTAACATTTCTTATTCTGTTTTAATAAATTGACATTATTTTATTTAGAAATATCAAAAATTTTAAACCATAGTAAACATATTAGACGACATACACTGAATTATTTGAATGCGCACCCAAGCCTTTCAGACATTCTAAAGATAGACGTAACTCTGTTTTGTGCTAGAGTTTCACCTTTTTTCACGAATTTCGTATTGTTCCATTAATGAATAAAAAATAATTTTTGTGGAAGGAATGCATTTTTTTTTATTACTTACTTAAGGTGATCAAGTACAATTGTTGACCAAATTCAAAATATGCAAAATGTTAAAAAAAAAATTAAACTACAATTCCTAATTAGTTTGAATTAGACAACGCTGCTATCCGTACAATATTGATATATTTTGTTACTACCAATTATGCACTGTGACAATTTTCATTCACAATTATTGACGCTGTATTTCAATCTCAGACATATTTTACATATTACTTGATTATATTTCTTATCAAACTTTCTTTCAATATTAGCTATTTTGAAGCAATTCTTGAAATTAATATACCTGGATCATGACTATACAATAAGAACTCCTTGACAACAATGTTACTCCAGCCTTACTTAATACCAAAAATTTCAATTATTTTTTAATTAATTATAATAGTTATTAAAAATTTAAATAAATCTTGTAACACAATTCTTGTGAACTATACTGATCATTATATTCTATACCTCCTACACATTCATTGATATTTTCCAAACGGAGCCTATTAGGTATAGGTATAATAGGAACAATGTGTAATATGTATAACTAAAAATATTAAATCACCTTCGTTTTAATTAATTTTACATTCAAAACATAGTGGATATTTTTGTTTCCGAAATGCATGATATAAGTTACTAACACTTATTTATTTCCTGCGCACATTTATTCCATTCGGGCTCCCATACTTGGACAATTTTCACCCAACGTTCTCATATGACATTGTCGGCCGCTCTGTACTCATTGTCCCCGAGGCAGAGGAAGTGCCAAAGATTGTGGGCGGGTGGAGTTGCTGGGTTTGCTGTTGGTGGGGGTGTTGTTGAGGTTGTTGTTGATGAGAGTTATGTGAATGGTGCTGCTGCGATGGTGCTTGTTCATTCCGAATTTGTGGGAGTGGAAACATAATACCATGGGACATTTGTGAATGGTGGAGATGCTGATCACTTGCAGTCGGTGGCTGCTGATGTGTGGAGTGTTGTTGTTGGTGGGCGGTCTCTGCATGCTTCCGTTGTTCATTTTGTTGGTGCACCTTTTCCGCGTTGTCCTCGTATTTTTTTAGCAATTGGAAATGAGTATGTGGTATTTGCTGTGAAACGTGTAAAGAAACTACTGATCCTGGGGCGGCTGTGTCTCGGCTATGTTGCTGAACACGATCTATTTGGGATTGTGGGGAAGTTTCTTTTTCGTGCTTATCGTACTTCTTTTGTAATTGATACATACTATGGGACAATTGAGAATGCTGTGAAAGCTGACTCTTATCCGTTGTTGGTGACGAATTTGCTTTTGATGGAGATGAGGAAGATTGCGATTGTGATTTATCTTGCTTTGTGGGTGATTTCTTCTGATATTTTTTCAAAACCTGGATAAGTTCTGCTTTTACGTCGAGGCGTATTTCACCCGGTACACGTTTAATCTCCTCATAAAGTGAAAGTAAGAAAAGCTTATCCGGATCGCGACTTTTTCGCTTCTTAGGTCTTTTTGGAAAAGAGTCCTGCATAAACTGTAGTAGTTTTTCCTCAAACGCCGTTTCACGCTGTATTGCAGCAGCTGCATGCTGCCGACGTAACAGGTGTGGATGTAATCCTGCATGAAATCCCGGATATTGCGGCAAGGTGTTGTGGGCATGCGAAGAATTTGCACCAACAGCATGATCACCATTATGCTGCAATTGTGGTATTGGTGTAGATTGGAATGATCCTCCGTGAGCGTCTGTGTGATTCGAAGAACCTGGTGCATCATTCGTTTCACCATCATTTGTATGGGGATCCTGTAGCTGCTGTTGTACAGCATGTTGCTGTTGTTCCTTTTGATGGCTAATTTGCTGGTGTTGCCCGCTAGAGACAGCTGCTGCAGTCAAAATGGCATCGCAAAAATGTTCCGGCACATAATCAAAGCTTGACATAAAATTCTCTGGCTTCAATTCACCATTCATTTCTTCATAGAAGTATTCCGCTCCTACAATATCTATTATATCATTATCTTCCTGATTCAGCTCAATTCCAGGTGGTGGTGAACCGCCTGCTAACTGACAACGCTTCAATTCTGCAAGTTTTTTACGTGTCGTTAATCGCATATCTCTCCAACACTAAAAGAAAAATCCAATTTAAAGTTAATCAGAAAATTTAATTTGTAATGAAATAAAATACTATTAATAAAAAACATACATTCAACTACAGTAACTTCAAAATTTCCAAACAAAATGTAAAATAGCAACTTCTCTAAATTGAACTTTTGGAGTTAGTTATATATTTTTCTTCATTTAAGTCTCGCTTATAAATTTTTAGTAATATTATTTATAAAAATATGCTGCATCTGCTGCACAACCTTTTTTTTAATTTTGTGATAAACTCTAGACTATCTTTTAGAGACCCACTTTCCCGGTAGCTCCAGCACCATTCCGCGACGAACAATGTCCCACGTGAGAGTAGTCAAGGTTAACTCTAATATAATCACGAATCCTAAATTGAAATGGTCCATTCATAGGTTCAAACCATAGAAAGCATCAGGGCCAGATAGTGTAGCTACAATTGAGATTCAACAATTAAAACAATCTGTTCGCGCCGGAGCCCTCCTGACAACGGCTGCTGCCTGCGCACCGTCACCATGCGACTCTGCGCGGGGCTCAGTGCGGAGAGAATTCCCCTCATTGGGTCCCGCCAAAGTCGTGTAGCAGGCCGCAGCCATCTTTATTTTGATGAAAGTGCCGACGCAGGCAGCGGAGGAGAGCCGGTCGGCAATACTGCGTGCCGACAGCAGTGTGCTTTGAGCAGCCAACCAAGGAGGTCATTTGTTTTACATAATTCGCAGTATTTCATAAAACATAATTCGTAGTATTTCATAAAACATAATTCGTAGTACTTCATAAAACATAATTCGTAGCATTTTATACAACACAGTTCACAATATTTTATACATACATACTTTGCTTAGTGCACATTAGTGAACAACATTAATAAGAATAAAGAAATTTTCCGTGTAAAGCGCTTTTGGAGTGTTTTCACAGTTTTCTTGTTTCAACGACGAAAGTGGCAAAGGGAGCCGTATTCCCAGCAAATTTTTAATTCGTATAGGAAAGAAAACCAAAAAATGGACTTGGAAAGATCGAGTGAGCTGAGAAACATGGTCCTTCGAGCCGGATTACAACTGCGTCCGGTAAGTGTTTAATAGTTATTTATTTAATATATTATTAAACTATATCTGGTTAATTGCAATATTGCATATTTATTTTGTCGTTGGGTACGGTCTTCGCGGCAAACGGTACATTTCCGTATCGTCACTTGTGTGAGTGTGTGTGGATTCTTGCACATCAGCAGGTACTGGAATTTACATTTTTAAATAAATTCTCCGCACGGCCGCTGCGTAATTCGGTTCGCAGTCTGCAGCTCAAAGCGCTGCCGACGCCGGTTACCATAAGCTGTGTACAGCTGCTTGTGCGCAGATTTTTCCACAGCCGCTGTGCATGCTATTGCCATTGCCGCTATCCGCTGTTCCGTTGTGCATTCGGTGCCCTAGTTTTGAGTGTTGCTTTGTTCGTTGATACGAATTAAGGCGGGTGTCACACTCACAACTCTTGTGGGTCAGCTGTTCGGGCTATCTGTATTGCGTGCGTATATCGCCGCGTCGAAGTCGTACCGTGTTGCAAGTAAGCGGTGGGAGCATATTGTTTTTCGCTTCTACATTGGCGTGGGGGTCTACAGCTCACTGCGCTGCCCAGAGCCTGTTTACTGTACGTTGTGTACCGTTGTTGATGAACTGGTAACTTACACCGTTGCCGGTAGTTTTCCGTACTAACGGGTCAACAACTGTTAACGTGGTGGAGGATCGACACGAGTGCGGTGTAATTAGGTTCGCAGTCCGCAGCTCACAGCGCTGCCGACGCCTTTTTATAGCAAACCGTGTGCCAGCGGTGCTTGAACATCCCCATATTACTACGCTGAAAAATACGTATACTCGTTGATCTCCGCACGTCACAGTTTTCGCAGCTCACAGCGCTGCCAACTTTTTCTGTCGTTTGTTTTGATATTACCCTGTATCGGTGTACCCACGAGCGACGCAAGGTCCGGGTCACATACAGCAGCTCATAGCGCTGCGTTGGGTATTTCAAGTTGGGGTTCTACTTAAATCTTTTTTTTTCTGATTGTAGTTGCTCAGTGCTGTAGTCACTGCCTGGGCTTCGCGTAGTTTATTTCTACTGGGGATTGTCTTTTACGTTGTGTGGACTCTTCACTGATAATAAGGCGGGTGTTATAACGGTCACGTCAGCGAGTCAACTGTGTATACATATAGCTGGGTAACTGGGTGTATCGACGTGAAGGTGTAGTGTTTTTCCGTGTCCTGCTTGCGTTTTGCCATCATTGAGCTGCGCTCTCGGGTCAAGCGGTCTGCAACTATCCTGACTCCGCTGATAGACGCGGCTGATAGCCTGACCGCGTTTGTTATTGAGTTCGAGCGGAACTCTTCCGCCTCCCAAAATCTTGAATATCTTCGCCTTGATCTGGCTGAATTGGCAGACTTATGGCAGGCGTTGAAGGAGGCGAAGGCTGCAGCGGTCATTGAAGCGAATTTAGACGAGAAATGCGTAGCCATAAAAGAGTCTATACGGCAACGATTCGCAGCAAGTTTTGCCATGTATAAACAGGGTCATGCTCGGATCAGTGGTCTAATGCAATCCCTGACCGTCTCTCCAGCGGTGCCTTCCGAGGCGTCGGCTGAGCTGTCTTCTCAATCCCATACTATTCCGGTGCCTCCCTGTGATATTGAGATTTTCGGGGGGGAGTACTCCAAGTGGATCACCTTCCGTGACATGTTCACGGCGCTGTTCCTTCGGAACGCTCGGTTATCTAACATCGAGCGGCTGTATCACTTGAGGGCAAAGACTAGGGGGGAGGCGCGAGAAATCGTGGACCAATGCCAATTGACCAATAGCGGTTTTGATCAGGCGTGGGCGAGGCTTACTGCCCGGTACGAAAATCGGCGCAAGCTCATTAATTGTCAGCTGAAGTCCCTATTCACAATGCGTACCATAGGTAAAGAAAGTGGGTCGGAGCTAAAAAGGCTGCAGCGGGAAGTTAGCAACTGCATTATGGCGTTGAAGGAGCTGTCGGTGGATGTAGGCAGTTGGGATCCAATTTTTATATACTGGAGTTCCATTCGGTTGCCGGAGAGGACCCTTTCTCTTTGGGAGCAGTCCCTTGCAGATCATGCCGATATACCGACTTGGATGGCGATGGAGGAATTCCTCTCGAAACGGTTCCAAACTTTGGAGGCGGTCTCTGATGTCTGCCAGATGGATCATGCGCGGGAGCCTGGGGGGAGCCGCTCAACACCACTCCGTAATAGCCACGTGCAGGCTCATCAGGCGAGGGTCAATCCGGAAGGGTGTAAGATATGTACACTACCAGGCCATCGGGTTTCCCACTGCTCTACTTTCATCAACGCTGATGTATCAGAGCGATGGGGATGGGTAAATCGCTTCCACTTGTGCGTGAATTGTTTGAAGGGGGATCATCGTGTGTCAAATTGCACGAGTAAATACCGATGTTTTACGTGTCAAGAGCGGCACCATACTCTGCTGCACCGTGAGCCGCTCCCGAACCGGAGCATAAGAGGCCCACCACGCACGACGCCGCCACGAGGCAGACGATCATCCAACGGACGCAGCGCGGCCACCACGTTGGCTCAACCTACTACACCGTCCTTCGCCCACGCTGCACAGGTGGTACCTGCTGTAGTTCAGGGACGATCCGGTCCATATCGAACTCGAGGTCGGCTACCCAAACGTGTGCTTTTAGGTACTGCCATTATTCACGTATGGTATCAGGGAGTCAATTACATGGCCCGTGCATTGATCGACCCTGGGTCGGAAGGGTCTTTTATCTCAGATCAGCTCCAACGACGCCTGCGACTCACTACGCGTACCGTGCATGCCCAAGTGTCCGGGGTAAGCAATGTGGTGGCAGCTAACGTGACAAAAGCGTGCGATTTAATGTTAGGGTCTCCTCTCGACAGTACTGTGCGGCTCCCGGTGTCAGCATTAGTACTGCCCACCTTGACCCGCGAATTACCCCGACTAGGGGTATCAACGCAACATTATACCCAATTGGCCGGCTTACGACTGGCTGATCCAAGCCTTTCAAACTCTTCACAAGTTGACATTTTGATAGGGGGTGATTTATACCCGATGGTGATGCTTGATGGGTTGAAACGTGACGTTATTGGGTCATTAATTGCACAGGAAACTGTATTTGGGTGGATCCTCACAGGACCCATGCCTGAGAACTCGACACAGACATTCTGTGCCAGAGAACAAGTTAAGACCAGCCACCCGGTCAAAGAGCTCTTACAGAGATTCTGGGAGGTGGAGGAACCACCTAGGGAGAAACGGTTATCGCCCGGTGACCAGGCTTGCCTGGATTTGTATGCCCGGACCACTTACAGAGAATCTTCTGGGCGGTATGTAGTAGAACTACCGTTCAAATCAAGGCACCTGCCTGAGGAGTCGCTTGGGGCTTCTCGGCACATTGCGTTAAAGCAATTCGAGCGCAATGAAGGCAGGATACTCCGTAACCCTGAGCAGAAAGACCAATATGACTCCGTGGTACAGGAGTACTTGACTCTTGATCATATGGTCAAAGTCCCGCCTCCACATTCAGGCGCTCTTGCTCACTATTATTTGCCTCATCATGCGGTAATGAAACCCGAGAGTACGCCCACCAAGCTGCGAGTGGTGTTCAATGCGTCCCAAGCAACCACCAGCACCCTCAGCTTGAATGATGTTTTATACACGGGTCCCACCTTGCAGGCTGACTTGACTCAACTTATCGTGCGATGGCGAATGTTTCAGTTCGTTTTTAATGGGGATCTGCAAAAGATGTATCGGCAGATTAGAGTAGCTCCAAAGCACACCCCGTACCAGCGAATTGTTTTTAGGGCCTCTCCTGCAGCGCCAGTCTCCGATTACGAGCTACAAACGGTTACCTTCGGAGTCAACTGTGCACCTTACTTAGCGATTAGGACATTGGAACAGCTCGCGACGGATGTCGAGGAGGACCTACCCCTAGCAGCCCGGGTGTTGCGTGAATGTATGTATGTGGACGACGCCTTGGTCGGCACACATGACGTGAACGCAGCGATACAGACTCGAGATGAGTTGATCCGTGCACTCGACTCTGCCGGCTTTTCCATGCGAAAGTGGACAGCCAACCGGATGTAGATATCCAGTTCCATGCGTTTTGCGATGCTTCGCAAGCGGCATACGCCGCCGCCGCGCTGTATGTGCGATGCCAGTGCGGCGATACTGTCACATCCCACTTATTAGTGGCTAAGTCGCGGGTCGCACCTCTTAAGACGTTGTCCTTACCTCGCTTAGAACTCTGTGGCGCGGTATTGTTATCCGAGTTGGTGGCGGCACTTCGGACAAGGGTGGGGGTCACCTCCAGTAACTTGTTTTGTTGGACGGATTCGACCATAGTTTTGGCTTGGCTCCAGAAGTCCCCGCATATATGGAAAACCTTCGTAGCTAATCAGGTTACCACCATTTCCAGTAAAGTAGGTGTAGAACAATCCGGCTGATCTTGCCAGTCGGGGGGTAACTCCAGCAGCACTTGTTCATAGTCATTTATGGTGGAACGGTCTGGGATGGCTTACCCACGACTCAAATTCCTGGCCTCAGCCTTCGAAAATCGCTAGTCCGGACGCCCTGGAGGAACGGCGCAACGTTGCTACGCATACAATCCAGGTTTAACAGCATGATGACTTGATGCTGCGTTTCTCATCGTTGCCGCGAGCACTGCGGGTTCTGTGCTATATCCTGCGCTTTTCTAAATATGCTATGCGAAAGCTACGTGACCACGCCCCACCCTCGGGGCCGCCTATCACGACTGCAGAGATTGTTGCCGCTACACTTCTCGTAACGACTATAACGCAGCAGATGTACTACCCCGAGGAGTATGGATGCTTGCAGAACGGGCAACCCATTTCCAATTCGAGTTCTCTGCTCACCTTGAACCCCTTCCTTCATTCCGATGGGTCGATTCGAGTGAACGGACGCCTAGCGCATTCCACTCAGATCCCGTTCTCCGAACGACACCCACAAATTTTGCCGTACCACGGACAGTTTACACGACTGCTCGTTGAGTTCACCCATCAAATCTCGTTGCATGGGGGAAATCAGCTTATGCTTCGGCTCCTTCGAACTCAATATTGGGTTCCACGCGCAAAGGTTTTAGTCAAGGGTACCATTTTACGGTGTAAAACTTGCCTGGTAGAGAAGAAACGTAGATTGAGCCAGATCATGGCGCCTTTGCCCCCTGAACGCACCACCCTGTCTCGTCCTTTCGCCACCGCGGGGGTTGATTTTGCGGGTCCTTTTGAAATTAAAACGTTTCAAGGGCGGGGGTATAAAATGACAAAAGGCTACGTGTGCATCTTTGTGTGTTTCGCCACCAAGGCCCCCATTTAGAAGCTACCACGGATTTAACTACCCAGGCCTTTTTAGCCGCCCTGTCTAGATTCATTGGGCGACGGGGGTGCCCAGCTAATATTTATTCCGACAATGGAAAGAATTTTGTGGGAGCAGAAAAGGTAGTGCGCATGGAGTTCGCACATGTGGTTCGAGAAGCTAAGGACCAGGCGACCACGCAGCATTGGTTTCACCAATTGAAATGGCATTTTATTCCTCCAAACGCTCCCCATATGGGAGGACTGTGGGAAGCAGCCGTAAAGAGCTTCAAACACCATTTCAAACGAATGGGTGGGCAGATCCGGTATACGTATGAGGAGTTAGCAACGGTACTAGCCCGCGTCGAGGCATGTCTGAATTCTCGCCCTATTAGCGCACTCAGTGACGATCCCGACGACCTCCAACCACTTACACCAGGGCACTTCCTAGTAGGGGGACCACTTCTTGCACCAGCCGTCTCGGAGGAGACTACCCCTTTTCTTTCTATTCTTAATCGATCGCGTAGGATTCAAGTTCTCTCCCAGCAGTTCTCAGTACGTTGGAAACATTAGTATCTTCTGGAGTGCCAGCGCAGGACAAAGTGGAAGACCATCCAAGATAATGCAGCTAACGGAGATCTGGTGGTACTGCAGGATGACCACGTTCCACCCCAACGAATGGCGATTGGGAAGGATCACTGAGGTTCACCCGGACTCAGACGGTAGAGTGCGAGTCGCGAAAGTGCGGACAGCACGCGGAATCGTGACAAGGCCCGTCACTAAGATGGCTATACTCTCTCGAGCGGGAGTGCAGGCTGAGTAATCCCGGCATCCGGTTTTTTGGCCGTTTCCGTAGCTAGTCCCATTCTTTGTAGCCTCTAGTTTGTATCCTTTCCTGTTTGTATATATACCTCGGTTCTTCCATGGAATCTTTAGCCTTCCTCGTAAAACGGTAGCAGTAGATCTCGCCTGGCTATGCCACGGGATAGAATTGTAGTACTCTACGTAGTCTTGAAGACGTTATTTCTCCTACTAATACCATCCTAACTTTTATTATTAGACTTCTCGTAAGCAACTGCCTAATTCTAAAATTTGATCTTCCACAGACCTTCCCATCGTGCCGAGCTGACTGGCGTGGAAGACGCTACATCGGGCCGTGCCTTACCTGTGCTCCGAGGGTACAGTTGGTGTTCCCAGCCCCCGTGATGCTACAGGGGCGTGCAACCTACCAGGGGTCTGCAACATACCACACTTCGGGGGCAGTGGCGCCGTCTCGCGCCCACGATGTATTGACCGAATCCACCGCTAGAGCGGCAGTTACGCCATCGCGGCCCCGAGCCCGGTCTGCACCACCTGCCGCGCGTTCGCTACCAACGGAGCCGACGAGCGTCCGCCGCCTTCCCAATCAGGGGTCCACGCCAGGGAGCGGTGCACCACGGACGCCACATCCGATGTCCCGCGCCGCAGTGGAGGCTACACCATCTCGCGCCACAGTGGTGGCTGCGACATCTCGCGCCCCACTGGTGGCCGCGACAGCCCGACCAGCAGCGGCAGTCGTTCACCCGGCAGCGGCTCCACAACGCCCGTGCGAGATGTGCAAGCGCTGGGGGCACACCATCGCAGTGTGCCGGGCGTTCCTGTCCTTGTCATCGCGGCGCAGGAGAGATGCGGTCGGAAACCGAAAGCTGTGTTTCGTGTGCCTGGGGGTGAAACACTTCACCCACAGCTGCGAACAGCCGGGGTGGTCCCGGTGCCACCGGCGGCATCATCACCTCTTACATTGAGGGGTGCATCAGGATGGGAGCCGGCGGGAATAGGTCGTCATCTCTCTTGCAATACTGCAAGGGGGGCGGCATGTTCGCGCCGGAGCCCTCCTGACAACGGCTGCTGCCTGCGCACCGTCACCATGCGACTCTGCGCGGGGCTCAGTGCGGAGAGAATTCCCCTCATTGGGTCCCGCCAAAGTCGTGTAGCAGGCCGCAGCCATCTTTATTTTGATGAAAGTGCCGACGCAGGCAGCGGAGGAGAGCCGGTCGGCAATACTGCGTATTCGTAGCATTTTATACAACACAGTTCACAATATTTTATACATACATACTTTGCTTAGTGCACATTAGTGAAAAACTTTAATAAGAATAAATAAATTTTCCGTGTAAAGCGTTGTTGGAGTGTTTTCACAGTTTTCTTGTTTCAACGACGAAAGTGGCAAAGGGAGCCGTATTCCCAGCAAATTTTTAATTCGTATAGGAAAGAAAACAAAAAAATGGAATCGGAAAGATTGAGTGAGCTGAGAAACAGAATGGTTGCTTCAAAAACTGTAGAAGCTGTCTGGAGTTAACAAATGTTCCAGAGTCATGGAAACATGTAAGGGTGGTCCTTATACCTAAGGCCGAGAAGGGCTCGCACACAGGAGACTGAAGACCCATTAGTCTGTTCTCCTTTCTGAAAATTTACGAAAGAGTCTCACTATAGATAGAAAAAAATTGTCAACTTCTGAGCAGTCCTACTTCTAGGTTAATCGGTAGAAACCCCATCACATTCCATAGTTTCCGGTATTGAGTACTCCCTGCATAACAAGGAGTTTTCCTTAGTTGTTTTGTTTTTTGTCATTGAGAGAGCTATTAACAACATTAAATCAGACGAAATGACCGATGCACTGTGTGACTTGGAGACCCTGCCATTAGCAGCTGGATTGAAAATATGCTTATGGGCAAGATAATCAGTTCACGGCTGGGGGCGGCGTCGGCCAAAATGTCCGTTTGCAGAGGAACACCTCAAGGTGGAGTTTTTTACTCCTGCTATTTAATCTTGAGGTAAATGACCTGCTTTGCAACTGGACAGGGAGGGGTGAAATGTTGTTGCGTAAGCGGACGATGTTGCTATTACCGTCTCGGGGAAGTATGTATCAACCCTGAGAGACTTGAAACAATGCATGTTGTAACGGCACGCTTGGTCTTTTTAATGGATTATAGCTGAGGTATATTCAGCGGTGTCCAGGGTTCGTTTAAAAGATCAATTTGTAAATTTTGCACATCTCTTTTAATTGAATAAAATGATTACATTAATACTATTTTCGTATGGTGGCCGTATTATTCCCCATCGCGGGTCCTCTCATTGTCACTGCCGCTGCGAGTTACTGACTCGCTCAAGTGATCGTTAGGCGCGAGAGACTAGCTCGCTCAGGTATGATCGTACGTCCGGCGCGAGTGACTGACTCGCTCAAGTGGTATTGTATCAAATATCAGTGCGTGGTGCTCTACGTTGCTTAGGTTGCCTGCTGGTTTTCTTCTTGGCTGCTCTGTTGTTTTCTTCTAAATATATGTAGGTGTTGCTGGTCTGGATGCCGTCGAGAAACGAGAGTGAATGCCTGGCTGCTTCCGTAAAGGTGCCGTTTCCACCCTTTGTGAAGTCTGTGCATTTTGTTGGTGATGATTTGTGCTGTGTCCTCCTGTGTCAGTTACCTGTCGAAGCATTAACTCGCCTCTTCTCTGTTCATATTTTCCGTTCGACAGTGCCGTGTAATATTCTCCTAGGGGGAAGCCGGTTGTATATTTCCCAACCAGTGGCGGGATATTTATTATTTGTGTGGAATCGGCGTTTCCCTTTCTTCGAAGCCACGTGTATTTATGCGTACAAAATAGTGGTGTAATGTTAAAATCTGGAGGATAAATTAGTGAGAATATTCCTCCTTACATTGTCTAACATTCTCTTTAAATGAGCTACACGCTGCGGGTTGGGTGTTAATCTATGAAAGACAAAGCTTGTATTTTTCACTAGGAAGTATAAAATACCTCAATATATAACTCCAAAATTAATGGTTGGAAATATCAATCAAGCAGAAGAAGCTTGGTATCTGGGTTTATTCCTGGATAGGAAGCTGAACTGGACGGCTAATGTAAATAAACGCTTTCGGAAAGCTCAAGAAGGTGTATATTCTTGCAAAAGATGCATAGGAAAGAAATGGAAGTTACAACCAAAAATAGCCTGCTGGATATACACAGCTTGTAGTACGTACGAACAGTCTTTTTTTATGGAGTGCTTATTTGGTAGACGACCCTAAAACAAGTATACATACAACAGTTTGGTAAAAAAAAGTACTAATAACAGCGTAGGTATTTATAAGTGGCGCTGTAGCAGCCTTCCTAGACATAGAAGGGGCTGTGAACAATGTTAGCAATTAGGCTATCCTGAACTCTCTTAACAGAGTAGGTGTAGAGGAAGCTCTTAGGACTGGATAGCTCAATGCTTAAAACTATGATCATTCAGTCAGACCTTGGCAGCACAGTTCTCTTTAAACACGTCAATAGAGTAACACCACAAGGCGGGGTAATTTCAGCACTATTGTGGCAGCTGATCATTGACAATATACTTAGCATACTAGACACTATGGAGGTTAAGACGGGAGCATATGCGGACGATGTGATAATAGCTGTATCAGGCATGTTTCACAGCGTAATAAGTGATATTGTGCAAAAGGGGCTGGACAAACTGAATTCCTGGACCATAGGATGTTTGAATCCGGAAAAGACAGAATTGATACTCTTCTCTAACAAGAGTAAAATTCCGATCTTTAAGCTTCCGACTCTTAATGGACAGCTAAAACTTACAAAGCCAAATACTTATGTGTTATATTGGGTCCCAAGCTAAATTGGAGAAACAATATAGAGTTACTGGTTAGGAATGCATATGTAGCCTTTTACTCATGCAAAAAAATGTCCGAAAAAAAGAGTTTTAAAGAGCAGTAAAGTTTTAAAGGACTGGTAATCTGCTCAACCACATGAACTGAGTATACCCTTTTTCCCTTTTAAGGGTTACATATATATAGATAAGATTAGCTTTGAAAGCATTTATTTCCGTCCAGGACTTCTAAACTGCGTTTACAAAGAAATTGTGAAGTTGCAGCAGAAAGTAGTCAATAAACTGCATAGCTGCACGGGGTCCAAATTCCAGGGAAGAACACCGGTATGTTTTCCGCCTCTCACCCGAAGTACCATGTTGTCGGCCTCTCTTTGCATTCCATCGGTCGGTACGTTGCGAAAGCCCGTGATGTGCGGTGGATAGCGAGAGAGCGGTCGAGGCATGTGCATACCGTATCAGTGCAGAAGCCATCTTTATGTGGTGGTATATTTTGTCGCGGGGTAACGAAGGAAGCAGCTCTTTTTGCGCCGTAATTCATTAGTCTTTCGTGGAGTGTCTGGAAGCGCAGATCGTCATCACATTTGACTTGCATTTTAATTCGCCAGGGACAGGCTGTCATAAATTGCTCTGAACCGCCGTCCAAATCCTAATAGAATAGTTTCTGTATGAAATTGGAATCTGGTTAAATTATTTATTATTTTTTTTGTAATTAAAATTTGAATGAATAATAAACAAAAGAAAACCATTCGCATAAGTCGTTGCTGATTTTTTTTTCCTCCATATATTTATTTATTGTATCTTCTAAGCTTAAACTAACAATAAGTAAGCATATCTTACAAACTAAATAATTAATAATAATAGACCTTGCCAATGCTTAGTGCTTTTTAGTAATCACAATGTTATATGTTAGTTACTGTAATAAATGTTATATTAGTGTTTGTACATGATTAAGGTGTCGATGTTAGTTGTGCTGGTGATTTCGTACGTTGTAGACGACTTGGAACCCTGTTGCATGCTAGTATTCTAGGTAGATGATTTGGATGCGTTTTTCGTTTATATGCGGAAATATTTTGCAAGAAAAAGCATTTCTAAGAGTTTTGATCAGATAGGCAGGAGGCTAATCGGTCTATATGATGACGATTGGGAGAGGTCTTTTCCTGGTTTCGGGATCATTGAGATTACTGAAACTTTCCAGGCATTAGGAAAGTATCCTAAGCGCAACAAGCAATTAAATAATGAACTAAGTAAGATGATGGCAATTTGGGGAACTCCTTGATCATTTTACCAATAATGAGGTCGTGTCCTAGGGCTTTGTTAAGAGCAAGGTTACTAATTGCATTACTTACTTCTTTTGTTTTGATTTAATAGGCGAGCATGTTGTATCTGGCTAGGGGAATTAATATTAGGTTATTAGTATTCGAGGTGGGTTGGGGGTAAAAACATCTCTTAAATGTTCTGCGAAAACAGCAGACTTTTCATCATCTCTTCTTGCCCAGTTTCCGTTTTTTGTACGAATCGGTGGAATTCCGCGTGTAGGTGGTTTCATTTCTCTGACAGCTTTCCACAGAGAGTAGTTGGTGAAGTCAGTTGGAGAAAGGTTCTGGATCTATTGGTCCAGACAACGATCTGATTCTAGACGCAAGGCTTTTCTAAAGTTTTCACTGGCAATAGATAACTTCCGTTTTAGGAAAGGGGACCTGGATTTTTGCAATTCACGACGTGTCCTTCTTTTTTCAATAAGGAGAATATTGACTTGGGTTGAGGTTTGTGGGCGCAAGATGCTGTTGCAGTTGTTGTCACGCTTGTGCGCAGAATGGAGCACAGCTAATCTTAGGGTCGAGGTAAATTTTCCAGAAATGTTTCAATGTCCCCAATTGTTTTGAGACGTGGATTTAGGCTCAGATGACTACTGATGTATTTTCTGTATTTCAGCCAGTTAGTTTTAATGGGTGTGAAATCGTAGGTAGGGCGTAACTTTTTGTTCAGATGTATTATAATAGGAGAGTGATCTGAAGAGAGGTGTTTAAGATGTTCTACTTTGAGTTGCTCTCGTTTTAGGTTTCTAGCAACTCCAAAATCAATAAGGTCAGGTATCTTACGTGGGTCTGTCGGCCAGTACGATGGTTGTCCTGAAGAGATTATATCAATCTTGGTGTCAGAGAGAATGAAGTTATATAATTGTTTTCCTTTTGGTGTTGTTCGCCGTGAGCCCTAGTGAATGTGCTTGGCATTGTAGTCGCCAGCAGCTAGAAAACTTGTTCCAAGTGTGGAGAAGAAATCTGAGAACTGGTTACTTGTTATTTTAAATCTAGGTGGGCAGTACACAGCGGATATTGTTAATTTATCCTCCCATCCGTCCAGACAAATTGATGTAGCTTGTAGGTACTCCTTGTTGTATTCTTCCATAACGAAGTGTTTTATTCTTTGTTTGATTAGGATTCCAGTGCCACCATGGGCTGCCTGCTTCATGTAGTGCTTCTTTGACTTCAGCAGGGGGAATATCTGATTCAAGTCCCTTTATGACAATGGTAAGGCCTTTGCTACTTTTAAGCTGATAGGTGTAGGAGCTTTTTTTTCAGTGTCGAAGTTTTTTATAACCACTCTGTAATTGCTCTCACTATGTATTTGGATTTTTGTTTCCTGGATATTTCCTTTAACAAGAGGGGTGACATGGAAATTTTAGAACCAATGAGCTCGGTAAGCTTTCCAACTAATTTACTGGAGTTACGTTCTTGTAGGTAAATGGGAGGTGGTTTAAATATAATGTCAGGTTTGGGTGCGTCTGCCTCCTCAGCATTTTGAAGTAGTGCGAAGCGATTATTACTAGAGAGTAGGTTCTCGCTAGTTTTACTGATTTTTGCGATGTTAGTTCTGATGCCACTCGATTTTGGGCTTTGCTTGCGCTTGTTTATAAGGATATACCTCTCTAGACCAGTTTGTGATGTTCCAATTTTCCCTGCTGGGTTGCTTGAAAAATTTTTGGTTGAGTGGTTTGCATTGATGGTTGGTGTGAGTGCATTTTCAGTATTGAAAGTGCGCTCAGCCACTGTTGGCGATTTTGTTTCAGCTCGATCGGACGAGTGAGAGAGAGACGTGGATGGAACCTGTTTGTCTTTAAAGTTGTTAAACATTGAGCGCTCCAAGAGGGCGCATGCGCAGAGAGTGTCAGATACACTATTGGACATTGTTTCAGGCTTGAGTGCGAACTTTGTGTACTTGCACTTGCATTGTTAAGTGCAGTCGTAATTGCACGCTGTGGAGTTGCAGTCGCATGAGGGCCGCCGACCGGCCGCTCGCCGTTGTGGGACATGCTACCTCCGCTCGCCTGTCTCTGTTTTGCAGGCAAAGGTGGTGAGCGAACCACATTCATCGTCAAACCGCTATCGACAGTCATGCCAAGAATATCCGACCTTGCATTGAAGAGAGAAGGTAACATACTGTACTCACTCAGTTGCGCGATTACCGAACACCGTTGGGAAAGCGACTGAGGCAGATCAGGTGTTGGTGCAAGTGCAGTCACACTTTGCGAGCGCATGCGCTGAATAAGAGAGCGCACCGGGTGAGTGGGGGAGCGCAATACGCTCATCCACTGACCGCTATAATTCCGCAAGAAAAGCTTTGATGGAGGAGCCCCAATTCAAGAGACTCCTAAAGTTCCTCGCTACTCAGAAAAACGACCTCCTCACATACATGGGATGAATCGTCAGGTACAAGGATGAAACAGAGATACACTGCTGCTAAAGAAATTCGATATTCGCTCAACAAGTCCCAGGGCTTTCTATATTACATGAGGATTTTTACTTTTGTGGCTTTCAGAACTCCCCGCGAAGATCTGGTTGACATCCATATATATCAACGAAAGGACGTAGGAACTGATTGTAGCATCATATTACTTCTCAGGAGGCGGAGCCTGCGCTCCTCCGGAAGAAGTTGTTTAACTGGCGTGTTCTTGTATATTAAGATGACTCCCAATGCTGATTAGAGGCATTGCCTATGGGCATTATGAACTAAGGAGTATTTCGACCAACAATACCAGAGGTGAGTTCTTGTTTGAATTCATACGAAATCTATATATAGTTACCAAAGTTAATGTTTTAGTTCGAATTACTGAGTTGAGCTATTAAAAGAAAACTTTTATGACTCTAACGATTTAATAATAGTACTTTAAATTAACTACAATTCACTTAAGAAAAACTTAATGAAAAAGCTTATTTTTGTCTGGTCCACTGAGACGTAAACACCGGAAACGCGGTCGTATCTGACTAAATTCTTTCGAACACCGGGATTCGAATTAGCAATGTGAAAGTGCCACTTCAAAAACGACAAAGATGGGGGAAATCATTCATCTGACCTCATACGGAACAATTGGTGATTGAACATGTAAACATATAGATACCTTTATAGTTTTTTCGACATATCCCACGGGGCGAACAAGGGAAATATAGTTTTTTGGCATGTGGATCGTTAAATTCCCTCGACCATATTTTTATAAAGCTTAGGACATCATTTGCCTTTTTTACACAGGTGTTACTGTAAAGGTCGTAGCGAAGTTTCGGACCATCGTCACGCCAAGATCAACAAAATTGAAAACTCTTGTCAGAGACTTCTTACAAATAGTGTATTGATACGTAAATGACTTCCCTGGCAGATACCAGATGCCAGAAGTAACATTAATTCTCTCTGAACATTAATTCTCCTTGAATAAAACTTTGTTTGCGACCACTTAAATAGCATTTAATCAAAAAAAAATTTCCTGGTGATACCAAGACAATTTTGATTCTTAAGTACCTTAAGTAGATTATGGTTAACTTTGTCGAAGGCCTTACTGAAGTCTATAGAATTCAAGAAGATTTATAACAGTGGATTTTCCTTTGAGGAAACCATGTTGACTTTGGGAAATTACAGACTTTACTGAGCATACTAAAAGAGAGGTAATGATGGAATCAAACAATTTATGAAACACACTTAGTTTAGCTATTCAACGGTAATTCGATGCATCAGGCTTAGATCTACTTTTATGGAGCGGAATCAAATAAGACTCTTTCCAACAAATAGGAAAGTAACCAAATTCAAGTGAAGCTTTAAAAATACAAATAAATAATAAATAAATATGCACTCAGCACACACTTTTAAACTACAGCTAGGAACTTTGTCTGGGACAGGTAGGAATGACATTTTTAAAGATTTACGATTATAAAGAACATCTTTAGGATACGGATAAGCGGAATTAGAATCGTACAGGTTACTAGAATAGGTAGATTTAAAGAAGTCTGCAAAGAAATTGGATACAGACAGATCATTAGTAGATACGGATCCTTTCCAGTTCATTGCTGAGGGGAAATCATAGTTTTTACGCTTCAAATTAACAAAGCTATAAAACGCTTTTCTACTATTGTGAATTTCACATTTCAAATTCTTATATAAGCTTTGTAATAGGATGCTTTTAAAGTTTAATAACATTTCTGAGA
Organism: Clusia tigrina; assembly: GCA_920105625.2. Taxonomy (NCBI): domain Eukaryota; kingdom Metazoa; phylum Arthropoda; class Insecta; order Diptera; family Clusiidae; genus Clusia; species Clusia tigrina. The sequence goes on along the minus strand of OV050030.1, from coordinate 158,336,189 downwards.
ATCCTATATTTAGTGTAATAAACTCCACTTCCTGATCTCTTGTAATGTTTAAAGGCTCGATTTTAAAAATTTTTCAATTCCTGAAGTTGCCTAGTTGACCATAATGGACTCCCAAAGAAGAATATTTGATCTTAGAAATACTGAGTTCAAAACATATTCAAAAGCAACACGAAGGGTAGGATTATGACAATCATCAAGTTACACCAGGCACCACAAGAAAATACAATAATTTTCGATGTGTCAATAACATAAAACAGATCTAAAAATCTGTAATTTTTCTTTGGCACCGAATTAATCTGCCGCAGCATCCAAAAACTCATAGAAGCATTCACAGTTCGCACAAGACAATGGTTCATTTATATCATCTTCAAAGGTCCAATTTACATGTGGTAAGTTGAAGTCACCGAAGATTATTAAGGAATCATTTGAATTTAGTTTGCATAAAATAAATTTAATGAGCTCGGCAGTTTTAAGATAAACATTCAAATCAGAACAAGGATAAGAACAAGAAATATAGCTATATTTACGCCCAAATCGAATTCTTATACAAATGACCTCAAAATGATTTACCAGAACTATAAATTTCTTCTACAGAAAAGTCAGTCTTGATTGCAATAAAAACACCGCGTCCAATTTTATGTGGACGATCTTCTCTAAAAATTTGATAATTGTTACAGAGAATTTCCGAGTCAAGAACGTTTGGTTTAAGCCAGGATTAAGTAAATACCAAGAACTCATAGAGACAGTCAAAACTATTTAAGTAAAGATTGCAAAGCTTCGAATTTAGACCTTTGACATTCTGATACAAAATGGTTAATTCGTTAAGGGCATTATTTAGTTTTTTTTGGATCAGAAAGACGAGGAATACTTACAACATCAACATCATTCGCTTTTTGCTTATAGGTAAAATCCTTAACAACAAACCCATTGGCCAAAAGTTCCTAATTCCTTCCGCTGTAATTTTAAAAGAAGCTATTTTCCGCTCGTGGTAAAGTTAAACTTAAAGACAGAAAAATCAGTTGATTTCATCTTAGATCTGACATAGCAATTTATGTCGTCCACTGACGTTTCAGAAGAAAGTCTGAAAATACATACAGACCTAATTGGAGGGACTATCACTAACTGCCTGGGTAAGTTTGGAGCAGAAGCAACACAGATGCGACAGAAGTTAGAAATTATCGATATTTTTGGGGGAATACTTATTGATGAAACATTCAGTTAGGCCGCTGACCGGTTGAGGGTTTTTCTTTTTAGAGATTGGCGAAGTTACATCAACACTCTTTAATTCGCTAAACAGCCTTTCGTAGCACTGGAATTTGTCTAAAAGAGAGGACAGGCCATTACCAATCTCTGAAAAAGCCTCTTTTCTTTGGCGAAACAATCCAACGGATGCCCTTACCTTCGATAAGATTGTAATACACTCTTGCGGAAAGACCAGTGCATTTAATATGCGCTAAACCATTGCATAACCAACATGACACCAAATGCACAGTATCAACATTAATCGAACAATTAAATAAACAATTCATTTTTACAATTATTACAGAACACAGCTACGGAAAGATATTAAAAGCAAACAAAATGAAGTAAATACAATTTTTTTAAAGAATACAGCTACAAATATAGCAAAAACAACACTGAAACAAACAGTGCGGTTTGAAAGTCACTAAAGACAGCTGCTGAAGAATAATCACAAAAAAAAACTATTTAAAAAATATCAGCTTTTATACTCGCATGTATAGGGTGTTTTTTTTTAGACGTGTGGTTTTCAAACAGAAATAAAACGCATATAATTTAATGTTATGGCCAAGAATTTAGCTTTATTATAAAGATAAGGGTTTGCTATTATGTTTTAAAATGATTTCGGGCAAGTGGCCGCCGCGGCTGGCTCGAATAAAGCGATTTCACATAACCCCACAAAAAATAGTCCAGCGGTGTTAAATCGCACGATCTTGGAGGCCACGCCACAGGCCCACGACGCGAGATAATGCGCTCACCAAAAGTTTCCTTCAATAAATTGATTGTTTCGTTGGCTCTATGGCATGTAGCGCCGTCTTGTTGGAACCAAAGGTCGTCCACATCAACATCCTCCAATTCAGGCACGAATAAGTCATTAATCATGGCTCTATAGCGTTCCCCATTGACTGTAATGGAATGGCCGGTTTCATTTTTGAAGAAATATGGACCAATGATTTTCTCTGCCCATAGAGCACACCAAACAGTGACTTTTTGGGGATGTAACGGCGTCTCAGCAATGGCTTTTGGATTATCGTCACTCCAAATGTGACAATTTTGCTTATTTACTTACCCATTCAACCAAAAATGAGCTTCATCGCTGAACAAAATTTTCTTGTGAAAATCGGGATCGGTGGACATCTCGTTTTGTACCCATTCACCGAACGTGCGACGCTCTTGATGGTCGTGCGGCCTCAATTCTGTGAAATGACAAACCAAACTCAGCATAAATCAAGTGACAGCTGTCAAAAAGACCAACTCCGAAAAAAGTGTTGCCAGATTGAAAACCACACGTCACCACACCACCCCATATATAAAGCAGTACCCTGTTTTCAGGCAGAAAATTTTCATAAACATGATTCTGCTTTCAAAGCAAGCGGTCACACGCGAACAGTTCTATTTACCGCTCTTCCTTTAGGCGAGCAAGCGTAGTTCTTGGCTATAATTTGGCTGATTCGGTGAAGATTGTACAATGCTGTAGTGGGAATGCAGTATATGTTTCGATACCAGTCAAGGACACAACAGCGAGTGTAGTGTTTACGTGTTGCTTTGAGCCCTCAATAAATATAAGGGTCCAGTTCTTGCCAGTATATTGTTGCGGCATTGCCCTGACAATTTATACTAACTCTCATTTCTCGAATTCGCACCGCTGGATTATGCCTTAATCAAACAATCGATGAGTTAAATTAGAATAGTTAACTTCATTTAATTATTTGAATTTACACTCTTAATCTTGGGCTTAAAGTTACTTCTTAATACAATTTCGCACTTTATCAACTTTATTGCTTTATAATACTGTTATCGTTACTATTTAAATTCTGAATGTACACACTGCTACGATCATTCTGTGTGTTGACTTTTGTTGTGGTGGCTTATATACACTTTGTGTATTGACCTAGAACATTCTAGAATATCCTCTACACTTCGAAAGAAGAGCATGCTTTTAAGCGTAGAAACTTCTGGGTGAATAAGAACGTATTCTACGAATAAGAACGTACACGCTGAGAATAAAAACAGATTCTGCGAATAAGAACGTATGCTGCGAATTAAGTATACCCATAAACTATTGCATACCTTTTAAGGTCTCATTTAAGTTTCACTGCCCGCCACTTAATCTTATTCGTCCCAAACAAGTATACTACTGCAACCTCTATAAGGAACTAGCCTCAGTATGTTTGCAGTTTTGACAATTATACCTTTTTGGGAATTATGAAACATTGTAGTACCAGAATTGGTATTTTTACAAACGCCTAAAGGCCGATAGCGACACCGGCACGAATGCCTGACTTGGGGGATTCGCCCAAAGCACTTTGTGAATCCTTGCTACCTTGCCAAAGCCTTAATCGAAGGGAGACATAAAATAAAAATTCAAACTCAATAAAAATGCGATGTCAGTATGTCGTGCTGTATGTGTGTTAAAGTATATGTATGTCATAGTCATATGTCGCATTACACAGCTCACTGCAAGTATTGCTGAGCGAAACTTTTTATTGGTTCGAATTGGTCGATTTGAGTGTCTGTTGCTTGTGGTCGTAGTGATAGTGTTATACCTCATCTTTCACCTGACTTTTCCTGTCTTTTCTTTTGAGTTAGAATCTTACATTTGTTCTTATATAAGGTATACAATTTTTGTTATTGTATAGTTCCTAATTAAATTCTTATACACAATTCTTATGTACATGCGCATTCTACTAGTTATTAAGTGTATTTAGCTTATAATAATAAAATGAAGTTGTAAATTGTAAATCTAGTTAATATATTTCTTCAATTGTATATTATGTACTTCTTAAATGTATCCCATTTATATCTATTATGTTATTAACTCCTTTGCGTTAAATTACATTATATGGTCCTTTGTATGGACATTGATACTTATGTCTATTTTCTGCTCTAAGTAAAGCTAAGACTCCTATTTCTACTTCTACTTTTTTACAATTGGTTTTATCACTGCTGAAATGTGGACGCTTATTTTTCGTTGCCATTGCAATATTGTATGAGCGACGAATCGCGTGGTTCAAATTGGCTTTGAATTCATTCACATAATTTTCATTTTATATATTTTAATTCTTGTGATTGTCAATATCAGTTGGTAATTCTGGCAATTTGCGGAATATGAGTTCATATGGATAATAACCAGTATCAATGTGTGGTGTCGTATTGCCGCCAAAAGTGAAATACAGAGCATAAGTGCCTCATTCATTGTTTATAATAAGTGAAAGTAGGAATTCTTTAAGTAGCCTATGGTTTCGTTCTCATGCTCCTATTGTTTGGTAAGGAGTTGAAAATGTTTGTTATATTTTTATAAAGGAACAAATATTGTATAGTTGATTTTGTAACTCTGTACCACAGTCTGACTTCATGGATTTGAAATGACCGTACTTAAGTATGAATTACTGACCTAGAGTTCGTACTATAGTCTCTACATCTTTGATTACAATTGTATTTGCTACGACGTATTTTGTGAGTTCACACTGCATAGTGAGTATGTGTACCTATATCCATTTGACAAACATGTGGTCCTCCTGTGCCAATTGAAATTGTTTCGAAACTTGTGTGTGGTGTGCCACCTATTGTAAAGCATTCTTTTTTTGTGTATGGTTTGTTTATTCTTCTTGCATATTTCACAATTTGACACAACATTTTTTACTATTCTACTCATGTCTTTCCATTAGTAACTCTGTTTCCATTTTACTAACATTTTTCTTTCATAACTGCATGTGATCCACGCATTGAGTTGTGATAATTATCAATATCTTAGATCTCTCTAACATATTGTCTATCTGCTTTGTGCTTTTATAAATTATAATATTTATTTTGGGGTCTTTTATTTGTACATATATTTTCTTAAACTTATTCACCGTGTACATAGTGAATATGGTATTATTTTTACTAATTGCAAGCTCTTCTAAATTAATTTTATTCATTTTGGATACAAATTAACGTTGTACCCTACTCGCTTATTTCCAAGTCTAATGTGGTCTTGTTCGAACTTAGACTCTGGATCAATATTTAATATATTTTTGCACTTTTGTCAACATAAAATTTTAAATTTCTTATATTCTTAACGTCATTTATAGAGTTACATTCCCAAATATGAGATTCCGTGGGTTCAATGCATTGCTCATTATCTTTGGCAATATTCTGTGCTATGCCCCTTGTTAATATTAATGCCCTTTTTGCTGTACTATCATCTTCTTTAGATATCATTTTCATATCTCTGAGTTCAAATTAATGCGTGAAAGCGCATCTGCATTAGTACACATCTGTCCTTTCTTGTACACAATTATAATCATAATCACATAAATCCAAATACGCATCATCTTAGAGATGGATTTTTGTGTGAAAATAATGAAATCAACGATCGATGGTCACTACTTACGTCAGTATAAGTATGGTCTAAAGAAACTAATTGGCTAATGTATTGCTAAAAGTTTCTTTTCAATAACTGATTTGTTTATATCATGCTTTTGGAGTATCTTGCTTGTGTATAATATTGGCATCTCATCCCAATATCGCCTTGTGAGAACATACATACATAAGCCGTAATGTGATGCATTCGTTGTTAACACAAAAGGTCTATTGAAATCAGGATACTGCAATACATGTGGATTTATTAATTTGTCCTTAAGTGTGTGAAATGTTGTCTGACAGTCTTCTGTCGAAATAAATTTCGTATTTTTCTTTTGTAACGACTTTAAACATCGTGCAATATCTCCGAAATTCGGGATGATAGTGTTGATAGTGTTCATTATGCGTATATGTGATATGCCTGTTTTTGGTCCTATGGAGTTACTTATAAATACTCTTCTCTTTTTTCATTCAAAATTAGTATCCTCTGTTAAATTTAGTTTTACCGGTTGTATTACTTCCGTCGATGGTGTATTTTTAACATTGCTAATGACTTTGCATGCATTGGTATTCTAATTTTTGTATCGTTAACATAACATGTTAATGTGAAGAACTCACAGTTTATTTTCTAAATGAACATCGCACATTATATCTGGCTTTCATTATATCATGAATCAGTGTGCAATTTCTGATATATCCATGCATTTCATTGAACTGTTCTCGTTTTTCAGCCACATAACTGCTACGTGAATGTTCTGTAGATAACTCTTTAGTTCATTCTTTCGTCAGATCCTCCACTACCTTCTTATCACCCAGTATCTTACTGGTAATTTGTAATTACCTCTCCTTTCTCTATGGTATATGAAAGATTGAACTCTTATTGTTATTAATCGGCTCTGCCGTTCTTCTACTAGAGATTTTCCAATTATGTCTTCTATTAAAAATGTGTTAGCAGCCTATACTATCCACAACGTCTCCACAACCCACAACTTGTTCTTCTCAACATCTCCGTCCATTTTTGCCCATATAATTGTCACTGACTTTGATTGGACTTTTGTCCACCCAGATACAAAGGCTTGTTTCACACCTCCATACTTATCCTCACCAACGGATAACGGTATTTCGGTGTTCGCATATTTCAGAATCCGACTCTTCAAATCTACCATGAATCCACTTCGTATCATAAAATTCAAGCTCGTGCATCACTATTGTTGTGTCGATAATGATTTTTCGTGTAAGTTTTCCAAGGACCTGTGCATTATATTCAGTTGTCGTACGCAATCTTATTCCCAAAAGAAAATTAATATGCAAAATCGCGATCCCTTATGGTTATTGTATGAGATGCGCCTGTATCCAATGTACGTGCCTACGATTTTCTCCAGTTTATTACACTTTCAACAGTTAAGACTGTTGATTTTCCGTTCCATCTGAGAAACGTAGAATCTGGGGTTAAATGTTGTTCATGCCCTTCGAGACGAACTCCATTTTGTTTCTCGACAGCTTAATAACATTTTGCCGATTCTTTATTTCGGAACACAACTTTCTTTGGCGATTTTACCGGCAAGGGTGATGCAAAACGATTTCGTCCCAACTGACAAGCGACACCATTACTCGTTCAGCGAAGGTCGACACCGCGATCCATTTAGCAAGTGACTACAGCATTGCCCCCATTATGCTTTGTGGTCGGTGTTCTGACCAAGGCAGACCCTACCTCCTCTCTCTCCAGGTCACGAAGCGTGAGCAGTAAACCAGCACGTGCCTGGCGCTCTCAAATTCGCCCGTTCATTTTGGGCCGTAGGGTCTTTTGATATTTTGAAGGCGCAGAAATACCCCCTGAAGCATCCATGACCGCTGAGTAACGGCGTCATATGGTAGTTGAGACTACCATACTTCCTGTTCCCCCATTTGGGTACACTGGGAATGAGCTGGAACATCTATCGTCCCTTCTCGGACTGCTCACATCTAGCTTGCCACTTTTCAGTGCATCGCCGTCGCTCCTCCAGCCTTCGTTTGGCTGTAGGTCTTACTCCCTGTCGGTTGTACAGTCGCTGCAACTCCAACGCTCGTAGGGCCAGGGGAATTTTTCCAGCGAGGACAGAAATTGCGTCGTCGTAGACCGTTCGGTAGGTATAGGTGAGTCTAAGCAGACTTAAACGAGCGTTGCGCCTCTCTGAGATGCGTCATTTTGGCTCCTGCCCAAATATGTGCTGCATAGAGCTTTACGGAATCAGTTACCGTCGGACTTGCCTTCTTCCGTCACAGAGGCCTCCAATGTTCACTAGAATCCACGCACGGGCGTCTTGCATTTAAAAGCCTTTTTTTATGACCGCTTCCAGGTGCTTCTTAAATGAAAGCCTGGCGTTGATGCTAAGTCCAAGATACTTAATGCTTGGCTGCGACTTAATACGACGATTACCCATCTCCTCACACTTTTTCCGGGGGCTTAGCACACGGAACCATCACACCACACAAAATCTCAAGATATTTGGCCACCACTACCAGTGCAATGTCATCAGCATAACCAACAATCGTAACGTCTTCCGGCATTTTCAGCTACGGGATACCATTGTACATGGCGTTCCATACCATGGACCCTAGTACAGATCCCTCAGAAACACCGTCGGTTATTTGGTACAGCAGCACCCTGTTGCAGAGCCAGCTACCGATTAAGCGCCGCAAGCATGTGGATACTCAAAAATGTCCAAAGCCTGAATTATTTGTCCCCAAATCTTAAAATCCAGAGTGACCACCGCGCAGTACATTTACATCTAGTACAACTCATCGCCTCTCAAGCAATCCTTACTACCGCTCTGACCGCGTCGACTGTAGACCTCCCTTTCCGAAAGCCGAATTGTCGATTAGAGAGCCTGCCGTCTGTCAGACGATATGTTCGAGGATGTTTCTCACTGTATCCAGCATACAGAGTGGGCGTTGGGAGGATGCTTGGTCCGGTGGCTTTGCAGGCTTTAGCACTAGGCTCTGCTGTTTCCACGCGTCTGGAAAAATGCCGTCATCCAGCTCGCTAGATACCTTGTGCTCGTAGCTCCACCACTTATGGAAACGTTATGGCGTTACAACTTCCGTTAGGTGGCAACTCTCCCATCCTACTCGCAGATGTTTTAATGTAAGCTCCTTCTTGGCATCCTCCTCCGGCAGGCTAAAAAAATCCGTCTGTTCGACACCATAGTTATTTAGCAAGCTTTTAATGGCTACCATGTGTGGACGTCGAATGTCCGCCTGGTCTCGCAGTACATCGCAGATCTCTTCTTTCAAGAAAATATCCACAACGAGTGCCTTACACTGTAGTGTAACCATGTTAACTGACGCTGACGCTTTCAATGGCAGACTGGTATATGACCGTGTTTACGCAGTTCCCCTTCTGCGTTCGACGGATAGTTTTTACCGCATCGCTCAAATACTTCTGCTGCTGACTTTCACGCTCCTTAGGATGTTGGTGTATAACATATCCCATCATTTTTCGCAGTGATTATAATCGCATCGGCTTTGGTCTAATGACACTGACTTTAAACTTCGGTTTCCCCGCAACTTTGCCCGCTCTGCACTAGCGCTGGGTCGAGGCACTGCCGTAGCCTGTGGTTTTTCCGTCCTCACCTGTTTTGTTTTTGGCGATTTTGACCCTTTTTCCACCGTCACCTTCGTCGTGAGCTTCAGACTCTGCATTGTTCCACGGCTCTTATTGGCCGCGGGAGCAATTACAATGGTGCGTCGCCCGTCGTCGCCTTAGGACTAATGTCCTCCCGCAGACGCTTCGTGGATTGCGAACACTTTGTCCATATAGCAATTTGCATACCGCTGGTCTCCTGTACAGCGTTATCTCTACACTGCCACTGTCTCTCTACCTTCTGGTACTGATATTGCAGTCTGTATCAGGGTCCTCATAGGCAGGTTTATTGAACTGCGGTGGGTTGTCGCCCAAAATTTATGCCAGCTTTTTCAGATTCTGGCCCAGTAAGGTGAACGGATTGGATCGCCCGTGCTCTCCTTCTCCATTAGTGGAATTTGCTCCATGTATGGAGGTGACGAGCTGGAACGCTCTTGCCTCTCGTCAGGCACCAACCGCTCCGGTGAGCGATCCATTCTGGAATTCTTTTTGAATGAGTCTTCAAGAACTGGCTGCTTTCGTACCTATATCCTGATTTGTTCTCCCCGAATCAGGCGATTGCTGAACACTCACAGTCCACCCCTGTATTTTTTACATTTAGCAAGTACACAAACCAAATAACTACTGTGGATAGGTAGGTAGGTAGGCAGGTAGGTAGGTATAGCGGTCGCCAGAAAGGAGTACTTAGGCACCAATGACCCCTTGTGATACCGTATGAGACACATGTCCCAAACCCTTTCAAAGGTCCAACGATGTGGAGCTTTTAATGAAACATTTGATGGAGTTTATCCTCTTATTTGGAATATCTCCCAGAGTACAGAAAGTGCTCACCCTGGAAAGTGCGCCTCCATCTAGACAGCGCTGGACACGTGCATAACAGGTGTTCAATCGATTAATGCTCCTCCTCGCCCATACAACTCCTGCTGAAGTTATTAGAGGCAATTCCCAGCCTACAACCATGAGGATACAGGGTCAAGTATCCCGTTACGACAATAACTAAGGAACCTATACTAAGCTTATTTAGAGATAATAAATGTTTGCGAGTTACGCAAGCTTCACTCGGAAACCCATTGCGACACCTGTTTCTAGGGGAGACCACTCCCCCACCCCTTTCCCCTCAAAAAACACTCAGTTCCCCGTGATCCTAATCCAGCCAGAAGCTTTTGTGAATTTGAGAATATCAGTTAGTTGCAGCTAGGTTAATTCTTGTAGTTCTTCAAAGTAGGCTGAGCACATATACCTAGTTCGCCTCCTCTGAAGACCCGGGCAATCACAGAGCAGATATTTCACCGATTCCTCCTCCTCATCTCCACAACTTCCACAAGAATCTCTGAAAGGAGCACTGTATCTGGCTACCATTCGACCTATGATACAGTGCCCTGTCAGAACCCCTACGATAATCCTGAATTCTCCTCTACTGAGCCGAAGAAGTACGTCAGTCCTATTTTGGCTCAGTTTTGGCCACATGTATCGAGATGTTCGACAGTCGGCGGCAAAGTACCACCGTTCATTCGTTATCTTTTTACCATGTTTTCTATCTTTTTTGTGAAGTCCACGAGAGGTGGAAGGATGTCCTCCATCTGCTTCTCTTCCGGCAGTTCCGGTCCGAGTCTGGCACATTCGTCAGCTTTTTCGTTGCCAGGGATACCCCGATGTCCAGGGACCCAGCATAGCTCTACCGGTGCAGATTTCTATCTATTTTCTCCAAAATAGAGCAGTGTCCTGAGAAATTAAGCAGATTGCCGCAATCACTCATTCCAAGAATTCCTCAGCTGCTGAATAGATCGATTTGCAGAATATGAGGTAGCATCTCCAGTGCCACCTGTGGTGCAGATCTCACCACGCCATTAATGTCTAGGCAGGCAAGTCTCTGTACATTACGAAGCTTGTCTATTAACGACTTATTGCTCGTGGCTTCCCGGTACCACCTATCGATGGTAGATTGAACACTGGTATCTATATCCGTCTTATCAGGATTAACCCCAAGACCATTTCATTTTGCCCATCCCTCCAAGTTACTAAGTCCAGCGTTCATCAGTTCACTGATTGTGGGAATAAATTTTCCTTTTATCATTATTACATTGTCATCCGCATAAGCAACTACTTTTATTCTAGCTATAGAGAATTTCGTTAATAACAAGGTTCCACAGAATTTGTGATAAAACACTGCCTTCCTAATTGTTGAAAGACCCAGAGATAAGTTGATGACTCTATGTTCCAACAATCTTTAGAGCGCTTGGCATTTATCTCCGGCCAGGCATGTGTAGCTATTTTGCATCCTACTCCTTCAGACCAGTGCCTACCCACTGTGCCTAAGAATATTGAAATTATTAAGAGCTTACTTATGGCAATAGGAATATCGGTTTGACCTCCCTGGTTGAATTGGTATGGTAGTACCCTCTCGGGCAAGTTCATCCGCTTTACAAGTCCCGGGAATATCCTTGTTGTCGTGAACCCTGCTAAGATGTAGACGAGTCTGCGTAGCTATATCGTCTATAGATTTCCGGCAGCTCTTGAAGGCTTTTGAGGTAATAATAGCAGAATCCAGGGAGCTCAAAGCCGCTTTGCTGACAGATAGAATGCAAATATATTGTCCAGATATCTTCTTCTTCTGAAGCAAGACAGTGGTGCCTCTATAACTGCGACCTCAGCATAAAAAACGCTGCAATGGTCGAGAAACTTAAAGGACATGTTAATATGCAAATCTTTTGAGAATACACCACCTCCCACCCTACTCTGTAACTTGGATCCATCTGTGTATATATGGATTTCTTCTACATTAGGGGAGACGCATCCCTCCATTCGTGCCTAAATGGAATGGAGATCCTACAATGCCATTGAAGGCATAAAAGGGTGTGATGTAATCGGAAGAGTCGTTCCTGGCATTCCATTGATGCGTAGCTTTTAGCCGAATATCTGAATTCGCAACCATTTTTTCGACAAAAAGCGTAACAGGCAGTAGATGAAGCATCACGTCCAAGGCTGCTGTTGGAGTCGTTCTGATGACTCCACTTATGAATACCTCTGCAATTCTTTGTACTTTTGTTACCAATCTGTTGTATGTGAACTTACTTAGGGGTGTCCAACAAGCAAGCATCCTATAAAGGACTGGTCGTACCATAACTGTGTATATCCAATAGGCTACATTAGGCTGTACCCCCCTTTTCTACAACCGTTTTGCAAGCGTACAGAGCTACTTGAGCCATTCTAATGCGATCACTTATATTAGCCTTCCAGTTCAGCTTTCTATCCATTATCAAGCCCAGATATTTAGCTTCCTAAACCAGACTAATATCTACACCCATTATTTTTGGAGCGATAAATTACGGAATTTTATACTTTCTAGTGAAGAGCAGCAGCTTAGTCTTGGCCGGATTAGAACCCAACCCAGAGTATGTAGTCAATTTAGAGAGAATTTTGAGCATACGTTGCATCAAGTCTCTAATTGTAGATTTATACTTGCCCGAGATGCTAATAGCAACATCGTCCGCATACGCAACCACCTTGCACCCTTCCCTCTCCCCCTCCCTCCCTCTTACTGCAGATAAAATTTGATAAATCTGTCATTTTTACAAGGGGTGTATGATAAGTACCCGTGTTAGGCAAGAAAACGGTTTTTGGAATTTTTTTTGTTATTTCTCAATATAGTTGATACATTTAGTCCAGTGATATTCGAACTTTTTCAAGCCATCCAAAAAAATATGATTTGTGGAACTCCGCAAAATAGGCCTCTGTTGCGGCGATGATCTCCGCGTTTGACGTAAATCGCTTTCCACCAAACCATTTTTCATGTTTGGAAACAAAAAGAAATCGCATGGGGCCAAATATGGAGAATAAGGTGGATAAGGCAGCAATCGTGGCGTAATTCGGCCAGCTTTCCTGTGGCGATTGCGGATGAGTGAGCTGGTACGTTGCCATGGTGAAATACAACTTTCTCATACCCAATTTTTCGTGTAGGATGCGTTCAACTGAAATGTGTACAATGTCAGCAATCTCTCTGATATTCACCCGGCAATCTGCTAACACGATATCATGGATTTTGTTAACCATTTCCTCCGTAGTCTCCAAAATCGGATGGCCTAGGCGCTCTTTATCAAAAACGGATGTTCGGCAATGCTTAAATTCATTAAACTAATATCTGAGAGCAGTCATGGAAGGTGCATGGTTCTTATAAAAGGTATGCAACTTCACTTTGATTTCCTCACACGTCTTCCCTTAAAAAAAAGAAATCTAATCACTGATCGATATTGTTCTTTCTCCATGGTTGCATACAAACACGAACTTGACTACTTTCAACAGCTGTCAAAACAAAACCAATCGATAAAATTATATGAAATTTTAAGAGTCTCCGTTTTAAAGATGGCAACAAAAAAAATTTGCCCTTTCTTTTCAACCATCGTTTCCACTCAGTTAATAATAATTATTAAACATTTGCTCGAAATGTAACTCCGATTCAAAACAAATTCCTGTATACAATCTAATATTTATCCCCAAAATTTCATAAAATGTCGGCCAGCAAACTAAAGGCACTGTCTGCAGCCATCACCGATTACTATGAGTCTGTGAATGTGTTTTTTTGCTTTAGATGGAAAGCATCATGCCGAAGTGTGGAACTGTAACACAACTAAAACCATCTTTGCTTCAATCCCGTAAGTCCCCGGGGTACCATCAGTTAAGGTATTCCTTCACGGGGCGTTCAAAAGCTTCCTCACTTTCGTTTCTTGGTCATAATAACGGCTTTAGCTCACTAAACATCTAGCGCTTTGCTCGTCGTATCTCACTTGCTTCATGATACTGACCAATACGTCTCCTCGTGAATCGAAGGCATCCTGTGACCCAAGCATGTACCGGAGAACACCAGCTGGGGTTCAACGTTCAAGCAAACGTTTTGCAGCCGTAAATCTCCCGCATTCCATCAACACATGTTCTGGCAACACAGTACAGGCAGTATGGGTCCTCCGCATGTCTATACATGTGCAGATACTTTCGAAAGCATCTGTCTCCCAATAGGAATTTCGTTAGGTGGTAACTAACTTCACCGTGTCTCCGGGCGATCTCTACTTGTATATTTGGGATATTGAGTCCACTGTCCTTTGGTGGATACATCCCATATTTCCTGCCATTCGTGTTGTGAGTTCTTATTGACTCAATTTTGGCTGAATCCATTTTGTCTTGGCTATTCAGGTTTCGAAAAGCCGTGGCCTCTTTTACGGCGATACCTATTCCATATGTCCAGATGGGTATTATTATGGCTTCGAATAAGAGGACTTTGTAATCGAAGCTTAGTTTTGAATTTGCATTTAAAAGCCAGTTAAGCTTTCAGTTTTAAATTTAATATGTGCTCTTTGCTTTGCAATATGAGTTCTCCAGGTAATGCGTCTGTCAAGGTGGTCACCTAGATATTTCACTTCTGTCTCCTGTGGAATTGTTTTGTTGTTGAGTGTAATAGGAGGGCACGAGTGTTTGTTGTGTGTAAATATTGTGCTTTATTGTTGATTTATTGCGATGTGCCAGTTCAAAAGCCATTTTTCAACTGCATGTAGATGTTCATTCAGATGACGCGATGCTTGTGGCAAGATAAAATTGCAGTGTCATCGGATTAAGTTGCGGTGAACAGGTATGTGGGTTGACCAGAAAAGACATACAAAATTTTACTACTCCGTTTCGGTAGGGCATACCCTTGGGATTTATAAGGCGCGAGCCCTAGTGAATGTGCTTAGCGTTATAATCCCCAGCTGTTACAGCAAGTTGAACAAATTTTCAAACTGACATGTGATAGTGTGTTTAGGTGGGCAGTATACAGATGACACCGTTATGTTGACATCCTAACATTGGACGTAAATGGAGGTATCTGGGAGATATTCCTTGTCGTAGTCTTCAAGTGAGTGGTGTTTAATTCGATCTTCAATAAGAATACCTATCCCTTCACGAGCTTTGCCATCCGGATGTGACGTTTCATAAAACTTATTTGAAAATTGTGTTTTAGAGTAAGGTTAGATTCAGAAATGAGTAGTGTATCTATTTTGTTATTGAAGAGGAAATATTGGATTTCAAGGTGATGTTGGCTATTACCGTTCGCGTTCCAATGACAAATGTTTAGCGTATTCATTTGTTTGCAAGTTTAGATTTCATGAGTTGGATTTGATTATTTATTAGTTGTAGTTATTGCTTGCATTGAGGATATAAATTGTGTCATGAATTGCGTTACAGTTAAGAACACGGCCTCTAAATTTTGCGGTTGTTTATTGGTTCCTGAGCTCTTAGCTAAATAAGATTTCAATGGATTAGAATAACTCATAATAGATGGACCATGGTGACCGGTGGATTTGGTCTGGGTTAAGTGTTGAGGCGCGGCGTTAATAACTTCGTACCTGTATCCTTCTGTTAGCGCATTTTATTTTTCAGGTCAGCATAAACTGGGCAACCTCCATAGTTAGCTGTGTGGCTTCTGCCGCAATTATTGCATTTTTTAGTATTTAAATTGATTTTGTCAGTCGTACAGGCAGAGAAAGGGCGGTGGCCTCCACAACAAACGCAAATGGGGCGTAGGGTGCAATATGAATTAGTATGACTAACTCCCAAAAGTTAGTGCTTTGTACAGGGCCGTTGCGGTTGTGGAGTTCTTCAACTGAATTTCGGCCTTAAGGCAAGACTTTCGTATTGGTTACGATGGGAGACAATAGACCAAGAGGGTAAAACAATATGTTGACGACTGAATGTTAATTGGACAATTACTCGCATTGATCCAGGTGAAAGCCTGAAATTGACTGTAAAACAGAGAAATTTTTCGGAAACTCATGTTCATTCAAACGAAATTTAGCAAACGTGTTCACATTTGAATGAACTGCCATATTTGCTTCCCCGATGCAAACAACCTTTAAGTGCTTCCTTTCCATGGGAAAACAAACACTCTGAAACAATTCTTCTGTCATAAAAATGACTTGTGTCCAGAGACAAAAAGAGCGCGAGCTAAATAAAAAATAGTCGCCAGATTTACCTCTAACACTGACTACCGCTGTAGCCAGAATGACTTATCGATAGAATCTGTTAGGTGTTTGCCATGGAAGGTCGAAGGTTGTGTTGGCTGGGTTTCAAACTATACAGGGCGTTGTGCAATAGCATATTGTATGAACGATTGCAAACAGTACAGCGGCCACCCTTTCATTTTGAAACCGTGTGACATTTTTTTAGGCAATTGATACATAACGTATCAATCATCATGCGCAGTGACGAAGATGATGGCTTTGATAGAAATTATTAATCAATCGCTTTAGAGTAGTTTTCGTCTGACATTTCAACTGCATTGAAAGTTCCCAATGATTCACCGGATAAACACTTTAAGTACATTGAAGTTGTTCTTGTAGTAAACCAATCTGTACATAATACAAAACAAAATTTTCAATCGTTCTTTAAGATTGCTCCGTACAACAGGATATCGGCCAAATTTTTGGATACATACATCCGATCGGTACGAATTTAATAAAAAATTGGTTTGTCGCGTGTGACTGTCTTATTTTAGAAATTAAATTAACAAACTGCAGGGGGCTAAGGACTGGACGCTCTGGAAATTGCAGACGCGGGTTGTTTTAAAGTCACTAGATGTGTTCAAGGTGGTAAATTGGAGACACAAGTGCCCATATATAATGAAAACTCCATTCTATAAAGAAATAGTTGCATAAATGCACTGTTTTAACCACCGTTGGTGTTCAACCATCGCTTCTTATATTAAGCTGCATGGGATGACAGAAAAAGACAGACATTTCCTTTTATAACTACTATTCAGAAACCATAAAACCATAAAGGACGTCTACGTGGAGTTGGGGGGGTTAAATTTGATAAAGATACTATATGATAATTGTTCCAGTAGGCCAAGAACCATTATTATAGTGTCTTCTCAGCTAGAAGTAACCGGGTTAAATCAATATTGTTGCTAAGACCTGGTAGCCCTAAGAGCGAGCCAAAAAAGCATTCACGGAGGATCGGAATTCGTGATTGCTTCTACCTATTTTCCCTATGACGCCTTTCTGCCATACCATCTGGGGAAATATGCTATAGGTGCTGGCTACTGCTTTTGGATAAGCAGTTCTGAAGAGGCACTCCTCAGAGAGGGGTCCTCCACCCCCTGCTCTAGAATTTGCCGGTAAATTCCTTACTGCTAACCCAAGAGAGGGGGAGTTGCCATGTCGGCGCTTATATTGACGACTGGGCAATTGTGATCAGAGGGAAATATCCAAACACTCTAATGGATATTTTGCGCTCTAGCATGGCGACGCTTACTGCTTGGATGGGAAGAAGGGGATTAGGGTTAAACCCCGATAAAATGGTATTAATCCTCTTTTCCAAGAAAATGAGATCTCCTAAGGTCTCCCCGCTAACATACAAAGGTGTGGAAATTCCGATGAAGGAGACAGTCAAATATTTGGGACTAGTACTAGATAGGAAACATACCTGGAAACCCAATATTGAATAAAGAGTCAGAAAGGCCAATATTGCTTTGTACATATGTAAAAAAGCGGTCGGAATCAGGTGGGGGCTATCCCCACGAATTATGCACTGGCTGTACATTTCGGTGGTCAGTATTGCTATATGGAATACTGGTATGGTGGCCAGCCACTCAAAAACAAAGCTATTTGAAGCTTCTAAGCAAGGTCCAAAGAACGGCTTTTCTGTGCATTTCTGGTGCTTTAAGGACCACTCCAACTAAGGCATTGGAAGTAATACTCAACCTGCCAACATTAGAGCTGGTAGGGAAACAAGTGTACGCCACAGCAGCACTAAGGCTGAAATGTGCGGCGTTATTGCATGATTGGCAGATTGGTCACTCGACTATTGCGCATACCTGGAGTAGTTCTACCCAACACACTGACCACTCTATACCTAATCTCAACTTCGATAGGCACTTCCAGACATATATTCCGTCTATAAGAGACTGGCAAACACCAATACCATGGAGAAGGAGGGAACTGAATTTCTACACTGACGGACCCAAACTTGACGATAGAGTCAGTTTTGGAGTTTTCTCAAAAGAACTGGGACTGGAGCTTTCTTTCCGTCTCCCCGACCACTGCAGTATTTATCCTAGCCATAAAGGAGGTAGCCGTCTACTTAAATAGACATGCCGTAACAAAGAACATTATAAATATCTACTCGGATAGCCAGGCGGCCTTCATGTCAATGAACTCGGTGGCACTGAATCAAAGGTTGCTCAGGACTGCCGGGCAGCCCTAAATGATATCAGTACCGTTTTCAGGGTACGCCTTATAAGGGTTCCGGGACATAGGAATATTGAGGAGAACTGTAGGGCTGATGAGTTAGCCAGACGGGGCACCAAACTTCCTTTATGCACGGGCAGTTGGAATACCAATTACCACCTGTAAACTGATGCTGAAGGATAGGGTCGTGCGTGAGGTCAATGGGTCTTGGGTACACGAGGGCACTTGCTTAGCGACCAGGCTAATATGGCCGGAGCTTAATAGAAGGAAATCTAAAGACTTGCTTGCCCTGTCGAGAGAGGATATCTCTAAAATCGTGACTGTGTAACTGGTCCTTGGGTGTTCGGCAGGCATTATGTCAGACTGGGAGTATTTTCTCATGAATACTGCAGAAGCTGTGGAGATGAGGAAGAGGAGTAGGCTGTGGGGATGAGGAAGAGGAGACTGTGGAACATCTCTTCTGTAGTTGCTCTTTAAGTAAATACGCTTTTAACTATCTTACAGAAGTGTCTAGCACGAAGGTCAAACAAATCCTGCGCTTTGTAAGGGCTTCGAAATGGTTCGACGAGTGAATCGGAGGTGCGTTGTTACGCGGTAGTATCACAATGGACCCATGGTGGTCTGAGTGAGCTGGTCCTTAGACCGGCTACCACGTTAACCTAACCTAACCCTACTGCTTTTGGACCATGTCGTTTCCTCCGCTCTACGTATTGAAAACAAGAGCTGTCAACTTACCTTTAGTCACAGCTAGGAGGCAGGAGGTAATAGACATTACTCTATAAAAAAAAAAAATAGGGTGGCATGGTCGTTTATAAATTGGAGGGTCCTTAATAAAGACTAATTATCGGACCACAGGTACATTAGGTGTGGTGAGAGGATCTTACAGCCACTACCCGCTAAGAACATAATAAAAACGGGCTGTAATAAATTTAGGGAAGTATTGCGGGGTAACCTTGAAATGCGAACGAAATTACGCATGTAGCGAGAAGTCGAGGCGGCGGTTGAGAAACTCAACTAAACGATGTCAGATTTGCTGCTGCCTGTCCGTCTTGTCGTCCTCTCAGCCGAACTCTGGTGCCCTGGTACAACCAAGAGCTTCATGAGTTGAGGAAGTAAGAAAATTGCTTAACAGGGAATTTAAAAAAACCATTCGGACATTGAAGAGGTATTTTAAAGATTTTTGCAGCAATATCGAATCACTAGGTGATACGGTTAGTAGAGTTAAGGTTCTTTAGAAGGATCATTCTCTAGATTAGGGATCGCATAGGAAACCTGATGGTACTTTTACCGAAAAGCGGAGTGAGAACTTTGTTTTCCTTGGGAATCAGGTAGCCATGCAGCCACCAAATATTGAGCACGAACTGCATAGAGCGTTTGTTTCGTGGCGTAATTGATTTGTTGCAAGGACTGTGGCGAATGAATATCCTATTAGATATGCGATTGCATCTTTCGACAACTGCAAGTCGCCTGGTCTGGATGGCATTTATCCAGTCATGCTGAAGCAGAATATAGAGTTTGATGATTAAACCATTGAGGAAAATCTTCTCTTCATGTTCCAAACTGGAAAATCTTGGGAGTCGGCATTGCATAGTATTCTAAGCTGGATTGAGCTTGCCATCGAAAGGAGGGAGTACGCTGTGGGTGTCTTTGTGGACATAGAGGGTGACTTTATAATGCTACCTTTGACAGTATGCTAACTCTGTCCGTCGTGATGGTGTAGATAATGTTGGTTAATTGGATTCGTTCAATGCTAACAAGCAGGGTTATTGTGCTGCGAGGGTAGCAGAATTTGTGGGTATCGTTGGATGTGAAGAAGGGTAACTCCCAGAGTGGCGTACTCTCTCCACTACTCTGTCACTGACCCTTTGCTTGTATCACTTAATGTTTCTAATATCTACGATCAGGCATATGCAGATGATGTAGCCGGCGTAATTGTAGGAATCTCTCTTATGCACATCTTCAGGAAAGTGCAGTTTATTTATTTATTTCAGTCTACTGATAATTAAATATTACAGACTATGTATACAGATTTAATTAAATAATATAAAGAGAATTAACCTAAAATGATTCCCATCTAAATTTAAATTTAATGAGCTACTATATTTATTACAAAGGTGAATATACCTACTAATAAATTCATTTGAGGCATAATTAGTTTAATAGAATTCATCAACTTATTCTTATTTCTAAAAATTCTAGGTTTGTCAAATTTATAAAACGCAAATTTGATAGTTAACGCTTTATGATGCATGATGCTTTTTATTATAGGTGCTATGATAATTTCATAAATAGCTCACAGTTCACACTAGGTCTAAAATCTAGTTTAGATCGTTTTTTACAAAGTTGAATTGATAAAAATAATTTGATAGAAATATCTGTTTTCATGTTAAAATGCAATAAATTATTTCATCAAATGCAATAAATTATTAAATCAATTAAAACTATGCAGTGCTGATTTGAATCTATTATAAATCTTATATATTTTTTAAATGAGAAGCATACAAGTCAATAGGACTATTTGGTGATATATACCATAAAACAATATATATTACAGCAGATAGAATCTTCTACACAAAGCTGCTCAATTAGTTTATCATTCAGTGACTGCAACTAGACAAGTTTACTGGGAATATTAACTTTCACTTTTATTAAAACGCCACCCCCGCGCTCATATACAGATGATATTGGACATCGATCGCATCGATAAACACAATAATGATCATCAAAGAGGAGTTCAGCCGAGTTAATGCCTTAATGAAGCCAAGAATCTCTTAGCGTTATGGTATCATATTCATGGAGAGACATAGCAAGCAGGAACTCATATGTTTTTGTTCTCACTTCTCCAGCATTTTAATAATATATAGAGAAGCAAAATATTGTTTTTGCATGTTCATTCGACCATCGTAAATGTCACTGCATCCAAGCATTGAGGATAAGGACGACAATTGCTTACTCTCATTGTTTGTACTTTTTATGCAATTAACAGACCGTCTATTGCTCCCCGATTTTTGGAAAAAACTGAAATGGACGCGCATTAACATTAGCAGGCCACAGATCCGGAACCAACAGCTTTTGACACACACCCAATTCAAAATTTACTCTCTTCAGGGAATTCAGTGAAGCATCCTTCTTTACCAGTTTATAGCTTGAGAGAAGATGTTTATCAATCCCAGCATGATTTGAAACATTATCAATAATTTTATCCGCTGTGACAGAAGGTGCAAATGATGACAAGTGTAGCCACTTCATTCGAACAGCTACGTCGAATTCAGAGTTGGTATTAGAACCAACAACAAGAGGTTTTTCCTTCTGTTGTTTTTCTTCACGTTTACCCAATCCGAGTTACGGTGAGAAGACAACAAAGCAGAAGGTTTGGGCAGACGTAATGCAGAAAAATCGACATATTGTGATACTTTAGAAGCAGCATGAAGAGTGTGAGAAGTAGCAGACGCCTGATTGGATGTAGTATTAGTTGGAGAAATATCAGCTGCAGCTGCGGCGTGGGCAGCATATGAGGGCGCAGGTGCGATCGATGCACTTGCGATAGTTTATCAAATTCTAATGTTTTAATAAGAGAGAACGAACGCTCGCACATTTTCCGATCTCAATGCGACAATTTCGTTAAATACACTGTGCAAAGTTATTTCTGGTTGCTGTGACAAAACCACAAACTAGCTCTTTCACTTTGCACTTGCTGTGATAATTGAGAGTTTAAAGAGCACAAATGATCAATTTTTGCTGCTTTTTCGACTGTGGCAGCAGATGGAGGGGACGAACGAATAGAGTTTCGGCGCGCCGTCGCGCAATCTTTACAGAGAAACTGACTATCAGAACGAATTTTGTAGTTTTTACAAGAAGGAGGAAAGTCGAAGGTTTTGTTCAGACAACAGCAAAGGGGGTAACTATTCAGTTCTTGATAATAAGCTTCCATGGAAATCACACGTTGAACTAAAGGTAGCTACAGCACTTTCAGCTTTTTGGCAGTGCAAGTGAATCTTTGGCAAGACGTGGAGTCTGGATCCTTCGAAAGTCCTTTGGATTTATAACGCTATGATTAGGCCCAATATAGCCTACGCATCTGTGTCCCGGGGGAAAATATTGTCTCTCAAGGGGTATAAATCTGTCCCACTAGAGAACTGTGGCTTTTTGTTGTACTGGAGCCTTTCGAACAACTTCTGGCCTTCCACTGGTGAATCTTCCCGGCTTTTATGTTTTTATACAAGGAGAGGCCCTAAAGGCCATCTGTAGGTTAAATCACAATAGGCAGTGGGTGGGTGCGTTGGAATCTTGAAGATATAGATATGAAACTGACATGGATATTGTTATCCCTTCTGTGACCATTGATTTGAAGCCCGCGTATCACATAACTACTGTATAAAAATTCTAGGGACTCACTTATATTTTTACGAACAGATATTGGATCGGGTTCTGGGGTTTTCGTGAACCTCAACGGTATCCAACTCCATTATGCCCTTGGTTGTCATGCTTCTATCTTTCAGGCGGAATTTTATGCCATTCTAAGGACGATGAACTACATGGTGCAAAGCATGACAGTCAAGAAACTTAAGGCCTTAGTCATCCCCCTTGTCACTTCCAAGTTTGTGCTGTTGTGCAAATCCAGATTGAATGCTGGAAAGCATTATAGTCTATTGCCAACATGGATTCCAGGACATATGGGTGTTATGGAGAATGAAATCGTGGATAAACTAGCGAATAAAGGATCTGAGAACAGTTTTACTGGCCCGGAACCTGTTCTTCGCCTACCGTTTGCTACCAATAGTGATTGAGTTGCCTTTGCACAGAATCGCGAATGGGGGGCAATAAGAGGCAGCAGATGCGCGAAGACTCATCAAAGTCAAGGTTTCTTTTGTAACTTGGTAGGAGAGACTGTAGACTTCTAGTGGGACCGATAGAGATAAAGATAGGCATTGCAGACAGTGCACTTTGCCAGGTCTGTGGAGAAGAAGATGAGATGGTTAACCATTGTCTGTGCGTATGCCCTGCTTTCGCTAGAATCAGGTTCGAGGTATTTGGCACTGACATCCTAAGTAGTGCAAACTTTGGTTGCTTAGAGACACAGGATCTACTGAATTTTATTCACAAATCAGGTGGATTCAAGGAAAAATAAAAATGGAACGTCAAGTATAGTACAATCAACGCTTTATGATCTTGGTCTGAGTGCTATAAATGACTACATGTTCCGACAAAAATAAATTATTAAAAATAAAGTATTAACACGGCTCGTGAAATATGGTCAAAGATACATAGAGTATTCGAACAAAAGTTGGAAACTGGAAGACATTTTCTCAGCTAAAATTATTTTATTTTGAAAAGGAACCAGAAGACGATATAGGAAATTGCAACTGTAATCTTGAAGAAATTGCTTAACAATTTTCTGACTTAGGAGAGAAAATACCGCAATCTATGGTTGTAACCAAAATTTTAATGCTCTACCTTCAAATTTTAACCATTTTTACAGCACTATTGGCAACCCTTACAAAGTGAAAAACTAATCCGATAGTGATAAAAAAATTAAACAAAAATCGAGGTATTTAATGAGAAAATAATAACAATTTCGCGCAAGCGGAAAGTGCAAAATTTTCTGCGTCGGAAGAGTGCCGAGCGCAGTGATTCTGAGAATAACTAACTTAAAATTCTTTACTTTTTAAATAAAGTGTAAAAATAAAAACAAAATATACAAAAATAAAAACAACAAAAATTATAAAGTGAGAAACAACAAATAATCACAAAATGCGACAACCGCAAATTAGGTCTGCTATTATACGGTTATGTATGTACACATATACATTAAAGAGCGGCCTAGCAGTATCTAGTGTAGAGTTGCCAAGATCATTTCAAGCAACAAAAAAAAAATACAAAAAAAAATGGGTGTAGACCGTACCCTACCTAGAGGGGAAGGTCAACAACAAGAAGAGCAACAACAACATCAGCAACAATAACAACAGCAGCAACACCGAGAAAAACAACATCAGGATCAACAACAGCAGCATCAACAACTACAAACCCAAAAGAAACAACTTCTCAGAGTCTGCTCCAAAATTCCTTGAGTCCTCAATGCACCTCGCCCCAATCAAGCTCGTCTTATCATAATAAAAACAGCTCACAGCAAACTGTCCAACAACAAATTGAACAACTTCAACGCCAGCTTCAGCTGCTATATAAACAACAGCAACCAGTTGCCTCTCCCCAAGTCACAGTAAGTGTAATAAAGATATTTATGAAGTAAAATACCAGCCCCCCCGTCCGACTCGCGATATTCCCCAATGCGCTGTCAGCAGTATGGGCATACAAAAACGTACTGTCGCAGGAAACCAACGTGCATTAAATGAGCCGGAAGCTACACGTCTTCAGATTTTGTACGTAAAAACAGATCAGATGAAGTCAAATGCGCCTTGTGTGAAGGTAATCACCCAGCAAATTACAAAGGTTGTGTAGTTTATAAAAATCTGCAGAAAATGAAATACCCACATTAAAAAAAAACGAGAATTTACCCATGACTCCTACTCAACAACAGGTAGTTCTGGTAAATCCCAATACATCAAAACAAAACCAAAATGTACTTTCATACGCTCAGGCACTGAAACACTCAACACAAGCAATTAATGAAAACACAACGGTCCTACCCATTAATACTTTTCCTGCAGAAACCCAAGCTATAATGCTACTCCCGCAAGTCACGCAACAAATCACAACAATGATGAACTTATTAGTGACCCTCACAACTAAGAATTGCTCATCCTCAATCCCATAAAAAACATACTATGGAACGCTAATGGGCTGTCAAAACATTTACTAGAAATTAAAAAATTCCTTAAAGCATACGAAATAGATATACTCCTAATATCTGAAACCCATTTCACCAACAAAAGCCATTTTCAGATTCCGAATTTTAAGTTTTATCACACCCTGCACCCAGATAATAAGGCTCATGCAGTTTCAGCAATATTAATACGCAATAATATAAAACACTGTAAGAGCACATCTTATCGCACAGAAGCTATACAAGCCACGAATATAATTGTTGATGACTGGAAAGGGACAATTACAATTTCCGCTGTCTACAGCCCACCTAAATACGCAATAAAAATGGAGGAGTATGAGAAATTATTTAAGACCCTTGGCAATAGATTCCTAGCTGGAGGAGACTATAACACAAAGCACACATACTGGGGTATCGCTTCCGATATATGGTATCTTCCACAATTGATTTAAAAGTATCACTGAAATCTGAAGAAGACATCATTGCGGCTGTTGAACAGTTCAACTACTGCCTGCAACAAGCTGCGTGGAACTCCACCTCCACTAAATGAACGAAAATCAACGAACATCTCCGAACCTATAAAAGAAAAACTGAGAGAAGAGCGATATGCAAGAATAAAGTGGCAACAAACTAGACATCCTGAGCACAAGAAAAAATTAAATGCGCTTACAAAAGAACTTACAGAGATCCTTAATAACGAACGAAACACCCAACTCCATCATTACCTCAGTAATCTCGATGCAACAGCTGCTACAGAATACTCTCTCTGTAAAGCAACTAGGAATCTAAAGAGACCCACAATGTTCCAATCCGCTTTAAGAATGGAAAATAACGAATGGGCTAAAAGTGACCTTGAAAGAGCAGTCACATTTGCCCGACACTTAAAAAAAGTATTTACCCCACAGGAAATCGAGCCCCCAGCATGTGTAACAGAAGAAGTGAAAAGTGTTCTGAGTAATACCCATCAGATGGACCTACCCATACGTAAATTTTCCAAATCTGAAGTGAAAGCAGCTATTGATAAGCTAAATATTAAAAAAGCCCCTGGTTACGACCTTATCACTGGAAAAATAGTAAAACAACTTCCAGAAGAAGGAGTGACATATCTAACCTGCTTGTTTAACGCGGTACTAACATCTGGCTTTATACCTCCCCAATGGAAAGTCTCACAAGTTAATGTTTTTCAAACCCGGAAAAAGCGCTGATAAAGTTGATTCGTATCGCCCAATTAGCTTGTTACCGATTCCTTCTAAACTCATGGAAACCCTTTTCCTGAAAAGACTTCTCCCAATAGAAGAGCGAAAACTAATTCCAAATCATCAATTTGGATTCAGGAAAAAACACAGCACAATCGAACCGGTTCATAGGATTGTTGAGTATATACGAGTACACACTGCATTCGAACAGAAAAAATATTTTACAGCGGCGTTTCTTGACATCTCACAAGCATTTGATCGCTCTTGTACTCAGCAATTTTAAAACCAGTTTGGACATACGGTACGCGGTGGGGCACTGCGGTAACTTCCAATGTTGAAATAATTCAAAGATTTCAATCAAAGACCCTAAGAATGATTGTAAACGCACCTTACTATGTCACAAACAACCAAATCCATCGTGACCTCAAAGTTCCTACAGTCGCTCAAGAAATAAAAAAGCCTTCTATTTCGCACAATCTGAGACTCCAAGTCCACCCAAATCCACTAATATCGGAACTGACTTCCAACCCCTTCACTTTCATCCGACTGAAGAGAAACTCCACAACAGATCTCTTATGCTAATAGTCAATGGCTGAACCACTGGGTGTAGTCACTAAATTCAAAAATTAGTCTCAAGTTATTAAATATTGCTGAATGTGTGATTGAATGCAACAGATTGCAATATAAATTTGGATAATAAAAAAAAATAAAATAAAAAATGTTTACAACACGTGGGAGTCAAGTAATGAAGAGAAGAAAAGCCTAAATGAGCTACGCAATCGGCTGATGATCGGGGAAAGGGGAATGGCGTCAAGGTCAATAGGTAAAGCAGGTGCATTTTTCGGGCAAATTGAAATAAAAATGCAAAGGTAGTGTGCGCACATGCTATAAATACGGCAGTACTGCAAATTTGAAAAAAGATTGTCCTAATCGAAACAAATCTAAAGAAATTTCAGAAGGATTGCATTGTGATGCATTAATTGGCGTTAGCGATTCTAACTCTTGGCTTTTAGACTCAGACGTAACTGAGCACATGTCAAATAGTCGAAAGTTGTTCTACGATTATGAAGAGTTCACAGTTTTGGAACCAGTTGAGGTGCATGTTCGCGAAAAATTGGTGAATAGATATTTATCGGAAGTTTTGCACTTTCCAGCAATACACATTAATTTATTTTCGCATGGACAATGTTTGGATAAAGGGTTCATCCTGGTGTCAAATTCGTTTCGAGATGATGAACGTATTGTAGATCTGGGTGTTCGTCAAATTTTTTATAAAATGCTGAAATAAAAAAAGCAAAAACTAAAATAAGTGCTGCAGTGTAGTAGAAGTAGTAGTAGAACATCTTCATATATGGCATATACAATTTTTATATCAAAACGTAATGCAGGTTAAATGGTTTCTACGTAGAAATGATATACAATGTTTTTGTAAATGATCCCGTTTTTCAATGGGAAGCGTTTATAATTGGCAAACAAAGTGCTGTGAATTGTTTCATGCAATTCTTCCCAATGCAGATCAACTCGATGAATGGAGCCCGCGATATCTTTGCTGATAAAAATAAAATATAATTATTCTCATTTGAGATTTGTATATTTTCTAAAGGCAAAATCTGAGGTAACAACGAAAATGATATCCTTTGTGGAGTTTGTTAATACTCAAATGGAACATAAGATCAAAATGATTGATTCATCAACGGTATGGAGTTTGTGAAGTTGCAGACGTATTTTGAAAAAAAATCTAATATGAATACACCCAAGCAGAATGGTGCTGATGAACGTGAAAATCGAACCCTTATGGAGCAATGCCTACATTGTTGCATGCAAATAATTTTGATATTAAGTTTTATGCAAAATGAAACAGTACAAGTGTTTTCTGTGCTTAACCACACACCTGTGTACCAGTTCAATTGCCAAGTAAGCTGTAGCATAAAAAACAGTTAGTTTATTAATTATTTCAGTGTTCGGTCCAGTGGCTTAAGCACATAGATCAAAGCAGAAGAGACAAAAACTTGATCGAAAAACTGAAGTATTTGTTTGAGGCTACAGTGAAAATACCAAAAGCTATAGAGTATATATACTTTGCATGATCAAACAACGTTCTTCGTGATTTGGTCTTTGGGGAGAATGTATTGAACATAAACGGGAAAGGACAGAAAATAGTTAATGTAAAAGAAGTAAATAGGGCCATTTAAAATTAACCCAAAGAAGAATATGTAGTTATTGTCGATTTAACTTTAAAAAATTCTCATGGAAAAAATAGACAGCAACAACACAAGGCAAAAATACACAACAATTTAACTGAACGAGAAGAAACAGAAAGTGACGAAAGTGGAAATTGTCATTGCAGTTAATGTAGGGTAAATTTAAAAACCACAAAATCAAATTTGGCAGCAACGCGATCTTCACTGACGATGGAGATCGACATATTTTGGATTAAATACTGCAAACATTTTAGAGGGGCGTTTAAATCGAGTTACAGTGAAAATGTCGTGAGTGGTTGTTCTTTTTTGGCATCCAGTGCAAAGCCCTCCAGTTTTGATCAAGCAATCAAGTCTGATGACAGTGCCGAATGGCTAAAGACGATGCAGGACTAGTACAACTTACTTTTTAAAAACGATATATACTTTTGATGGCCCGTTTAGGAGTCAAAGGATCATTGACAATCATTGAGTTTATCATATTAATCGAAATCGT
This sequence comes from Clusia tigrina, assembly GCA_920105625.2. Taxonomy (NCBI): domain Eukaryota; kingdom Metazoa; phylum Arthropoda; class Insecta; order Diptera; family Clusiidae; genus Clusia; species Clusia tigrina. The sequence continues at coordinate 158,307,101 of OV050030.1, read as the reverse complement.
GATAACACAGTCGACGTATATAAAGCGAGGGTTTCCCAATGGTTTCAATGATACACCAAGAATGTAAGCTGATTAAAAGTCTGTGTGGTCTTAAGCAAGCTCCATGCTGCTGGAATACAAACTTCAAGAAATGTATAGTTGATTTCTAGTTCAAGGACCGTAAAGCTGATTCGTGTACTTTCATTAGCAAAAATTGTGTTGTGGACGATATTAATCTCGTCAAATGAAAGCTACCTTGATCCTGTTATTTAGTATCTTGACAATTTTTCAACTTCTTGGTCTCGAGACAAATAGACATTTTGATAGTGTTATATTTCTGAAACAAGCGGCGTATACACTAAAGGTGTTGAGCAATTTCAGTTTTGCTTATCAACGGCTGGCTCAACGCCAGCAGACTATCAACAGATTGTAGAAGTCGAGGGAGAAAAAGCGAAATAAATGTTCTATATCGACAAGTTTTGGCTACTGGAACAAGGCCATTATATTAGTTTTGCTTTTAGTTATACGAGGGCGGATTGATATTGAAGCTACCTAGCGCTAGATGGCAGCACAAACACAAAAACTTTTTGTTTTTAGAAATTGCGATCTGTCAAACGTCAGCTGTTAAAGTTTCACCCAAATTCATCGATTAGTTTATTTGTTGTAGTCGTTTGAAGTAAGCAACTTTTGTGTTTCTTGAAAAATGGAAAAAAGCGAATTTCGTGCAGTGATTAAACACTATTATTTGAAAGGAAAAACGACGAAAGAGACAAAAGAAAAGCTCGATAAACAGTACGGTGAGTCTGCTCCGTCAGATTACATGGTAAAATATTGGATTGCTGAATTTAAACGCGGCCGAACAAGCACTGCAACAATACCATCAACTGGAAGGCCAAAAGAGGTGGTTACTGAAGAAAATATCAAGAAAATCCTCGATATCGTTATGAATGATCGCCGAGTCAAGTTGCGTGAGATTGTTGAAATGGGAAACATATCATATGAGCGTGTGTTCAACATTTTGCATGAACATTTGCATATGAAAAAGCTATCGGCAAGATGGGTGCCGCGTTTGCTCAGTGTCAAACAAAAACGAGTTCGACAGACCACTTCACAGCGGTGTTTGGACATGATAAAGCGTAATCCTGTTGATTTTTGGCGTCGATTAATAACTGTTGATGAAACGTGGGTCCACCACTACACACCTGAAACCAAAAATCAATCGAAACGATGGGTGGAAGCTGGTGGAAGTGCTCCGAAAAAGGCGAAGGCAGTGAAATCGGCTGGCAAGGTTATGGCCACTGTATTTTGGGATGCACACGGAATATTGCTCATCGATTATCTTGAAAAAGGATCCACAATCACAGGAAAGTATTATAGTGCATTATTGGATCAATTGATTGATGCAATCAAGGAAAAACGACCACATTTAAAGAAGAAAAAAATGCTCTTTCTTCAAGACAACGCACCGGTTCGCACAGCATTAGATACGATGCTAAAATTACGTAAAATACACTTCGAATTGGTTAATCATCCACCTTATAGTCCAGATTTAGCTCCTAGTGACTTTTTCCTGTTTCCAAACTTGAAAAAATGGCTCGCAGGAAAAAGATTCATCTCAAACCGAAACTAACGCGTATTTTGAGGGGTTCCCGAAATCGTATAATATATCAGATGGTATAAAAAAGTTGGAAAGGCTGTGTTGAGAAATAAATGGTTTTTGAAAAAAAAATGTTTTTTTCCTACTTAGGTAGCTTCAATATCAATCCGCCCTCGTATAAGGCGTATGGAGCATCCCTGAAACGCTCAAGCGACAGCGATGAAGTTTTTTTTTTATTACAAGCCTAACAATAAGTACAGTGGGTCAATAAAGAAGTCGGACAAACAGGTAACCAAACATTAAGTATGAAAGAAAATTTGAAGGAAACAAAATATTGCTTTGGTTTATTTTTTATTTATTATGTATTTATATATACTATTAAAAACAATAACAACATAATTTAAATTAGCTTCATTTTATAAAAAAAAAATAAAAATATAATTCGTGAACAAAATTAACATCAAAAAAGAACTCGGACATGTGGCAACGCTGTTTGCTACTAAACATTTTGAAAAAGGGGAATCACAGTTTTTGCTTTGTTTGTAGTAGATGCAATAAACTAAAGCAGTTTTTGTGTATTTTGAAGCTTCGGAGCAAACAATTTTCCAAAATAAAAGTGAAAATGGGTAGACAACGTGGACAAAGCTCAATCGAAGTTCGAGAACTTATTATACGGCACTATGAAGAAGGAAAAACGGTTCGGCAGATCAGTGAAATAGTTGACAGGCCCCGTTCTACAGTTCACGACGTTATAAAACGTTTTAAAATGAATAAATCAGTGGAAAATAAGACAAAATCTGGAAGGCCTAAATTGTTCTCGAGTCATGATGAACGCTGGATAGTAAGCCAAATAAAAAAACAACCTATCCTCAGTGCACCAAAGCTAACAACGGAGGTGGCAAAACATCTTAACATCACCTGCTGCCCAGAAACTGTAAGGTTAGTACTGCGGAAAAAAAATTTTCATGGAAGGGTTGCAAGGAAAAAACCCTTCGTAAGTGAAATCAATAGAAAAAAAAGAATTAATTTTGCAAAAAGCCATGAAAACAAAAATTTTGAGTACTGGAGTCATGTTTTATTCTCTGATGAGAGTAAATTCAACATTTTCAGATCAGATGGGCAATCATATGTATGGAGGAAGCCAAACGAAGAGCTGAAGGAGAAAAATTTACGCCCAACTGTTAAACACGGAGGTGGTTCCGTAATGGTCTGGGGCTGTATGTCTGCAGCTGGGCCCGGAAATTTGTGTTTTGTTGAAGGCAATATGGACCAAAAGCAATACCTAGCCATTTTAAAGGAAAACTTGGTTAATAGTGCTGAAAAATTGGGGATAAAAAATAGTTTTCACTTCTACCAAGATAACGACCCCAAACACAAGGCGCAAAATGTGCGTTTGTGGTTATTGTATAACTGTCCAAAAGTACTGGAAACTCCTCCACAATCACCTGACATTAATGTCATTGAACATTTATGGGCCCACTTGGAAATTCAATTAAAAAATCACTCCATTAAAAACAAAAAGGACTTGGAAAATGCTTTAATGGAAGAATGGGCTAAAATAGATCCCTCCGTCTGCAGAAAATTGGTAGAGTCAATGCCAAAGCGGCTAAAAGCTGTTAAAAAGGCAAAGGCTTGCCAACAAAATACTAAATAAAAGTTTTTTTTTTAAAATTTTATTTATACTTAAAATTTAGTATGAATGTCCGAGTTCTTTTTTGATGTTAATTTTGTTCACGAATTATATTTTTATTTTTTTTTTATAAAATGAAGCTAATTTAAATTATGTTGTTATTGTTTTTAATAGTATATATAAATACATAATAAATAAAAAATAAACCAAAGCAATATTTTGTTTCCTTCAAATTTTCTTTCATACTTAATGTTTGGTTACCTGTTTGTCCGACTTCTTTATTGACCCACTGTACATCAAATCTTAAAACTAGTCACTAAAAAATAATTTTAACCCAAATTGTATTTGGCCATCAAAATTTCGGTTCTGCTTCGCTCTTCAAAAGGCCGGAAAGTCTCTTCTCTGCTGGCGGGATCGGCTTATCGGTTTTGCGAGGGATTTAGTTAGTGGATTCGGGTGATTTTCCAGTTTTGCTATGTATATCTGCTTTCTAGGATTTATTTCTGTGATAACTGTTGGTATTTTCAGGTCTTTGTGAATATTATCGTTACGCATGTACCATGGAGCGCCTAAGTATGTTTGACTGAAACCTTTGAATTAAAATCGGATGCATTACCCCACAGTTGAATCCCGTACAACCATATCGACTTAATAACTGCATTGTATAGGAGGATTTTGTATTCTAGACTTAAGGTAGATTTGTGGTTTATTAGCCAATGCGTAGGTTGCTTTTCCTTCCTACATTTCTTTGCGGATGTGTCAGCTTTAGCTAAGGTGCAAATACTTGTAGGGTGGAGATCACCGCAAACTACACAAACACTGCGCAGAGTGCAGTACGATTTAGAGTGGCCGAATTCTTGACAATTCATACATTGTATTGAGCCGTTACGTTTGTGTGGTTCTTCAACCGTAATTCTGCGGTGTAAAAGATATCTTAGGTTATATATTGGGTGCGTCTCGTTCTTCTTAAGCTGGGTTGAGTTGGGAAGCAGTTCAACTTTAAATATAGGTTGTGGTACCTTATTTCTATTCACAATATTTATCACGATGAAGTTGATTATTAAATACTTAAAGGGGACATGCTATTGTGGTATACTTTTTTCAAGAAAGAACTAACAATTTCAAGTTCTATATTTACTTTATTTAGTGATGCCGAGTATGCTGGTTGTATTCATACAAAAAAGTCTACAACTAGCAATCGCTTAATGCTTGGAACCGGCATTGGCAGTTGGTGTTATGATCACCAATCTTAATTCTCATATTATACAGCTGAGCCAGAGTGCATTACGGCCTCACAAGCGTCAAGAGAATTGGTATGGCCAAAACGCTTACTGGTTGAGCTAGACGACCAGGTGGGATCTGACAAACCTTCTGTATTTGTGGGCGAGAGCATCATAAAACTAAAAAATTAAATCGAGCGATTGGAAACAGTTCCTTCGTAAACAACAACCAAACTGTTATCCATGTGCACAGGCATTTCAGGTGTGAGTAATATAATTCCCCTAAAAGAATTACTTGAAGTAATTGCTAAGAAAGAATATGAACTCAGAGTTATAAACGGAGACGTTGTCAAAATACAACCAAAGTCTGCTGAAAAATACTCAGTCATTACAAAGGCTCTAACCGAAAAGAACACTAACCTTCATACTTTTAAATTGAAACAGGAAAGAGACTTTAATGTAGTACTAAGAGGTATACACTGTTCAAACCCAATCGACGAAATACGAGAAGAAATTGAGGAGGTGGGTTATACAGTTTTTAACGTTTGCAATATTAGGCAAAGAACTACAAATATAAGGTAATACTGAAGCCCATATGGACTTATGGTATTCAAATTTGGGGATCAGCATCCAAGTCAAACCTGGACATCCTACAACGATTCCAATCAAAAGTCATACGACTGTGTGCTAATGCACCTTGGTATGTCAGCAACGACATCATTCATCGCGATCTAAATATCCCAAAAGTAAATGATGAAATCATGAAATATAGCCACTCAAATCGCAAACGTCTTAGAGTCCATCCTAACAACCTGGCGGTATAATTGATAACCAGCGATACAAGCACGAGTTACGAACTCAACCACTTAAACCATCAACAATAAGTACAACATACTAAGGAAGTACAATATGCTATCCAACAAACAACAACATCAAATTCCAATAATTGAACAGACGCAAATTATAATTCTTATGAAGACTATTATTTAAGTTATATTATATTTCAATTCTTATGAAAATCTTCAAATTCATTTTGACTAGAATTCCCATGAAAATGATCCAATCATGTTGAGTTCAATTCTTATGAAAATCTGGATGTATTGAATGCTACTGAAAATTCATACACATGTTTATAACCAAATATAATATAAGTAGTACTGAATGGCCAGCTGGACAGATTGTAGTTAAATAAATAGAGATACAATAATAATATAATATAATATAATAATGGCATAAAACGATTTAGCGTTGCTTTTTGTTTTAATACTCCGTTTCACTTCTGAAATTTTATTCTTCTACATATATTTGCGTATATAAATATGTTAAATATATTTTAGTGTACAACGAACGCTAAAATTAAAAGTAGTTATATGCCATAATTTATATTTGGACTTTATTAAATCACAAAAAGAAAACTCTATCTCTGTATGCACTGGCAGATTGCTTGCTTTAATCTCCACTTTGCCTGCACTTCACTATTAGAATATAGCTGGTAGAATTCCAGAAAGAGCAGCACACACGATGTCGATGGCAGAGACGACATCAATTGCAACTCTATCAATGATGGATCCCTACGTAGTTTGTTGAAAGTGGTCACTTAGTGATTTTAATATTTTTGACTTTGTATGATCTCCAAATTTACCCTAATTACCAGGCTAAGTTCCCGGTCCCCGGGACTAGTCCCTACTCGGGCGCCATGAAAGATACATAAGTGTCTGTACTAATTTCTGAAAGTGATTTTGGGAATCTTGGGTATACTAAGTCAGAGGTCTACTAAAATAAAAATAATTACAATGAACTAGAATTTTGTTCGTTCTAAAATTACAGTGGGAAACTGAATCGAGTGTATATAACTGAAGAGATAGACGAGAGCAACAGCATGCTTTGAATGTTCATTAGTAAGTGTTTTAATGGGACAATTTCAATAATTAATATATACTAAGAGTAAGGCAACTAACAGTAAAGCGTATTGTTCAGCCACATTGAACGGCGCAATCAGCAATTAATTTTATTGTATTTTTCGCATTTCCCATGACTGAAGAATTGCATCATTGACAAAATTATTAATTTCAATTATAAAAGCCAACACTTTGCATATTGAAATAAGTTGCCCTTCAAGTGGCTATCCAGTGCATAACTTGGATGATCACATTTCACTTGGCTGAAGTGCATCTCAAAATATTTATGGGAACGATATAATGGTGCTGCTGGCTCGTGTTGTCAAGGGTGCAATTTTGTATTTCATAATTATATTCTTAATATTATTACCAATTTGTAATTAGCTTAATATTCATATAAAAACCTGTAAAAAACTCAATAAAAAGTTATAATCAATGGGCACGTCATCATCAAGTGCCAAGAGCACATTAGTGAAAGTCCAATAGTAAATTCAGCTATTAGCCAGTAGTAGCAATTTTTTACCAATCAAAACAATAACATTTGGTTTCCCCCGACAATTATATTTTCTTTGAATATTTTGACGAGCTAGTGACACTCCAGAATGAAACTGGGGAGGAGATTCAGAGACTCATTAACAGCTACAGAGACCCAGCTGACAGGAAACAGTCGCAGCATACTTCAGGGAACTTTTATGTCGCCACAACTATGCATAGGACAGTTTTTAAGAAACGGATAACAAACTGAAAACATTAATTGACCAGCCGCTGAATCATGAATATTTCTCATCAGGCTATTACGATCAAATCAAAATAGTCACTGCCCATGTGCAGCTCTTCAATGACGAAATCCAAAAAAAAACGAAGCACAATCTACAACACAATACGAAGGTACTACAAACAATGAAGGTCGTGGTAAGTCACCAGCAGCCTCAGCATATCAACCCTTGATTAGCAATACTAAACAATACGAGGCACTTGGATCAGGATCAGTTAAATACCAACCAAGAAATTCTTCAAGAAAGTCTGTGACAGAAGGAGACTCAGTAGTGCAATAGCATCGGTAGCTGATGCTTCCACTTGCAACTATTGCTCCGGCAAGGACCGCCCCCTGTACTATTGCAAGAGATTATTGCAATTGTCTAAGCAAATTGTATTATCTTAACCGTGATGACACCTTAAAGGATTGCACCCCTCGGAGCTGTACAAAGTGTAACAAAAAACACAATTCATTGTTGCATTTGGAAACGGAGGATCCAGCCTCATAGCGAAGCCGACCAAAGCGGCTTCAAATCAACAATCCAGTACAGAAACAAAGGTGACTGCATCCAATACTTCGATAACATTAGCTGCAGCCATCAACTTGCCTGCCTGCCAAGACAACGTGTTTTTAGCAGCACCTAAAGTGAAAATCACAGCAAACAACGGGCAATCTGATGTATTCAGGGCAATCTTGGACTCCGGCTCCCAGATCAACCAACTAACTGAAAGCGTCATTAAGAGATTGACTATCGCTCCAACTAAGACAGCGTTAAGCATTGAAGGCAGTGGGCAAAGAGTGAGGAGTGCAAATCAACAGAATAACGTTAAGTTGCAATCAAGGACAAGAAATTTCGAAACCAGACTAGAGGCTTTTTTTACCAACAATCATCATGCCAACTCAACAATTAGACGTTTCATCATAGCCGATTCCTAAGAACATACAATTAGCTGACCCAGAATTTGACAAGGAAAAATCGATGTTCTCCTGGGTGCTGACCTCCAATTCAGCTTGATGCCAACGGGCCAGATCCAACTATCCACTGATCTACCAGTGTTACAAAATACATCATTGGGGTAGATCGTAGGTGGAAGGAGCAAAAGCGATTCGACCAGCACAGCAACTTGCATGGTTTACAGTGAGGGCGAATTATCAACCAACAAATAGATAATGCAATTTTGGAAACTTTATGACAGCATAGAATTTAATGACATCCTAACACTAAAGAAGCAATCCGAGTCTCTCTTCATCCAAACCGTTCGTAGAAACATAGAATGCCGATACGTAATAAGGCTACCAATCTCCGAGAATCCAAGGTTCTTGGGAGAATAAAGGAATCTTGCATTAAAAAGGTTTCTAGCAATAGAAAGCCGTTTGGAAAGGAACCTTCCATTAGAGGCACAATACGTCGAATTCATGAGGCACTATGTAAAATTATTGATTAGTGGAATCAACCCTGATAATATTTTATATCCGCGTTACTTCATTCCTCATCACAGCGTATTTGAGCCAGAAAGCACTACAACAAAGTTTTGAGTTGTATTTGATGCATCTACCAACTATGTCTGGCCTAGCACTGAATGACATAATGTACACTGGCCCAACAGTTAAAAGCGATCTATTTTCCTTATTATTGTGATTCCAAACAATAAAATTTGTCTTCACAACAGATACTGAAAAGATGTACCTACAAATCCTATACTATATCATGCGGAGAGAAAATGAGAACAAGCCCATAAAATACTATCAACTCAATAAGATAACCAATGGAACATCGTCGGCACCAAGTGCCAACAACAGTTAACTTAGGAATATTTCCACTAGGCGCTCTAATATTGATGGTTTTTATGGCGATGATGGCGTGAGTGGCTGACACTGCCTAGCCATACGCATCGAAATGCAGAAATAATTGACAACACTATTTCAAAATTCAAGATCCAAACTTCAGAAATAGTGCCCCAATCATCCTCAGCTTATAGATAGTATATCTCCAGAGGATCAGGAAGTTAGTTAAAGATTACATTTAACCTGGATGCCAAAATCTGATATATTCTGTGTAAAGGCGGAAAAAAAAATAATTTGTATACATAACAAGAATATTTGATCCATTAAGTCAAGTAGGTCCTGTGGCCAGCACCGCAAAAATATTTATACAACTATGGCAATTGCAGATGTTTTATGGCGCTGTAGTTTATCTACGATCGAGGCTTCAAGATACCAGAGTAATTGTTAGGCTTCTGTGTACCAAATCACGTGTGACACCTCTCAAGGAACAACCACTGCCTCGCTTGGAATTCGGTGCAGTAGTGTGTCACCGACAGAAACCAATTAGGCAGTTGGTAATCGACCGCTTAGTCGAGCGCACGCATTCTCCTACGGATCAGTAAATTCCAGCCGTATTATTATCCCATGTAGTTTAAATAATTGTCATTCGAATAAATCACTGTTTCTATGTGTATATTATTTACAATAACAAATCAGCGTTTACAGTTCAGAAGTAGGATTCATTCCGCCTACAAACAAGAAAAAATTTTGAGTGAGTAAATAACGCAGACAAAAATCACCCTTATGTGAAGCAGCTGCTGACGAACGGGAAACGTATATGCAGCAGATGTATATGCGTACAAAATACTACGCAAATATACACACATTTATGTAAAGAGATCGCAAGCAAACAAGTGATGAACGCGCTGAAAGCCATCACAGCGACGGCAGCGAGGAGGTGTGAGAGTTTGCAACAACGAAGGAGTTAGAAGTACATACATTGGTATATACGAGTATATACATACCGGCGCGCACTAAAACGGTTAATTTTAGGCAAAGTAAATAAGCAACGGTCAAAACGGCATTTGACGACAGAAAAATTTCGAGAAACGCAAGTTTAAACAAGCAGAATAGAAGTACAGAGTTCGAGAAAATAAAAAAGTCGAAGTTTGATAGTTGAAGCGTACGGAAGTGGTACAGCCATGGTGCTTGTAAAATTAAATTCGTTAAAAACTGAGCAACTCAACAAACTTCTACGGAGTAATGATGAATGAAATTTATGGAAGCGATGAAGTGGACTCCGAAGAGTTGGATGAAGACACCGACGAAGATTCAACGCAACAACAAATGAGTGAGCTACGAGCGCTCATGGAATTGACGAAAATGGTTGGTCAACTTGCCACGGCACGTAACGCAGGCAGGCAAGACAACATAGCAAGCGCAGAGGAACAACGGGTAACGACACCGGCACTGGAAAACGAAGGGTTTGCAACAGCACGTCGAGCAACGGCAGCACTACAACGTCCAGCAAGCGTACGAGATAAGCGCGCTACTACCTACGTATGACCCTCTGAAAGGCAGCATAAGTTCCGAGGTATTTGTCGAGAAGATAGTGCAACTCCAAGGAATATATGATTGGTCCGAAAAGGAGATTTTATTTGCAGCGCAACTGAATCTGAAGGGTGTTGCGAAAACCTGGTTAGATTCACAGCAAGTGTTTCATTCTTGGCCAGAGTTTGTCCAGTTATTTGTGAAAGATTTTCCAAAGAAAATCATGTCGGCACAAGTGCACCGCGAAATGGCACAACGTAAGCGTCAACCACGAGAAACTTTAGAGGAATACTACTATGCAATGCTGAGCATGGGTAGACGAGGCAAGATGGATGAGGAATCCATAAATTCGTATGTAATATCGGGGCTAAACGATGCCTATTTGTCGCGCACGTTACTTGCGATGAAGTTCCCTATATGCAAGGACCTTCTCCGTTCACTAGAAGCTATGGTCATCATACCTACGTCAAGCTCGACAAGATCTAGTGCGTCATATGAGGACAGTAACGAACCAGTCCAAAAATTCACGTCAGAGAAGAAGCTAATAAAATGCTACAACTGCAATGAACTGGGACATATTTCATCGAAATGTACACAGCCACAGCGGAAGCCGAAATGTTACAAATGCAACAAGGTTGGTCACAAGGCCAAGTCATGCAAGGCCGACAAACCAACAGTAGCCGAAGTCCAAAGCGAAACTAGCGGAATACCAAAGCCTGTCACCACAGTGGTCGAGTGGAGAGGCAAACGTTATGACGCCTTCATCGACACTGGTAGTGTTGTGTCACTAATTGCGGAATCCAAGGTTCCAGTTGAGGTACAACGAACAGCGTCAGTGAAGCGGCTTACAGGATTTGGAGGTGCGGTAATAAGCAGCATAGAGGCAATCAACGTAGACATTGTCGTCGATGGAGTCACGATCTTGACCACCTGTCAGATCGTTCCAGATAAGTTTATGCCATTTGACATTCTTATTGGTAGAGATGTACTGTGCCAAAACGATTATAGGTTAACCATCGAAGCGGGTGTGATGCAGGTTCATAAGAAGACCGGAAAGTCGTTTAACATCAACAACGAGACGTCAACCAATGTGGTCGCAAAAGTCGGCGACTTGCTCAACGAATACGATGACTGCTTTGCGGAAGATTTGGCAAAATTAGGCAGATGTAAAACAACGGAGATGGACATCGTCATCTCAACTGATCAACCGGTAGTGGGGAAACGTCACTTTCTCACCCATCAGTTGTGTGCTGTTTTTGATGTTTCCATGAATTTCAATTAACTGTTTCTGTTTTCCAGCTTTATAACTGTTGCATGAAAGTTCTGGTATCTTACACTTCGTGCCTCGCGGTTGTCTCTCACAATTTACAATTGCCGAATTGCCTGGCAATTTCCAATTACCTTTCCTTTCTCTATGGTTCTAGGGGCATTTGAAATATTGACCATTCTTACTGGTAGTATTAGTAATCGGTTCTTCTTCTGCCTCTGACTATGGTGGGATTTTTGTCCGCCGCGATACAATGGCCTGTTGAAATCTAGTGTGAATCCAATCCGTATCATGGAATCTACCACACTGGTGCAGAATTATAATATATATATTAAATTATTAATGTTAAGATTTGAACACAATTGTCAATCTCTTGTAGAATATACAATAAAAAACTGAATTGAAAAAAAACGACTGCGTTCCTTTCAAAATAAAACAATCCAAACGCCAATAGGAGGGCGAAAAGAGCGTCTTCTGTGAACAAATAAATTCCGCCGCCAAAACTGGCCGGCTACGCCGGATTTTCAATTCTCCGCACAAAGCACTAGACTGTATTCAGAGTGCTAATGGTCACTGGAGAAGCTCATATGCCGAGACGCTTGAAGTCCTGCTCGACATCCATTTTCCAGGCACCATAGATTTCGCTGGTCACCAGTTCAATCATACTGTCCCTGGTAGCTTCTGGGTGACCGACACACAACTTACGTGAGACATCCACAGTTTTTATCCATTTATGTCCCCGGGTCTAGATGGTATCATCCCTGTGGGCATACAAAAGGGAGGCTATTTAATTCTACTATGGCTAATGCGCATTTACAACGCCTGCCTTAGATTGATGTACATTCCTATTTGCTGGAGGGAGTCACGTGTAGTCTTCATTCCGAAAGCTGGGAAGGAATCCCATACTAAACCTAACGACTACAAACCAATCAGTCTGTTTTCATTGTTTCTGAAGACGTTGGAAAGGGCCTACTTTGATCGATTATAAGGTGCAAGTGCGAATAATCATTATAATTGGAATGTGTCGATTAAATGTGGAAAGACTCAGACTTTCTAGTGCTCAAAGAATTGAAATATGTAAATCAAAAACCAAAATGTCTTCATCTGAAATATTTAATGTCAGTCTAAAGATCATAGATTTTTTGTTGTTATATTTTCGTTGGGTAATATCTTTTTAATATTAATATATATAACATATATTTTTAATACCATATTAATGTGATTGTTGGTTGTATTAAAAATTGATTTCATTAAAACACGAATCTGTACACTTTGTTCAGTATTCACTTACGATGGACGTTACGTATAAAATGAATATAAAAGCGCATTTATATTTTATAATCTCTAAATTGCTCCAGTTGTAAATAAAGTCTAGAAGCAACATTGAAAATTTGGCTTTACTTCCTTCTACCACTTCTGAACAGATTTTTTCATGAGATACACTTCTATCGTGTAAACTTTAAATTACATATTTATAAATTACGGTTTTCATACGATTTTATTTCAATAATAAATGAATAAGGGAGATGTCATAAATAGTTTATAAAGCAGTGAATATTAAATATATGCTATGGGAGAATTTTAGAACTAAATGGCTAAACCAAAAATAGGCAAATATAGTTAGTAGGAAATAACATTATTTGAAGTCACTGATTACCTTCTTCCATTGAATAATTGTCTTCTTTGGACCAATCGTATTTAAAGCAGCTTGTATTTTTTCCCAATACCACTCCTTCTCTTTCTTGCCCTCCATAAACTTAGTCTCACGCAGAAGAGTAATCAACATTTTTTTTTGGGGTTTTGTTACTCGATCCTTGAATAAAATATTGAAAACCTTGAATTTAAAAAACAAAGAGGCGAGAAGTGGATATTTCACACAAAAATGCTTTTTCTGTTTAATATAAATATAATTTACACTGCTATAAATTTAAAGTAAAAATAATTATTGTTTAGTTTGTCTATTATAATAATTGCAAATCGCGAAGCATTGTTGCGTTTCATTAGAAATACTTGTATCACAGTTATCAGCTGAATTATATGTAAAAAACTATTTTCTTAGTTTACGTAGTAGAGTCCTGCAAACAAGTGATTCAAGAATCAAGCCACTAGAATCTTTTAAAGTGGATTCGCATATTCACGCAGCCTTGAATCAATTATGTACTTGCTTCCCAAAGATTAATTATGAATCTTACTTGTTGCATAAACTTTCTATATGCATATGATTCAAACGTGCCTTCGAGCCTGTTTGCTATTTTTGTTATTGTTGCTTTAATAGCTTTGAGATCAGAAGATTTTCAGATGCATATTTTTTGCATTATTAGCAGTTTGTGTTGGGGTATAATTATTTTACTGGAGTGAAAACGGCACACAGTCTTTTTCGGAGGGTAGCAAAATAGAATTAATGTAGGAATTGTAGCAAGCACCCTATTTCCACAGCCGCACATACACATATACGAAATACACAATTACAGGCGTCATGAGGAGATCGCGAAAGAGGCTAGAAGAAAAAGTTTAGTTCGCGCTAACGACTGAAACTTACCGGTGGTGGTTCTAACTCCAAAGTGACTCTCAAGTGATTCTGAAATCTTAAACCACTTAATCCAAAGTGACTAAAATTAAACTAAACTATACAGAATTAAACTGTGGATATTAAATAAACTACAAAGTTTGTACGTGTTTTATTAATAAAACCTACATTAATAAACACATAATTACAACATTTTCTACTAAGGAAGTGCGTATTGTTGAGACTTGAATTTTCCAACTATGATGTACACTTGATTCTTCGTTTGTTTACATAGGCTTGTAAAGACTCACTTCGAAGCAATTGACTCGAAAGCGTAAATGCATCAGCTTATGCAGTACTCTGGTACGTAGTTTAATATCAGTCTGCTCCCCAGTGGAGGGATGGCTAAATGCCAACATGGGATGCAGCACATGGGTACCAACGAGTGAAGAGGATGCCCGCAAGGGCGTCACTTCTAACTGGAAATGATGAGATGGATTTCACAATACCGTGGACGCTAGACAATCGAAGAAGCGGAAGGCGAAGGGCAAATATCCTCAAGAGCCTCGGGAAGTCAATGCGATGAAGCTGGCCAACACCGATATAAGCGTTTACCCACTCATGCGGCAATGAAGGTATCCAATTTCAAACGGAAACGACCCTATACTATGGATATGGAATACGATTTGAACACAATTTTTGGATGAAATTGCTTTTGGGCTGACGATTACAGTATTCTGTTACCTTAATAAACAAGAGTGACATCGTGTAGAAACGGCTTTCATGTAAATGCTGCAGTTGCCACTGTCCCGTTAAAACCTTGGCAGATCTATGGGTACATTCTCCACTCGTCGCCGTTTATTGGCTGTTCTGGTCCGGTTGAGATAACTCCCGGTTAACATTCGTCCTGGCACTGTCCGCAAGTTTTTAACAGTGCTGTGTTTGAAAGGAGTAATAAAACAGCTCACTCACCAGAACATTGTAAGAACCAAAATCTTCTGTGGGAAATTTTGGCCCACACCACAGGTGACAGAGTCGCTACGAAACTATATACACACAAACATCATGAATAACAGACCGAATAATTGCATCTCGGAAACGCCCACAATGCCAACCGAAACAACTGCAGTGAGAACCTAACGAAAAGAACTACAAGCATTGTAACCAATTAGCGCGGCCGTGGTAGGAGCGCAGATCAGCAGCAGCATATTAGACCAGTTGGAATAATAGCAATTACAACAAAAAACCCGACCACCACAGCCAACGATCTTGCCAATCAGCGCTATGCTTGCGAAGAGCGAGGAAAAACACAGCGACGAGGAATGCAACAAATACATGCAGGATGAGAGAAGGTGAGTGCACGAACTCAGCGGTGGAATTTGCCGAGTGCGCTCGCTTGGAAATTTTACACTAACAACACGAAGAAAACGAGAGCGAAACACAAGAGAAATGCTGGTTGTCAGTTAAATTAAATATTTAACAACAACACCACTACAGGATTCCGGACAGCGCTGCTGGCAGGCAACAATACTGCAGGCTAACCAGGGACCGTTGGAGCGAGGTGGCTGACCGCCAGAAGTTGAAGGTGGCCCAAGGGCAAAAGACTGCAACACCAACAAGCCTGACTGCAACAACAACAAGCCTGCCACAACAACAACAATCGACTACTGGCCAACGGAAGTAAAATCACACAACGGTGGCCTGCCAATAACAACATGTGTCAGCCGCTGCGTCCTGCGACTATATAAACCACGTAGCCCAGGCAGTAGGTCTCTTCTTCGGACACCAGCATCCTGACTAACCACAGCTCTACACCATACCAAGAACAACACGAACACAAAAGTTTAGCGAGAACATCTGGTTTTTTAATCGTTTTCTTGCTAAGCCATAGACAGACAGAGACTACAGGGATTCAGTGAGAGCCTCTGGTTTTTAATCGTTCTCCCACTGAATCACTGAGACACATACGCAACCGAGTCTTAGGGACTTAGGGGGAACCTCTGGTTCTTTAATCGTTTTCCCACTAAGTCATACAGAGACCATAGGGATTCAGTGAGAGCCTCTGGTTTTTAATCGTTCTCCCACTGAATCACTGAGACACATACGCAACCGAGACTTAGGGACTTAGGGGGAATCTCTGGTTCTTTAATCGTTTTCCCACTAAATCATACAGAGACCATAGGGACTCAGTGAGAGCCTCTGGTTTTTTAATCGTTCTCCCACTGAGTCACAGAGACACACACTTACCGGGACGTAGAGACACGAAAACAAGTACACATTGAGTAAGTTATTTATACAAACATAGAGTTAAGGAAGTAGAACTGTTTCGAGCAAGGACTAACAAGAGTCCATAATCAATATACTAAATAAATACGTTGAAATTAATTTAACTCACAGGATTTTTATATTTTTCTGTATACGACCCCTGGAGCCGCTGAGTTTTACCCCAGCTATAAAAAAGAGTCGTTACAACATCAATCACGGGAAATCATAAAGAAAGATAGAATAGAGCAACCCAGCATTTTAGCGGCGACGCCCATTGCTGCTGAAAGCAATTGTGAAGCAAATGTAAACGGCTCTCCTCGGCTAGAGTAAATTTATAAGATGAGAGCGCTAGAATAGGACACGCTGGAAAAATGTAAAACTGTACTCCGAAAAATGAAACAAGTGATTAAACGATCGAGAAACATTAATCACGAAATCCAAGATGGAGCCAAGGAACTGTGTGAACTACTGGATGTAATTGTGTGCTACAGAAAAGGCTGGAAATAAAATGAGAAAAAAAAATTTGAGACCACAACGACGGAAAAAACAAAGAAGTATATCTCGAAAGCAATTGGCGACAACACACCGGTGACTGGACGGGAAAATAAGGGCTGCCACTAGTCCAGCTGCGCCCGACACAAACAAAAAGACAAGAGAAAAATAACCCGATGAGTGGAAGACGGAGAACCGCAAAAAAAATTCCAAGATAAAGAGGACAACGAAGCGCTTATCGAAACCCCCACCACAAAAAGAAAGCAAATGAGGGCAAGGCGAAAACACAAGAAAGAAACCACGGAGCGAAAACGATCACAGGCACTACTGGTGAAACCTGCCGAAGGTAAGACAAACGCTGACTTTCTCAGAAATCTGAAGCACAGGGTTAAACCACAAGAAGCAGAAGTAACGATTAGGTCCGTCAGAAAGACGAATCTTGCTGGAATTAGAAGCAAAAACGTTAAAATTCTTCGAACCAATCAAGGGTTCTTTAAAGGGTGCTACCACCGTGTCTGACATAAAACAGAAAATATCAGTCGACATCAGGGATCTGGACTCCCTTACCGACACAGAAAAAGTAAAGCTTGCAGTCAAACAAGCGCAACGAAATGAAAACGAAGATGTAACGGTAAGGCTTACAAACACCAGAGAATAACGTCGAGCTTTTGTTACGTTGGCTGCAGAAGCTGCAAACACCATCATTGAACAGCAACGCATAAAGGTAAATTGGATGTACTGCAGAGTAATACGGTTGGACAACATAACACGATGTTTCAGATGCTTTGGTCTGGGCCACACAGTTTAACTGTAAAGGACCCGACAGAAGAGGACAGGGTTTATGCATTCGTTGCGGAGCCGAAGGACATAAGCTAAAATAATGCACTAAAACCCCTACATGCTGTATTTGCGTAGATGAAGGCTCTGAACCCACAGATCGCCTTCCTGGTACCAGAAGATGCTTGACTAACAAGAAACCAGCCCGAACATGACAAAGACATTACAAGTTAATATGCACAGAAGTTAGACAGCGAATGCCACAAGTTATCCTAGGACATGAAGCGGATCCGGCCGTCATTAGCGAACAGCACAATAAGGCAAAAAATTGTATTTGGCTTGAAGACACGACGAAAACAGCAGCTATATGGGTGATGAACGCTTCTAACTTTCAAATTATAAGCAGCGGAATAGAAGATTGTTTTGTCTGGATCAGAAGCAGCGAATATACCATCATGAGCTGTTACCTCACTCCAAATATCAACATCGCAGAATACCAAACAACAATCGATAACATTGAAGACCCATCACGACGCATTGGTGAAAATTTCATCTTCGCTGGTGACTTCAACGCTTCAAATTGCAGAGGGTGAAGAATCCTAGACATGACCTCCAGGCTATGGCTAACCGCCGCAAACACGGGAACGGCTACAACTTACAGAAAAGAAGAATGTGAGAGGACAAATCCCGATTTCACACTTAATCTGAGAAAATAAATAACAAGATGAAACATTGGAAAGTCCTGGAGGACTATACAGGAAGTGACCACCAATATTTGACGTACACTGTTCAGAGAAGCATAGATGCCGATACCGACAAAAGGCAAAGAGGAACATGCTAGTGGAATCTATCAAAACTCAGGCAGAACCATTTTTTGGCTGCTATTGACGCATTCTCCCGTACATTCAGCGAGACGAGCGGCGCGAGAGAGATAGATAGATAGAGAAGACACAATGCGGTGTATTAGACAAGCGTGCGAGACGTCAAAGCCTAAAACTCCAAGAAACAGCAAAAGGAAAACTGCCTACTGGTGGACAGCTTAAATAAACACTCTAAGGGCAATATGCATCCGCAGCGGAAGAAAATATACGAGAGCGAGACGACACGGAAACTTCCTCGACCACGCCGAAGAATACAAACAAGCCAAGAGAAATCTCAAGCTAGAGATAATTTTGAGCAAGAAAGGAAAATGTGAGGAGCTTCGCAGGTTACAAACTCGTTACACAGAATCTCGGTGGAAAGCACCCCCGTTAATTTGCAAGAAGAAAAGATGGAACACATTGTAAACACGCTCTTTCCAACGCACGAAGTTAGACGCGGAGAATCAACTACGCATGGAAGTGATGACTGAGAGCTAATCAAGGCAGCAAGCAGCATGAAAACCCGCAGGGCGCCCGGGCCGGACGATATCCCCTCCGAGATACTCCGAATTCTAGCAAGCGAGCGCCCACAGCTGCTATTAAAAATGTACAACGCCTGCTTGACGGATGGTGTCTTCCCAGAAGTGTGGAAAAATCAAAAGTTGGTTCTCATCAGCAAGGGAAAAGGTGACCCAAAAGAACCATCTTCACATCCCCCACTGTGTAGGTTAGATACAGCAGGAAAGCTCTTGGAATAGCTAATAAAGTCGAGATTATCCCAAGCAATAGAAAATGCCGGTGGGTTATTAGACAGACAGTATGGTTTCTGACCTCGAAGATCCACAATCAAAGCAGTAGAAGCCGTCATAAAAAGCGTATGAAATGCGTATACCGGAAGTTGCAGAACCAAAGGGATAGTTCTTTTGGCGCTGTTGGATGTAAAAAACGCTTTCAATAGCGCTAGATGGGTCGACATGATCTATGCTTTGGAAAACCCGTTTCATGTTCCAGAACATTTGATGAGGATGTTTCGCAGTTACCTCAAAAACAGAACTCTGGTCTACGATACCAACAGTGGCCGCCGATATAAGCAAATAACGTCCGGTGCGGCACAAGGCTCTATACTCGGTCCAGATTTTTAGAACATATTGAAACGTGATTGCATATCAGTGAAACGGGATTGCATACTTTTAGGATCCCATCTGGAGAATGAGTGCCCCCTGTGAGTCAAGATGCGAACTATTCGAATAAAAGCTTATTCAAGAACCATCTGTCGGAAATATCAAAAAGAATATTCTCGACTTCTGTCGAAATGGATCGAAAATTCTAGAAAATACGAGAATGGCGTAGAATTTTCTACTCCAACCTTTCGAAAACTATAAAAGCGACAAGACTGTTCAAAGTCGAATACAGTAGATCAGAGACCGTAACAGTGTGTACATCTAGCATTATAATCAAAGCAGCAGTATTTGTAATTGTGTAAAGTGATGAAATTCATTAGTAAATAAAGTGACTAATGGTTTGTGAAATAAAGTACAAATTGTAAAGAAGTAAACTTTAAGCCTTATATTAAATGTGTAAATTGTAAGAGTGAAATAAAGCTAATTATTTTAATTTAACCAGCGATTGTTTGATTACTACACAATCCAGTGGTACGAGTCCGAGTACAGAGAGTTAGAGAAATTGTCAGGAGGGAAATTTTGTAACAGAGTAAATTGTCAAGAGGGCAATTTCGTAACAATTGGTGTCAGAAGTGGGATTGTGTATCTGTAATAAACAATGGTTAAATTTGAAAAGCTGATATTGAAGCAGGTCAAGAAGGAGCTTGAGCGTTTAAATTTGCAAACACAAGGGCTTAAAGCGGAGCTGCAGGTGAGACTAAGAAGCGCTTTAGAGGAGCAGGGTATAGATATCGATGAGCATGAATTCCAATGTGAAGAGGCAACGACATCTCGATACGATACCGCAAGAAAGTAACACGGGTAACTTTGACATGAGTGTACTCATCGGGATAATACAATCCTTCAAACAGGATATGCAGCAGTTACATCAAAGTTCTCAAGCAGCCGAAGAGAGAATGCAGCAGAGAGATGAGAAGATGCAGCAGCAGTTACAGCAAAATGCTCAAACCGTCGAAAAGAGTGTCGCATCCGTCAAACAGGACGTTGAAAAGAGTGCTGAATCCCTCAAGCAAGCAGTCGATGAGAGGATACAGGAGCGATTACAACAAAATGCCCAAGCTGTCAGAGAGGATGTCAAAGAACAGTTACAGCACAGTGAAATAAGACTTGCTCTATTAGCGGAACAAAACTCACAGCAGATGAAAGAAATGTCTGAGATGGTTGACAGGAAGGTTTACGAAATTGAGACACGGCAGGAATCGTTCGAAAAATCTGTAGAACAAAAATTCATTGCGAACGAGCAAAAGCAGAACGAATTTAAGCAGCAAATAGAGCAAAGAATTCACATACTACAGGAAGGTGCATTGCCTATGCCAGCTTTAACTTCAATAAAACTGAGGCCTCCTACCTATGATGGAACCACGACATTTAGCGTCTTCAGAATGCAGTTTGAGACTACCGCTAGCACAAATGGTTGGAGTGCTCGCGAAAAATATTTCTGCATTCACAGTTTCGTTGAAAGGTGCTGCCGCTGATGTGCTTCAAACTATCTCAGAAAGTGAGCGAGACTGCTATGAAAGCTTGATGAATGCCGTTCAGCGCAAGTATGGTAGTGAACACCGGAAGCAGATGTACCAAGTAGAGCTACGAACACGGGTACAGAAGAGTGGTGAATCTCTACAACAGTTTGCGGCGGAAGTGGAACGGTTGGCTCATCTTACCTACCCAGGAGAGATCACTGAGAGGTGTATGATGGACACCTTCGTATATGGCATTCGCGATGCGGAGATAAAGCGTTCTGCGATAACTAATCCGAAAGCTACATATATGGAGACAGTAGCTAGCGCTTTAACTTCAGAGACAGCAGCCTTGGTGTGCCAGCCAGTATACAGAGCCCGTCAGGTACAAGTCGAAAGCGGCCAAAGTTTCACGGGCAAATGCTTCACCTGCGGAGAGGTCGGACACATGGCCCGTAATTGCCAATCGAGACGGAAACGTTCTAGATCACGCTCACCGGTAAGACCTCCAAAGCAAGTCAGATTCCAAAGTAGGGAATCAGAAAATGTTGAAAAGCCGTCGACAAACTAGATGGAGTCAGCCTTGAGGGGCTTGATCTGACTCCCACAACATGTAGCCCCAGAATCTTCGTTTCTCAGATGGCACGGAAAATCAACAGCCTAACTGTCGAAAGCGTAGTAAATGGTAGAAAAATCGTGGTAACATTGGATACGGGTGCATCACATTCCATAATTAGAAGGGATCTCCTTCGGGGAATCGAGCCGCTTCTGGGAATAAGATTGCGTACGGCAACTGGAGATGATGCACCGGTACTGGGAAAAGTTACACGGAAAATAACTATCGGCACCACAACAGTGACGCACGAGTTTGTAGTTGCGGATATTGTGGACGAATTAATCTTAGGTGTGGATTTTATGATTCGGAATGGATTCACCCTAGATTTGAAATGCCGAATGTTGAAGCATGTGAACACCGAAATACCGTTATCCGTTGGTGAGGATAAGTATGGAGTTATCCGACAAACCATTGTATCGCGGCGGACAAAAATCCCAGCAAAGTCAGAGGGCCAAAATGGACGGAGATGTGGAGAAGAACAAGTTGTGGGTTGTGGAGACTGATGAAAAATTTGCACTGGATGACATCATAATTGGAAAAACTCTCGTAGAAGAACAGCAGAACAGAATAGTGCCAGTAAGAGTGGTCAATCTTGCAAATTCCGCTAAAACCATAGAGAAACGACAGATAATTGGAAATTTCCGGGCAATTTCGGCAATTGTAAACTGTGAAAGCCAGCCGCGAGACACAAAAATGAAGATACCAGCTGATAAAAGGGTACTCGACGATCTCACGAAAGAATGGAGCAAAGACTTATCCACAGAGCAGAGGAAGACTGCTAGCCAACTTTTGGCAAGACATTGATCAGTATTTGCTGAAAAGGGTAAAAACGAAGGCAGAACAAAGATGGTGAAACACACAATCAACACTGGTGATGCCAAACCCATTCGTCAAGCGTCAAGAAGAGTACCTCTGGCAAAGAGAGAAGATGTGACTGTATTGTTGAAGGAAATGCATCAGAACAACGTCATAGAGCCATCAGCGAGCCCCTGGAGTTCTCCAGTGGTATTAGTCAAGAAGAAGGATGGCTCCACACGTTTCTGTATTGATTATTGTAAACTAAATGAGGTAACGAAGAAAGATAGTTATCCTTTACCTCGCATCGACGATAAGTTGGACACACTTTCTGGTTCAAATTGGTTCTCAACGCTGGATTTACAAAGCGGATATTGGCAAGTGGCAGTAGACGATCAAGACAAGGAAAATACAGCATTCAGCGCGGGGATGGACTATGGCAATTTTTGGTGATGCCATTCGGACTGGGTAATGCTCCAGCTACATTTGAACGCCTAATGGAACATGTGCTAAAGGGTCTCCACTGGAAAACGTGTCTGGTGTACCTAGATGACATCATCGTTATGGGAAAGGACTTCGAGGACCACTTGAAGAATGAAGTATTGATGCGATTAGGAGCTTCAGGGTTGAAGCTGAGCGCAAAGAAATGCTCGTTCTTCAAGAAAGAAGTCAAGTACCTTGGATACAAAGTCACACCTGAAGGAGTACACACAGATCCAGATAAGAGAGACTTAGTAAGGGAGTGGCCAAGACCAACTAGTTTGCATGAGCTACGCAGCTTCTTGGGTCTTTGCACCTATTACAGACGCTTTGTTCCAGGCTTTGCAGACGTGGCTGGTAGTCTGCATGCATTAACGAGGAAAAATTGTCCTTTTGAGTGGAAAAGCGAACAGGAGAAGGCATTCAACAGATTGAAAGAGCTATTGTGTACAGCTCCGATCCTTGCGTATCCAATACCTGACGAAAAATTTATTTTAGATACAGATGCAAGTGGATTCGGGATTGGATGTGTCCTGTCGCAAGTTATTGACGGACACGAAAGAGTAATAGCCTACTTCAGCAAGATCTTATCAAAGCCAGAGCGAAATTACTGTGTAACACGGAGAGAACTTTTGGCGGTTATGCAGTGCGTGAAGCACTTTAACAAGTTCTTGTATGGACAAAAGTTCTTGTTGAGAACGGATCACGCTGCTCTGCGCTGGCTCTTACAGTTCAAAAATCCCGAAGGTCAGGTTGCGAGATGGATTGAGAGACTCCAAAGCTACGATTTCACAATAGAACATAGCAGAGGCGGAAACCACGGGAATGCTGATGCACTATCAGGACGTCCTTCCAGTATGGAATGTAAGCACTGTTCTAAAGCTGAATGGAAAGAAGGAGTAGTCGATGGGCGCTTAATGGCTGTTTTACCAGACGATGAATGGACAGCGGAAAATATAAAAGAAGAACAACGAAATGACCCAGATTTGGCAAAAATCGTATCAAGTAAGAATGAAGGAAAACGGCCTGATTGCAACGAAATCTCGCCTGAAAGTCCCATAACTAAAAGCTCAATGGAATAGCTTAAAGCTAAAGCTCCGCCTGTGGGAGAGCGAAGATGGAAAAACCACGAAGAACTTGACTGTGGTACCCAAGGCAAGAATAAGCGAAATTCTCAAGGAATACCATAGTGGGCCAAGCGGAGGACATTTGGGAATAACAAAAACAGTCGAGAAAATTAAAACACGATTTTATTGGGTTGGTTGCCAGCAATCGGTAGTTGACTGGATTAGTGCTTGTGAAAAGTGTACAACTGCCAAGGGACCGAGCCGTCGCAGTCAGGGGAAGATGCATTTATACAACGTGGGAGCGCCATTTGAGCGTATTGCAATGGACATAGCAGGTCCGTTTCCAATTAGTGATTCCGGCAACAAATATGTTCTCGTCGTAATCGACTATTTTAGTAAATGGCCAGAAGTATACCCCATTCCCGATCAAGAAGCAAAGACCGTCTGCAGATTCGGAGCTCCGCTCGAGTTGCACTCGGATCAAGGCAGAAATTTCGAGTCAACAATATTCAGAGAAATGAGTGAATTGATGGGCATACGCAAAACTCGTACAACCCCTTTGCACCCACAATCCGATGGAATGGTTGAAAGATTTAATCGTACGCTTGGGGAACACCTAAGGAAAGTCGGGGACAGAAACCAGAAAGATTGGGACCAACACATACCCCTCTTCTTAATGGCATACCGATCGGCAACTCACGATACAACATCTACAACACCAGCTAAGGCTATTTTCGGTTGTGACATAAGATTGCCTGCAGACCTGAAATTCGGTGCCTACTCATCTACGGAAGTTTCATGTAGCAGTTATGTAGCTGACAAACGAAGACAGCTGAATGAAATTCATGGAACCATCAGAAAGCGCACACAACTGATGAGTGATAAAATGAAAGCCAGATATGATCTACGAGCAAACTCCAAGGGATTTCAGGAAGGGCAGCTAGTTATGCTTCATAATCCGCAAAGGAAAAAGGGATTATCGCCAAAACTGCAAACACACTGGGAAGGCTCTTATAAGGTGATAAAGCGGCTCAACGATGTAGTATACCGCATCCAGTTGGCGAGAAATGCCAGGAGCAAAATGAAAGTCGTTCATTTAGAGAGGTTATCTCCTTATAAAGGTTGCAGTACTATCCTTGTTCGGGACGAACAAGATTAAGCGGAGGGCAGTGAAACGTGATTGCATATCAGTGAAACGGGATTGCATACTTTTAGGATCCCATCTGGAGAATGAGTGCCCCCTGTGAGTCAATATGCGAACTATTCAAATAAAAGCTTATTCAAGAACCATCTGTCGGTAATATCAAAAAGAATATTCTCGACTTCTGTCGTAATGGATCGAAAATTCTAGAAAATACGAGAATGGCGTAGAATTTTCTACTCCAACCTTTCGAAAACTATAAAAGCGGCAAGACTGTTCAAAGTCGAATACAGTAGATCAGAGACCGTAACAGTGTGTACATCTAGCATTATAATCAAAGCAGCAGTATTTGTAATTGTGTAAAGTGATGAAATTCATTAGTAAATAAAGTGACTAATGGTTTGTGAAATAAAGTACAAATTGTAAAGAAGTAAACTTTAAGCCTTATATTAAATGTGTAAATTGTAAGAGTGAAATAAAGCTAATTATTTTAATTTAACCAGCGATTGTTTGATTACTACACAATCCAGTGGTACGAGTCCGAGTACAGAGAGTTAGAGAAATTGTCAGGAGGGCAACCGAAGCGGCACAAGAGACAGCATCACTGTCGAGGATAATGGCAAGTATAGGTCGACCAACTGCAAGCAACCGTAAACTCCTTACGACGGTGATACAGTCGATTCTGCACTACGGATGCGAGATATGGGGAGACGCAGTAAAAAATGAGAATCACCGGAAAGTTCTACGGGTGCCCTCTTCGTACCGTACTGTCTCGAAAGCACGGTTCTGGTAATTAGTGGAACGATACCTATTTACCTTTTAGTTTTAGAACGCAGAGAAATGTGGATACACAAAACTGAAGGGGAAAGCCAATTGTCAAAACAAGATGTAAGAACCCATATCATACAAAGCTGGCAAGAAAGATGTCTGACCGAAACCTACGGACAGTGGACGGCTCTTATACCTGAGCTAAATAGCTGATTGAACCGAAATTTCGGTGAAGTAAATTTTTACACTACCCAGCTACTATCCGGGCGTCCAAAAATACCTTCACAAAGCCCAACTTGCATATACAGTGCCGCAGACGCTGATGATGCGGAGCATAACTTTTTCAAGTGCAAAAAATGGACAGAAAAGAGATGTGAACTGGAAAGAAGTACCGGTTCACAAACAGCTGTAAACATTGTCGAAAATGCTAAGATGCGAAGAAAACTGGAACTTAATTTCCCGATACATAGAAGGGGTTCTGCGAGCCAAGAAGAGAGATCTCGATGTCCATAGATTCACAGCTAGAAGGAATGTGAAGTAGAGGCTTGGACGTAGACTAAAAAGATGACGACGACAAGGCAGATAGCTATAGAAAAGGAAATCCCCCCTGAAGTAATACCAAAAACAGTCTACCAGGGCGGACCAAAAAATTCCCGAAGAGAGGTGTTTTCAGTCGGTAACCATGGAGGAGTCCGAGACACCAGCAAGGTGACGACCTTGCTGACGGTGCATAAAGCATTTTCAACTGACCACAACGCAAAAAAGAAAAAAAAGAAAGAATAAATTGCATTTGCAATCCAGAAGGCTGTAACTGAATGGAATAAATTAAAACATTTATTTTTTATGCGAAGCATATTGATTAAAAGCAGAGAAAAATTTTTTTTCATGTGTTCCAATCTGCATTTTTATTTTTCACTAAAAAATGGCTAAATATCATGTTTTCTATATATATTTTGGTGATATATTTTATGATTTATAAAGCATTGAATATTAAATGTATGATATTGAGAAAAAAAAGTCATAGGGTATGATCTAAATGCAGGTTTCAAACACATTGCTTTCAACAATAAAAATAAGTATAAAGCTCATAACAAAGAGAATAACCTTCAACTAATATAATAAATTATACTCTGAAATTTCTACAAATTTTAGGCCACTATTTTCTCGAACTGGTAGTTAATTTGCTGATTCCACTATTTTACAAAATTAACATTTATATTAGAAAAACTCGATTATAAATGTATATTTTCTTTTTTTTGTGAACATTGTTATAAAATTACCAATTAACGTTAAATAATTATGCGAAACATCAGCTGCACTAAAAATACATAACCGATTGCGGTTCTGCACCCATACACATTTAGTAGTGTAAACATAGTGTCGATAGTGCCCAGGGCACTTAGACTTTTGATGAAAATCAAAATTTTGGATATTTTATTGACTTTTTCTGTGTTTTTGTGCGGCAGTGATTCACAAGTAGTTGCTCAATTGTGATTTGGCCATGTAGCAATGAACACTTCCACGGATGAAAACAAATTTATGAATAAGGGATCTGAGAATGTCGGCATATAGTGATAGAGAAAAAAAAAATAAACAATATAGGAATCGAATTTTAAATGAGCAATATACGCAATGGTAAATTTTATTATATATTATAAATAATGAGAGTAAGTCAGCAGTTGTCAATTATTATGTTATTATGTCTTAGAAATCAACAGCACACCTACTATGAACCCTCCCAGGAATCGAACCTGGGCCTGCAGCTATTGTAATCTGTCCATCCAGACAACTACACTAACTGCAGGTGGTGAAATCACTGATCAAATTTTGTACATGTACTGTCTTATTCCATCGCCCTCTAAACTAGTGTATGTCATTATTAACCCTCATTTGTTCCGTTGTCTCTCTTCCTATTTTATTACATTTCAGTGGTGTCGTAGTACATTACTTTTTTTAGTGGAGAGACTAATTAAGCCTGTTCGACACTAACTTTTTAGAGTATTTTCAAAAACTCTACTATTTCTTGTGAAGGTTAGTCATTAGACATTAGATATCACCTTTTGTTCGTATTCCGCCTTAAAATGTGAGAGTATGTAAGTATTCGTCAATTCAGTTGAAAATTAATATTATTTCTCATCGAATTTATTGACAATACCGTGTACAACATGGTAGTTGCAATTGGTTATGCCTGGTTATGCCACCGTAAAGATTTTCAGAAGAAGTATTGAAACATTTGGCAGATCTTATTGCTACTTCGGACACGCCACTTGAGATATTTCATCAGAGATCTTTCAATGAAAGGAAAAAAAAACAAAATTTGACAAATTATTTTGTTCGAGAGCGTGTAATATGTCAAAAACACATGTTTTGACATATATGCAATGCTTATCAAATTTTTTTGATCGTGCCCATGGCGCTTTAAGGTCCGGTTAGCCTTGACGAAACAAACGCGACGAAACAAAACAAAGGTGTCGTTACAAAAACTTCGTGTGTAACGATTAGTCTTGACGTGAAGAAAAAGAAGAGTGTCTGTCCAAACAAATATTTAGCGCCTGCTCGAATATTCTTTTATAAATTAATAAAGTGAAAGATATAAAAAGGAAGAGGAAAGGTATTAAAAAAAGGTAGTGGTTGCGCTTTTAACACGTATATTATATATTTTAGGATTAATAAATATAAAAAGAACGTCATTAATTTTTTTTAAAATTAAAAAAAAGAAAATCCGTCACGTTGGCTGTTCTCTACCCGACTGTTTATCGTGTATCACAACGAAGTATTCAAAAGCGTTCAAAAGTGTCAAAAATCTTCGGAGCATTTACGGACGCAGACAGAAAATTCTCCAACCTGCAAAATTTGTATCAAAATTTGTGGCTCTACGGCGATTCCTTCTATTTCTTTCCAAATCATGAACTTTAACCACTCTGTGATATGAGCAAACCTATTAATTTTCAGAAAATATTGTACTCCACAAGCATCGCTCCGGTCTTCAGTATTTATTTTTTACTTCTCAACGACGATTGAAAGAATGTACTCGTATATTTTATTGAAAGTTAAATATTAGTCACAATGTAATGAAAAATTGTAAAATTTTATAATATAATATCCATAGGAATTCACTTGGATGTGAATCATCGGACAGTACCAAAAATTATTTAGCCTCCTACGCATGCAATTTGTAAAAGTTCTTCCATAAATTAAAGAAAGCACAAAACAATATTCATTGCATTTATTTTGTTTTTGCTAAAATAATTTATACCATTTATTGCATCGTGTCATCGTACGACTTAATTTATCAATAATATTTGCATGCAAACGCCAGTTTTCTAATTTTTCACTTTCAGATTTGAAGTGTGTATCTAAGATAATCTAAAATTTAAGTAATTTGTAGTTCGGTTTCTATATTGTCGAATTGGTGTTAAGAAAAGAAACTGCATATTTAAGAGATTATCAGACTTATCGGGAGTTCCGCGTGAATGACATTTCGCCCGAAATATCTCTTTTGCACTTTTCTCCTTATCTTGAATTTGGCCTGTAAGATTTCGCATGCTCAAAAAAAATTCGCTTATCGATAACAGTATTTCGGGCGAAATGTTTCGCCATAAATCGTGAAAGTATTCACTTATTTTTTGTAGGCCATGGAGAAAGCATCGTAACACAAGTTTTATTTCAATGCAAAACAATGGAAATTAAATTGTTTTAAATTTTTATTTCAGCAGTAAAACAACAAATAAAATTCAAAGCAAACTACTACTAAATAAAATGCAGGAAAGTCTTGATATTGCCAAAGGATTCATAAAAGAAAGCCGTGAAAGCGTGACCGTTTTCTGGAAGCAGCTCAGTTTGGAGTTGAAAAGTGTGGGCCCACAAGTTAAGAGTAAATTTGAGTGGATGAAGTAAAAAATGTGTTAATCCTATATGTTGCCCTTTATAAACTAATTATTTTCTAATTAGGTTTGGACCAAAAGAAAGCGCTGTGTGAAAGGTTACGTTAAAAAAAATACATGACGGGGAAGTGGGGGGTAAACCCAAATCAACTTCATCGTTTTTACCTACTCCTTTTTGCTATCCGCCTGCAAAAAAAAAAAAAACGAAACAAGCGCCGAGTTTCACGATGGGCGGAATGCCAAATTGTTGTTTTGACGATGGCAAAGAGGTGGAAAGCAAATCCAATAGATACTTCAACGCCAGTTTGTTCAGTCTGTACTATTGTTGAAATCTAAAAAAAATCCACATTTAATAAATTTGTTTTTCTAGAAAAGTTTGTCAATCTTACAATGGTTCACGTATCTCCAATGGTGCAATGGTGATTGGTCCCTTAAATACCTTTGAACTGCTCGTTCCTGAATAATTTGCTGTCTCCACACAAAAGTAGTAGCGATATACTAAACATATTTTTATAATTTTTTATCTTTATGATTTAAAATATGAGTACTTTTGCACTTTTATTTACAGCTGGCAAAATTTAAAATAGTTTCGTTCGAATTCGCTTGGCTGATTCGAAGTGAAATTTTATTCGGGCGAAATATTTAAAAGGAATTTATATTTCGGTCGAATAAAAAATGCGAGGCGAATTACTTTCAATCCAAAATGCCGATAAGGCCGCATATGTTTCTTCAGCATGAAAATGTAGAAATTGATATTTCATTTTTTTAATTCGTCTTGCAAGAAAATAAACATTCAACAGAACAATTTTTTTCACACTACTTACTTTTGTTCAGGCAGCTGTCACTTTAAGAAATAAATTGCTATACTTGTTTCTTGCAAGAAATCAGTGTTGCCGTTTCCACTTTTCAATGAAAAAAGGTAGAAAACACCGAAACAAATTTCTTGAGATTCGATTTCGTAAGAAAAAATTACTCAAGAAAATTTCTTGAGCATTTTTTTTATATTAGTTTTCCCTTTCTTGAGAGCTGCTTTCCCGCCTTAATCGTGAAAGTTTTCATTTATTTTTTGTAGGCGAATGAGAAAACATCATCATATAAGTTTTTAGTTTTATTGCAAAAAATTTAGAAATTAAAATTGTGTTTTGCTTTTATTTCAGGAGTAAAACAACTTGCTTTTATTTCAGGAGTAAAACAACAAGTAAAAATCAAAGCGATCTGCTACTAAATAGATTGCAGAAGATTTAGTAAAAGAAAGCGTTGAGGAGTGACCGAAATTTGAAAGCAGCCCAGGGTGGTCTTGAACAGTGTGGTCCCACCAGCTAAGAGTGAATGTGAGTGGAAGAAGGTAATAAAGTGGTAATCATTTATATCGCCTATTAAAAAGAAATTATTCTCTAATTAGGATGGGACCGATCAAAAGCGATATGTGCGAATAAAGCTTCTTTAAATAAAATAAATGACGGGAAACAGGGAGGTGGACCCGAACGAACTTCTTGGTTTTTACCTACTCCTTTTTGATATCCGCAACACGGCCAAAAAACGCAAACAAGCGCTGAGTTCCACGACGGGCCAAATGGTTGGCTTGGCAATGGGAAAGGGGTGATAAGCAAATCCAATAGATACTTAAACCCCGGTTTGCTCAGTACGTAATATTATTAAAGTCTAAAAAAACATGCACACTTATTACAAATTTTTTCAATCTTACATTGGGTTCACGTATCTCCAAAGGATGGGATTGGTCCCTTAAATGCCTTCAAACTGCTCGTTCCTGAATTATTTCATCTTCACACAACAGGCGTAGCACTATTCTACGCATATTTTTAAAACTTGTGTATCTTTATGCTCTATCAGTATTTTGAATTTTTATTGAACTTTTAATACTTTTGCACTTTTATTCACAGTTATCAAAATTAAAAAAGGTTTCGTTCGAAATGGCTTCGCTAATTCTCTGTGAAATTTCATTCGGGCGAAATATTTAATTGTTATTTATATTTTCCGAGAATAAAAAAACGAGAGGTGAATTATTTTCCACGCGGAACACCCGATAAACATGTATGTATATAAAATCGTAAAATTGCCAAAACACTTGAAAAATCAAAGTCCATACAACACAAAATAAACAATTAAATAAAAAAAACTGGGTGCAATTCAAGCAGTAGAGATGAAAGGACAGTTGAAAGTATTGAATAATATTATGCAAGGACGTACCTCTAATATAAGGAACGAAATAGCAGTCAAGCGAAAATACTGTCCACAATACAAAGAACCTTGAGAAAAAATTTTCACAAAAACGCCAAAGAGAAGCGTTCATTGCTCACAAATAACTACCAGGATAAGGTGTTAGATTTTTACCAGTCAGCTATTCTTACTAAATTCAGCATTTAAACATACATCGGACCGTCAAAAGTATGAAGAAAAACATGTGAAGCATTCCCAATAAAAAATCTTCATTGCACAGTTAAACATGGTGGAGGATATGTGATGTGGGATTCCATGACAGCTTCAGGAGTTGGAATCTTGATTTTCATTAACTGGAAAATAGACAAAATAAAGTATTTAGATATCTTATGTAACTTTATCTTCCAACATATATTGTCCTTGAACGGCAATTATGAGTCCTCCACCACACAGTCCTGGCCTGAATCCGATGGAAAATCATTGGGATTATTTAGAAAAGGGGCTAAAAAAGCATCTCTTTTTCTAAGCACACTATGAAAACGGCTTTACAAGACGAATGGAACACAATCCCAAAAGCCAAATCGATTGCAACAGACAATTTTGTTAAAAGGTGGTCCTACTAAATATAAAGTAAAGAATTTTACATATAAATAAAAAATCATCAGTATAGCTAAAATTTGATTTAAAATTAATCATACGATGAATTTGCGTTAAATTTTGAGCAAATGAAGTCGTTTGAATAATCCGTTTTTTTTCGTTTCTTTAATTATTGGAAGAACTTTTAGAAATTAAATGGATAAGATACGAAATACTTAACTTTATGGTATTGTACGATGATTGTATATGATATATGTACATTTTTCTATAAATATGAAAAACATCTCAATTTGATTTGAGATTTTTGGCAATTTGACTCTCCTATTTATCATAAATTTTTATTTAAGTCATTTGCTGGAATAAACGACTGAAAGACCGAAGGGCACCAAATTATTCACAAAGTTATAGGTTGTTCCAAACATGCTTTTCTTTGTTCGTAATACTACATCAAACTTACCATTTTGAAAAACAACGCAATTTTTAACAAATTATACACTTTTGACACTCTTTCACATTGAGTTTGTCGTTTTTCCAGGTGTTTTTATATACGTTCCCCAAACAACATTTTATTTATTGCCGTGCATGTTTCATTCATTCATCACCAACGAATTTCTTTTTCCAGTATATTAAAAGTAAAATACATTTACAAGGTACTATTAATTGGTAAAAAGAATGGAAAACGGTCTCCAATTGTGTCAAATCTTCTCTCTTTACGAATGTTGTAAAACAAACTAAAAAGGGAAAATAGTGATATAATAATCTCCACGTTTTATGTATGGGTGGTGTTTTTTGAGTCTGTTTTGTTATTTGACTCTGTATGGTTGAGTTTCTTTTTGTCCCACTGTTGTATTGTTAGTCAGTTCTGTCATTTACTGCCAGTAGTTCGAACCTTTTGTTGTTTTTCGGAGGAGTGACTGGCTCAGCCAATATTCTTGTATTGTTGTTTGTGTTGCGGTCAGTGGTTTGTTTTGTTGTTTTTTGATGGTGTTATTTTCGTCCGTTAATTTGCTTGGCGATAGCTTCTCGTTGTTACATTCTCGGAATGCTTGCTATTGTTTCTACTATTTGAGTCTTTATTACTATGCTATCAACTGTTTTTTAACTTTACTCACGATTGTTCTCTTAATGTCTGAAATAATAAATCAAATATAAGTGTTAGTACATTATAAATGCCCAGTTACCCAAACATAGCAAACATATCATAGCACAGCTGGCTGTCACATAAAAGTATTTATATACGCAACGTGTGTATCTGATTACTGAAAATTTGGCATAACATAGCAAAGCATAGCACAGAAATCTGTTGAAGGCCTAGTTATAAAAAATTAGCATAGCATAGAATAGCGTGAGCAACTCAAATAAGAGGTTTTTTTTGTTTGTTTGCCTGCGACGAAGTGTAAGTATTTGTAAATCAATTAATTATTTATTCTGAAATTCCTTTAGCGAAGTCTTGAAGGATGATGTCTTGAAGGAGGAACTATATGCAGCACTGCAGACCTATTAGGAGGTTTGCAAGAACCGCGCATTCCAGCCAGCTTATCCGACCGGCCACGCATTTAGCCACATCATAGAAGCGGCCATATGTGAAATGGATGAAAGGAGGCAAGTGGAAATAGAAGGTGAAGGAGCTGCTGCCTAATATGAAGTAGGCAGGATTAAGCATCCGAAATCGCCCCAGTTCCTTCCATAATTTTTCATTCTTTTTTTTATCGTATTAGAAGAATATAATATTTTTGTTATTTTTTATCATATGTCATTTACTATTATTACTATTATTATGGAAGTGATCTTAATTTTTTATTTTAAGAAGAATAAAATATTTATGTTTATTTATTATTTAAAGTATTACTATTATTATTATTGAAGTGATCCTAGAATTAAATAAATGTTCCTTAATTTGAGAAATTTAATACTATTACTTATATTGAGACGCTACAGATCCTTGATTTACAAAAATTTTGAATTAATTTTTTGTTTAGGAAGTTGTTTGCGGCAGTTGTTGGATTTCGTCGAAATGATATATTTGAAAAGTCCACCGTCTTCAGACGCTTCATTTCGCCATTCTTCAATATCCATGTTATAGTAAGCAGTGGCCCAATCAGCAAACTTATCTGGGCAGTACCACCTTTTATGGTCGTTCAATATAACAAAGTTATCAAGCACCAACCGTCCCAACACAATATTTTCAGCTGCATTCTTTTGGGATAAAATCACAACAAATATTCATTCAACAATAAACTGAAATATGTTTAATATATGAATTATTGTTTTTTTTTTTTTAAAAACCCATTAATTCTTTTTAGGGATTCGAACCCACTACCCTTAGACCACGGAGACCGAAAATTCTCTGGTGAATTTATAGAAACATGGAACATGGGGACAAGCAACAAAAAGAAACCAACAATTTGCAGTTACATCTCCCAAATAGAATGTAACAATTGAAATTATGTGTGTATTGGATTTCAAATTGAAATTTTATGCGAAAAGTTCGTGGACGAGCGACGTGTTATTGCGGTGCATTTACATGTACATGTATTTTTAATTTGCTTCATATTGTACATTTTTTAACCAGCACAGCTCACACAATGTTCTGTCTGTCGTGATCGTTTTATGTGGTTTTGCTGAAAAAATTTGCAATGCATACACTCACGACTTATGTATAAAAAACGAGTCGCATGTCTTGTGTGCGTTGGGCACGAAGCTATAAGAATGTTTTTTTTTTTGTTTTATAAAAGATGAACTAACAATTAGTTCTTTAATACAAAGCGAGTATTCTATTGAGCACACTGGCTATAGTATTTCGAACGTCTGTTCCGAAAAAAACATTCTAGCAAAACGACTTGTAACAAAGATAGAGAAAGCTCAATATTCCAAGGAAATTGCTTTATGTGCATTCTTACCCCACGTCTCCAAGGGCAATTTTTCATTGCTTGCCATCGTCAAATTTCATTGAATGCCATGGCAATGCCGTAGTGGTGGGCATTTTTATGTCATACCAGCGCAATTTTAGTAATGGCATCGAAACGGACAGTATGCTGCGCGCGAGCGCTTGACTTCCTCAAAGAACTGTACGATTTGTATGAAGAGGAAGAAAAAAGGAGAAAGCCTAGATTTTGGGTTAATCCTTTTTAGAGAAGCGACAAATGCATGATTTGGAAGCTCATCTTTTGAAAGACATATTGTGGGAAGATGGCCAGGACTTTCAAAATTTTTCGATAAGGAACATTGGCAAGTTCGAAGAATTGCTCTGTCTGGTAAATAACATTTTTTTAATTCAATGCAATATTTATTTTAATTAATTGATGTGTTATTAATTACAAGGTTCGGCCAAGAATTGAAAAGCGCGACACAATGATGAGATCTGCAATATCTTCAAGGCTTTGACTTGCAATCACTTTGAGATATTTGGCTACTGGCGACTCATTCAGGTCATTGGAGTTCCTTGCATGGATATCAAGAAAAACCATAAGTGCTTTTTTACCTGAAGTGTTGCAAGCAATAATTGATGTCTTGCAGGATCAATATTTGAAGGTAAATGTTAAATGATTGAATGACTATTTACCCTAATTTAAAAATACTTTTTTACAGACCTTTCGAAATGAACATGAATGGAAGGCTGTGGCCGATGATTTTGAAAAGATTTGGCAATTCCCTCACACGCTATGTGTTATCGATGGGAAGCACATTCAAATCAAAGCTCCACCTCACTCTGGGTCGGACTTCTTCAATTATAAGGGATTTTTTAGCATCATATTGCTTGGCGTTGTTGATGCCCATAGCCGATTTATTTATTTGGACATTGGTGGAAATGGAAGAGCGTCTGACGTAGTCGTTTACAAAAACTGCTCATTATACGAAGCGTTGATATCGGGAGAACTAAATCTTCCACCCGAAAAGCCATTAAAAGGCCAAATAAATAAAACACCGTTCTTCTTCATTGGCGACGACATTTTCGGCCTGAATCGTCATATGATGAAAGCATACAACCGAAACGCAAATTTAAGCGCCTCACAAGAAGCATTTAATTATCGACTAAGCAGAGCCCGTATGACAGTGGAGATGGCGTTTGGGTGGTTTGTCTCACGTTTTCGGATTTTCCATCGGCCTATTGAAATATCCGTCGACACATGTGATTCACTTGTGAAGGCCTCCTGCATATTGCACAATTTCCTCACAAAAACACGTATGGATCCGCAAATACCTGGCCAGGATAATTTTAAACAAGACCTACCGAAAACCATATCATCTTTACTAGTGCTGGAGCAGTAATCGTACAAGTACGCATGCCAGATTAGGGAAAACGTGTGCAAGTATTGTGTTACTGATGGCGATGTAGTATTTCAATGGGTCAAATTAAAATAACAAGTTGCTGTGCTACCTATTGAACTAATAAATTGAAAAACAAATTTTTTCAAAACTTCCTTTCTTTTATTTCAAATTGTTTTTCAAAGGCACTTAAAAATATGGGTAATACAAAAAATATCACATAAAAAATGTATCATTTCAAAAGCATCAAACAAATCACTTGAGGAATGTCC
This sequence comes from Clusia tigrina, assembly GCA_920105625.2. Lineage (NCBI taxonomy): Eukaryota > Metazoa > Arthropoda > Insecta > Diptera > Clusiidae > Clusia > Clusia tigrina. Next base: position 158,269,836 of record OV050030.1, on the reverse strand, counting down.
TGGCATATGTGGCCCGAGTTGTGGCCCAGTCTTTTATTAAAAACACAAAAAATCTATCAATTCAAAATCAAAAATAGAAAAACTTTAAATAAAAAAAAAATTCAAAATCAAAAATAAAAAAATAAAATTTCAAAATCAAATATAAGAAAAGTTTCAAATCAAAAATAAACAAAATATAAAACTACAAAATCAAAAATAAAAAAATATAAAACTTCCAAATCAAATATAAAGAAAAATTCAGAAAAAAATGAGAACTCAAAATTAATATCTGCATTTACTAAAGCAGTTTCCAACATGTTTGGCTCCTGTGCAGCAGGCCCTGAAGTCTTCATGTGAGCAAGAAGCTTCGATGTGCCGTGGCTATATACTCGTATTTCGGACATTGTTTCCGTCGCTTCTGTCAATGGCAACTGTTGTACTTGCAGCGCAATTGTCTTTGCAAATGAAGTGAAAACATTTTATGTCTCCACTTGCGTTGCAGAGGCAACAGAGATTTTCTGCTCGTCACTTTGCGGAAGCTTGAAATGAATGACGACAATGATGACTCCACCGGCGAAGATGATTGCAATGGTTTACAGTTGGTTGGCGGCGAAAGTGATGGAATTGGTCTTCCAGAAATTTCCTCCATCAATGTTGAATCCAGATCTATGGCTTCTGTTGCGACTTCAACACTTTCCTGTTAAATACCCAGTGTTTACAATAAATATTTAAAGAACAAAAATTTGCAGCAACTTACCACATTTAGGCAACTTGTTGTTCTTCCCAAAACAACAACAGAATTCAAAAAGCCCATTTCAATATAATATAAAAAACGAGGCTCATGGATTAATTCTGCCGAGGAACCAGATTTTTTACTGTGTTGTACCCTTTTTTTCTCGGCAAGGTATGCTGTGCGCAGATTTTTAATTTTTCTTTTCGTTTCGCATACATCTCGCTTCATTTCTTTTGCAATTTCTCGCCATGCATTGTTTTTTAAATCTGTCCTCTTATAATTAGGTCTTCTGTAGTTCCATATCAATTCGAATTGTCGGTACAAATTAATGACTTTATAGATTTTAGTCGCGCACCAGTCTCGACACCGGTCTCGATTGCCAATTATTGCTAAATTTGAAAATGCAATCAATTAGATATTGCCTATCGAGACGCCCAGTTAGATGTCGAGGGAGCCTTTGATAATACCGGTTACGAATCTATATCGATAAAATGCAAAAATAAAGATAAACCGACTGTTGGGTGGGTTTAAACGATGGTAAAAAGTGGAGAAATTAGCTCATCTCTGGGAGACGAGGCCGTATCAGTCAAGGCAATAAAAGGCTGTCCCCAAGGCGGTGTGTTGTCACCCCTTCTATGGTCTTTAATTATTGACGATCTCTTAGTCAAACTACAAGGGTTACGCTTCGAGGCAATTGGATATGCTGACGATCTTGCTGTCATTATTAGTGGCAAATTTGAAGGAACAGTATCCGACATTATGAATCAGGCTCTAGTCTTCATCTCAGAATGGTGTCGGGCAGAGGGGCTATGCATGAATCCTGGCAAAACCATTCTCGTTCCTTTTACAAAACAGATTAAAATTGAAGCTTGGTACAATAGCTGTTGAGGGAATTAATATAGAATATTCCGATGAGGTCAAATATCTAGGTGTAGTTCTGGATAAGTGACTGAATTGGAACTCTCACCTACAATCGGTGATAAACAATGCCACAAGAGCAATGTGGGCATGTCGAAGTCTCTTTTGGTAGAACAATGGGTCTACACTCAAAAATGATACACTGGGTGTATGTAATGATGGTTAGACCAATCAGTACCTATGCATCCCTCGTGTGGTGGCCCAAGACAACACAAGAATCTGGTAAGAAAATACTTACAAGATTTCAAAGGCAGGCTTGCGTGCCATGCGAAACTGCCCAACCGCTGCTATTGAGGCCATAATAGGACTATCCCCACTACACGCATTCGTGAAAAAATGTGCTGCTAGAAACGCATTAAAGATGAAGATCTTGTCTAGACAAGAACCTCATGACTATGGTCATTTCAATATTTAAAAAAAACATACCAGATCAAAACATAATGTGCTCAATAACGGACAATATGATTCCAAAACGACAGTTTGATCGCAATTTTGAGCTTATTATCTCAGACCGTGACGAAGGTGACCTTGGGTCGACCCTAGAAGTCTACAATGGTTCACAGACGGTTCAAAAACAAACACCGGAGTCGGTGCAGGGGTCTATGGACCAAAAACCAAAATCTCAGAACCAATGGGCATGTGGCCTAGCGTCTTCCAGGCTGAAATTCAAGCAATCGCAGTCTATGCGAAGCCAAATCTGAAAACAGGAATCAAGGGCGCACACATAGCTATATATTCAGATAGTCAAGCTGCATTACAGGCATTAGCTTCGTATTCTTTAGAATCGAAATTGGTGGAAGAATGCTTCAACAACCTACAATCTCTAGAGGCAACAAATAAGGTTGCAATTTACTGAGTCCCGGGTCATTCGGGGATTGAAGGCAATGAAATTGCTGACGAGCTGTCTAGGGCCAGTACCCCAGCAAGCCTCCAAGGTCCGGAGCCATACTGTTGTATCAACTGGGCGGAGGATAAATCCAGGGTAGATAACTGGGAACATAGTCTCAAAATGTCACACTGGGAAGGGAGGGGCTTCGCCAAGCCAAAAGACTGGTAAGGCCATTCACCTACAATAAAGAATTGCGCTATATGTGCAAAGCAGAGCAGTAAGTTTTCTATCAGGTCATTACTACCTGAAATATAACCTCAGTAGAATCCACATTCTTGAGGATACGGAGTGCCGGCTCTATCTAGAAGATGTGGAAACCACGGAACACATACTGTGCGAATGCATTGCGTTGGCAAGAACCAGAATGAATATATTCCACCGCGACCAGCTGGCTCTGGAGGAAATAAAGAATGCTCCTGTTATGGACATTCTCAAATTCATACATAAAGCGGAGAGGATAATGAAGGAACATGACTTTCAGCTACTTCATTTCTCTAGAGAAGGATCATCTAGGTAGAAAAGAACCTGATAAATTATTGTGACGATTTGACATCACCAAACGAACGAAATGCTATGGCATTACGGAAGAAACGCCGGTACTAAACCAATAGGGCATAGTCGATCGGACAATTCTGATCACATGGATCATTAAAGGCAAATATAGTATGACACAAAAGATATTTTAGAAGTGCAGGTCTCTGATCGACGGGCTTCTGCTATTCGCCGTGGGTGTTCTGTTGCGACAGGTTTAGGGCTCCTGCGAATTCCTCAAGTGCATCTCCTCTTTTATTTGTGCTCTAGCAGCCCCAGGTTTTTTTTTTATTATATTTCTTATTATTATATTTCTTTTCCCTTCCGCATCCATTTGAACTGCGGTGAGCAGAGTTTCGAAATCGCGGATATTGAGACGTGGAGGACCGTAAATACTAAAAATGTACACACCTTGCACATGGACCCGTAAATAGAATTCGGCGGCTGGTGCCATCACTGCGCTGGTAGTCCACTGCGTCTTGGCTTCTATTGTTACGCCTTTTTCTAAAACCTTACGCACCAGCGAGTTAACGGAATTAATAAAAGTGCTGGACGGAAAATTAGCACAAGACGATATAAACAAATATAAAAACAATCTGACTATAGAAACCTTTTCCAAAGTTGTGCCTGATTTTGATGGTGTTTCGATTCCAGTGAATCAATGGCTATGCAATTTCGTAGAGAACTCGGAAGCATACGAATTAAATCAAAGGCAAAAATATGTGAACGCTCGTAATAAAATGATAGGTACCGCAAAGTTATTTTTGGAAACTACCATTGTTTATGACTACCAATCGTTGTGCGCAGTGTAACAAGAAGAATTCGAGCAGTTGAGCAGCGCTGAAGTACATAAGCAGCTGCGGTGTCGCAGAAAACGTACAACGGAGAAATTTCACGATTATGTGCTTTATAAGCGCAAAATAGCTGCGCTTGGAGATATAGAAGATGAAGCTGTCATAAGTTATACAGTTGATGATTTAAAATTTCCGTTTTATAGTGCACCAACATTTAAAGCGCTGAAGTACATAAGCAGCTGCGGTGTCGCAGAAAACGTACAACGGAGAAATTTCACGATTATGTGCTTTATAAGCGCAAAATAGCTGCGCTTGGAGATATAGAAGATGAAGCTGTCATAAGTTATACAGTTGATGATTTAAAATTTCCGTTTTATAGTGCACCAACATTTAAAGAACTAAGAAAGAGGTACGAATTAGTATAAACTTTGACAAAAGAAGGTTCGACAAACAAACGCCGACAGCATGTTCAAACACAGATTCGAGAACACTATGAAAAAGACATTAGGGTGGAACGTAAACAGCCACATTGCTATAATTGTGGATCTGGTCAGCATAAGGGTATAAAGAAGAAACAAAATGTTCCAAATGCAATGGTGTAGGGCACATGGCTAAGCAGTATACAAACTCAAGACCTACTGTCAATATGGTGGTAAATGAGAATTGTAACAAAAAGATAAAAATTAATGATTGATGTGCAAGAGAAAATATTTAGAAAATTTTAGTGGCCAAAAGTTTCGTAAGTGTTTCGTTAATAAAGTTGAATATTATTCCAAATGGAAATACGATTTGCTTTCGTGAGAGTTCTAGTCGTGTTTCGGCATCAGAACGAGAGTTTATACGGAAACAGGTAGATGAATGGCTACGGCGAGGAATCATAAGAGAGTCGTCTTCTAATGTCGGAAGTAAAGTTGTATTAGCGAAAAAAGACAGTAGTTACAGGCTTTACGGAAACTTCCGCAAACTAAATTCACTTGTTCTGAAAGACCGCATGCCACTACCAATAGTAGATGAAGTACTTGAAAAGTTGCAGAGTGGCAGGTTTTTTTCGGCAATGGACTTAAAAAACTGTTTTTTTCATGTTGAAGTCGAAGAACGAAACCGAAAGTATACAGCGTTTGCATCCAAAGAGGGCCTCTTCGAATTTAATAAGGCACCGTTTGGCTTTTGTAATTTGCCGGCAGTATTCGTACGCTACGTAAATCATATTTTTCAACGAAGGTATCATGGAAATTGACGTAGATGATATTCTTGTTTTTGGAAACACGGCTCATTAATGTTTAGAAAACATGCAGCGAGTAGTAAATTTTTAAAAGAAAAAATAACATTTTTGGGTCAGCAGTTAAGACGGGCATGTTTGGCGTTGTCAAGAGAAAGCGAAGGCCGTAAATAAGTTTTCCTAATAAAAAAGAAGGTCCTCATATCACGAGTGCACATTTTCTGCCTTGTATGGTTGTGCTATAACAATGGGATCCGTATCCACATCAGCCGCGTTCTCCCAAAGGAGAGCTGGTGTCGCGATGCAGTGATTTAGATTTATTTGCAGTAATCTCATGATGATACCTTTGCGCCTGCCTTGCAGCTGCTACTGCCAGTTGGTTTAGCAACGCTGCAGTATACACATTTCGGAGTATTTGTGCACTCCGCCGCCTTGTTTCCTTGTTTTGCCCATTTTCCGCAAAGGTGTGACCTGTCTGTACAGGTGCATTTGGATGCTTGGTGACCGGTTTCCCAGCACTTGGCTGGCTGTTCATTTATCGGGCATCTTGCACAGCCTAGACGGTTGTATTTCTCAGCAAGTGCTTTATTTGCGACGTCGACTCTCATATGTATGTATATATATATATATATATATATATATATATATATATATATATATATATATATATATATATATATATATATATATATATATATATATATATATATATATATATATATATATATATATATATATATATATATATATATATATATATATATATATATATATATATATATATATATATATATATATATATATATATATATATATATATATATATATATATATATATATATATATATATATATATATATATATATATATATATATATATATATTTCGTAGAGAACTCGGAAGCATACGAATTAAATCAAAGGCAAAAATATGTGAACGCTCGTAATAAAATGATAGGTACCGCAAAGTTATTTTTGGAAACTACCATTGTTTATGACTACCAATCGTTGTGCGCAGTGTAACAAGAAGAATTCGAGCAGTTGAGCAGCGCTGAAGTACATAAGCAGCTGCGGTGTCGCAGAAAACGTACAACGGAGAAATTTCACGATTATGTGCTTTATAAGCGCAAAATAGCTGCGCTTGGAGATATAGAAGATGAAGCTGTCATAAGTTATACAGTTGATGATTTAAAATTTCCGTTTTATAGTGCACCAACATTTAAAGCGCTGAAGTACATAAGCAGCTGCGGTGTCGCAGAAAACGTACAACGGAGAAATTTCACGATTATGTGCTTTATAAGCGCAAAATAGCTGCGCTTGGAGATATAGAAGATGAAGCTGTCATAAGTTATACAGTTGATGATTTAAAATTTCCGTTTTATAGTGCACCAACATTTAAAGAACTAAGAAAGAGGTACGAATTAGTATAAACTTTGACAAAAGAAGGTTCGACAAACAAACGCCGACAGCATGTTCAAACACAGATTCGAGAACACTATGAAAAAGACATTAGGGTGGAACGTAAACAGCCACATTGCTATAATTGTGGATCTGGTCAGCATAAGGGTATAAAGAAGAAACAAAATGTTCCAAATGCAATGGTGTAGGGCACATGGCTAAGCAGTATACAAACTCAAGACCTACTGTCAATATGGTGGTAAATGAGAATTGTAACAAAAAGATAAAAATTAATGATTGATGTGCAAGAGAAAATATTTAGAAAATTTTAGTGGCCAAAAGTTTCGTAAGTGTTTCGTTAATAAAGTTGAATATTATTCCAAATGGAAATACGATTTGCTTTCGTGAGAGTTCTAGTCGTGTTTCGGCATCAGAACGAGAGTTTATACGGAAACAGGTAGATGAATGGCTACGGCGAGGAATCATAAGAGAGTCGTCTTCTAATGTCGGAAGTAAAGTTGTATTAGCGAAAAAAGACAGTAGTTACAGGCTTTACGGAAACTTCCGCAAACTAAATTCACTTGTTCTGAAAGACCGCATGCCACTACCAATAGTAGATGAAGTACTTGAAAAGTTGCAGAGTGGCAGGTTTTTTTCGGCAATGGACTTAAAAAACTGTTTTTTTCATGTTGAAGTCGAAGAACGAAACCGAAAGTATACAGCGTTTGCATCCAAAGAGGGCCTCTTCGAATTTAATAAGGCACCGTTTGGCTTTTGTAATTTGCCGGCAGTATTCGTACGCTACGTAAATCATATTTTTCAACGAAGGTATCATGGAAATTGACGTAGATGATATTCTTGTTTTTGGAAACACGGCTCATTAATGTTTAGAAAACATGCAGCGAGTAGTAAATTTTTAAAAGAAAAAATAACATTTTTGGGTCAGCAGTTAAGACGGGCATGTTTGGCGTTGTCAAGAGAAAGCGAAGGCCGTAAATAAGTTTTCCTAATAAAAAAGAAGGTCCTCATATCACGAGTGCACATTTTCTGCCTTGTATGGTTGTGCTATAACAATGGGATCCGTATCCACATCAGCCGCGTTCTCCCAAAGGAGAGCTGGTGTCGCGATGCAGTGATTTAGATTTATTTGCAGTAATCTCATGATGATACCTTTGCGCCTGCCTTGCAGCTGCTACTGCCAGTTGGTTTAGCAACGCTGCAGTATACACATTTCGGAGTATTTGTGCACTCCGCCGCCTTGTTTCCTTGTTTTGCCCATTTTCCGCAAAGGTGTGACCTGTCTGTACAGGTGCATTTGGATGCTTGGTGACCGGTTTCCCAGCACTTGGCTGGCTGTTCATTTATCGGGCATCTTGCACAGCCTAGACGGTTGTATTTCTCAGCAAGTGCTTTATTTGCGACGTCGACTCTCATATGTATGTATATATATATATATATATATATATATATATATATATATATATATATATATATATATATATATATATATATATATATATATATATATATATATATATATATATATATATATATATATATATATATATATATATATATATATATATATATATATATATATATATATATATATATATATATATATATATATATATATATATATATATATATATATATATATATATATATATATATATATATATATATATATATATATATATATATATATATATATATATATATATATATATATATATATATATATATATATATATATATATATATATATATATATATATATATATATATATATATATATATATATATATATATATATATATATATATATATATATATATATATATATATATATATATATATATATATATATATATATATATATATATATATATATATATATATATATATATATATATATATATATATATATATATATATATATATATATATATATATATATATATATATATATATATATATATATATATATATATATATATATATATATATATATATATATATATATATATATATATATATATATATATATATATATATATATATATATATATATATATATATATATATATATATATATATATATATATATATATATATATATATATATATATATATATATATATATATATATATATATATATATATATATATATATATATATATATATATATATATATATATATATATATATATATATATATATATATATATATATATATATATATATATATATATATATATATATATATATATATATATATATATATATATATATATATATATATATATATATATATATATATATATATATATATATATATATATATATATATATATATATATATATATATATATATATATATATATATATATATATATATATATATATATATATATATATATATATATATATATATATATATATATATATATATATATATATATATATATATATATATATATATATATATATATATATATATATATATATATATATATATATATATATATACATATGAAATGTGCAATATGTGCAAATCAGACATAGGAAAAATAGTAAGTTTTATATCAGTGCATCAAATGCAACCATGCGTTTGAGTTTTCGCACATAGCGAAAATAGGTTCAGCGAGTATTTTAAAGTTTGGTTCGTTTCTGACGATGGAGCAGTGCGAGAGAGCACAAGGAGCAGTGCGGTGATAATGTGCGGTGCACAAATATATAAGTGCAATCTACATATGTGCCGGGAGCTGAGCCAGGAGAGCGGTGCAGAGCAGGGGATCTTAGAGCAGGAGCCTATACAGAGCCTATACACAAGAGCAAGTATGAACAGTACCACAGGTATTCGAGAGCATAGTCACATATAGATTATATACGTCGACATTATATATGTTCACATTGCTGGACATAAGCATTATACATTATATATATACATAAACGTACCTATTTACACATATGCGGCTCCGTTCATGCATATGACAGCAATTGAGCTAATTGTATATTCATATATACATGTATCGCATACATGCCGATTTATTGTTGAGGTACAAATGTGCATAATTATAAGAGCAATAAAAAGTGTGTTTTCGTATGCTTTTCCACTTAAAATAATTGTGTTTTTATTTAAGTCGGATTGCGGTAAGTATTGCCATAGTTTCATTGTCGAATCGATACATTGGTCCATGTCGAGCCGGATCGTAGCAGTGATCTATGCAATACAGCAAGTATGGTGCGATGCATGTAAATATGTACATGGACTTACAGTATTAAGTAGCGCTATAAGTAATTATGTGCAAAATGAAATTGCGCCTTTAATTTAGGCATTCATTTGAGATGACGTCAGAGCTATGTAAAAGCAGATCGCATATACATGCGTATGTTTGCAGTATTAAGTAGCTATTTACATATATTAAGTGCAAAACTTAATTACGCCTTTATTTTAAGCGTTCGCAGATCGTATATGCATGTATGTATATATGTGCGATTGTGTACTGGCAGGGTAGGTAATAGATATTTCTTTCCGTTCAATTCCTTTGTTCCGTTGTGCCTGCGGGAAGGAAAAAGAGCGCAAGCGCAACGCGCTAGAGGAGCATCAATTGCTGAATGCGCAATACGCATTCGGAACATATAATATGGTATGTGAGCGGAGCGAAGAGAGCACAGGCAGTTACAGAAAGAAATAGACTAAATTTCAAGAAAGAAATAAATTATAGAACAATATAATAATAACGTAAAATACAGTCCACGGAGTTATAGGAGCAGACGCAGCCATAGACTTGCGCAGTATGCTGCGCTATGGCAGCCGCTTTGCTGGCGGCCGACAGTGAGGCGGCGTGTCTGCGTGTGCGCGTGCTTGGTGCTGAAAGTTTTGTGCAAATGAGCGAATAAACCAGTGCGGTTATTCGTCTCAAAATTTAGTTATGAGCGAGCGAAAATTATGTGCAAATGAGCGAATAGACCAGTGCGGTTATTCTTCTCAAAATTTAGTTATGAGCGAGCGAAAATTATCTGCAAATGAGCGAATAAACCAATGCGGTATTCGTCTCCAAATTTAGTTATGAGCGAGCGAAAATTAAGTGAAAATGAGCGAATAAACCAATGCGGTTATTCGTCTCAAAATTTAGTTATGAGCGAGCGAAAATTATGTGCAAATGAGCGAATAGACCAGTGCGGTTATTCGTCTCAAAATTTAGTTATGAGCGAGCGAAAATTATGTGCAAATGAGCGAATAAATCAATGCGGTATTCGTCTCCAAATTTAGTTATGAGCGAGCGAAAATTATGTGAAAATGAGCGAATAAACCAATACGGTTATTCGTCTCAAAATTTAAATATGAGCGAGCGAAAATTATCTGCAAATGATCGAATAAGCCAATGCGGTTATTCGACTCAAAATTTAAATATGAGCGAGCGAAAATTATGTGCAAATGAGCGAATAAACCAATGCGGTTATTCGACTCAAAATTTAAAAATTGAGCGAGCATTGGTGCAAATAGTTTCGTGCAAGTGAGCGAATTAACCAATGTGGTTATTCGGCTCAAAAAATTATATAAGAACGAGCATTGGTGCAAATAATTTCGTGCTAGTGAGCGAATTAACCAATGTGGTTATTCGGCTCAAAAATTATATAAGAGCGAGCATTGGTGCAAATAATTTCGTGCTAGCGAGCGAATAAACCAATGTGGTTATTCGGCTCAGGAAATTATATAAGAGCGTGCTTTTGTGCTGAGATTGTGAGCTAAGTGGGTGAATAAACCAGTGCGGCTATTAAACTCAAAAAATTTTTAAGCACAAATATGCAGTGTTAGCACGGTTGCAGAAGGACCAAGGAGGAAACAGTTATATCTTCTTTCAAAATTAGTTAATTTTTCTTCTTTTCAACAACAACAGAGCAACAGTAACAGAGAAAAATAACAGAGCAACAATAACAGAGCAACGACCAGATGAGCTACGGGCAACACCAGTCGGCCTACAATGCCATCCGAACAGCAGCAGAGCACGTCAAACCTGACGAGTTTGGGCTTGATGAAGCCAAGGTGCGGTTGAATTATTTGGAGCAACAGTGGAAGCGTTTTAATGAGCTCCATGACGAGTTAGCATCCCGAGCGAAGCGCGACGAGAGCGCCGATCTAGACAGATCGATGGAGCGAGCTGATTGGCGGTGCTTCGGAGCGAGCGGTGCTCTGAAGGGTAAAATTGAGCAAGTGGGCCCAGCAAGGAGCGCAGAGCAGTGTGCAAAGGAGCCGACCTCAGCATCTGACTATGCCGTTCCAGCAGCATGACCTCCAGAACACTTGGGGGGAATTTGACGGCAGCGTGACCAAGTGGCACGGTTTTCGCGATTGGTTCGTCGCTGCGGTGCATAGCAATGAGCAAATAGCGGCCTCGTATAAATTCTCATATTTGAAGAAGTCACTCACCCATAAGTCAACGTGCACGTTGGGTGATTGGTAGCTGACTGACAACGTGTACAATGAAGCGTGGGAGCGGCTCAACCAAATATATGACCGCAAGTACCCGGTATGCTTTCCTGGAGAAGTAGGCCTCTGCTCTACCAGCACGGGAAGCCAGGCGAGCGCATCAATTGGAGCACGGGCGCGATCGAGCAACGGGCGCAGTACCCAAGAGCAGGGAGAGAATGGGCCACGGTGTGAGTGCAACAGGAGCAGCACCGATACGAGCAAGCCAAGGCAAGCTATGCGAGATATCCAGCGCAGATCACGCAGTGTCCAGACTTCGTGTCACTCAATTTGAGAGCTATGCAAGAGCTAGTTGGCAAACGCAACCTGTGCCACAACTGCCTGAAGAAGGGGCATAAGGCGTCGGCGTGCTTTGCGGGGCCATGTTTACGGTGCCCAGGGGCGCAGAAGTACAATAGCGTGCTATGTGCAAAAAGGGAGCCACAGCAGCAGGTGTTGGTGGCACAGCAGCCAAAGCGGGGAGCCGCCGCGACAACAATGCAGAAGGTTATGAGCGATTGACGGTAAAGCAACCTTGCAAAGCGCGCAAGGGTAGCAGAGCCGGGGCGAAGTGCTAGTTTTAATAGCTTTTTAAACTTACAATTAAAAAAAAAACATAGTAGAGCATTAAAAAAAAGAGCGAGAATGATTATTTAGAGACAGAGTTTTGGGTGCTACCAAGAGAATGTAACTGGTGCCCAGTTTTGCCAGCAAGAGATTTAGTGGAGATACCCATGCATTTTAAGAATGAGGGTTTATGGGCGGATCCTGAGTTTTGGAAGGCGAGACCAGTCGAGCTACTGTTAGGAGCAAATATGGCGGCCAGGGTAGGGCGATAATACTAAATGAGGTGCAAGGCATTGTCATATATGAGAGCATATTTGGGCAAGTCATTTTCGGGGCACAACCCTGCCTTTTATTGTGACAATTCCAGTGAAAGAGACGGTGCGAGGTTTAGGCACTTCAAGAGCAATAGCATTGCGCAGGTTTATGTACTTGGAGCGGAAATTAGAGAAAGACTCAGAGCTGAGAGAGCAATACGTAGAATTCATGAGAGAGTATGAAAGATAGGGCATTTAGAGCAATTTAAAATTAGCAGGTGGATTGGTACCACAACAGATGCTAAGGTCCAGATTCATGGATTTGCGGACGCATCGATGAGCGAGTATGGTGCAGTAATTTATGTGCGAATTGGTTATGGCAACCAGCAAGTGGAGCCAAATTTACTGACGTCTAAGGTGCGCATAGCTCCTTTGAAGACGATTACAGTACCAAAGCTTGAACTGTCAGCAGCTAAATTACTGGCACAGCTGCTATGCAGCGTGAGCAAAGAAATGGAGTAGGCAAGATGTGAGTACAGCTTGTGGACAGATTCACAGGTTGTTCTGCGCTGGATCAGAAAACTACCATGTGAGCTGAAGATGTATGAAGCAAATAGAGTTTCAGAGATACAGACTCACAATCAGATCACTATTTCTAAAAAAAAAAGTTTTTGTGTTTGTGCTGCCATCTAGCGATAGGTAGCTTCAATATCAATCCGCCCTCGAATATATGTATATATATATATATATATATATATATATATATATATATATATATATATATATATATATATATATATATATATATATATATATATATATATATATATATATATATATATATATATATATATATATATATATATATATATATATATATATATATATATATATATATATATATATATATATATATATATATATATATATATATATATATATATATATATATACATATTTAGAGAGAGAGAGAGCACCAACCGGAGTATGCAGACACTAAACCGAACAGTGATCTGATGCACCAAATAAGGTAGCCGCCAGCTGATCGTAACAACATACGTGGATTAGAGCAAACCAGATCCCACACTAATCCGCGTGAAAAACGGACAGCTGCAACTTCAAACGCCCATATTTACCGGACCTTTGTCTAGGCCATGGCTAGGCCAAGTATCTTAACCTACAAACATTATACTCCTAAAATTTTGCTAATCTCTTTCACTCTTTCAGATCCACTTCTCACCGTCACGCGGACCAACGCCCCGGCGATGCAGCATTTCACAGTAAGTTTACAACTCGCAACATTTGCCCTTCAAACCCGTACCTCGTCTGGTGCTCTTACTGTTTCAAATCTTTCGCATGGAATACCCCCAACGCCTTCTTCCTAAAGTCGCTAAGTACGAAGTTCCGTTTGTACACTTCCTCCCTATTACAAATTTAATCAGCCTGGCCCGTTGATTATAATACCTGGCGCCTTTCTCATATGCTTAATGCATATGAGACCTGATACTCTCGCGGACTAACTCCAATCTGTCCTCTGGTGGTAATATGTGCAAATCACGATCCTCCAGCGCATTGAGCCGTCGCGCCAATGCCTAGTTCGCGCCACTGGTAAACATCTGCTGACCGAACAATGCAAAGTGCGGCGTAACTCCTATCGCATGATGTACCGCACTGCGCAACGCAAACTCGATCTCACTCAGGAATAAATCCCATTCGCGGTGGTCCTCCTTCAGGTAAGCCCTTATAGCTGTCAGAACTGACTGATTCACACGTTCTGCTGCATTAGATTATGGGGCATAAAACTCCGTCTTCACATGCTTAATAGCATGGGACTCCATCACTTTACTAAATTCCTGACTCTCAAACTGCTTTCCATTATCTGAATGTATCGTTTCGGGTACACCGAATTTATGAAAAATTTCTTCCATTAAAAACCTTACTACATGCATCGCCGTGGCCTTACCCATAGCTTTTAAGAACACGAATTTCGTAAAATGATCCATTACCGCAAACACGTATGCATGACCCGCCCTGGAGCGAGGATATTTTCCTAAAAAATCTATATAAAGCCGTTGGAATGGCCGTTCGGTGCTGACTTCCTTTCCCATAAAAGTTCTAGAAACCTGATTGCTATGCTTCGTCTCCTTGCCAATAATAAAATTGTCTTACCCGGTGCAATGTCTTAGCGACTCCCCCGTGAGCTGACAACTCAGGGTCATGGGCTTGTGCTACAACTGTCTAAGTTAATGCTTCGGGCACCCATAGCTTCCAAAAGGGACACCTGCCCTCTTCCTCATTAGCAACAGTACGTTTATACGAGTATATCTTCCCATCACGTACTTGCAGAACCGGGAACCTTTCTACATTCTCTTCAACAGTGTGCTTTCTCTGAACATACTCGGGCGAATCGTATTCAGTGGTGTCCATATCAGGAATATTCAGAGTCACTTCCTCCATCAATCCGGATAGTGTATCAGCTACTACATTTTCACTCTCCTTTCGGTGCTCAATTTGAAAATCATATGCCTGACGCTGAAGAGATCACCTGGCTAACCTCCCACTCAAGTCTTTTAATGACATGAGTGACTTTAAGCTGGCGTGATCCGTGATCACGGTAAAAGCCATCAGCTCCACATAGGCCCTGAATCGTCTCACCGCTAGAATAGCCGCTAAACACTCTTTCTCCGTTACACTATAATTAAGTTGACAACTGTTCATTTTACATGAATAATAGGCTATTGGCCGTTCGTTCTCAGCTACATCTTTCTGAAACAGCACCGCCCCGACTCCATAATTGGAGGCATCGCACTGAATATAAAACCTCTTCTTAAAATCTGGGTGTGATAGTACCGGAGCTGTGGTGAGAGACTGCTTTAACTTTACAAACGCGACACTTGCTTCCGGAGTCATGACAAACTTCACGCCTTTCCTAAGGGTGTCCGTCAAAGGCGCGGACATATCAGCAAAATTGGCCACGATTCGCCTATACCAACCGGCAGCCCCCAAAAAGCTTCGTACCTGTCTGGGTGTCTTCGGCACCGGAATCCTTCTTATTGCTGACAACATCTCTGGATCCGTCTTCAACACTCCATGACCTATCACAAACCCCAGATATTTCAACTCCTTACAGCAAAACTTTGACTTCTTCAGCCCCACTGTAAGATTCGCGCTGGAGAGACATTTCACCACTTCCCCCAGCAAATACATGTGTTTCGAAATCCGGTGATATAATCAACAAATCGTCCAGATACACAAATACATTTTTTTTGGGCCGCTGCGGAATAACCTTGCCCATCAGCCTGCATAGCCTCTGTGCCGCATTACATAGCCCAAATGGCATTACCCTGTACTGGTACAGATGTTTTCCGGGTATAGTAAAGGCTGTAAAAACTTTACTACCCTCCTCCAACTCAATCTGCCAGGATGCGAATCTGAGATCTATGCTACTGATCAACACGGCCTCGTCTATATGGCTCAATATACCTTCAATATTCTGTATAGGGTACGCGTCTTTCACCGTGCGCTCATTCAATTTACATGCATCTAAACATAAGCGATTCTTCATCGGATTCCTTTCGAAAGTAACTCGGCTGCTCCAGGGACTCTTACTTTGTTCAATAACACCAGGCGCTAGCATCTGATCCACCTCAGCATGCAACAACTCTTGCACTGCTGGCGATGCGGGCTAATACCGATCTTTTATTGCCTCAGCCCCTTGCACCAACCGTATACTGTGTTTCTCCAAAAAAGTTTTGCCTAGCCCACACTCTTCGTACGCCCTGAACTCCTGTTTCGTTTTCTCCAGTTGCTCCTGCTGAGCCTAAGTTAAATCATGGCGCCCAGCGACATTAACCTCATCACTGGAGTCCTTTTCTCCCGGCCCCGTGCCCACTGCACTTACCCCAACAATTTCCGGAGCTATCCCAAAATCTTGCCAGAAATCAACTCCTAAATACACCTCTTACTGCAATGTGGGACATAGGTAAAATACTACACTTTTTACTTCTCCTTTGAACCGCACTGGTACTATGATTCGCCCAAGCACTTGCTGCTTATGCCCTCCAGCTGTGCTGACCGGCGTGAAATACTTTTGCACTTCCAATCCCAATGCACTCATTAATTCCCTACAATTTTTCCCTAGGACACTAACCGACGCCCCTGTATCCAGTAACCCCCGCAACTTTCTACCTTGAATTTCAATCTCGGCGAACGGTCTTCTCTCCGCCTGAATACTGCGCCCCACAGCCTCAACTACCTGCCGTTTTTTAAGTACTCTTAATTTATACCTTAACCTAGATTTTTCCACTTTCCGAGAGATCCCTCTTCACCTGTGCTTGACACTGTTCCCGCACCTTATCTGCTATCTCCAAATCTACTACTACTCCTACATTTCCCCCTACACTCTTATTACTATCTAACTTATCACTATCTACTGCTCCGCGGGAACCTGTCGGGAGCACAACCTTCTCGCTGGCCTCATGCTCCTTCCCCCGTTCCCCAGCTTATATTTCGGACATTCTGGAGTCACCACATTTTCCGCCCCACATCGGTAGCAAAATAGCCGCCGTTGCTTGGAGGTACACCCTCTAAAGGTATGACCCGCCTGCTTGCAGCTCCAGCAAATCTCTTAAAACCGCTGACCAAGGCACCCCATACTGGGCTTGCAAATGTTCCAGGCGAAAAATAAATTCCTTTACTGACAGTCCCTCGGTCTTACCTTCAAATACTATGCCCCATTTATCTATCTTGACTTCTCTCTGTGTCACCTCCCTTTGACCATTCGAATCCCTTCTACTATCTTCCCGTCCTGGAAACGTGTTTCCTGCAGATGCTGGGTCTGATATGCCCCCCCTTGTTCTTGGCTCTCTATCCCTTCTCTCTACGGGCTGGCTGTCATTCGCTGACAAAGCTTGGCTTCTCGTATGAGGCCCACCTATTTGTTCCTGCATCGTTTGCTGCGGTCTCACCATCTCATTTATCATTCTCATCAGCCCAAGGTAATTTGCTCTAACCGTTTCCATTATTCTACTGGACTCGGCGTCCAATGCCATTCTATAGGTGTTGTAGCTCTCCAGGAGCATCAGATTTATAGCAGACTTATATTCACTTGGAAGCTCATTCTGCACTTTCGCTTCTACCTCCACAGATCTCTTGGGTACTGCCTCAGTTCTACTTCGATGCCCTCCCGCCACTTCTTCCTCCCCTCTTGTGGGTGAGTGTTCTAGTGGCAACTCTCCACTTTTTGTGTTTTCTTCCCTTTCGTTTCTCTTGCCACTTCTCAAGTGCATTCCTTTTTCCACTACTTATTTTCCTAAAATAAACTTACGACTTAATAATAATACTTATTATAACGATAACAATAAAAAAGAAACAATTATTAAACATAAACAAAAAACTAAATACCAGTATAATTATTATTTTTCCTGTTCAATTAATCTTAAGAGGAGGGTTAGGATTTGTTGAGATCGGTGACCAATCAGTACTTTCCTATAACTCGTAACTCATAATCGGCAAGTGCAATTGAGTGGGTGCAACGCCATCACCAAGTCACTTGAACCCATTACCGTGCCTAGAGTAACGATCACACTTTCTCCACCCGTCCGCATTCATACCAAGCCTGTGCCTCTCAATGATCACTGGTGCCGATGCTATTGGATATGTCTTTAATTACCCAAGCCATCTTTATCAACGATCATTACGAGGCACTACCTATACCTGTCAACAGCACAAATTACCCCTGCCCTTACTCATCGCGCTATTAGAGCTCAATCACTCTTGCCCCAAGCCGCCATGACAACGGTAAACCCCCTGACGACAACCATTTTTTCTTTCATACACTACTTATCCTAAGACAACATTTATTTATTTTTTTATACAAACACACACATACACGGACAATTACTACGGCCACCACTAAGCTGCGTATAGGCTGCCTAATTCAGGCAACAAGGACTAACTCGAACCCCGCTTTCCCTCTACCCCTATCTACTCTTAGGAGCTCCCTCAACCAGTGTAGGCTATCCTTACCGAGCGCGCCACCGCCACGCTCTGTTGAGACCGTATTACACTCACGCTTTAAATTAATTTTTACATTCTACTTATACTTATATTTAGGAACTTATGCTTATCTTTGTTGCTCTGGGTAGGAGGAGTCTGGCCTTCAGCGGTCGATCCGTATCCATTTACTTCCCTTATAATCGGGAAAATTTTGAAATTTTGATGTCCCGATGTAATTCACCTTTCTATGCGATATTATTACACTTTTTATACAAAGTTGAAGCCACTTTTTTACTTTTCTAATTCGACGACAATGAAAGGAAATGGAAACACTTTTTTTACGGAGCATTAAACAACTTCAATACCATTTCTTTTTAATTTAATAATTCTATATTGTTACCTCCCCACTAGTATGATGCAGTGTGGTGGCCGCGGCTAGCTCACAGCAATGGTCATGGTTCTTAACCCGCCACACTGCATCGGGTGGAGCAACATCACAAAAAAAAAACTCCAACTCACCATTTTGCTGGTTCTCAGCTGGGCATCCTCCTCCTCGACGACAAGCGAGCCCGCCCCATAATTTCCGCCTTAGCCTAACATTTTTGACATAACTAAAAATTCTACCTTATACACTTAAATAAATAACATATATATTTAATAACTTAAATTGTAAGCTACTATATACTTAGCTTTATCCTTATTTCTAGGGGGCGGGCGGCAGCCTCCTTTCTCCTCCGGTATCAAAACTTAACTCCGATTCTCGAATGGGATGGGCCGGAAACAAGCAGTTATCACTCTATTCAGCACAATCACTAATCAATGTAAAATTGTACTTGAATTCAAAAAAAAATTTTTTTTTTAACCGTTCACACTTTTACTGTATCAGAACAAATAACAGGAACAACCGACGAGACGAGAGAATTTCTAAACAGCAAACTCCGGACTTTGTGGTAATTAGAATATTTTCAGTACACGAATGTAAATAAGGTTATTTTTCTCTCTCAAATGAGCCTAATTGAAATACGTTGTTCTAATAAAACACTCAAATTCAATTTATTTAATTTTTTTCTAACTTTAGTGCACAGTCCCACAATCAACAATTAATCCGAATACATCAACAGTACAAACGCAAATATTAAACGCGCGCGGCAACAAAATTAAATGGAAACAACTTTCTTCCCAAACATTTTAATCTGCACAGAGACCGTTCTTTCCCTACAACTGCCTTAAATGTTTTTTCCCTTTTCTCTTAAAGCCGTATTTTCCATATCCTCGGCCTCTTCCGCTATTCCACTGGAGCGGTCAAGTCGGTCAGTTACCTTTCTTTCGAATTTTTACTATTCTGAGGCAGCGCCATCTCTACCGCAGAATCGTCAGGTAGGTTTTTGACTGGCCGCATTCACTAGAAAAGCGGACAAGTGGAAGGAAGAAAAGAAGGAGAGAAGCAAAACAAACATACAGACGGTAGACGCCAAAAACCACGATCACAACAATATACTTAATTTATTAAAATATCGTATTCCCGCCTTTTCAACACGACAATAGCACAGAAATTCTCAAAAAAAAATTGCACTTGATTTACATGAAGATAGACGAATCGAACGACAACGACCGCAAATTGTACTTTCCTTCTTGCCATGCAAAATCTGACTCCTTTCTCAAAAATTTTCCGCATTAACCACTAACTCCCAAAAGCAGTCTCCTCCGGTACTTCAACTCCCAGCTCTCTCCCTCTGACACTCTACTTTTCACTACCCTATCCACAACCTGTCCGTCCGTTTTGTCCCACCCACTAAGCATACCCCGTGGCAACAGCTGTGCTTTGTGGGTTAACCAACCATTTCAAGGACAGCTACTAACCTTTCATCATCACTTTTCTTTTTCTTTTCCCTTTCCTTGCCAACTCGCACTCACGTATTTACCCCACATTAGACCAGCTCTCGCGTATTAAAAGTTCCCCTCCAGTCAACCTGAGCTTTCAAAGCAAATGCTGTCTAATCCTCTCACACCAAAAAACAAAAAGTGATGATATAAAATCTCTCCCATAAACATATATATACATATATATATATATATATATATATATATATATATATATATATATATATATATATATAAATATATATATATATATATATATATATATATATATATAAATATATATATGTATATATATATATATATATATATATATATATATATATATATATATATAAATATATATATATATATATATATATATATATATATATATATATATATATATATATATATATAAATATATATATATATATATATATATATATATATATATATATATATATATATATATATATATATATATATATATATATATATATATATATATATATATATATATTTAGAGAGAGAGAGCACCAACCGCAGTATGCAGACCGAACAGTCATCTGATGCAGTAAATAAGGTAGCCGCCAGCTGATCGTAACAATTGTTGAGAGAGTTTTTGTACACTTTACTTTTAAAAAAGGTAAATAGGGTACACTAATTTTGTGCTTTTGAGAGGGGTTGAAATTTCGTGAAGGAGGCGTGGTAGGTATGGACGTATATATACAGATATGATCAGAATCACTTTCTAAGAAAATTTTATTCTGTCCGTCCGTCTGTCCGTCTGTCCGTCCGTCCGTCCGTGGCCACTTTTTTTCTACACCGTTAGAGTTATCTTAATGAAATTTTGCAAAAGTATAGCCTGCACAAAGATACAGAACCAGATTGCTATGTGGGCCGATTTATTCAAAGACCACGCCTACCTCCCATATAAGGAACTTTTTTCACCTTTTTTTAAAATGACTATAACTTCGGTCCATTTGACGGAATCGTGCCATTATTTGGCAGTTATGGAGATGTGGGTCCTACTAAACATTGTGAAAAAGTGGGCGGTATATATTAACTGCTACGCCCACTATTAACAAATATTCATAACTTAAGATTTGGTACAGATTTACGGACGAAATTTTACGGGAAGGAACATGTAGACATTATAAAGCTATCTGCAACAAATGGGGCTGATCAAAGAAAAGACACGCCCACTTTGGATTCAAGGAAGTTTCGGGTATAAAATTAACATTAGCCTACCTATGCTCGTATTGATGCCAGCGGAATAAAAATTGGCAGAAACATACATGGGGTCCATAATAACGTGTGTGCAGAATATGGAAATCATAATACAACTGTCACGCCCACAATTAGCCTAAAATCATTACTGTGTTCCTATTACAGATTTATCAATGAAATTTCCCAGGAAGGTTGCGGGTACTAACATTAAACACCACACAAAAAACGGGCGTCTTATTTCCATAGCCAAGCCCACTATTGATATATTATTATAACTTGCGACCTATACAATATTTTGGGACGAAATTTTATATTAGTACGTATATGGACCCTACAAAGCCATATTCGAGATTCGGGGTCGATCAGAGGAAGGATACGCCTCTCTCCCATAGAATGAACTTTGGGCACCCCACTTAAACCCTATCTATGCTTCTAGTGATGATATATGAAACACAAATTGGTATATGTATACACTGGGCCTGTACTAGCATGCGTTCCAAATATGGGTAGGTTATTGCAACTGCCACGCCCACAATTAGCCAATAATTATTACTAGGTTCCTATTAAAGATTTTTCAACGAAATTTCACAGGAAGGTTGCAGGTAGCAACATTAAACACTACACAAAAAATGGGCGTGTTATTTTACAGCCACGCCCACTATTTACATATTATTATAACTTTCGACCTACACAATATTTTTTGACGAAATTTTCTATTAGTGGTTATATTGACACTAGAAAGCCATACACAAGAAATGGGGTCGATATAATCCTTTCAAGGTACCCTACCAAAAATTACCGTGAATATGCTCCTAATGATGATTTATGAAGAAAACATCCTCATTGTTGAACTCGCACGGAGAAGAAAAGGTAAAGAGTATTGCGTAGTCGGTCTAACCCGACAACAGACTTCTGTACTCGTGCTTCCTGTTTTTGTTTCTGTGACGTCTTCAAACGAATATTTTCTGTCAGTTCTCCAGCAATTTTAATGGATTTGCCAATTTGCCTCTCTAAGCTGGTTCTATTTCGTTTTGCGCCATTATAACTTGGCAAAACATCATCCTCATCAAACACTATTGGAGCATCCGAACTTTCCGAAATAGTTTTTGTACTGGGCTAAATCAAAATACATAACTATTGAAATGTTTTGTTTTATCTTCATTTTCTTCCACTCACCTGGTAAATATTTAAAAAAGGAGTAGTAGCAGCAGTAAATTCTTCTAGAAATTTAAATTTATCGAAAAACCATAATTCGGATTCATGCACTTTTTCTATGGCTGGGCCACTTTTTTTTATTATAAAATCCCCCTTGTACTGGTTTCTTACAGTTTTATTTTATTTTTTACTTCGTATGCAGTTACTTCTGGTCTGATTGGCCTCAACTGCGAAGTAATTCTCTCCAAATCCTTAGTTTTTTGTTAATGTTCGAGGTATCCTTCGGACCAAATATTATAAAGTAATAAATTTTGCTCATATAACTATATGAGCTCTATTGTTTGTGTTCGGTTCTAATTCATTATTTAAAAATAAATTTGATTTTTGTTTGTTGATACAAATATTACACCAGCAAATGTGAAATCAGTCAATTTCACATCAGCAAATATCAAGTTAGCAAATGACAGATCAGAAAATGTCAAATCAGTAAAGAACATCAGGAAATGTGAAAATGAGTCAAGAAATTTGTAGCAAAATTAAATATCTAGCCTCACGTAACTTTTCTCCTCCCCACTTCGCTCTTTGTCCGTAGACGTAAAAATGAGTCGGCTCTCTGAGGCTAATGTGAACATGGTCATGAAGTGGTACTGCACTTCCTGTTCGCGTCGCAAACGTCACATTACTGAACTGAAGAGAATTGAAGTAAACTCGCACTGCACGAATTCATGCGACGCAAACAGACCTTATATGCATATGAATTAGCATTTAAAATACACTGTATGTTTTTGCAACTATTTCATAACATCGCAAAAATATTCGTACACACATTCATGTTGAGTATACAAAAATTTTAATAAAAATGTATACCGAAAATCTTGATTTAAGTACCAAGGAACATGTTTCTTCAACATCACATGTTTTTCTCCCTGCGATTTCATTGGAAGAAATGTTAAAAACGGCAATGGGATGTTTCTTTTATCCCTGTTTCTTCTACGTGTATTATGCTATGCTATACTAGTTTGTTAGAACTAGTCCTTAATATTTTATTTCTATCCTATGTGACAGTTAATTCTATGGTGATTTCATGCTCAACATAATAAAAATCCTACATAGCTATTTTCTGTTAAAATTTTTGTATGGCGTTGATGTTTTTTTTGGTGAGGAGTACAAAATTAAATTAAATTAATTATATTTATATATATTTATATTAGAATATTTAATCACATTTGGTTTAATATTTGTACAATATTAACTCAGAAAATTTCATGAGCGAATATAAATAATAGCAGTTTATTTGTAGTCTGTTGTTATTCTTCGGTAATCAACACATCATTCAACTGTGCTATGCTATGTTTTATTATGGTTGGGTAACTGGGTCTTAAGGCTTTGGATAGAACAAGCAATTTGATGTCATTACATAAAAATAGTAGGGCACATCTGTAATACATGGGAGAACGTGGAGGGTTGGTGCAGGTTATCGTCCGCCAAGTTATAGTTGGGTCTAATATTTAGGAAAACCCTTATGGCACAGGGAGGAAGATACAACTTCAGGTCAGAGTAACTAAAGGCCCTGTGGGTTAATTTTAATGTTTCATAACGCAATGAAAAGGAATTTTATTATATTATAGTTTGGTGTACATTGTAGTAAAATTACTATGGTAACTTTTATGAACTTTTATTCTTGTATAATAAAATACTGTCTACAGTTCATATATTTATATAATAAAATAATATTTTTGCAGACATTTTTGAAATCTTCATAATATTCCATTTAAAAAAATGTACTTGCAGCCCCGGGTTTGGTCTCAAAAATGCTTTAGCGGCACCGACACGTTACTGCATGATGTACCGAATCGTAAAGATGAATTAGTGAAATAGCTATGTATGCGTCTCACATACAATGACTGAAGCCATGCAGTAAGCAAAATCCAAATCGTTTGGATTGTGCTTACTGCATGGATGATGTGTTCAGTCAATACATCATGTGTATTTGCGTGACTGAAGCGGCGGAAAGCGGAGAAAAAACATTTCTCATCGAATTCATTGAATTTTACCGCAAAATTTTGAAGAGTAAATTTTTATGAGTAAATTCATTCCTTTTTCGGTACCAATTTTTCATCCAAATTAATTTGTTTGCTTCTTTTGTTTTTCATTATTTAAAAATTATTTTATCAGCGTCTGACATTGTTGTCCGCACACCGAAAGAGTAAACGAAAAATGAATGATTGAAGAGTATGCAGTAACGTGTCGGTGGTGAGATACTGCACACACACACTTGAGGCTGATTTAAGCAATGTAGTAACATGTCGGGGCCGCTTTATTTCTAAAAAAATCGTTTTCCCTTCGAGACGATATCCTCAGTAGCTAGCAATCATTCCCTAACCCCTTGTATTCATAATAATAATAACTCATATTATATACAGAATGTACAGAAAATAACAATTCATTTTGTACATTAACACAAATTGTAGTGTAGTGAGTGTGTATGGTTTTGTTTTGAATCCATAAAGGTATTTCAGCATTCTGTACTCCAACGTATAAACAAATTGTTTCCAAATGAAAAGTCCAAACAGATCACTCATTTCAGGCTTTAGGGCATACATCAGTATAGATATCCAGCTTCGCGAATCCAACAAAAAATCAAAGCAACAGAAATTGGATTAGGTGTCTGAGACTTATTTTTTGCAAAGGATTTTTAGAAGTGACAATGCTTAAAAATCATCTGCTTGAAATCCCATTTAAAATAGTGTTTCAGAAGCATATAGTTTTGTAATACGTTCTAAATTCATAATACTATCAATATAACTAATTAGTTGAATTAATAATGCAATATCATAATATTAAATGAACTAACTACATTTGTTCGCGTCGTGAATAATTGCTCCCGTTGGCTGCGGCCCGGTGTGGGCGCATTTTTTAGTATTGCGTTTGCCACTCAATGCTCTCCGTTGCGGATCGAAGCCCACTCAGAAAGAGAAGAAATGAGTTGCATAGCGAAAGTCAAAACAAGAAGACTTTCTTATTCTACATTGCATAATGTTTAAACAAATTGAGTTTACAACTATCACCTTGAAGGAAAAATTCATATACAAATTTTTCATTTATACACAAAAAATTACACTAACAAAGTTTCGGCATTCCTTTATGCGCAGTTTCGCTATCGCTAGCCAGTGCTCTGCCAACAGAACTGTATGTAACTGTATGTGCAGTTCTTTGTGCGAATCCAAATTAGCTAAACGGCCGCACACAGTTGCAATTTTTTACTGCTCGTGCCCTCTCTCAATCTTCCATAATATAGAGTTGGGTAATCGTTGGTGGTGCCATCTGCAACAATTTACGGGTGTGAAACCTTTCATGATAAACATTTGCGTTTTTGATTTCAAATGCGTGGTGTTTTCAACTCTAGTGAAGTGCGATATGAATTATTATCGCTCTGTTTGTATGTTGAATAAATATAAAAAAAAGTGTTAAATACGACAGGACGTTCCATTGGTACTTTTGTTCAGCATTGATTAAGTGCAGCAGTGATTTTGGTGTGTTAATTAACACATAAAGTTATAAACATTTAAAAAGAAATTGCCACTAAAGAGAAAAGCCAATACTGATAAACCGGTAAGTTCACCAAAATGAGTGTTTTGCGATCGCCACTGTGCAGAACTGTCACATAATATAGCGGTCACTAACGAACAACAAAAATTTCAGTCTGTGCTTACCGTTCTGAGTGAGCCAACCAACGTAAAAGTGAACATAAAAACACAACGCGTAAATATGCAAGGTGCCCCGTCCATCTCAAATTGTCTCTTCGATGCTTTAATGACACCAAACAGAATCATTACAATTCTTGCCTCACTACAACAACTTTTTTATACAGCCAAGCAATATGTACGAACGCACCCACTGCAGCTCCAGCTTTGATAAATTACTCAACGGCAAATTTATCAGAAAATGCCTCTCACTCTCTTTAGAAAATGAAACAGACCATGGTGTAAGAATAGATGATGGACAAATTAAACTGCCAACAACAGGTGGTGGAAAAAGTAATGAGACAAGAATTGTTGCAATTATACAAACTGGTATAGACAGGTATATACAGGTAAACCGAAAGTTGAGTCCAGAAAAAAACGGAACAAAAGACAGGCAAAAAATTCGAGACTAAGTCCTCAAACGGCGAATATATCTGCTTCCCCTAAACAAATAAATAGTAGCACTTTGGGTCAGAACAGATTTGCCCTATTAGAGAATGAAAACGTTGACGCAAATCCTGCAAACAATTCCAACTCTTCAGCCACCACCATTCTACTTGTGAGAGAGATGCTCAAATGCTTTAGTTGCAACTGTAGCTAGTCTTGTATATCGAATTACCGCAAAATTGCACCCCGTCTTGAAAAAATGGTAAAAACTACTATATATATCAACTGAAGAGCAGTAAAGGCCTAGTAGTTGTAAATTTTTATATTGAGAATAGTGTAAATACTAATGAAATCAAAGATTCTCTCGAAATCGTCGGATTTAAAGTAAAAACCGTATTCAATATTAAAACCAGAGACAAAGTACTACAAATACTATTTGAAGTAGAGCTTGAACCGAATGGAAGAAAATTAAAAAGTAGCGAAACACACCCAATATACCATTTGCGTTACTTATTACATAGACAAATAACCGTTGAATAACCACACAAAAGAAAAGACCCTGTCCAGTGCTTTAATTGTCAAGAATACGGGCAAGCAAAACCGTACTGTGCCTTACGCACTTTATGTGTTGCCTGTGGGGACTTTCACCATTCCCCCAAGTGTTTGGCTGACAAATCAAACATAAATGCAAAAAAATGCAGAAATTGTGGGGAAAACCACACGACAAACTACAGAGGTTACGCAATGTATTTAGAACACAAAAATACATTAGAAGAGAAACAGGAACCAGCTTTTTATGACACACATATTGTCAAATCAATCTATCCCCGTAAGCAACTTACCAGTGAAAACGCTTCTACATCAAGGTCATATGCCAACGTTGTAAAGTCGGGATCTGAAGAAGTTCCTAGCTTTGCAAATCCTATGCAAAATGTAGAATCTATGATATCAAAATTAACAAATTGTATGACAGAATTTATGACATCAATGCAAAGCATGTTGCACGAGTTGTTGAAAACTCAAAACCAACTTATGCAATTGTTGATATCTAAAAAATTAACTATATTAAGATATGTCATTGGAATGCAAACGGCATTAGCCAACATAAACTTGAAATTCAACACTTCCTGCATACTAGGCAAATTGACATTATGCTCTTATCAGAAACGCACTTGACAAATAAAAATTATTTTGTAATATCAGGTTATAAATTCTACAAGACAAACCATCCTGATAATAAAGCACATGGCGTTACGGGTATATTAATAAGAGATAGATTTGAGCATCATGCACTATGGAAAGAACTATATGCAGGCAACATCAATATGTATTCAATGCTAGGAGGAAAAAATTGTACTAAGCGCAGTCTATTTTCTACTGTAAGATACTCAGTGCCTGAATTACAATTATCACAATTATTTTTTTGGCAGAAGGCGATTATATTGCGAAACGTACCTTTTGGGGTTCCAGATTAATAAATCCCAAAGGCAAGCAACTGTTCTCTGCGTTCCTGAATCAGTGTTCTAACCTATACTTCGTGTCTTCAGGGCAACCGACTTCTGGCCCTCTGACCCTAAAAAGTGCCCGACCTCATCGAAATTGGCATAACCAGTGGGATTGATCGAGATTTGCTATCTGCAGAATCGTGTTTGGAGCTCGCTTCTGATCATTCATCAGTGATTATATGTGTATATAAACAAGTTCAACTCGGTAAGAAAACAGGCCACCTAAGTAATAAAAGAACAAACTGGCTCAGGTACCGACAATATTTAAGTAGTCATATAAATATTGGTCCTCGACTTAAGAATCCAAGCGATATTGACTCGGCACTTTTGGCCATCAATTCAGTTCCTAAATATGCAGCCACATACTCTTCTCCAGCAGGCTCATTATCCCACTCCGCAACAACTCGTACAACTGTAGTTATCGATAGTCTCGTTAAGGAGAAAAGGCGCTTAAGAAGAGAGTAGCAACAAAATAGATCACCCTACACCAAGCAGAAATTTTCATTAGCAAAAAAACTCCTCCGAGAAGCACTGAACTGCGAGCTAGAGAGAAAAGTATACTGAGACACTAACTCCAACACAAATTACTAACTACTCTTTATGGAAAGCCTATAAAAATATAAAACCCAGCTAAACCCGAAAAAAACCACGAGGATTTAAATTAAGTACCGCAAAAATAATTGTGGAATTGCCTGATATAATTATCAAAATAGTGACGCAGTTACTTAATGCAATACTAAGGATTGGGTATTTTCCACAACCCTGGAAGATATCACAAATTACGATGATATCAAACCCCGTAACTGACGCAACTCAATCGTCATCTTATCGGCTTGCTCCCAATAATTTCAAATTATTTGAGAAACTGCTTTTTTTAAAGCTGCAACCGCACATATACCAATCCAACATTATTCCCCACCATCAATTTAGATTTCGGAAAAATCACAGAACCATAGAGCAAATTAACTGCATTACTAGTGCAATACGAAATACTTTTGAATACGAAAAATACTGTTTTGCTATATTTTTAGATATTGCACAGGGTTTTGGTAGAGTTTGGCATGCAGGGTTAATATATGAGATTCAAAAACTGTTACCAATTAACGTGCACATGCTACTGGAATCGTATTTAGATAACAAAATTTCATAGTAAAATATGGAGAATGCACCATAAAGGACTTTAGTATTAATGCTGGGGTTCCATAAGGAATTGTTCTAGGTGCTATACTATATGTATTATTCACTACAGACCTCCCTACTGATGAGTCACTTCAACATTCGCTGATGATACTGATATTCTTAGTATACATAGCAATCCAATAGTGGCTACGAATCGCCTTGAGGAGCATTTGAAGAAAATACCAGTGTGGCTGGCAAATTGGCGCATTAAGGTAAATGAGACCAAGAGCATACATGATACGTTTACACTTATGAAAGAAACATACCCTGTGATCACACTAAACTATTCCTCAATCGAATACTCTAACATACCTTGGAGTTCATCTAGACAGACGATTAATTTGGCGGAATCAGAAAGTGGCAAAAACAACGCATATAAAGTTAAAGGCCCATCAAATAAATAGGCTGCTCATCTCCAAGTCAAAGCTTCGATTAGAACATAAACTTCTATTGTACCAGGCAGTGATCAAACCAATTTGGACCTTCGGAACTGACCTTTGGGGAAACCCTAGTTTATTGAACGTCGAGCTGATACAATAAGTGCAATGGAAAATTTTGTGTGCAATCATGGGTGCGCCTTGGTTCGTTAGAAATGCTGACATCCATAAGGACCTCAAAATTCCTCTTGTTAAAAGTGAGCTCACAGAGATTATGCTCAAACAGAAAGAAAAACTGCTGGAGCACCCAAATCCATTGGCAAAAAAACGAATTAGAATTACAATCGCAACACGCCTCAAAAGATTGGACTTACCTATATATTAAAAGTAATAAATATTAATTAATTACTATATGATACTAAAATAAATTTAAATTGGATTAAAATTAAAAGGAAAAAAATTTAGTAAATTTAATAGTACCCAAACACTGGTGCGGGATAAATATAGTTAATTCAGTTTTAGATTTAAATACTTATTCAATAAAAATGCAACCAATGACAACTACGTTATCGTTCCATCGGCAGTCGGTATGGTTTCTTCCCAACCGATTCCACTTTGCCAAATTATTGTACTGAATTTTCATGTACGCTTAATTTAATGTTAAAAGTCCTAATGGGTCAATAATGGACATGAGTAATTTTAAGACTTCTCGCTTTGTTGGCAGTAGCACCGCGAAGTAACTTCTGATTTGTCTTCGTAAATTTTAAATTGAACCTAAAATTGCCGGTGGTCTTATGCCACCATATGCTACATGATTTAAGTGGTTTGTAGCACTGCAGAATGTATTTGAAGCACCTGCTTCTCCAAGAACTTCGATAACCTCCACCGAATTCGACAACCAGTTTCATATTAGAAGCTGGCTCGCTTGTGGACTTCTGCTAATTCTGGATTTTTTGCTAAATCAATAACTCATTAACCATACGGTCAATAACCACGTACTCGGGTACCTTTCAACTTTTAAATGCTCGCATTTCTTTAATAATGAAGATATGGTCATGCAACTCCAGATCGTCGTGATTAAGGTATTTATAAACATTTAAGAAATGTTAATATTGTTAACTTTGTTACCTAAGTATTTGGCGGTGTTATGGTATTGGATTTGATAGCTCACTTAGGTATTTGCCAAGATTATTATTTTTAAATGCCTTTTTTTTACGGGTAAGGTCTTTTGATATTTTATTGAGCCAGCGTCTGTCAGATGGATACCTTGTTTGGCGCCCCCTTCGACTTATTCTGGGTTTTTCTGTAATAATTACTTTTATTTCTTTTGTATACTTGTGGCTTGCCTTGACTTTTCTTTTGGCTGGTGTACTACGGCAAGTTGCAAGTTGTATAGCATTTGACAAGTTGACAATATCGTCGTCTAGGTCGGCAATACAGTTTATTTCTTCGTTGTTGTCAGAATGATCGGCCAAGATTTTCTTTAAGTATTCCCAATCAGTGTATTTAATTACTAGTATTAATGGCAGTTCTTAATTAACTACATTTTCATGTATTGTTAAATAAACTGGAGACTGGTTAGAATACATATCCAACCCGCTTTCGATGCACAAGCAATTGGGTGCAATCTTTCTAGCGAAAAAAAGACAATAAGATCCTGAGTTTTTTGTGGATCTGTTGGCCAATAAGTCGGTGTCCCAGTAGTCAATGAGATGCATCCTTTCATTTGCAGTGCTTTATACAATTCGCTACCTTTTGTAATGATTAGTTTTGATCTGAAAAGGTGTGCTTCGCATTAAAGTCGCGACCCATTAGGACCCGGTTTTATGGCTATTAATTAGTTGCATAGATTGCTTACATTTAATCTGGCTATATACTGCAGTTAGTGATAAGTTAATATCGTCATCTAACGTTATGGCAGTTGTTTGAAATTCGGCTGTACCTAGGCTGCCTTCTTCATAATGCTTTATCTTGTTTCTTATTATAATGCGAGCACCTCTCCGTGCGTAGTTGTTAGGGTGGATTGTGTGGAGTATTTAATGATTCTTTAGTAAAATGTGTCTCAGATATTAAACAATCGTCGATTTTTTCGTTCTTGAGAATTATTTCAAGCTCGTTCTGGTGTTTAAGTAGACCTTTCCAGTTCCACAGAATAATTTTTAAAAAAATTTCTTATTAGCTTAGGCATTTTTTTCAAGATTTTGCAAGCTCTTCAAGTGCTATATAAAATTCATTTTGTTTTGTGAGTTTTTCTAAAATTTTGTTGTAAAATATTTGCTTCTTCAGGATGTTTGTTTTGTTTTACTACTTGCGAGTATGTAGGCCCATTTAATATTGTATCGTCTATTTGGGCAATTGGTCTGAGAAGATGTTTTTCGAAGGAGCATGGAAATCGCTCTATTTTTTACCGGTTCTTTGGTCACGATTTTTTTGTGGCTCTTTGGCAACAACGCAACGGTGGTAGCTAGTGGGGTGGGACTTGTCACAATTGCAAGAACTTTGATTGCTGTTTTTCAGGCTTCATGCTATCTTCTGACTTGTGCTTCCCTGTATATTGGATACTTCTTGCCTGTTTGCCACGGTAGTTTTGCGTTTGTCCATCGACTGGCATAATTTACATTGGGGGCTGAGTTTGGATTGTTTCGCACCCTCAATGACAACAACGGAATGCAGTATAGTTTTTATTTCGTATATATTTTTTATATTTTTGGTTGTATCAAAGGTAAGGGGAAACATATCTAAAAGCTCTTCCGTTTTCCATTTTAGTTTGTTAACTGCGCTTATCGTTTTTGGCCCCTAGTTTTCAAAATCTGTAATTATTGCTAATGGATCGTCTGATGTAGATTTTTCGCTACTACCTTAATCGGCCGGTTTTGGTTATTATCGTGTGTGTACCATGAGATGGTTTTGCTAGTTAAAATTTTAGTTAAATTTCCATTATCATCAGTATCTATGTATTAATGTATTGATTTTGTATATATTTTTATTAAGAAGTTTAATGAACAACCCGTTTCTTGCTTCCTTTATAATGTTAAAAATCTGCTGATATTCTCATTCCGATATCATTATTGGTGGAGGCTTTGGTGTTGTTTTCTCATGTTGATCGGTCAGTACTTTTGATATGTTATTGTTATTTGCAGTAGATAATTTCAGTGTTTTAGGTGAATGCTCGGCTTGTTTAAGATCCAGTCTCTTTATCCGTTTCATTATTTTTGTTTTTACTTCTGGTTTTTTGCGTGGTCAAAACGCATAAAACGTATCAATGACCAGAAGCTTTTAAGCCTATTGTAACCCGGTATAGAGGATAAGATGTGATGTACCACAAATCTTTCACATTATCATTATTTGAATGATTTGCGCCAGTCATTATAATTATACCAATTAAGGCATATATTTCAGCCACTATTACATCCTTCCATTTTAGCCGTGGTTTTGTTGGATATTTTTCATTGTAGACTGCATAAGTAGAATGTGCTTCCACGCTCAAATAGCATTTATAAGTTTGAGGTTTTGATATAAATAATAATAATAATAATATTTATTGGTAAGAAAGTAAATTGCACAATAAAAAAATATGTAAAGCTTTAGCGACAGGGGCCTTTAGCTTATGACTTATGTTAAATGCTGTTTTGACAATTCAGTTAAAATAATACTATAAAATATTTACACTTCAAAGTATAATTTAAGTTTACATATAAGCTTTATAAATAATTTTATATTTTTTTCCTCAATGTTACTGAGTAAATCTATTATTTGTGTCACTCCAATTTCCTTTTGAACTTCTGCGATTGCTGCACAGCTGTCAACGATGTGCTTGATAGTCAGATAGTTTTGATTACAGAAATGACATGTTGGGTGGCTCGTGTTTTCAAATAAATGACTATGTGTTAATCTTGCAATCGTGACTTGCAATTTTGAGGTTAGTTGCGAGGTGTTAATACTTTTGTAAAAGTAGGAATAAGTATTCCAGCTTTGTTGCTTTTTAAAATAAAGCAATTTCCGCATATCTCTTCAAATCTCTTTATTAGTTGTGTAATGAAGAAACAGCGCTGCTTTGGCTGCACTTTATTAATATTTTCTATGGCGTGTAAAGTGGAGAGGGAATCTGAGCAAATTAGAGTTTTTCTCTTTCTATTGGTTGCTATCTGGCATGCGCACAGAATTGCTTCCGCTTCTGCAGATAATACCGAGTTATGTAAGGGCAGTAAGGCCTTTTTAATAATATGAACTTCTTCTACCACAAAGGCTGCGATGTCTTCTACTTTAGACCCATCCGTAAATAGTAGTTCCCATTTAGAGTACTTGCTACGAAGCTCGTAAAAGATTCTGCGAAAAATGTCTGGTGATGTGTTTTCTTTTTTATGATACGTTAGAGAAATGTCCATACAGTTGGTACGCAACATCCAGGGCGGTTGACTACATTTTGGTCTTTTTGCAGATTTTAATATAATGTTCATGTGTACACCTGCCTTAATTACGTTATGCATCGTGAATTCAACTCTTTTTTTTTCTTCCGTTTGAGTCTATTTTTTGTTAGATTATTTATGATGGATCCTTCTGACTGAACTAGTTTAACTATTAATCGACGTGTTAATCACTCTTTTCTATCTGCTAAAGAAGGTACTCCTGCTTCTGTTAAAATGTTTAAAATTGGAGTGGAACGGTAAGCTTCCAATGCCATTCTAACTGCTGCGTGGTATATATGTAGATGACAATTTTCCCAAGTTCCGCTTAGAAGTTTCTCTGTAAATAGGAAATCCGTAGTCGATCTTGGACAAAATAATAGCTTTCAGAATGTATATTAGAGAAGTTGTATTACTTTCTAATTTATGTGAACTTAAGCATTGAATAATATTTCGTCTAGTAGTAATTGATTTACATATATAATTTATGTGTTCATTCCAAGAGTATCTATTAGTAAAAACTAAACCTAAGATTTTTAATACATTTTTGTTCTCTATTGGCGTTGAGTTTATACACAATTGTGTTTTTTACAAATGTGTAAAAATTTTGATTTTTCACTAGAGATCCTAGATCCACTATAAAGCACCAATTTTCAAATTTCGTAAAGAGTTCCGTTAATTTTGTGTTTATCACCTCCATGTCTTTCTTTGATGACATAATATAAAGGTCGTCTGCATAAATTATGTGTTTGAAGAATTTGGACTCATCGATAATGCGACTTAGTTTGTCGAACGCTCTTAGGAAAAGCGTTATTGACAAAGGTGAACCTTGAGGAATTCCGTTGTCTACGGACCATTGGTCAGAAGTCGTATTGTTCACTTTGACACTCTTTTTTTTTATCCAAGAGGAAATATCTAACAAAATTGATCATCTTAGAGCCCATTTTACATGATATCATGTGGTCGATAATTGCGTGAATTCCAATTCTATCGTAGGATTTTTCTATGTCAAGAGAAATAATAGAGAAATGATTTCGAGAAGAAATACAATTAGTAACTTGTTCGTCAATTGCCAACAAAACGTCAATAGTTCCTCTTTCAGACTTGAAGGCAGATTGGTTATTTGAAAGAAGTTTGTCTTCTAAAAGGACCTACATTAATCTACGGGAGGCAATTTTTTTTAAGTATCTTTGAAATACATGGCAGTAGACAGATCGGTCGGTAACCGCCGATCCTGCTTGCTGGCTTCTTTGGTTTTAGTATAGGAGTAACAAAGGATTCTTTCCATTTCTGTGAAAATTTCGGTGTACAGGTCACATAAAATGATTTTGGCTTCAGTGGTAAATTTTTTGAAAATAATATAGGGGAGTTTATCTTGTCCGGGAGTGTTGACTTTTAAAGATCAGAGGCAGGATTCAAGCTCTAGAAGGGTTATGGGTCTTTCGATTTGTAAAGCTTTAGTGCGAGTTTTGTGAGCGATCGCTATTGGATCTAAAGATAATTGTTTCTTATTATTAAATTCAGAAGGGGAATTCGTGTTTTTTGAGTAGATTGACCAAACCTTTCCGAATAAATTACCTATAGCTTTTGAATCGTTAGTTGTGTCTCAGTGAGCTTCAATTACGCTAATGTGGTTGGTTGCCTTTTTTCCGTAAAGAATGTGTACTTTTTCCATAATTTCCATAATATTTCTTAACTTTCCATAAACTTTTTTTATCTCTCTTAAGTTTGTTTAGGGAATCGTTCCACCAGTAGAAAGATTTTGTATAGATACAGAAGTTAATTCAGTTTTAAAAAAAGGCGGCTTTATGGTTTACTTCGTTGGTTTGTGGCAATAAAGTGAGGTGTTTTGAAATATTAAATTGGAATTTTGGCCAGTCAGCTAGTTCGATTTTGAATCTATTTGTTCTATTGGGAGAGCTTGTAGTATTTTAAAAAACACCATAGAAAATATGAAAGTTATCACTTCCATGTAGATATTTACTTGTAGGCCAGGATGTCGGTATATTGAGTGGGGTGTGTAAATTGATAGATCCACGTGTGTGAAGGTAAAGTGTTGCTGAGTTATTGTTAAGAAGTATAAGGTTATTGTTTTGTATGAATTTAGCTATAACATTTCCTCTTATTTGCTTTTGGTGATAACTGGTTTATTGGCATTTGAGACTAGAGTCAGAAACGTAGACTTTTTCAGTAGGGTGGAATGTATACATTAATTATGATAAATGAAATATTGGATTTGATATCTATTGCTGAGGCTAGCAGGTTAGAAGATATATTTATTGAGCTGTGTTCTATGGTGTTTGAGACAAAACAGGCTACGACTCTTTTATTTTGTTCTAAATTACTGGGATTGTTTTTTCTTTAAAATGTGTAATTTTTTGGAACGTTGTAGGGTTGTCTATTTGAGTTTATGTGAGTTTCTTGTAGTGCTATAATTTTAGGCGGAAACTCTTTAGTAATATTTGCAGCTCATTATAATATTCCATTGAAGAATTTTAAGGACCATAGTTAGTTAGAGAAATTAAAGAAATAAATTTGATATAAGTTGATCACTGTAAAGAATTTGTTTGCAGTGTTTAGCCTTAGTTATACTTAAATCGTATTGATAGGATTGTAAATGCAGTGTGGAGGTTTTATTGTTTGTAGAGAGTATAGTTGTTTTTGCTTCGCTTTGTTGTGTTGTTTCGAGTTGTTGTTGATTGTTAACTTATTCATATTGTTGTGTTGAGAGTGTGGAGATGTTTATATTGTTTGTGTTTTTTGTTTGTTTTACAGCTAGAGCTCTTTCTAATTTTTTGATGGGACAGTCTTTTTCAAAGTTTTTTGATTTTCGTTTATTATTTGTGCTGCTTCGCGAAAAGAGCATTTATTTAATATTTTTTCTTTTAGAATTGCTTGACGCTCTGTAAATTTAGGGCAATTTTTGTTGTTTGAGCGATGTTCGTTTTTACAATTGATGCACTAGACTTTGGTGCAGGTAGTTGTGCCATGTTCACTGCTAGAGCAAACAAAGCATTTTTTTCACATATTGGCAGTGGTTCTTGGTGTGTCCGATACGGAAACAGTTTTTACACTGCATTGGTGCAGGAATGTAGGTTTCGATTTTGGCTTTTTCCCATCCAATATCTATCTCGTACGGCAAGTTGTACGAATTGAAGGCAAGTATATGAAGTGGGGAATTAATTGCGTTGCCATTGACGAATTTAGTTATTTTTTTACAATCAACCACAATTTGTTCTTTCAGGCCTTCAACTATTTCCTCGGCACTTAATTGTGCCAGTGTTCTGGAATAGACTACTCTTTTCATTGTGTTAAGTGTAGGGTGTAGCTGAGTTTGTATGTTGCAGATGTTTGAAAGTTTTGTTGCTTTCAAAAACGAAATAAAGGTAAATTATTAAGAAAAAATTTTGAATGAAAAAAATGTAATAGCCAAGAAAACTAAACTAAAAGTCGGAATGTCCGATATATATAGAGACATACCTTTTTAGGTATTAAGGCATTAGTGGGCAGACAAGGATATACTGGTGGCTTAGCAATATGAAATATGAACCTGAGAATAGGTTACTCCAGCGTCGAAGCAAGAGTTTTAAGTTAACCAACATCCATGAAAATGGCGAACGGGAGAAGAATAACAATAAACAACAAAAAAAGCACACAATGAGATCTGAAACGATTCTGTCCGGAATATAATTTTCTGTTAAAGGAAAAGAAAAACAAAATTTGTGTTTTTTATGTAAAAGAGTGGAAGAGCTTCTAACTTCCCATTCGCGAGATGTCTGCGATTTGAGGCCTATAAGAAAATGAGGATGGTACCGCCTGAATACTAGAATCTTTATCTACACAATTATGATGCTGATGATATATGATGCTGATATATGAATTGCATAGCAGACAAAATGGTATGAAAACATCAACTTTTGTGTTTTCAATATAGAAAGTGCCAGTGTGTATATTTTCTGAAGAGGAAGCGGTAATGATAGCGAAAATCCGAGGTTACTCCGTAATTATAGAGACAGCTACAACAACAATCAGAGCCTCAACTTCCTCATTCATTTATAGTCGAAAACAATATAATCTCTTGGAGCAACTTCATACTAACTGCGGAAAGATCCGGCATTACGTAGTCAAGCTTCATCGGCTAACTTCTCAATGTTTTCTTCAATTAGAAGACCTCCGCAGACACTTATCAAGGATTTATCTTGACTTCATCTGAAGCGCAACTACTCGCGTAAGCTTGCATCATCTTTAAACGTACCATTCTAGGAGGAAGGGAGGAGTATGCAGAGATCGCCGAGGCACTTCACTCCAATAATGAAGAGGTTTATAGTAGCATAGCATAGGTTGAATTTGTAATTTGTTTGTATATACGCCAGAAGGAAAATGTCATATAAGGACCATCATAAAAATAAAAAAATATAGAAAAGATACAAAAAAGAGAACTCAATACAAAAAATAAAAAACAAAATAAAAAAATATAAAACCCAAATATGGTGATCTTAAGAAATGTATATATTATAGGATTTGTTAAATTGCACAAGATTGTTCACGGTGCAATGTTGTAAAATTCTCAACTAGAAAGTAGTTGACTACCTTCTTCTAGAAAGAGGGGAGGGATGATGTGAGTCAAGATGAGACTATCTGCGTATAGTTGACTCACAGCATGAACTCCTGATATATTTATTTATTTCTCTGGTAGCTACAACCGCCTTCAGTAAGCTGGATGAACCGCTCAATGATTACTATCAACTCATAGGACTCCATTTTTGACCCACAAAAGGGACAAAATATCTTCTCAAATTAGTTCCAGTAACGCTGTATATCAATCAATAGATATGAATTCGTGACACGTCATGCAAATACACACTACTCCATAGCGAATCTCTGTTTGACTATCTATATTCATTAGCATAAATGGGATCTATGTAATGGCCCCATTTCAGGTATTTTTGGAGGCGAATTTTAATTTTGCATAACTGGCAGCTACTTCTGGGTTTTTTGAGACGTCTTATATATAAGTAGCTTTTCTAAGCGCGCTCTCATTGGGACAATATTGTTGTCGTCCACAAAAGGTGAAAGTTTTCGCAATGGGCTGGATTTGGGTAAGGTGCATGCACGGTTTTGTTTTAGCAAGCGAATTTCATTTTCAAATTCATGTGCTTGCGCAAGGTCATATAACGTATTTAAACTCGAATTCTACTCCCTAGGAGTAAGATATATGAAAATTCTTTATTTGCAGTAGACTTACGTTTGTTACCAGCTAAATTCCGCAATCTGTTGTTGAATCGGGTCACATATGCCATACATCTAAGCAAGCGTTTCCATCTAGAAAACCATGTTATATTTACGATAGATGTCGTTATAGAAATTTGCACTGCACTAATTGCACTTCATGATCATTTCGAAGCTCGCTATCAGCACTGCTGGCTATTTTTTAGCCCAGCTTTCCTTGTGTTGAAGTAGGGATTACTGTCATTTGAACCATGGTGAAAATTTAGTCTTTTAGCCCACTTAGTTCCTAAATATGCAACGTTTAGTTTCATGTGCACATAGTTCCTTTGAGGTATCTTCGTAATCTCCTGAATTTCTCCCACTTGGAATATGAGAAACTGCTTATAATTTTTTGGATCGCAGTTGTTGCAGAACGCCCACTTACCCTATAATTATTACACCTGATTTGTTTATTTGTGTCCTTCTTTTTTATTATATTTGCTTTGTGACTTGTTCGTTTATGTACCATTCAAATATCCTATGTAGAAGTTCGCCGTTATGCGGTTGCTGCGTGTTTTTCTGTTTAAGCGAGCCTAACGAGTCGTTGGTCAGCAGCCGGGGAAACAATATCAAATAAAACCAATACCAATACTGAGTTGTAATAATTAAAGCATCGTATTTCATTTTCTTATATCAGTATAACATGTGCGTTAAATTTATGTCCAGGCCAACGACTACAGCCGTGCAAACATGACAACACCATCTTCGAATCTTTCCAGGCGTGCTCCTATAATGGCGGTCTGCAATTCTAATCTAGGTATTGAAATAGGTCGCAAGGGTGCAACTTCTGACTTCGAAGTTACTAATGCAACTTCTACAATTTCTTCCTGAACCGGCGTCAACAAAAATATGAAATTCAATCGTACGTTTTTTACTGGTAGTTCTATCAAATAGTATCTAGGGATTTCTATTTTTTGTACTGAAGTGACCAAACGTAGCTCTTAAACTCTGGTAAAGTGCGGTATAAATTTGTATCGCTCTGTTTGTAAGTTGAATAAATTTCAAAATAAAAAGCGTTAAATACGACACGACGTTCCATTGGCGCTTTGGTCAGTAGTGGTTAAGTGCAGCAGTGATTTTGGTGTGTTAATTAACACATAAAGTTATAAACATTTAAAAAGAAATTGCCACTAAAGAGAAAAGCCAATACTGATAAACCGGTAAGTTCACCAAAATGAGTGTTTTGCGATCGCCACTGTGCAGAACTGTCACATAATATAGCGGTCACTAACGAACAACAAAAATTTCAGTCTGTGCTTACCGTTCTGAGTGAGCCAACCAACGTAAAAGTGAACATAAAAACACAACGCGTAAATATGCAAGGTGCCCCGTCCATCTCAAATTGTCTCTTCGATGCTTTAATGACACCAAACAGAATCATTACAATTCTTGCCTCACTACAACAACTTTTTTATACAGCCAAGCAATATGTACGAACGCACCCACTGCAGCTCCAGCTTTGATAAATTACTCAACGGCAAATTTATCAGAAAATGCCTCTCACTCTCTTTAGAAAATGAAACAGACCATGGTGTAAGAATAGATGATGGACAAATTAAACTGCCAACAACAGGTGGTGGAAAAAGTAATGAGACAAGAATTGTTGCAATTATACAAACTGGTATAGACAGGTATATACAGGTAAACCGAAAGTTGAGTCCAGAAAAAACGGAACAAAAGACAGGCAAAAAATTCGAGACTAAGTCCTCAAACGGCGAATATATCTGCTTCCCCTAAACAAATAAATAGTAGCACTTTGGGTCAGAACAGATTTGCCCTATTAGAGAATGAAAACGTTGACGCAAATCCTGCAAACAATTCCAACTCTTCAGCCACCACCATTCTACTTGTGAGAGAGATGCTCAAATGCTTTAGTTGCAACTGTAGCTAGTCTTGTATATCGAATTACCGCAAAATTGCACCCCGTCTTGAAAAAATGGTAAAAACTACTATATATATCAACTGAAGAGCAGTAAAGGCCTAGTAGTTGTAAATTTTTATATTGAGAATAGTGTAAATACTAATGAAATCAAAGATTCTCTCGAAATCGTCGGATTTAAAGTAAAAACCGTATTCAATATTAAAACCAGAGACAAAGTACTACAAATACTATTTGAAGTAGAGCTTGAACCGAATGGAAGAAAATTAAAAAGTAGCGAAACACACCCAATATACCATTTGCGTTACTTATTACATAGACAAATAACCGTTGAATAACCACACAAAAGAAAAGACCCTGTCCAGTGCTTTAATTGTCAAGAATACGGGCAAGCAAAACCGTACTGTGCCTTACGCACTTTATGTGTTGCCTGTGGGGACTTTCACCATTCCCCCAAGTGTTTGGCTGACAAATCAAACATAAATGCAAAAAAATGCAGAAATTGTGGGGAAAACCACACGACAAACTACAGAGGTTACGCAATGTATTTAGAACACAAAAATACATTAGAAGAGAAACAGGAACCAGCTTTTTATGACACACATATTGTCAAATCAATCTATCCCCGTAAGCAACTTACCAGTGAAAACGCTTCTACATCAAGGTCATATGCCAACGTTGTAAAGTCGGGATCTGAAGAAGTTCCTAGCTTTGCAAATCCTATGCAAAATGTAGAATCTATGATATCAAAATTAACAAATTGTATGACAGAATTTATGACATCAATGCAAAGCATGTTGCACGAGTTGTTGAAAACTCAAAACCAACTTATGCAATTGTTGATATCTAAAAAATTAACTATATTAAGATATGTCATTGGAATGCAAACGGCATTAGCCAACATAAACTTGAAATTCAACACTTCCTGCATACTAGGCAAATTGACATTATGCTCTTATCAGAAACGCACTTGACAAATAAAAATTATTTTGTAATATCAGGTTATAAATTCTACAAGACAAACCATCCTGATAATAAAGCACATGGCGTTACGGGTATATTAATAAGAGATAGATTTGAGCATCATGCACTATGGAAAGAACTATATGCAGGCAACATCAATATGTATT
The DNA here is from genome assembly GCA_920105625.2 of Clusia tigrina. Classification (NCBI taxonomy): domain Eukaryota; kingdom Metazoa; phylum Arthropoda; class Insecta; order Diptera; family Clusiidae; genus Clusia; species Clusia tigrina. Next base: position 158,226,965 of record OV050030.1, on the reverse strand, counting down.
CAATGCTAGGAGGAAAAAATTGTACTAAGCGCAGTCTATTTTCTACTGTAAGATACTCAGTGCCTGAATTACAATTATCACAATTATTTTTTTGGCAGAAGGCGATTATATTGCGAAACGTACCTTTTGGGGTTCCAGATTAATAAATCCCAAAGGCAAGCAACTGTTCTCTGCGTTCCTGAATCAGTGTTCTAACCTATACTTCGTGTCTTCAGGGCAACCGACTTCTGGCCCTCTGACCCTAAAAAGTGCCCGACCTCATCGAAATTGGCATAACCAGTGGGATTGATCGAGATTTGCTATCTGCAGAATCGTGTTTGGAGCTCGCTTCTGATCATTCATCAGTGATTATATGTGTATATAAACAAGTTCAACTCGGTAAGAAAACAGGCCACCTAAGTAATAAAAGAACAAACTGGCTCAGGTACCGACAATATTTAAGTAGTCATATAAATATTGGTCCTCGACTTAAGAATCCAAGCGATATTGACTCGGCACTTTTGGCCATCAATTCAGTTCCTAAATATGCAGCCACATACTCTTCTCCAGCAGGCTCATTATCCCACTCCGCAACAACTCGTACAACTGTAGTTATCGATAGTCTCGTTAAGGAGAAAAGGCGCTTAAGAAGAGAGTAGCAACAAAATAGATCACCCTACACCAAGCAGAAATTTTCATTAGCAAAAAAACTCCTCCGAGAAGCACTGAACTGCGAGCTAGAGAGAAAAGTATACTGAGACACTAACTCCAACACAAATTACTAACTACTCTTTATGGAAAGCCTATAAAAATATAAAACCCAGCTAAACCCGAAAAAAACCACGAGGATTTAAATTAAGTACCGCAAAAATAATTGTGGAATTGCCTGATATAATTATCAAAATAGTGACGCAGTTACTTAATGCAATACTAAGGATTGGGTATTTTCCACAACCCTGGAAGATATCACAAATTACGATGATATCAAACCCCGTAACTGACGCAACTCAATTGTCATCTTATCGGCTTGCTCCCAATAATTTCAAATTATTTGAGAAACTGCTTTTTTTAAAGCTGCAACCGCACATATACCAATCCAACATTATTCCCCACCATCAATTTAGATTTCGGAAAAATCACAGAACCATAGAGCAAATTAACTGCATTACTAGTGCAATACGAAATACTTTTGAATACGAAAAATACTGTTTTGCTATATTTTTAGATATTGCACAGGGTTTTGGTAGAGTTTGGCATGCAGGGTTAATATATGAGATTCAAAAACTGTTACCAATTAACGTGCACATGCTACTGGAATCGTATTTAGATAACAAAATTTCATAGTAAAATATGGAGAATGCACCATAAAGGACTTTAGTATTAATGCTGGGGTTCCATAAGGAATTGTTCTAGGTGCTATACTATATGTATTATTCACTACAGACCTCCCTACTGATGAGTCACTTCAACATTCGCTGATGATACTGATATTCTTAGTATACATAGCAATCCAATAGTGGCTACGAATCGCCTTGAGGAGCATTTGAAGAAAATACCAGTGTGGCTGGCAAATTGGCGCATTAAGGTAAATGAGACCAAGAGCATACATGATACGTTTACACTTATGAAAGAAACATACCCTGTGATCACACTAAACTATTCCTCAATCGAATACTCTAACATACCTTGGAGTTCATCTAGACAGACGATTAATTTGGCGGAATCAGAAAGTGGCAAAAACAACGCATATAAAGTTAAAGGCCCATCAAATAAATAGGCTGCTCATCTCCAAGTCAAAGCTTCGATTAGAACATAAACTTCTATTGTACCAGGCAGTGATCAAACCAATTTGGACCTTCGGAACTGACCTTTGGGGAAACCCTAGTTTATTGAACGTCGAGCTGATACAATAAGTGCAATGGAAAATTTTGTGTGCAATCATGGGTGCGCCTTGGTTCGTTAGAAATGCTGACATCCATAAGGACCTCAAAATTCCTCTTGTTAAAAGTGAGCTCACAGAGATTATGCTCAAACAGAAAGAAAAACTGCTGGAGCACCCAAATCCATTGGCAAAAAAACGAATTAGAATTACAATCGCAACACGCCTCAAAAGATTGGACTTACCTATATATTAAAAGTAATAAATATTAATTAATTACTATATGATACTAAAATAAATTTAAATTGGATTAAAATTAAAAGGAAAAAAATTTAGTAAATTTAATAGTACCCAAACACTGGTGCGGGATAAATATAGTTAATTCAGTTTTAGATTTAAATACTTATTCAATAAAAATGCAACCAATGACAACTACGTTATCGTTCCATCGGCAGTCGGTATGGTTTCTTCCCAACCGATTCCACTTTGCCAAATTATTGTACTGAATTTTCATGTACGCTTAATTTAATGTTAAAAGTCCTAATGGGTCAATAATGGACATGAGTAATTTTAAGACTTCTCGCTTTGTTGGCAGTAGCACCGCGAAGTAACTTCTGATTTGTCTTCGTAAATTTTAAATTGAACCTAAAATTGCCGGTGGTCTTATGCCACCATATGCTACATGATTTAAGTGGTTTGTAGCACTGCAGAATGTATTTGAAGCACCTGCTTCTCCAAGAACTTCGATAACCTCCACCGAATTCGACAACCAGTTTCATATTAGAAGCTGGCTCGCTTGTGGACTTCTGCTAATTCTGGATTTTTTGCTAAATCAATAACTCATTAACCATACGGTCAATAACCACGTACTCGGGTACCTTTCAACTTTTAAATGCTCGCATTTCTTTAATAATGAAGATATGGTCATGCAACTCCAGATCGTCGTGATTAAGGTATTTATAAACATTTAAGAAATGTTAATATTGTTAACTTTGTTACCTAAGTATTTGGCGGTGTTATGGTATTGGATTTGATAGCTCACTTAGGTATTTGCCAAGATTATTATTTTTAAATGCCTTTTTTTTACGGGTAAGGTCTTTTGATATTTTATTGAGCCAGCGTCTGTCAGATGGATACCTTGTTTGGCGCCCCCTTCGACTTATTCTGGGTTTTTCTGTAATAATTACTTTTATTTCTTTTGTATACTTGTGGCTTGCCTTGACTTTTCTTTTGGCTGGTGTACTACGGCAAGTTGCAAGTTGTATAGCATTTGACAAGTTGACAATATCGTCGTCTAGGTCGGCAATACAGTTTATTTCTTCGTTGTTGTCAGAATGATCGGCCAAGATTTTCTTTAAGTATTCCCAATCAGTGTATTTAATTACTAGTATTAATGGCAGTTCTTAATTAACTACATTTTCATGTATTGTTAAATAAACTGGAGACTGGTTAGAATACATATCCAACCCGCTTTCGATGCACAAGCAATTGGGTGCAATCTTTCTAGCGAAAAAAAGACAATAAGATCCTGAGTTTTTTGTGGATCTGTTGGCCAATAAGTCGGTGTCCCAGTAGTCAATGAGATGCATCCTTTCATTTGCAGTGCTTTATACAATTCGCTACCTTTTGTAATGATTAGTTTTGATCTGAAAAGGTGTGCTTCGCATTAAAGTCGCGACCCATTAGGACCCGGTTTTATGGCTATTAATTAGTTGCATAGATTGCTTACATTTAATCTGGCTATATACTGCAGTTAGTGATAAGTTAATATCGTCATCTAACGTTATGGCAGTTGTTTGAAATTCGGATGTACCTAGGCTGCCTTCTTCATAATGCTTTATCTTGTTTCTTATTATAATGCGAGCACCTCTCCGTGCGTAGTTGTTAGGGTGGATTGTGTGGAGTATTTAATGATTCTTTAGTAAAATGTGTCTCAGATATTAAACAATCGTCGATTTTTTCGTTCTTGAGAATTATTTCAAGCTCGTTCTGGTGTTTAAGTAGACCTTTCCAGTTCCACAGAATAATTTTTAAAAAAATTTCTTATTAGCTTAGGCATTTTTTTCAAGATTTTGCAAGCTCTTCAAGTGCTATATAAAATTCATTTTGTTTTGTGAGTTTTTCTAAAATTTTGTTGTAAAATATTTGCTTCTTCAGGATGTTTGTTTTGTTTTACTACTTGCGAGTATGTAGGCCCATTTAATATTGTATCGTCTATTTGGGCAATTGGTCTGAGAAGATGTTTTTCGAAGGAGCATGGAAATCGCTCTATTTTTTACCGGTTCTTTGGTCACGATTTTTTTGTGGCTCTTTGGCAACAACGCAACGGTGGTAGCTAGTGGGGTGGGACTTGTCACAATTGCAAGAACTTTGATTGCTGTTTTTCAGGCTTCATGCTATCTTCTGACTTGTGCTTCCCTGTATATTGGATACTTCTTGCCTGTTTGCCACGGTAGTTTTGCGTTTGTCCATCGACTGGCATAATTTACATTGGGGGCTGAGTTTGGATTGTTTCGCACCCTCAATGACAACAACGGAATGCAGTATAGTTTTTATTTCGTATATATTTTTTATATTTTTGGTTGTATCAAAGGTAAGGGGAAACATATCTAAAAGCTCTTCCGTTTTCCATTTTAGTTTGTTAACTGCGCTTATCGTTTTTGGCCCCTAGTTTTCAAAATCTGTAATTATTGCTAATGGATCGTCTGATGTAGATTTTTCGCTACTACCTTAATCGGCCGGTTTTGGTTATTATCGTGTGTGTACCATGAGATGGTTTTGCTAGTTAAAATTTTAGTTAAATTTCCATTATCATCAGTATCTATGTATTAATGTATTGATTTTGTATATATTTTTATTAAGAAGTTTAATGAACAACCCGTTTCTTGCTTCCTTTATAATGTTAAAAATCTGCTGATATTCTCATTCCGATATCATTATTGGTGGAGGCTTTGGTGTTGTTTCCTCATGTTGATCGGTCAGTACTTTTGATATGTTATTGTTATTTGCAGTAGATAATTTCAGTGTTTTAGGTGAATGCTCGGCTTGTTTAAGATCCAGTCTCTTTATCCGTTTCATTATTTTTGTTTTTACTTCTGGTTTTTTGCGTGGTCAAAACGCATAAAACGTATCAATGACCAGAAGCTTTTAAGCCTATTGTAACCCGGTATAGAGGATAAGATGTGATGTACCACAAATCTTTCACATTATCATTATTTGAATGATTTGCGCCAGTCATTATAATTATACCAATTAAGGCATATATTTCAGCCACTATTACATCCTTCCATTTTAGCCGTGGTTTTGTTGGATATTTTTCATTGTAGACTGCATAAGTAGAATGTGCTTCCACGCTCAAATAGCATTTATAAGTTTGAGGTTTTGATATAAATAATAATAATAATAATATTTATTGGTAAGAAAGTAAATTGCACAATAAAAAAATATGTAAAGCTTTAGCGACAGGGGCCTTTAGCTTATGACTTATGTTAAATGCTGTTTTGACAATTCAGTTAAAATAATACTATAAAATATTTACACTTCAAAGTATAATTTAAGTTTACATATAAGCTTTATAAATAATTTTATATTTTTTTCCTCAATGTTACTGAGTAAATCTATTATTTGTGTCACTCCAATTTCCTTTTGAACTTCTGCGATTGCTGCACAGCTGTCAACGATGTGCTTGATAGTCAGATAGTTTTGATTACAGAAATGACATGTTGGGTGGCTCGTGTTTTCAAATAAATGACTATGTGTTAATCTTGCAATCGTGACTTGCAATTTTGAGGTTAGTTGCGAGGTGTTAATACTTTTGTAAAAGTAGGAATAAGTATTCCAGCTTTGTTGCTTTTTAAAATAAAGCAATTTCCGCATATCTCTTCAAATCTCTTTATTAGTTGTGTAATGAAGAAACAGCGCTGCTTTGGCTGCACTTTATTAATATTTTCTATGGCGTGTAAAGTGGAGAGGGAATCTGAGCAAATTAGAGTTTTTCTCTTTCTATTGGTTGCTATCTGGCATGCGCACAGAATTGCTTCCGCTTCTGCAGATAATACCGAGTTATGTAAGGGCAGTAAGGCCTTTTTAATAATATGAACTTCTTCTACCACAAAGGCTGCGATGTCTTCTACTTTAGACCCATCCGTAAATAGTAGTTCCCATTTAGAGTACTTGCTACGAAGCTCGTAAAAGATTCTGCGAAAAATGTCTGGTGATGTGTTTTCTTTTTTATGATACGTTAGAGAAATGTCCATACAGTTGGTACGCAACATCCAGGGCGGTTGACTACATTTTGGTCTTTTTGCAGATTTTAATATAATGTTCATGTGTACACCTGCCTTAATTACGTTATGCATCGTGAATTCAACTCTTTTTTTTTCTTCCGTTTGAGTCTATTTTTTGTTAGATTATTTATGATGGATCCTTCTGACTGAACTAGTTTAACTATTAATCGACGTGTTAATCACTCTTTTCTATCTGCTAAAGAAGGTACTCCTGCTTCTGTTAAAATGTTTAAAATTGGAGTGGAACGGTAAGCTTCCAATGCCATTCTAACTGCTGCGTGGTATATATGTAGATGACAATTTTCCCAAGTTCCGCTTAGAAGTTTCTCTGTAAATAGGAAATCCGTAGTCGATCTTGGACAAAATAATAGCTTTCAGAATGTATATTAGAGAAGTTGTATTACTTTCTAATTTATGTGAACTTAAGCATTGAATAATATTTCGTCTAGTAGTAATTGATTTACATATATAATTTATGTGTTCATTCCAAGAGTATCTATTAGTAAAAACTAAACCTAAGATTTTTAATACATTTTTGTTCTCTATTGGCGTTGAGTTTATACACAATTGTGTTTTTTACAAATGTGTAAAAATTTTGATTTTTCACTAGAGATCCTAGATCCACTATAAAGCACCAATTTTCAAATTTCGTAAAGAGTTCCGTTAATTTTGTGTTTATCACCTCCATGTCTTTCTTTGATGACATAATATAAAGGTCGTCTGCATAAATTATGTGTTTGAAGAATTTGGACTCATCGATAATGCGACTTAGTTTGTCGAACGCTCTTAGGAAAAGCGTTATTGACAAAGGTGAACCTTGAGGAATTCCGTTGTCTACGGACCATTGGTCAGAAGTCGTATTGTTCACTTTGACACTCTTTTTTTTTATCCAAGAGGAAATATCTAACAAAATTGATCATCTTAGAGCCCATTTTACATGATATCATGTGGTCGATAATTGCGTGAATTCCAATTCTATCGTAGGATTTTTCTATGTCAAGAGAAATAATAGAGAAATGATTTCGAGAAGAAATACAATTAGTAACTTGTTCGTCAATTGCCAACAAAACGTCAATAGTTCCTCTTTCAGACTTGAAGGCAGATTGGTTATTTGAAAGAAGTTTGTCTTCTAAAAGGACCTACATTAATCTACGGGAGGCAATTTTTTTTAAGTATCTTTGAAATACATGGCAGTAGACAGATCGGTCGGTAACCGCCGATCCTGCTTGCTGGCTTCTTTGGTTTTAGTATAGGAGTAACAAAGGATTCTTTCCATTTCTGTGAAAATTTCGGTGTACAGGTCACATAAAATGATTTTGGCTTCAGTGGTAAATTTTTTGAAAATAATATAGGGGAGTTTATCTTGTCCGGGAGTGTTGACTTTTAAAGATCAGAGGCAGGATTCAAGCTCTAGAAGGGTTATGGGTCTTTCGATTTGTAAAGCTTTAGTGCGAGTTTTGTGAGCGATCGCTATTGGATCTAAAGATAATTGTTTCTTATTATTAAATTCAGAAGGGGAATTCGTGTTTTTTGAGTAGATTGACCAAACCTTTCCGAATAAATTACCTATAGCTTTTGAATCGTTAGTTGTGTCTCAGTGAGCTTCAATTACGCTAATGTGGTTGGTTGCCTTTTTTCCGTAAAGAATGTGTACTTTTTCCATAATTTCCATAATATTTCTTAACTTTCCATAAACTTTTTTTATCTCTCTTAAGTTTGTTTAGGGAATCGTTCCACCAGTAGAAAGATTTTGTATAGATACAGAAGTTAATTCAGTTTTAAAAAAAGGCGGCTTTATGGTTTACTTCGTTGGTTTGTGGCAATAAAGTGAGGTGTTTTGAAATATTAAATTGGAATTTTGGCCAGTCAGCTAGTTCGATTTTGAATCTATTTGTTCTATTGGGAGAGCTTGTAGTATTTTAAAAAACACCATAGAAAATATGAAAGTTATCACTTCCATGTAGATATTTACTTGTAGGCCAGGATGTCGGTATATTGAGTGGGGTGTGTAAATTGATAGATCCACGTGTGTGAAGGTAAAGTGTTGCTGAGTTATTGTTAAGAAGTATAAGGTTATTGTTTTGTATGAATTTAGCTATAACATTTCCTCTTATTTGCTTTTGGTGATAACTGGTTTATTGGCATTTGAGACTAGAGTCAGAAACGTAGACTTTTTCAGTAGGGTGGAATGTATACATTAATTATGATAAATGAAATATTGGATTTGATATCTATTGCTGAGGCTAGCAGGTTAGAAGATATATTTATTGAGCTGTGTTCTATGGTGTTTGAGACAAAACAGGCTACGACTCTTTTATTTTGTTCTAAATTACTGGGATTGTTTTTTCTTTAAAATGTGTAATTTTTTGGAACGTTGTTAATTAACACATAAAGTTATAAACATTTAAAATAAAATTGCCACTAATAAATTTATAAACCGGTAAGTTCACCAAAAAGAGTGTTTGGAGCTCGCCACAGCGCGAGCATAAGTATATTCAAACATTTGAAGAAGCAGCAACAGCTATACCAAATCAATAATCCTGCTTTACCTCCAGTGCACTCTCTGCGCAAGATCAGACGAAACGCAGCGGCTGTGCAGAACTGTCCCATAATTTTGCGGCCCGACACGAATAACAAAAATTTCAGTCTGCGCTTAACTTTCTGAATGAGTCAACCAACTTTCAAAATAACATAAAAACACAACGCCTAAAAACGCAAGGTGCCCGTCCATCTAAATTGTCCCTCCGATGCCTTAAGAACAACAAACAGAGTCATTACAACTCTTGCCTCATCGAAAGCAGCCACTACAACAACTTTTCTATATAGCCAAGCAATATGTATGAGCACACTCACTGCAGCTCCAGCTCTGGTAAATTACTCAACGGCAAATTGATCAGAAAATGGAGAGGTGGTGGTGGGAAAACTAATGTGACAACAAATATTGCAACTATACAGACTGACATAGATCGGTATATACAGGTAAAGAGAAAGTTAAGTCCACAAAAAAACGGAAACAAAAGACAGGCAAAAAATGTGAGATTAACTCCTCAAACGGCGAAATATCTGCTCCTCCTAAACAAATAACTAGTAGCCATTTGAGTCAAAACAGATTTGCACTATTAGAAAATGAAAACGTTGACTCAACTACTGCAAAAAATAGAATTGCCAAAACTTTTAAGCCACCATTATTCTATTGCGATAGAGATGCTCAAATGCAGTAGCTAGTCTTGTAGGCAATAACAATTTCTACGTAACGTCCATAACAAACGGGAATATAAAAGAAACGAAACTACAGCCACACAATGAAAGCAATTACCAAATAATTGCATCCTATCTTGATAATAATGGTGAAAACTACTACACATATCAACTGAAGAGCAGTAAAGGTATAGTAGTTGTTATTAAAGGTATTGGTAATAGTGTAAGTACTAATGACATCAAAGATACTCTCGAAATCGGCGGAATTAAAGTCAAATTGGTATTCAACATTAAAATCAGAGACAAAGTACCACAACCACTATTTGAAGTAGAGCTTGAACCGAATGGAAGAAAATTAAAAGTAGCGAAAGGCACCCAATATACCACCTGCGCTACTTATTACATAGACAAATAACCGTTGAATAACCACACAAAAGAAAAGGCCCTGTCCACTGCTTCAATTGCCAAGAATACGGGCACACAAAATCGTACTGTACCTGTTTGTGTAGCCTGTGGGGACCTTCACCATTCCTCCAAGTGTTTGTCTGACAAATCAAATATAAAAGCAAAAAATGCAACAATTTTGGGGAAAACCACACGGCAAACTACAGAGGTTACGCAATGTATTTAGAACACAAAAATACATTAGAAGCGAAACAGCAACCAGCTTTTTATGACACACATATTGTCAAATCAATCTATCCCCGTAAGCAACTTACCAGTGAAAACGCTTCTACATCAAGGTCATATGCCAACGTAGTAAAGTCGGGATCTGAAGAAGTTCCTATGTAAAATGTAGAATCTATGATATCAAAATTAACAAATTGTATGACAGAATTTATGACATAATTGCAAAGCATGTTGCACGAGGTGTTGAAAACTCAAAACAAACTTATGCAATTGTTGATATCTAAAAAATGAACTATATTAAGATATGTCATTGGAATGCAAACGGCATTAGCCAACATAAACTTGAAATTCAACACTTCCTGCATACCAGGCAAATTGGCATTATGCTTTTATCCGAAACGCTCTTGACAATCAAAAATTATTTTTTAATATCAGGATATAAATTCTACAAGACAAACCAAATTGATTATAAAGCACATGGCGGTACGGGTGTATTAAAAAGAGATAGATTTAAGCATCATTCACTAGAAGAGTATGCAAAGGACCATCTGCAGGCAACATCAATATGTCTTCAATGCTGGGAGGAAAAACTTGTACTAAGCGTAGTTTATTGTCACTCAAGATACTCAGTGACTGAATTACAATTCACACAATTCATCACAGCATTGGATACCAAATTTTTGGCAGCAGTTGATTATAATGTGAAACATATCTTTTGGGGCTCTTCTGATCATTCATCATTTATTATATGTCTACATAAACAAGCTCAACTGGGTAATAAAACAGGTCACCTAACCAAGAAAAGAACAAACAGGCTCAGGTACCATCAATATGTAAGTAGTCATATAAACATTGGTCCTCGACTAAAGACTGCAAGCGATATCAGTTCTTACATCTGCAGCCACACACTCATCTCCAGCAGCCTCATTATCCCGCTCCGTAACAGCTCGTAAAACATCTACATTTATCGGTAATCTTGTTAAGGAGAAAAGGCGCTTAAGAAGAGAGTGGCAACAAAATAGATCATCCTACGCCAAGCAGAAATTAGCATTAGTAAAAAAAACACCTCCGAGAAGCACAGAACTGCGAGTTAGAGAACAGTTTCAAAAAGTATACTGAGATGCCTCTGATCTCCAAATGCTGCAGGTTTTCATCAATCGTTGTCTCCGTAAAATATTGAGAATTTTCTGGCCCGATACGATATCAAACACAGACCTGTTGAATTGCTGTAGCCAGACACCATTGCGCCTGGAAATCCTGAAAAAGAAATGGGGCAGACTCGGACACGTGTTAAGAAGAGACCAAACCGACATCACCCATAGCGCAATCGACTGGAACCCTCAAGGCAGCCGACGCTTAGGTAGGCCATCACTGACCTGTATGAGAAGTCTGGAAGCTGACGTATTCAAAACCAACAAAACTCGGAGCGAAATCAAGAGGTTGGCACATTATAGAGGGGAATGGAGGAATCTTGTTGCGGCCCTTTGCTCCCCGCGGAGCTTTAGGACCATATATATATATATATATATATATATATATATATATATATATATATATATATATATATATATATATATATATATATACGAGGTTTGATCAAAGAATAACCGTTATTTTCAATTTTTTCAAAAAGTATTTATTTATTCATCAACAACTATCTTGTCCCCTTCAAAGTAATTCCCCTCAGATATAATACACTTATGGCAGCGTTTTTTCCAATCCTCGAAACACTTCATAAACGCTGTTTTTGGTAGCGCCAACAGCTCCTGTTTCGATTTTTCTTTTATCTCCTCAATCGTAGCAAAACGCTTTCCTTTCATCGGTGTCTTCAGTTTTGGAAAACGGAAAAAGTCAGAGGGGGCCAAGTCCGGTGAATACGGTGGTTGAGGCATGATAACGGTTTTGTTTTTGGGCAAAAAATTACGCACAAGCATCGATGTGTGAGCTGGTGCGTTATCATGGTGCAAAATCCATGATTAGTTTTTACACAATTCTGGGCGTTTGTGACGAATTGCTTCTCGCAAACGGCGCATAACTTCAAGGTAAAATTCCTTGTTGACCGTACGACCTTGTGGCAAGAATTCATGATGCACCACGCCATTCCAATTAAAGAAAACTGTCAGCAAAACCTTTACGTTCGACCGAACTTGACGTGCTTTTTCGGTCTGGGCTCATCTGGACGTTTCCATTGGGATGATTGGGCTTTGGTTTCAATGTCATAGCCATACACCAACGATTCGTCACCAGTTATGATCTTTTTGAGGAAATCTGGATCGTCGTTGACGATGTTCAACAGCTCCTGAGCGATGTCCATGCGACGTTGTTTTTGCTCAAAATTTAGCAATTTTGGAGCAATCTTCGCTGCCGCACGTTTCATGCCTAAAACATCCGTAAAAATTGCTTGGCATGGGCCGAACGATATGCCAACATCATTAGCAACCTCTCTGATAGTGATTCGACGATTATCCAAAATCATTTTCTTCACTGCGTCAATGCTTTCATCGGTTGTTGACGTGCTCGGGCGACTAGGACGACCAGGACGAGTATCGTCATTGACATCTTCTCGGCCTTCCTTAAACCGGTTATACCACAATTGAACTTGTGTTCTGCTCATAGTAGACTCGCCAAAGGCCACAGTCAACATTTCAAATGTCCTTGCGCATTTAATTTCATTTTTTACACATTACTGAATACAGTTTCTTTGATCCATTTTTTCGAATAGTACAAAATCGAAGAGCACACCAAAACACGACTAACCTTTTTATCTGTCAAAAACAAACTGACAATCCAAAATGGTTGGTATTGCCAACATATATAACAGACATGTGTACCAACATAACAGAAAAAAATGCGAACATCGAACATACGTAACTCACGAAATTTGAAAATAACGGTTATTTTTTGATCACACCTCGTATATATATTTATATACATATATATATATATATATATATATATATATATATATATGTATATATATATATATATATATATATATATATATATATATATATATATATATATATATATGTATATATATATATATATATATATATATATATATATATATATATATATATATATATATATATATATATATATATACTCGTATATATATATATATATATATATATATATATATATATTTACTGAGACGCTAACTCCAACACAAAATACTAACTACTCTTTATGGAAAACCTATAAAAATATAAAGACTCCTAAAGTCTGTATTCCACGACTCAGGCAAAATTAGGGAACTTGGGGAAGAAATGACGAAGAGAAAGCCTCAGCGTTTGCTAATCATCTCAAATCCGTATTTCAACATAACCAACCAACCAACAGTTTTGAAATTCCATTTTTGGTCCCTAAAATACCACTAATTCCGATGAAGATTAAAATAAAGGAAGTGCAACTTGCAATTAAAACCCAGCTAAACCTATCAAAATAGTGACGCAGTTTTTTAATACAATACTAAGGATTGGGCATTTTCCGCTACCCTGGAAGATATCACAAAATACGATGATTCCAAAACCCGGAAAAGACTCAACTCAACCGTCATCTTTTTGGCCCATAAGCTTAGGGTAGGTTAGGTTGGGAAGGCGTGTGCGTATACGAAGTATCCGCACTTCCTCTCGGAGATATCTATGTCCTTTGTGACTGCTTTCAAAAAATGCCAGGAGGAGGCATACTCGTCCTTACCCTCGATCTCCATAAACATTGGAAGTTCCATCCCTATTAAATCATTTGGTTTTCCAGATGAAAGTGAGAAGATCCGATAAACATTGAAGTCGTTTCAACTGTAGTCTCGGACATTGACATAAAAAGTGATGAATCGTCTCTGTCCCTTCTTCATCATGGCAACTTCTACATAGCCCGCTCGACGGCATACGCCAATGTTGAAGCATTGGTGCGATAGCACAATGCCCCGTAATGACTCCCGTAAGCACCGTTACTGCAGGTTTGTTGAGTCCTAAGAGAACCTTTGTTCTCTTCATGTCTAACCGAGGCCATAACGCCCTTGAAGCTTCACAGTCGTCACGATTAGTCCATAAGTTATGTCACTGAAATAGTCAATTCAACTAGGTTCTTAAACAGTTCGCATATCGGGATTTGTATTGAGGCATCGTTAATATCCATTTGAGAGACCCTTCTGGCCATCTCGTCCGCTAATTCATTCCCTTCTATATCGCTATGACCGGGAACCCAGCAAAGCGAGACATTGTGGGGTCCAATGTTCAGTAGTGAGGCACGACATTTCATTACCAGCTTCGATGTAACTGCCTTGGATTCTATTGCCTTAAGCGCCGCCTGACTATCCACAAAGATTGTGATATTCGAGGGTCGAATTGTACTACTTGGTATCAGTCCGGCTGCTTTCTCAATTGGATAGACTTCGGCCTGAAAGACGATGCATGCGTCAGGCAGCCTTTATGACTGTCTTGCGTGCAAGCCTTCCGAGAAGACACCCGCCCCCGTTCCACCCTCTATCTTTGAGCCGTCAGTGTAGATGATAATGTCAGAATTACGCGTCACAGAGCCTGACTACCAGTCTTCCCTGGTTGGATAGAGAGTTGGAATTCTAGCTTTAAAGTCCATAGTAGAAGTCATGTAGTCTGTAGCCGTTTCTAAATCGGCCGTAACTAACCCATGACCCTTCTGTCTTATTTGGGTCAAAATTGTACAGTGTCCATAGTTGGCAGATTTCCACGTGTTGCACTGCCTCAGTCTCAGAGCACACTTGGCGGCACAGCCCTGAATGAACACTCCTAGCGGTAAGAGGTGAAATAATATGTCTTCTTGAGGCGCGCTGCTTACAGCCCCTGAGATTCCCAGGCTAGCAATTCTTTGTACTTTTTCAATACGGGTTAGATTACATTTCCTTTCCAACGCCTTCCACCAGATGATGAACCCGAAGGTTAAAATTAGTCTTATGAATGTGGTGTACATCCAATAAACGATGTACGGTGAGAGTCCCCATTTTTTCCCAAAGATCCTTTTACAGGTATAGTATGTAGCCAAACCCTTCTTTCTTCTCTCCTCAATATTCCTTCTCCAATTTAACTTGGAGCCCAGAATGATACCCAAGTATATTGCTTCTGAAGAGAGATTCAATGTTACCCTACCTAACTTTGGCAAAGAGAACTCAGGGATTTTTGTTTTCCTGGTGAACAAAACTAACTTCGTCTTAGTAGGGTTAACTCCTAAGCCATTGCGCTCAGCCCATCCGGAAATTTTGCCTAGTGATTTCATGATTTCGCTAATCGTTGACAATTACTTGCCCGGGATTAGTATGGCTATGTCATCAGCGTAGGCTACATTTTTTGTTCTCTTTGCTTTGAAGGTTTCTAAGATCTCATTTACTACTAAAAGCCATATCAGAGGTGATAGCACTGCCCCCTACGGCGTACCCCTTGTAGTCCTCTAATCCTCCTACCTACGGTATGCGTTTTGCGCAGTATCCATTGTGCGAATATTGGTAACCCTTCTAATATACAGATCAATAAGTCTCTCAAGTGTTTTAAGAATAAACTATGAGAGACTTATTGGTCTGTAATCCCTGTCAGTAGAGTGATTTATTTTTCCCGCTTTTGGAATGAAAACCACCCTGACTTCTCTAAAACTTTTTGGCACGTACCCAACCTAGAGACACCTTGTGAAGATGTGAACTAGATGGGGAATCACGCCTTCAGGAATATTGCAGCATAACTGGTATAACCCCATCAGGACCCGCTGACGTCGGTCCCTGAAACACGTGCAAGATTTACCGACTGCGTATGGATGGAATGCGAGTCCGTGCAACCTGGAAAGTGCGTTTCCATGTAAACCTCCATGGACTCTTGACACGAGCCAGTCCATGAGCCATCCCGTCTCTTCACACTGCCGAGAACCGTCGTGGTTCTGGACAGTATTTTCCTGAGTCTCGATGCCTCATTTACCGACTCCAGAGTTCCGCAGAACTGCTGCCAGGACTCCCTTTTTGCAGCCTTAACCTTGCTTTTATACTCATTAAAACTGATTCTATAATTTTTCCAATCCTCTTCCAGCCGACTGTTTTTGGCCTTGTTGAAGAGTCCTCTTTGACTTTTTGCTAAGCAGTCCTAAATCAGCGTTCCACCAAACCGGTTTAGGTTTAGCACGCGGCCTAGTCAAAGGACAAGATGGTTAAAAGGATTGTTTCAGTATTCCCGTAAGACGACCTACAGCCTTATCAATGTTAGCATTCCCTTCGCCGACCTTGACTTTCATCAAAGTAAGTTTATGGGTCGCCAGTCTTAAGAATTTGGACCAGTCAGTCTTTTTTGGGTTCCTAAAATGCCGTGGGGACACTACCTCGAGGTAGACTGAGAAGCGTATCCGACTATGATCCGAAAAGGAACAGGCATCAGATAGTCTCCAGTTGTCGACGCTTATGGTATTTGACCCAGTGGCCAGAGTGATGTCAATCACTTCCTCCCTAACCCTATACGAAACATTGGCTGATTTCCCTTCTCCTTGTTTGCTTCTGTATACTTATTTTTATCATTCGGATCAAGGGAAGCGCTAAATATACGAAGACAATCAAAAGAGATTTTTCGCGCCTTTTCGCATTTAGAGTTAAACCAATCTTTTTCTGTGGAAACGATTTGATCATTAATTGCACTAGATCGTCTAAACTACATCCTTTATGATTTGGTTTTGCACAACCAAGACTACTTTTTATATTAGCGTGAAATGCATCTGTCTCTGAATCTTTCCATTTTAATTTACGCCGATTCTTACATTTAAGTCTCCAATCGCAATAACATTATTCCAATCTTTTTCTATGTAAGTATTTTTAAATATTTCAAATTCCGTACTTCTGATACATAGTGGAAACACTTGAAAAACGCTTTCCTTCATTCTTACTTCTATAAAAGTTAGAGTATTTATTTGCTGAAACGAGACGCTCACATCTTGATCTTGCAATCTTTTTTTTACCCCATATAATAAACCCCCACTTGCTCTTCCAAATTGTGTTTTTCTTGTTGCTCCTTTCCATTCTATTTTATGATTCGTGAAGTATTTACTATAATTTTCAAATTTGCCTTCTTCAACATGTGTTTCTATTAATACTATTATGTCAAAGTCATTTATGTAATTGAAAAATTTTGGAAACATTATTTTACTCTGCAATCCATTAATGTTATAGGACAGTATTTTGATGCTAATTTCACGAGTCCTTTCAGATGAGCTACTTTGTACACTACCGGTGCACTGAATGTTTTGATTTAAAGCTCCTTGTTTTCGTTCACTTAATTCTAGTTTTCGTAAATTCACAAATTTTAAATGAAGTTTTTTGTCTTAACATTTTCTAATAAACTAAATTAACTACTATCTACTTTACTGCCATATATTTCTTCCAATATATTATCCGCTCGCTGTCCGTTGCACATTAGCACTTTGCTTGTATTGTAAGACATCCACTTATTGCCAATGTTAATGCTGTCATCGCGAACAATGATTTTCCTGGTGTTATCCATAGTCGATAATTTTGCTTTCAGTTGCAGCAGCGCCCCCTTATTCTGTTGTCTTTCCGCACTTAAGTCCTTTTCAATGAAAATCATAGAACCTCTCAACTTTTTTGGGCTTTTCAAAACTTCTTCAGCCATTTCATCTGAATCTAGTTCAGACACCATTCCAATTTTGCCATTATGCTCATATAGCTGTCGAACTTTTCTCACTTTTACTTGTTGCAATTGCAATTTTTCCTTGCACATTTTTTCAAAGGCATCTCGGGGTGGTCCAACATTAGTGAGTCCTTTAACTATTACATTTCTCTTCTCACTCTGCTCAATTAAGCGCGAAAGTTCTTTTCGATCAGATTTCCGGTCTTTTTTCATCAGAGCTAGTTCAGTCTTAAGTTCTGCATACTCTCCCTTCAATTCAGATATTTGACTTTCAATATAGGTCTTAATTGTTTTGATATCGGGTTTTGTTGCAACTTTTTCAAATTTTTCTTCGAAATTTACTTTCATGCTGTTAATAGCCAACATAATATCCGCCAGCGACGGCTCCGGAGATGTTTGTGCCAACTTGCGTTTAGCAGAGGTTTGCGCATTATTCATTTCAAGATTTTGCTAAAAGATATGGTAGCACCTAATATGACAGCAGCTGTGTTTAATGTGCACTTTGTTTATAGTATTTCGGGCGCGAAAATATGTTCCTCTTGCTTGCACACACAATGGTCCGGAGCAGAGGAGGTCTTTAGGTGGTCCGGCTTAGGAGCATGTGGAGCGGAGGGCTGAGAAGGACTGAGCAATTGCATCTCAACATCCGAGCCTATGTCGTAGACATTGCTGCCCTGTGACAGCGAGTCGTCCTCGGTTGCATGGTCTATGCACAAGCCCAGAAGCTGAGATCCTATGCGATCCCCCTCAGCCTCAAAAGATTGGACTTACGTATGTGTTTAATATGTCAAATAAATGTGTTAAATATTAAATAGTTACTATAAGATACTAAAATGAAATGAATTTATATTGAATTAAACTTAAAAGGAAAAAATTTAGTGAAATTGAGTATTAAGCCCAAACACTGGTGCGGGATAAATATAGTTAATTTAGCTCTTAAGATTTAATTAGTTATCGTTAGGCTTGAAATGAGTGAATTCAATAAATAAATGAACTGCTATAAAAAAAATAAAAAATGCGTGTCTACTTTTTTCGGTGGGAAAATATCAATTGGTAACTCTTAACTGACTGATAATCATTGTCGAGATTACAGTCAACTGCCCTTTTCAAGGTGTTAAGTTCGTGCGGTATAGCGTCGCGTATGTGTCACCTGTGCTGAACTTGTGGGTAGTTTGGGTTTTTGTTTTGTTCACAGTTAGTGCTTAGAAGCGGGGAATAAATAACCGGTTCAACGGCAGATTTTTCTCAGCCCTGATTAGTTTCGTATTACTCCCAAAATTGAGTTAAGGTCTCTATCTGCGCACTCGATCCGAAATTGCTCTAGATTTCAGGCTACTACTGTAGCAGCACGATGGAGAATTACGGAAAACAAGGCCTGTGTGAGAACTTGATGGTAAACTCACATAAGGTTCTCGCGTTTCCACTATTCGCGCATGCACTATTCTGCATGTATACCGCACAACAACCGTGTGACGAACACAACAACGACCGCCTCCTTGACAAGGTGGCAAAAGTAATAACAACAAACCTGTAGTTCTTACTTTGGTGTTGTTCTTCCTTCAGTTTGCTGCCTTCGAAGCAATTACCAAAATGAATACGCCGTGCTGGATTCTCCGTGTTTGACTGGAATCTGCTCCCTTTATTCAACAAACATCAGTCTTATATACTAATTTACATCTTTTGACTTACTTCCTATACGATGCCCTTCTTTTGAGGTTGTCCCAGTTAAGTGTTACTAGCAGGTGGCCTAACTGAACGGAATGTTGACCACACACTTTTATTCTCACGTAACTGAGTACCCTAAAAGTATGCACGCGATACTTAATAATAAACAAAGGTTACATATTAGCAACATTATTTTGGGTTGGCCACATCGTGAGTTAGCGGAGCTTCACTCACAAGACACCTCAGGCCAATATATTTACTCATTCCACCTCTACTTCTCACATTACACAGGTCATGCGTGCAGCAGATAAATCGGGACCCAGTCAAAGCCAACTTTGTGGTCGGCAGCCGGACCGTGTACTTCTCTGTACTGCACTAATTCATATTGCACACCTAGGTGTCCCTTAGGTGGCCTGAGCTCTGTTAGATTTGGGATCTGAGTGGTCATTTAATTCGGACCGCTTCAAAAATGGTATTTAATGCCCAGTACGCAATGTGCATGCTCAAGTTTCGGTAATATGGTAGCTGCCAACGTCACCAAAGCTTGTAAATGAATAATCGGTTCGCGATATGATCCCAAAATGTGGCTTCATAACCCGTCATTGGTGCTTCCAATTCTTACAAGGGAATTACCACTTTTTCAACTGAGTCAAGCTGAACATCAACAGTTGTGTGATATCCAATTAGCGAACTAGTGTGTTCGTCACTCCACACAGTTCGATGTCCTATTAGATTGGACCTATATGCACTGTTCTTGATCGATGGGTTGAAACGAAACGTTGCTGGTTCTCTAGTAACGCAAGAGATAATATTTGGCTGAAAGTCGGGTCTCATCGCTCTCTACTCGAGTGACAGAAACCGACTCTCCGTCACACGATCACCTCCTCAAACGATTCTAGTAGATCGAGGAGCCTCCTACGAAGGGAAGCTCACTTCCACGGATGGAACATGTCACAAAATGCCCAGACGACTCGTCCGGACACCACGGAGCGATACATATTACATACATTGTACATACCATTCAAATATGAGTTTGTTCCCAACCCGACTCTCGGGTCATCTCGTCACATTGCACTCAGGCAATTCGTACGTAACGAAGCACGGCTGGGTCAAATCCCAGAAAACAAGCGGCTGTACGAAGACGTGGTGCTAGAATATATGAAACTACATCATATATCCACAACTCCGGTGCCTTACTATATATCACGCCAGACCACGCGAAGAACAAAACTGAGAGTGTCTCCACCAAAATTCGGGTGGTGTTCAATGCATGGCAACTGACCAATACAGTCAGTTTGAATGATGTGTTACACATTGAGCCAGTGTTGCAATCATACCTGACCCGACTCATCATTCTGTTTCGTATGTACCAGTAAGTGCTCAACGGAGACTTTAGAAAAATGTATGTTCAAATGTTGGTGGACCTTCCTCAAACTGCGCACCAACGTATTTGCTTTCAAGATAACCCTAGCGCTCCGATAGTAGATTACTAGCTAAAGATCTTTGGGATAAACTGCGCTCGTTTCCTCGCCATAAGGACGCTTCTACAGCTGGCAGACAAAATGGAACAAAAGTACCGACTAGCTTCTCATGCGCATCACAACTCAATGCACGTTGACGACGCTTTGATTGGCACACATAATATCCCCAAAGTAACCCGAACACGGGATGTGCTGATTAATATCCTTGTGTCGGCAGTCTTCTTTATGCGCAAGTGGGCTGCCAAGTGTGAGCACATTTTATCCGGCCCTCCTCACGGATCATTTACTCCGAGGAGGCTTCCTCAAACTTGAGGAGTCTAGTACCACCTGTACTTTTAGCATTCAATAAAAAGAACGTGGGGATTACCTCTATTTTTTTGTAGCAGCCTTGCTAACTGTCGCAACGTATACCAAGCGAAAGGTGATAGCTAGTATTTTGCAAATGATTGACACAGTGGGGTGGCTCACTCCCATAGTCATATTTCAATACCAAGCGATCTCCCAAATTAGCGTCCAAGCTGGGTACAATCAGCTCCTGACAACCAGATCGAATTCCATGTTTTCTGCCATGCTTCATAGGTTGCATATGAAGCAGCACTCTATTATTCCATATCGGCTCCTTTACTCGTAGCAAAATCACACGTTGCTCCACTAAAAAGCTTATCTCTCCCTCGCCTTGAACTCTGTGCGGAAACTCTTCTGGTTAAAATGGTAGCTCTACTCAAACCCCTGTTAATTATAAATTAAAACAATTTATATTGCTGGGCAGATTCTACTTGTGTGTTGGCCTTTCATATCGCCCCATTGGGGAAACCAGTTAATGCTACTCCTTCTTCGGACACAGTATTGGGGTCCTAAAGCAAAAACGTTAATCAAGAGTACTATCTTTCAGTGTAGACCGTGTCTCCTCGAGAAGAAACGAAAACAGACTCAGTTTATGGCCACTATTCCACTCGAACGGGCCATGTATGCGCATCCATTCACCCAAACGGGACTAGAACTTTGCGGGTCCCTTTGACATCAGAAACTGAAAGTAGAGGGCGTGTCTCGTCACGAAGGGGTACGTGTGTATTTTCGTGTTTTGCTACCAAAGCTACTCACCTCTAAGCGGCCATTGATCTCAGACCCCTAGCGTTTTTAGCTGCCTTGTTGGATATCATTTCTCGCCGGGGATGCCCCTTACGAAACCACATAATGGGCGGCACTTCGTAGGTGCCGCAAAGACACTTGAGTTCCTACAGGTGTTTCGCGAAACTCGAAAGCAAGCTCTCGCCTTCTACTCTGCGTGGAATTTCATACCATCTTATTCCGCACACATGGGGGACTCTGGGAAGCCGCTGCGAAAACCTTTAAGCATGACTTTAAAGGAATGGGGGCAACTAAAATAAACGCTTGAAGAATTCTGTACACTTTTAGCTCGTATAGAGGCCTGCCTAAATTCACTACCAATTAGAGTCTATTCGATGACTCACGGACATTTCTTGGTGGCTGGAGTGGAGGCTGGTAATGCGGGTACTACTGGAGCACAAAGAAAATTCCGTGCTTTCAGTTGTACACTTGATGACGCCAAAAGTCAAAAGGGCATTATTGGAGCTCTCCACCACTATACCGGTGGACACCCTTTTAGAAATGAACCGCTTGTGAGAACAGGAACCTGAACAGGCATAACTGTGGGACCTACCGATCACCACATTAGTGTGGCACGGCGACATAGATGTGTGTCGTCGCTTTGGCCATCTACTGCTGTTGTTACACCGGATGAACCTGATCCGGGGAGAGTTTCACGCTCTGATTGACACCGGATTTGTTGGGGGGTTTCATAATTAAAATATAACAGCAAAAAATAATAAAGGAAACATTGATATCTAAGGTCATGTTGTATTTATTTTTGTATAGTTCTTTCTACATTTGTTTTGGTCTATGATCTCATCTGTAACAGTCCAGATTGTATATTCGCACAGTCTGATTGGCTCTTTTGGTGTTTGTTTATGTCTGTCCATTCTAGCTGGCACAGACACCTGCTTGTGTCTCCTCTCGTAGATAAATACATATATTTATATGCATGCATCCATATGTGATCGCCGGTTGCGAAAATATTTGTGAAACTCGCTTATACCCTCAAAGGAATACTATATGTAATTTTTATTTTGCATGATTGAAAAAACTTTACTTACTATTATACTTACTTATTAGAATGCGTCCCCATACACTCAATCCATATTTCCTATTGGGACAGATTTTGTCCATCTTCATATCTGTCAAGTTTGTACGAATGTACGTCTACAAACATACCTCCATCTTCATCATATGCAAAGTGTTTTACGGATGTACAAACATACGTGAACGCTAACTTTTCCGCCCTGCACGCACTTCACTTTGCGATTGGGACAATGGGTCAATGCACTTTCGGTTGCCCGAATGCACTAAACAAATCTTCTATTCATATTCTTTTGCCCTCAACTGAATTCTGATTCTCGTAACTGTGTTTATTATATTTTACGTTTTTTCATTACTAATTATTACCGTACTTAATATTTTTCAACCATTCTCTCTATTTCCATTCTGGTTTTTACTGCATTTCGGGCTGCAGTGTTTGCTTGCATACTGTCATTATGTAATTTATCAACGACCTTAGTTAACATGGTTCAATGGTTCACGCTAGCCTTGACTTTGAAAATAGAACTGCCGTCATTTAATGCTTGTTAATAATATGCCGATTTCGGTTGTTCATCAAATGAGGAATATGGGTGTAGTACACTACAAACACATGTTGTTTAGTTGTGAGTTCGTAAATGGGATAACTTTAGCAAGTTATTGTGACGCTATTGCGCTTGCCTTTAATCGTTACTACCGTTGTAGCTGGGCTGCGGATTTCCACCACTATGTAAGGCCCTAACCACACATGAGAAAATTTATTTTTACTAGTTTGGTTCTTCATTAGTATTCGGCTACCCTCATGAAGGACTACTGACCTTAGTACCTTGTTGTAGGCTTCTCTAGCTTCTCGTATGTAGTTTTTCTTTAAATTTCTAATGCAGTTGCTTCGGTTTGTAATTGTGGGCGTTTCCTTGATGCAATTGTTCGGGTCTCTTATTCATGAAGTGTGTGTGGATAAAGCTGCATAGCGACTCTATCACCTGTAGTGTGGGCCAAAATTTCCACCGAAGATTTTAGTCCTCACAATATATACTTATTAAAATACATTTACATATACATATGTATGCTGATCGGTCGGTACAATGTGGCGACTTAGGGGTCCCTATATGGTTCCGGAATAGCAATAACTTCAGGAACTTTCCACGCTACAGGATAGTTCCTTCGCGATATAATTGCATTAAATAAATTCCAAATGTATTTAAGTGCATGATCATATCCCGGAGATTTTTTTGTTTTAATTTTTGTGTTGAGAGTACTTTGTATCTCCTTCTTCGTTACTTTTTTTATTGCTATATTTTCATTGTTGGGTGTAGCAGCTGCGACAATTGTTTGGTCCTTCATTTAATTTGTAAATATTTTTTGGAAGTGACAGATAAGACTTTGGCTTCATCTGAATGGGTTCGAGCCAACTTGTTGATGATGTATAATTGTATTGGCGATTTGTTGGGTAGCTTTCCACAATTCAGTTCGGTTATTTTATCGTGATGTGTGTGTGGATATAGTTGCGTAGAGACTCTGTCACCGTTAGTGTGCGCCAAAAATTCCCACAGAAGATTTTAGTCCTCACACGCCCTCCCCACATTAGCGACGAAGAAAAACGATGACAGCGTCACGGTTGAGTGCCACTCGACATCCGTCTCGCTTAAATCGTATTCGCCCTCGTGTCCGTTTTTGCTGAGCCCCTTTGGCTATCGGCAAAACTTCAGCTACTAAGTTCTGTGGTAGATCACCTCCTTTTGGTCCTTGTAACTCTTCTAAATTTTGGAATGTGAATAAGGTGCCTGTGTTTGTCGTATGTTTCTCTGCTGATTGCCTCTGTTGTTTACTTCTGTTGGGTTGGTGGCTATTGAAGTCACGTTTGTCCCTCTTGTCATCGCTTCTGTTGTATTTGGTGCACTTGATTGCACGGTCGTTGTCCCTTGATATATCGCGGTATCTACGTGGTATGTTTCGGTTGTTTCGCACTGATTCTGACTTTGCGGAATGATTGGGAGATACCCTGATTGCTCTGATTGTATTTTGCCTTAGCTGTGCCAAC
This sequence comes from Clusia tigrina, assembly GCA_920105625.2. Taxonomy (NCBI): domain Eukaryota; kingdom Metazoa; phylum Arthropoda; class Insecta; order Diptera; family Clusiidae; genus Clusia; species Clusia tigrina. The sequence continues at coordinate 158,202,006 of OV050030.1, read as the reverse complement.
TCCTTGCGTTTGTGTGTGCCTGTGTCCTTTTTCCGAGGCGCATATGCGAATTCGTGTGCGGTCCTTCTATATATGCCTTTGTGGGATTCACTGTGGGATTTCGCTGGGCATAGTCCGTGGCAGGTGAATTCGTTCGTGTGAGTTATTGTTGGGGACCTTATTTGGTTGTTGTCGGGAACATCCTCTTGCTGCTTGTCCTGCGCGTGTACCTGCAAACCTAAATCACTCTTTTCAATAAACACTACATCACTTTTGGTTTAAAAACAACAAGAAGCTTTATTCTTAAAATACTAGTTCTTATATACTATTTACAAGTAAACATTACAGTTTACGTATTGATTTTTCTGGTGTTCCAGTTACGCACCTGTTAATTGGTGTCAGTTGGTCAAGCCAACTGACCTACTGAAAGTAAAAGTGTCGTCGGTGCATTCTAAATGCCCCTCGTCAGCTTGATTGCGGAACTGTGACACCCTAAAAGTTTACATCATATCTAATACATAAATACTATTCATTTACAATATTTGCACCCTAGAAATATGTGCTCTCTTAATAAATTTAATTGCGTAAAGCTAACCACACCAAATGTGAAGTATGTGTCAGGAGTCGGTGCTGTGAGACAACTACGCGTAGGTAGCTGGATTCTAACTCACAACAAAAGGTTTTGAAATAAATTTGGGAACAAAGCACCTCATATTAACAGAAATAAATTGGCTGTAACACTATAGATAATGCGGATGACATTGCTATCTCTGCTTCCGGGAAATATCTTTCAATACTTTCAGAAAAGTTATGCTACTCTCTTAGCATTCTCTCCCAATGGTGTCATGAAGTTTGTCTTAACGTCAACCCTTCCAAAACGGAGACTATGCTTTTCACCAGGAAGCATAAAATACCAAGTTTCGTGCTACCCAAACTAAATGGGACTTCGCTTAGCCTAAGCAATAGCGTCAAGTATCTAGGTCTAGTCATGGACCCTAAGCTCCACGGGAAAGCAAATTTAGCTAAGAAAGTACGCAAAGCCGCGTGTGCTCTATGCTATTGCAAGAGATCCCTAGGAGCAGGATTGGACGTCCAGCCTCGATTCACGTCCTGGCTCTATGCGGTGGTGTGTTGGGGTCCGTATTTGTTGTCCTCAGGAGCATCCTCTTGTTGCTTGTCCTGAGCGTCCACCTGTAACCCTAAATCACTTTCTTAAATAAGCACTGCACTATTTTGGGTTTAAAACAACAAGAACTTTATTCTTAAAATACTAGTTCTTATATACTATTTACGAATAAACATTACAGTCTACGTCTTGACTTTTCTGGTGTTCCAGTTACGTAATTGTTATTTGGTATCAGTTCCTCAAGCCAACTGACCTACTGAAAGTAGAAGTGTCGTCGGTGCATTCTAAATGCCCCTCGTCAGCTTGACTGCGGAACTGTGACACCCTAAAAGTTTACATCATAATTAATACATAAATACTGCTCATTTACAATATTTGCACCCTAAAAATATGTGCGCTCTTAAAGAATTTAATAGGAGCCGGTGCTGTGAGTCAACTACGCGTAGGTAGCTTGATTCTAACTCACAACATCCGTCCCCTCTTTCTAAAAGAAGTTAATGCAATTAACTTCCATAAAATCTCTACAATATTTTTCTTGCACTGCAAACAATTATCTGCATCGATTTAACTCTATAGTACATACATATAATTTGTTTTTTTTTTTTTTTAAATCGCCTTATTTGGGTTCCATCACAGTTTTTTTTTCCTTTTTTATTCCTTTCTTTTCCATATATTCTTTTTTCTTTAGCTTTTCTTTTGTAGTTTTTTTTTCGTTACTTTATTTTTGTTCTTTTATTTTTATCTATAATTTTTTTCTTATATTCCTCTTTTTATAATTTGGTCTTTTATTGACTCTTTTCTCATTGGCGTATATACAAACATCTATACAATAGCACAAATCTATTTTATACCTAAAATCTTATATTACTGCGACCTCTGCTACCTGCTGGTCGAGTTGACGGCCGCTGTTGTCGGAGTGAAATCCCTCGATGAACTCCGCATACCCCTCCCTTTTTTCTGGACCGGTACGTATGATATTCGAGGCTGGCGATTTTGTTTACCATTAAAACTGCGTTTGTAGTGGCCTTCTTCTCTCGATTTATATATATTGTGCCCCAAAAGGAATTAGTAGGTATTGCCTCTGCTTATAGTATTTAGGTTGTAAAATGGATTTGAAATACATGAGAGATTACAATACTCCTCCGTTATTTACTTTGCACCAATGCGTTTTATGGGGCAAGTGTTTCTCTTGGCGCCCAACGTGGGGCTCGAATCCAATATAAGAAAGCTCAAGTTTCTCTTGAGCTTTCTTATATTGGAATTTGACTTCATTGACCTCGATGTGTAGACTATCGGTATTTCTCCGAGATACACGGTTAATGACGCAATTTGCGTACTCCGATCAGATATCAGTCTCTGTGTCTTCTTCTAGTAAATCAATTTCATAAGCGAATAATATTTCTTATGTTGATCCTCTAGATTGAACATATACTTTAGTGAAGCAATTGACTTCCGTAAGACGAATTTCCTCTGCTTATTATATTTGGTGGTGGTTTCAGTCACCCTCCTTATGCTTTTGCCCATCTTCAACTTATTCAAAAACAATTCTGGTCAGATTGTGATCCACTGGGTGGACATTGTAACGTAAGACTGTCCAATGCAAAATATGACACCGCAAGAAAACCTGTTAATTATTCCTTTGTTTGTCAATAAACCCATCCAAAACGTGATCAAACACTGCTGCCATATGCTATTTCGAGAATATCACTTTAGTCGCCATACATCCCCAATCCATCAAATAATACGTTGGTCCATTAGTTCGCACCGTCTTCCGATATACGCTGTTCCCGGAACTTCCTGCTTCAATTCACATCATCAGAGCTGAATACTTATAATAATTTTCTTAAATTTCTAGTTAACATTTTAGTTTGATATCTCTCTATGTTTAATTTTTGTCGAACACTTCATAAGTTAATTTAATAAATGAATTTCAAAATTATATAATATTTAAATAAATATACTATATATACAATTTATACTCCTGGGTATAATTTTCCTATTTAGTATAATTTGTGTTTCCTTTTGATTATTACACTTATTCCATTTTAAATTTAGATATTAAATAATTTATTTCTGTAACTCTAATTATTTTCTAAACTACTTTTGTTTTTAATGTGAACTTTTACACAGATTATAATTTTTTAATTTGTAACTTTTCTTAATGCGAGTATATTTTGAATATTTAATATGTAATAATCCGTACTTATTTTGTGAAATTGGTAAAAACCAAAATTCGTTTAGAAAAAATAGAATTTCTTTTCTTCATAGTCATTCTTTTTCAATTTATTTGTTCTTCATATATTAGTTTCTTTTTTAATTTTTTTTTTGTTTAAATATTTCATATTTGTTTCATATCATTTTTCATATCATTTCTCTTTTTATATAACATCTTCTTAAATTTTTCAATTCTGAGCAAATTCTTTTGCCTTCTGACATAAACAAAATTTTATATCAATTCTGGGCAAAACTAGTTGCCCATCTTACATAAGCGAGTATATAAAAGAAAAAATTGTCCATTGCATGACTCAATTTTTCATTGCATCTAACTACTCTATATGTTTCAATTTACTACTAGCCTGGTATGTATATATCCATTAACAAGTGTATTTCCCTACACCATGTAACCTGCTCTTTCATGAATACATACATACTCGTACATTCAAGGCATTTTATGATTAATTGCCAACATTATTACCTAATTTGTAATGGTAAGCTAAATATATTGTTCTAATTCAATATATATATATATACATTTCAACTCCCCACACGCTAATTTCCTAAGCGATAAACTGAAACACCTATATTTACTTACATATCGCCTGCTGCAGTATGTAAATATCTGCAGAATCCCAATTTCCCATCGTATGTCTCTATATACTTACTTTTTTTAAAATATACGTACGTACATTCATTCTGTACCCTATCCTATATACATATATATACTTACTTCACCAGCGGTTCCGTTGCCTGGCGTTAACGCGTCGAATTTCCGTGCATGAATTGCATTATATATGTATGTATATATTTTAAACTTAAAAAATATTCTTATCTATGGTGCCTCAATCGGCTAAAGTGCCTAATAAGCACATTTTCATTACTTCAATTTTATTCCCCCGAGTTTAAGTGGCACACTTCTCCTGGCATTGACTTTGAAAATCGGAGCTGTGTGTGTTATTTGATATTCACACGTACATGTTTACGTTGTTATTCTTGTGTTTATACTTGTAAAACACTGTTAACACATGTCTTTAGTTGTGTGGTCTAATGTGGAACAATTTCAATAAATTATTATGTAGCTTTTTATTATTGCCCTTAATTGTTCCGACTGTTGTAACTGGGCTGCGGATCTCTGCTACTAAATACGAACCTATCCAAGCAGGTGAGAACTTGTTTATTCTAGCCTGATTCTTCATTTGTACCTGGTCACCCACATGAAAGACTACAGGGTTTAGTACTTCCTTTTAGGCTTCCCTGGCTACTCGTTTAGCACAATCGTGGTTTTCTCTAACCAATTCGTGCGGTCCTGCAACTGATATTTTTGCACTTTATTGGGGTCATCAGCATTGTACACTGGCGCACATTTGCGCTTCAAATTTGCTGGCATGTTGAAATCAAACCCGTAGAGCGTCCTAAACGGAGTTTGCTTCGTTGATACATACACAGTATTGTTGTGTACATGCATTGCAGTGGTCAACCATCGATCCCAATTCGATCCGTCTTCCTTGAGTCATGTGTTTTCCAGAATCCCTGGTGTCCACCTAGAGGTGAATCATGGAAACCCTTTAACACAGCCTGGATATCTTTTTTATCCTCCAGCCATTCCATATTACTGGCTGTTTGTTTATTGGCATCGAAACCCGCATTGCTAATATCTCTTGTCGCATCAATTTTATTTTCTTGCATTCTCTCGGCCTTCTCCTTATCTGACCGTGCTTTGGACCTCGTTTGCACTACTGATACCTTCTGTGCCTGCGGTACTCTGCTGAGCGCATCCGCATTCAGATTCTTTTTCCCAGGTTTGTATATGATTTCAAAATCATACTCAGACAATTTGTGTTTGAACTTGGCTAGCCTAGACGTTTGGTCTTTCAAATTGGCTATGCCTCTCAACGGCTGGTGATCAGTATATATCTTAAATGGGCGTCCTAGCAGATATGCCCTAAAATTCTTCGTAGCACACACTATGGCTAGAAATTCCTTCTCTATTGTAGAGAATCCCTTCTCCGTCTCACTAAGCGCCTTGCTTGCGAATGTTATTGGTCGGTCATTACCGACTTCCCCTTGTGACAATACTGCCCCTAATGCTTCATTGCTAGTATCAGTGGTCCACAAAAAAGTTTGCTCAAAGACGGGGTACGCCAAAATCGTTGGCGAGCTAATTATCTCTTTTAGCCTCTGGAATGTTTTCTGATAGCTTTCTGTCCATTCGAACTTTGCTTCTTTTCGTAGCAACTTATTAATCGGCAACGCAATTCCGGCTAGTCCTTCTACGAACTTTCTGTAATAGTTCACTAGTCCTAAAAATGCTTGAACTACCTTTCTATTTCTCGGAAACGCTAAATTTTTAACGCATTCCACCTTTTGCGGGTCAGGCAGGGCTCGTGCCTCTGAACAACGATGGCCTAAATACACCACCTCACTTCGCAAAAATAGACACTTCTCCGTGTTCAATTTTAAAGTGTGTTCTCGTAACTTCTGGAGCATCTTGCACAAGCGTTGCGAATGCTGCTGCAAGTTCTTCCCATAAATTACAATATCATACAGATACACAAAACAATCTAACCCTTGCAAGCCTGTTAGCACATGGTTCATCAGCCGTTGGAAAGTAGCCCGTGCTCCTGTTAATCCAAACGGCATTTTTTAAACTCGTAATGCCCTAAACCGGTGCTGACCGCGGTTTTCTGGTTATCTTGGGTATCCACCAGAAACTGGTGGCAGCCACTCGCTAAATCAAGTGTAGAAAAATATCTACTATGCCCCAATTGATCCGGAATTTCTACTATCCTTGGTATCTGAAACACTTGCTTGATAGTGGTATCGTTCAATTTCCTAAAATCGACGAATTTCCCATTCTCCACTTCTTTTCACCCTTCTTTGGTACCAAAATTATTGGTGATTTCCAAGGCGAGATACTCGGTGAAATTATTTTATCTTTTAACATTCCTTCTACTTGCCTGTTGACCTCATCTTTGTGAGCTTGTGGCAATCTGTACTGTTTCTGGTTAATTGATGGTTGATCTACTCTAGTAGGTATTTCATGCTCTACCTCTGATGTATACGTCAGCTGGTCTCCTTCCAGCAAAAATATGTCATGGAATGACGTACAAATGGCTTCCATTGATGCCTTCTCTTCTAAATTTACGCTTGGGTTTAACTTCAGTGATTCTAGCACCTTCCCCATCCTATTTCTTATATCTACCTGCTTAATCTGATTAACCGATCTATAATTCGGTTCCTTAAAATTATCGTAGCTCGTGAGCTTAGGCCTAAAATCCTCATCCATCAGGTAATCCTTTTCTGAGGCATTGAGTACGCAAGCATACACCTTACCCTTGTCAACGTGCGTTATCGTTTCTCCCATATTTACGCCGTCCGCTAGCTGCTGCTTTTGCAAAAGAAGAGTCCTAAGTTTCGTGTTGACACGCATAGTAACTACTCTGGTTGACCTTGCATTCACTACCTCCATACAATTCTTAACCCTATTCACGGTTGTTTCCTGCCATGACTTTATTGGAAGAGTAAGGATTCTATTCTTATTATTATCATAAAACGATAACTGCTTCTCGAGCGCATCCAGTATGGTGCAACCCCAAAGATTATCGAGGCCAATTATCCCATAGGCCGGGATACCTTCCATATCCAATTCCACTGTGTGCACTCTAAAAATCATGCCCATACCTTCACTATACCCTATTCTGAGCGACCCCAGTGCCCTGATGCCACCTCCAAACGCTCCATTAAGTGTTCTTACATCTTTTGGGTTAACAACTTTCCTTAAAACACTAGATTTTAGGAGGCTGGTATCCGCCCCTGAGTCTACCCAAAGCACTATCTTTCCACTAGCTGCTTCCTTGCAGGGTATCTCGATGAAGGCATCACCTATCCTGCTCACAACGAAACAACGTCCTTTCGATTCCAAAATGGACGCGTATCTACTTCCTAACTCTTCAAATTTTTTCCTCCATGCACCACAGTTATCCTTTACAATCCTATATTCCCTCAAAATTACCGTGAATATCTTCACTATACATCCACGTACCATGTACGCGGCGATTGGCCTATACTTTCTTATCTTATTAAAACTTAATTTAAGTACTAGAATCATCACAGTTACCCAAATCAACACGCAATGAAAAAGTTTTTCCCGGAGAGACTCTTGCTCCTCCGTATCTGGAACCATTGTTCTTACATTACTCGGTACGTGGCATTGAAGAGCTTCTTGCTCCTCCTTCTCCTGGACTGTAATTCCTACATTACCAGTCATACATACTTTTGGCCTAACTATTACATCTTTTCTTTTGGCTTTCCAGTCTACTGGGCCGCTGGAAGTTTCCCTGGTTCCTTTGTTGGAATTGTCTATCCCAGCATTCCGCTGCCCGATGTCCCATTCGTCCACATGAGAAACATCTCAACCCCTGTTGGGTGTTGCTTAGCCTTGGTTCACTTGTGGAATTCGAATTTGGTCGCTGCTGACCACTCCCAGTGTGGAAAGGATTTCTTCCTTAGTTAATTCCTTCTGTTGAATTAACTCGGGGACTACTACCCCTGCCGTCCCTCAAGGGTGGATCCGGGCGCCTCGTACCTGGCTGCCTTCTACCTTGATCCCATTTAGTGCCTCCTTGGCACTGTCTACTTGCCTCATGACCATATGTTTGGCACTCCATACAGTTTGGAGCGTTTTTTCATTTAAGGCAGTCATCCCTTGCATGCCCCACTTATTGCAGATTGAGCAGACCAGTATTGCCTGACGCAACTCCCCTTCTGTTCATCTCCCGTCCCGCTTTGCACCTTCATAAGTACCTGTACCGGTGTCGTAAGTTCCTTCATGTGTGCGTGAGTCTGTCACGTACGTTTTCCGCCTCTTGCTACAGCCACTGGTACGTTATGCCTGTTAAATACAGCATTTACTTCACTGGCACTAGGTTGACTTCTTTCCACCAGAAACAGCGCCCTGATGGCGCCTCTACCAACTCTTCCAGAGTCCCGGTCCGAATACCCAGCATGTGCACCCTTAACGCACGCTCCCTCAGTCCCACTACAAAAACTGTCAGTACCGACTTGTCAACTTCATATAGCAGCGCCTTGTCATCCACACCGTTGTACTGGCCACGAACGATTTTAGTCGCACACCCCTGCAATGTGCTCAATCACCTCGCAAAGACTCGTATCTCTTCGCTTGCCAACTGTAGAGCCACCCTAATTTCCTGAGTGACTTCTTCAAACGTTCTCGTTTTCAAGTACGTTTTCTTTATTAACGTATAGGATTCTTCCACGCTACTAAAGCTTTTTGGCAAAACCAGATTGTACGTATCTCCAAACAATCTCTGTTTCACACAATCGAAAAAGTCTTGCAATTCGTCAGTATGAATACTCCTCTTTGTTAGTTCACACCCCTGGATAAATTGATGAACCTCCGATCTTAAATCCACCGACTCAACACCAGTAAATACTGGTACTAGCCTGGACACGGTCTTGGAGATATCCTCGATACCCATTTTACGTAATCTTGTTTTATTTATGGCTGGTAAAACTTGAGCGTTGTCTTTTTGGGTGGCTTCCAAATTCACTTCTCCTGAATCTGAGATGTACTTGACCAGTGACGGGCTCAAACTTATTAATCTTCGACCGTTTGCTCGTACAGGCGAAATACTGTCCACTGTCTCAAGACTTTGTTGCACTGCTACTCCTTCTGGCTCTGACTTCCCGGAGAAAATGGCTCGACACCGATTTCAGATGCGCCAAACAACAATTCCGCTTTCCTCTTTTCACTCAATATTAATCTGGGCTTTACAATGCGGCTTATCGCTTCTGGTGTTAAATATTCCGGCCAGCGCACTTCAGGAGGCAATATCAATACTGTCTGTGTAAATCCAGCCGATGCTGATTTTGATCTCTCCTTTTTCGGTGAGATCCTATTGGTCGGCCGTCCTCTTTTTAATTCTGCACACTCTTTTTCCAACAGCGCTGCTGCTTCCTCTGTGTCCGTGAGTCTCTGAGAAAGTTCCTTTACCTTATTCTGAAGATACTCCTTTTGTGCTCTCAAATCCTATGTTTTGTTATGAAAATTGAACAACTTGTCTTCTGTCCTTTTTGGATTGCCATTAAGGCTTGATCCGCTACTTCTAATGGTGACACAGCTCATCTGACGTTCGACTGTTTCCACAATCCCTGAGCTTCTTCCCTGCTCGTACTTGCTTCGAACTGGTCAACTATTTTCCCAGTAAACAGTTCCACCTCTGACTGTACTGATTTCAATCTGTTCCTTATTTCCTCGTCTGGCGAAACTAAACTGATAGTTTTTTGTCCTAGTCCCTCTAATTCAGAACTAAATGTATCCGCCCATTTGTTGACCAGACTATTTAAGTACTCAGCGTAATTTTCCGCAAAATATTTTTCTTTGTCGTACTCAACTGCGTGAGGTAACAACAACCCGTGGTTATTGTTGAACTCTCTCCCCAGATTTTGCAATTGTGTTATTCGCTTATGGTAATACACGTTGTCCTTACGTAACCTGCCGAATTTATTAAAGTTACGGATCAATTTTTGAACCGCTTCGCCAATATGCTCCTGCATCAGCAGTAACCCTTGCGCTTCCTCTATCATACCCCAAATACCAGAACAGATGGCGTATCCCAATTACAAATAAAACCCAATAATTGTTAACACTTTTTATCAACTTATTCCAATATTTCATTCCAACTTACTTAATGATAAATACAAATTCATTAAAAAACATTCCACCATAAATTCTATCCTTATATTTTTTCTTTACTTATCTTCCATCACAAGTTCCATATCCGCTGTTTACCGGCGTCCATTAAGTCCTTCCATCAGTGCAAATTGGTCCTTGACTTCCTCACAGATACTCCTCGATTTCCTCTCACCATCTTTAATACTCCCAAAAATCCATAGAAAAGGCTACATGTTCGCAAAAACCGAAATTGGATTTACAGGCAAAAATATCTTGATTCATTACCGGAAATTTGAATCCATATTTAAAAATAAACCCGTAACGTATGCGCCACATAATAATAGCATTTAAATTTTTTCTTCAACATTGCTACGCAAATCGTAGTTTCCGAACTACAAAAACTTTGATACAACAACACGTGTTGTAAGCACTTCTTGAAGTATTTTTGCCTCATACGCTAAGCTTATAATGTCAATTATTCAGATCAGTTTGAAAACAATTAAAACAATTTAATAAACAATATAAATGTCCCTATTGACAACCAAACACAAATCCCCACCAAAAAATACCTCACAGCTAAGACGACATACATAGACCGTCCGATCATACTGATGGCTTATGGTTGCCCATACGGTGCTGTGAGTCAACTACGCGTAGGTAGCTTGATTCTAACTCACAACATTATCTTTGTTCTTGGTGGTGTGTTTGCGAATTCGTTGGTTCTCTGTGTATTCTCTGTTGTGTCTCTTTACCTGAGCATCTTGTCGTTGTACCTCTTGGAAGGTGTTGGATGGATATGTGGGGCATGCTCAGCTCGAATTGTCGTGCACATTGCAATATCTCGGGGTTGCACGCAATTGTTTTGAGGTCCCAATGTGATCTCCTGTTCACGACACTTCACTGTCGTTCCTAGGCTTGCCATGAAGTCTAGTCCAAGGAGTAGCTCATTAACGGAGTCAGGCATGATAAGTAGCTCTTGCTCGCATGTCTTCTCTCCAAGCCTTACAGTTGTCATCAATGTCCCACTGACTCTCCTAGCACTTCCGTCTGCCATACGCGCTCTGGTATTGGATTTTCCAAATTTGCCGGTGGAAGCGCGTAACTTTCGTGCTAGTTCTCTGCTCACAAAACTGTGAGTTGCCCCTGTGTCCAGTGTTGCGGTTATGGTTTCTGTGCCAATGGAAACGGTGGAGCAGATTCGTTGTCCGTCACAGTGCAATAAGTTTTCCAATGGGGAAGTCTGCTGTCTCTGTTTTGTGCATTGCTGTGTTTCCTTCGTCGGTGGTTCTCGATCGGTTGGTGCTCTTGGTTTGCAGCACTGTAAAGTCCTCACATCCCTTTGACCACACTCCCAACAGAACAGGATCTGTGCGTTGCGACATATGCGTGATATATGACCATTTTTGCCACAACGCCGGCAGGCTGTTCTGGGATATATGGGTGCCACTTTGCTCTCTACCGTCACCTGACAGTTCCTCATCTCTCGGGGAGCACCTTGCTCAATTCGGCGTTGTATGGGTGGCGCTGGTAGTTGTTCGCGTCCTCCCCGTATACTCTCGAAATCTTCAGCCATTTCTATCAGCTCTTCTAGCGATGTTAAATCTCTGCGGCGCACGTATAGCTGGTATTCTGGCAGGCTGTTCTGGAAATTTCGCTCCAGTTTCTGTTCTTCGGAATAGTCCAAGTGCGCATTAGATTATGCAGTTCGACCACAAACTGCTTGAACACTTCTCTGGGGCTCTGGTGACGCTGGCGGTTCTGGTCTTCGAGTTTCTCCATGTATCGTGCTGGCAAGAAGAAATTTAGAAAGTCTCTCCTATATGCACGCCAATCGCGCCACGCTCGATTATTGTTCCTGTACCACATAAGTGCGCTCTCTCTCAAAAGCCCAGGCATGGTACACTGGAGGAAATCTTTATTTATGTCGTAAACTTCTGCCAGTTCCTCGACTCGCTCTATAAACGATAGCGGGTCACACCCTCCGTCAACGTTAAGGGACCACGTCCTCACCTGGTCAATGACAACAGCGTACTGTGCAACCCCGTTGTGCTGCCGATTCATTATTGCAGGTGACACGGAGCAATGCGGTAGTGTTCTCCGTACCCCTGTGTTCTCTGCCGTTAGTGTTGCACCTGTGTATGCCTCTGGCCTGTCCACTTCCAGCATTTCGCGGGTAAATATGGACACAGCCTGCCTTGGGGATGTGCTCCTAACGAATTTGGACTGTAGCTTCTGCAAATGGTTTTTCTGATCCTGAGTCTGCTCTGTTTCAGTGAAGAACTCGGAAAGCCGTTTACGGACTTCATCCACGGTGCCTGTAGCGTCTACACCGAATTCATCAGCAACGGTCACCAGTTCATTCTTACGTAACAAGTACACCCAGCTTGTTTTCACCATCCTGTGAACATCTTAGGTGACGATGAAGACAATCTGTGTGTGTATTATAAGCTGGCGCGCTGATTTTTCTCAGAGTCTGATATGCTGAGTTTGCTTGCGATTTATAGTTTTTCTTTTCTCAGAGTCCCTGCTCGGGCCCCACTGTAACGGCTCTTTTCTTTAGCTGGGGTAAACTCAGCGGCTTCCAGGGGTCGTATACAGAAAATATAAAATTCCTGCGAGTTAGATTAGTTTTAGTGTGTTTATTCAAAATACTGATTGTGGACTGTTGTTAGTCCTAACTCAAAACAGATATGCTTCCTTAATTCTATATTTATACAATAGACGTTGTCCTCGGTGTACTTGTTTCATGTCTCTACGTCCCGGTAAGTGTATGGTCCAGTGGCACAGGTACCCCAGTAAGAAATCGATTGGAAACCTCATATTCTTACCGAGTTGCTGTGTTCTGGTTGTGTACGTGACTTAGTAAGAAATCGATTGTAAACCTGATGTTCCCATTAAGTCTCGTCGGGTCTGTATCGTGTTGGTCTTAGTAAAGTATGTGTCTCAGTAACATAGGTACTCCAGTAAGAAACCGATTGGAAACCTGGTGTTCTTACTCATTTGCTATGTCCTGGTTGTGTACGTGACTTAGTAAGAAAAAAACTGACTAAGTCTCGACGGCGTATGGTTCTGAAAGCTGTTGTCGGCTCGGAAGTTATTCCCTGAAAAGAAAGACTGCTGTGTGGGCCACACATGTTGTTGTTGGCGGGCCACCGTTGTGTGATTGTACTTCCGTTGGGCGGCCTCGTTTTCAGCTAATCGCCTCGCTTGTTGTTGTTGTGGCCAGGCTTGTTGTTATTGTAATATTTTGCCTTTGGGCCACCTTCAACTACTGTCGGTCAGCCACCTCACTCCAGCGGTTTCTGGTTTGCCTGCAGTATTGTTGGCGGTAAGCAGCGCTGTCCGAAGTCCTGTAGTGTTGTTGTTGTTAAATATTATTATATTCAATTCAACTTGAAGACAGCATATTCTTTCTCATTCCTCCTTCTGCTTTGTACTTGTTGGTCGTTGGCGTGGTGGTCGATCTGTCGTAGTCCCTCTTGTGCTTTGCTCTCGTGTCTTCGTGTTGTTAGTGTAAAATTTATCGAGCGAGCGTACTCGGCAAATTCCACCGCTTGAGTTCGTGCATGTATTTGTTGTCCTGCTCGTCGCTGTGTTTTCTCTCTTCGCAAGCATGTCGCTGGTTGGCGAGAACTTTGGCTGTGCGTGAGGTTACTTTTGTTGTAATTGTTATTATTCCAACTGGTATAATGTGCTGCTGGTGATCTGTGCTCCCGCCACTGCTGCGCTTATTGGTTGCAACGTATGTAGTTTTTCGTTAAATTTCTAATGCAGTTGCTTCGGTTTGTAATTGTGGGCGTTTCCTTGATGCAATTGTTCGGGTCTCTTATTCATGATGTGTGTGTGGATAAAGCTGCATAGCGACTCTATCACCTGTAGTGTGGGCCAAAATTTCCACCGAAGATTTTAGTCCTCACAATATATACTTATTAAAATACATTTACATATACATATGTATGCTGATCGGTCGGTACAATGTGGCGACTTAGGGGTCCTTATATGGTTCCGGAATAGCAATAACTTCAGGAACTTTCCACGCTACAGGATAGTTCCTTCGCGATATAATTGCATTAAATAAATTCCAAATGTATTTAAGTGCATTATCAGGCAGTTCTTTTAGAATTTTACCTGTATCATATCCCGGAGATTTTTTTGTTTTAATTTTTGTGTACTCTCAACTTTGTATCTCCTTCTTCGTTACTTTTTTTATTGCTATATTTTTATTGTTGAGTGTAGTAGCTGCGACAATTGTCCTTCATTTCCTTTGTAAATATAAGACTTTGGCTTCGTCTGAATGGGTTCGAGCCAACTTGTTGCCTGGAGTTTTGAGTGGCGGATGATGTATAATTGTATTGGCGATTTGTTGGGTAGCTTTCCACAATGCGTAGTTGTTAGTCCTTGTGGATCCCAAATTCGTTAAGTATTTCTCTAGTATGTCATCTTTGTCACGTTTAAACATATATTATAAATCTCTAATTACTTACATTAATTTCTTTTTAGCCGCTGGTGACCGTGAGAGTTGCCATTGTCTTCTAAGTTTCCTCTTTTTTCTGATGCTTTCCTTGAGTATTGTGTGAATGCTGTATTCGTTATTTAGGGTTTTTGTTGCTGTGTAGAACTAGTTGCAACGTAAATAATTTTATCATTTAAATATGCTCCTGCACTGTCAATTTCTTCATCGTTTTTCAATGTGATGTTTTTGTTCCAACATTGTGCGAAAAGGATTTGTTGGACTATTGTATATTAGGGTAGTTCTTTGATATGACAATACAACCGGAGAATGACCAAATGAAAGATCGAAGTTTGATTGAATAGTCAGATGGTCGTGCCTAATGCGTTTTGTTATGAATAATTCTATTAGATCAGGGCTTTTCCCGTATCACTCGGCCAGTAGATAGTTTCTCCAGTGATTATGAAGTATCTGTCATTTCTGTCATTTCTTGCATCAAAAATTGGTCTCCCTTTTACATTTGTAATTCTTGCTATGTGCCCACCATCATAGTTTGCTCTCATTTTTGTGTTTACCCGAGTTAAAGAGTTAACCTTATGTAAACCATGGTTTACGCAGAGCAAATAATAGAAACTGCTTTTGAACACATTCAATTTTAGCAATATAGCAGTTGTAGTAGGGATTCCAAATGCTGTGGATCGTTAAATTCTTCCGACCACCTTTTTAAGAAGGTAAGGACACCCTTTGCCTTAGTAGCGAAGTTACGGACTTATTGTCACGCCAAGATCCATAAAACTGAAAACTCTTGTAATTGACTTCTTACAAATAGTATATGGATGACGAAAAGGTTCTCTTCTAACCATATACTTACATTTAACACGATTTAGTGTCATAAAATTAGCTGAGCACCAAGATGACAATGAAGAAATATCATCCTGTAACATTTCCTGAAATGCAGCTGAAAAGTGAAATAAATAAAGCTTTACGTCGTCAACAAACATTAAAATTTTAGAAAATTCAATGGCAGATGGAAGGTCATTTATAAAAAGTAAGAAAAGAACTGGACCTATATGACTTCCTTGGGAACGGAAGTAGCATAAATTTTCTTTGACAAAGCATCCTTGAATAAAATCCTTTGTGTGCGACCACATAAATTGGATTTAATCCAAAAAACAAGTTTACTGGAAATTCCATTACAATTTAGTTTCTTAACTAGCAGGTTATGGTTAACATTCGAAGGCCTTACTGAAGTCTGTATAAATTATATCAGTTTCCAGACCTGCTGAGAAACCCTGAATAACTGAAGAAGAGAATTCAAGTAGATTTGTAACAGTGGATCTTCTTTTGAGAAAACTATGTTGATATTGTGAAATTACAGACTTTACTAAGAATGCTAAATGAGAGGTAATGATGGTCTCAAACAATTTAGGAAGAACCCTTAGTTTACCTATACCACGGTAATTGGATACATCACACTTAGATCCACTTTTATGGATCGGAAACAAATTGGACTCATTCCAACAAACATGAAAGTAACCTAACTCAAGTGAAACGTTAAAAATACTAGTAAGGGGTAAATATATGAACTCAGCACAAACTTTTAAAATACAGCTAAGTTTTGTCTGGGACAGGTAGGGACAACATTTTTAAAGATTTAAGATTATATAGAACATCTTCAGGTAAGATGGAAAGCATAAACCCATAATTTAATGAAGACAAAGGATATGGATAAGCGGAATTTGCAACGCACAGGTCACTAGAATAGGTAGATTTAAAAAAGTCTGCAAAGAAATTGGATATAGCTAGATCATCAGTAGATACGGACCTTTTCCAATTCTTTGTTGAAGGGAAATCAGAGTTTTTACGCTTCAAATTAACGAAGCTATAAAATGCTTTGCTACTTTTTTGAATGTCACATTCCAAATTGTTCTACAAGCTTTGTAGCATAATTCATTTAAAGTTTGATAACTATTTCTAAGAATCGCATATTTTGCGTAATCAATTCCACTACCCGATTTCTTGTAATGTTTAAAGGCTCGATTTTTAAATGTTTCAATTTCTGAAGTTGCCTAGTTGACCATAATGTAACCCCTAAAGAAAAATATTTGATCTTAGGAACACAGAGCTCAAAACAAACATAAAGGATGTTATTAAATCCTGCCACCCACACATCTAGATTAGTTCCATAGGTGGGCCAATCAGCTGCATATAAGAGTTGTTTCAGCTTTACATAATCAGTTTTTTTAAAGCAATAACGTCTAGATTTTGTATCATGAAATGATGTGTGAGACTCAGCACAAACATATATATTCAACAGCAACACGAAGGGTAGGATGGTGATAATCCTCAGGGTACACCAGAGCATCACAAGAAAATACAATAATTTCAGATGAGTCAGTAGAATACACCAGATCCAAAATTTTTTCATTTTTGGTTGGTACCAAATTTATCTGCCGCACACCACGCTCAGCCATAGCATCCAAAAACTCTTAGAAGCATTCACAATTTGTACCAGGCAAGAGTTAATGTATATCATCACGAATTTTAGAATAATTGTTTCTGCTTCTTAGCTGCTACTTGGTTAACGGAATCTTGTAAGCAAGATGAAGAATGTTTTCAAAAATCCGTATCCAGGCATGCAAATTTGCCAATCCTAATTTTGTCGTATGATTAATAAGTTCTTTTGTTCCAAAAACGTAATTAAAATCTTTTGAAGTAGCTCCACAAATATAACATTTCAATGTAGGTTAGTTTCTGCATTGCAAATTTTCCCATCGACAATTTTAAAAACTATCGTGTCTTTAACTTCCAATAATCTATCACCTTTTATTAAAGTTTTGTTCAAAGTATTTATCTTGGATTCAATGAAGCCAAACTTCATTTTTTTAAAAAAATCTAACATTTGTTCGTTATGAACTTAACTATCTTAACTTAAATTCAAGCTTAATATAATTTAAAAGATATTAAATTGACAGTTCCAATTATAAGCTTCAAATCTTTAACTTTTCGCCGTGCAAGACGCTTTATTAAGCAAATAGCTTAGTTTCTGCATTGCAAATTTTCCCATCGACCATTTTAAAAACTACCGTGTCTTTAACTTCCAATAATCTATCACCTTCTATTAAAGTTTTGTTCAAAGTATTTTTCTTGGATTCAATGAAGCCAAACTTCATTTTTTTTTTAAAAATCTAACATTTGTTCGTTATGAACTTAACTCTTGTTATGAATCTTAACTTAAATTCAAGCTTAATATAATTTAAAAGATATTAAATTGACAGTTCCAATTATAAGCTTCGAATCTTTAATTTTTGGCCGTGCAAGACGCTTTATGAAGCAAATAGCTCTGAAGGTGATCTAGTTTAGTTCCAAAATCATTATCTTCATACTCACTCATTATATAACAAAAGGACCATTAAAAAACAAAGAAAAGCTTTATGAAGCAAATAGCTCTGAAGGTAATCTAGTTTAGCTCCAAAATCATTATCTTCATACTCACTCATTATAAATATTAGTTTAGCATTAGAAC
The DNA here is from genome assembly GCA_920105625.2 of Clusia tigrina. NCBI lineage: Eukaryota > Metazoa > Arthropoda > Insecta > Diptera > Clusiidae > Clusia > Clusia tigrina. The sequence goes on along the minus strand of OV050030.1, from coordinate 158,184,014 downwards.
AGAGTGGTACATCTAGTCGAGTTTTGCATATAAATAGAGCTGATAGAAACAATTATATGCCGAGTACTAATTACATAAACAGTAACAGCATAATATAATAATAAATAATATTTTATGTATGAAGATTATTTTTGTAACGAATTTATTGACAAGACAAGTTACAACAGTAGTTGCAATTGCGTATGTGGTTATGCCACCGTAATATTTTTCAGAAGAAGAAGAAGAATTATTGAAACATTTTTTTGGCAGATCTTATAGCTATTTCGGACACGCCACTTGTCCTCATCAGAGATCTTTCAATGAAAGGCAATTTTTCCCCAAGCATTTTTATTATGTCTCAGAAATCAACAGCACACCAATTATGAACCCTCCCAGGAATCGAACCTGGGTCTACAGCTGTCTGTCACTGATCAAATTCTCTACATGTACTGTCTCATTATTACCCCTCTTTTGTTCCGTTAGGTCTCTCTCTCTGTTTTTTATTACATTTCAGTGGTGTCATAGTACATTGCTTTTATTAGTGGCAGGCTAATTAAGTCTGATCACACAAACCTTCTAAGGATACATTCTATAAACTTTACAATTTCTTGTGAAGATTCGTCAGTAGACACAGTTGTCACCTTTTTACCGTATTTATTCTGTAAATGTGAGTAAGTCGATAGTCGTCAATTCTGTGTACATGAAGATTATTTTTGTAACGTATTTATTGACAAGACAAGTTACAACAGTAGTTGCAATTGCGTATGTGGTTATGCCACCGTAAAATTTTTCAGAAGAAGAAGAAGAATTATTGAAACATTTTTTGACAGATCTTATAGCTATTTCGGACACGCCACTGGTCCTCATCAGAGATCTTTCAATGAAAGGCAATTTTTCCACAAGCATTTTTATTATGTTTATATAATAAAATATATAATATAATATATCTCAGAAATAACTAATCCCAATGCCGCTAAATTTTGAACATATGATGGTTTTGGCTGTAAGCAGGTTTCTGTTTTTGATTCGACCCGAAAAGTGGCGCTGGGTAGCGCTGGGGTTGAGATAAAGAAAACCCCGTTATTTCTGCACAAACAATGCAAAACGACACTAAATTTTGGTCAAATATTAGTTTGGGCATAGTACACATTTTTGTAAATTGATGGGACACACTAGGTGGCGCTGGGATCGGGATATTTGAAATAATCGATTTATATGAGAAAGCATGGGGTTTTTCTTTTATTTCGATAGCTTCAATACGGTTTTCACTTAAAAATGACAAATAACATCGATAAATTATTTTTTAGTTAATCTTCGAAAGTTGATACACTTTATTCTCGAAATATTCTATGTATGCTCGTTTCTTCGCTGTCCTTATGAAGCTTGATCAGTTCCTTCTGCGTTCTATTTTGGATTGCCATCGAGGCTTGATCTGTCACCTCCAATAGTGACAGAGCTCAACCGGTTTTTGCATACTTCCACCATTCCTGAGATTCCCCTCAGCTCGAATCAGCTTTGAATATCTTCCACGTAAAAAACTCTACCTGCAACTGTACTAATTTCAATTTATTTTGGAATTCCTCCTCAGAAGAAACTGGGCCAACTGTCTAGAATTGAATATATCTGTCTATTCGATGATCAGACTGTTGACAAGTTCTGTCCTTCAAGTAGGTAACAACACCTCGTGAATCTTGTTGAATTCTTCAACCGGATCCTACCGGATGCGCCAAAATATTAGGGTCTTCATGCGTGCAAAATGTTGTAGTTGTTGACCACAACTAGAATTCCTGAGTTGAATGCGCTACCGTCCATTACGCAATTATTGTTGTTTAACCAACTGACCCATTGATTGCGAACTGCCGATAGTGCACTTTACAGACCAATGTTGTAACACCCTAAACGTTTACATAGAAATTATTATAATAATTACTGCATCCTAAAAGTATGTGCGAAAATATTTACTATTTACATTATTTTCTAAATACTAACTACACCATCTTGTTGTATCTATTATCTATCTAATCACGCACCGAAATTTTTTCCTTCAACAAACATCAATTACGGAGCAGCATCCATACAAAAAGCTATATGTCATGGCGCTGTTTTATCAGTCCCTCAGAAAAATCAGAATAAGGCCAAACATTTTTCATTGCTATTAGATTTTAGAACTTTCTTCCCTAATAAGAAAGATAAAAGCAAATTGGAAAGTCTTCAGGAATAATCGCACAGTTTCCAATTCAATAGAATAAAGAAGGGAATGAGATCTTAAACAGGAAGTTAAAGAATGCTAAACTGAAAGGGAAAGCCTGGAGGAACTAACAAAGTACATAACTCCGACATCTAATTCAAAAACAACCGGGTCTAAGAATTCCTTCAGCTCCTTCATTCCAATCTCAATTACCTTCAGTGAAACCAATATTGGCACAATCTATACTAACGAAGATATAAATCATTTTGTTTCCACATGGTCCTATTTGTCTGATAATTCTAATTTTCTCAATAACTTCCATGTGCAGCTAGAATTTATATTAAATCCAGAAATACATGAGCAAATGCCAACTTCACTTGCGGGCAAAGCCGAATTGACAATTTCATCAAACTTTGTCCACCTGGTCTAAATCATCTGGGTCTAGATTATCATACAATGAATGTAAGACATTCCACATTTGTAGAAAGAAATCATGTAATCCATTAAATCAAATTTTTAATAACATTATTATAGAAAGTTCAATTAGACTTATAATTCTTGGACTAATCTTTGATAATAAATGTTAATCAATATTACGAAGTTCCCCATCTTATCAAGAATCAATTATGGACAGCAATATACGGGCACTTCGCTAAAAGTAACATACTGCTTTTATCACAAGCGTACAATACGGCAGCAGAAGATGCATTTGCGGTTTTACAGAACCCCCACGAAATAGATTTTATCGGAAGCATAACTGCTATCATTTGAAGAATGGAAAAAACACTAGATTATACGAAACTTCTTCTATAAAAGAGTAGGAACTCTTACAAAATAAAAGAAGACCTTAGGCAACTGCAGCCAGAAGTATTGCTGCAGCGAAAGACCTTGGCATTCCATCCGTCCTACGCAAGCATCATTTGAAAAGTACCACCGAAGCAATGTATGAACACTTACTTCTTTTTACACTTAATGAAACTTCCTAAAATAAACATTGCACCTGCGACTTATCGTAGACATTTCCATAAACTAACCTCTTCACTACAGTCAGATAATTGGAATTCCAATTATACAGACGCCTCAAAAACAGATGCCAACACTTCATTTGCAGTAATGTATAGCTATAGTAACACACTCTCAGTTGGTCATATGTAATCCAACAAAAGGTGTTATTTTGAATTACCCGGTATTTCGGTAGCTGTCACTTTCGAAGCTTTTATTCTTTGACATTTGACAAGTAGAAACTACGCCATTACTACAAATGAAAACTACGCCATTACTATAATGAAACATGCTTCAACAACGCATTGAAATGATTGAAATTCACTACAAATATTTTGAAAATCTTGCAGTCACAGTTCGCAAAACTAAAGCATTTTTGGGTCGTTGTGAAGCACCTTGTCGGACCGTAATACAGAAATTGGAGCTGTTGGGACAAGTTACTGATGTGAAGAATAAAACCCGTGCACGTCGCTCAAGAACAACTGAGAATATTGCTGCTGTAGCCCAAAGTGTTGAAGAAAACCCAGGTTTGTCCATTCCTCGTCGGTCTTTGGAATTGGGCATTCCACAAACGTCATTACACCGTATTTTGCATAAAGACTGGGGTCTTAAGGCTTATAAAGTTCAGTTAACACAAGAATTCAAGCCGGCCGATCATCAACAACGTCGTGGCTTTGCTGATTGGGTCCTTGAAATGTATGAAAATGATCCGGAATTCCATCGAAAAATCATCTTGACTTATGAGGCCCATTTCCACCTCGGTCGCTACGTCAACACAGAAAATTGTCGCATCTGGGGCTCGGAAAACCCAAGATTTATTGTTGAGAAGCCTCTACATCCTCAACGTGTGACTGTTTGGTGCGGTTTATGGTCCGGCGGGGTCATTGGACCTTATTTTTTCCGAAAATGAGTTTGGATCAACAGTTACGGTGAATGGATTGCGCTATCGAGAGATGATTAATGATTTTTTATGGTCGGAGTTGGATGGTATTGATCTGGACAACGTTTACTTTCAACAAGACGGCGCTACGTGCCACACAAGCCACGAAACCATTGCTCTTTTACGGGAAAAGTTTCCGGACCGTGTTACCTCTCAAAGAGGTGATCACAATTGGCCACCGAGATCTTGTGATTTAACACCTTGCGACTTCTTCCTTTAGGGCCACGTGAAATATAACAGCCCAGCGTCGATTCAAGACCTCAAAGATAGAATTCGTGAGGCTATCGAGGACATAGGCCAGCCACTTTGCGATTTGGTTATGGAAAATTTCATGAAAAGGATATGGTCCTGTAAGCGTGGTCGTGGTGGCCATTTGGCTGATGTTGTTTTTCATTATTAACGGCATACCTTCTTCTTTATTATGAAATAAACATCAGATGATTTATCTTAAAAAATTGATTTTTTTTTGTTTTATTTCCCTTTATTTCATACATCTGTCACCATTATATTGATACCTAGTACATGATTTGACAATTTGTTCGGAAATTAAAATTAAAAACACATTTTGGCCAGTGCCAAGAAGTGATACAACAAAAATTATTTACATTAATTATAATAGTTCACTATAATTATATTATAACAATTTATGATAAAAATTATGTTTATGATAATTATTTACATTTGCATTTATAATACTATTACTAATATGTGTAGTCTGGATTTCCTAGTTCAGTAGGTCGTTTGGTCGAGTTCTCTTTAAACGGCGCATGGTGGTTTCTTCTAGATGTAGCAACTCGTTTATTTCTTCGTTATTATGCCCATGCAGTGTATCGTAGTGTTTTGTGGATATTTTTTTAATTTCTTCGTCAATTCTTGTTATATTTAGTTTGTGGTGTATATCTTCCTTTGTTGTGTATCAACCAGACTTTATGATAACTCTTAATATTCTAGATTGCTGTCTTTGAATTTTTTGTATGTGTGACCGCTTTGCCGGTCCCCATACTTGGAGTCCGTACGTCCAAATTGGCTTTATAGTACACTTGTATAGCATCAACTTGTTGTTAATTGTGAGTTTAGATTGCTTAAATTGCCTAAATTGTTCTTTTATTTGTTTCGTTTTTTGTTTGATGTGGTTGTGCCAATTTAGCTTTGAGTCCATGTGTATACCAAGGTATTTAGTTGTAGACCCTATTTTTATATCTTTATTGTTTATTTTAATAGGTATTGGGTTAAATTTTGTTTTAGTTGTAAAAATTATTTATACAGTCTTATCTTCATTAATTTTCAAGTACCATTTATCAAACCATTCCTTAACATTCTCTGTGTATATCTGCAGATTTGCAGTCGCAGTATTTAGATTTTTGTCAGATGCTAAGAGGATTGTGTCGTCAGCAAAGGTAGCAATTGTGGTATTCAGTTCTTTTGGAAGGGGTATATCTGAGGTAAATATGACATATAGCAGTGGTCCTAAAACACTCCCTTGAGGAACTCCAGCTGTTGTAAGATGAATAGACGAACACTTTTCATTATATTTGACGTAAAAGTAACGATCACTAAGATAAATTTCAAAAATCAAATAGTAGTCAAGTGGCAGCATCTTCTTCAGTTTATGCAGCAGTCCTTTATTCCATACTTTGTCAAATGCTTTTGCAACGTCCAAGAATACAGCAACGCAGTACCGCTTATATTCATATATCTGTTTCAATTTTGTTTGTTATACGGTGTATCTGTTGAATTGTTGAATGTAGTTTTCTGAAGCCGAATTGATGATTTGGTATAATGTTTTTATTGTCAAGGATCTGGCTAAGTCTATCATATAATAGTTTTTCAGCAACTTTAGAGATCATGGGAAGTAGGCTAATTGGTCTATACGACGAAGCAATTGTAGCATATTTTCCCTGCTTCGATAGTGCAATAATTTCAGCAACTTTCCATACTTTGGGAAACAATTATAGTCGGAACATTGAGTTGATAGCATTCCTTAAGTAGTTATAACCTATAGTAGGTAGCTCAGCATTCTTTCATTGAATACCAAAATAACACCTCTTATTGGAAAACCCTTTATGATCAAATTTATGTAGGTTCCCAGTCATGTTGGGATGGAAGGAAAAAGCAGTCTCATATTCTTACGATACTCTAGGAACAACGTGGTCAGTGCTTCATCAGCTTGGTCCATCCATCGGAGGCATGGTCTCCCTCTTCGTCGTCCACCTTCGGCTTTCGTCTCAAATACCTTTTTCGATGTAGCTTCTTCATCCATATGTAGTCGCTGAATGCTAATACGCTGACCTACATGGATGTCGGCGTAGAACTCATACAGCTCGTGGTTCATTCGAATACGGTAGTCGTCGTCAACTCGAACAGTACCTAAGATTTTGCGAAGAACTTTTCTCTCGAGCACTCCAAGAGCGGCAGTACTCGCCTGCGATACCACCCATGCCTCAGCGCCATAAAGAAGCACCGGCAGAATGAGTGTCTTGTAGAGTGTCAGCTTCGTCGATCGAGAGAGGGCTCTGCAACCCAATTGCTTACTGAGCCCATAGTTGCACCTATTAGCAATTTTAATTCTTCGCGTTATCTCCAGGTTAATATTATTATTGGTGTTAACGGCGGTGCCAAGGTATGTAAATTCCTTGGCGACTTCAAAGTTGTAGTTGCCCGCTGAAACGTGGGAGCCTAGACGCCGCGCTCTTCTGTTTGCAAGGAGCTGGACACCTTTTAAGAAAGCAAGGAGCTGGACACCTTTTAAGAAAACCTTTCACTCACCGGTGTGAACTGGGAGACAAGGTGGCGTAGTCTTCGGCTTACCGCGAATCCGCATCCAAATTCACGCTTCTCCGCTCGGCAGCTGTAGTAGATGTCGCAGTCTGCTCGTTTTGAGCAGCCTTGTCCTTTCCATCGCATCTCCTGGATGGCGGTGATATCAGCCTAACGATCCCAGCGCCACCTAGTGTATCCAATCAATTTACAAAAATGTGTACTATGGCCAGACTAACATTTGACCAAAATTTAGTGTCGTTTGGTCCATTGGTTCTGCAGAAATAACTGGGTTTTGTTTATCTCAACCCTAGCGCTATCCCGCGCCACCTGGTAGGTCCAATCAAAAACAGAAACGTGCTTACACCCAAAACCAACATATGCTCAAAATTTGGCGGCTTTTGGATTGGTAGTTTCTGTGATTAGCGGTATCCAACATGTGCACAATTTTAAATATATCTCAACCCCAGCACTATCCCGCGCCACCTGGCAGTTCCAATCAAAAATAGAAACCTGCTTACAGCCAAAACCAACAATATTCAAAATTTGGTGGCTTTTGGATTAGTAGTTTTTGTGATTAGCGGTATCCAACATATGCAAAATTTTTAAATATAAAAAAAGATGTATTAATATTGGAGTCCATCACTGGTAACGTACCGCTCAGAACCAGAAGAACTTTGTGTAGAAACCAGCCCAATAACAAGTGAAGAACAGTCTACCTCCTCGAAAATTAAAATGGGTATAGAAGAAATATCAAGGGCAGTGGCCAGACTAGTGTCCGTGTTTACTGGTGCTATATCAGAGGATTTATGGTTAGAAATCAACAGGTTCATTCAAGATTGTGAACTTGCAAGGAGGACCATAAGACCTGATGAATTGCTGGACTTCTTGACTGTGTTAAGCAGGGGTTGCTCGACGATGCATACAACCTTGTGCTGCCAAAGCAATTCGGCAGTGCGAACGAGCTTTACAGGCTTCTAGAGAAAACCTACTTGAAGGACAGAACTCTGGGGGCCGTAACCCAGGAAATCAGAATCGGGAAGCAGCTGGCAAATCAAGACATCCGAGCCTTTGCCAGAAGACACTTCAAATTGGAGATACAGCACTTTTATATGAAGTTGACAAGTCGGTGTAAGCAACTTTCGTTGTGGATCCCCGCGACCCCGCTCTCAAAATTCCTATGCTGAATAACAGAACGGGAACTCTCTAGGAATTCGCAGAGGAGGGCACAATTCCTGGTGGAGCGGAGTTCGTCTAGGTTTAGGCGAAGTACATTTAGTGGGAAATAGACAGAACATGTTCACTTCTGATGTCGCGGATAAAAAAGTTAGCAATGACCATCCAAATATATGCAGAGGAGCGGATAACCCAGATTTCTTCTATAACAGAGATATGAACCCAATAAATTACAGGTACATGTACCAGGTAATGTAAAAATTATATTCCATGAGAAGGAGGAGCAAGAAGCTCCCCAAGGTATTTAGGTTATATGGCTGTTTTAAGACTCATTTAGGCTTGTTGAAGGCGTTTTGTGGCCACTAGAGCTTTTTCCCCTACACCTCCGGATCCTCCTTAAACCATCCTGTGAATTTGATCAACTTAGCCACTTTCGTTAGGTTTATTCGGAAATCTCCTCAATGCTGCCATGAAATGCAAATCCAAGAGTGGAGAACATTTTTCTGTTTAGAGCCATGCACCCGCACAGGAGGTGTTCCTCTGCTTCCTCTTCCTCGACATCTTGACAGCTGTTACAAAGTCATAATGGGGTACCCCAGAGTACTTGCATGTCTGCCAATCAAATAGTGATCTATCAGTACTCCTATCACAAATTTAATATCCTGCCTATTAAATTTCAACAGCAGTTTTGAACGGTCGCGATTCCATTCCGGCCTAGATTGTCGGCAGGATCATAACCGTCCCCATCTAACATTTGCCACTTCGACAGTGTATCTATCTATTAACAATTGGCATGTTGCCAAAGGTATTGGTAATGGAACTTTATCCGGAAGGATAGTTAACGTTATCCCCTCTCTAACCAGCTCATCAGCCCTGCAATTGCCCGCAATAACCTTATGGCCCGGCATCCAGACCAAGTTTTTGGTAAAGTATTCAGACAATTCAATTAATACTTTATGGCATTGTACTATAGTTTTCGACGATTGTCTTACTGCCTTCAGCGATTTTATGGCCGCTTGGCTATCCGATTGGATATATATATAGATATATTATTATTATTATTATTTATTATTATTTATTTATTAATTACAATAGTAAATAGTAAATAAAGAATATACGGCAATGGCCTTAAAGGTCGTCTGCCGGAATATGCGATCAATTTTTCCATATCACGTAAATTCATTTACAATTAATTCTCTGTACTTCAGAGCACCGGTCATGTAAGAAACCAGCTTTTTCCAAGAATCATCATTTTTTCCGTTCAACATATTCCCTATATCATGATGTGTCAAAGTTGTTTTTTGGAAATTGACAACGCGGAATATTGTTAAGTTGGGACATCTCCCGATAAAATGTTCAACGTTTTCTAACTCATTTAGATTGCAGAGTGTACAATTTTTATTATATATACCATTTAATTTCAAAAGATTGCATCTTGCTTTAAATATTACCGAGATTTTATACCTACCAACTTTATCACTGAAATAAGTTTGACCTATTTTGAGATCTAAATGTTTATATATTCTCCCCTCACTTTTGGGACCGTTCCCACATACTATCTCGAATTTTGTTATTTCTCATCATTATAAGCGTATCTCTTTTCATTTGCCAAATATTTGGGTTGAGATCTCTATCATCCCATCTTAAATTGAAATCTATTCCTATTTTATTTAGTGACTCAGCCCAGAATAAGTTTTTTCGCAGAACTTTCAGTGTCAGATTGTGTCGTAGTCTTTTGTTGCTGTACTCAAATATTGTTCTTTGTATATAATTTCGATGTAACGCTAGAGTATAAATGTGTCCACTTTCCATATTCGATTGCAACAATATGGCATAAGTAGGCGAACATTCCGGTAGTCTTAATATTTTTTTAACAAAGTAAAGATGTAGCTTATCAACGTCTTCAAAAATAGGGTGACCCCATAATTGAGCGGCATAACTTTGAGTGGCACGGCATACAGCTTGAAACATTTGCCATTTCGAGCTGAGATTTATATCTTTTTTAGAAAAGAAGCTTGACCAAGCTGAATTTATACTAGTTTTTGCTGAAATGTTATGTTTAATAAGATGTTTTTGAAAGTTCATTTCAGGGGTCAGTACTACACCCAGATAACAAAATCATTTGTAATCGCTATATTTAAATCTTTGAATTGCCATTTTTCCCTACACGATAATTTTCCGCCCTGTCTAAAGACCATTATCGCTGATTTATCCAAATTCACCTCCATATTCCACTTATTGCAGTAAATCTCTAACTTGTGTATCATACTTTGTAACATGTTAACTTCATCTGCCATTATCACTATGTCATCCGCATATAACAGCACTCTAATATTCATGTCATCGATATATAGACCACCTCCTATCTCTTCATTGATGTCATTTAAATACAATGCGAATAAAAGCGGCGACATCAAACACCCTTTCTTACCCCTGATAGGGTATAAAACTCTTCCGACACTTCATCATTCTCCTTCACCACGCATTTTGTATCCATGTACACTTTCTTCAAAAAATTTACACATTTAGTAGATAAACTAATTTCATGCAGCTTTTAGAAAAGCAGATTTCTCGGTATCTTATCGAAGGCTGCTCTAAAGTCCACTTCTTTTTTTCTCACTAAATTTCAAATTTACTATTGACGCAATGTTATACACATTGTCGGCTGTAGAATACTTTTGCCTAAACCCGGCTTGAAACTCGCTCAGAATCTCATTCTTCGACACCCATCTAACAATTCTATCATTCAAGACGCCCATCATTATTTTCGCCACACAGTTCATGAAGCTAATTCCTCGATAATTTGATACAAATTCCCAATTCCCCTTTTAAAATATCGGACAGATTATGCTGGTCTGAAAAGAACTTCCTGTTTCACCCATATTGTATACACGCGTAAACTCTACGGCTAACTCGTCTAGCAACTCCCGCTGGCTATTTTTAAAAAATTCGTATGATACACCATCTATTCCTGGGGCTTTATTTGGCTTAGTTTTTTGAAACATTTTTTCAATCTCTTCGCTTGTAATTGGCTTATCCAATTCGTATATATCAATTTTATTTGGAGCATAGAGCACGTCTCTAGCATGTTGTACAGGGTTTAACAATATCTCAAAATAGTTCTTAAAGGCAGAAACGCTAATACTTGATCCGAGATTTCTTTGTTGCCCTCTTATTTTGGAAGCCAAGTTCCACCACTGTTTCGAGTCTTTTACGTTATTAATTTTTCTTTCGAGATCTATGTAATAAGCTTTCTTACTTTCTCGACATATTCTTCTGAGCTCCTTGCTTGGTTCTGTATACTTATTTTAATCATTCGGATCAAGGGTAGCGCTCAATATACGAAGACAATCAAACGAAATTTTTCGCGCTTTTCTCATTTAGAGTTAAACCAATCTTCCTTTTTATTTAGATTGCTCGTTTTTTTCTGTGGAAACGATCTGATCATTAATTGCACTAGATCGTCTAAACTCCATCCTTTATGATTTGGTTTTGCACAACCAAGACTACTTTTTATATTAGCGTGAAATGCATCTGTCTCTGAATCTTTCCATTTTAATTTACTAGTTAAACAATTTTTGTTTTCTCTGACGTCATTACAAGGAAAAGTCATATATAAAATAATCGGCATATGATCCGACCAGATCTGTTTGTCTACTTAAAAATTATCTACATACGAGTAGCTCAAGAGGTTTTGATCCACTGCGCAAATGTCATTTACAGAGCTGCCCATATTGCCTATGAAAGTTAAATAACCTTCTCTATAGCCATCTGTTATTCCGTTTAAAACGATCAAACAATTGTCGTCGCAGATATATATACGAGTATATATATATATTAGGGTGGGGCGATTAGTATGGAAGGAAAAAAATCTTATTGGGCGCTTCGCGTATCTGATTCTTGGGATTGTACTGAGCAAAAATCCACTAGACCATACGTCTACGGTGAAAATCGAGCTTCCAGATTTTGACTTGCAGTTTTTTCTCAAACTTTATTTTTTTGGAAAATTTGCAAATTTTCTTGGGCTCATATTTCGTAAAGTATTTGAAATTTTGATCTATTTTATAGCTATTGTCTCGGGCTACAATTCCTCTGAACCATATAACTTAGAAAAAACTTCGTTTTCATGGTCGAAAAGTCGAAAATGTAGAAAATTGACCACTTTTTGTCACGTTTTTTTTGGATATTTAGGCCTATAACAGCCAAACCATTGAAATTTTCGATCCAATACTCAGACGAAAATTGTAGCCAAGACAATAGTTAAGAACTCTCTAGTACATAGCAAAAGCATTGGAACGCTCCTTCAGGCAGTTTTGGCCTTGTGAAAATGCAAATTTTTCGTGAAAATATTGATAAATTACCATTTTCAGTTGTTCATAGCGCAAAATCATAAAAATGTTCTATTTCTTATTTTTATTCTATTTTTTAATTTTATTCTATTTTATTATATTTATTTTATTTCTTATTTTTTATTCTTCTATTGTTTTCAGTTCATTTGACGCATTTTTGTTAGTTTATTGAAAACGATCACAGCATCAAATACACATAAAATTAAATACGCATTTTAAAATATCTGCCGCAAATGTAAGTTTTAGAAATAATTGTTCGTGTATAAACTGTGCAGTGCTATATATATATATATATATATATATATATATATATATCTCGTGGATAGAGGAATATTCTTTATATGTAGCATACTTATTGCTTTTATTTCTAGTTGGAAAACACTACAACGGTCCGGCAAGCGAAAGGATAGATTGAAGCTCAGCTTTTCGGAGTACACACCTCCACCCACCCATTCATTAAGTTTTGAACAGTTAGGGTAAATACTAATTTCGTTCTTATGCTGCTACTTGTTGTTCAAAGGGTGTAACCCCTGTGTCTGAGAGTCGATTTGATTGCAAGTTGCTTTCTATGCAAATCAATTGGCAAAAGCTCTAGCATTATGTTCAATGCTGCCGTGGAGGTCGTTTTCGGAGCTCCTAATCGTACGGTTTTCATACACGAATATAGTGCTATTGATGCCTTTCTTACTCTATCCTCTACATTGATTTCCAATTAAGTTTCCTGTCGAAAATCAGTCCAGGTAGCGAGTCTTATCATTAAAAGACAAAGCGATACCAATTATTTTCGGGGGCTTTACTTCTGGTACTCTATGTTTCGTTCGAAATAGTACCAGTTCTGTTTTGTTGGCGTTTACGGCTAAACCACAAGATTCTGACCAAAAATTTTGCTAATCTAATATGACTTCGCAAAGCGTATTGGGGAATTTACCTCTTAACGAGATTGCAATATCGTCCGGATAGGCAACAATGTGTATTCTTCTCCCCACTAATCTCTTTGACAGATTATTTGTTGTCAGTACCCAAATACTAATCTCTTTGACAGATCTACGGAACCTCGAGGCACCCAATGTTGAATTCATAAACCTGTCTATAGGCATTTGCTCCCTGAAAACAACATTTTTGTTCGTTCACCTTTATCCTCCATTGCTGTAGCCTTTTTTCCAACTGAGATATATAATCCTGTAATTTGCGGGATGCTTCTTGAGGGTTTTCGTGGACGCTTAGGAAAGCTGTATCATCAGCGAATGTTGATACGTGGATATTATTGCTTATTGGCATATCAGAGGCGTATATCAAATATTAGATAGGACCCAAGATGCTGCCTTGGGGAACTCCGGCTTGCTCCAGTTGAGGTGTGCTCAGAAAATTACCTTCTTTGATGATAAATTTTCGTCCAGTTAAATAGTTTTTAAATAGCTTATGAGTGTTTGCGGGTAAGTTTTGCTTTAATTTTAAAATTAAACCTTCATGCCATACTTTATCAAAAGTCTGTGAAACGTCAATGAAGAGGGCAGAACAATATTTGTTTTCTTCGAACGTTTTTCTAACTATATGTTTACAAGTATATGTGTTTGTTCAATAGTGCTATGTTTGGTTCTGAATCCAAATTGATGATCTGGAATGCATCCATTCTCACTTAGTATGGGGGTCAGCTTGCTCATAAGTGGTTTTTCAAATAGTTTTGACATGTTAGATAATAGGCTAATAGGTCTATAAGATTCTGCTTTCGTATGGTCTTTTCCGGGCTTAGGTATCATGGTAATCAACGAAACCTTCCATTCAGTAGGATACTGTTTTAGGCGTAAAAAAGCAATAAAAATTAAAAGAATTATTTTACTTACTTTACGGGGCAGTTCTAAAAGAATCTTATTACTGATTTTGTCATTACCTGGGGCTTTCCTCGGGCTTCAGCCAGCAATAGCGGTTTCAATATCCCGAATATTAAATCTCAGAGGAATCGCTGCTTCCGCGACCACTGTTGGCAGCTCAAGTATATCAGCAGATATATTTGGAATGAAAACGGTTTTCAAATGATTTACAAAAAGATTCCCTTTTTCAATATCAGTTCTTGCCCAAGCTCCGCCCAAAGTTCGTAGGGGAGGCTTACATATCTCAGGTTTTTTAAGTCCTCTGGTTGCTCGTTATAGCAAATAATCTGTTTGTGGCGTTACATCGAGATCTTGGAGAAATTTCTGCAGAGATGCTGATTTTTTATATTCTAATTATTTTCAAAGCTCTTTGGTACATTCTTTGAGCCTAATTTTTAACTGCGGGGATCTGTATTATTGCCATTCTCTTAGATCTCTTCTTTTTTCTGACAATAGCCGTTCTACATTTACAGAGTGGATTCTATGGTATCTGACCTGTCGATTGGTAGAAGTAGCATATTCAACAGCTTGCTTGAGGATTGCATCTAGCTTTCTAATAGAGCCATCTATGTCTGCAAGCATTCTTAACAGCATGCCGTGCAATGGGCACTAAGGTATTTCTTGTATTTCAACCAGTTTACATGTGTAGCTGTCGTCGCCAACTCACCAGTTTCTCGGGGGTTCCGTATGGTAACAATAATGGGATAATGATCTGAAGATAATTCTAGCGAGGCCTCAACTAGAAACATTTCGCTGGGAACGCCCTTTACCACTCCAAAATCAATAACATCTGGAGTCTTTTTTCGATCTGATGGCCAGTAGGTTGGTTGTCCGCATGAAATTACTTTTAACCCCATTTTAGTAATTGTATCAAACAGAACACGTCCTTTCGGGGTGATTAGCCGTGATCCCCAGAAAGTATGCTTAGCGTTGTAATCACCAGCTGCCAAAAAATGTGGTCCTAGTGATTTATAAAATTTACTGTATTGACTTTCTGTGATTGAAAATCGGGGAGGAGAATAAATCGATGAAATCACCAAGTCCTGGTGGAAATTTTCGACGCAAATATTTGTTGCCTGTAGGTAATCCTCACGAGTGTCTCCCAGAGAATAGTGTTTGAGTCGCGACTTTATAAGTATTGCCGCGCCACCACAAGCTCTTCCTCGGGGGTCCTTGGTGTCGTATAAAGTGTATCCATTTATTTTAAAAAAGCTTCTAGACGTCAAATGTGTCTCAGAGCTCAGCATTATGTCAATTTGTTTATCCAATAGGAAATAGTCCAGTTCGTTTCTATGTTGGCGGATGCCGTTTGCGTTCCAGAAACAGATTTTTAGGTTCATGGTTTGTTTAATACCGCCTGCAGCAGTGTAGATTGCATTTTCAACATTTCCTGCATCATGCAGGTCATGTTGGTTGTAAAACTATTTACTGACTGAATTAAAGTCTCTATTAAAGCTTGAAGACAACTAAAATTAAAGCTGTGGATATCGTTTGCTGGTAGCTCTTTTTGCACTATAGTCTGGCTAGACTATAAAACATTTGCGTAAGAAAATTGACTGGTAGATGGTTCGGCTGATTCGGGAAATTTGAGTTAAACAGATTCATAGGCTGAGTGGATGTAGGAATAGATTTTTTGTTCAAAGATAGATTTACGTGCGCGTAAACAGGGCAGCCCCTATAGTTGGCAGTATGGTTACCACCGCAATTGCTACATTTTTTATTTTTGGGTCATCTTTTGGTTTGACACATTTGGCGGTACCATGTAGGTCCCCACACACTACGCAAACGAAGGGTAACTTGCAGTAAGTCTTAGTATGGCCAAATTCTTGGCAGTTCAGGCATTGAACAGGTTCTGCACGTTTATGCGGTTCTTCTACAGTAACTCTACGGTGCAACAAATATTTTAGGTTATAAATGGGGTGAGGTTCGTTCTTCTTCAGTTTCATTTCAGCTGGTTCTAGTTCCATCCGAAATAGTGGTTGTGGGACTCTGACTCTGTTTCTGATTTTGGTAACATTTTTAACTTTAAAGCCATTGATTTGCAAGCCCCCCTTTACCTCCTCTGGAGCCGCGTAGGAGCCAATGCCTTTTACAACAATCTGTAGACCCTTAGCGCTTTTAAGTTGGTAAGTGAAGAAGTTTTTGTTTTGTTCTTAAAAATCTGACACAATTTTACGTTAATCATTTTCCTTGTTTACCTGGATTTTCGTTTCTAAAAGGTTACCACGTTTTATTGGGGTTACGTGTAACGGCTTTTCACCAATTAATGAAATTAAGCTCTTTATTGGCTCGTTAGAGTTATGCTCCCTCAAATAAATCGGGGGTGGTTTATTCGATCTTTTCAGAGTGTTAAAATCATTCGAATCATCTTCTAGAATTGCGAAACGATTTTGGGAACTTGGGATGTCTGCATTTCCATCTTTGGGTACTTTTTCCATTGAAGTGATCATCGAAGATTTTGGGCTTCGTCCCCGTTTTAGTGCGGTTATGTATCTGTCCAATCCCACTTGAATTTTTGATTTTTCCGGACAATTCAATTGGTGTAATTTTCAGCGATACTCCAGTTGTGGGGTTAGTTATTTTAATTTTTGTTTTTTTTCCTTTGCTTGTGGGGCTGGCATTACTAACTTACTTACTGGCGCAATTGTAGGTGTATATTCGCTGTTTAACATTAATGCAGGAGAAGATGAAAGAGCCCGACATATTGGCTTGGTTGTTAGGTACAAGTTATCCTTAGTTATTTCTTGTTTATTTTTGCAGCAATCTTCAGCAACCACCTTCACATAAGCATTTCTGATGTTTGTAAGTTTGTTTATATTCGGGAAACTCATTAAGAGTTGAGAAAATGAAAAAATAATAAATGGCTCAAATGCAACTGTAGTTGAGCTGGGAAGATTCCCTTTGGTCCCGGCGACTGAAAGGGTTTAATGGTTTTTACAGCCCACATGATTCTAGCCTCTCGAAATAATTTAGAATTTCGGATTTTGCCATATTGTTATATGCAATTTCCATTATATCCGTTTTTGGGTTATCAGGAAAATGCATATTTAATAGCAGATTTAGAAATACCTCATTTGATTCTGTCCAGTTCTTATCGGGTTTCTGGAAGTAACCAATTGTTAGAGTGGAGCTTGAGAGTGACCTCAATGCCTTTGTGGTGACCTCAATATTATCAGAAAATGGCCTCCAAGACTAGATGTACCACTCTGTTCTAACCATAATGCTAAACTATTCCTATTGTTGTTACTGTTTG
Source organism: Clusia tigrina (assembly GCA_920105625.2). NCBI lineage: Eukaryota > Metazoa > Arthropoda > Insecta > Diptera > Clusiidae > Clusia > Clusia tigrina. The sequence continues at coordinate 158,166,502 of OV050030.1, read as the reverse complement.
TGAAATTAGTACTCGGCATATAATTGTTTCTATCACCTCTATTTATATGCAAAACTCAACTAGATGTACCACTCTGTTCTAACCCTAATGCTAAACTAATAGTAAGGTTATTGGTATCCACAAAATGGATTTAATGTTGCCTGGTAATGGTAAGAATTATCGGAGTTATAACCGCAAAAATCGAGGGAACAAAAAATTAATATAGTGCATAAACAGGGAAACGTGCTGGAGTCGGAGTTCGATCCACACGATATAAGCTTTAGCTTCCGATTCCAACAATGTATCTGATTTGATAAATTGCTAATTTTTAGTCTATCCAATGTGGCAAATTACATAACAATTAATTGTAAGAATACAGGGGCTAATCTTAATCTTTTGATAGACACATGTTCTGATGTACCTGTTTGTAGGGAAAGAGATTTTGGAAATAATAAAATATAAATCAATGATTTCAAATATATCGATCCCAGCGCAACCTAGCCTGTCCAATCTATTTACAAAAATTGGTAGTATGGCCAGACTAACTTACAACCAAAAATATTTACTAAAAAATTATTTATCGATGTTATTTGTCATTTTAAATTTTTGTGTGAAAACCGTATTGAAGCTATCGAAATAAAATAATAACCCCATGCTTTCCCATATAAATCGATTATTTCAAATATCCCGATCCCAGCGCCACCTAGAGTGTCCCATCAATTTACAAAAATGTGTCCCAAACTAATATTTGACCAAAATTTAGTGTCGTTTGGTCCATTGTTTCTGCAGAACTAACGGGGTTTTCTTTATATCAACCCCAGCGCTAGCCAGCGCCACCTCTCGGATCGAATCAAAAACAGAAACCTGCTTACAGCAAAAACCATCATATGTTCAAAATTTAGCAGCATTGGGATTAGTTGTTTCTGAGATTAGCGGTATCCAACACATATATATAAAAGGTTTTCCAATAAGAGGTGTTATTGTGGTATTCAAAGAAAAAATGCCATTTTTTGAGATAAATGATCAGATGTTTATTTCATAATAAAGAAGAAGGTATGCCGTTAATAATGAAAAACAACATCAGCCAAATGGCCACCACGACCACGCTTACAGGACCATATCCTTTTCATGAAATTTTCCATAACCAAATCGCAAAGTGGCTGGCCTATGTCCTCGATAGCCTCACGAATTCTATCTTTGAGGTCTTGAATCGACGCTGGGCTGTTATATTTCACGTGGCCCTAAAGGAAGAAGTCGCAAGGTGTTAAATCACAAGACCTCGGTGGCCAATTGTGATCACCTCTTTGAGAGATAACACGGTCCGGAAACTTTTCCCGTAAAAGAGCAATGGTTTCGTTGCTTGTGTGGCACGTAGCGCCGTCTTGTTGAAAGTAAACGTTGTCCAGATCAATACCATCCAACTCCGACCATAAAAAATCATTAATTATCTCTCGATAGCGCAATCCATTCACCGTAACTGTTGATCTAACCTCATTTTCGAAAAAGTAAGGTCCAGTGACCCCGCCGGACCATAAACCGCACCAAACAGTCACACGTTGAGGATGGAGAGGCTTCTCAACAATAAATCTTGGGTTTTCCGAGCCCCAGATGCGACAATTTTGCTTGTAGGCGTAGCCACCGAGGTGGAAATGGGCCTCATAAGTCAAGATGATTTTTCGATTGAATTCCGGATCATTTTCATGCATTTCAAAGACCCAATCAGCAAAGCCACGACGTTGTTGATGATCGGCCGGCTTGAAGTCTTGTGTTAACTGAACTTTATAAGCCTTAAGACCCAAGTCTTTATGCAAAATACGGTGTAATGACGTTTGTGGAATGCCCAATTCCAAAGACCGACGAGGAATGGACAAACCTGGGTTTTCTTCAACACTTTGGGCTACAGCAGCAATATTCTCAGTTGTTCTTGAGCGACGTGCACGGGTTTTAATCTTCACATCACTAACTTGTCCCAACAGCTCCAATTTTTCCACCAATTTCTGTATTGCGGTCCGACAAGGTGCTTCACGACGACCCAAAAATGCTTTAGTTTTGCGAACTGTGACTGCAAGATTGTCACCATATTTGTAGTGAATTTTTACAATTTCAATGCGGTGCTGAACCGTGTATCGTTCCATTTTTGGTAATGGCGTAGTTTCTACTCGTCAAATGTCAAAGAATAAAAGCTTCAAAAGTGACAGCTACCGAAATACCGGGTGATTCAAAATAACACCTCTTGTTGGAAAATCCTTTATATGTTGGAATATATATATATATATATATATATATATATATATATATATATATATATATATATATATATTTATATATATATATATATATATATATATATATATATATATATATATATATATATATATATAAATAAGTTAAAGCAGTCGTAAGGACTGCGATAAAAAAAATATTTTAGCCGCAGCCAACAGCGACATACTTACTTATCCTTTATCTGAATCAAACACACAATTGGATAATACTTAGATTTATTACACACAAATTAACTAGATGTCTTCACAACTTGAGGTCCTACTTAAGACTAACTCTATTCATAACTTATAAATTCTAAGCTGGGCCTAAAACTGACCGGATACGCGTACAAGCATTCAGACGCTACGTCAGCAGATTCGGTGCATTCACCTATGCTGCGCACATGCTTGCTTGGGGACAGGTGTGAAGACAGGGGCGGCTACGGGCGTGTTAACTCCTCCCCCCTTAAATGTTTGCGTCCCGCAGATCGACATTGGTCACCGCAGGAACTTCGTTGGTTTTTTTCGGAGAGGATTCGCCTTGCTTCATTGTTGCGCTTTGATGCATGCCAGGGATTCGAATGTTCACCGTTATTCGTTTCCAGATTATGTAGCAGGCCGTGGCTAAGGTGAGTAACATTGCAGTTGAAACATGGAATTTGTCACCGAGCTTGCTGAGACGATTGATATTTTCAAGGCTAAGGTCATGAACATACTCCAGGTTTAATTTAAGGCCCTCATTGGATATGTTGCTCAGCACCGATGGTAAGGCTTGAAGGCTTCTGGTCTCCGTGCTGACGAAAGTTCGATTGCCAATTTGCACTGTTTCATTGTTGAGCTGTATGAGGAAGGAGCCCTCCAGGCGTCTTAATTCTTTTCCGCCACGGACGGTTCCATTGAAGTTTGTTAGAAAAATTGTGTTTCCGTTAATCATCTCCATGACTTCATCACTATCTGTTTCAAACCGACATTTGGCATCGCCACCTTTCAGCAATCTTGGTAAACATCCTTCTTCGGGTAGCTTCTTTATCAGGCTCTCCTCACAAATTGTCGCGTTGTTGATAGAGAGGCCATCGCCAGTAATACCATAAGTTTCTTCAGTATTCATCAGCAATCTTTTGTACAGGACATCGACAGGTTTGCCTCCTGACGAGGAGCTCCTCACCAGTATTAGTCGATATTTATCCGGCTTCACCTTTGGCACCGAGAGCACGTATACGAGCATAGTTCCATTCGTATATATAGATGGCTTGGCATATTCCATTGCTTCTACCAGATTTTGATAAGGTAACGCCTCTTCTTCAGAAATAACCTGCTCGGTTTCGGCCTGGTCTAAAAGATTGGTGTTCACGATTCCAGTTTTTGCCATCTGACAAGCTCGGACCATTTCAGAAATTTGCTCTTTTAGGACGAGAACCTTGTTAGCCAACAAAATTTCGAGCTTTTCCGCATTGAAGTTTTTATCAACGTAATTTGCAAAATCAACCACGTTGTTAACCCTCTTTATAGCTTCCTGCGTGGCGTTAAAGATTTTCCTGTTAATGGAAAGCTGGTTATTGTTGTTGTCGACCAATTGATTTTGGTTACGCAGAACACAATCCCAATCAGTGGCGTCAGGAGATCCTGCTACCCATTTCCACGACGATCGAATCCAATTTATAGAGCGAGGTTTTCTCGATTTGGTACAATGCAATTCGTTAAGACGCATTTGCGTCTGGCTGAGATGAAGTTCTATGATCGTCTTCATCGGAGTTGCCTCAAGCTCGCGTTGCACTACACCCGTCAGTTCCAAAATGATTTCGTCGAATTGAGTGAGGTCTATGGTATGCAACAGCTTGAAGTGACCATTGATTATCCATCCACTTCCATGTTCGATTGTCACCAGCGGAGATTTGTAGTTGAAAACATTGAATCCGCAAGCGCAGGGAATTATAAGCAATCTATTTTGACAAAAATTTCAAGTAAAAATTCACAATTTTCTCTTAATATAAAATAAAATAATCAAAAAAAAAAAAAAAAATCGTGGCTTCAGCGCTTAACTAACATTTGCCATTGTCGCGTATTCTTTTCCTGGGAGCTCTATGTCCTTGATTGCAGAAAAACATGACTTATGCGAACAACTTTATTCATTTTGGAAAAATTCAAGTCACGAAAGGACAGATAGCTTCCTCGAAAGAAGAGCGTTACAAGTACAGCATATCTTCAAGAACAAACTTTTAATATTTTCTTAACTTTTAACAATTCGATCTCTTTTTTTATATCATATGTATAACCTACTTTTGTTCTAGAGATATAGCTTCCATATTTGGAAATTTTAATTTTCTTTTTGCAATTTCCAACTTACAAATTATTAAAACAAATTTTTTCTTATATTTAAATATTACTGTTATATTATATTTAAATAAAACAATTATTTTTTCTTTTGTTTTTTGAATTAATTATATTTATATTCGAGCCCGCGAAGGAAGGTGGAATTGGGTTGAAAAAAATCGTTCTCTTACAAATTTTTTATTTGAGCCTTATGGATCCATTTCCCATCGTTCCAGCCATCACGTTGAGTCCTCGTTGGTCTTCCATTCGACATTTTACCCTTGATAAGGCATCAGCCACATAGTTTGATTTACCAGGAGTGTAAATCAACTCGTGGTTGTATTCCTCTATACGCGCCTTCCATCTTTTTAATTTGGCATTGTGATTGCGATTTCCGAGCGCGAACGTGAGGGGTTGATGGTCAGTGTAAATTTTAATGTTTCTTGCACCATACAAGTAGGAACGTAGGTTGTCCAATGCCCACACAACGGCTAACATTTCCTTCTCATTGGTGGCATAATTTTCCTCCGTCTTGCTTAATGAGCGGGAAATGTACGCAATTGGCTTATCCTTGCCAACCTCACCTTGGGACAGCACGGCACCTATCGCAAAATCTGATGCATCTGTGGTGAAATTAAAGGGTTTCTGGAAATTTGGGAAAGCTAAAATATCAGAGGAAACAAGGAGTTCTTTTAGATCAGCAAACGCTTTCAAGGCGACAGAATCAAGCTCAATCGTCACTTTCTTCGATTGATTGGCCTTCACTTGAGCGTTTTCTCCACGTGTTAAATTAGTCAAAGGTTTGGCTACTTTGGCATAGTCCTGAATGAATTTTCGATAGTAAGACATCATTCCCAGGAAACGCTTTAAATCCTTTAACGTACCCGCCGGTTCTAGACCTTGAATTGCACTCACTTTTTTTGTGTCAGGTTTAATACCATAGGGTGTGATAACATATCCAAGGAATTCTACACTAGTTTTCATGAATTGGGTCTTTTCCAGATTGACTTTTAAGTTTGCCCTCAACAATGTTGCAAAAATTGTGCCAACGTTCTTTAGGTGCTCCTCTTCATTTTTTCCAAAGACGATTATGTCATCAATGTATACATTGCAAATTTTCCTTATATACTCCTTGAGCACATCATTTATCATTCGTTGGAAAATGGCAGGAGCATTCTTTAGACCAAACGGAAGCCTCAAAAATTCGTATTTTCCGTTCATTGTTGAGAACGCTGTTTTCGGTATATCAGACTCCTTCATCGGAACTTGATGAAATCCGCAAGTCAAGTCAATCGTAGTAAAGTATTTTGCAGAACCTAGGCTTGTAAGTGTAGAATTTATATCGGGGATCGGGTAGGTATCAGGGACGGTTACAGCGTTCAAGCGCTTGATATCTATTACCATCCTATATTGTTTTTCGCCTGAGGGCTTTGGTTTTTTAGGGACTACCCAGATTGGGGAATTGTAGGGACTTTTTGATGGACGTATGACGCCTTCCTCAAGCAATTCCTCAATCTGCCTCTCAACTTCCTCCCTCATGCAGGTAGGATAGGGATAGCTTTTTGTGTAAATCGCTTCCTTAGTAGTAGTCCTGATTTCTGCCTTCACGATAGTATTAACGATTTCCTTATTGCTTATTGGGTCAAAAAGTTGCATATGGTCTTCGATTATCTTGCGGAGTTTTTCTTGGGTATTCTTAGAAAGGTTACTGTCTAAAATTTGATTAATTTGCTTGGATACTTTTTCTAGAAGAGGAATTTTTATATTTGGTTTAAGGTTCAGAACGTTTTCTTTCCGGTCTATTACTGCCTCTAATTCCTTTAGAGTATCATCGCCAATGATGCCATCAAAGGATTCGAGACCTGGCAGTACGTAGAATTTTAACAAGGTATTATTTCCTACGCGCTCAAAAAATCTACCGCTAACCTCTTCGCTGATTTGAATGCGTCCACCGGCTGAATTTACAAAAAAGGATTTTGCAAGCTTGTTGCTATTTAGGGAAAGAGATGCGTTTATAAAATTTTTGTTCGCACCTGTGTCTACCAAGAATTTCAACACAGTGCCCTGGCTATCCACGTACTCTATGTAAGGAACGCTGGATAGGCTCCTGTCATAAAATTCACCTGATCCTCGGAATTCTCTTCAGCCAAATTCGCATAGTCCTCATTCACAGTTTCCATATGGAACATCCTCTGCTGTTTTTGGCGGAAGTTGTCTGAGCCGGATGTCCGTTTGAATGGGAATGCTTGTTGAGGTCTGTTTGAGAAGCTCGCCCGACGCGTCTGTATAGAAGGGTCCACCTCCATTTTTACCACTGGCCTTGGTGCTTCAGTCCTTTGAGCGAAATGCCGATTCTGGAAGGAACCACTCTGCGGCCTAAATCCAAACTTATGGTTGTTTCCTACAGGTGAGAAATTGTTAAACTTCGAGAACGACGGACGAGGTTTACTGTCCTTATTCATTTCGTTTACCGGAACAGTCACCGAGGTCCTATTTATACCACCGTGCACAGGATGGCTCCTAAAATTCAAATTCTGAATGTCTAGACAAGCTGTGTAGGCTTCGGGTAGTGATCTTGGTCTTTGGACAATAATCATGCGGGAAAGATCGCCACTCAATCCCCTTACAAAAACATCCAGCGCTCTATTTCTGTAGGTTTCTATCAGTGCATCTACGGTTTCGGCAGAGTAGTTCTCGGTTTTAAATTTATTTATAATTAAGGAAAATTGGTGGTTGACACGAGCATAAAACTCGTCCAACTTCAAGTTACCCTGAGTTAGTTGACCCAGCTGATGCTCGAGGGTACGGATGTCCCTTTTATCAGCGTAGTGAAGCGACAGGCAACCTTTTATTCCTGCCCAGTCGTCTTCCGAAATATTGTGGGATATTAAAGCAGAATCAGCGTTACCCCTAACCTTTCCCCTGATGCTCTTGAGGATTGCCCTATAAATTGGTTTCGTCCTGACTATCTTGTAGTCGTCTAAGTTTCCCTCAACTGATGTCACCCAGGATACATATTGGGCCGGGTTTCCCTCGAATGCCTGGAGGTCCCTAACTGAGTCTGACAACCTGCCTATTTACCTCAAATCTTCCTCACTCACTGGCCCACACAACGGGATCTCAGCTGGGGTCACGGTAAGTTCATTCATTTGTGCCAGTTGACGAATGCGGTTTTCCGCCTTCTTCAACTCGACCATTAGTGCACCCACAGAGCCAGTCAGCTCGGTAACCGAACGGGTCAAGGAAATAATAAAAATTTTTGACTCACCAAATTCATTTCTTTCTTTTAAAAAGTTTTCCCTTACTCCTTCCTTCGCTGCTTTCTTTTGTCGCTTTTAGCTTGAGTTCGCTGAGCTGATACCGCAATTTCCTTATATATTTTTTTTTGTCGGACTCACAGGCAGATATAATTGCATTGGTTATGTTATTGCTGAAATGGAAAATGTTTTAGTATATCATAAAATAACATTCAAAAATTCTTGACATAATGTCTGGTTTAGGTCAAGGAAGGGACGCGGGAACCCTTTTTAGTCGTCCGTAATCGGATTACGGGCAACCGACTCAGGACACTTTTTTCACGCGGTGCTCGGCATTCAACGCAACTTCAAATTTTGCTGCCATGGCCAATAGCGACAAGTATCTGACCATTTGGCGGCTGTTGCTATACAATACCGATACCGCTGACCATAACCAGTCGACAATGCGCTGCCTTGATCAGGAAATGGTTGTCGTGTTCCCATGTGAACGACAACGTGCACCCAGATAGGACGTATCCGATCATTCATGGACAGGCGTTGCAAAATAACATCAGCACAGCAGCTTATTGCTTTGCGTGTTTTACGCTTTGAAATACAGTTTTATAAATCTTGGCAAGGAGTCGAACCTTGTGCTACAATTAATTAAAGCACCCACCAGTTCGCCAAAGATTATAAATTGAAATTTTTCCGACAATTTGTCGCCATCGTTTTCAATATTACTTTCGTAAATGTTGGCAAGGGGTTGAACCTTGTGTTGCCCATAATCAAAGACACCCAGCAATTTGCCAAATACATTTTACAATTTCACCATTTTTATATATTAAAATATAATTTTTCATTTTATAGGTGTATACTATGTGCGTACCCCGTGACCCGATTATGCACATCATGGTGAATATTATATTTTAATTAAGGAACTTCTGTCCCATTTTCAATCATCGCTCTTAAGCGAATTTTGAATGAAAAATAAAAGTAAAGTAAAATTCTTTATATTAGGTCTGAGGATCTTCGGGGTCACAGAACCTTTTTCTTTTGTTATATCCTGGAGGGTCCCTTGGGAATCTCAGGATGTAGACATACGGAGTTATTTGTTTTAATTTTTATATCACCATGTTCGCCCAATACCCTTCAAGGGCCACTATATTTGCATCCGAAGGCTTTGGTTTACTTTCCACTTTTCAATATTAGTTCACTTTTACATTGCCAGGAGGGTCCCCCCGAAGGTGGTGAATCGCTGAGCAATTTTTCTCACATTTGTTAATTTAATCTTATAGTTTTATAATAAGCCTTTCCGATTTTTGGGAGCCCGCTCCTTTAGCGGGTCCCTGCTCGGGCGCCAGTTAAAGCAGTCGGAAGGACTGCGATTAAAAAAATATTTTAGCCGCAGCCAATAGCGGCATACTTACTTATCCTTTATCTGAATCAAACACACAATTGGATAATACTTAGATTTATTACACACAAATTAACTAGATGTCTTCACAACTTGAGGTCCTACTTAAGACTAACTCTATTCATAACTTATAAATTCTAAGCTGGGCCTAAAACTGACTGCGTCAGCATTCCCTGGCCGCGGTACCGTTCCCACGCTGCAGCGGTATTGCACCGGATACGCGTGCAAGCATTCAGACGCTACGTCAGCAGATTCGGTGCATTCACCTATGCTGCGCTCATGCTTGCTTGGGGACAGGTGTGAAGACAGGGGCGGCTACGGGCGTGTTAACTTATATATATATATATATATATATATATATATATATATATATATATATATATATATATATATATATATATATATATATATATATATATATATATATATATATATATATATATATATATATATATATATATATATATATATATATATATATATATATATATATATATATATATATATATATATATATACGAGTATATATTATATTCCAACATATATATTATATTTATATATATATATATATATATATATATATATATATATATTTTATTATATATAAAATAAAATATATAATATATAATAGAATATATAGGTGAATTTCGATTATCCGTGATTCGATTAACCGGTAACATCAATTATCCGTGAAAGAAAAAGAAAATTCAACTTTTTTTTTTGCACGAAACGAAGAAGGGAAATTCCCTTGTTTGCATATCATCAGTAACACGTGTATTTATAAGTACACACGTGCTTTAGGTAGTGCAACGTTCCCCATCTCTTGTTACTCTTTGGTGTTTAATTTAGTTTAATTTAGAAATTTAAGAAGTTCGGATTGTTAGTGTTTATTTTTATAATGGCATCCTTATCAGCGGTAAAAAGACAAAAAAAAGTCTTAACTATTGAAGACAAAATTAAGATAATTAATGAGCATTCCAAAAACAATATGAGTGTTCAAATTCTAAATAAAGAGTGGGGATACAAACAGTTTATGACGTTATAAAAAATGAAGACAAATGTGAGTAAGTCGATAGTCGTCAATTCTGTGTATATCAAGATTATTTTTGTAACGAATATACACAGAATTGTCGACTATCGACTTACTCACATTTACAGAATGAATACGGTAAAAAGGTGACAAATCTTAACAAGAAATTGTAAACTTTATAGAATGTATTCTTAGAAGGTTAGTGTGATCAGGCTTAATTAGCCTGCCACTAACAAAAGCAATGTACTATGACACCACTGAAATGTAATAAAAAACAGAGAAGGAGACCTAACGGAACAAAAGAGGGGTAATAATGAGACAGAGTTGATTAGAGTGTGTGGTGGAATGAGACAGTACATGAACAGAATTTGATCAGTGAGTTCACCACCTGCAGTTAGCGTAGTTGTCTGGATGGACAGATTACAATAGCTGTAGACCCAGGTTCGATTCCTGGGAGGGTTCATAATTGGTGTGCTGTGGATTTCTGAGACATAATAAAAATGCTTGGGGAAAAATTGCCTTTCATTGAAAGATCTCTGATGAGGACAAGTGGCGTGTCCGAAATAGTTATAAGATCTGCCAAAAAAATTTTTCAATAATTCTTCTTCTTCTTCTGAGAAATATTACGGTGGCATAACCACATACGCAATTGCAACTACTGTTGCAACTTGTCTGGTCAATAAATTCGTAACAAAAATAATCTTCATGTACACAGAATTGACGACTATCGACTTACTCACATTTACAGAATGAATACGGTAAAAAGGTGATAACTATGTCTACTGACGAATCTTTACAAGAAATTGTAAACTTTATAGAATGTATCCTTAGGAGGTTAGTGTGATCAGGCTTAATTAGCCTGCCACTAACAAAAGCAATGTACTATGACACCACTGAAATGTAATAAAAAATAGAGAGAGAGACCTAACGGAACAAAAGAGGGGTAATAATGAGACAGAGTTGATTAGAGTGTGTGGTGGAATGAGACAGTACATGAACAGAATTTGATCAGTGAGTTCACCACCTGCAGTTAGCGTAGTTTTCTGGATGGACAGATTACAAAAGCTGTAGACCCAGGTTCGATTCCTGGGAGGGTTCATAATTGGTGTGCTGTTGATTTCTGAGACATAATAAAAATGCTTGGGGAAAAATTGCCTTTCATTGAAAGATCTCTGATGAGGACAAGTGGCGTGTCCGAAATAGTTATAAGATCTGCCAAAAAAATGTTTCAATAATTCTTCTTCTTCTTCTGAGAAATATTACGGTGGCATAACCACATACGCAATTGCAACTACTGTTGCAACTTGTCTGGTCAATAAATTCGTAACAAAAATAATCTTCATGTACACAGAATTGACGACTATCGACTTACTCACATTTACAGAATGAATACGGTAAAAAGGTGATAACTATGTCTACTGACGAATCTTTACAAGAAATTGTAAACTTTATAAAATGTATCCTTAGAAGGTTAGTGTGATCAGGCTTAATTAGCCTGCCACTAACAAAAGCAATGTACTATGACACCACTCAAATGTAATAAAAAATAGAGAGAGAGACCTAACGGAACAAAAGAGGGGTAATAATGAGACAGAGTTGATGAGAGTGTGTGGTGGAATGAGACAGTACATGAACAGAATTTGATCAGTGAGTTCACCACCTGCAGTTAGCGTAGTTGTCTGGATGGACAGATTACAAAAGCTGTAGACCCAGGTTCGATTCCTGGGAGGGTTCATAATTGGTGTGCTGTTGATTTCTGAGACATAATAAAAATGCTTGGGGAAAAATTGCCTTTCATTGAAAGATCTCTGATGAGGACAAGTGGCGTGTCCGAAATAGTTATAAGATCTGCCAAAAAAATGTTTCAATAATTCGTCTTCTTCTTCTGAAAAATATTACTGTGGCATAACCACATACGCAATTGCAACTACTGTTGCAACTTGTCTGATCAATAAATTCGTAACAAAAATAATCTTCATGTACACAGAATTAACGACTATCGACTTACTCACATTTACAGAATGAATACGGTAAAAAGGTGATAACTATGTCTACTGACGAATCTTTACAAGAAATTGTAAACTTTATAGAATGTATCCTTAGGAGGTTAGTGTGATCAGGCTTAATTAGCCTGCCACTAACAAAAGCAATGTACTATGACACCACTGAAATGTAATAAAAAATAGAGAGAGAGACCTAACGGAACAAAAGAGGGGTAATAATGAGACAGAGTTGATTAGAGTGTGTGGTGGAATGAGACAGTACATGAACAGAATTTGATCAGTGAGTTCACCACCTGCAGTTAGCGTAGTTTTCTGGATGGACAGATTACAAAAGCTGTAGACCCAGGTTCGATTCCTGGGAGGGTTCATAATTGGTGTGCTGTTGATTTCTGAGACATAATAAAAATGCTTGGGGAAAAATTGCCTTTCATTGAAAGATCTCTGATGAGGACAAGTGGCGTGTCCGAAATAGTTATAAGATCTGCCAAAAAAATGTTTCAATAATTCTTCTTCTTCTTCTGAGAAATATTACGGTGGCATAACCACATACGCAATTGCAACTACTGTTGCAACTTGTCTGGTCAATAAATTCGTAACAAAAATAATCTTCATGTACACAGAATTGACGACTATCGACTTACTCACATTTACAGAATGAATACGGTAAAAAGGTGATAACTATGTCTACTGACGAATCTTTACAAGAAATTGTAAACTTTATAAAATGTATCCTTAGAAGGTTAGTGTGATCAGGCTTAATTAGCCTGCCACTAACAAAAGCAATGTACTATGACACCACTCAAATGTAATAAAAAATAGAGAGAGAGACCTAACGGAACAAAAGAGGGGTAATAATGAGACAGAGTTGATTAGAGTGTGTGGTGGAATGAGACAGTACATGAACAGAATTTGATCAGTGAGTTCACCACCTGCAGTTAGCGTAGTTGTCTGGATGGACAGATTACAAAAGCTGTAGACCCAGGTTCGATTCCTGGGAGGGTTCATAATTGGTGTGCTGTTGATTTCTGAGACATAATAAAAATGCTTGGGGAAAAATTGCCTTTCATTGAAAGATCTCTGATGAGGACAAGTGGCGTGTCCGAAATAGCTCTGCCAAAAAAAATGTTTCAATAATTCTTCTTCTTCTTCTGAAAAATATTACTGTGGCATAACCACATACGCAATTCCAACTACTGTTGTAAGTTGTCTTGTCAATAAATTCGTTACAAAAATAATCTTAATAAAGACAAATTGTTAAAGTTTTGTGCAGAAAGTGATTCGGTTATTGGATTTCGAAACCGAAAAACTTTAAAGACTGCTGAAGAACCAAAAGTGGATTTCGCTGTTTAGGAATGGATCTGGCAAGAGCGATTTAAAGGAACTCCAATTTCTGGACTTATGATAACGGAAAAGGCTAAAATATTCCACTCAAGATTAAATTTAAATTCAGAGTGTGTATATTCTCACGGCTGGTTACAAAATTTTAAAAAGCGACACGGAATTCACAAGCTTAAGACTGAAGGAGGAAATTTATCAGCTGATTATGTATCTGCCACAAAGTTTATCGAAGAATTAAATGAATTCATATCAAAAGAAAAACTCTAATGACCAAATTTACAATGGAGATGAAACCGGACTCTTTTGGAAGTGTTTGCCTGAAAGCAGTTTGACTTGCCTTAATGAAAATTTCATAGATGGATATAAGGTGTCAAAGGAGAGACTAACCACATTAGTTTGTGCTATTGCTGCTGGTACACACAAAAACAAAGCGTTAGTTATTGGAAAAAGTGCTCGTCCAAGAGCCTTAAAAAATTTCCATGAGCTTCCCGAAATTTATAAGGCCAATACAAAAGCTTGGGTAACACAGCAAATATTTTTAGAATGGTTTAACAATAATTTTGTACCAGAAGTGAGAGAGCATTTTAAGAAAATCGGTTTAAAAGATGATAGTAAAATCCTTCTGCTATTGGACAACTGCCCGGCACATCCAAAAGTACAGGATTTTAAGGCTGAAAACGTTATTGTGAAATATTTACCACCGAATTGTACGCCTTTGACCCAACCGATGGATCAGGGTGCAATATGGAGCTTTAGGTGCCATTATCTCAAAACTGTCGTGCAAAAACTAGTCACGTCAAGCAACAGAGAAGAATTTAAGAAGGCATTTAACATCAAGAAAGCACTGTGGTCAATTGCCAATGCTTGGGACGCTGTTACTTCTGCAGTTTTGAAAAATGTGTGGAATAACTTGCTTTGCCCAGAAAATGAAGGTGTGTAGGCTTATGTTCGAAATTTAATAAAATCCATTTCATTCAAAAATTTTTTGATTCTTATTACAGGCATGGAAATAGTGGATACACTCGATAATGTAACACAAATAACAAATATTGCGGACGATTTTACCGCTGAGGATATAGAAACTTGGCTCAACTGTGATGAAAATGCTTCTCCATTTGCTGTTTTGTCCGATGAAGAAATAATCCGTATGACAAATCCATCTGATGAACCTGAGCGTGAAAATGGTTCGGAAGAATTTTCAAGAAACTATACATGCTATACTTCTTAGAAATCCCTGGCTGTTCCGGCATTACAGAACAAGATAAAATTCAAGTTTACCGCATCCAAGAAAAGCTTGTAAACGAAAATATGAAATTGAAAAAAAAGAGACAATAAACATTAAATGATTTTTTTTAAGAAGTTAATTAACATTAAATTCATATGTATTGTTCAGTATTTTCTGGCAAAATTTTTTTTTATTTTTTATTTTACTTAAACATGTACCTTAAATTCTTGAATTATTTTATAATTTTATAAATATGTACACCAACATTAATTTCTTAATTAAAAAAAGAAAATTAAAAAAAACTACTAAAAATTTTAACTCGATTAACCGGGAAAATTGATTATCCAGAATGCTTCCGGTCCCGACCATCACGGATAATCGAGACTCACCTGTATATAATAAAATATTCTTATTGTTGTTACTGTTTGTGAAATTAGTACTCGGCATATAATTGTTTCTATCACTTCTATTTATATGCAAAACTCGACTAGATGTACCACTCTGTTCTAACCCTAATGCTAAACTAGCTGCTTCCTGTAGAGTCTTAGGCTGAGATGCAAAAATATTTCCTTTGAACTGTTCAAGTAAAACATTTTGAAACAAGGCCAGTCCATAGCTTTCATTCATTTTTGCTATAGCTGGACGCTCTGAGGTACATTCGGTCTATCCACTGTAGATTTTCAATTGTGGTTGGAAAATACTGATTTCGATGTAAGTTGATCGCCATTTGTTGGAATTGGAATTAGTCGGTACAAGAAAAAATGGTTCAGACTGGTTAACGGCATAGTTATCTGAAATAATGCATGTTTCTCTGTTATTGCTGCCTTAACCTCCATTAACTTGTATATCGATAGGAGGTCGCCTTGATAACCTGGTATTTAGATTGTTGGCGACAAATGTGAAGTGATTTTTAAGATTTAATTAGTAAGGTGCTATGGAGATAACAATTGAGGACTGATCTTTTCGTGATAAACATTTGTGAGAACATTCATGAGTGCTGTTTGAATACGTTGAATATTTGATGTCATGAGGGAAAATTGAAGAGCTATAAATAGGAACATATGGAATCTATGTTCCTTCTGTGCCTCCAGATTATTGCAAAGTATTTGTTTTTTAATGTCTGTCAGTCTGCTTTCAAGCCTTTCGATAGATATTTGAGCGAAGATTTAATCAAGTTTGATTATGTTAATGGTTGATTCAACTACTGAGATTTGTTGTTTCATCATGCTTGTTAACTGTTGTTCGTTGTCATTGATGGCCGTTATTGTTTCTGACATCTAACATGCGTATTCTGGGTCCAAAATTGCAAACAGCAAGTTAGCAACATTTCCTACCAAATTAAGTGTACCTTTTTTCTGACGATGGCTTGCTAACAAATTTTCATCCAGGTCCAGCTTTGCATTTGTGTGCTGACACTGTGTAACTAGTTCATGGCATATTGTTGGTGGCAGTATTTCTTCGCACATATGATACTTAACCGTGGCGCCAACCTTCAATAGTTGAATTTCAGTACGCAATGGGTTGAGATGATAATAGATCACCAGTTTCCAATCACTAGCAATGATTTGGCTTGATTCGAAATTTTGCAACCTTGAATGGCTCGCACAATACTATTGGACCCATTAGGAATATCGCCAATAAAGTTATTAGGCTGAACTGTCGTGCCGTTTTGCTCTTTATTAGTTTCGTCCTTTCGCTCTCTTGAAGTCACCTTTTCGATAGATTCTGCACCAGTATCTATGTCTATGGGTAGTGGAGCGAGCCGGTGGATTTCACGTTTATAAACTCCCGTTGCCGTCTTAACCTCAGCATCGCGTACTAGTCCATCTGGAACAGAAATATTGTCTTCTTTTATAATTACAATATCGCCGAGTTTGATGTTATCTCTTTTCTTCTTGTGTCGTTCTCTCTCCACTTGTGTCGTTGTTGGAGTTCATGGAAATTTAACTAATGTTTCCCACAGTCCTCCGAAATGAGGGGATCTGGGAGGAATAAAATGGAACTGTATTCCTTTCTCACTGCATGTTTTCCCAATTTGGTCTTGAGCGTTAAATGAATGAAGTGCTGAGTGCTCTGTCAATTGATTTCTTGCTCCGACGAAGTTGGTACATTATACAGGTTTTCCCAACGACATCTACGGCTTCTGAGGCTCCAATAAACGCTTCTGTTGACAGCGGCCCTTATAATGCACCCATAAAGGTCCCGAGTAGTCAACACCAGTGTTAATGAATCGTTCAGCTGGTGTCACTCTTGTAACTGGCAGGAGCCCCATCATTTGTTGTACCAATTTAGAGCGAGCTTTATTGTATCGGATACAATGCTGAACAGTTGATTGAGATGTTGTTTTTACGTTTATTGGACAAAGAAGTTGCCTGGACGACCACAGTTTTTGTTCTCCTCAAGAACTTTAGTGGGGAGTATCTTGACCAGCGGATAGTTGTAGGCTAGCAACATTTGGTGCTTAGCATCGAATGGTAGTTCATCAGCTTCTAGTCGTCCCACCACTCGAAGAATGTTCATGCCTTCTATGATTTATTAATAGTTTCGGATGATTGACACACAATTTTCGTAAATTAAATCCATTTGTGCTCAGCATTTCTATCAGTTGTCGTTGCATTTCTTTGGCTGGAGCCAGACTGTCCTGATCCTGCAAGTCCATTATCTACATAAAAATTGTCATGTAACCCTTTAGCTCCCAAAGGATGACTTATCATGTAGTCGTTTGCGATTTGTTCGCTAGGTATGGTGCTGCCCATGTTCCATATGTATCGGTATTTAGTTGATAGTATCCAATCTATGCTGTTGGATTCTCTCTCCATAAGATGACTTGATATCGTCGATCTTCTGGATGTATTAGGATCTGCCGATACATCTTTACGATATCGATCGTGAAAACAAAGCGTGGCAATCAAAAGAGTAGCAGTATTGAAAAAGTTCATTTTGAATTGTGCTCATTTTGTATTGAAAAAGTTCATTTTAATTGCCCGGTATTAAAGTAAGTATTATGGTATTAAATCGGTTAATGAATAACCTGTTGTGATTTTGGCGGATGCGTCGACCACCACTCGCAATTTTGTTGTTGTGCTGCGGGTTTTAGAACACAATAATGAGGAAGGAAGTAATTAGGAGACAGCACTGAGTCAACGTTCACCTTCTACATGTGTCCCAATCTTTCGTATTCTCTCATGAACTCCACATATTGTTTCAGAAGCTCCACTTTTCACTGAAATGGCTGTTCGAAGCCAAGGAATCGATTGTGAGCCATTATTTTTGATTCTCCCAAAGTTGCTGGATTTTCAAGAATTGGCAATTTTACGATGAAGCGTCCCAGGTCATTTTTTGGCATATTTTGGGCAAAGTATGTTCCACATTGTTGTTCTGCTGGTGACATACCCTTTCCAATTGTTTAAATTTCATGCATCTTCCATAATTTTTCAATTGCCGCGACTAGTGGACATTCCTTGCTGTCGGTATCTGTTTTCATCCCGAAGACTGCACATGTCAATGATTCAGCCGATGCTTCAAAAGTTCCAAAATTTCCGCTCACAATCCAACCAATTGAGGTGTTTTGGAGAATTTTGATGTGGCCAGGTGCCAAGAGACTCAAGTTAAATTTGGTACCAAGTAAAACATCAGTCTTAGTTTGTTTGAAAAATTTTGGATCTGCCAACTATATGTTGGACGGGATTTTCCAATTTAAAGTATCAAAGTTTTACTCGGTTGAGCGGAGATAATGTTTTGAAGTACAAATGATTGATTGCATCCTGATATGAATCCTCTAAATGACCGTCTTTTGCGTATCGCCAATTCACTCAATTCACTATGAAGTTTTGGTAAAAGATATGGATAATCTCTTCATGAGAAGTTCTGAGACGATGTTAACTTGAGACCCGGAATCCAAATTGCTCTAAATTCCTCTGAGTTGCCATTGGCAGCAGTGATGAAACGGTTGCATTTGGAATGGTACTTAATGCTTCATTGGCTGATTGCCTTACTTTTGATGACGGCATTTTTGGAACATGTTGCTTTTCATTTCCAAATAGTAACAACGTATTGGAATTTTTAACACATTTGCTGTAACATCTCGACTTGCAATTGTTTGAATTGTGATCGTTCTTAAAACAATTGAAACACAATCATTGCTTTTTTACCTACAACTGGCGTCCTGTAATTGACAGATGTAGAAATTTCTTGCAGTAGTAAAATGGATAATTTCCAGTTATTGTTCTTGGTCGATGTTGCAATGGAGGACACAACTCTGTTGGGTGTTTGTGCCATTGCAGCTTTATTCTTAGGGACAATGGCTAACATTGTATGGAATTTTCCTTCCAAGAACCGCGAAAAGTTCGGATCCCATGCTTCTGTATCAACCTCTAAACTGTCCAGAGCCAAGTTCTTGGTTGGCGAGGGACTTGATGTCCTGGATGGTTGATTCAGTAATTTTTCGATTAGCGTAGCTACCTATTACACTACCGCACTTGCAATAACGTCCAATCGGCTACAAAGTTGTCTTCAATCAGGGAGAAGTAGTTGATAATTTTTACAGCTTCTCCTGTAGCATTGGCCTTTTTTTGCACCGCTGCTAATGGCAGCTTGTCGATCATTTGGGAAAACAGATCGAAGAATTGTTGCCATTTCAAGTAATCGCCGTTGAACTGTGGAATGTTTACCTTTGGGATGCAAACTGAACTTCGCATTGTTTGATCTCCTCTCGCGATTGAAGCAGCGACTCTGGTAGCTTAGCATGCACCTGCTCTTATAGAGAGATCAACTAACTGGTGTTGTACCATTTCATCTAATTGATCGTACTCTGCTTGGCTTCTGCTACCAAGTGTTCCAACTTTTCCAAAAGTTCGTCATACACCAATTATATTTGGGTCCAAAGAAGACTGATACAGTTTATTTTGAGTTGATAAAATTGTAATAGCTGGTTCTCTTGGACTGCTTCCGGATTTTCGAGTGGTCGCCGCAACGTGGCTATTCGAGCAATCATCTTCCTCACCATGCCGTATTGGAACGAGGTTCCAGAAGGATCCCTCATGAACGATTACCTTTTCGCTACATGAGGAGCTGATGTTGCTCTATTTTCAATTTGCTGCTTGGAAGGTTCTTGTATTGCCGTTAGGCTTGCTGCTGACGATGGTGCTGTGGCTTTTCGCCTGGCACAATCCCACCTTTCTCCTTTGCCTGGAGACGGTTGGCGTCCTGGAGAAATAGGCTTTGATAGGTATCAAATAACATGCTAATTTGGTCGTACTATCCGTGTGCTGGTGGTTGCTGAAAATGCGCTTATAGCTGCCAAAGTAAAACACTGCCTGTCTGGTTGTAAAATACAAAAGACCTTTATTACTTAAAATCAAAAGTCTTACATACTATTTTACAATCAATACTTACAGTCTAGGTAAGCACCTTTCTGGTGTTTCAGTTACGCAATTGCTGATTGGTGTCGGTTGGTTCAGCCAACTGACCTACTGAATTTGAGAATGTCGACGGTGCATTCGAAAGGCCAATACCCGTCGTGAACTCGATTACGTAGTGTGTATTAGCAGTTGGTGCTGTTAGTCAACTACGATCAGGTAGCTTGACTTTGACTCACAACATCTCCCTTCTTTCTAGAAGATAGTAGTGCCACTACCTTCTAGTGAACATTTACAACCTTATTCTTGGACCGTAAAAAATTTTGTGTAGTTTATAATACATATATTTTTTAAAAATCGCCATACTTGGGTTCTATTATTATTATTATTTTTTTTTTTAATTCAACATGGATTTATTTATTGCATCTTTTCAATCGAAACCAACAATAATTTTACAAAGCTTACAACTAATAAATAAATTGATGCTCCGCGCCAGTGCTTAGAGCAATTTTAGTTCAAGTACATATTATATAAATTATGTTATGTAGAAAAAAAAAAATAAATATAAAAATATTATAATAAAGAAACTCAATTTTTTTAAAAAAGTGGCCTTTTAAGTCGAGATGTATTCATCCTATGAAGCAGATTCCTTGCTAGTTCGTTAGGATGACACTGAAGTTTGAATTGGTATTTTGTTTTTAAAACTGCTAGTTCTTCTTCAACGGGTGCTATATTAAGGTCGCGGTGAATATTTTCGTTTCTGACGCTGATCGTTCTCAGAATTTTCGATTGAGCCCTTTGAATTATTTGCAAGTTTGATGCACTAGTAGTGCCCCATATCTGAATACCATAAGTCCAAATCGGTTTAATTACAGCCTTGTAGATAAGTACTTTATACTCTAAACGCAGTTTTGATTTTCGGTTGGTAAGCCAATACAAGGAACTTGCCTTGAGTTTCATTTGCATTTTCTTGGCTTCTATATGTTTTTTCCAGGTGAGCCGTCGGTCAAAATGCACTCCTAAGTATTTAACCTCTGTTGCTTGCGGGATTACAATGCCATTTAAGGATACTGCCGGACAAGAACTGGGCTTAAGAGTAAATGTCACATGTACACTTTTTTGCTCATTTACTTTGATGCGCCAATCTGCTAGCCAACTTTCTATTGTTTTAAGGTGTTCCTCTAAATCCCGGGAGGCTATCCGTGGATTTAGGTGAGAGCTCAGGATAGCTGTGTCGTCAGCGAAAGTCGAGGTAACGAGGTTTTTATCCGTTGGCAGATCGGAAGTGTACAGAGTGTAAAGCATAGGTCCAAGCACACTACCTTGTGGTACTCCAGCCATAATTTCAAAGTCTGGCGTTACAAATTCTTTATATTTAACCCTAAATTTGCGATTTGTTAAATATGACTCCAGAATCTTATGCGAACTATTTGGCAGAAGTTTTTTAATTTTATATATGAGTCCTTCGTGCCAGACTTTGTCAAAGGCTTGTGCAACGTCTAGGAATATTCCGGAGCAGTACATCCTCTGTTCAAATGCTCGCCTTATTTCAGAGGCAATACGGTGCACCTGCTCAATAGTTCCATGATGTTTGCGGAAACCAAATTGGTGGTGAGGAATGATTAAATCGAGCTTTGGTGCTAATTTTTCCAGCAATAAGCGTTCGAGCGTTTTAGAGAGCGTTGGCAGGAGACTTATGGGCCGATAAGAAGATACCTGAGTAGGGTCTTTTCCGGGTTTTGGAATCATTATTATTTCCGATGTTTTCCATGTTGTAGGGAAGTAGCCCAGACGGAGTATTGCGTTAAAAATGTGTCTGAGATGTATTAGAGCTATTTGCGGAAATTCACTTACCATTTTATTGGTAATTAGGTCACAACCAGGTGCCTTTTTTGGGTTTAGACTCGTTGTACATAGGCGTATAACTTCCTTTGGTTTGAAATGAATTGGTACTGCTGACTTCGTAATTGAAAAGTTCTGTATGCTAGTGTTGTTGCAGGTCGGCGGGTTAGGTTGAAATTCTGACCTCAGATGTGCTGCAAAGAAGTTGCCTTTTTGTTTTTCTGTTTTCGCCCAAGTTCCATCGCTTTGTCTTAGAGGCGATTCACTATCCTTTAACCATTCTTGTCGCTCTCCAGAGTGAGTAATTGGTGACTTTGAGAGGAGCCAAATCTTCAAGGTACTTATTAAGGTTTTCTTCCTTTTCCTCCCGTAGAGTGTTTTTCAGCTGATTTTGTAATGACTTTAATATTACTCTTAGTGCTGGAGATCTGTATTTTTGCCATTCACGCCTTAATCTCCTCTTTTCTCTAACGAGGCATTCCACATAGTGTGATGTAGTGTGTCTCGCGTTAGTTTTAGTTGAGTTTTGTGCGGGCGTGGCACTAATAGCAGCTGCTTTTATTATTGAACCAAGAGCCTGCGTCGCTGATTCAATGTCCTCTCCACTCTTAAGTTTTGTTTTAACGCACACGTGGGAACTAATATATTTGCGATATTTGAGCCAGTTTGTGTTCTTGGAGGTCAGTTTTATTGTTTTTTCAATGAATTCTGGTCTTTTTTTTAAATATATTATCACCGGTGAGTGATCGGATGATAAGTCGAAACAGGGCTCGGTTTCCAAGCAACACCTTTCAATATTTTTAGTTATGCCAAAGTCAATAAGATCGGGAATTTTTCTTTGATCAGTTGGCCAGTATGTAGGATTTCCAGATGATACAAAGTCTAGACCATTCCGAGAGTCTATCAGTGCATTAAACAATTGCTTCCCTTTAGGGTTGATTAACCGTGAGCCCCAGTAGGTATGTTTAGAATTGAAGTCTCCGGCAGAGAGAAATTTGTTACCGAGCGATTTAAAGAAAGAAACAAAATCGGTTGTGGAAATAGGAAACCTAGGAGGACAATAGACTGATGAAATTACTATTGGCTCACCCCAACACTGTAAAGAGATGGAAGTAGAATGGATGTTTTTTTTTGCATAGGATTCCAGAAAGTAATGCTTTAATCGAGACTTAATTAGAATTCCCGTACCACCATAACCTTTTCCTTGTGGGTGGTTTGTTGAGTAAAAATTATACCCTGCTAGTTTGAGGTTATATTTTACAGTTAAATGTGTTTCTGAGATAAGCATGATGTTTATGCTGTTACTGTCTAGAAAATTTTTTAATTCAATTTTGTGTTGGTTAATACCGTTAGCATTCCAGTGACATATTTTTAGAACATTCATTTTTGTGAAAGTAGAGTTTTCATAAGTAAGTTTTGGTTATGTACAAGCTCTTGAATCATAATTGCATCGAGGACATGAAGTTAGTAATACACTGAGACAAGTTAAATCTTAACGTTTCTAAATTTTGAGGTTGCATAGGGTGACTCGGTTTATCAGAAACGCCAGTTTTCAGTACATTCGCATAGCTAGTGGATGAAGAGATGTTTTCGGTGGTGCTTCCAATATGGTTTGTGTTGGTAGGTATAGCACTATATTTTTGGGTTCGAACTGTCTTAGCAGTTTGGTTCATACTGATTTTTAGTTGTGTATATATCGGGCAGCCTCTGTAGTTAGCAGTATGATTCCCCCCACAATTTCTGCATTTTTTTGTATCCTTCTCACTTGTGTTCAGCTTGCATTCCTTTGATGGATGGAAGTCGCCACACGCAACGCATACAGTACGTAAGGTGCAGTAGGATTTCGAATGCCCATACTCTTGGCAGTTTGTGCATTGTATTGGGCCTTTTCGTTTGTGAGGCTCCTCGACTGTTATTCTACGATGCATTAAATATTTTAAGTTGTAAATGGGGTGGGTTTCATTTTGTTTTAATTTAATATTCCCTGGTTCTAGTTCTATTCTAAAGAGTGGTTGCGGAATTTTTTCCCTATTCCTTATATTATACACAGATTTTGCTGTGAATACAGACTCTTGGAGTGCATATTTTAGTTCTATAGGGTCTACTTCAGGTTCTATAACTTTAATAACAACTGTCAACCCTCTGCTACTTTTTATCTGATAAGTATAGTAATTTTTCTTTTCATTTTCAAGGAAAGAAACAACTGCCCGATAGTTTTTTTCCACATATATTTGAATTTTTGTTTCATTTATTTTACCCTTCAACAGCGGGACCACATGAAAATTATTTTTACCAATCAAGTTGGCAACACTGTCTATTAAAAAGTTGGAACTGCGTTCCCGCAAGTAAATTGGTGGTGGTTTGAATGCAATACTCTTAGTTGGTTCAGACTCTGCACTATCGCTTAATAGAGCAAAACGGTTGTTGTTTAGGGTATCTGTATTATTTTTAACAAGTTTATTCTTTTCTTCCTTAGCAATCGGGCTGCGTTTTCGTTTTATTGTTATGTATCGATCAATACCTGTTTGTGTGCTTATGTTTGGTTTTGCACACTGTGTTTCTATAGTTTTATTTGCAACATTGGTAAGTTGTTGTTGCTTATATATACTCATAGCAGAACCTTTGTTGTTTTTGATTTGTGTTGGAGATGCTGTTGAATTTGGAGAGGCACATTGTCCACTCCAAGAGAGCTGAAAGTTTGCTGGCATATTTAGCGTAGCCGAGTCTGCTTGAGAATCTGTGCTTATTTTTTTTGTTGTGCAAAGAGCAATGTTGTTTTGCTCCTGCGTGTTTATTAGTTTTATTGGTGTGGGTGTGACTAGCTTAGAAGTTTGAGCGTGCTCAGTGCTTACCGTTTGCTGAATTACAGCTGGTGATTGCGCATGTGCTGAACTATTGTGAGAGATCATCTCCGTTGGGTTTAGATTGATTTGTTGATAACTGTCTATTGCTGCATGCGGGGGACACTCGCGGGTGAGACATCGATCTCTCGCTTGTGGCGGTGAGTGTCGAATGCTCATGTAAATTGTTTTTGTTTATTTTTTTTCCCCTTCTATTATTGTTGTTTTTTGTTTGGAACCACTAATTTAGAATTTTTGTTTGTGATTTAATTAATTGTTTTTGGCCTGCCCATAAAGGCTAGCCAACAAAAAATGTTTACCACTTTGATGCTAAATTTTACACTCGTAGATATTTTTTATTTTTGATATACTCGTATTAAAAAGAAAAAGGAGCGGAGAATTGAACACCGTCACGCCGACCGAGACTTAGAAAATATATGACGGGTTCTATTATTGTCTTTTGGGTGGGTTTTGATGGGTTCTATTATTGTCTTTTTTTATTTATTTTTTATTTTGTACTTTTTTCTTTTTATTTATTTTTATATTTTTTTCTTTTGTATCTTTTCTATACTATTATTTATATTTGCACTTTTTTTATTTTCCCCTTTATTATATCTTCTGGTCCTTCATTGACTCCTTTTTCAATGGCATATATACAAAAAAACTTACACACAAATTACAAATTTAGATTATGGTACGCTACTATAAACCGCGCCCTCTGCAATTGTTGGTTCTGGTAACGCCAGATATTATTGGAGTGAAGTCCCTCGATGACCGCGGCATAACACTCCCTTCTTCCTGGACGGGTACGTATAATATTCTAGGTTGGCGATTTGGCGTACCATGGTACTCCTTTAAAACTTCGCTTGTAGTGGAGCTTTTACAGCATTGTGTTTTATGGTGGAACTGTTTATCTAGAGCTTCCTTATAAAGGAATTCATTTTCGTTGGATTCGACGTGTAGATTATCGGCATTTCTCTGAGAAAAACGTTTAATGACTTAATTTGGGTACTCGGATCAGATACCAGCCTCCATCTCTTCTTTTATTGAATCCTTTTCATATGTGAATCATATTTTATTTATTCATCCTCTCAATTGGACATATGCCCCGTAATGAATCAATTGATGTCCGTGGGCCAAAATTTATTATGCTTATTATATGGGGTAGTGGTTCTTCAACGAACCTCCTTAAGCTTTTGCCCATTATCTTCAAGCGTGTTCCAGAGTGTATAATTAATATTGTGACACACTGACTGGACTTTCTAAAGAAAATAAGCCACTGCTAGGAAACTTGTTTGTATCTTCATTGTTTGTCAATAAATACTTTGTCCATGTGCTGTTGAAATACTTTAGCCAAAATGGTACATCAGTCGCCATTCATCAAGCCATTGAGTAATACAATGGTCCTGTATTCTACACCATTTTCCAACATGCGGTGCTCCTGGAACTTCTTGCTTCGAGTCACATCTTCAAAGCTGAATCCTTATAAAAAATTTATTAGTTTTCTACCTCACATTATACATTGATATTTTTATACATTTAGTTTCGACATTGCCTGTATTATTACAAAAGATAATTTAATAAGTCAAATTAAAAACTATATAATAATTGAATATATATACTCTATATATATATATATATATATATATATATATATATATATATATATATATATATATATATATATATATATATATATATATATATATATATATATATATATATATATATATATATATATATATATATATATATATATATATATATATATATATATATATATATATATATATATATAGTATATTTATTTAATAATTTTTTAGTTTTTAAGTTGTCAGAGCCGCAGGTAACTCAATTAGAAAGTCTGTGTGGGGACAACAACAGCGTGACCTCTGAGAAATCTGGGTGCACGGTGATTAGATCAGACCTAAATAATCTGAACATAAAAAATGACGTCGTCAGAGAAGAGACACTTCAAGCAAGCGATGACAAGTGGTCACTCTAGGGAAAATGCTCTAAAATGCCATCTGCCAAGAAGACCAAAACGTCACCTTATCTAGGAAAGCCAAAGTTGAGTCAGGTGGCCCGCATTTTTCGGCTGGGAATTGTTCTGGCCGATTTAATTAACAGTTGGTTCTAATCCAAGAGACCTTTATTGACGTTATGATTAGAGGTCAACGACAATAACGACAAACCAATGTTTGAGGGCCTAGCACTCAGAAAAGGATGGTTATGCTCAAATGAGAACATGGCTAAATGGATGAGAAAACACATCGGCCTAATAGAATGGAAATGTTGTTTGAAAATGACGCTTGTTGAGGAATCAAAGTTTCCAGAAATATGTGTGGGCAGAGGCTACTTCCCACAGAGCACC
Source organism: Clusia tigrina (assembly GCA_920105625.2). Lineage (NCBI taxonomy): Eukaryota > Metazoa > Arthropoda > Insecta > Diptera > Clusiidae > Clusia > Clusia tigrina. Next base: position 158,139,293 of record OV050030.1, on the reverse strand, counting down.
GAGCTTCCAAATGAAAAACTTCTTGCTACCATTGAGGCGTAGAATGCAATAGCAGTGAAAAATTGGAAGGTGATCCAGCAGTCGACCGAAGGTGCGTCGCTTCACCTGCTTATTGTGGTGGACGATGAATAACACTGAATAATCTGTCACAGCTATGGACATGTGCGTTTCATATTAAAGAGCAACTAAGGCGTAAAAAAAGTCAGCGATAGCACAAAAAACAAACAACGCCGACACTCGGTAGCAGTACTGAAGGGCATGCTGGTGACACAAGTTCCAACGGAGCGGAGGGTAAGAAACCGTCGACTAGCAAAGCCGCGCTAGAACGACAAAGAGAAATCGCAGGCCCAAAAACAACAAAAAAAATACGATGCCGCAGTATGGCACGCGTGGAAACCGCCTCAGCACGACACAACAAAAGCAAAGCATACTGGGGGCTATAGAGACCACAAAAACAAGGTTCCTAGGGGCGCGAGGCTCCAGAAACTTGCTGCGGAAATCCGCCGCGAATGAGTACTCTTAAAGAGCTACAGGCAAACTTGCACCATGCTAAAGGAGAATCGGCGACCCTGTGCAAGAGTTTCGCTGACAAAGACCTATCCATAGCCCTAATACAAGAGCCATGGATAATTTGGGGCCAAATCAAAGGTCTTACAAATAAGGGAGCAAATTGGTTTATCATCACTATTCGCGGCCCAGAGCAGTGATTATGGTTTATTTTAATACTAACTATTTTCTGATTTTAGAATTTACTAGAGGTGAGTCTCTCGTAAGTTTTATCTTAAGTAAAAATGTCAACATATGTACTAAGGGTATAAGACCAACCTTTATTAACTCGGTTAGAGAAGAGGTATTAGGCCTAACTCTAACCAGTCCTCACATCGCCAATTTTGTTAGCAACTGGCATGTATCTGACAAGCCCCTTCTGTCAGATCATTTACATATAAAATTCGATTTACCAGATATATCTGAATACAAAAATTGAAGTCTTCAATAAAAAATAAACAAATTGGAGAATATATAGTGAATTATTAGAATCAAGAACCGATTCGCTGCTTACTAGTATAAGTTATATGGGTGAGCTCGAGGAGGCAGTGTATCGACTAAATGTTACAATAATTTCAGCATATCAGGAAAGCACTGCGGTCAAAACTCGCAATGTGACACATAAAGATCCCATGGTGGAATGGCAAGATTGCAGATATGCGTAAAAAGATAAGAAAACTGTGCATCATCCAAACGACAGAGAACGCTAGACTCCATAAAGCTTTAGGCAAGGAATACTCGAATAGTGGAGCAACTTTAAGAAGACCAGATGGGTCTTATACAGAGAATAGGAGGGACACTTTAGATTACCTCTTCAGGTACACATCCCGGAGTCAATTAGGGTGTCAATGACACTGGATTAGCCATCATGCGATCGATTGACCGTATTAGACAAAAGATCCTGGAGTTTATCAGGAGTAATATTCACCCCAGACAAGGTTAAACGGGCTGCTGGGTCCTTTAAACTATTCAAGACACCAGGTGAGATAACATTTTTCCAGCCTTCTTGATAAGAGGGCTGGATGTAATACTTAAATCACTTGTTGCAATTTTTAGGAACTGTTTCAGTAGGGAGTTCATACCATCCATATGGCGCAAAGTCAATGTGCTATTTATTCCAAAATTGGGCAAGAGGTCCAGCGAACTGCCTAAACCTTACAGACCTATCGGTCTCACGTCGTTTCTTCTAAAAATTATGGAAAGATTAGTGGATCTATATATTAGAGAAATGCTGGACAGAACAACACCTCTGCATCAATCTCAGTTTGCATACAATTGTGGGAAATCCACGGTTGCTGCTCTATAGAGGGGGCTGTGCTCTGCAAAAATATCGATAAACCGACTGTTGGGAGGGTTAAAATGATGTTAAAAAGTAGAGAAATTAGCTCATCTCTGGGAGACGAGGCCGTATCAGTCAAGACAATGAAAGGCTGTCCCCAGCGGTATTTTGTCACCACTACTATGGTATTTAGCTATTGACAATCTCTTCGTCAAACTACAAGGGCAAGGCTTCGAGGCAAGTGGATATACTGCCGATCTTGCCGCTAATAATGGCAAGTTTGACAACAATATCCAACATTATAAATCAGGCTCTAACCTTCATCTCAGATTGGTGTCGAGCAGAAGGGTTATGCATTCATCCTAGCATGACCATTCTTGTTCCTTTCACAAACAGATTAAAATTTAACCTTGGTACAACAGCTGTTGAAGGAATCGATTTAGAATATTCTGATGAGGTAAAATATCTAGGTGTAGTTCTGGATAAGCGACAAAATTGGATCTCTCACCGAAATTCGGTGATAAACAAAGCCACAAGAGCAATGCGGGCCTGTTGGGGTCTCTTTGGTAGAACAAGGGGTGTAGACTCAAAAATGATACACTAAATGTATGTAATGATGGTTAGACCAACCTTTATCTATGCATTCATTGTGTGGTGGCCTAAGACAACAGAAGAATCCGGTAAGAAAAACTTACAAGTTTTCAAAGGCAGGCTTGCCTGGCAATAACCGGTGCCATGAAAAACTGCGCCACCGCTGCTATTGAGGCCATAATACGACTATCCCCACTACATACATTCGGGAAAAAATGTGCTGCTAAAAAACCTCACTATGGTGGAAGAATGCTTCAACAACCTACAAACTTTAGGTGCAATAAATAAGGTTACAATTTGCTGGGTCCCGGGTCACTCGGGGATCGAAGGCAACGAAATTGCTGACGAGCTGACTAGGGCCGGTTCCGCAGCAAGCAAGTAGGTCCGGTATCCCATACTGTGGTGTCAACTGGGCGGAGGCAGAATGTCACACTGGGAAGGGAGAGATGGACTTCCAAAGCCAATGGACTGGTAAGGCCATTCACCTACAATAAAGAACTACGCAATATGTGCAAAGCGGGCATAGGGAAGATTGTAGGCTTGCTATCAGTTCATTGCTACCTGAAATATCGTCTGACTAAAAGCCACATTCTTGATGATACGGCATGCCGACTCAGTCTAGAAGAAGAGGAAACAACAAAACACACAACTGTGTAACTGCATTGCGTTGGCAAGAACTAGAATGAACATATTCCGCAATCAGCTGGGTCTGGAAGAAAAAAAAAATGCTCCTGTTATGGACATTCTCAATTCATCCATAAAGTGGAAAATATAATGAAAGAACATGACTTTCAACTACTTCCTTTCTTTAGAGAAGGACCAACTAGGTATAAAGATCCTGATGACATTTAGTTGATAATAAGGAGTTAAATATATATGTTGTATATTTTTGTCTTTTTTTTACAAATTTATAACATAAACTTTTTTTTTTATAAATTTAACTATTTAAATAAATACAAAGCTACATACATTCAGTTCTAACTTTATACTTTATATTTTTACATAAAAGTTTCTTAAGCGTGGAGTGTATAAAAATGCACAAATAGTTTTTTCCTTTCTCCTTTTCTTTCTTTTATTTTATACTAGCTCTTACCCGGTGCGCTTCGCTACACCTAAATTGATTAAAACTCTTAAGGGTTTTTACTTTGTGTTTTATTTATTGTTGTAAAACTATTACTTATTTATATAACATTTTGGTATACAACATTTTTGGTTTTTCCACCTGGCGCGTAAATGAATAAGCACCTTGGTGTTCCCACTCCCGAACATGCGACATACAATTGGCGGTGGGAGATGCACGATTCCTCCAAATTGACGCCGCACACTCGAAACGTTTGCCCTTGCGATTTGTTTATGGTCATCGCAAAAACAAGATGTACTGGGAACTGCAAGCGCTTAAATTCAAACGGCATGTCCGTTGGAATCATTGGAATGCGTGGTAAGAGTACAACTTCATCTGCAGCCTTGCCATTTAGTATGGTTTTTATTACTGAAAGTCTTGTGCCATTACACAAAGTCGGTGGCTTCAGATTTCGTAGAAGTATAATAGGTGAACCGACTTTCAGGACCAAACGATGCGGTGGCATGCGGTAATCCTCTTTTTTGCCATTCGATAGAGTACATCCAGCATCGAACTTCTCCAAAAACACGAAGTTTCACAATTAAATTCATCAATGCTTTTTGCTTTTCCCTGAATACACGTGCTGATATGTCGTGACGATCAGTTGTTGATTGACCGGGGAACAAATGGTCTTTGATGTCATTCCACTGAGGATTCCACGTGAACGTTATGAACAGATCCGGTCTGCCGTAATGGCGCACATACGACATCGCATCTTGCGCATACTCGTGCATATGGCGCGGACTGCCGATGTATGTTGCTGGCAATATTGTCAGACGTCCAATGTTATTCACATTTGCATTATTCATTACGGCATCTCTCAAATGGATGTACTCTTCAGATCGCAATTTCGCTTGGTTGAATCGAATAAAGTTGAGACGTTCGGTCTCGATCTTTGCATACATGTCAACCAAATACTGATGGAAAAGCTTGCGACATTTGAAGATGTAGTTGTCTTCTTGCGGACGAATCATTATTCTGTACGAATATAAGTTCATCGCACTGAGTTTTTTCGGTGTTTCTTGGCCTATAAATGAACAATACGCAAAATGTTGAATCGTAAGAAAATGTACTTTTTAAATTTAATGATTATTTACCAGTAGTTGGATTTATCAATCGCATATTGATGTGATAGCCGTCATCACCTCTCCAGAATAATATCGGATACTGTAATGCATCATAACTACGGTGTAGCTCGGAAACACGCAGAAGTTGTTCATTTCTACGGTGCAGTACAATATCTCGCGATTCAAACTGTTCGCCTACAATGACGATTGCCACCTCATCGATTGTTGGTGCGTTGAATCGTCTGGCATGCTGCCCCATCGGCATTTTGTCTGCTCTGATGACGATTCGATGGTTATCAGACGGCATGCGGTCTAATGCGATTTTGAACAATCGAATCAACTCATTGTGTTCATGGAGAAATCTTTGCAAATTCAGTACGATTTCTCGCCTTGTGCCGGTCCCAATTGTACACCGTTGATTGAGTTGGTCAGTTTCATTACCGATAAAATATATTTGCAAAAATTTATAGTCATCATTGGCAAATGGTAATAGCGAGCCTGCTCGATGGTATATTTGTCCCTGAATCTATAATGTTTGTGCATTAAATTTGGATGAATGATTGGAATATTTAAAAATGTCAAATGTTTCACTGGAAATTCAATGCAAAGTAATCACCTTGAATGTCGGCATAAATGTATCTTTAATGATCTTTGTGGCACCAAAAGAAGTCATTTGAAAACATGAATTGTATGCTTCAATGTTCTGCAAAAAATGCTTAGATGTCGGCGATTCTCCAGTGAGCAAGGAATGTAATGGTTCTGGTGGCGGTTCCAATGCAGGCAGTTTCACTTTGCCACCGGAGCAGCACATGCCAGCTGTTTCTCCTCGAAACTTCGCTGCATTGCAATGCGTACAAATAATATCCATTGCTCCAATGGAACCATGCAGGCTGTAGTCGCAGTCAGGATCGTAGTGAAAGCCAACATGTTCCATTTGATCGCGAAGACGAAGCGGAACTCTGCCTTGGCGATAATTTGGCCGTTGATTGTCTGCGGATTCAGCTCTAAACTGTGCACGCCGCTCTCTGTACAGCGCTCTACCTCGGGCATTCACTTGAGCGCGTTGCTCTTCGCTTTGATTTCTTCTCGATATTGACATTCGATGTGAATCACGCGTATGCCTGCCAACCGTATTACGTCTGCGTAGTGGAGGCATTTTCTAAAGTATTCTTTTCGAATAAATGTAGCAAATCGATTGAATTAAATCTGGAAAAAACACACAATGTTGCGATGTCAATGTTTTTTAATAATTGTAAACATTCGCCAGCTATTTCTGTTTATTTATTAGTAAATGGCAGGACTGCCAATCTTGCGGAGTAAAAGGCAGGACTGCCAATCTTGCGGCAAAACAATAATAAAAATCCCAAAAAACACGAACAGAATTAATTGCAAAACGTGCAATGATACACACATTAAATTTCTTATGTGCACCCTCCACACAGACCCCAATCACTTCTGAAAATTTCATTTTATGTGCACCCTCCACACAGACTCCAATCACCCCTGAAAATTTCATTGAAATCGGGCTAGCCGTCAAGGAATGATAAAAATCCGAAAAAAATACGTAAAGCCAAACAGAATTAATGTATTTTTTTTTTTGTTTTTGCAAAACGTGCAAAGATACACACATGAAATTTCTTATGTGCACCCTCCACACAGACCCCAATCACCCCTGAAAATTTCATTGAAATCGGGCAAGCCGTCTAGGAGGAGTATGCGAACAGGAAGTTTTGCCACTTAATTTAAATATATATAAAATGTTTTTTAATAATTGTAAACATTCGCCAGCTGTTTCTGTTTATTTATTAGTAAATGGCAGGACTGCCAATCTTGCGGAGTAAAAGGCAGGACTGCCAATCTTGCGGCAAAACAATAATAAAAATCCCAAAAAACACGTAAAGCCAAACAGAATTAATTGCAAAACGTGCAATGATACACACATTAAATTTCTTATGTGCACCCTCCACACAGACCCCAATCACTTCTGAAAATTTCATTTTATGTGCACCCTCCACACAGACCCCAATCACCCCTGAAAATTTCATTGAAATCGGGCTAGCCGTCAAGGAATGATAAAAATCCGAAAAAAACACGTAAAGCCAAACAGAATTAATGTATTTTTTTTTGTTTTTGCAAAACGTGCAAAGATACATACATGAAATTTCTTATGTGCACCCTCCACACACACCCCAATCACCCCTGAAAATTTCATTGAAATCGGGCAAGCCGTCTAGGAGGAGTATGCACACAGGTATGAACAGGAAGTTTTGCCACTTAATTTTATATATATATAGATTAATTTTAATTTCAATCGGCTAACGTCAAATCGGCTACATAGTTGTCTTCAACCAGGGAGAAGTAGTTGATTAATTTTACAGCTTCTCCTGTAGCATTGGCCTTTTTTTGCACCACTGCTAATGGCAGCTTGTCGATCATTTGGGAAAACAGATCGAAGAATTGTTGCCATTTCAAGTAATCGCCGTTGAACTGTGGAATGTTTACCTTTGGGATGCAAACTGAACTTCGCATTGTTTGATCTCCTCTCGCGATTGAAGCAGCGACTCTGGTAGCTTAGCATGCACCTGCTCTTATAGAGAGATCAACTAACTGGTGTTGTACCATTTCATCTAATTGATCGTACTCTGCTTGGCTTCTGCTACCAAATGTTCCAACTTTTCCAAAAGTTCGTCATACACCACTTATATTTGGGTCCAAAGAAGTCTGATACAGTTTATTTTGCGTTGATAAAATTTCAATAGCTGGTTCTCTTGGACTGCTTCCGGATTTTCGAGTGGTCGCCTCAACGTGGCTATTCGAGCAATCATCTTCCTCACCATGCCGTATTGGAACGAGGTTCCAGAATGTTCCCTCATGAACGATGTCCTTTTCGCTACATGAGGAGCTGATGTTGCTCTATTTTCAATTTGCTGCTTGGAAGGTTCTTGTATTGCCGTTAGGCTTGCTGCTGCCGATGGCTGTGGCTTTTCGCCTGGCACAATCCCACCTTTCTCCTTTGCCTGGAGACGGGTGGTGTTTCTATACCGATTAGTTGGTTTACTAATCGGATGCCGATTCCTTGGGTGCAATACCGAAGGATCGTGATGATGACTTCAAGTGCAATACTGAAGTCTGATATCTCTTTGGGTACAGTACCGAAAGAGTGTTGTGGTTAATCAAGTATTAATTGTGAATTAACCTTGTAGTTGAAAGTGGCGACAAAGAAAACACTGTTGAATGGTTGACTTCAAAAGTATATCTCAATTTTTATTTATAAATTGATTGAATTTATATTATAATTTTTATTATGGACAGAAATAAATATATTTGTGGTGTCTGCAATTATGTGCAAGGCACCAGCGTTTGTGCGTACGTAGGGCAAATTAATACTTTAGCCCGCACGTGTACGGAAATGCTGATGAGGCTTCGCACGCTGTATATCCGTTCATCGGGTGTACTGCTTATTCTGCGTTCACGAGCGGGCATTGGTGATGGGAATTGCTGATTGGAGTTTTGCGTTGGAGCAGGTACAAACATCCTCCCGCCTGTTGAGCATATTCTCAACTTCGAATTAAATGCTGTTTGCGCGAACCCGTACTCGAAAATCTGGAGCTCGTCGCCTCTTTTGCTTCGAATATCGCTGGTAAGAGATCCAGATAAGACAGATCAATGTGATGAGCAAACTGATATATCCGATGCTGAACTGATGGACTTCTCAGCTCTTAAGCGGTAGATCCATTTGCTCATTGTTTTGCAATTGTTGCACATGTGCATGTAGTACTTGAATATCGTCCGTCAGGTTGGACTGGTGTTCTAATGAGTGTGTTGCAGCCATTATATAATCTGCGATCAACTCAGTTAGATTCACTTTCGATATGATCGTGCTGGTGACCTTTGAAACATATGTCCGATGTGCCATTATGGTTGTATACTCATCTCTTATGGTGCATCCTTGTCTCAAGGTTAAGGTTCCTATTCCCTCCAGTAATTCTGTAAGGATATCTGAACCGCAAATGACGCTGATTGTACGAGCTGGCTGTGCGATGTAGATCCATGAGTTTTCTTTAAGTAATGGAATCCATTGAGGTGAGTCGTGTGTGCGATGAACCTTGCAGCTTTTTGGGTTTGGAGTTTGACATCATATTTCCATCTCACATAGTCGATTGGTGGATGTAATGCGATGTGTTGGATGTAATTGCTTGCATACATGCATATTAGAATTGAATGCAGTGCATGTTGACAATTCTCCTGCTGATAACGAATAATATTTGTCTCGATGTAGGTTAGTGACTATATACTCGATTGTCCCTTCCAACATGAAAATTCCAGTGCCTCCCAAAATAGGTAGTCGAGTCACATGTACCAATTCGAATGGTTCTTGATTAGTCAATGGTAACTTAAGACGCACAATCATCTCAGTTGGCGTGATGCGTGCTTCCACAGAGATGAGTTTAAGGATCTCAATGGTATTCTTGCTGGGAACTTGTAACGTTGGTGGGAGATGGTCTTTGATTGCTCTCAGTTGTTGTTGCAGCTGAGACGGATACAGCAGAAGAGGATTGAGCTGTCCATGATGTGTGTCCGTCAGTACATCTAAAAACAGCTCTTGATTTCGTTGGTAGTCCTGCATAGCCATAAGTACTCGACCGGACATCGCATTAAACATTTCGGCTATTGCATGGTGGGATTCTGACTTTGTGAAGTTGTCCTGCTGGCTATATAAATATTTTATTTGCTTGTGTAGTTGTTGAATTTGATCGTCAGATTTCTTTAAAATATTGCTAGTGGAGTCAATTACCGATGTTTGGTTTCGAATTAGGTGCAGAAGATGTTCTTCGTTGCGGGATATGCCGTTTATCGTTGCAGACATTTCTTTAGCATAGTTGGAGTCCAAAATTCCAAACAACGCATTAGACAAGCTTCCAACAATTGCTCATGGAGCGTCTCGCCGTTGACGATGGATTTGTTCGTCGTATTGTAAGTACTCATCATCTTGTTGGATTAGCTGCCATTTATTACGGAACTGGTCCACAGTTTTCTCACAATTAATTGCACCGCTTTGGATACGTGAACACGCTCGCTGCATTGCAGTTATTCCTTGCATTATGTTGTTGCGCTCAAGCCAATATTGGGACATGTTGTAATACACAAATATATTCCAATCTTTTGTTGTTAAGTAAGTCAGACCCATTTTTTCGAAATATAGTCCTGTTTGAGTTCCGAAAGGTACCTTAGTAAGGGGGTCATCACCTACTACTAGAGCAATTAGAAAGCATATGCATAGCAACAATACTGACGAGGGTGACACAGATCGTCTTCGCTTAGCTGGTGTATGACTTATGCCGTCTTTGAGATTTGTGGCTTCTTCTACTGGAGCTGGATGCTTATCAGGTTGTTCTACTGGATTACTTTCGGTAGACATGGGTAATGGCGCAACTAAATGGACACCTCTTCTGGTGAGGCCTGTTGAAGTTCGAATTTCCGCTACTCGCACTAGGCCATCAGCACCAGGAAATGTTTGAGTTACTCGACCAAGCCGCCATTTAATAACTGGCAAGTTATCCTCCTTCATTAATACCATTGTACCAGGCTGTAAATTATGAAGCATGGTCTTCCATTTGTAGCGATGCTGGAGTTGGTTTAGATACTCCTTAATCCACCGACTCCAAAATTCCTGTTTCAACCTTGTGACTAAGTCCCACTGCTTCAGTAAATTTATGTTCAGATTCTCAGTGGGCTGGTCGACAACACTTGTCAATGGTGCACCTGTTAAGAAATGACCTGGAGTTAATGCTGCGTAATCGTGTGGATCATCTGACATAGGAGTCAGCGGCCGCGAGTTAAGAATGGCTTCTATTTCAACCATAACTGTCTCTAACTCTTCGTATGTTAATCGGGCATTGGACAAACTTTTGTAAAATAGATTCTTTGCCGATTTAACCGCTGCTTCCCATAAGCCGCCAAAATGTGGCGATCTAGCAGGTGCGAAATGAAACTCGATTCCCTTGTGTGCGCAGAATTTCATCAGCTGTGATTTGGTATCTACGTTGTGGATGATGTCCGCAATCTGTCTCAATTGATTTCGTGCTCCTACGAAATTAGTCGTGTTGTCACAATGAAGATGCCGACAGTTCCCTCTTCGGCTCACAAACCTCTTCAAGGCTCCGATAAAGGCGTTGGTCGTAAGGTTGCTTACCACTTCAATGTGTACGGCCTTAGTTGCAAAGCAACAAAATATCGCCACATAACACTTTTGTGGCGTCTTTCCCCTTTGATTGTAATGAAATTTAAATGGCCCACAAAAATCGACTCCAGCGTGAGTGAAAGGTTTATTTGGTTGAACCCGCGATGCAGGTAACTGTCCCATGAGTTGCTGCAATGGCTTCGGCATAGCTTTAGTGCAAGATACACAGTTTTTCACGATTGATCTGGCTATTGTTTTCGCATTAACCGGCCAATAAGCTTCCCGTGTCGCTGCTACTAGACCTGCTGGGCCAACATGCTTGTTATCAATGTGGATGTGTGTCATCAATATTTTAGTGATATCACTCCGATATGGCAATAGGGCTTGATATTTTGCTTCATGTGGTAGGGCTGAATTTGCTAATCGTCCTCCTACCCGCATAATGTCGTCTTTATCCAGAAATAGTGTAAGATCACCCATCCCCCTTCCAACTGGTTTGTTGTGCTTGAGAAGTTTATATTCAGGATTGAATGCTTGTCTCTGCAGGTCCTTGATTATAGTCTGAGTAGCACCTTTAATTTCTTCTGCGTCGAGGTCGATGGATGTTTGAACTGGCATATTACGACAATTTTTAATGAATCGAAGTGCATATGTGGTGACTCTTTGAAGATGTGTCCATGAATTTCGATGATCAATCATTGAAGTAAACGACGGAATCTGTGACGTAGTAAGACATACCTGTGTCTTTTCTAATTCTGTGGTTGAATTGGCTGATGCCGCTGGCCACGATGACGGTGGTCCGTATAGAAACAGTGGTCCATAAAACCACATGCCTTGTTGTTTGAATTGACCCGGGTTGATGCCTCGTGAGATCATGTCTGCCGGGTTTTTGTCTGTAGGTACGTGACGCCATTCACCGTTACTTCTTGTATAGCTGCCACTCGATTTGCCACAAAGGTGTAGTAGGAAGACGAACTGGCAGAGATCCAGGCTAGCGTCACTTCAGAGTCAGACCACAGAAAGCATTCGCCTGTCCATTGTAAAATATGTTTTACCCTGTCCAATAACTGGGCTGCTAGCCGTGCAGCACAGAGCTCCAGCCGAGGGAGCGTTTGTTGTTTTGGTGATGTAGTCTTTGATCTAGAACACAACAGCTGAACGCTCACAGATCCATCTGTTTTTATCGACCTTGCATAAATAACAGCTCCATAGGCCTGCTCGGATGCATCGGCAAAAGCGTGTAATTCTCTCTGCTGCACATTGTCCTTTGTGGTTGGAAATACGTAGCGTGGAATTTGCAAGCTCTCAAGTTCCTGGATGTTTTCTCTAAACTGGCTCCAGAAGGTATGCAAGTCTATAGGGAGTGCTTCGTCCCAGCTTAATTTTAGACGCCACAGCGATTTCATGAATATTTTTGCACATGAGACAACTGGTGACAAAAAACCTATTGGGTCGAAAATATGCGCGATGTCCGACAGTACTTGGCGTTTCGTTATTTTGGCTGTTGTGCTCCATTTGGTCCTTATTAGGAAGTAATCAGTCCCAGGTTGCCACGGTAAACCAAGCGTTGTGATGGTAAAACTATCGTTGTCAAAATTCAATTGGATTGCTCGATCCTCTGCGTTGATGTTCGTTAACAGTGTTTTATTACTCGCACACCATTTCCTCAACTTAAAACCTGCTGACTTGGTGAGGGAGTTCAATTCCTCCTGTACGCGCAAGGCTTCTGCTAACGTGTCGGCTCCACTCATAACATCGTCCACATAAAAATCTCTTTGTAAGCATCTGGAGCCGTGCGGATATTGTGTGCTATGTTCCTTGGCTAATATGCGTAGACATTTTATCGCCAAATATGGTGCCGATGTGACTCCATAAGTCACTGTGTTTAATTGGTAACTTTTCAGAGGTTCGCTTGGCGTGTTCCTCCACAAGATTAGTTGATGCTTGCGGTCAGCTTCGTTCACGATAATTTGTCTGTACATTTTCTCGATATATGCTGTAAAAACATATCTGCGTACTCGAAATCTCAAAAGAACCGCAAATAAGTCTTCTTGAAGTTTAGGACCTGGTAGTAGCACATTGTTCAATGATACATTTGTTGACGTCTTCATTGATGCGTCGAACACGACACGCAACTTTGTGGTGGTGCTGTCTGGCTTCAGAACGCAGTGGTGAGGTAAGAAGTAGTGGGGTTGGTTTATGCTCCCGCTAACTTCTTTCATGTGACCTAGCCGCAGGTATTCCTCCATGAAGGCCGTATACTGCATTTTGATGACGGGGTTTCTTTGCAATTTACGTTCGATGGCGTAAAAGCGTTGTAATGCGATAGCTTTCGAGTCTCCAAGAGGGCTTGCGTTATCAACGAAAGGCAAGCGCACAACGAACTGTCCGTTCGCTGCTCGACACACCGTTTGGTTGAAAAATGCTTCGCAAGTTCTTTCTATCGCTGTTAGCGGCGGGCTGTTGGTGTCAAATTCTTCTAGCTGCCAGAAACGCCCGAGCTGTTGGGTTAATGATTCATCTTCATTCGTAACTCCAATACCGCAGAACGTAGTCTCAGCTGTTGATGGAACTGTGATGTGTCCACCAAGCACCCATCCGAACACGGTGTTTTGCAATATGGGGAGTCCGGTTCCCAATTTGATTTGGCCGACTACTAGCAATTCCAGATAACATTCGTTGCCTATAAGAATGTCAATTGGACCTGATTGATTAAACTCCGGATCAGCCAATTGAATATTTTTAGGAATAGGCCAGGCTGTCACGTCGAAACTCTGTGTTGGCAGTGGATGTATAATTTTTGGCAGTATGACAACTTCAATTCGGGCTGAGTAACTAGTGAATCGTGACTCAAGTTTAATGTTGGCTCGGTGAGTAGCGCGTTGTATTGTGTTGGTAATCCGAGCTTCTTTGCCAACCTGTTCGTAATGTAGTTTGTCTGCGAACCGCCGTCCAAAATTGCACGGCATTGAAATTCATTGCCACGGAAGTCATTGACTTTTAAGACGACAGTGCTCAACAGCACATGTTTCACGCCCGCACGATTGACCGGGGACACTAATGAAGTGGTGAGTGGTTTTTCTATGGCACTGGAATAGCTCTGTAACTCCACGATAGGCTCACTTACGAATGTTGTGAGTGTCTGAGATGACCCTTGACTGGACTGACCCGAGTTATTGGATGGGCCCTTAGCTAGCTGTTGATCAAAATGCACTAATGAGTTGTGCTTCTTGTTGCATTTGGTGCATCCTCTCATTGAACAAGTTTTTGATGTATGACCATTTTTCATACAATTCGCACATAACTTGTGTTGTTTAATTATATCAAAACGCTGATGCGGCGTTTTCGCCAAGAATTGTGCGCATGCAAAAAGTTGGTGATTGCCTTTGCATACGAGGCAGCCCGTTGCGGCCTTGGTTGCTGAGAATAGCGTTGAATGATACTTCGCGTTTGTCGATTTATTGTTGATAATTTTGTGTTGTGGTTCTCGGTCTTCACATGATTGAAAACATTTTTCTAAGAATTTCAATAGGCGGTCAATGGGTTGGAACTCCTGAGGCTGATCTAGCGTCAATTCATACTCGGATCTTGACGTTTTATCTAACTTCTGCAATAAAAGATACTCCAAAATTGTGTGGAAGCTATCTACGGGAACTCCTTGGCTTTTTAACGCGTAAATGCATTCCTTGGCTGCATCGTGTGTAGTTTTAAGCGTTGAGCCCATTTCACTGCTAGCATTCTTTATATTAAACAGCTTGCTATAGATAGTTTTAACCAATTTGCGTTTATTGTTAAACCTATCGCAGGCTGCGTCATAGTTTTCCTCGCATGCTGGCAAGTGACCGATGAGTGCTTTAGCTTCTCCGGTTACATTGGCAGCCAAGTAGAACATTTTTTGTGTGTTGCTTATTGGCTGAGTATGTATCATCTTAACATACAAATCGCGAAATGGTATCCACGTTGAATAGCTACCGTCAAAAACTGGGAAGGTAACTTTAGGCAAATGCACATTTAATGCCTGTGGTATGGTGTGGATTGGCGAGGAGTTGCTCAGTGTACTGACTGGAATATGTTGTCGTAACTTAATGAGTACGTTTTGAAGCGCATCTTCGATCTCGTAGAATTTGTCCGCATCATAACCATCAATTTCCGCCAGGTTTGTTCGTTGCCATATCCATTGGTTATTTTGCACCAGATTATCGTGGTAACGTATCAATAGTTTTGTTTTGATATCATAGTACACTGGTGGATGTGACTGATCAGTTTCCGAGTGCACATCCCCAATGACTCGAGAAATTGCACGCACCAACGCCTTTTGCTGCCGTACTAGGGCTAAGAGTCCATCGCCTTCCTGATGGCTGGTTCGCAGTGTGCTGTCATTGCGGTTAGAGCCTCCTTGATGGACGTGCAAGGGAACTTCAAGTTGCACTGGCGTTTTACGCTTCTCTCCTTCCTCATTGATGATGTGCTGTAATTTGGTGAACAGCCAGTCGTGGAGGTTTGCTACGTTGCCTCTATAATCCTGTTTGAAGTACTCATGATTAACTTCGTCTAGCTCGAGTACGAGATGATGTTGATGTTCGAACGTAGACCATGCCTCCTTCAGAGTCTTCATGCGTTTACTGGCATATTCGATGGTTTTACGGTCTTGTGTGTCCTTTTTAAAGTTGCTCACCAGTTGCTCTATTGCCCAGCCCACTTCATACTGTGCCCTGGTCAACTTGTCCAACTGCTCAATTGTTTCTTGGTGATGCGCCATCCTTCAGAATCTCGCCTTGTGGTTAACAGTGAGTTCTTATCTCGCCGGGGCCTCCAAAATGTTTCTATACCGATTAGTTGGTTTACTAATCGGTTGCCGATTCCTTGGGTGCAATACCGAAGGATCGTGATGATGACTTCAAGTGCAATACTGAAGTCTGATATCTCTTTGGGTACAGTACCGAAAGAGTGTTGTGGTTAATCAAGTATTAATTTTGAATTAACCTTGTGGTTGAAAGTGGCGACAAAGAAAACACTGTTGAATGGTTGACTTCTAAAGTATATCTAAATTTTTATTTATAAATTGATTGAATTTATATTATAATTTTTATTATGCTACAGAAATAAATATATTTGTGGTGTCTGCAATTATGTGCAAGGCACCAGCGTTTGTGCGTACGTAGGGCAAATTAATACTTTAGCCCGCACGTGTACGGAAATGCTGATGAGGCTTCACACGCTGTATATCCGTTCATCGGGTGTACTGCTTATTCTGCGTTCACGAGCGGGCATTGGTGATGGGAATTGCTGATTGGAGTTTTGCGTTGGAGCAGGTACAAACAGGTGGCTTCCTGGAGAAATAGGCTTTGATAGGTATCAAATAACATGCTAATTTGGTCGTACTATCCGTGTGCTGGTGGTTGCTGAAAATGCGCTTATAGCTGCCAAAGTAAAACACTGTCTGTCTGGTTGTAAAATACAAAAGACCTTTATTACTTAAAATCAAAAGTCTTAAATACTATTTTACAATCAATACTTACAGTCTAGGTAAGCACCTTTCTGGTGTTCCAGTTACGCAATTGCTGATTGGTGCCGGTTGGTTCATCCAACTGACCTACTGAATTTGAGAATGTCGACGGTGCATTCTAAAGGCCAATACCCGTCGTGAACTCGATTACGGAACTGTGACACCCTAAAACTTCACATAATGATTAAAAATAAATACTATGTATTTAAAGTATTTTGCACACTAAAAATGTGTGCCAGCTTAATTGGTTGATAATTTTACTACTTCTAAATGCTAACTATACCAAGTGTGTAGTGTGTATTAGGAATTGGTGCTGTTAGTCAACTACGCTCAGGTAGCTTGATTCTGACTCACAACATCCCCCTTCTTTCTAGAAGAAAGTAGTGCCACTACTTTCAAGTGAACATTTACAACTTTATTCTTGGACCGTAAACAATTTTGTGTATTTTATAATACATATATTTTTTAAAAATCGCTATACTTGGGTTCTATTATTGTCTTTTTTTATTTATTTTTTATTTTGTACTATTTTCATTTTATTTATTTTTATATTTTTTTATTTTGTATCTTTTCTCTTTCTTTATTTATATTTGTACTTTTTTTATTTTCCCCTTTATTATATCTTCTGGTCCTTCATTGACGCTTTTCTCAATGGCATATATACAATAAAACTTACACACAAATTACAAATATAGATTATGGTACGCTACTATAAACCGCGCCCTCTGCAATTGTTGGTTCTGGTAACGCCAGATATTATTGGAGGGAAGTCCCACGATGACCGCGGCATAACACTCCCTTCTTCCTTGACCGGTACGTATAATATTCTAGGTTGGCGATTTGGCGTACCATGGTACTCCTTTAAAACTTCGCTTGTAGTGGAGCTTTTACAGCATTGTGTTTTATGGTGGAACTGTTTATCTAGAGCTTCCTTTTAAAGGAATTCATTTTCGTTGGATTCGACGTGTAGATTATCGGCATTTCTCTGAGAAAAACGTTTAATGACGTAATTTGGGTACTCGGATCAGATACCAGCCTCCATCTCTTCTTTTATTGAATCCTTTTCATATGTGAATCATATTTTATTTATTCATCCTCTCAATTGGACATATGCCCCGTAATGAATCAATTGATGTCCGTGGGCCAAAATTTATTATGCTTATTATATGGGGTAATGGTTCTTCAACGAACCTCCTTAAGCTTTTGCCCATTATCTTCAAGCGTGTTCCAGAGTGTATAATTAATATTGTGACACACTGACTGGACTTTCTAAAGAAAATATGCCACTGCTATATATATATCTTCTCTATTTGTATCTTCACTGCTTGTCAATAAATACTTTGTCCATGTGCTGTTGAAATACTTTAGCCAAAATGGTACATCAGTCGCCAGTCATCAAGCCATTGAGTAATACAATGGTCCTGTATTCTACACCATTTTCCAACATGCGGTGCTCCTGGAACTTCTTGCTTCGAGTCACATCTTCAAAGCTGAATCATTATAAAAAATTTATTAGTTTTCTAGCTAACATTATACATTGATATTTTTATACATTTAGTTTCGACATTGCCTGTATTATTACAAAAGATAATTTAATAAGTCAAATTAAAAACTATATAATAATTAAATAAATATACAATATATATATATATATATATATATATATATATATATATATATACATATATATATATATATATATATATATATATATATATATATATATATATATATATATATATATATATATATATATATAGTATATTTATTTAATAATTTTTTAGTTTTTAAGTTGTCAGAGCCGCAGGTAACTCAATTAGAAAGTCTGTGTGGGGACAACAACAGCGTGACCTCTGAGAAATCTGGGTGCACGGTGATTAGATCATACCTAAATAATCTGAACACAAAAAATGACGTCGTCAGAGAAGAGACACTTCAAGCAAGCGATGACAAGTGGTCACTCTAGGGAAAATGCTCTAAAATGCCAACTGCCAAGAAGACCAAAACGTCACCTTATCTAGGAAAGCCAAAGTTGAGTCAGGTGGCCCGCATTTTTCGGCTGGGAATTATTCTGGCCGATTTATTTAACAGTTGGTTCTAATCCAAGATACCTTTATTGACGTTATGATTAGAGGTCAACGACAATAACGACAAACCAATGTTTGAGGGCCTAGCACTCAGAAAAGGATGGTTATGCTCAAATGAGAACATGGCTAAATGGATGAGAAAACACATCGGCCTAATAGAATGGAAATGTTGTTTGAAAATGACGCTTGTTGAGGAATCAAAGTTTCCAGAAATATGTGTGGGCAGAGGCTACTTCCCACAGAGCACCGAGCTTCCAAATGAAAAACTTCTTGCTACCATTGAGGCGTAGAATGCAATAGCAGTGAAAAATTGGAAGGTGATCCAGCAGTCGACCGAAGGTGCGTCGCTTCACCTGCTTATTGTGGTGGACGATGAATAACACTGAATAATCTGTCACAGCTATGGACATGTGCGTTTCATATTAAAGAGCAACTAAGGCGTAAAAAAAGTCAGCGATAGCACAAAAAACAAACAACGCCGACACTCGGTAGCAGTACTGAAGGGCATGCTGGTGACACAAGTTCCAACGGAGCGGAGGGTAAGAAACCGTCGACTAGCAAAGCCGCGCTAGAACGACAAAGAGAAATCGCAGGCCCAAAAACAACAAAAAAAAATACGATGCCGCAGTATGGCACGCGTGGAAACCGCCTCAGCACGACACAACAAAAGCAAAGCATACTGGGGGCTATAGAGACCACAAAAACAAGGTTCCTAGGGGCGCGAGGCTCCAGAAACTTGCTGCGGAAATCCGCCGCGAATGAGTACTCTTAAAGAGCTACAGGCAAACTTGCACCATGCTAAAGGAGAATCGGCGACCCTGTGCAAGAGTTTCGCTGACAAAGACCTATCCATAGCCCTAATACAAGAGCCATGGATAATTTGGGGCCAAATCAAAGGTCTTACAAATAAGGGAGCAAATTGGTTTATCATCACTATTCGCGGCCCAGAGCAGTGATTATGGTTTATTTTAATACTAACTATTTTCTGATTTTAGAATTTACTAGAGGTGAGTCTCTCGTAAGTTTTATCTTAAGTAAAAATGTCAACATATGTACTAAGGGTATAAGACCAACCTTTATTAACTCGGTTAGAGAAGAGGTATTAGGCCTAACTCTAACCAGTCCTCACATCGCCAATTTTGTTAGCAACTGGCATGTATCTGACAAGCCCCTTCTGTCAGATCATTTACATATAAAATTCGATTTACCAGATATATCTGAATACAAAAATTGAAGTCTTCAATAAAAAATAAACAAATTGGAGAATATATAGTGAATTATTAGAATCAAGAACCGATTCGCTGCTTACTAGTATAAGTTATATGGGTGAGCTCGAGGAGGTAGTGTATCGACTAAATGTTACAATAATTTCAGCATATCAGGAAAGCACTGCGGTCAAAACTCGCAATGTGACACATAAAGATCCCATGGTGGAATGGCAAGATTGCAGATATGCGTAAAAAGATAAGAAAACTGTGCATCATCCAAACGACAGAGAACGCTAGACTCCATAAAGCTTTAGGCAAGGAATACTCGAATAGTGGAGCAACTTTAAGAAGACCAGATGGGTCTTATACAGAGAATAGGAGGGACACTTTAGATTACCTCTTCAGGTACACATCCCGGAGTCAATTAGGGTGTCAATGACACTGGATTAGCCATCATGCGATCGATTGACCGTATTAGACAAAAGATCCTGGAGTTTATCAGGAGTAATATTCACCCCAGACAAGGTTAAACGGGCTGCTGGGTCCTTTAAACTATTCAAGACACCAGGTGAGATAACATTTTTCCAGCCTTCTTGATAAGAGGGCTGGATGTAATACTTAAATCACTTGTTGCAATTTTTATGAATTGTTCCAGTAGGGAGTTCATACCATCCATATGGCGTAAAGTCAATGGGGTATTTATTCCAAAATTGGGCAAGAGGTCCAGCGAACTACCTAAAGCTTACATACCTATCAGTCTCACGTCGTTTCTTCTAAAAATTATGGAAAGATTAGTGGATCTATATATTAGAGAAATGCTGGACAGAACAACACCTCTGCATCAATCTCAGTTTGCATACAATTGTGGGAAATCCACGGTTGCTGCTCTATAGAGGGGGCTGTGCTCTGCAAAAATATCGATAAACCGACTGTTGGGAGGGTTAAAATGATGTTAAAAAGTAGAGAAATTAGCTCATCTCTGGGAGACGAGGCCGTATCAGTCAAGACAATGAAAGCCTGTCCCCAGCGGTATTTTGTCACCACTACTATGGTATTTACCTATTGACAATCTCTTCGTCAAACTACAAGGGCAAGGCTTCGAGGCAAATGGATATACTGCCGATCTTGCCGCTAATAATGGCAAGTTTGACAGAACAATATCCAACATTATAAGTCAGGCTCTAACATTCATCTCAGATTGGTGTCGAGCAGAAGGGTTATGCATTAATCCTAGCATGACCATTCTTGTTCCTTTCACAAACAGATTAAAATTTAACCTTGGTACAACAGCTGTTGAAGGAATCGATTTAGAATATTCTGATGAGGTAAAATATCTAGGTGTAGATCTGGGTAAGCGACAAAATTGGATCTCTCACCGAAATTCGGTGATAAACAAAGCCACAAGAGCAATGCGGGCCTGTTGGGGTCTCTTTGGTAGAACAAGGGGTGTAGACTCAAAAATGATTCACTAAATGTATGTAATGATGGTTAGACCAACCTTTATCTATGCATTCATTGTGTGGTGGCCTAAGACAACAGAAGAATCCGGTAAGAAAATACTTACAAGTTTTCAAAGGCAGGCTTCCCTGGCAATAACCGGTGCCATGAAAAACTGCACAACCGCTGCTATTGAGGCCATAATACGACTATCCCCACTACATGCAAGTTAAATAAATGAGTTAGACCTTTTGGTTTTTTTTATTTATAATTATTTTATTTCAGAAATTAAATCAACTCAACGTCTAAACGAGATCATTACTACCGTTCGACTGCCTCCTCTTCAATTATGCGAAACCAGTTGACATAGTAAAGAAGGGCAACAAAAATACTTTAATAATAAACCGTTAATCTAGAGTACATAAGAAAAACATTTTTGTTTTAGTGATTAGACACATAGTCAGAACATTAATAGTTGGAGAAAAATAGAGAGAGAGCGTAAACATGTAATATATAACTTGCCCTCCCTTAAAATTCGAGACTCTTCGAATCCAATATACATATATAAAAAAATTTTGTTTAACTTTATATATTACATGTAGTCTTAATACTATTTCTTATTGTTATTTATTACTAAAATAGTTATTATATGGCTGAATCTTGCGTATATAATCTATAATGACAAATACCAATCTTTGTTTTCTTTTTTTTTTTTTAATTCATATACTGTCAATTAGTTTAGGAAGTCTTTTAAAAAGTACAACATCTACTTTGTTTGGATTACTGTAGTGGTATTTGTTAAAACGTTTGGCTGTTTTTTGCCTAGCTGCGTTTGGATTTTTCATATATAAATTTGGTTGAGTTAAATCAAAATTGGGTATATGTTCTCTATTATTATTTTCTCTATTAATGTTCTTATTTTTATTTTCCTGAATTCGGTCATGAATTTGTTTTAAGTTAATGTTACAATTATTGATAAAATCAAAAGGTTTTATTTTGGTAGTACTATGGATGGTATTATTAAAAAAATATACTGATTTTAAAACCAAGTCTTCGGCATCATTTATATTTTCGGAGTTTTTTAATATTCTAATGTGTTCAAGAATGGTAGAATGCAATCGTTCTATATCTGAATTACCACTGTGAGAATGAGGTGTTGTGAAATGAGGATTAATACCATGTTCTTGACAAAAAAGCTTAATTAATGCGTTATTGAATTCATTGTCCATTATAATCATTTGTGGTCTTCCTAAAATCGCGATTCTTTCTTCTAATTTTCTCCTAACAGTAATCATGTTTTTATCGCTTATTTTATGTGCTGAGGCTATCTTCGAAAATCGGTCTATTGTGGTTAAAAAATACGTTTTTTGAATTTGAAAAATATCAATGTGAACTAATTCATTTGATTTTTCTGGAATGTGGGTGTGTTGAAATTGTTTTCTAATAGGTTTCCTGTCATATTTATTTTCGTTACAGACTCTGCAACTATTAATGTAACGATTTATGTAAGCGAACAGTTTTGGGTAAAAATAAGAATCTTTTATTTCTAAATAGTTTTCCTGAATTCCTCTGTGATTGCCTTTATTATGAATATCTTCGATAATATTCAGTAAAAGCTCTTCATTCCCAATATCGACTGCTAATTTTGTACATTTAATGAATTTAATTTGGGAGTCATTAGAAAATAAATGTACAAGTCTGATGTGGACTTCATTATACAACCTGTCATTTAATTCCGATTATATGCCTATCGTTCCTCTTCGGATTTCCCTCCTAAATAAATCGTTTAGAAGGTGTATATTATCGATATCATCTTTCGATATATATATATATATATATAATTTTAAAGTTCTTATAAATTATATCAATTTATTTTTCTTTTCTATTTACAATTCTAATCTGTAATCTGTATTTATTAACAATAGTATCTGCAATAGGGAAATGGATATTAGTATCTTCTTCTGAATTTGTTTCTAATGTAGAGTGAAAAACCTTAAGTCTACTTAAGAAATCAGCTACCTTGTTTTCCTTTCCTTTAAGATATTCAATCTCGAACTCGAATTCATCCAGCAATATTTTCCATCGGATTATTCTTGAATTTGGGTCTTTTAAGGAATATAACCATTTAAGAGGTTGATGGTCAGTTTGTATTAAAAACTTTCTGCCATATAAATAAGGGCGAAAAAATTTGGCGGACCACACAATTGCCAAAAGTTCGTTTTCCAACGTGGATAATTTTCCTCGTAGCCGTTAAGTGTTCTACTTGCAAAACTTATTGGTTTTCCATTTTGGCTCAATACTGCCCCTATTGCATGATTACTTGCATCAGTTGTCAAAATAAATCTCTTTTTGAAGTCAGGGTAAGATAATAATGGAGGGTTTGTTAATATTTCTTTCAACTTTTCAAAAGCATCTATATATTCCTGGTCATTTTTGTCAATTTTTGAATTTTTCCTCAAATATTTTATTATGGGATTTGCAATTATTGCATAATTTTTTATAAATTTCCGGTAGTAGCCGGTCAACCCAAGAAATGATTTAATTTCTTTATTTGTCTTCGGAAATTTAACATTTTGAACAGCTTTTATTTTTCAGGGTTAGGTTTTATACCTTTAGTTGTAATTATATGACCCAAAAAATTAGTTTCCTTCAGCAAAAATTTACATTTTTCGATTTGAATTTTTAAATTATATTCATTGAGCCTATCAAAAAATTTTTTTAAGTTTTCAAAATGTTCAGGCAACGAAGTAGAAAATACCAGAATATCATCCATATAGATGACGCAAATTCGGTTTATAAAATCACATAATACGTGATTCATCATCCTTTGGAATGTTGAAGGTGCGTTCTTTAACCCGAACGGCATCCTCACGAATTCGAAATGGCCACTAGATGTGGAAAAAGCGGTTTTTTCGATGTCATTTTCGTCCATAAGGATCTGGTGAAAGCTTTTAGCTAGATCTAAAGTTGAAAAATATTGCGCTCTTCCTAGTTTATCAAATAGGGACTCAATATTTGGTAGTGCAAATTTATCGTCCACTGTTACCTCGTTCAACTTCCTGTAGTCTACCACTAAGCGCCATTTCTGTATACCGGAATCACCTTTATTTTTTTTCACAATCCATAAAGGTGAATTGTATGGAGATTTACTGTGCCTAATTATGTTTTGATTAAGCATTTCTTTAATTTGTTTATTTATTTCGCTTTCTAGTATCTGAGGGTGTCTGTAGTTTCTACAGTAAATAGGCATGTGTACTTCAGTAATAATTTTATGCTGAACACTATTGGCAGTGGTTAGGTTTTGACCCTCAATGTAAAACGTTTTTCTATTTTTCTGTAAAAATTTTGTCAGCAAAACAGTTTCTTCTAAATTTAAGTCTTGGGATA
Organism: Clusia tigrina; assembly: GCA_920105625.2. Taxonomy (NCBI): domain Eukaryota; kingdom Metazoa; phylum Arthropoda; class Insecta; order Diptera; family Clusiidae; genus Clusia; species Clusia tigrina. The sequence goes on along the minus strand of OV050030.1, from coordinate 158,114,884 downwards.
ACATTTGATTTATATTAAATTCTGTTTTTTCTATATAATTAATTTCATCTAATTTGTATGGGAGGCTATCCAAAAAAAATATTTTTTTATTATTTAAAATTATTGAATCAGTCTGCATATTTATTATACCATTCATTGGTCTTAAAATATTCTGTCCAATAATTGCATCGAAATTCTTTTTATGAAAGTTAGCCAACTTCCACACCATGTATCCGTCCTCACAAAACTCTCTTGGTAACTCAGTTATAATCTGTTTATTAATCATATAATCAGTATTAAGCGATGACAATTTAATAGGTTGTTTAAAAAAAATCCGAGTACTTTGTGGTAATTTATTTTCGTCAAGTAATGATGTTGAAGAACCTGTATCAATTAAACATTTAAGAGTAGTATTTTCAATTGAAATTTCTATTATTGGTAAAAGTGATTTGAGGCAGCTATAGGAAAATTTACTTCTTCATTATTAGAGTTAATTTGCATGTGGTCTATTTCCATTGGCTCAGTTGGATGCTGTGTAACAGGAGTATTGTAATTTCTGTTGTTATAGTTATTATTTCTAAAGCGAGGCGAGTTCTACACGTAATTGTTTTGATATCTGTTGCTAGAATTATTATTACTAGAGTATTGATTATTTGGATTTCTATTGCTATAATTATTTCTAGTATTAACAGAATTTTGGTGTTGATTTGAATTATTTGAATTTCTATTTTGTAACTGACTATTGTTGTTTCTATAATTTATATTTGGGTTTGATTGTTGGTTAAATGCTGGTTTCGGATTAACTATTACAATATCTTGCATTATATTGTTTTCAATGAAAAAGGAATGGGCTGCACTGATAGATTTAATTTGGTTCTGTATAAGCGATGACTTAATATTAATTGGAAGATAGTTAATATAAATATCAAAAATAATTAGTTCATTATTTCCCGGAACATTTAAGGGATCTGGTTGCCAGCAATATTTTTTGTTCATTTCACTCAAAATATTGTTTAGTTTTCCATAAAGCTCTTCGTAATTGCTCGCTCGAATGTTAAGGGCATCACACCGTAGATTAAAAAATTAACGTTTAGCTCCAAATTCTTCTTTTAGCTTATGTAAAATTTGATCCCATGTTGGATTTATGAGTGATTCAAGTACGCTCAGTGCTTTCCCTTGCACTCTATTTATTAGTACTTTCTGTAGTACGACTGTGTGCTCGGCTGTCGTCAGTTCCAACACTGTTTCCACATCTCTTAAAAAATTGCTGAGAGCATACTCGTCGTGGCTGTTGAATATGGGTAAACTTCTCGCTTCTCTCAAACTCTCCGCTAATGTTAAAGCCATAACGAAAGTGTAGTCTTCAAGTGCAGAAATAAGAAAAAAAATTTGATGATTGTCTATTGTTTGTTGCTAGTTCGTTGTCTGTTGTATTCTGTTTGTGGTTGTATTTTTTTCTTTTTGTCGTATATTTTATGTTTTGTTTGTAGTTTCGTTGTTAGTTATTTATCAATTTTTTTTTCAACTAAAATTTTTCTTCAAATGTAAAATTTTTTCCAATTTATTTCATATATTTTTGATCAGATATGTAGTCATTTGACACTTCACTGCTTCACAACTTAGTTTGGTTCGTATCACAGGATGCAATTATTCTAATTACATCTCATCCTCGTCACCAGTTAAATAAATGAGTTAGACCTTTTGGTTTGTTTTTATTTATATTTATTTTATTTCAGAAATTATATCAACTCAACGTCTAAATGAGATCATTACTACCGTTCGACTGCCTCCTCTTCAATTATGCGAAACCAGCTGACATAGTAAAGAAGGGCAACAACAAATACTTTAATAATAAACGGGTAATCTAGAGTACATAAGAAAAACATTTTTGTTTTAGTGATTAGACACATAGTCAGAACATTAATAGTTGGAGAAAAAAAGAGGGAGAGCGTAAACATGTAATATATAACTTACATTCGGGAAAAAATGTGCTGCTAAAAAACCTCACTATGGTGGAAGAATGCTTCAACAACCTGCAAACTTTAGGTGCAACAAATAAGGTTACAATTTGCTGGGTCCCGGGTCACTCGAGGATCGAAGGCAACGAAATTGCTGACGAGCTGACTAGGGCCGGTTCCGCAGCAAGCAAGTAGGTCCGGTGTCCCATACTGTGGTGTCAACTGGGCGGAGGCAGAATGTCACACTGGGAAGGGAGAGATGGACTTCCAAAGCCAATAGACTGGTAAGGCCATTCACCTACAATAAAGAACTACGCAATATGTGCAAAGCAAACATAGGGAAGATTGTAGGCTTGCTATCAGGTCATTACTACCTGAAATATCGTCTGACTAAAAGCCACATTCTTGATGATACGGAATGCCGACTCAGGCTAGAAGAAGAGGAAACCACAAAACACACAACTTTGTAACTGCATTGCGTTGGCAAGAACTAGAATGAACATATTCCGCAATCAGCTGGGTCTGGAAGAAAAAAAAAATGCTCCTGTTATGGACATTCTCAATTCATCCACAAAGTGGAAAATATAATGAAAGAACATGACTTTAAACTACTTCCTTTCTTTAGAGAAGGACCAACTAGGTATAAAGATCCTGATGACATTTAGTTGATAATAAGGAGTTAAAATTTATAATATAAACTTTTTTTTTATAAATTTAACTATTTAAATAAATACAAAGTTACATACATTCAGTTCTAACTTTATACTTTATATTTTTACATAAATGTTTCTTAATCGTGTAGTGTATAAAAATGCACAAATAGTTTTTTCCTTTCTCCTTTTCTTTCTTTTATTTTATAATAATTTTAATTTCAATCGGCTAACGTCAAATCGGCTACATAGTTTTCTTCAATCAGGGAGAAGTAGTTGATTAATTTTACAGCTTCTCCTGTAGCATTGGCCTTTTTTTGCACCGCTGCTAATGGCAGCTTGTCGATCATTTGGGAAAACAGATCGAGGAATGTTTACCTTTGGGATGCAAACTGAACTTCGCATTGTTTGATCTCCTCTTGCGGCTGAAGCAGCGACTCTGGTAGCTTAGCATGGACCTGCTCTTATAGAGAGATCCACTAACTGGTGTTGCACCATTTCATCTAATTGATCGTACTCTGCTTGGCTTCTGCTGCCAGATGTTCTAACTTTTTCAAAAGTTCGTCATACACCAATTATATTTGGATCCACAGAAGACTGATACAGTTTATTTTGCGTTGATAAAGTTTCAATAGCTGGTTATCGTGGACTGCTTCCGGATTTTCGAGTGGTCGCCTCAACGTGGCTATTCGAGCAATCATCTTCCTCACCATGCCGTATTGGAACGAGGTTCCAGAAGGTTCCCTCATGAATGATGTCCTTTTCGCTACATGAGGAGCTGATGTTGCTCTATTTTCAATTTGCTGCTTGGAAGGTTCTTGTATTGCCGTTAGGCTTGCTGCTGCCGATGGTGCTGTGGCTTTTCGCCTGGCACAATCCCACCTTTCTCCTTTGCCTGGAGACGGTTGGCGTCCTGGAGAAATAGGCTTTGATAGGTATCAAATAACATGCTAATTTGGTCGTACTATCCGTGTGCTAGTGGTTGCTGAAAATGCGCTATAGCTGCCAAAGTAAAACACTGTCTGTCTGGTTGTAAAATACAAAAGACTTTTATTACTTAAAATCAAAAGTCTTACATACTATTTTACAATCAATATTTATAGTCTATGTAAGCACCTTTCTGGTGTTCCAGTTATGTAATTGCTGATTGGTGTCGGTTGGTTCAGCCAACTGACCTACTGAATTTGAGAATGTCGACGGTGCATTCTAAAGACCCGTCGTGAACTCGATTACGGAACTGTGACACCCAAAAACTTCACATAATGATTAACAATAAATAGTATGTATTTAAAGTATTTTGCACACTAAAAATGTGTGCCAGCTTAATTGGTTGATAATTTTACTACTTCTAATTTGGTTTCTTTTTTTTTTTTTTTTACGCGGTGTAAAGCAGTCAAAAACCCTTGTAGTGTGGGGCCTTAACCCACTAAAATCACCCCGATGTCCGGACGGATTATCCTCTCGGGACCTCACCGTTAGGTAATACGTCGATAGGCCGTTACGAGCGTTACCGCTCAATCGTCAGTCTTAGGTCTGTCCATTTTCAGTCCTACTTCTTGAAACATCCCTATTAACGTTTTTCTCAGCACTGCGCTGGCTTAGACGTGCTGCTGTTCGGGCGCGTTCAGTGTTCCGCAGAGTTATCATCATAATGGATACTGTAGAACAAACTGCCTCCCATTTAGTCTCGGTTTCACACATATGCGCTACCAGATTAGCCACTGCTGGTTGTTCTCCTAAGATAGCGCTCAAGTTGTTTCTGCTCTCGTTAAATCGCGGGCAATGAAAAAGTATATGCTGCGCGTTTTCCTGCTCTCCCGGGCAACTTGGACAAAACGGGTCCACTTCGTATTTGTATTTGTGCAAGTATTCCTTGAAGCACCCGTGGCCACTAAGCATCTGTGTCAAATAGAAGTTAAGTTCGCCATGTGTGCGCGAGTACCATTCGTTGATATTATGTATCAGTTGGAATGTCTATCGGCCTTTGCTGGATTGCTCCCATCTTTGCTGCCATTGTTGCATGGTTTTCTGTCTTATTTCAACCTTATCTGCAGCCGTTGGTCTTGTCACTCTCCTATACAAATCCTGCATTTCATATGCAAGCAGGTCGATTGGTGGCTTACTTGATAACACACAAATGGCATCATCCGAAACTGTCCGAAAGGCGCTAGCAACCCTTAGCGCGCTGAGCCTATGTACAGATCGGATTCCTTTTGAGACACTCTCTGTACGCGCGACTTCTGCCCAAATTGGAGCCGCATATAGGATGATCGAGGTAGTTACCCTCGATAGTAGCTTCCTTCGACTTGATATGGGCCCTCCCAAGTTTGGCATCATCTTTGTGAGCGCACCGTTGACGCGGGCAGCCTTTTCGCATACTGTCCTAAGGTGTTCGTTGAAGGTCAGTTTCGCGTCTATGATCACTCCCAAGTACCGCAGATACGGCTGCGATGTAATTTCGTGTTCGCCCCCCCTATTGTTATATGCTCTCGCACTTTTCTGGACCTCAGCAGGACCACCTCTGTTTTCTGGGCCGCCAATTCCAGTTTTGAGTCATGAAGCCAGCTTCTTATTCTGACGATCGCATCATTGCATATCGTTTGGAGCATGTCCAGCTGTTTTGCTACTGCTACCACAGCAATGTCGTCCGCATAGCCTACCACCGTAGTATCTTCCGGTAGGTCCAGTTGGAGTATGTCATTGTACATACCATTCCATAATGAAGGACCGAGCACAGAACCCTGGGGTACTCCCCCCGTGATCCTATATTGCTTTGCCCCTTCGTCCGTATCGTACAGTAGTACTCGGTTGTCAAAATAACTAGTTAAAATTCGCAACAAGTACTCCGGGACAGCGAATTTCCGGAGGGCGCTCATGATTAATGGCCAACTCGCCGAGTTGAAAGCGTTCTTCACATCCAATGTGATCACTGCGCAGTATTTTTTTTTTTGCTTCCATTTACCCATCTCTTCCCGCTGAGTGCTTCGCTTGCAATATCCATCACTGCTTGGACTGCATCCACGGTGGATCGCGATCTCCGAAATCCAAATTGATTTGCGGCCAATCCTCCTGGCTTTTCAAGTGATTCTTGCAGTCTATCGCAGATAATTCTCTCTCAGATTTTACCCAGCGTATCGAGCATGCAAATTGGTCTGTACGAGGATGGGTGGTCCGGCTGCTTTCCGGGCTTAAGCAGTAATACCAGCCTCTGTCTTTTCCAAATATCTGGGTATATTCCCTCGTTTAAGCACGCATTGTACACCTGCGTGAAGATTTCAGGTGTTGCCTTGACCGCCGCTTTTACCGCAATATTGGGCAAACCGTCTAGCCCGGGTGCTTTACCGTCAGCGATTTTCCGCAGAGTGAACACTACCTCATCAGTGGAAATCTCGGGGATTTCTGTGCTGTTTATTTGTTGGCCGTTGTACAGAATTGTTTCCTCCTGTGGGGGAAAGAGCGCTGCAACCACCTTACGCATCAATTTATATTCTGTTGGTGGCGGTGCTCTTGGCCCTTTAAGTTTGCCCATCACTGCCTTGTATGCGTTACACCATGCATCGAGATCAGAACTCTCGTAGCGCTCCTTAAAATATGCGTTTTTGCTGTTTTTAATGGCTACTTTCAGTACTTTCCTACACTCTTTATGTACTTGATGCAGCGTTTCCCAAATTGGACTATTGCGAGCTCGTTTTGCCTTTCTGCGCGCTTGGTTACATCTTTTCCTCGCATTAGCGATTTCGTCATTCCACCAGTAGACTGGTTTCCTCACAATTCTGTTTGATATTCTTGGCATTGCCACGTCACAGGCCATGCTGAGTTTGTCCGTTATGCTGACCGCCATCTTTTCTGCCGTGTCCAGGGGGATTTCCTCATCTTTCCAGGCGGTATTAAAGGCTTCTACGTCAAAAACCTGCCATTTCCAACGTTTTGTTGGCAATTTGCGAATTCGTTGTTTTTTCTGTGCAGTGATATCTATTTCAATAGCCCGGTGATCACTGTGTGTGTGTGTATATGCTGCTGACTTCCCACTGTGCGTTACGAGTTATACCATTGTGTGCGAAGGTGAGGTCTATCACGGAACCCCTCCTGCCTGTTTCGAATGTATTCTTACTACCGTGGTTTAAAAGGTCTAACGATAATGGAGCTAGGCATTCGAGCAGAATTCTTCCTCGCTGATCTGTGCGTGTACTTCCCCATGCTGTGGACCAGGCGTTGAAGTCTCCTGCTACTACGACCGGACTTTTACCTCGCGCTTCTTTCACCAAGGCCATCAACATCCTCTCGAAGTCATCTAGAGTCATACTGGGGGACCATAGCATGAAAAAAGTACACATTTTCTATTTTCGCCCATGTGAAACCATTTTCCGCCATTGTCATGTTCTGCTGAATTGAGCTATGTAGTAGGAGTTGGTGCTGTTAGTCAACTACGCTCGGGTAGCTTGATTCTGACTCACAACATCCCCCTTCTTTCTAGAAGAAAGTAGTGCCACTACCTTCAAGTGAACATTTACAACCTTGTTCTTGGACCGTAAACAATTTTGTGTATTTTATAATACATATATTTTTTAAAAATCGCTATACTTGGGTTCTATTATTGTCTCTTTTTTATTTATTTTTTATTTTGTACTATTTTCTTTTTATTAATTTTTATATTTTTTTCTTTTGTATCTTTTCTCTTTCTTTATTTATATTTGTACTTTTTTTATTTTCCCCTTTATTATATCTTCTGGTCCTTCATTGACGCTTTTCTCAATGGCATATATACAATAAAACTTACACACAAATTACAAATTTAGATTATAGTACGCTACTATAAACCGCTCCCTCTGCAATTGTTGGTTCTGGTAACGCCAGATATTATTGGAGTGAAGTCCCTCGATGACCGCGGCATAACACTCCCTTCTTCCTGGACCGGTACGTATAATATTCTAGGTTGGCGATTTGGCGTACCATGGTACTCCTTTAAAACTTCGCTTGTAGTGGACCTTTTACAGCACTGCGTTTTATGGTGGAACTGTTTATCTAGAGCTTCCTTATAAAGGAATTCATGTTCGTTGGATTCGACGTGTAGATTATCGGCATTTAATGACGTAATTTGGGTACTCGGATCAGATACCAGCCTCCATCTCTTCTTTTATTGAATCCTTTTCATATGTGAATCATATTTTATTTATTCATCCTCTCAATTGGACATATGCCCCGTAATGAATCAATTGATGTCCGTGGGCCAAAATTTATTATGCTTATTATATGGGGTATTGGTACTTCAACGAACCTCCTTAAGCTTTTGCCCATTATCTTCAAGCGTGTTCCAGAGTGTATAATTAATATTGTGACACACTGACTGGACTTTCTAAAGAAAATATGACACTGCTAGGAAACTTGTTTGTATCTTCATTGCTTTTCAATAAATACTTTGTCCATGTGCTGTTGAAATACTTTAGCCAAAATGGTACATCAGTGGCCATTCATCCTCAAGCCATTGAGTAATACAATGGTCCTGTATTCTACACCATTTTCCAACATGCGGTGCTCCTGGAACTTCTTGCTTCGAGTCACATCTTCAAAGCTGAATCCTTATACAAAATTTATTAGTTTTCTAGCTAACATTATACATTGATATTTTTATATATTTAGTTTCGACATTGCCTGTATTATTACATAAGATAATTTAATAAGTCAAATTAAAAACTATATAATAATTAAGTAAATATATATATATATATATATATATATATATATATATATATATATATATATATATATCTATCTTCTGCTATCTATCTATATCTATCTATCTATATATATATTTAAAATTAAGTGGCAAAACTTCCTGTTCGCATACTCCTCCTAGACAATTAATTCTGTTTGGCTTTACGTGTTTTTTGGGATTTTTATTATTGTTTTGCCGCAAGATTGGCAGTCCTGCCTTTTACTCTGCAAGATTGGCAGTCCTGCCTTTTACTCCGCAAGATTGGCAGTCCTGCCTTTTACTAATAAATAAACAGAAACAGCTGGCGAATGTTTACAATTATTAAAAAACATAGACATCGCAACATTGTGTGAGCGAAGTTTCGAGGAGAAACAGCTGGCATGTGCTGCTCCGGTGGCAAAGTGAAACTGCCTGCATTGGAACCGCCACCAGAACCATTACATTCCTTGCTCACTGGAGAATCTCCGACATCTAAGCATTTTTTGCAGAACATTCAAGCATACAATTCATGTTTTCAAATGACTTCTTTTGGTGCCACAAAGATCATTAAAGATACATTTATGCCGACATTCAAGGTAATTACTTTGCATTGAATTTCCAGTGAAACATTTGACATTTTTAAATATTCCAATCATTCATCCAAATTTAATGCACAACTATTAATGTACTACTACTACAACTACTTCTCCCTGGTTGAAGACAACTATGTAGCCGATTTGACGTTAGCCGATTGAAATTAAAATTAATCTATATATATATATAAAATTAAGTGGCAAAACTTCCTGTTCATACCTGTGTGCATACTCCTCCTAGACGGCTTGCCCGATTTCAATGAAATTTTCAGGGGTGATTGGGGTGTGTGTGGAGGGTGCACATAAGAAATTTCATGTATGTATCTTTGCACGTTTTGCAAAAACAAAAAAAAAATACATTAATTCTGTTTGGCTTTACGTGTTTTTTTCGGATTTTTATCATTCCTTGACGGCTAGCCCGATTTCAATGAAATTTTCAGGGGTGATTGGGGTCTGTGTGGAGGGTGCACATAAAATGAAATTTTCAGAAGTGATTGGGGTCTGTGTGGAGGGTGCACATAAGAAAATTAATGTGTGTATCATTGCACGTTTTGCAATTAATTCTGTTTGGCTTTACGTGTTTTTTGGGATTTTTATTATTGTTTTGCCGCAAGATTGGCAGTCCTGCCTTTTACTCCGCAAGATTGGCAGTCCTGCCATTTACTAATAAATAAACAGAAACAGCTGGCGAATGTTTACAATTATTAAAAAACATTGACATCGCAACATTGTGTGTTTTTTCCAGATTTAATTCAATCGATTTGCTACATTTATTCGAAAAGAATACTTTAGAAAATGCCTCCACTACGCAGACGTAATACGGTTGGCAGGCATACGCGTGATTCACATCGAATGTCAATATCGAGAAGAAATCAAAGCGAAGAGCAACGCGCTCAAGTGAATGCCCGAGGTAGAGCGGTGTACAGAGAGCGGCGTGCACAGTTTAGAGCTGAATCCGCAGACAATCAACGGCCAAATTATCGCCAAGGCAGAGTTCCGCTTCGTCTTCGCGATCAAATGGAACATGTTGGCTTTCACTACGATCCTGACTGCGACTACAGCCTGCATGGTTCCATTGGAGCAATGGATATTATTTGTACGCATTGCAATGCAGCGAAGTTTCGAGGAGAAACAGCTGGCATGTGCTGCTCCGGTGGCAAAGTGAAACTGCCTGCATTGGAACCGCCACCAGAACCATTACATTCCTTGCTCACTGGAGAATCGCCGACATCTAAGCATTTTTTGCAGAACATTGAAGCATACAATTCATGTTTTCAAATGACTTCTTTTGGTGCCACAAAGATCATTAAAGATACATTTATGCCGACATTCAAGGTGATTACTTTGCATTGAATTTCCAGTGAAACATTTGACATTTTTAAATATTCCAATCATTCATCCAAATTTAATGCACAAACATTATAGATTCAGGGACAAATATACCATCGAGCAGGCTCGCTATTACCATTTGCCAATGGTGACCATAAATTTTTGCAAATATATTTTGTCGGTAATGAAACTGACCAACTCAATCAACGGTGTACAATTGGGACCGGCACAAGGCGAGAAATCGTACTGAACTTGCAAAGATTTCTCCATGAACACAATGAATTGATTCGATTGTTCAAAATCGCATTGGACCGCATGCCGTCTGATAACCATCGAATCGTCATCAGAGCAGACAAAATGCCGATGGGGCAGCATGCCAGACGATTCAACGCACCAACAATCGATGAGGTCGCAATCGTCATTGTAGGCGAACAGTTTGAATCGCGAGATATTGTACTGCACCGTAGAAACGAACAACTTCAGCGTGTTTCCGAGCTACACCGTAGTTATGATGCATTACAGTATCCGATATTATTCTGGAGAGGTGCTGACGGGTATCACATCAATATGCGATTGATAAATCCAACTACTGGTAAATAATCATTAAATTTAAAAAGTACATTTTCTTACGATTCAACATTTTGCGTATTGTTCATTTATAGGCCAAGAAACACCGAAAAACTCAGTGCGATGAACTTATATTCGTACATAATAATGATTCGACCGCAAGAAGACAACTACATATTCAAATGTCGCAAGCTTTTCCATCAGTATTTGGTTGACATGTATGCAAAGATCCAGACCGAACGTCTCAACTTTATTCGATTCAACCAAGCGAAATTGCGATGTGAAGAGTACATCCATTTGAGAGATGCCGTAATGAATAATGCAAATGTGAATAACATTGGACGTCTGACAATATTGCCAGCAACATACATCGGCAGTCCGCGCCATATGCACGAGTATGCGCAAGATGCGATGTCGTATGTGCGCCATTACGGCAGACCGGATCTGTTCATAACGTTCACGTGCAATCCTCAGTGGAATGACATCAAAGACCATTTGTTCCCCGGTCAATCAACAACTGATCGTCACGACATATCAGCACGTGTATTCAGGGAAAAGCAAAAAGCATTGATGAATTTAATTGTGAAACTTCGTGTTTTTGGAGAAGTTCGATGCTGGATGTACTCTATCGAATGGCAAAAAAGAGGATTACCGCATGCCACCGCATCGTTTGGTCCTGAAAGTCGGTTCACCTATTATACTTCTACGAAATCTGAAGCCACCGACTTTGTGTAATGGCACAAGACTTTCAGTAATAAAAACCATACTAAATGGCAAGGCAGCAGGTGAAGTTGTACTCTTACCACGCATTCCAATGATTCCAACGGACATGCCGTTTGAATTTAAGCGCTTGCAGTTCCCAGTACATCTTGTTTTTGCGATGACCATAAACAAATCGCAAGGGCAAACGTTTCGAGTGTGCGGCGTCAATTTGGAGGAATCGTGCATCTCCCACGGCCAATTGTATGTCGCATGTTCGGGAGTGGGAACACCAAGGTGCTTATTCATTTACGCGCCAGGTGGAAAAACCAAAAATGTTGTATACCAAAATGTTATATAAATAAGTAATAGTTTTACAACAATAAATAAAACACAAAGTAAAAACCCTTAAGAGTTTTAATCGATTTAGGTGTAGCGAAGCGCACCGGGTAAGAGCTAGTATATATATATATATATATATATATATATATATATATATATATATATATATATATATATATATATATATATATATATATATATATATATATATATATAATGTATATATATATATATATATATAGTATATTTATTTTATAATTTTTTAGTTTTTAAGTTGTCAGAGCCGCAGGTAACTCAATTAGAAAGTCTGTGTGGGGACAACAACAGCGTGACCTCTGAGAAATCTGGGTGCACGGTGATTATATCAGACCTAAATAATCTGAACATAAAAAATGACGTCGTCAGAGAAGAGACACTTCAAGCAAGCGATGACAAGTGGTCACTCTAGGGAAAATGCTCTAAAATGCCATCTGCCAATAAGACCAAAACCTCACCTTATCTAGGAAAGCCAAAGTTGAGTCAGGTGGCCAGCATTTTTCGGCTGGGAATTGTTCTGGCCGATTTAATTAACAGTTGGTTCTAATCCAAGAGACCTTTATTGACGTTATGATTAGAGGTCAACGACAATAACGACAAACCAATGTTTGAGGGCCTAGCGCTCAGAAAAGGATGGTTATGCTCAAATGAGAACATGGATAATTGGATGAGAAAACACATCGGCCTAATAGAAGGGAAATGTTGTTTGAAAATGACGCTTGTTGAGGAATCAAAGTTTCCAGAAATATGTGTGGGCAGAGGCTACTTCCCACAGAGCACCGAGCTTCCAAATGAAAAACTTCTTGCGAGCATTGAGGCGCAGAATGCTATAGCAGTGAAAAATTGGAAGGTGATCCAGCGGTCGACCGAAGGTGCGTCGCTTCACCTGGTTACTGTGGTGGGCGATGAGTAATACTGAATAATCTGTCACAGCTATGGGCATGTGCGTTTCATATTAAAGAGCAACTAAGGCGTAAAAAAAGTCAGCGTTAGCACAAAAAACAAACAACGCCGACCCTCGGTAGCAGTACTGAAGGGCATGCTGGTGACACAAGTTCCAACGGAGCGGAGGCTAAGAAACCATCGACTAGCAAAGCCGCGCTGGAACGACAAAGAGAAATCGCAGGCCCAAAAACAACAAAAAAATACGATGCCGCAGTATGGTACGCGTGAAAAGCGCCTCAGCACGACACAACAAAAGCCAAGCATACTGGGGGCAATAGAGACCACAAAAACAAGGTTCCTAGGGGCGCGAGGCTCCAGAAACTTGCTGCGGAAATCCGCCGCGAATGAGTACTCTTAAAGAGCTACAGGCAAACTTGCACCATGCTAAAGGAGAATCGGCGACCCTGTGCAAGAGTTTCGCTGACAAAGACCTATCCATAGCCCTAATACAAGAGCCATGGATAATTTGGGGCCAAATCAAAGGTCTTACAAATAAGGGTGCAAATTGGTTTATCATCACTATTCGCGGCCCAGAGCAGTGATTATGGTTTATTTTAATACTAACTATTTTCTGATTTCAGAATTTACTAGAGGTGAGTCTCTCTTAAGTTTTATCTTAAGTAAAAATGTCAACATATGTACTAAGGGTATAAGACCAACCTTTATTAACTCGGTTAGAGAAGAGGTATTAGGCCTAATTCTAACCAGTCCTCACATCGCCAATTTTGTTAGAAACTGGCATGTATCTGACGGGCCCCTTCTGTCAGATCATTTACATATAAAATTCGATTTACCAGATAAATCTGAATTAAAATATGAAGTCTTCAATAAAAAAAAACAAATTGGAGAATATATAGTGAATTATTAGAATCAAGAACCGATTCGCTGCTTACTAGTATAAGTTCTATCGGTGAACTCGAGGAGGCAGTGTATCGACTAAATATTACAATAATTTCAGCATATCAGAAAAGCACTGCGGTCAAAACTCGCAATGTGACTCATAAGGTCCCATGGTGGAATGGCAAGATTGCAGATATGCGTAAAAAGATAAGAAAACTGTGCATCATCCAAACGCCAGAGAGCGCTAGACTCCATAAAGCTTTAGGCAAGGAATACTCGAATAATGGCGCAACTTTAAGAAGACCAGATGGGTCTTATACAGAGATTAGGAGGGACACTTTAGATTACCTGCTTCAGGTACACATCCCGGAGTCAATTAGGGTGTCAATGACACTGGATCAGCCGTCATGCGACCGATTGACCGTATTAGACAAAAGATCCTGGAATTTATCAGGAGTAATATTCACCCCAGACAAGGTTTAATGGGCTGTTGGGTCCTTTAAACTATTCAAGACACCAGGTGAGATAACATTTTCCAGCCCGCTTGATAAGAGGACTGGATGTAATACTTAAATCACTTGTTGCAATTTTTATGAATTGTTCCAGTAGGGAGTTCATACCATCCATATGGCGTAAAGTCAATGGGGTATTTATTCCAAAATTGGGTCCAGCGAACTACCTAAAGCTTACAGACCTATCAGTCTTACGTCGTTTCTTCTAAAAATTATGGAAAGATTAGTGGATCTATATATTAGAGAAATGCTGGTCAGAACAACACCTTTGCATCAATCTCAGTTTGCATACAATTGTGGGAAATCCACGGTTGCTGCTCTATAAAGGGGGCTGTGCTCTGCAAAAATATCGATAAACCGACTGTTGGGAGGGTTAAAATGACGTTAAAAAGTAGAGAAATTAGCTCATCTCTGGGAGACGAGGCCGTATCAGTCAAGACAATGAAAGGCTGTCCCCAGCGGTATTTTGTCACCACTACTATGGTATTTAGCTATTGACAATCTCTTCGTCAAACTACAAGGGCAAGGCTTCGAGGCAAATGGATATACTGCCGATCTTGCCGCTAATAATGACAAGTTTGACAGAACAATATCCAACATTATAAATCAGGCTCTAACCTTCATCTCAGATTGGTGTCGAGCAGAAGGGTTATGCATTAATCCTAGCATTACCATTCTTGTACCTTTCACAAACAGATTAAAATTTAACCTTGGTACAACAGCTGTTGAAGGAATCGATTTAGAATATTCTGATGAGGTAAAATATCTAGGTGTAGTTCTGGATAAGCGACAAAATTGGATCTCTCACCGAAATTCGGTGATAAACAAAGCCACAAGAGCAATGCGGGCCTGTTGGGGTCTCTTTGGTAGAACAAGGGGTGTAGACTCAAAAATGATACACTAAATGTATGTAATGATGGTTAGACCAACCTTTATCTATGCATTCATTGTGTGGTGGCCTAAGACAACAGAAGAATCCGGTAAGAAAATACTTACAAGTTTTCAAAGGCAGGTTTGCCTGGCAATAACCGGTGCCATGAAAAACTGCACAACCGCTGCTATTGAGGCCATAATACGACTATCCCCACTACATACATTCGGGAAAAAATGTGCTGCTAAAAAACCTCACTATGGTGGAAGAATGCTTCAACAAACTACAATTTGCTGGGTCCCGGGTCACTCGGGGATCGGAGGCAACGAAATTGCTGACGAGCTGACTAGGGCCGGTTCCGCAGCAAGCAAGTAGGTCCGGTGTCCCATACTGTGGTGTCAACTGGGCGGAGACATATTGTCACACTGGGAAGGGAGAGATGGACTTCCAAAGCCAATGGACTGGTAAGGCCATTCACCTACAATAAAGAACTACTCAATATGTGCAAAGCAGACATAGGGAAGATTGTAGGCTTGCTATCAGGTCATTACTACCTGAAATATCTTCTGACTATTCTTGATGATACGGAATGCCGACTCTGTCTAGAAGAAGAGGAAACCACAAAACACACAACTGTGTAACTGCATTGCGTTGGCAAGAACTAGAATGAACATATTCCGCAACCAGCTGGGTCTGGAAGAAATAAAAAATGCTCCTGTTATGGACATTCTCAAATTCATCCATAAAGTGGAAAATATAATGAAAGAACATGACTTTCAACTACTTCCTTTCTTTAGAGAAGGACCAACTAGGTATAAAGATCCTGATGACATTTAGTTGATAATAAGGAGTTCAATATATACTCGTATGTTGTATATTTTTGTCTTTTTTTACAAATTTATAATATTAACTTTTTTTTATAAATTTAACTATTTAAATAAATACAAAGCTACATACATTCAGTTCTAACTTTATACTTTATATTTTTACATAAATGTTTCTTAATCGTGTAGTGTATAAAAATGCACAAATAGTTTTTTCCTTTCTCCTTTTCTTTCTTTTATTTTATATTAATTTTAGTTTCATATATTTTAATGGCCGTCGAAATTTGGCAGTATCTATTTTATTTGGATTACTATAGTGATATTTATTAAATCTTTTAAAAGTTTTTTGCCTTATTGCAATAGGGTTTTTAGTATATAAATTATATTTATTGAAGTCCAATGTAACATTTTCTCTTTTTGTATTTTCTCTATATCAATTGTTTTCTTTTTATTAGTTTCAGATCTTTCTTTAATTTCTTTTAAATTTATGTGTCACCTGTTTATAAAATCAATTAGTTTTAATTTTGTCGTACTTTTGAAGTAATGTATCTTGCTTTTAATAATAATTCCTCGGCGTCATTCACCATTCTTTAATATTCTTATATGCTCTAGAAGTGTCAAATTTCCGGTGTGGGAATTAAGCGTAGTGTAATGAGTTTCTATATTATTTTCTTGACAGAATAATTTTATTATCATTATCGATTACTAGTTCTGCATTTTTTCCTAAAATGCAATTCGGTCTTCCAATTTTGTTTTAATAGTCACCATATTTTTATCATTGAGTTTATGCTCAATATAGATTTTTTTAGTTTGGTAAATATCTAAATGTACTATTGTCTGGTGTAATAATATATTAAAATTTTTATTTATTGGCTTTCGGTCATCATTATTTTCAATGCATATTCTGCAACTACTACTACTCGTATATCTATTTATGAATATAAGCTATTTGGGATTAAAATGTGTATCTTTTAACTCCTCATAATTATCTTCAATTCCTCTGTGATTACCTTTTAGGTGAATGTCATCAATAATAGTCAATAAAGACTCTTCGGATTCAATATTATTGGCAAATGTAGTACATTTTATAAAATTCAATTGATTGTCTTAAGAAAATAATTCAATTAATTAATTATTATTATATTGTATTTATTATCATCAAGTTCAGAATATATTCCGACTTTACCTTTTTTAATTCTCTTCTAAATAAATCCTTTAAATAATGTAAATTATCTAGGTCATTTTGAGATACGTATATTATTTTATATTTTTAAAAAAGTATTTCAGATTCTTTATATTTAATTTTAACAATTCTTATTTGCGTTCGACGTTTATAAACAGTTTTATTTATTATAAAAAATTCTTTTGCACTTTGAAAATATTTTAAAGAAGTTTGATTCAACTGAACTCTACTTAAAAAGTCAGCAACCTATTCTCTTTCCCCTTAATATATGCAATGTCAAATTAAAATTCATATAATATTAATAAAATTTTCCATATATGTATAGTTTTTGAATTCGGATCTTTTAATGAATAAAACCATTTCACAGGTTTATGGTCGGTTTGAACTAAAAATTTACGACCATAAAGATAATGGCGATAATATTTAATGACCAAACTATGTCTTGTGTTGAAAAATTTTATTCATTACCGTTTGAAGTCCTACTGGCGTAGCTTATCCAACGGCTAAATTTGTTGAATGGAAGATTTATTTAAAGTTGGCAGCACTATTATTCATTTAATCACATATGCTTGCATTTAATTATTTTTCGTTATAATCATTCTATTTTTGGCGAATCAAGCAATAAGTCATTTAAAGTTTTTCTAAAGTCTTTTATATTTTAAAAGTACAATAAAACTGAATTAAAAAAACAGAAGACTTTTATTTCAAAAAATTTACTTGAACTCGATTTTTTTATTAAATTTGGAAAAATTTATAAAAATTTTCTTCAATTTTTCGAAAGATTCAATATTAATGATGAATTATATAATATTAATTTTACTATCTTTTTTAAAAGTTTTATTATAGGGCTAGCTACTAAGGAATAGTTCCTAATGAATTTCTGGTTATATTCGGTTAAACCCAGGAAAGATTACTTATTAACTACAAATTTTGTATTAAACTAATTATTTATGGATTTGGCTTTATTCCTTTATTTGTTATAATATTACCAAGAAAATGTGTCTATTTTGATAAAAATTTACATTTATCAATTTGAACTTTTAGTTTATATTCACTAAGTCTTTTAAATATTTTTGTGAATTCTCGAAATGTTCAGCTAACAAAGCTGAAAAAACTAATATGGCGTCCATATAAATTAAACAAATTGCATTCATATAATCAGCCAAACGTGATTTAACATTCGCTGAAACGTGGCAGGCGCATTTTTCCGGCCGAATGGTATTCGAAGTAACTCAAAATGAGTCCTTGACGTTGAAAATGTCATTTTTTCAATGTAATTTTCTTCATCAAAATTTGATGGAAGCGTTTCGCAAGATCCAACGACGAAAAATATTTCGCCTTACTCAGCAAATATAGATTCAATATTTGGAAGTGGGAATTTGTCATCCAACGTAATTTCATTCAGTTTTGTATATTTTGTTTATATTTTGTGTTAGAATGTCATTAATCTGCAGTTCTATTTCAGTTTCTAAAAATTGTGGATGTCTATAATTTTTTTAATATATTGGTTTATTGGAATTTGTTACTATTTTGTGTTTTACATACGTAGTTGTGGTTAAATTTTGGCCTTCAATAAAAAAGTTATTTTTATTTTTATGTAAAAAATTTCCAATAATTTATTTTGTTCTATGTTTGAATGCGTTGGTATTAAATCTTTAAATATATTTATTTCGAATTTTTCTAAACAGTTTATTTCTTCATAAGAAATTTAAAGTCATTATCAAAAAATTTTACTTCGTTGTTATTTCTTGCAAGTTTATTATTTTGAAAATCTATTATAGCTCCAATAGGGCATAGAATATTTCTTCCTATTATGCTATCAATAAAATTAGTTACTTTAACATACATAGTATTATTATTTTCTTAAAATTCCTTAGGCACATTAACTATCACTTCCTCTGTTATAATATTATCGCCTACTAAGCTGTTTAATTTAATTTTGAAGAAAAAATCATCACCAGCAGATCCACTATCAATGAAACACCTTGTTTTCGTATTATTTATTGTTAATGTTATTATTGGTAATGTGACTCCGAGGCTGTATATGAAAATTTTCAGTAGTATCAATAGCATCAATTTCCATTGGTTCTTGACTATTATTACGATTTCTGTTTTGATTTTGTTGATTCTGACTAAAATTTCCGGAGTTATAATTATAATTATGTTGTTGACTATTTCTATTGGGTAAAAATTGATTTTCAAAGTTTCTATAACTTCTGTTGCTATTGTCGAAATTGCCATTAAAATTTATTCTATTGAGATTATTAGGTTGACGAAAATTATCACTGCGAAAATCTCTATTTTAATTAGAATTTGTAAACTGTTGAAAATTATTATTATAATTTAAATGATTTGAAAAGTTACTTCTATTTTGTAAATTATTTTAAAAAAAAGTTCTTTTAACTCCAAATTCTTCTTTAAATTTTAATATTATATTTTCCCACGGGGGGTTAATTAATGTTTCGGCTGTATTTAATGCCTTACCTTGCAGTATATTACTTAGAACTGCGTTTATGGTGTATTGATATTCTGCCGGCGTCAATTGCAAAACAGTTGCAATGTCTCTCAGGTAGTTACTCAAAGTATATTCGCTGCTCCCATTGAAGACTGGCGAACTCCTGGCCTTCAAATCAATTCACAAAAACATTTATATTTTTTGGTACCGATTATCACTGGACATGTTAATTAATGCACAACAAATCCCATCCTCGTCACCAGTTAAATTGTCAATTAAATATAAAAAAGAACGAAACACTTTTTCTTTTAATCTTTTTTCTTGGACTGTTACTCTAAGCCTAACTTTAACAATGCTTAGAAAATTGAGAAGTTCACATTAAAACTAACTTACAGTTAAACTTAACTAAAAGTGAGAACATAGAGGGGAAGTCTACAAAATTGTAAAGAGAGGAAGTGTATATAACGGTAAAGAGAGGAAGTATACGTAACTTACATATGTTTTAATATTTTGTGTTCTTTAAGCAATTAGAATTGAGATTAAAAAAAATCATAATCGAAAACAATTGTTTTGTGAATCAATTGAATCAATTTATTGTAAACTGTATATTTATTGAGAGGGTTTCAAACTTTAATGCTGCAAATGATTTCAGGGAAACAATTGTATATTAGTATAATAGTTAATTAAAAATATCTGCAAAGGAAAAATTTATTAGTTCATTTATAGAGAGTTGTAATATGAATGTAACAATATCCCATATACAGGATGTCCCTAGTGATGTTAAACACGTGTAACTCTTGTAATAACGGGTCTCTAATATTCTGCTTGAGCTGTTCAAGTGTCTGAGGTTTGTTAACATACACTTTGTCTTTTAAATATCCCCATAAGAAAAAAATCGGGCGCAGTTAAATCTGGTGAACGAGGAGGCCAAGGGAAATCTGAATTTCTTGAAATTATGCGTTCACCAAAAATTTCACGCAGCATGTCAATAGTTTGCCTAGCAGTATGCGCAGTGGCTCCATATTGTTGAAACTACAAATTAGGATGTTGCTCCACCATTGGCCGCAAAAAGTTGTCGATCATTGTTCTGTAAGAAGCCCCGGAGACCGTTTCTGGCGTTTCATCCTCATTCTCAAAGAAATATGGGCCGATGATTTTTGTGGCCATAACACCGCACCAAACAGTGCTTCTGATTGGGTGTGACTGATGCTGATGTATTACCCTTGGATTTTCGCAGCCCCACAATGGCGAAGTAAACTTGTAAACATGGAAGATGTCGGCGCTGATCTTACGTTAAAAAAACGGCGATAATTTCGCTGCGTCAGAACAATTGATCGTTGAGAAGAATAATAAAATTCGATAATTTTAATGCGTTGTTGTGGACTGTACGTATTCATTTTAAATTTCCAAGAGTTCAGTTATAATCTGCAAAAAGAAAAAAATAAATTATGTTAAAAAATAAAAAAGTTATTTGTGTTTCACATCAGCTGTTCTTATTTGGGCCACCCTGTATGAGGAAAACATCAATATGTATGAAAACTAATTTATATGATTTTGTGTTAGTAAATGAATTTTGATGTTTAAGGCGTATTTCGTATGCGCTATATATAGATTTAAATAATACATAGAAAATTTATGTATAGGTTAAGAAAAATTAAAAAAATTAATCTAATATTGAAATAAATGTAATAATCCAGAGAAAATAAAAATTAGAATAATAATAATAATTGAGTTTTGGTAGTTTGCCCATGGCGGATACTGCGACCTAAAAGGTCTTTTGTATCATACTACATTTGGAATTAATGATCCATGTGATCGCAACTGTCCGTTCTACTATGCCCTATAGGTTTAGTACCAGCATTTCTTCCGCAATCCCATAGCATTTCGTGCGTTTTGTGATTTCAAAGCGTCACAATTAATGTCATCTGGATCTTTTCTACCTAGTTGGTCCTTCTCTAAAGAAAAGAAGTAGTTGAAAGTCATGTTCCTTCATTATCTTTTCCGCTTTATGGATGAATTTGAGAATGTCCATAACAGGAGCATTTTTTATTTCTTCCAGACCCAGCTGGTTGCGGAATATGTTCATTCTAGTTCTTGCCAACGCAATGCAGTTACACAGTTGTGTGTTTTGTGGTTTCCTCTTCTTCTAGACAGAGTCGGCATTCCGTATCATAAAGAATGTGGCTTTTAGTCAGACGATATTTCAGGTAGTAATGACCTGATAGCAAACCTACAATCTTCCCTATGTCTGCTTTGCACATATTGCGTAGTTCTTTATTGTAGGTGAATGGTCTTACCAGTCCATTGGCTTGGGAAGTCCACCTCCCTTCCCAGTGTGACAATATGTCTCCGCCCAGTTGACACCACAGTATGGGACACCGGACCTACTTGCTTGCTGCGGAACCGGCCCTAGTCGGCTCGTCAGCAATTTCGTTGCCTTCGATCCCCGAGTGACCCAGGAAATTGTAACCTTATTTGTTTCACCTAAAGTTTGTAGGTTGTTGCAGCATTCTTCCACCATAGTGAGGTTTTTAGCAGCACATTTTTTCCCGAATGTATGTAGTGGGGATAGTCGTATTATGGCCTCAATAGCAGCGGTTGTGCAGTTTTTCATGGCACCGGTTATTGCCAGGCAAGCCTGCCTTTGAAAACTTGTAAGTATTTTCTTACCGGATTCTTCTGTTGTCTTAGGCCACCACACAATGAATGCATAGATAAAGGTCGGTCTAACCGTCATTACATACATTTAGTGTATAATTTTTGAGTCTACACCCCTTGTTCTACCAAAGAGACCCCAACAGGCCCGCATTGCTCTTGTGGCTTTGTTTATCACCGAATTTAGGTGAGAGATCCAATTTTGTCGCTTATCCAGAAATACACCTAGATATTTTACCTCATCAGAATATTCTACATTGATTCCTTCAACAGCTGTTGTACCAAAGTTAAATTTTAATCTGTTTGTGAAAGGAACAAGCATGGTCATGCTGGGATTAATGCATAACCCTTCTGCTCGACACCAATCTGAGATGAAGGTTAGAGCCTGATTTATAATGTTGGATATTGTTCTGTCAAACTTGCCATTATTAGCGGCAAGATCGGCAGTATATCCACTTGCCTCGAAGCCTTGCCCTTGCAGTTTGACGAAGAGATTGTCAATAGGTAAATACCATAGTAGTGGTGGCAAAATACCGCTGGGGACAGCCTTTCATTGTCTTGACTGATACGGCCTCGTCTCCCAGAGATGAGCTAATTTCTCTACTTTTTAACATCATTTTAACCCTCCCAACAGTCGGTTTATCGATATTTTTGCAGAGCACAGCCCCCTCTATGGAGCAGCAACCGCGGCTTTCCCACAATTGTATGCAAACTGAGATTGATGCAGAGGTGTTGTTCTGTCCAGCATTTCTCTAATATATAGATCCACTAATCTTTCCATAATTTTTAGAAGAAACGACGTGAGACTGATAGGTCTGAAAGGTTTAAGCAGTTCGCTGGACCTCTTGCCCAATTTTGGAATAAATACCACATTGACTTTACGCCATATGGATGGTATGAACTCCCTACAGGAACAGTTCCTAAAAATTGCAACAAGTGATTTAAGTATTACATCCAGTCCTCTTATCAAGAGGGCTGGAAAAATGTTATCTCACCTGGTTTCTTGAATAGTTTAAAGGACCGAACAGCCCATTTAATCTTGTCTGGGTTGAATATTACTCCTGATAAACTCCAGGATCTTTTGTCTAATACGGTCAATCGATCGCATGACGACTCCTGATAAACTCCAGGATCTTTTGTCTAATACGGTCAATCGGTCGCATGACGGCTGATCCAGTGTCATTGACACCCTAATTGACTCCGGGATGTGTACCTGAAGCAGGTAATCTAAAGTGTCCCTCCTAATCTCTGTATAAGACCCATCTGGTCTTCTTAAAGTTGCGCCATTATTCGAGTATTCCTTGCCTAAAGCTTTATGGAGTCTAGCGCTCTCTGGCGTTTGGATGATGCACAGTTTTCTTATCTTTTTACGCATATCTGCAATCTTGCCATTGCACCATGGGACCTTATGAGTCACATTGCGAGTTTTGACCGCAGTGCTTTCCTGATATGCTGAAATTATTGTAACATTTAGTCGATACACTGCCTCATCGAGCTCACCGATAGAACTTATACTAGTAAGCAGCGAGTTAATAAAGGTTGGTCTTATACCCTTATTACATATGTTGACATTTTTACTTAAGATAAAACCTAAGAGAGACTCACCTCTAGTAAATTCTGAAATCAGAAAATAGTTAGTATTAAAATCAATTATAATCGCCGCTCTGGGCCGCTAACAGTAGGTAGGTAGGTAGGTAGGAGTGGCCGCCCAGTCTGCCAAAAGCACACTTGAGCACACATAATGGCCCATTGTGATACCACGGTGCGGCGCCGTTCAAGCACTGACTAAGAAGTTCCCATACTTGGGATGGTCAGCGCAAGGACAGTGCCAGGAAAGACCCGACTCCCCCGTCATGTTTCAGGAAACCATCGTCATACTTTGATGAACCTGGCTATGTCCCTAATATTAATGGATGACAGCTCTGTCAGGCTTGTTAGAAATGGGACACCAAAGGTGCGAATTCTTCTTCTGCTCAAGGATGGGCAGTTTCATAAGAGATGGAAAACAGTCTCGTCCTCCTCCTCGGAGCCACAGCCTCGGCAAAAGTCATTTGAGGGTAGGCCCAGTCTTTCTGCGTGCTGTCTTATTATGCAGTGGCCGGTCAAAACCGACACAGTTGTCGACAGTGATACGCGATCAAGTCGAAGAAGTTAATTGGTTATGTTTTTGTCCATTCTTGTCCAAGTTAGTCTAGCCATGTGGCAGGATTCCTCGTTAGCCCAGGATTTGTAGGCGTCAGCCAGATATTTCCGTTTGATTTCGAGCTTGGCTGTTGCCAGTGGAATGGCGATGTTTACGGAATGTCGTGCATTAGCGTGCCTGCCTTGGCAAGCTCGTCCGCCTCGCAGTTTCCCGGGATTTCGCTATGTCCGGGAACCCAGGCTAGGTGCACCCGAGAATAACTTGCGAGCTCATTTAAAGATGTTCGACATTCCTGAACGAGTCTTGATGTGGCTGTGGAACCAAAAAGAGATTTAATGGCGGCCTGGCTGTCTGAGAAGATAGATACGTCAACTGCGCCGATATCACTACTCAGCATCCATTTGGCTGTGGGGTAAATGGCCATGGCCTCAGCTTGAAAAATGCTGCAATGGTCTGGGAGACGTAGGGAGATGTTTAAGTCCAGCTTGTCGGAATAAATACCGCTGCCGACTCTACCTCCAAGCTTGGAACCGTCGTTGTAGATTTCGAATGTTTCACCGACGATTAGGCTTTTTGAAGTCCAGTCGTTTCGACTTGGAATAGTGAGGTCGAATTCCCTGTTCAAATCGGGATAGACCGACATATATTCGATAAAGTTGGGGACAGGTGGATCCTGATTCAGAATTCAAGCATGGCCAGTGCGAAAGAGCGTTAAGTCTAATCGCTGTCAGCTTGGCTTTTTGTTTAACCAGCATCCCCGAAGGGAGTCAGTGCAGCATGGCAAAAAGGGCTGTCGCAGGTGCGCTACGAAGGGCGCCAGTGATCAGTAGAGCAATGGATCTTCTGATTTTATCAAGCGGTTTGATATTACAGGCTTTTTCGAGAGCTTGCCACCAGAAGACCGACCCGTATAACAGGTTTGGTTCAACGATGGCTGTGTAGAGCCAGAGCACGACTCGAGGACGAAGTCCCCATCGTGCACCAACTGCTCTTTTACAGCAGTATATAGCGCATGTTGCCTTACGTGCCCTGTCAGCTAGATTGGCTTTCCAATTAAGCTTTGGGTCGAGAATCAGGCCTAAGTACTTAACGTGTGTGCTCAGAGAGAGCGGAGTGCCGTTTAGACTAGGCATTGTAAACTTTGGAATTTTGTACTTCCTAGTGAAAAGCACAGTCTCGGTTTTGGATGGGTTAACCCCAAGTTCGAATTCGCAACACCAGTTCGACACAATAGAGAGTTCAGTTTTTCGGAAAGTGTTTGGGGGAATTTGCCGGATGCCGCGATTGCTATGTCGTCCGCATAGGCTATCACTTTGCATCCAGTAGATTCCAATCTCACTAGTAGTGTGTTAACTGCCAGGTTCCAGAGGAGGAGTGATAAAACACCCCCTTATGGCGTGCCCCTGTTAACCACCCTCCTGGATTGGGCACTGCCGATCGTGGAAGTGATGATCCTAGATTTTAGTAGAAGCTCTATAAATTTAAGAAGACCTGAATTCAGGTTAAGATTATAGAGTGCGGAGATGACAGCGTTGGGGCATACATTGTTGAATGCTCCCTCGATGTCCAGAAATATGGCAAGTGTGAATTCCTTGTACGCCAAGGATCTGTCGACTTGAGAAATGAGAGAATGAAGTGCTGGTTCAGCCGATTTGCCTATAGAGTAAGCGTGTTGAGATACAGAGAGAAGAGAAGGGTTGATCGATGTCCTGATATGTAGGTCAAGAGCTCTTTCTAGAACCTTAAGAAGAAAGGATGTTAGACTTATGGGTCTGTAATCCTTAGGTTTGGTGTGCGAGGCCTTCCCAACTTTTGGTATGAAGACGATCCGAGCCGTGCGCCAGCGTAAGGGAATGTATTGCAATCTGAGGCTTGCATTATATATTTGAAGCAGCCAGGGAAGGATAATCTATTCCCCATTTTGGATATCGGCAGGAATGATGCCCGGTCCGGGGGACTTGTATGGCTTAAAGGTTTGAATGGACCACTCAAGGTGACTTTTTGTCACTTGGAATGTGGGGAGGCTATCATGGGAAACCTGCTCCACCTGGTGGAGTGCTTGTAGTCTAGTAGGATATCAAGGTTTTCGGCGCTTGAGTGACTCCAGCTGCCATCTGATTTTGGATACAGGCAAGGGCTTTGTTAGAGGAGTGGAAAATTTTACGAAGACGGCTTGCCTCGGACGTCGATTCAATGCTTTCACAAAATTCCCTCCATGACGCTCGTTTCCCTCGCCTAATGGTTTATTTAATCTTTTTTTGTTTATTTTTGAAAGGGGCCCAATCAGCTGTAACTTTAGCTTTGTTGAAAAGCATTGTACAAGTTTTGCGAAGACTTGCAATTTCCGAGTTCCACCATGGAGGTTTAGGTTTGCCGGGTTTGTCGGGACAGTTGTGGATAATAGGGGGAGTCGTTGCTAAGCATGAACCGGAAAAGATGCCAGTTCGTGTTTTTTCTATTGACTGGTTTAAGAGATCCTGTATTGCCTGTAGTTACCCTCGAGTCAATGTCAAAGGTGATTTAGCAGTGGTCCGAAAAGGAGCATTCCTGTGAGACGAACCAACTGCGTATCATGCTGGAGTAGTTATCGCTGACGATGGTGATGTCAAGCACTTCCTTCCTGACGGATGTAAGGAAGGTCGGCTCATTTCCCCTGTTAGCAATGCCTAAGTTATTTGAAATGATAAAGTCGAAAAGACACTCACCTCGATCATTTGTGCCGGAGCTGCCCCATATTTCGTGATGGGCATTGGGATCGGCGCCGATAATTACCTGAAGCTGTTTCTGGTGGGCTACAGCAACCATTTGTTTTATTATGTATGGTGGCGGAGAGTCTCCATAGTCATGAGCCATGTAGTTAGAGGAGATCAAGAAGGTCCGTGGACCCATTTCAATGACCATGGCAACATTGTCTTTGTCACTGAATCTAGGGAGTAATAGAGCATTAACGCTATTTTTTACCAGAGTGCAGGATCTTGGTTTACCTTGATCCTCGATATATACCATACGATATCCGTATGCATTGAGTCCAGAAACTCGGTTATTTACGCCCCAAGGTTCTTGGACGAGAATGAGCTCCTCCCCTATATCCGAGAGGCAGAGAAGAAGAGCTGCAGAGGCAGTAATCCGTAATACCTTCAGCATTGTATGGAAGAGTGATTATGGTGGAATTCAACTCTTCCTCTTCGGACATTGGAGAGATGTATCCACCAGCCGCATCCGTGTCCATGTGGTCGAAGAATTCTCCGACCAGTTCGGACTACCCGGCAAAGGGGTGAGAGCCGGGTCCGAGCAGCTAGGCTCATTGGCAGTGGCTTGTGGGACAGCACCAGCTGGGGGAGGCGGTTGGGGGGCTTGGGCATCGCACTTATAGATGCGGAGAGTGATGGCTCCAAAGCCATAATTAATCACCCCCTCGCGGGTGATGGTGACCTCACGCAAAGTGCCTTTGGGGTCACTAGCTTTCGCGACCTTCCAGCCATCGGTGGGAAGATCGGTATTGCTGAGCTTGAGGATCTTTAAGATTGCCTCAGGCTCAGAGGGCTCGACAGGAAGCCATGTTTTGGAGCGAGGGCGCTGGGGAACCTGGTCCAAAGGTACCGCATGGAGCTTTGCACCCGGCCAGATCACACCTACCATATTGATCGCTACCTTATATAGATCCGCCAATCGTTGGTCCGAGCAAGATATGATATTAGTATGTCCTTGATACCACCCTGCATCACGGCAGCTGGGGAAGGACCAGGGTTGACGGACATAACCTCAACGAGAATTGGTAACAGTCCCATTTCGATCTGTCTTTAATTGGCAGGAGTAATGGTCCCATCCGCATTGGCAGAGTCGATCACAGCCCATGTGAGGCTCTCTTTCACAATCTCACTAAGCGGTTTAGAGAGCTTAGGCTTGTGGGTAGCCAGCCTTACGCGCTTAGGGATGCTTTGGGTGGATTGGCCGGGCGATAGGCTGATCTCTGCCTCTTGGGGTTACCGGCTGCTTGTGCAGTGGAGGAGTGGATTCGCACATCAGCGTGTGCCTTTGCCCACTCAAGCTTGCCCTTGTCGGATTCTGACAATTGAGAAGGTTCCGTTTGCGTTGAGCTTCGTCAAAGTACGGTAAGCCGGTCTACGCGTCCTGTACGCCCTTGTACTCGGGTTTACGTTGGTAGGTGCACCTGAAGGAGGAGCGGTACGGGGAGCAATTTCCATCGACTTGTGAGGCAATATCGAGGCGTTTGCTGTAGAGGGCTTAGGCGGAGAGATCGATAAGAAGAGGGGTCCTAAACTCTATTTTACAACCACAAGATACATAGTGTTTTACTTTGGCAGCTATAAGCGCCTTTTTAGGAACCACCAGCTCTTCGTCCACGCCAGCGCTTTTTGCAGGTAGCAAAAGGCGCTCCCTTCAACCAGCGACGATAACACGTAGAACCCCAACATTTTGGGTAGGCTGGTAGGATATGTTTTTGAAACACAGGGATTTCCAGTTGTGACCGCAAAGCTGCCAACATTTTCCACGAGGACGGTAAACAGCGAAAGGATATTAAGTACTATCGTACACGGATATCGGAGCTACAAGCTCTTGCAGAAAGGTTCAAGGTCAATGATATAGAGTTACAGAAAGAAAAAGAGTAAGGCAAGAATAATCAGTACTTCGCAGAAGGCAACGCTTGCTCTAGAGCTAGACTCGCAGCAGCTTTGTTGATACAATTTAA
The DNA here is from genome assembly GCA_920105625.2 of Clusia tigrina. NCBI lineage: Eukaryota > Metazoa > Arthropoda > Insecta > Diptera > Clusiidae > Clusia > Clusia tigrina. Next base: position 158,085,900 of record OV050030.1, on the reverse strand, counting down.
CTCCGAGGTTCAGAAAATAGAGGCTTTGGAGAAAGTCCTAGTACCACAAGATGGGGAAGCACTAGAATCTGAGGTTAGTTTGTTCACAAAAGAAGTTTTGAACAATTTGAGTTCAACACGAGTAAGAGCGAGGCTCAGGTGCCTTGGAACCAGGCTAGTGATAGGGGGGGATCCATCACCGCTGGAAATAGCTGATCAGGCACTAACCGCCATTCAGAACAGATCGGACGAAGGAGTATCAGACATCAAGAGAGTCTGCAAGCAAATAGAGTTTATCACCACAACGGTGTAAAGTTAGCTCCGATATAGGCCGAATACACTTTATCACATAGACATAATCGCAACTATGAGCCTGATTCACTCTCGAATTTGTACTGGTGACCACTGGTAACGATTGTATAAGCCTTTTTTATTTTTTGCTGGCAATATTTGATTTATAGTTTGCGGTTTTGTTTTCCGCTGGAACTAATTTCGCTTGCCCGATTCTATCAGAATTACGAGTTGTTAGAAGATGAACGACAGATGCGCTGGAGATGACCCTTTACCTCATATGATAAGCATATCTTTTCCAGATGTCGGTATGGATATCGGGTATGATGGCCTCCACAACGATTGTATGAACTAGATGTTGGTTTATCGTACTGATGAAGCTGATTGCTTTGGAAATACTCTTTCACGTTATGAATGCGGCAGTTGCTCAACATTAGTAAGTCTTCTTGAACCTTTATTAAGTCTTCTTGAAGAGTAATTCACTATTACTTATAATATATATATATATATATATATATATATATATATATATATATATATATATATATATATATATATCAACTATGGTATTAATAATAATTTAATTCAGGCTTGCATGTTGTCCGTTATTCTTGCTCATATTTCTTTGCTCACAGACCATGCACACTCAACAGGACATATGTTACAGTGTCTCTTAACAGTTTCCATACTTCTCTGTTTACAGGCACTGCTAACAGTCTTCCTACAGCACAAGGATAAAGTCAATTCCGAAATATTTATTTATACTCCGTCTGCTGAATGCGTTGTGTGCGCTTCTCTGTCGGTTTTCTCCGTGTTCCGCCTTTGGTCGCTGTAGTGTTCAATATAACACACTACGTTTCTGAGATCATTAAAACCTTTACGCTTTTGGCCCGATCGTCTGTACGTAAATGTTTTGTTATATTCATATGCTGTGTTTGTTCTTGCTTTTAGCGTGGGAGGTGGTTACCTCTTTTTAGGCTGTGGGATGTTGTATATTGTATATGAGTTGTGTGTGCGGAAAATACTTATAGTATTTTCCGTCTTCACAAATTGTAATTACTTTGGCGATACAGTTAGGATGCATGGTTAATATTCTAGAGCCTGTTATTGTTAGTTGAGCAATCTGGGTTCCACACACTGTTGACATTTCAGTCTCTGATGTAGTGGCAAATATCCACTGATTCTGCTGATGCAATTGGGTCCATATAGAGGTGAGATGTAATTGTGTGATGCTACAATCTGTTGAAGCTTTGTTGTTGAATAGATTTATTTCGCAGTAGAATGTCACTTCTTCCATAGGTCGAGTGATTGCTTTCACATGTCCAGTTCATGTGAACTTACAGGGATGTTCTGATCTCGATGAGGGTTTAGCAGTCAACAAGGTATCTGGCGCTATTGTATACATTGTTTCGTTCTTTATAATCGCAATTGGGATGAGTTGGAGCAGGTCAAAAGGTTTAGACGATTAGAAATACCCTGATTAGAAATAGGACCTTACTCTTTATGACTGCTCCTTCTGCTTTCATTATTTTATTGAATTGTGCTATGTTGGATTGTTCAGTGGGCAGTCGTCGAGCTAATGGAAGGTGCGCCTTGATGGTGCTGACCTTTTTTTTAAAATATTAATTTTTATTGTATTCTGCCTAGTTTTAGTGGCATTTTTATTAAAATTAAGAGTCTAGATTAAAAAATGTGTAGGGTGTGTTCCCTGTGGAACATCCTTATTTCATAAATCATTTTAGTGAGTTTTTATCCTTTATTCAAAGTTGAAGCGGTGTTTTTCTTTTGAGGATTCTGACATCAAGCACAAGGCAAGGCTGTTTGGACGAGACCGAACTCGTTGACAGTATTTTGAAGCTATGGTTATGATTTCGTTTTTTACTAGAGGAATTTTGAGATCTCGGTGTAATTGAGCAATGCTGACGTACCAGGGGGCGTTAACCATTATTCGTAAAGTCTTGGACTGAAATAGAAAAATTTCAATGTTGGAATTGGAAGCTGTACTCACAGCTGAATACCGTAGGCCCATACTGGCTTGAGAACTCTCTAATAAAGAAGGATTTTATTCTCCAAAGACAATAAGGATCACCGATTTAACAGCCAAAACAATTTACGAAATTTGATTCCCAAATATTTCCTCTTCTTAAAGATGTGCGTTTGTGGGACTACGATATTATTTAATTTGACTTCTGGGCAAGTATCTTTTCGTGTAGTAAATGTAACGATCGATTTTCTTTCATTTGCCTTCAAGCGCCAACGTTTTAGCTGTAGTGTACCACACAAGTGTACACTGATGACCATTTATCGTCATAAGCACAGCAACAAGTCGCATATCCAGACAAGCTGACAATGGCGCAACGTGTGCAATTGCACTCAATACCAAATACGCTAGACAAGCATTTTGGTGGTGCAATAACACACGCTGCCTATATTGCAGCAGCGTATGCATATTGGACAGTGCAGTGACTTTAGCCCTGAACTTGCACTCAAAATGATTAATATAAACAAAGACGATGATTCGTCCATGAACAATATCGGTAATCCGATACTTGAGACTAATTTCGGGAATATGATTTGTAGCTAGTAGAAATAAGATAGATATATTTTATGTTAGTTAGAATAAGAAAACAATAAGAATTCAATAATATAAAAGGGCCAGCGAGCCACCAAATAAATCAGAGTTAATCTGAAGACAACTGAAACTGCTACTCGCATTAGTTTATTCTTTTATCTCTCCTGCTCTAAGTTAGGAAAGACCTAGACCTGAGGGCGAGAAAAACCTTTACTGAGGGCGTCTTTCCGCTTCGTGTCAGGCATTTCTTCTTTATAGTGCACTTTTGCATCTATACATGGTATAGAATCTGCAATTGAATTGAATGCCGATCCTGCGTGACCAACCATTACACCATACATGACGATCCTACGAGGCTACCAATCAACATACCCTACATGGCGATCCTGCAACTGATCTTGGACCTGAAAGGCAGCCAATAATACTGCAACCGATCCAGCGACTAAACTGCAACCAAATAATCCTGCAATAGACGATCTAAAGAGCAATCAAATATCCAGCAACCCAAAAAGCAGCAGAGAATATAGCCCAATTAATGGAAGAATACGTGCCAAAATATTTATCAATACCAACCGCTCCAGCGCCAGTATACACAGCAAAACCAGCAATAAAGGACGGACCACTGCCACTCACGATTGAGGAATATAAGAAACGGCAGGAAAAACGAAAGGACCTACAAAAAACCACAATACCACAAATTGAAAGTAATAAGAAAAATCGAGGAGGGCTGTTAACCAAACAGAAACGCCAACTATCCCACCTACTTTCAATCGTTAGAGACGAAATCAACCCACCATGTGGAATGAGGCCACACGAATCTGGGAGGAAATTGAAAAGCTCAAACTCCATATTAAAAACCGAAGAAAGTGACCAGATCGCAAGCATGCGAATAACTTGGCGTATGATAGGAAAAATTGGCACTCCAACTATCGAAGATTATAACAACAAAACAAAAATCGAAGACGAGACAATACGGATGATCGAGGCGCTCGAAAAATGGGAAAAAGCCAGGGCAAGCCGCAGCACCAAGATGCAACAATAAATAACAACCAGCTATCAACAGAGATCACCTACCCATCGGTACCAGAATCCTACGTAGTTATATTTTTAGTCATAATTGTTATCATAATAGCTTATAAGTTAGACAAATATTTTAAAAACTATGTTCATAAATATAAGGATGACGCAAATAGCAACGCTATTACAGCAGTCTAATAAACAAAAATTCATATATTAAACATTTAAACAAAAATGTCACATTTTAAATAGTATAAAAATAAATAAAATTCTTAAAACAAATTTCTTACTTTAATCCTAAATGGATTTGAAATTGAATGCCTGAAAAGATATACTAGCTACACTTAGGAAAAATCCCAGCAGAATACATACAAACCAAACAGTGACAACAAAACTTAGACAATTTGACACATTAAGAGAGGAATTAAATAATATAATAGAGACCGACACTGACAATAAAGATCTAACTGGAATAAATATTAGCTTCGCCAATACTTATTCCACAATAAAAACTATTTTATTGAAACAATTAACAGAAGAGACTAAACCAATAGACAACATTGCATCTTTTAGCATTGAAACAGCATCAAAATCTCTACCCACATTTACGGGCAACTTCAGAGAATTAGATAGTTTCCTGATAAACAAATCACTCAACGAGTCAGGACAGACAGATTTACTAGAGTATATCTACCATGCCAAATTATCTGCCAATGTAAGAACAGCAATAGGAGGCTACACAAAACCAGAAGACTTAAATACACTTACCACTCTACTCTACTACAACAAAGGTACAAAGACGCGACAATGATACCACAGCTACAAGCTAGACTAACTAATCTACAACAAAGGAATTCAGGAATTAACTCGTACAAAGAAAAAATTCTGACAATAATAGAAAGTTTAAACAGACTTAACATACACAATTTAGGAGAGACAGCTACACAAGCAGAAAAAAACATAATAACAAAAACAAACAACAAGTTAGCGTTGGACACTTTCAAGAAAGGACTGAATGAGAATTACAAAGCGACATTTTTTTTCTGCAAGACCGAAAGATCTAGCAGAAGCAACAGAATTGGCACTTGAACTTGAGAGCGAATCTAGAATAATGCCCAACACATCACAGCTGATGCAAGTAAGACATAATTCATGCAACTCACAAGGTACAAGGTCCAATTTAAACGCTCCGCGCAAATATAATTCATTCAACCCTTCGCCACAATACACAAACAACACACGACATAATTTCAGCACACGCTATGACAAAAATAACTACAAAAACACTAACCATGCAAACAACAGAAACAATAACCGTAGCAATACAAATTACAGTCAAAGAAACAATTTCTACAACAACACATACCCCAATAATCAAAATAACAACAACTTCAGACACAACACCAGCTACAACTCACACGGCAGACAGCAGAACAACAACAACAATTACAACTCAAACAGAAACCGCCGCGTAAACATGATACATGATGCGGGAAACGAACAAGGCCCAGAATACATAAGCATTCTGGACAGCCAAAATTAAATGTGTATAAAATCTCGGAAAACCACACAAATTTCGTCACGCTGCCACACAAAAAGCAAAAATGACATTTTTGATAGACACTGGTGCCGACATCTCATTATGCAAAATAAGTAGCAAATTAGAAAACCACGAATACTTTCCTGATGACAAATGCAAATTAACAGGCATAACAATCGAAGAGGTATATTCTGAAGGTCAAATAGAATTACAATTAGATATTGGAGAAGAATCTTGCAACCACCCTTTCCAATTAGTAAACAAAACATTTCCAATAGGCGCCGTACTATCACAAGGCGAAATAGGACAAGATTTACCCATTTACCCAATAGAAAAAGAGCTACTAGCAATACACTGGGGTATTAACTTCTTCAACCCTATCTATATGGTCAAAAGGTCGCGGTAGTAACTGACCATCGACCACTAATATCACTATTCTCTCATAAAAAGCCTTCATTTAAAATGACCAGAATTAGATTAGACCTCAGTGACTATGATTTCAACTAGTATATAAAACAGGAAAGATGAATACAAATGCAGATGCATTGTGGAGAATACAAATTGACTCGGACATTCTAAAAGAAATGATACCGAAGGAAATTGATGAAAAAGCCAAAAGAACCCTAGTAATAACGAGAGGGATGGCAAATAAAAATAAAACAAATGAAGAGGCAAATAAAAATGAAATAAATGAAGAGGCAAATAGAAATGAAAATAAGAAATTGAGAAATTGCATATCTCAGGAGACTGATCACGTTCAAATATGGGAATGTACATCAATAAATGACGTCAAGAATATTAAAAAAATAAAATTTGATGTCGTCAAGAAAGATTAAAGCTTTGAAAAAATGAATATATATATAAAAAATGATATTGTGCACATAGGCGAAAGCGATAATTCACCAAATCAAGATTCGACTCCGAAGAAGCTCCGACCTAGAAATAAAAATATAAATGAAAATATAAAGCATGCAGGAATCAATGATAAATCAGCGAGACTAGACTCGATTCTGAGGAAATTGATATCCAAAACGAAGAAAGAAAAAAGTAAAGAATTAGCAATTACAAATAATGAAGAAATATTCAAAATATATACAAAAGAAGAATTTAAAGAAGCGTACGCAAAAATAAAAATGAATAGCAAAAGTCCTCAGCTAAAAATATTAATATAGATACCTCCAAAGAGAATAACGGAAGGTATTTTAAAATACAAACTAATAGAAGAATGTCATAAAACAGGACATCTCGGAGTAAGAAAAACTCTACTCAAATTAAAACAAAGATACATTTGGAAAAATATGAGCCAAATGGTAAACAAATTCGTATCCAACTGTGACGCGTGCGTGAAGTGCAAGCAAACAAGACACATCAAAGAACCACAAACCATAACAAACACTCCTAACACAAGTTTCGAAGTCATATAAATTGACACCGTAGGACCACTAAAAATTTCAAACGAATACCGCTACTTACTGACCATGCAGTGCGAGCTGACAAAGTTCGTAATAATAAAAATGATAACAAAAGACGCACAAACAACAGCCAAAACATTAGTTGAACAATTTATACTCAAATACGGTCATTTCAAAATTCTTAAATCTGACAACGGGACAGAAATTACAGACGAGCTAATGGCAAACATAAGTGCACTACAAAAAATACAACAAAAATTTTCGACACCGTACCACCACCAAACGATAGGCTCACTAGAACGCAACCACAGAGTTTTGAATGAATTCCTACTGACATCGACAAACGACGACGAATGGGATAAGTGGATTCCCTACTTCACTTTCACTTACAACACAATGCCACATGTTGACACGGGCTACACGCCATATGAATTAATATATGGGAAACTCCCAGGTTTACCCAATGAAGTAATAGAAAGTAACACAAAAATTTACAACTTTGAACATTACGCCAACGAGCTAAGAGCGAGATTACGCTATGCCCACGAAAAGGCAAAACAAATGCTAATGAAAGCAAAACAAAAACGTACACTATCTGACTCAAGAACTAATACGAATACACTTAATGTGGAAATAGGAGATTTAGTTCTATTAAAAGTAGAAAATAGGAAAAAGAATATTAATCCATATAAAGGACCATATAAAATACTAGATAAGTTAGGAGTACATTCATTAATAGAATGTAATGGTACACCTAAGAAAGTACATAATAATCAATTAAAGCCATACAATGTAATTTAAATTTGTAAACCATAAAATGTAAATTCAACAATACGATTTATAATTAAAACTATCACACTATGTAATCAAAGCAATATAAGTAGTAATCATAAGTATATGTAATAATATCAAAACAACATAATTTGTAATTTTAACTATATAATTAAAACCATAACAGGAAACAATTTATAAACAAATAATACCATTTATTAGAAAATATGAAAATCATGTAACAAATCCATAACATAAGACAATTGTTATACAACACAAACCATATTTCCAGAAAAATTATTCGCTGACACCCCTAATTTTTCTCTTAAGGGTGAGGGTGTAGTGTACCACACAAGTGTACACTGACGACCACACATCGTCATAAGCACAGCAACAAGTGACATATGCAAACAAACTGACAATAGCGCAACGTGCGCAATTGCACCCAATACCCAAATACGCTAGACTAGCATTTTGGTGGTGCAATAACACACGCTGCCTATATTGCAGCAGCGTATGCATATTGGACAGTGCAGTGACTTTAGCCCTGAACTTGCACTCAAAATTATTAATATAAACAAAGACGATGATTCGTCAATGAATAATATCGGTAATCCGATACTTGAGACTAATTTCGGGAATATGATTTGTAGCTAGTAGAAATAAGATAGATATATTTTATGTTAGTTAGAATAAGAAAACAATAAGAATTCAATAATATAAAACGGCCAGCGAGCCACCAAATAAACCAGAGTTAATCTGAAGACAACTGAAACTGCTACTCGCATTAGTTTATTCTTTTATCTCTCCTGCTCTAAGTCAGGAAATACCTAAAACAGCACAAGCAATAGCTTGGCCAACGGCACACTCTCCCGGTCAAAACCTTTACTGAGGGCGTCTTTCCGCTTCGTGTCAGGCATTTCTTCTTTATAGTGCACTTTTGCATCTATACACGTACATTGTATAGAATCTGCAATTGAATTGAATGCCGATCCTGCGTTACCAACGTGTTCATTACACCATACGTACATGACGATCCTACGAGGCCAACAATCAACATACCCTACATAGCCAACTGGATATTTCATTAAGAATACCTTGTAGTTTTAATGAAGCTTCTTTAGGGTATTTTGCGACTGTAAGAACAGCTGTGTCATATGCAAATGTTCCAGTTAGTACTCCACCCGTTGTTAGCAAATCGTAAGTAAAAAGAAGATAAAGGACTGGACCCAATACACTCGCCTGTGGGACTCCAGCTTTGATGGAATGGAGGGGTGACATTTCGTTTTGGTTATTTACATGAAAGTGCCATTGAGACAGATATGATTTTGTGCGAATATAGTAGTTAATTGGTAAGACCTTTTTTACTTTGAAAAATAAACCGTCATGCCATACCCGATCAAATGCTTGTGATATGTCTAGAAAGACTGATGAGCAGTATTTTTTCCGGTCAAACGATCCACACTTTTGAGAGTAGGCTGATAGGGCGATATGATTTCACATCGTCAGCAGGTTTCCCCGGTTTGAGTATCATCTTGACTTGGGCGACTTTCCATTGAGCAGGAAAAATACATATTGTCAGTGACGCATTAAAAATATGGATAACAAATTATTGCTTGATCTGAAAGCTATTTAAGATCTTATGCAAGTAAAAGATCACAACCAGGTGCTTTACGATCTTTTAAACGACTTGTTGCGTTAACAATTTCACATTTGGTAAATTTCTTGATCCGTAATTCCATTTGGCGGGCTTTCTCCAAAAAATCAGTAACTGCCTTGTCTATGTATATGCCATCTTCAATATTATGTAGAGTCAATGCATCCTTCAAATGGTTTGAAAATAGTTCATCCTTTTCAATGTGTGCTTTTGTCCAGGAGTTGTCCGGTTTTCGAATTGGAGGCTGATGCATTATTGTATTGTCAGATATTCGGTAGCTTCAAATATTTCCGCCTCACTTTTCAGAGACATTTTAATATTTAATGCCGACGACAAAATGGTTTTAAATTGGGTTTAGTTTGTTTGCTTGTTGTAGAGTAGACATTTTGGAATATTATTTGCCAATGTTTTGATTATAGTAATAATGACTGGTGAATGATCTGAAGATAAGTCTAATTTGGTTTTACAGAGAACATGCTGATTTGAAAGTCCATTAGCAACACAAAAGTCTATAAGATCGGGAATTTTTTTTGGATCAGATAGCCAATACATAGGTTCACCAGTAGAAAAGGTTTCAACTTCATAACATCATACAGTTCACGCCCCTTTGTTATACGGGATCTCCAAAATGTTATTTTAGCGTTGTAGTCGCCTCCTGCGATGAATCTGCTACCTAGAGCTTTGAAGAAATCTGATAAACTTTGTGACTCACACGTTTGAGCGTTCAATGTCAACTGTTTAATTAAAAGTATTAAAGCTTATTCCATAACAGAGTTACATAAAAATAGTAATTAAAAGTAATAGAATAAAGGGTTGCATTTAAGAGTATTAAGTATTAAGTAGATATTTATTTGATAGTTGGATATAACACTTCTCCACCCTTCCACCCTTGTTTTATGAAACAAAACGTAAATTAAGTTAAATAAATTCATAAATGCAATGGAAAAATGAAAAGTAATTAATGTTTGAAACGTAATACAAATATGATACTTAAGTTTTTCTAAAGTCGGCGGTTTCATATCGGTTAACTTCTTTCCGAATCGTGTACTCTTTCGAAGTTGAGGTGTCTTGGCTAACGCTCTCTCTTCGGCTCTTGAATCGGTGATTGTGTTGGTTGGTTACTTGAAACCTGTGTTGAATTACTGGTTTTTGGTATATATGAAAACTCGATATCGTTTGATGATAGCGTAGAATTTAAGTCGGAACTGCATCTAGATTTCAGCTGATTAGCGTGTCGCTTGTAAAATCCATTAGTTGTGTGAACCACATAAACCATTTTACCCAGCTGTCGCACAATAACTCCTTTTACCCTTTTGAGTAGTTTCGAGCGAAAACATATTGATTTATCTGATACTTCTGCTTGCTTATTGGAGATTTGTCAGATTGTTTTGGTGATTCCAATAGTTGAGTCAAAAGGGTACGAACAGGTCTGCCATGCAGTAGTTCGGCTGGTATTTTGCCATTAGCGTTTGGCATAAAACGATAAGTTGCAATGTATTTTACCACAGCAGATTTTATATTTAATCCATCATCGATATTTTTCTTAACAGCAGTCTTGAAAGTTCTGACGAAACGTTAGGCTAACCCGTTCGAACCGGGATGAAACGGTGCAGTAGTAACATGCTTGATATCATGTTGCGCGCAAAAATCTTTGAATGGATCAGCTGTAAGTTGAGGACCATTGTCACTTACGATCGTCTCAGGTATACCTTCAATGGAAAAAATTGATGATAAAGCAGATATTGTATCAGCAGTTGTTGTTGTAGTTAGTTGAATGATGAACGGGAACTGGGAAAAAGCGTCGACACAAATGAGACACATAAAAAATCACAAAATGGGCCAGCGAAATCAATGTGTATCCTTTCCCAAGGTCGGTTAGTTTCAGGCCAGCTTTCATACTCCCGTACAGGTGCAGGATTTGCTACTTTACAAACATCGCAGCTTTCAGTTAGCTGTGCAATGTCTTTGTCAATATTTACCCACTATACATGTTGTCGTGCCAGCTGCTTCATTTTGGATATTCCCCAGTGACCATCATGAAGAAGTTGAAGAACTTTTCGCTTGAGGGAGGCAGGAATGATGACACGATTGTTATCCGTTTGAAGGCAAAGTAAATTGCTGGTAAGTGTTAAGGCAAATCGGTGGTTAAAAAATGATTGTAGATCAGCATCTTGCGGATTTAGTTTCTCAGGCCATCCATTTTGGACGAAAAAACGAACACGTTGAAGAACTTTGCCACTTTCGGTATATTAACGAATAATCTCATCAATGTTGAAGCAGGCTTCTTCGTGGTCAAACTGTTTGTCCGAGCCCAGTGGTAAACGTGATAAAGCATCAGCATTACCATGCTCGGTTGTTTTACGATATCGTACATCATACTTATAAGCCATGAGTATAATCGCCCAGCGTTGTAATCGATGTGACGTCAATGGCAATTGATGATTCGGATTAAAAATGCTTACAAGCGTCTTGTGGTCTGTAACCAATATAAATTTCCTTCCATATAAATATTGGTGGAAACGCTTGACTCCGAAAATGATAGATAGTCCTTCTTTTTCAATTTGACTATATCGCTGCTGATGTACATCGAGGGTTTTAGATGTAAAGGCAATCGGCCTTTCGCTTCCATCAGGGTAAATATGTGAAAGCACAACACATATCCAGTAGGTAGAGGCATATGTAGCTAGAACCAATGGTAACTCCTCTTGAAAACACTCTAGTTGAGTAGCACTGAGATTGTGCGTTTTTAGAGCTGTAAACGCTTGCTGTTGTGAAGGACATTTTTGTTGTTGCAATAAATTTCTGGAAAATTCTTGCTGCACTTTAAGCAATTATTTTAGGATTTCACTTTCGCCCGGCATGATTGTTTATTTTATGTGAGATTAGCACGGAAAACGGAACGAAATTTGCGGGAAGCGATGCGCTTGAGTTGAACAATTGAAAAAATTGTCTTGCGGTTTTCTTTTTTACACTCGTCGCCAGTGATAAACTTTGTGACTCACACGTTTGAGCGTTCAATGTCAACTGTTTTATTAAAAGTATTAAAGCTTATTCCATAACAGAGTTACTTAAAAATAGTAATTAAAAGTAATAGAATAGAGGGTTGCATTTAAGAGTATTAAGCATTAAGTAGAATATCAGGGATGGATATTTATTTGATAGTTGGATATAACAAAATCAATGTAGGCTTCCTTTTTTATATTATCTTTCGGTGGACTATAGATAGCTGAGAAAAGAAGCGATCCAAGTAGATCCTCAACTACGACATTTGTGGCTTGGATTTCATTTGTGCTGTAATTGGTGGATTCATAATGTTTAGTTATTTTTTGATTAATATCGCTAAACCTCCGTGAGCTGCGCTATCAGGTTGCATCGATAGATAAAAACAATAATTTGGAATTTTAAAGAAGCTTTTTTGGTGAAGTGTGCTTCAGACACTAATAGAATATCTATATTATTTTTAAGTAAAAACAGTTATAATTCAGATGAATGGTGTGACGGTCCATTTCCATACTACAGAACAACGTTTATTGACGTGGGGTAATTTTGGAAACGGCATTTACTAGTAAACTAGTCATAGCTGCAATTTGACTCATCAGGTCCTTCAGCAATTTCATCGTTTCGCGCACCTCACTGATCAAGGGGTCGCTTTGCTACCTTCTACTGCTAGGATCTACTTGGGGAGGATGATCTCTGATCACTTGAGCATATTTTGGTTGTTGTTTTTGTTGTCGATGCAAGTACAGTTTCGGTTGATGATCAGTTGGGGCACTGATATTTATTTGTGCAGGAAAATCTTTCTTTCTTAATGCGGGAAAAGTGGATGACTTTAGCTTATGATATATAGTACATCCTTTATAGTTCGCAGGTGATTTCCGAACAAAGCACACATATGACTTCTCCTGATTTTTTTTTTCTTTTCGCAATCAGCTGAGGCGTGATTACCAGCACATTTAATGCATTTGGGTTGTCTGACATCTGCTGATATCTGGAGCATTGAGCAAATTCTCGTTTTGGGTGAGGTGGCTCGAATATAATACGACTATATAGCAGACTTTTGATATCGTATATGTCTCTACTATTCGATTTTTGTTGCAGCTCAACAACGAACATTGGGAACGCCGATTTTGTTTGGCTGTGTTTCATATTCCAAACATTTGTCGCGAAGTGGCCCTGTATTTCTAGAGCAGACTTCATTGCGTGTACCTCCACAGATGGGTGTTGATCCGGGCTTATAGTTGTTGCGGGGTGAGTAATGTTGGACTGATGCTACAGGTGGTATGTATCTGTGTGCACATCGATGATGTCTGCCTGTATTCGTTGAAGGTTGGCCCGCCATTAGTGAAAATTACGTTGCTGATAAAGTCATTAACTGCGCAATCTTGATTTGACTGTTTTTGCACAGATTTGGTTTTTTGTCTTCTTTAAACTCAGATTCTTGAATGGTGTGGATGATGACTGTTGGAGCTGTGCTTTGTTCTTGAGGAGTTAGCGCAGTGTGACTTTTTTGTTCCTTTTTCGTTGTCTTTGAATGATACATATGCTACGATGTTTGTTAGTGTTTTGAACGAGCTTTTGTGGGTAATTTTGTTACTGTGATAGTTGCTGTTACCGCGCTTCGTCTCCTTTCGATCGTGGTTTCGATGGTCAGTTCTCTTGAGTATGTTTGGCCAATCGTCCATTTTGCTGTGAAGGAAGATAGGTCCATAAAACCACATATTGCAGGTGCTTAACTCTGACGGTGCTAATCCGCTGGATAGTATAACTGCTAGGTTTTCCAGAGAACGGACGTGCCGCTATTGAGAAGCGTTAGAGAGCTCTAGAATTCTTCCAATTCTGTTGGCGACAAAGGTTTCGAATTACGTTGACTGTGCGTTGATCTACAACAGAACTATGTGTGAGTCAGTCCAGAGATACTTTGGAACATCGATTAAGTCCAAGTCCTCCTTTACTCCTTTACTGCTAGCTGGGCACTGAGTAATGATGACGAGAGCTCCGGCCATGCTATTGTTTGTGCTTTCAATGGTGCTACGCGAGATTTTGCGCATAGAAGACGTACGACAATTGTTCCGCACCGTATGCTCTGAGGCATATTCTCGTATTCTCTGAGGCATCAGCAAATGCATGCAATTAAAGTGATCTTCTATTGCCTTCTGGAAATATGTGTCTGGCAATGTGGGTATTGTTGAGTTTGTTCAGGTTGGTAATGGTAATGGTTGTACGGGTTAGGCTAAGGCATTTATGCACTGCGACCAACTTGATCTATTGTGCGCCCCTTCGTACTTAATTATTTAGTATACTTAGTATATCAAGGAATTGGACCAGCTCCTTTGGAGAGAGCATTTGAAGGTCTTCATCTTCTAGTATATAGGAACCTAAGATCCTGTGTCTCCTGTGGCCAAATGCATCACAGTTGGTGATTAAGTGTCCCACATACTCCTCTTCATCACAGCAGAATCTGCAAGTGCTAGATATACCTATTTTGTGTAGGTGTTTGTTGCAGGCGAAGTGGCCTGGTAATGCTCCAGAGAGTAATCTAAGGCATTTTCTGTTTAAGGTAAGAGCGATTTTTGCTCTATTAGCGTCAAAGCTCAGGTATTTTTTGGAGGGATCGAGGCCGTCAATGCCCTTCCAATAATCGCTGATTTTATGTTGGATCCATTTTTTGGTCTCTTGTTTTATGTTGTTTTTATTAAAGCCAAAGAAGGGAGTGGGTCCAATAAATGATCCTTCAGCCCCTTTTTTGGCATAAAGGTCTGCCTTTTCGTTACCTTCGTGTCCTTCGTGTCCTGGCACCCAAATCAGAGAGACCTGATTGTGGATGGACAGTTCATTGAGTGCGTTGTTACACTTTGTTGTTAAGGACTTTTGATGTAAATGTGTAGCTTTTAAGAGTTTTAAGGACTGATTGACTGTCTGAGAGTATTTTCATTTTCACTCCTTTAAGTCCTCTTTTAGATAAGATTTCCCCTGTTTCCATTATAGCATAGAGCTCCGCATGGAAAATCGTGGTATCTGCACTTAGGGTTCTTGATTTGTGTGCTCTAGGTCCCACTATTCCTGCTCCTACCCCCTGGAGCGTTTTGGATCCATCTGTATACCATTTTTGCGAATCATCGTGTAGCCATGTTGGGCTATCGTTCCACTCCTCCCTTGATGGGAATATGACATTGTACTTCTTGGTGAAATTGAATACTGAGTCTGTGTGGTCACTTGCCTGGGTCATGTGCATAGCATCTTGTTCAGATTACTACGGAAAGTGGTTCATTTAGTATGTAGTTCAGTCTGCAATTCGTCATCCCTTGACAGTTTTGTCTGCCTTAATTCCTGTATGAGAATTTTAGCTGTTACAGCTATTGGTGCCAGTACATCCAATGGATCGAATATTCTGGCTATATCCGAGACTATGGTTCTTCTGGTGATTCGAGTGTGTGTGGTGAGATTCTCTTTGACGCAAAATTCATCAGTCTTTGGTAACCATTGGTGTCATTGTTGAAATGGAGATTGACTTCCTTGTCTTCGATTGGAACAGATTGAAGTACTTTTGGATGATTAGCGCACCATTTCCGCAATTGAAAACCGCCTTGGAGTACAATGTTCATAAGCTGTTGTTGAATTCAATTGCTGCGATTAAACTGTCGGACCCAGTTAGACAGTCATCCACGTATAAGTTGTTTCGGAGAGCTTCAGCTCCTAGTGGATATTGAGAACTGTACACATTTACTAATTGTAGAAGACACTTTCCAAGTATGGTGCTGACCGAATTCCATATGTCACCGGATTTACTTGGTAATATTGCAGGTTTTCGGTGGGATCTTTATTCCAAACGATTAGCAGGTCCCTTCGACCGTCCGCATGAACCAATATTTGCCTATACATTTTTTGTAAATAAGCCGTGAAGAAAAATCATGGGCATCGGAATCGCAGTAAAATCGTAAAGAGTTCGCTTTGAATCGTTGGCCCTGTGTGAATAATGTCGCTGAAAGCTATACCTGTTGACGTCTTCGCTGAGGCATCAAACAGGACTCTTAAATTCGTGGTGCTGCTTTCTGGCCGCTTGATGCAATGATACGAGATGAAATAACATGGTGGTGTTATGCTGTCGAGATTTGTTTTTGTTATGCGCCCCAATGATTCGTTTTCGTCCATGAATGGGGTATACTGAACTCTCAAGTCCTTATCTGCTGCCAGACGTCTTTCCAATTTTTTTGAGTCGCCTAGAGCTTATGTGTGTTCTGCGGAATGAAATGGAATCTTGACTATAAATCGACCTTGATGATTTCGAGTGGAGTTCAGTGCGAAATGAGGTTCACATAGTTTTTCTGGGGCAGTCATTGTTGGTTTTGTGTCTTCCATTACTTCAAAGCTCCAATTTCGATTGACTCATCTAACTGCTTATCCTCATTCGTCAGTATCGCATGGTGGAATCTTCAACGCCGATTTTTCCAGCTGCCTCCCAACCAAGCACTGTATTTTGTAGGATTGGGAGATTTTTCCTAACTTTATTTGTCAGGTTAGAAGTAACTGATAGTGAAATTCGGCGGCAAGCAAAACCTTGATTATGCTTTCATTTAAGTATTCATTTTCATACTATTTACACGCGTACGTAACTCTAAGCTAAACGGACGTGTTTACCATAAGCCCTTAGAAATTCTATTCTTACTAAAGTATTATCCGCAATGTGCTCCGACTTTTGGCAGTGGGGTTCTGCCTCGGGCCATCCCTCGCTGATTCGTCATTTGCATAGTGTTCGGTGTGAAATTTTTGTGGTGTTTGCATCGAAAAAATTGTGTACCTTTGGCTGAGTTCGCAAGGAAAAGCGCGCCAAAATAGTTCTAAAACCGACAAAAATCACTCAATTCCATAATAACACAAACAAAAGTGCCGAAATTCGCAAAGCTCGTGTGTAAACAAACCGCGATAAGCATATGACAACTATTTGTCAATGCTGAAGTGCATTATCGACACTATATTTAACAGTGCTGCCACATTGCTAGAATCTTAAACTAAAATGAGTAACTTAAAAACACCACCACCTGGTGGGGGGTCCAGAGAAAAAATATTAAATCTTGAATCGCAAAACACAGAATTGCTCGAAAAAATCCAAAACTTAGAAAAATTATGCTATTGTTAAAAAACGAGTTATCTGTATTCAAAAGTGAGAGTGTGAAACTTAAATCAACCGAAAATTATACAAACACAAAAATTATTGATAACGAAAAAAAGGTTGACTTCATAAACGCAGTTTGCAATGCAACACTGCAAAGACATTCATTTACAATGCAAAGCAATGTTTATGGCAACACTGCTTTGTTAAATGATGAATAGTTTTGTTCCGTATCACTTACATTAACATTTTGTAAAATTTAGTTTTCTTTAATGAATCTTCAGCAATCATGCTCTTTTCTTTTGAAAACAGCTTTCGAATCGGCTGATTATAAGAAATCAAGCAGCACTTTAATCAGAAATATTATAAACAAAAGAAAACGCCGTCGTATAGCATTATTAACTAGCCAAGATTCAAGGAGAAAAATTCCTAAAACTATAAACTTTTGTAAAGTTATCGCAAGCATGCAAGACGATGTATTTTATTCTCATTTTCGAATGAAGAAAAGTACATTTCAGGTATTTATTACCAAATGTTCTACATAAGTTGATAAAACTAATTACTACTTTAAATTTTAAGAAGTTGCAGATTGCGATTGTGGCATTCACGTAAAAGTGGTCGTATTGGAACAACGTTACAAAATGCATTACTAATAACAATTTGGAAGCTGAGCAATAATTGTTCTTTCAGAGATGTCAGCGATCGTTTTGGTGTGGCAGCTGGTCTCGCATATAAGGTGTTTCTTAAAATAATTAAACTGATTTGCCGCTTAAAGGGAGATGTTATCAAATTTCCAAAAACTGAAGCTGAACAAAAACAAATAAATAAGGTATTTTCAAACCTGCGGTATAATCCTTTTCCCTTTGTTATTGGATGCATCGACGGAACGCATATTCCCATTTCCCAACCAATTAAAGATGAAATCAGCTATCGCAACCGAAAGGGAACGTATTCAATCATTGCACAAGTAAATAATAAGCGTTTTAGCATTAGAATATTTTTTAATTATAAAAATTTTGTCCAGGCTATTGTGAGGTTTATAGACGTATTTATCGGTTGCCCAGGTGCATGCCATGACGCATCAGTTCGACAAAGGAGCTCTATTAGGAAAGGTATAACAAACAAGGAAATAAATATTTATTCCAATTACCATTTGTTGGGCGATGGAGGCTATCCATTAGAATCGTTTCGTATGGTGCCCTATCGTGATAACGGGTTCTTAACACCAATCCAATCGAAATACAACACGATTCTGAGTTCAACACGCGTTGTTGTGGAACAGGCATTTGGGATTTAAAAAACATTTTTTTTTAATTCTCAATCGAGGCTCAACGTCCATATATGCCACAATTAATAACAATGGCATGCATGATTATTCATAACACAATAATTGAAAATGAAGGCTACTTCATCGATGAAATAGAAGAAGAAGAAGCACACACTGAGCCCCAAATAGTCGAAGGAACGACTATATCAAGACAAAGAGAGGCAAAAGCGAGAAGGGATGCACTTGCAACGCTATTGTCTGCCTAATCAAAAACAATTTAAACTTAAAAGTCATAGTTGTTATTTAACATTTAATGAATCCAATAAAGAAAAAAGAAAATAAATATTAAAAAGAAATAAGAAAAAAATATTAAATTAAATATTTAAATTTAAATGATTATCAAAGTAAAACGTAGAACATACCTAATTTCTAAGAATTATCTAAAATTCTTTGGAATAGTGTACGAATCTCTTTCAATTCAACCAATTTTACTTTCTCCACTGCCAGCTTTTCTGCCTCCATGTCTAAAAGTTTTTCATTATTTTGGCATCTGCTTCAGATTCCTTGTCCAAAAAATCTAAAATATTGCGTTTTCGTTTTGGAGCACTTCTTGGAGTAGAAGTATTAGGAAGAGTTTCATCTGCGTTGAGCACCGTAGGGTTATCGGGCGTCAATGGCCCATCACTTAAATCTTCCATTAAGGATTGATAGGAACTTTCAATCACGTCATCAGGCACTGTTACACTACTGCGACTGCCGAAAACTTCATCCAAAGTTTCAAAAAATTCCCAGTTTGTAGAGCTCTCACCAGATGTATTATTGGGTTTTTTTTATTCGCTTGTATGTGCCCATTATGTTTATGAAGCATCTTGTGGTTTCATCTCTAGAAAATGGAAAAGTGCTGTCGACTTCCTTGACATCCCGCATTATCTGTTCCCAAATGGCGTTCCTTTTCTTTTTCTTTGCAACGAAATCTGGCTCATACCTCAATCGAACTTCTATTAGTAACTTCTTCCTCTCATGGTTCCACTTTCTTTCACTATGTACATATGTATATGTATATACACAAAATATTAACAAATCATAAGTAAAACAACAAATTTCCGCCATTTCCTCCACAAATTGATATTTTTGGTTGTTTTTAGTTTTGCCGCCAAGAAAAAGGTAAAAATATACAATGCCAAGCACTAAAGAATCACAACTGAAAACAATGCACAAATTTGAAAGATGTTGCGCATAAAAAAGCATTACCATGCAATAATGAACTCGCGGCATTGCCAAAGCTACGTCTACTGTGATTATGAACACTAGGCTTTGCAGTGTTGCATTGCAAACTGCGTTTATGAAGTCAGCCAAAGTATGAGGCTGATGAGGATGAACTAGCCAGAGAGACGGACTGGATCCCCAAAAAGAAAAGACCAACAAAAAAAGGGAAGACAGAGACCTCTCCGGAAGTGATCACACACAGTGGACCTACAGTTTCAAGTGCTAAAGTGACTGCTACTACTAGTAAAATAGCTCGACCTCCTCCAATTGTTGTCAAAAGTACAAAAGATTTTAAGAAATTACACACCCTGCTTATTGAAACTAAAAAAACAAGTTCTTTGTGAAACTTATTAATAATGGTGCATACAGAGTAATAACTTTTGACTCTTCTGACTATCGGACTGTTACGAAGTTGTTAACTAATGAAAGTATCCCTTGGTTCAGCTATGAAGACAAGCAAACCAGGCCAATAAAAGTAATGGTAAAAAATCTGAACCATTCGTGTGACCCGGAATCCATTATAAGTGATTTGAATAATCAAGGCCTCAAAGTAATTAGTGCTATTAACAAACTTAAATGGAAGACGAAGGAACCGCTTGATATGTTCGTTCTGACATTCGACTCTTCTGAAGATGTGAAGAAAATTCACGAAATCAAAAACATTTTAAATACAATTGTAAAGATTGAACCAATAAAATCATCTAACTTAATTCCCCAGTGCAGAAGTTGCCAATCATTCGGCCACACAAAAAATGTCTGTGGGAAACCTCCACGATGCGTCAAATGTGCTGGCAAACATATATCTTCAGAGTGCCAAAAGCCAATAGCTGATAAACCCAAATGCTGCAATTGTGGTGAGTCGCACCCTGCAAATTATCATGGCTGTGTAATTGCGAAAGAATTACAAAAAATCAGATCGAAGAAAAATTTTGTTAAAACGAAGGATCGCGATAATAATCAATTTGCTGCGTCAAAACATGTCCCCACCAAAATTGGACCATCTACGAGTACTAAAGCAGCAAGCTATGCTCAAATAACGAAAGGCTCTGCCCCCAATTTGCCCCACAAAGCACCGATGCGCTTTCAATAATCTTGGCAAAGCTAGACCCCCAGGAAAAAATGTTCAAAGCATTGGAACTGCGCTTGGGAGCCCTGGAGCACAACATGCAATTTTTAAATTATGACTGATTGTCTAAGACTGATTTTATGGAACGCAAATGGTTTAGCCAAACACAAAAATGAGCTGGAAGTCGTGCTTAACAATGAAGATATTGATATATGCTTAATTGCTGAAACTCATTTTACTAAGCAATCGCATGTGTCCTTTAAAAAATACGCGATTTACCGTACAATACATCCTGACAATTGTGCAAGGGGTGGTAGCGGAGTCATAATCAAAAGCTCCATTAAACATCACTTGGAGGACCAAATCTGCACAAATGATTTTCAAACCACACCCGTTTCCGTTGAAACTTCCAAACAACCACTGGTTCTAATTGCTCTATATAGTCCACTTAGGCACCAGTTGAAATATGAAGACTATTTGTCTCTTTTTAATCGTTTCCATGTTCGTTTTATAATTGGAGGCGACTTCAACGCAAAACATACGTTTTGGGCTCAAGGCTCACCACGACAAAAGGAAGAGAATTATTCAAAGCCATGCAGCGTACATGTTGTAATTCAATTTCAACTGGTAAACCAACATATTGGCCATCGGATACTAGCAAAGTACCAGACTTAATTGACTTCTTTGTCTACAAAAACATTCCTGCAGCGCATTTAACTATCACTGAAAGATTTGATCTTTGATCTGACCATTCGCCGGTGTAATTGGTAATTTCCCAAACCCCAGCACTAAATCAAAGCACATCAACGTTAGTAAATGATTGTACTGACTGGAAATATTTTCAAGTGCAGCTAGAACAATTAGCCAAGTTTGATTCTATTGTTACTAGTGAGCAACTTGATGATGCTGTACTCCACTCTACACAGCAAATACAAATGGCAGCGTGGAATAGTACGCCCACACTAAGAGTTGTTCTGCACGGGAAAAAATATCCACCTCTTATTAAGAGCTTAATTGCAAAGAAACGGAAGCTACGGTAACGTTGGCAAAAACCAGATCTCCAGCAATCAAATCGAATTTAAACTTAGCCAGTAAACATTTACACACAGCAATCAAGTCATTCAATAATGACACATTTAATCGATTTCTGATTGTTGCCTTCGAGACCAGTTTAGTCTAGCTACTGCTGATAATTATAGAAATGATTTACAATAATACATCGGATGGTTTGTGCCTTGACAAAAGTTGCATTTCGTAGGCGCAGTTGCAACTGTTGACACTACCTTTCATAAATGTGGTCTCTCTCGTTCACCGACAGTTTCCAGAGATTGGCAGCGATGCTCGAGGAAGTGCAGAAAGTCTTCCAACGTTTGAATCTCCTTTGGATTCTTTAATGACTGCTCGTGCAGCAAGTGACTCTGGCGGTCTAACTTCTTTACGAGGATCTGCAGCAATATTGGGCCCCACGATGATATGTCGACTCTTATATTGTTGATTGGGAGTAATCCTGGACAAAACTCTAACTTGGAAAAACCACTTATCATACATAACTAGTAAAGCCTTAAGAGCAACCTATGCTTGCCAGAGGTTGTACGGTAAAACATGGGGACTACGGCCAAAAATGATGGCGTGGTCATATAAAACAATAATAGTACCAATGATTACTTATGCGTCGTTGGTATGGTGGCCAAAAGTCAACCAAACAGGAGCTCAGAGGACTCGTAACAAGATTCACCGTATAGCCTGTTTGAGTTTGACGGGAGCAATGAGAACGTGCCCCACACTAGCTTTGGGAGTGATCACTGGACTGACTCCTCTACACCTTGTAGTTAAAAGGATGGCGGCCAGCGCGGCCCTAAGGCTACCTAATCTAGCCCATCTTAAAGAAAGCAACCTTTCGGGGCACGCAAAGATTCTGGACACTGTCTGGAATTCTCCGTGCCTCATGGTCTTCGACAAAATGGACAGAAAATTAGACTTCTCAAAGCAATTCAAAGTGGTCATCAGTGACCGTTCAGCTTGGAGAAACAAGGAAATAACAATAAAACAGGACTCTCAGTTGTGGTATACAGATGGGTCCAAAATGGAAGATGGCAGTGCAGGAGCTGGAATTGTAGGGCCAAATTTCCAAAAAGCAATTGCAATGGGAAAAACAGCTTCCATTTTTCAGGCGGAGGTCCACGCTTTAGAGTTATGTGCTAGAGAATGTCTACGCAGGGGTACACGCAACACCAAAATATGCATACTCTCAGATAGCCAGGCAGCTCTGAAATCATTAATAAACTTCTCATTCCAATCAAACCTGGTCTGGGAATGCTGTAAACTTCTCAATACCCTAGCAGCGAGAAACTCTGTTACGCTAATGTGGGTACCGGGACACGAGGGACTTGAGGCCAACGAAATGGCAGATTCTTTAGCAAAAGGGGTGCAGACACTGCCTTTAGAGGTCCAGAACCCTTCTGTGGGGTAAACAGTAGCTTCACAAATAACTTGTTGTGCGAACAGGAAAAACGGGGTCTGCTAAACTACTGGAGAGCCCAAAAAGGCATGCGGCAGTCGAGACTACTCATTGATCCTGAACACATCAGGGTAGATGCTTCTTTAAACCTCAGCAGAAATGACATCAAACTATACACTGAACTTTTAACAGGACACGGTAAACTAAATTACCACCTGAAGAAAATAGGCGTGGTAGAAGACGATTCTTATCGACTCTGTCAAGAGGAGCAGGAAACGGCAGAACACATTCTATGCACTTGCCCAGCGGTGGCAAGACGCAGACATAAGTACCTAGGCAGTGGGTTCATATCTCCAAATCACCTAGTTAAAATTAAGCCCACAGCAGTTACGAGATTTATAAACAGTCTAGGACTGTTTTAGTTGGGTACGAGGCTGCACAATAGATCTTTTAGGTCGCGGTGTTCTTTTAGCCTGTCAATAATAAATAAAAAATTTATTGTTGATGTCCAAGATGTTTTCTTTGCTTTGTTTTATTGCTCCTAAGGATGTGGTTTCTGGTGATAGGCGTGAATGCCCTATGATTTGTTGGAGTAGTGTTGAGGCCAGCACTAGTTTGTTGTAGTACCGGTCTTGGAGGAGGTTCCACGATGTCTGATAATTCTCCTGGGTTAATGGTAGATGCCTGATTAGTCTTTCTGCTTTTCTAGTGACATTCGACTTCCAGTACCGCATTTTTCGTATTGGGGCGATTGGAGTATTGTGCACCATTTCTGAGAACATATCAAAGAATTGGTGCCATTTGAGGTAGTTGCCTTCAAATTTTGGACAAACGGCAAGCAAGCGATTCAGGTTGCAGTGTGGAAGTCTGTTGGGGACAGTATTTGTTTGTCCTCGGGGGCGTCCTCTTGCTGCTTGTTCTGGCCGCGAGTGTACCTGCAAACCTAGAATCACTCTTTAAAATGAAATACTACATTACACTTTTAGTTTGAAAACAACAAGTAGTTTATTCTTAAAATAATAATTATTATATACTATTTACAAACAGCACAGTCTGTGTACTGACCTTCCTGGTGTCCCAGTTCCGCACCTCTTAATTGGTGTCAGTTGGTCAAGCCAACTGACCTACGGTAAAAGTGTTGACGGCATTCTAAATTTCAATGCCCTTCGTCGACGCGACTGGGGTTTTTTTTATTTTTTATTCTTTTCTTTTCCATATATTTTTTTCTCTTGCTTTTGTTTTCTTTTCTAGTTTTTTTTTCTTTACTTTGTTTTTGTTTTTTTTATTTGTATCTATCATTTTTTTTTATATTCCCCTTTTTATAATTTGGTCTTTCATTGACTCTTTTCTCATTGGCGTATATACAAAAATCTACCTACCACATACCTACTACAACCATTTACCTAAAACCTTATGTTATATTGCGACCTCTGCTACCTGCTGATCCGGTTGACGGCTGTCGTTGACGGTACGGTTGTTGTGCTGAGCCGCTGGTGTGGTTGATTCGAGTCTCCGAAGAGCTGCTACTATTGTGCACTATTTTTTTGTAGTGAGAGTCATCATCAGCATTATTACTAGGATGAGCACGGCTATACCGCCTACCCCTCCCTTCATCCAGGTGTGCATTATATCGTAAGAATTGGCGAGGTGTGATACTCTTTCAACATCCTCGGCCTCCTTTACCAAGTCACTGATCGCTCTGCTATTCGTTGTTAGGGTTCTTCGTAGGTCCTGGAAGTGCGTGAGTGAGACTGTGTTCGGTGTTGTGAGAGTATGGCCGGAGTCACTTTGTTTGTGATTTTCTAGTAGCTCCTGCAGTTTTGTTGTCAATCGGTTTGTTCCCATGACGGAAGTTGAGAATTTGTACCGTGATTCTTCTTGACTTTTATGGACTAACATTACTCCTTTACCAATTATTCTGCAACAAGCTTCGATGGTCATGAAACCGGTGTCTACCAATTCCAAACTTGTGGTCCCGTCTGAGCACACTGCCGTGAAAGTCACCTGGTCGTCAATGGTAGATCCATTTGTTTATAGTTCTTGAAGCTATTAGAATTCCTCCCGTTGCTGGAATGGCTATGTGATCGCACTAGTCCCGTTCATGCTTCAGGACTTCTATTTCGCGGTATTTGCTTGCTCGCGTTATTACTTTCCCAGGATGGTAGCATAAGCGTTTTGTTGTGTCCACCTCCCGGCATTTTCCCTCGTCCTCTATGGACAGGCCGATATAGTGCTCTTGTGCCTGGCTTGCAGGTATATAGTCGTATCTCGTTTTTGGCAATACGCACCAATCTAGGTTTAGTCGTTTGGGTATAGGGTACACCTTGTGCATCGTAAATAATTCCGATAATGGCACCGGAATCTTTATGACCAATCTTAAAACCGCTATCTTAGAACCGCTTCGGTGCCTCGCTATACCATGCAATTCCTTTCATCGACGTTGGTGCTGCTTGGAGTAACTCTTCCGACGTCAGGAACAACGGGTGTTGCTTGCCATGTAACAGGTCGTCAAGCACCACTATCTCTATTTGTTGTTCATCCTGAATACTCAGTAATTCTTCGGAAATTACTTTCCCCAACATGAAAGACTGCCAAGTTTATTTCTGCTTCCTCCTGTCTCTTCTCAATGCCTTCCAAAGCCGAGTGCATCTGCTCCAGCTCTTGGAAAGTTCGATTCACCGCTTCATGTAGACCCTGATATCCTGTTCTCATCACAGTCACTTCTTTTCCTAGCAATGATAATGTTTTTGACTGCTTATTTTCGAGATCCTGTAGGTAACCATAAATTCGGTCTGAATCCCGGTGGTCCATTATACCAACCGCCCACTTCAGAATTTCCCCGCCAGCGTCTATTAGTGACTGGCGTATCCTCCCCTTTAGGGATAATGATTTTTACACCCTTTACCTTTAAAAAAGGTAAATAGGGTATACTAACTTTCTGCTTTTAGGAAGGGTTTCAATTTCAAGAAGGAGGCGTGGTAGGCATGAACATATATATACAGATATGATCAGAATCACTTTCTAAGCAATTTTTATTTTGTCCGTCCGTCTGCCCGTCTGTCCGTCTTTGGCCACTTTTTTCTACACAGTTAGAGCTATCTTAATGACATTTTGCAAAAGTGTAACCTGCATACAGATACAGAACCAGATTGCTATATGGGCCAATTTGAACAAAGACCACGCCTACCTCCCATATAAAGACATTTTTTCACTTTTTTTAAAATGAGTATAACTTCGGTCCATTTGACGGAATCGTGACATTATTTGGCAGTTATGGAGATGTCGGTCCTACTAAACTCTGTGAAACAAGTGGGCGGTATATATTAATTGCCACGCCCACTATTGACAAATATTATAACTTAAGATCTGGTAGAGATTTACGGACGAAATTTTACTTGAAGGAACATGTGGACATTATAAAGCTACGTACGTATCTGAGCAACAGGCCTCACGTTGTAATCATTGATGGCGTACACAGCAACGAACTAATAAGCAAAATTGGAGTACCGCAAGGCTCAATACTTGGACCACGACTGTACCTACTATACGAGGGAAGTTCGAAATGTTCTTAGCCTAACAATGAAAAACAAGAGCTAGATTTTTAAAATTATTTAATGTTTCAACATAATCTCCTGAAACTTCAATACACTTAGTCCAACGTTTTTCTAAAAATTGTACCCCTTGATTAAAATAATTTTCCGGATGCTCCTCAAAATAATCGTTTACAGCTGCCATTGCATCTTCATTGTAGGTAAAACGTTTGCCAGCAAGGAATTTTTTTAGATTTGGGAACAGGTAGAAGTCAGAGGGAGCTAAATCAGGAGAATAAGGTGGGTGGTCAAGCAATTCGTACTTTAATTCGTTCAATTTTGCCCTTGTTAAAACACTCTTGTGGCATGGTGCGTTGTCCTGATGAAAAATAATTTTTTTTTGTTGTAAACCAGGTCGTTTTTCTCGAATTTTCAAATTCATTTGATCCAAAAGGTTACAATAACATTCATAATTTATTGTTTTACCTTTTTGAAGATAGTCGATTAATAAAATTCCTTTGAAATCACAGAAAACCGTTGCCATGACCTTACCAGCCGATTGAACTGTTTTTTTCCTTCTTTGGTGCACTTCCACCAGCTTCAGTCCATTGTTTGGATTGTTCTTTTGTTTCTGGTGTGAAGTGATGGATCCATGCTTCATCAACAGTTATGAAACGACGCTTAAAATCCATTTTATTTCGCTTAAAACGATCCAAACAAGCTTGAGAAATTTTCATTCGAATACGTTTTTGGTCAACTGTTAACAAATGCGGCACCCATCTTGCAGAAAGCTTTTTCATATGTAATTCTTGTTGGAAAATAAAATGTACTCGATCATTTGAGATGCCTATGGCATTACCTATTTCACGCACTTTCACTTGTCGATCGTCTAATACCATATCATGAATTTTAGCTATGATTTCTGGCGTTGTTGCAGTTTTTGGACGTCCACTTCGGGGTTCATCTTGAATGCTTTTACGACCACGTTTAAATTCAGCAATCCAACTTTTTACTTTTGCATATGAAGGAGCACTTTCACCTAACACATTCACCATATCATTATGAATTTCTTGTCCCGATAAACCTTTCTTATGTAAATATTTAATTACACCACGAATTTCTAATTTTTCCATTATAAAAAGATCACTGAAGCGTCTCTTTTGAACACGTGTTACTATACGAGTGAGTTGCCAGATCTCAATGAAATTTAACATGTGTTCATATGACGGATGGAAGTTTCCATTATAGAAAGCTTTTTACTGTTTATACCGCCATCTATATGTCAGGCTAAGAACATTTCGAATAGCCCTCGTACATTAATAACATACAGAACTGCACATTTAAATCAGCATACAACATTTACGCTGATGACACAAACTTTCTAACAACAGTAAGTACAGCACAGGAGCTAGAGGAGAACATCAACCACGACATGAAAATCTACTACGAATGGACATGCGGAAATGGACTGAGCATCAACATAAAAAGTCCAACTATATAATATTCCGACCACGTAGCAACGTAGATGTAAACATCAAAATAAAAATCAAAAACAGAGACTTACAAAGGGTGCACCACACAAAATATCTCGGGATGGTTATAGATGGAAGGCTCGATTACGAAAACCACATTAAGCTAATCAAAAACACCATAACACCAATGATACAAGCAGTTAGGAGACTTGGAACAATACAGGAGAAAGTAGCTAAACTAATATACACAGTAGCTAAACTAATATACACTTTCCAAAATAAGATACAATATATGCAGCTGGAGTCAATGTACCAAATTTCAAGTCGAACAGATCGGAAGGTTGATGAATAAATCACTACGAGTCCTATTCAACATAGACGCAACATTATCAACAAAAGACGTATACAAAAAAACTAAACAGATAGACATAAACCAGCTTATATATGCAGAGAAATGTAAATACATTTATAAAATCAAGAACAACCTTATGAAAACAAATACCATCCTAACTACAAGAAACAAAATACACCAATAACACACGCGACAGAAGCACAACTTCGACGTTCCAAAAACAAGGACAACAAAACAACTACACAGTCTAAAACACAGCGCAATAAGACAGTACAACAACTTACCTGAAGATATCAAAAATGCCGTAAACATGAATTTTTTTAAACAAAAACTCAATACATATATTAAGAGCTTAAGATAGTTCATATTATATTATGATCTCCTTCATGTGATTATTAAAAAAAAAACTAATAGCTTAATTATTACGTTTAATTATTATGTTTAAGATTTATTTTCTATCCTCTTACACACGGTTACTCCGTCTGGGGATTTTAGTAACAAATATACAAATTTTCGTAATTAGCTAAGCAAATATACACAACCTAGAACAAAAATCTGTATTATAACAAAAGAAATGCAATTTCGAATAAAGTTACTAATGTAAAAAAAACTTTCGGGTCAAAATTAAAATTGGCCTACCTATGCTCGTATTGACGCCAGCGGAATAAAAATTGGCAGAAATATGCATGGGGTACATAATAGTGTGTGTGCAGAATATGAAAAACATAATACAGCTGCCACGCCCACAATTATCCAAAATCATTACTGTGTTCCTATTAAAGATTTTTCAACGAATTTTCACAGGAATGGTGCGGTTACTAACATTAAACACCACACACAAAATGGGCGTGTTATTTCTACAGCTACGCCCACTATTCACATATTATTATAACTTGCGACCTATACAATATTTTTGGACGAACGTACATTAGTACGTATATGGACCCTACAAAGCCATATGCAAGATTCGGGGTCGATCAGAGGAAGGATACGAATCCCTCCCATATAATGAACTTTGGGGACCCGACTTAAAGACAATTACCCTATCTATGCTTCTAATGAAGATCTATGAAAACAAATTGGTAGGTGTATACACTGGGTCTGTACTAGCATGCATTCCAAATATGGTCAGAATATTACCACTGCCACGCCCACAATTAACCAAAAATGATTACTAGGTTCCTATTAAAGATTTTTCAACTAAATTTCACAGGAAGGTTGCGGGTAGTAACATTAAACACTACACCAAAAATGGGTGTGTTATTTTTACACCCACGGTCACTATTGACATAATATTATAACTTTCGACCTATGCAATATTTTTGGCCGAAATTTTATATTAGTGGTTATATTGACACTAGAAACCCATACACAAGAAATGGGGTCGATATAATCATTTCAAGGTACCCTACCAAATGTTTATGTTGTTATTCTTCTGTTTACACCGGGAAAACACTGGTAAACACTGTTAAAACATGTCTTTAGTTGTGTGGTCTCATTTGGAATAATTTCTATAAATTATTATGTAGCTTTTTATGCTTGCCCTTAATTGTTACGACTGTTGTAACTGGGCTGCGGATCTCTGCTACTACATACGGACCTATCCAAACAGGTGAGAATTTGTTTCTCCTAGCCTGATTCTTCATTAGTACTTGGTCACAAACATGAAAGATTACTGGGTTTAGTACCTTGTTATAGGCTTCCCTGGCTACTCGTTTAGCACAATCCTGGTTTTCTCTAACCAATTCGTGCGCTCGCTGTAACTGATATTTTCGCACTTTATTGGGGTCATCAGCATTGTACAATGGCGCACATTTGCGCTTCAAATGTGCTGACATGTTGAAATCAAACCCGTAGAGCGTCCTAAACGGAGTTTGCTTCGTTGATACATGCAAAGTATTGTTGTGTACATGCATGGCAGTGGTCAACCAATGATCCCAATTCGAGCCGTCTTCCTTGGCAAAACTGCGCAACTACTCGGCCAGAGGTCGATGACTAAGTTCCAATGAGCCATTCGCCTGTGGATGATATGGTGTTATATGCAATTTCTTGATTCCCAGCATTTTACACGTTTCTGAGCATAGTTTCGATACAAAATTTGAACCATTGTCGGTTATCAAGACCTTAGGTATGTTGTACCGTGCTATAATTTCGTCAAATAATGTCTTGGCCACCGTACTTGCTTCAGCATCGGGTATAGCCACGCACGCCATATACTTTGAGAAATCGTCTTGGAACATCAATATGTATTTATTTCCCGAAACTGTCTCAGTTAAAATACCTACAATATCCATATGAACTTTGTCAAATGGCTGTTTTGGTGTGTCAGTTACCACCATTGGCATCTTTGTTAGCCTTGAACTCTTATTGGCCTGGCATTTTTGACAACTCTTTATATACTTTTTTATGTCTTGGAGCATACCTTTCCATCCGTATACTCGTCTAATTCTGTCATGGGTTTTCCAGAATCCCTGGTGCCCACCTAGGGGTGAATCATGGAAACCCTCTAACACTGCCTGGATATCTTTTTTATCCTCCAGCCATGCCACACTACTGGCTGTTTGTACATTGGCATCGAAACCCGCATTGCTAACATCTCTTGTAGCAAAAATTTTATCCCCTTGAATTCTTCCGGGCTTCCTTTTTCTCTGACCGTGCTTTGTCCCTCGTTTGCACTACTGACACCTTCTGTGCCTGCGGTACTCTGCTGAGTGCGTTCGCATTCAGATTCTTTTTCCCCAGGTTTGTATATGATTTCAAAATCATACTCAGACAATTTGTGTCTGAACCTGGCTAGCCTAGAGGTTTGGTCTTTCAAATTTGCTATGCTTCTCAACGGCTGGTGATCAGTATATATTTTAAATGGGCGCCCTAGCAGATGTGCCCTGCTGCTGGTCAGGCAGTGCTCCTGCCTCTGAGCAACGATGGCTTAAGAGCCATCAAGCACCTCTCTTTGTAAAAATTGACATTTCTCCGTGTTCAATTTCAAATTGTGTTCTGGTAATTTCTGAAGCACCTTGCACAAGCGTTGCGGATGCTGCTGCAAGTTCTTCCCATAAATTACAATATCATCCAGATACACAAAACAATCTAACCCTTGCAAGCCTGTTAGCACATGGTTCATCAGCCGTTGGAAAGTAGCCCGTGCTCCTGTTAATCCAAACGGCATTTTTTAAACTCATTATACCCCAAACCGGTGCTGAACGCAGTCTTTTGCTTATCTTGGGTATCCACCAGGAACTGGTGGTAGCCACTCGCTAAATCAAGTGTAGAAAAATATCTACTATGCCCCAATTGATCCGGAATTTCTACTATCCTTGGTATCTGAAACACTTGCTTGATAGTGGCGTCGTTCAATTTCCTAAAATCGACGAATTTCCCATTCTCCACTTCTTTTCACCCTTCTTTGGTACCAAAATTATTGGTGAGTTCCAGGCGAGATACTCGGTGAAATTATTTTATCTTTTAACATTCCTTCTAATTGCCTGTTTACCTCATCTTTGTGAGCTTGTGGCAATCTGTACTGTTTCTGGTTAATTTATGGTTGATCTACTCTAGTAGGTATTTCATGCTCTACCTCTGATGTATACGTCAGCTGGTCTCCTTCCAGCAAAAATATGTCATGGAATGACGTACAAATGGCTTCCATTGATGCCTTCTCTTTTAAATTTACGCTTGGGTTTAACTTCAGTGATTCTAGCACCCTCCCCATCCTATTTCTTATATCTACCTGCTTAATCTGATTATCCGATCTATAATTCGGTTCCTTAAAATTATCGTTGCTCGTGAGCTTAGGCCTAAAATCCTCATCCATCAGGTAATCCTTTTCTGAGGCATTGAGTACGCAAGCGTACACCTTACCCTTGTCAACGTGCGTTATCGTTTCTCCTATATATACGCCGTCCGCTAGCTGCTGCTTTTGCAAAAGAAGAGTCCTAAGTTTCGTGTTGACACGCATAGTAACTACTCTGGTTGACCTTGCATTCACTACCTCCATACAATTCTTAACCCTATTCACGGTTGTTTCCTGCCATGACTTTAATGGAAGAGTAAGGATTCTATTCTTATTATTATCATAAAACGATAACTGCTTCTCGAGCGCATCCAGTATGGTGCAGCCCCAAAGATTATCGAGGCCAATTATCCCATAGGCCAGGATACCTTCCATATCCAATTCCACTGTGTGCACTCTAAAAATCATGCCCATACCTTCACTATACCCTATTCTGAGCGACCCCAGTGCCCTGATGCCACCTCCAAACGCTCCATTAAGTGTTCTTACATCTTTTGGGTTAACAACTTTCCTTAAAACACTAGATTTTAGGAGGCTGGTATCCGCCCCTGAGTCTACCCAAAGCACTATCTTTCCACTAGCTGCTTCATTGGAGGGTATCTCGATGAAGGCATCACCTATCCTGTTCATAACGAAACAACTTCCTTTTGTTCCCAACATGGACGCGTATCTACTTCCTAACTCTTCAAATTTTTTCCTCCATGCACTATAGTTATCCTTTACAATCCTATACTCCCTCAAAATTATCGTGAATATCTTCACTATACATCCTCGTACCATGTACGCGGCGATTGGCCTATATTTTCTTACCTTATTAAAACTTAATTTAAGTACTACAAATCATCACAGTTACCCAAATCAACATGCAATCAAAAAGTTTTTCCGGAGAGACTCTTGCTCCTCCGTATCTTGAACCATTGTTCTTACATTACTCGGTACGTGGTATTGGCGAGCTTCATGCTCCTCCTTTTCCTGGACTTTAATTCCTACATTACCAGTCACACGTACTTCCGGCCTAACTATTACATCTTTTCTTTTGGCTTTCCAGTCTACTGGCCTCGACTGGGCCGCAGGAAGTTTCCCTGGTTCCTTTGTTGGAATTGTCTATCCCAGCATTCCCCTGTCCGATGTCCCATTCGTCCACATGAGAAACATCTCAACCCCTGTTGGGTATTGCTTAGCCTTGGTTCACTTCTGGAATTCGAATTTGGTCGCTGCTGACCACTCCCAGTGTGGAAAAAATTTCTTCCTTGGTTAATTCCTTCCGTTGAATTAACTCGGAGGCTACTACCCCTGCCGTCCCTCAAGGGTGGATCCGGGCGCCTCGTACCTGGCTGCCTTCTACTTTGATCCCATTTAGTGTCTACTTGGCACTGTCTACTTGCCTCATGACCGTATGTTTGGCACTCCATACAGTAGGGAGTGTTTTTGCGTGTTTTCGAGTAGCGCATTCATCCCTTGTATGACCTGGCTTACTGCAAAATGAGCAAATGGGTTTCCTCGGCTGGAATCTCTCGACCAGGAATGCTTGGTCTCTTTGTTGCGTAACTTGGCCCATCAATCTGCAGGCGCATTAGTCCAGCAGATTCCACCTGTTGTCGTTGGTTGTTGTATTGCTGCTTCAGCGGAAGAAACCGCTTCGACTAGCTCTGCCATACTTCTCTGCGTGAGATTAAGAGCATAATTAGCTAAGTCCCTATTTATCAGACCTGCCTTAAACACAGAAATCAGAGCCCGTTCTACTTGAGCCTTGTATGCTGCAAGGACTCCTGGAAACTGCCTGTTGGCTTCCGTCTCAGCAGCGTTCTCCAGAGACTGGTGCCTTCGTCCCCAGGCTCTCAATTCCTCCCCTGGTGAGTTGATTCCTGTATTTCCCGTACAAGACAGTCGTAGGACTTTGGTTTTAAATATGTCCGATCTAAAAGTGCGTATAACTCTGCCAGTATTCTCTCTCAGTATACTGAGCTATGCGCTAGTAAATCAAACGCATCACCTGTGGTTCTTTGTCTAATACACTTTATTAAGTGTTCCCCTTCTGCTCATATCCTTCTTTGAAGTGACGTATCTCAGTTCTCAGATCATACAACTCGATTTCTGAGAACATGGGCACCAACTTCTCCACCGCATGAGCAACTTCCAGAATGCCCATTTTACTCCTACGTGTTTTCTTAATTTCTGATAAAAACTTAGCCTTAATCTCTGGGGGGTTTCCAGATTCTCTTCTCCCAAATCTGAGAGGTACTTGACCAATGACGGACTTAAACGGACTTAAACTAATCGATCTTACTTTTGCTGGCTTAGCAGTTGTCCCGATTCTCTTATCCTCTAGATTTTCCCTCTCCAGATACGATGCGGCTTCCTCGGTTTCTCAGAGTTGCCTAGAAAGTTCTCCTGTTTTATTCTCGAGAAATTCCGTATTTGTCTTCAACTCTTCTGTATCCTTGAAGACTTGAAAAAATTTCTCCTCCTTTCGACTCTGAATAGTCGCTAATGCCTGGTCTGCGGCTTCTAAAGTTGACAAGTTTTCACCGTCCCCCGCTAATCTCCAGAGCTTCACTTTTGCTCGTTGCCGCTTCCAATTGTTCAAACAATTTTTCTGTAAACAACTTTAACTCTGTCTGTAACCTCAACTCTTCTTGAGCCTTGTCCTCTTGCCAACTAGGACTATCTTCATGTGCTTCCAGCTCCTCCAGATACAATCCGAATTTGGTCAACCAGTCCCGTGCTAAACCGTTGACATATAATGGATTATCTTTAGCAAAGTACTCCTTGTTACTACAACAGTCCTTAAAATTTAACAACTCCTCGTTGTTATCATTGAATGTCTTCAACAAGGCTTCTAGTTCCGCTATGCGCTTCTGGTAATACTCGCTATTCTTTCGTGCCTTATTATCCTTCCTACAATTCCTGATTCTCTTCTGGATTGCAGCTTTTGAGCTTCCAGCAATCTTATAGCTGCTCTTGGCGCTTCCATAGAATGAACTTATCTACCAAACCGTGAATTCCAGAATCAAATTCCATAAATAATAATAAGCTGTTTTTTTATATTTAAACTTTATTAATCATTAAATACTTGTTTTCAATTAGTGATGACACGTAAACTAACAAATTAATTCCATAACATCGATATTATTCTTATAGCATCCCACGTGCCTTGAATTGCTGCTCCTAGAAATTGGCATACCTCTTGCCACAATTTATTTGCCTGCTCCCACTAAAAGGACCTTCACCGTTTCTTGCTCCTTTAGTACCTCTCTTAGATACGCCAATCGCTTCCGTTCCCGCTTCTGTTCTCCTCGTCTTTTCCTTATTCCAAAACGCTTTCCGTCCTTTAGTAACGACGTTATGTCCTTTAGCTCTCGTTCATTGTTTCGAGGTTCACTTCCCAAACTTGTTTTCTTTAAGAACAAAGAAAAACTGAGGTTTAACATGGAACTCTTAAAGGTACAATCGATGGATCAATATTATATCCAATACAGACTACAATATACTACAACTAAAATTTGCCACATAATACTACGCACATAACTTTCACTTTGTTTCGATTATGTTCTCACTAAACTCGATTTCGTTTATACTTTTCTTTTTAACCTTATCATTTGACGCGAAAATTTATGATTTTATACACTAAAACGAGTAATAGTATACCAATAAGTTTTAAATTTTATTACTTAATGAAACAAACATTATTCCACATAGCAAGACAACTGTAGTGTAATGCCGCGGAGAAAAATAAAATTATTCGAATCACGTAGTATAAAAATTATACTTAATTAATTGCACAACTACTGAAGGTAAATATGATTATTTACAACAATACGTATCTACAATTTTGTCACGATTTCTCTATGAACCCATTTTGACAATGTTATGGTTTCACGAAATTATTCTCCATATTTTTCTACCCATCAAATTAAATTTCCAAACACAAAAAATAATTATAGCACTACTGACACATCCCCATTTCAGTAAAATGCTTTGTTGAGTTATTTTTCTTTTCCGTGCAAAATATTAAATAAACATTTTCTTTCTCTTTTTTTCCGCAAATCGTAGTTGCGGAACTACTCAAAATTTGGCGAAACAACCCGTGTTGTAAGTACTTCTTGAAGTCTTTTTGCCTAATACCCTAAGCTTACAATGTCAAATAATTGAAACAATTTAACAAACAATATAAATGTCCCTGTCGACAAACCAACTCGATTCCCCTACAAAAAAAAAATCCTCACAGCTAGGACGACATACATAGACCGTGCGATCATACTGACGGTTTATGGTTGCCCATACAAAGCTGCGTGCAACAGCGCAAACGCGCCTATATGTTGCGACTTCTTTGACCAGCGCTACGGCGCCTTCAGGGTCGCAGAAGTATCTACTTAAATTACGCTACTATACACTCTAATCACCATTATCTTGTCTGATGACATCTCCGCCCTGGGTAATACTTCTAATGTGTTGCAGGATGCCTCACTGCTGCAGGGTTCCTTGCCCTGGGATTCCTCCTGTAGGTCCTTAAGACCGGCTGCGCCAAAATGTTGGCGACCGTATTTGTTTGTCCTCGGTGGCGTCCTCTTCCTACTTGTCCTGGCCGCGCGTGTGCCTGCAAACCTAGAATCACTCTTTAAAATGAAATACTACATTGCACTTTTAGTTTGAAAACAGCAAGAAGTTTATTCTTAAAATGCTAATTCTTATATACTATTTACAAACAGCACTTTCAGTCTGTGTACTGACCTTCCTGGTGTCCCAGTTCCGCACCTGCTAATTGGTGTCAGTTGGTCAAGCTAACTGACCTACGGTAAAAGTGTCGACGGTGTATTCTAAATTTCAATGCCCTTCGTCGACGCGACTACGGAACTGTAACAGCCTAAAAGTTTATATAATCATTATTACATAAATTCTGGTTACTTATAATACTTGCATCCTAAAAATATGTGCTTTCTTACTTAACTTAATTGCTTAAAGCTAACCACACAAAATGTGTAGTATCTGTTAGGAGTCGGTGCTGTCAGTCAACTACTCGCAGGCAGCTTGATTTTAACTGATAACAAGAGTTGATATTTCCTCCAAGATCTTGTAATTTATGGTGTCGATCTCATCCCATAGTTTGTTGATGCGTTTTATGTTACCCTCGTAGTACGATCCGGAAAGTAGCCGGCGAAGAGAGATTAATAACATTTGTTGTTTGCGCATGATGCCACTTATGTTGGGTGTAGCACCATTCACTTGCCTCTCTGTAGGCGATGTAATCCTTGCGACAGGGCGGCTTTCTACTTCCTTTGAATGAGTACGGTCTGCTGTCGTTGTAGGTGCTGGATGATGGGTGATGGTTTTTGCCATCAATCCGATTTCAAACTCTTCTCGGTATTGGGTGACAAGGTCTGAGATTTCATTGTTGTAGTCATTCGTGAAATACGGATGGTCCATCGATATATTTTCGAGCAGCCTGTCGGTTGTTTCGAATTGTGTCCATGCTTCTTTTACACATCGACAGCGTTCTTCAAAATAGGATGTGGGCTGTTTTCGTTCCACCGTCCTTTTTGTGGTTCCAGATTATTTTCTGGATTCCATCTCCGGTTTCCTGCTGCGATGCAACTGTATGGCTATATTTGTCCATAGTATTGCTTCTTTGCGCACATTGATGTGGTTCCTGCTTGTTGGTTCGCAACGTTGGATGTTGTTTGTTTGATGAATGATAGCACTGGCACCTGCATCAGGATATCGCGAATGTGACGTCGGGGTCACCAAAGATTTATTTCTAACTTACATTCCTATGCAGGCACTTAAACCTGGACAGGAGATAGGAAGTTGAGTTAGTTGTTTCAAGCACTTGAACTTGAACTACTTGCTGAGGGATGAAATAAACTTCATTTGTTGTAAGCTTGGTTATAATTCACAATTTTATTTTGTAATTTTGGCCTTAAACAATTTTCTAACTACAATTATTTACAATAACAAAAAACTTAGTTGGTCCGGTAAAATTTGAATACACAACAAAATATTGAAAAATTCAAATCCAGCAAAATATAGGTTATTTGTTTATGTGTGGCTAAATCCCTTTTTAGACCATTCTGCCGCCCCGGTCTGTGTCGCCAAATCCCTCTTGGCATCTTCCAATATATTCCTTTAGTGTGGTAGGAAAGCGTTGCAGCTGCCGCTGTTGAAAATGCAGTCTGTTTCCTTTCCTACTACTAAAGTATACACTGATCGGAATATATTGAAAGCACAGATAGAGAGCAACACTGCTTATTATTCGAATCTCCTCCCGAGAGAGTTTACACGGCAACGAAAGTTCGAAAGCTTTCTCCCTATTTAATATTCGTTTTCCTTTTTTGGACGAGGGCTTTTTTCCTTCTTTTCTGATCTGGCCGCCCAACGAACACGTTCTCTCCTTTTTGTGAAATATATATTAAGTTTAAAATTGAATTAAACAGAAGTAAATTTCCTCTTCTTTTTGTGAAATATATATTAAGTTTAAAATTGAATTAAACAGAATTAAAGTTCCCTTTCTTTTTGTGAAATATATATTAAGTTTAAAATTGAATTAAACATTGGTCTTTGGAGCCGACTAGGAAGGTCAGTGACAGAGACATCCTGATAGTCAACAATAGCGAGGCAAGGGAAAAAATATACATACATAAAAAACGTAAGTTATGTCTAATTTCAAATAATAAAATTCTAATAAATTCCGCATAATCCAAGTTCATATTAACCCACTAAGTGTACTTGGAGAATATTATACATACATACACATGTATTTCCCTATATATGTATATATATATATATACACATATAATATACCTTTCACAATACGGTACTAACTCTGTACACAACTCTATATTGTAACCCATTGTGTATTAGTATGTATACACGTGTGTCCCATACGGATTTTTAAACCATTTTTCGCGCAAACATAAAGTCTGCATTGAAATTTAAAATTTGCCAGGCACAGTTTTGCATTCTCTGTTTGTGCATTTCTGGATGTGCCGTAATATATGAATCGTGTGCACTGGAAAAAAGAAATTTTTTTTTTTAAATTCTAAAATTTGTTTTTTTAACTTTTCTAATTTTTTTAACCGGTTCAAATAGAAATCAATCCCGTATTTCTGTTCCGTGTATGAAAAAAAAAAAATAATTAAAAATTTTTTTTATATCCCATATATGTAAAATAAGATTTTTATATTAATTAAATCACAAAAAAAATTATCCCACTAATCAGTTTGTATAAAAATACTACCAACATCATTAGTTTGGTGAAATTATTCTGGATTTTGCTTTCGCTTCAAAATTGAAGCAATCCCTCATCTTTTTCCAGTGTACTAAAAAACCAGCTCTGGTAATACACTGAAAAAATAGATATATTGCATTCCATATTTTGATTTCATTGGGTGTTTTTTTTTTACAAGTTCTTCATATCATATCTGCTGTGACCATCCCAAAGAGTCGTTTTTTATCCCAAAGCAGCAAATTATATCTATGAAGTAATGTTGTTCTCTTCCATAAATTCCGTAGCACAAAGCTTTTTTAACTTTTAAAATTAGTACACAGCTTTCAGGAAATAATAATTAAAAATGCCATTGAATAGAACTCCAGAGAAAGTGTCAAGCCAGGAAGACGATTCCAAGAAAGGGCTCACCGAAATTGATGCACCAGCTGAACATGGTGCGGAAGGTGGTGGGGCAATTCCAAAACGACTCACGACAAAAAACTCGAAATCTACAAAAAACCAGAAAGAAAAAGATTACGATCCTTCTATGAATGCATTCATATTTGAAGCCGACAATTTGGTGCATATCTGCACAAAATCTACTTCATTCCCAATTGAAGACATCACGTTCCCCCTACGTCAGGCCTACCTCAGCGACTTGAATGGATACTACGATGATGTAAAGCGTGCGTACCGTCAAGTTGGACTAGCAAACGATGAAGAGCTACCCAGTGGCTTCAAGATGGTAGCGCGAAACAAAATGGAGCGATCCCAAGACCGTGCATATAGCACTAAGGCCCAAATCTCATATCTTTTGGAACTACACAGGCCTCAACAAGTTGAGACACAACGTCTAACTGAGCGAGCCCCAGCGCCTGCAATAGAACAAGTTGGAACTGCGCTATGCTTAAATGTGCCCCCATGTGACACCGAAATATTTTCTGGAGGGTATGAAGAGTGGCCGTCCTTCCGAGACATGTTTACGGCGGTATATATTAATCACCCTAAACTCACTCCCGCACAAAAGTTGTATCATCTTCGATACAAAACCGCCGCAAAAGCTGGAACAATAGTCAAACAGTACAGCTTAAGCAATGAAAATTTCGAGTTGGCTTGGGACGCACTAAGAACAAGGTTCGACAACAGGCGTATACTAGTGGACAAACAAGTAAAATCCATTTTGAACCCCCCTCAAGTAAATTTTGAAAGTAGCGAGGCACTACAAAGACTTCAGAGTTCTATAAATAACTCTCTGTCAGTCTTGAAGTCACAAGGCGTCCCGACAGACAATTGGGATCCAATTCTGATCAGTGTTTGTTCTACTAAACTCCCCGAGGAAACCCTAGCGTTCTGGGAACAATCCCTTAGTTCCCGAAAAGAACTTCCGACATGGCATCAAATGAACGAGTTCCTCACTAGTAGGTTCGAGATTGTGGAGCGACTGCAGAATGCGAAACCATGTAGGACCATACAACAGCCGAATAAGAGTCACATGAGAATTCAAAACTTTCACACAAAAAGCAGTATGGCCTACTCGTGTCCAATCTGTCGCGCAACTCATGCGATCAGATACTGTCAAAAGTTCAAAAAGTTGTCCGCTCGTGAAAGAGTGAGAGTCGTAAGAGAGAACCAGATGTGTGAGAATTGTTTAGCATTTTCTCACACTAAACAAGAGTGCTCTAGTCAGCACACCTGCATGCATTGCCAAAAAAAAGCATCACTCAATGCTCCATCTCCAAAATGATACCGTTCCGAACCTCCGACGGAATGAGACGCCCCCTAGACGTCAACGAAACCAATTTCATAACACCACCAGCGAGCAGTCCCGCTCAACAAAATCAGAGAACCAATCACAAGTGCAATCTTTATTCACTACAAATGAAGAAAGAGTGCTGCTTCCCACTGCCCTAGTATCCATAGAGCACCTTGGTGAGCTTCATAAGGTACGAGCGCTTATCGACCAAGGCTCCCAAAGAACTTTGATTGCCTCCAAAGTTCAAAAACGGCTGAGACTCCCAACCCAACGAGCTCAGTTCGAAATTTCTGTTATGGGTGGGAAGACCATTCAGAGCGCCAGTCACAGTTGCCCTCTCACGCTGTTTGCCCACAAAACTGAAGAAAAAATCCCAATTCAAGCAATAGTACTTCCTCAATTAACGAAATTTTTAACGTCTTTCAGAATAGAGCAGCCAGATTCCGAGCACCTAGCCACACTGGACTTGGCAGATCCTAACTGCTTCATGCAAGCCCAAATCGATATGGTCATAGGAAGTGACTTGATTCCACAGATTCTCCTGGAGGGAATTCATAGAAAAGTGTGCGGCCGTCTACTATCGCAAAACACCATGTTTCGTTGGATTGTAAGTGGTCCACTGACCCAGAAACTCGCTACCTTCTCGACGCAAGTGGAGGAAGTATCCAATGAGCTACTTAGTTCTCAGTTAAAACAGTTCTGGGAGCAGGAAGAAGTGTATCAACAGGTTCCTCCCTCCGAAGAAGACAAAATATGTGAGGAATACTACAAACGAACCACACTTCGGGCAACGGATGGTCGGTACACGGTCAGACTCCCCTTCTAGATAGGTTTCCCGAATTCGCCGAGTTTGGGACCCTCACGTGCTACAGCTTACAGCTAATTGTTAAGCATGGAAAAAAACCTTTCCAGGAAAGAAGAATGAAAAACAACGTTCGAAGGGGTGCTGAACGAATACCCCACTCTTCGAAACTTCGAAACCTCAACTTCGAAAGAAATTGTAACTACAAGTAGCCACTTGTCGTTCTATTTGCCGCACCACGCTATAATCAGCCCCGAAAAAGCGACAACAAAAATGCGCGTCGTCTTTAATGCTTCTAGGAAGACAGGACCAGGGCAATCTCTCAATGATGTCCTGCATGTCGGACCCGCCCTACAACCCGATCTCATGACTCTCATACTGAGATGGCGTTTATACGAGTTCGTCTTCAACGGAGACGTAGAGAAGATGTATCGGCAAATTCTTGTCCACCAAGACGACCGCGAATTTCAGCGCATTCTCTTCCGAAAGTCCAACAATAGCCCAATACAGGATTTCAAACTAAAAACAGTGACCTTCGGCGTTAATTGTGCTCCATACTTGGCCATCAGAACTCTGCGTCAATTAGCCGAGGACTCTGAAGATGTGTTTCCACTCGCAAAAAAGTTCTACTCAAGGAAACTTATGTGGATGATATTCTTGCAGGCAGCCATACCATCGCTGATGCAGTTGAATCACTATCCCAAGTAATCAAAACTCTCGACTCCGGAGGATTCCCACTACGCAAAATCACAGCGAATCATCCCAAAATTTTAGAAAATATCCCACAGTCAGAACTACTCGATTCTGATTTTTTGAAATTTGAGAATGCTAGCTCTACAAAAACGCTAGGAATACGATGGAACCCTCTAGCGGATTTTTTTTCGTATTCCATCACTCCAATAACAATCACTACGGCGGCCACAAAACGACAAATACTCTCCGCGGTCGCGAAACTTTTTGCCCCGGCAGGATGGTTCTCGCCAATCTCGATCCGCGCGAAGCTGCTTCTGCAGGAACTGTGGATGGAAGGATCGGACTGGGACGAATGTGTTAAGTCGCTCTCCCTGGCCAAATGGAACCAGTTCCTGGGGGACTTACCGGCAATCGCCAACATTCAAATGGTTATGGTTTTCCCGTACCTGCGTACTGCGCCGCACTCTACGTGCGCACTCTGGATGCAGAGGGTTCGATCACGTGCCATCTATTAGTAACCAAAGGCAAAGTGGCCCCTCTACAAACGGTGAGTCTCCCGCGCTTGGAGTTATGCGGGGCAGTGTTGCTGTCCCAGTAGGTCAAGTCCGTCCGATCAAACTTGGAGATGCCCGCTGAAGGTGTGTTCCTCTGGTCGGATTCGCAGATCGTTTTGGCATGGCTCGAAAAACCCCCACACACTTGGAAGACCTACGTCGCCAATCGCACGGCCCAAATACTTAACAACGTCAGCAACGCCACGTGGCGCCACGTCATCAGTGGTGAGAATCCTGCTGATCTGGGCACTCGCGGGTGCAGAGCCGAGGATTTAATCTCCAATTCTTTGTGGTGGTCCAAAATGGTTACAAGGCCCCGAAGATTTATGACCTCGATTCGCAACGCATCGACCACGCCTCCGGAACAAAAGAGAGTGGAGGCGAATTTGACACTCGAAGCGCCCAGTGATATTCTCGATCGGTTTTCGTCCCTTCCGCGGGCACTACGCGTGCTCTCATACATGTTTCGCTTCCTTTACAATGGAGTCGCGGCGCGAAGAAATCTCCCTCGGATGGCAACCTCTACACTTTCCCAAGGTGAAGTCCAAGAAACCAGAAGAAAGCTTATCCTATTAGCTCAGGGTCGCCAGTTTCCCCTCGAAGTAAAAGCGTTAACAAGCCAGGTTCCAATTCATCGGAAAAGTTCTCTACTCACTCTCAACCCATTCCTGGACTCGCACAATCTCCTAAGAGTGAATGGTAGGCTAGCCTCCTCGGGTCTAAGTTACAACGAGCGACATCCCATCATTCTCCCTGATACCTCCCGACTTTGTACTCTATATCTCAATTTTATACACACCCTCTTCCTGCATGCTGAGCAACGGCTTATGTTTCGGATGGCTCGCCAGGAATTCTCATTCCCGCGCCTAAAGCCGCAGATTAAAAAAATTATACATTTGTGTAAAGTGTGTACCGTCTTCAAGCAGAAGGTCCGCTCGCAAATCATGGCAGCCTTCCCACCCGAACATTGTACCTTATCAGTTCCCTTCACAACCACCGGTGTTGACTTTGCGGGTCCTTTCCTCATTAAAGCATCCCAGCTTCGGTCAGCGACGGTCCTGAAAGGTTATGTTGCTGTGTTTGTGTGCTTCTCAACGAAGGCTATACATTTGGAACTCTGCTCTGACCTCACGACCGAAGCTTTCCGAGCAGCGTTCGCCC
This sequence comes from Clusia tigrina, assembly GCA_920105625.2. Classification (NCBI taxonomy): domain Eukaryota; kingdom Metazoa; phylum Arthropoda; class Insecta; order Diptera; family Clusiidae; genus Clusia; species Clusia tigrina. Next base: position 158,041,183 of record OV050030.1, on the reverse strand, counting down.
GCTTCGTTGGCAGGAGAGGACTGCCTCGCAAAGTCATGTCTGATAACGGCAAAACGTTCGTCGGTGCTCAGAGGGCGCTTAGCCGAGACTTCCTCAAGTTCTCGAAGGAGGTATCTGCAGACATCGTCAAACAGTACGCGCCACAAGGCTTGAACTGGGATTTCATCCCGCCCAGCGCACCCATATGGGTGGTCTTTGGGAATCTGCAGTCAAAAGTTTCAAAACCCATTTGAAAAAGACTGCCGGCGTTCATAAATTTTACTATGAAGAATTTACCACCCTACTTGGCCGCATAGAGGCGGTCCTAAATTCTCGGCCGCTTCCTCCGCTCTCCCAAGATCCGAATGAACTTTTAGCTCTCACTCCAGGTCACTTCCTACGAGGCGCCCCCCTCCTGGCGATCCCCGAACCCAATTTGGAGAACGTGTCTCTCATAAACCGTTGGGAAAAGCTGAAGGCTCTCCATCACCAATTCAGCCGGAGATGGAAGGACGAGTACTTGAAGGAACTCCATAAGCGATACAAATGGCGACATCCACATGAGGAGTTACAGACGGACCAAATGGTAATAATCAAAGACGAGCTGCTGCCTCCGGCTGATTGGCGATTGGGCCGAGTCAGCGCGCTACGCTGCGGAACCGACGGACACGTCCGAGTCGCGGATGTCCGCATGCAGGCTGGTGTTCTCACCAGGCCCGTCGTGAAACTCTGCGTGCTGCCGCCCGCGTGACGCAAATACAAACCTTGGAATTTCGTTCCTCCCAAACACCAGACTTCCCTGTCTGCCCATTCATTTACTATAATATTTAATTCTGTTTCCATCTCTTTGCAGTCCAACAACAACAAAAAAATGGACATTCACCAATGCGCGCTGTGCCACCGTCAGCATCCCTTGAGATACTGCAAGGGGTTCTTAGCCATGGGTATGAACCAGCGGAGAGCAGTGGTCATAGCGCACAAATATTGTAACAATTGCCTTGCCCGGTCGCACACTGTTGCGGCATGGCAGTCTACCAACCCATGCCGAATATGCCACAACAAGCACCACACCCTTGTGCATCCGGATGAGAGCCTCGTTAGCGGCCTTCGTGGTGCCAAAAGGAGTATGTCGCTCCACTCGACCACCCAGCAACGACCATCGCTTTCCAGAGGACGCGCGCGCCAGACCCCACGCGAGACAACGGCGCCCCAGACGCACGGACGAAGGCAGCAATCACCGAGCCCTCACCGTCTCGGCAATCGTACCGGAAATCGACCGGGTTCATCAAAGGCAAGGAAAGCATCGCAACCAGGCTCACGTTCCTCTGGCCCACGCGCAGTCTCCCAAGCGCCACGCTCTATCCGTCGTCCGATGTCTCCAGACAGCAGCTCCCATCGACCAGCCATCCGCCGCACATCCCGAGGTGTGGAGACGGGAAGTTACCGGGAGCGGACAGCGAAGGCACTCATAGATCGGGCCATGCAGTCCCTCACCCAGCTAAAGGTTTCCCTCTAATCATGCACGAGTGCATGTGGGCCCAGGATGGCTAAATCCCTTTTTAGACCATTCTGCCGCCCCGGTCTGTGTCGCCAAATCCCTCTTGGCATCTTCCAATATATTCCTTTAGTGTAGTAGGAAAGCGTTGCAGCTGCCGCTGTTGAAAATGCAGTCTGTTTCCTTTCCTACTACTAAAGTATACACTGATCGGAATATATTGAAAGCACAGATAGAGAGCAACACTGCTTATTATTCGAATCTCCTCCCGAGAGAGCTTACACGGCAACGAAAGTTCGAAAGCTTTCTCCCTAATTTAATATTCGTTTTACTTTTTTTGGATGATGGCTTTTTTCCTTCTTTTCTGATCTGACCGCCCAACGAACACGTTCTCTTCTTTTTGTGAAATATATATTAAGTTTAAAATAAAAATTGAACAGAAGTAAATTTCCTCTTCTTTTTGTGAAATATATATTAAGTTTAAAATTGAGTTAAGCAGAAATAAATTTCCTCTTCTTTTTGTGAAATATATATTAAGTTTAAAATTGAATTAAACAGAATTAAAGTTCCCTTTCTTTTTGTGAAATATATATTAAGTTTAAAATTGAATTAAACAATGTGTAATGAACTGACGTTAACTCAAGGCTACCGCAACGTTATAGTATTGTTAATATGTTTGTTTGTGTTATTTTTGATTATAATATTGGGGCCACCGCGCGCAGCACCTGCTCGGTGGTTCAAGATGCAATCGTTAAAGTTGCGGATTCTTAAAGAGCTCTTTTCAGGCAAATGACCCACTTACAGTATTTTTGCTTTTTTGTCTGCAATCGACGTGGTGTGATGCGGACTTTATAAGATAACTTGAACATTTTTTTCTTGCTTTAATTTGTAAGTGTGTAATTCTGTTTTTTTTTCAACCAGAGGCCTTTATGGCTTCTATAAAAATTCCCATCGATTGCTTTTGTATTTTGACAGTATCACTTTAAATCAGTTTGATGTCGAAGGAGTTTAGAGCAATATTCTCAAGTAATTCCATCAGAGGTTGAATTAATTCTACACCAGTTATATATATTAGAGGAGGCTGAGGTACTTTTACATGCTCTTCCTGTAGATTTGAATATCGATTGAAGCCAACCCAATATTCACCCATTTTGTTATGCTGATTCCTATTAGACAGAATATGGGATGGCGCGTGTCTTTTTCGAGCTAATATCCTTCCTGGACTATTTCTATTACGCTTCGTAGCTTGCCATTGGTGATGATTTGTTAAGAGCTCCATATCTCGGAATTATTTTTTTAGAGAACCAATCGCTAAATGATTCGCATTTGGACCTGCCGAGACTTACATTTCATATAAGGGATCTAGCAGTTTGTATTTCTTTACCTTCGGTTACCGCAACAGTGTATGTGAGTTATCCTCGATAAAAAGAGTGGCTTTGTACTCAAAATTCCATATGACAAAATTGAAGTAGGAAGAGCAACAAGGAATAATTGGAATAAAAGAGGTTATCACTTTATAGTGTTTCTTATTAGTAAGAGAAAATAATAATATGATGCAGAATAAAAATTAATAATAATAATTTCTATCCGACAATATTTATATTATTTTCTTTTGTCCAGTTCGATATATATATTAATGCATAGTTAGTTTTTTCCACATTACATATTTAAAAATAAATTGATTGCTTTTAGTAACTGTAATGTATTAATATAGAATGCCATATTAAATTAAATGTGCTTCTATATCGTGCTAATTAAATATTTTATAAAACTGTAATAAAAGTACAAAAATTTCGTATGAAAACTTTCAATAGGCAAACCCAAATACAAATTCACCTTTCACAAAAAATAACAGTTGGGAGAATAGAAATTGTTATTTTATTTATATAATGTTACCGCACCACTAGAATGATAGAGTGTGGTACCGCGGCTAGCTCACAGCAATGGTCGTGGTCCTTAACCCGCCACACTGCATCGGGTGGGGCAACACTACAAAAAAAAACTTCAGCTCACCATTTTGCCGGTTCTCAGCCGGGCATCCTCCGCCTTGAGGACAAGCGAGCCCGCCCCATAATTGCCGCCTTAGCCAAACATGTTAAACATATATTTAAACATAACTAAACATTCTACCTTACACTTAAATAAATAACATATATACTTAATAACTTAAATTGTAAGCTACGGTATACTTATCTTTATCCTTATTTCTAGGGGGCGGTTGACAGTTATCACTCTATTCAGCACAATCACTAATCAATGTAATATTGTAATTGAATTCAAAAATTTTTTTGGATCCGTACACACTTTTAATGTATCAGAACAAATAACCGGAACAACCGACGAGACGAGAGACTATCCACACAAAATCAGACCTGCACCAACGAATATCCGCACTAGACTTTTTTCTATACACGTTTCTAAACAGCAAAATCCGGACTTTGTGGCAATTTGAATATTTTCAGTACACGAATGTAAATAAGGTTATTTTTCTCTTTCAAATGAGCCTAATTGAAATACGTTGTTCTAATAAAACACTCAAATTCAATTTATATTATTTTTTCTTAGCTTCAGTGCACAGTCACACAATCAACAATTAATCCGAATACATCCACAGTAAAAACACCAATTTTAAACGCGCGGCGAGAAAATTAATTGGAAAGAACTTTCTTCCCAAACACTTTTAACTGCACAGAGACCGTTTTTTCCCTACCACTGCCTTAAATGTTCTTTTCCCTTTTCTCTTAAAACCGTATTTTCCATATCCTCGGCCTCTTCCGCTATTCCATCATTGACCGCTCCAGCGGTCAAGTTGGTCAGTTACCTTTCTTTGGAATTTTTACTATTCTGAGGCAGCGCCATCTCTACCTCAGAATCGTTTGGTAGGTTTTAAACTGGCCGCATTCACTAGAAAAGCGGACAAGAGGAAGGAAGAAAAGAAGGAGAGAAGCAAAACAAACATACAGACTGTAGACGCCAAAAACCACGATTGCAACAAAACACACGGGTTGCCAGGAGCACTATAAACTCCGCCGGAACACGGATGGAAGCGTCGATCAGCATTTAATGCTCTACCCTGAGCTAGCCGGGCAACTATACCTACATATACCTAAACATATAAACTAACAATACTTCCTTTTCAGAACCACCACCCTGATGATGATTACGGATCCCAACACCTAATTGCACGGTAATTATTCACAAAACAAAATTTCTTAATTTAACCCTATATTTATCTTGTCTTCCCAGCCATTCGACTCGAAGAATCACCTTTACCACACTACTCAACTAATAAACGCTAACGTACTATACGTACGTATACTGTATCGTATAAACAGGAACATTTTTATTTATTTTACCTTACAAAACACATAGTAATCAATTCTATTTTCAGATTTTTAACTCAGATTACCTCTACACCAACGAAGCTGATTTTGGGATTAAGTTCTTTTATATGTATTATATAATCCATAATTCCCTATGATTAACTTTCCTTCACCTCCTTACTAACTATTGCTACTTCCCGTACTACAGGCGCTAACGTGAGCTACGCCCACAACCCCGAGATTAAGAGTCGCGTGCTCTTACCGGTTTAGATTCTTAGCATGGAATAATCCCAACATCTCCCCAAGCAAATTTTCCAGTATGTACTAGAAGCGCCACAAGGCCTTCACCAATTTAACCTAAGGTTTTAACCCTTTCTCACCACTTCCCCCTATCAAATACAAGATTCTGCAACCCAAAAACGCGATCTAGTGCTCCTCGCAATTTCTTAATAATTCGAATATAATTTAACTTTTTGCCAGTACAATTGCTTCTGTCGAAGTATGTCGGCTGATCTGTAAGTTCTACAGTTGGATAAACAGTTGCAATCAATTTAGGTTCATTCACTATATTCACATCATTTCTATATGATGCCCCTTCGGAATGTTTTGTCTTTGATCCATTCGATGGTATAGTGCTTTTATCTGCTGCAACAGCAGGATTACTGTCTGAAACTAAAGATAAAGATTTATCAGCTGATTTTATGGAGTCACTTTGACTAGTGGTTTCTGTACTCTGTTCACTATGGTCACTAAGGCTCATATTTTGTGAGACGGGAGCTCCTACTAAATCGCTAACAAACATATTGAAACGTGATTGCATATCAGTGAAACGGGATAGCATATTTTTAGGATCCCATCTGGAGAATGAGTGCCCCCTGTGAGTCAAGATGCGAACTATTCGAATGAAAGTTTATTCAAGAACCATCTGCCGGTAATATCAAAAAGAATATTCTCGACTTCTGTCGAAGAGGATAGAAGCTTCTAGAAACTACGAGAATAGCGTAGAAGTTTCTACACCAACCATTCGAAAACTATAAAAGCGACAAGACTGTTCAAACTCGAGGACAGTAGATCAGAGATCGTAAAAGTGTATACATCAGGCATTTTAATCTAAGCAGCAGTATTAGCAGTATTTGTAATTTTGCAAAGTGATGAAATTCATTATTAAATAAAGTGATGAAATTACTTATTAAATAAAGTGACTAATGGTTTGTGAAATAAAGTGCAAATAATAACTAAGTAAACTTTAAGCCTAATATTAAATGTGTGAATAGCAATAATTAAATAAAGCTAATTATTTTAATTTAACCGGCGATTGTTTGATTACTACACAATCTAGTGATACGAGTCCGAGTACAGAGAGTTAGAGGAATTGTCAGGAAGGCAATTTTGTAACAGAGTAAATTGTCAAGAGGGCAATTTCGTAACAATTGGTGTCAGAAGTGGGATTGTGTATCTGTAATAAACAATGGTTAAATTCGAAAAACTGAGATTGGAGCAGCTCAAGAAGGAGCTTGAGCGTTTAAATTTGCAAACACAAGGGCTTAAAGCGGAGCTGCAGGTGAGACTAAGAAGCGCTTTAGAGGAGCAGGGTATAGACGTCGATGAGCATGAATTCCAGTGTGAAGAGCCAACGACATATCGCCACGAAGAAACACCACAAGAACCTAACACGGGTAACTTTGACATGAGCACACTTATCGGGATAATGCAATCCTTTAAACAGGATATGCAGCAGTTACATCAAAGTTCTCAAGCAGCCGAAAAGAGAATGCAGCTGAGAGATGAGAAGATGCAGGAGCAGTTACAACAAAATTCTCAAGCAGCCGATGAGAAGATGCAGTTGCGATTACAGCAAAATGCACAAGCTGTCAAAGAGGATGTTAAAGAACAGTTGGAACAGCAGCTACAGAAAAGCGATGACAAGTTGCAGCAGCGGTTAGAGCAGAGTGAAACACGACTTGCTCTATTAGCGGAACAAAACTCACAGCAGATGAAAGAAATGTCTGATATGGTAGACAGGAAGGTTTGTGAAATTGAGACACGGCAGGAATCGTTCGAAAAATCTGTAGAACAAAAATTCATTGCGAACGAACAAAAGCAGAACGAATTAGAGCAAAGAATTCACCTACTACAGGAAGGTGCATTGCCTGTGCCAGCTTTATCCTCAATAAAACTGAAGCCTCCTACCTATGATGGAACCACGACATTTAGTGTCTTCAGAATGCAGTTTGAGACTACCGCTAGCACAAATGGTTGGAGTGCTCGCGAAAAAGTGGCTGCATTAACCGTTTCGTTGAAAGGTGCTGCCGCTGATGTGGTTCAAACTATCTCAGAAATTGAGCGAGACTGCTATGAAAGCTTGATGAATGCCGTTCAGCGCAAGTATGGTAGTGAACACCGGAAGCAGATGTACCAAGTAGAGCTACGAACACGGGTACAGAAGAGTGGTGAATCTCTACAACAGTTTGCGGCGGAAGTGGAACGGTTGGCTCATCTTACCTACCCAGGAGAGATCACTGAGAGGTGTATGATGGACACCTTCGTATATGGCATTCGCGATGCGGAGATAAAGCGTTCTGCGATAACTAATCCGAAAGCTACATATATGGAGACAGTAGCTAGCGCTTTAACTTCAGAGACAGCAGCCTTGGTGTGCCAGCCAGTATACAGAGCCCGTCAGGTACAAGTCGAAAGCGGCCAAAGTTTCACGGGCAAATGCTTCACCTGCGGAGAGGTCGGACACATGGCCCGTAATTGCCAATCGAGACGGAAACGTTCTAAATCACGCTCACCGGTAAGACCTCCAAAGCAAGTCAGATTCCAAAATAGGGAATCAGAAAATGTTGAAAAGCCATCGACAAACTAGATGGAGTCAGTCTCGAGGGGCTTGATCTGACTCCCACAACATGTAGCCCCAGAATCTTCGTTTCTCAGATGGCACGGAAAATCAACAGCCTAACTGTCGACAGCGTAGTAAATGGTACAAAAATCGTGGTAACATTGGATACGGGTGCATCACATTCCATAATTAGAAGGGATCTCCTTCGGGGAATCGAGCCGCTTCTGGGAATAAGATTGCGTACGGCAACTGGAGATGATGCACCGGTACTGGGAAAAGTTACACGTAAAATCACTATCGGCACCACAACAGTGACGCACGAGTTCGTAGTTGCGGATATTGTGGACGAATTAATCTTAGGTGTGGATTTTATGATTCGGAATGGATTCACCCTAGATTTGAAATGCCGAATGTTGAAGTATGCGAACACCGAAATACCGTTATTTATAGGTGATGATAAGTATGGAGTTGTTAAACAAGCCATTGTATCGAGACGGACAAAAATCGCACCCAAGTCAGAGGCAAAAAAGTTATACGGGCCAAAATGGGCGGAGATGTTGGGAAGCATAAGAGCCGAATCGTACCAGAAAAAGTAGTGAATATTTCAAATACCGTTGAAACCATAGAGAAAAAGAAGGTAAAGTGCCAGAGAATCTCAGCAATTGTAAACTGTGAGAGGCAACCGCGCGTCGCGAAAAGCAAGATACGAGCTAATAAAAAGGTACCCGACGATCTAGCGAAAGAATGGTCTAAAGAGTCATCTATAGTACTTCCATGCAGCAATTGTATACCTAAAAAACGAGGACAGTTGAATGAAATTCATGGAAACAGCAGAAATCGTACGCAACTGATGAGTGAAAAAATGAAAGCCAGATATGATCTACGAGCAAACTCCAAGGGATTTCAGGAAGGGCAGATAGTTATGCTTCATAATCCGCAAAGGAAAAAGGGATTATCGCCAAAACTGCAAACACACTGGGAAGGCCCTTATAAGGTGATAAAGCGGCTCAACGATGTGGTATACCGCATCCAGTTGGCGAGAAATGCCAGGAGCAAAATGAAAGTCGTTCATTTAGAGAGGTTATCTCCTTACAAAGGTTGCAGTACTATCCTTGTTCGGGACGAACAAGATTAAGCGGAGGGCAGTGAAACGTGATTGCATATCAGTGAAACGGGATAGCATATTTTTAGGATCCCATCTGGAGAATGAGTGCCCCCTGTGAGTCAAGATGCGAACTATTCGAATAAAAGTTTATTCAAGAACCATCTGTCGGTAATATCAAAAAGAATATTCTCGACTTCTGTCGAAGAGGATAGAAGCTTCTAGAAACTACGAGAATAGCGTAGAAGTTTCTACACCAACCATTCGAAAACTATAAAAGCGACAAGACTGTTCAAACTCGAGGACAGTAGATCAGAGATCGTAAAAGTGTATACATCAGGCATTTTAATCTAAGCAGCAGTATTAGCAGTATTTGTAATTTTGCAAAGTGATGAAATTCATTATTAAATAAAGTGATGAAATTACTTATTAAATAAAGTGACTAATGGTTTGTGAAATAAAGTGCAAATAATAACTAAGTAAACTTTTAGCCTAATATTAAATGTGTGAATAGCAATAATTAAATAAAGCTAATTATTTTAATTTAACCGGCGATTGTTCGATTACTACACAATCTAGTGGTACGAGCCCGAATACAGAGAGTTAGAGGAATTGTCAGGAGGGCAATTTTGTAACAGAGTAAATTGTCAAGAGGGCAATTTCGTAACAATATCTATTGAGTGCAAAGAAGATAAATTTTCGCAATCAAGACTTAATTTTGAGATGCACGCTTCAGGCATAATACTACCGTCATCAGAATTATCGTCTAACATTCTTTCAAAAAAACCTTGATCCATTGAGGCCAAGTCCTCATCGTCCTGACTTGTTGGCTTATTGTTAGAAATTTGCTCTTCGCCATTTGAAATATAAATGATTGTACTTTCCTCTTCAAAACTAAGCTGTAAGTTGCCACTTCCCCGAACTTCTTTCCAGTTTTCAACTACTTTATTTTGGGACTCCTTCTCCAACTCTACAGCTGCTAGGCTTCTTTCCTGCGCCGGTGATCGCTGCATGGGTCTCATTGCATCACTAATAAGCTTCATCAGCTCTAAATGGTTCGCCCGGACCGTTTCCCTTATCTTTCCAAATTCCACCTTCATCGCCGCCCGATAACTATTTTCACTCTCTAATATCAATAAGTTCACGGCTGACCGGTATATTCTTGGCAGCCCTTTACCCGGCCTAGCGCAGTATTCCCCGTATTCCGCTGCCATGTTTATTTTAAAACAAACCAACTAACTTCTAACAAAAAAATAACATAATACCTGTACTATGTCTGGAGATCTACAGCTGCCACCCTATACCCCAAAAGAATAATACATATATATATACTAAAATTGATCAATATAAAAATATATTCTAATTTTACATTTGTAAATATAGCCAAAAAAAAAAAGAATATATTGCAATTTTCAATATATCTAATTACATTTACGAGAAATATATTTCTCTAAATAATCCTTATATTCACTATGAACGTAGTTTACTAATTATAAATATAATATTTTCTAATACAAAAAAATGTGAATATATGGGGTGGGGCTCCCTTGTCTTCAATCTGTCGGAGGACTATTTCTTCTAACAGGTGAGTTCTCATTCTTCATTAAAATTTTCCTTACATTCACTGAGACTCCTCCTCTCAGCTATCTCATCAGTGCTACGATGATCTGTTCAACAGACCACGGCCACGATGAAATAGCTGGCTTCATCTCACACTTAGCCTCCTCCTCTTGTCGCTGCAGTTGGCGTTACGCATTGGCACGTCAAGTCAGCGGCAAGAGTGGAGCACATTAACTAAACTCAAAACTAAACCACAAAATGCTTCACTACAAAATGATCACAAGGAAAATTTTAATTTACATTTTTTTTATTTCTAGTTGGGCGCCATTAATGTTACCGCACCACTAGAATGATGCAGTGTGGTGGCCGCGGGAAGCTCACAGCAATGGTCGTGGTCCATAACCCGCCACACTGCATCGGGTGGGGCAACACTACATAAAAAAACTTCAACTCTCCATTTTGCCGGTTCTCAGCCGAGCATCCTCCGCCTTGACGACAAGCGAGCCCGCCCCATAATTGCCGTCTTAGCCTAACATTATAAACATATATTTAAACATAACTTAACATTCTACCTTATACTTAAATAAATAACATATATACTTAATAACTAAAATTGTAAGCTACGGTATACTTATATTTATCCTTATTTCTATGGGGCGGGCGGCAGCCTCCTTTCTCCTCCGGTATCAACACTTAACTCCGATTCTCGAATGGTATGGCCGGAAACAAGCAGTTATCACTCTATTCAGCACAATTACTAATCAATGTAATATTGTAATTGAATTCAAGAATTTTTTTGGAACCGTACACACTTTTAATGTATCAGAACAAATAACCGGAACAACCGACGAGACGAGAGACTATCCACACAAAATCAGACCTGCACCAACGAATATCCGCACTAGACTTTTTTCTATACACGTTTCTAAACAGCAAAATCCGGACTTTGTGGCAATTTGAATATTTTCAGTACATGACTGTAAATAAGGTTATTTTTTTCTCTGAAATGAGCCTAATTGGAAGAAGTTGTTCTAATAAAACACTCAAATTCCATTTATATTATTTTTTCCTAACTTCAGTGCACAGTCACACAATCAACAATTAATCCGACTACATTCACAGTAAAAACACCAATTTTAAACGCGCGGCGACAAAATTAATTGGAAACAACTTTCTTCCCAAACACTTTTAACTGCACAGAGACCGTTTTTTCCCTACCACTGCCTTAAATGTTCTTTTCCCTTTTCTCTTAAAACCGTATTTTCCATATCCTCGGCCTCTTCCGCTATTCCATCATTGACCGCTCCAGCGGTCAAGTTGGTCAGTTACCTTTCTTTGGAATTTTTACTATTCTGAGGCAGCGCCATCTCTACCTCAGAATCGTTTGGTAGGTTTTAGACTGGCCGCATTCACTAGAAAAGCGGACAAGTGGAAGGAAGAAAAGAAGGAGAGAAGCAAAACAAACATACAGACTGTAGACGCCAAAAACCACGATTGCAACAATAATATAACCATTTCAATCGAAAAAGTTGTTAATGTGAGTATAAAATCGATTTACCCCTCTATTCACGCGAGCTGTCTCATTTGAGTTCTGTCTCTATTGAGACATGATTTGTGTCACTCCATTTTGTGACATCTATTCAGAGCCAACTGTCTCAAGCGGAAAGCTCGTTAAATTCACCTTTCAATGGTGAAAAAGTTTCTTTGTGTATTTTTCAGCTGATTCATGAAGTTGGGCACATTGAATTTGAATTTAAAAAATGTCGGCACAAAATATGTAAGTATTTGCATTTAATTTTAGAAATTAGAAGAAAATTGTAATTATTTTTTATTTAAAACCGGGAGATATCAAGGGACCACGCAGCAGCAGCTGCAATTTTATGTCGCATTTAGCACTCGGGGCTGCAGGCACGAAATTTGCTTTTAAAATATTTATATATATACACACACACTCATTTATATATATATATATATATATATATATATATATATATATATATATATATATATATATATATATATATATATATATATATATATATATATATATATATATATATATATATATATATATATATATATATATATATATATATATATATTGTGATTAAAATAAATTATTAAATAAAAAAATTTAATTCGATTTTTAAATGTATATCGCTGCGACCTGCTATCGAGGTTGTCTCAATAAAAATCTCATGTGTAACTCAGAGAGCTTTCAGTTTTCTCTGTGAATTGCTCTGAGTCTCTACTGATACTCGGATGACACATGTGCCTGTGTTGAGTTTTGTGACTGAATAAGAATAGAGGGGTTATTGTAATATATTATTATTACATTATTGCACTATTTTAATTTATATATTTAAATATTTTCATTTTCCAATTAAAGATTTTTGTGTACCCATTACGAATTTTTTTTATGATTGTTTGTTAAAAATTTGTTATTTTTATTATACTCGTAATATACAATTGTTTCATTTTTATATAGTCTTTTCATAAATACTGTAGCAATATTTTACTAAATAAAGTCAATGTATTAAATTAAATGTTTGTTTGCCAAATTATTGTTATAAATTAAATTACATTGTAGTATTGCTTGCATATATTGGTCTGATCTGTACTTAGCGAGTCAGCATATTGTATGAATTTTGACAATGTGTTGAGTAATGTAATGCAGATAAGATTTTATACGCTACATTGTATAGATATAATTAATTGGTAATAATAATAAATCAAATAATGTAATTTTATAAACTGTTGCGATCGGGTCGTGAAAAATGGAAAACAAATATTTTTGATGGTAAGCCATAGATATTGCTTTTGTTTGTCCGCATTGCTTAGTCAGCTGTCAAACAGAATTGAGCGCTCATTTTAGGGCCAGATCGTGTCAAAATATGGCGCTCGGGGTCACTCTGAAGGGAGGCTTATTGAGATAAAGAAGTGGTGGCCGGTAGAGAGTAAATATTAATGTAGCGGGAGTTGGGAGACAGAGAAAAAAAAATATAAAAGAGATATGTAGGATGAAACGGGATTGAGTTTAAAAAAAAGCGGGCGCACAAAGTGGGCTCACGGTTTTCGTAGTTTTAAAAAGTAAAGAAAGACAATTTTTTTGAAAAGATTATAAGCAACTATTTAACGGATCATAGCTGGTTTTAAAGAGTTGAGAATAAAGTGTTGACGGTAATGATATAAGAGATCAAAGCAGAATATGTTTTTTCAAAGATATAAAAATAAAATATAAAAAGAAAAAGGTAATAATAGAAAAATTAACAATAAACGACTAGTAAATAAAAGTAACGCGTAACAAAATTTAAATATATTAAAAGAAAATATATAGAATATAATAAAAAAATTATATAAATATATAACGCACTTAAACGGTTGGCGAGAACGGACCTGGGATACGCTAGGATCCTCAATCAGGACTTTCTTACCTCAGCTCTGTTGGCCCTTCTGACATATAATTTAAGTATAAATATATTTACATTAATTATAAAATATTAAATCCTAATTCCTTTACTACCTTGGGTTCCAGAACTTTGCTTTTAACCGTGTCTGCACACATGCACCATATGATGTGTGTTTGTTATATACTCTTTTACGTACTAATATATATTGTATGTATTTCATTTGCAAGAATGCACTCGATTTGCAGACACGGGAGGAAAAATTATTTTTAAAGTAAATTTTATTCTCATTAATAATCAATCCACCATCGCCAATAAAATCGCCAACATTCTTTAAAAACAATTTATAATTATAGTTGAACAGAACAAAAGTGCTAATAATTATAAGACATGCCGCTTGGCAGATAACGACGAAAGGGTGCGTTGTGACCAATGCTATTCATGGTATTATTTAAATTCCATTGGGGATAACAATGGAATTGCTAATCTTAGTTAAAACTGCAATATATGTGCGCCTACACGATCTAATTTTACCACATCGAGTGCTGCTGCTCCCCGACCACCGTATATGCAAACACCACATCCGCAAGCGTCATTCTCCCGGCAGCGCACATACCCTCCAACGGCCAATTTATAGCGCCGACAACATTGATTAGTAAACCGGCATGTATCAACAGTTTCGCCTCAGACAGAGAAATAATCCCGACAACACATTCATTTTTTACACATCCTGTAATTTGAGCGCTCCGCTAGCAAACCAATTTGGTCAAAGCTACCCCGCAACATCTGCAGCAATATATGCTGCAGCATTCTCAGGAATATCTGCAGAAACATATGCTGCAACATTCTCAGCAACATTTCCAACAATATCGTTATCGAATAATATACAGCATCCTGCAGAAGCAATCTGCCCAAACACTTCACAGGCACAATTTTACTACCTCTTCCAAGCACCATACGTGCCAATGCAGGCAAGGCAACAGCTGCTTGACTACTTCGCCCGAAAAAGAGAACTGGAGCTATAAATTCTGGAAGAAGCAAGAAAAGTATAAAAGGAATATCTGGAGCGTAAGTCCAAAAGTCTCCCCCAATTAGGTAATTTGAATAATCTATTGATTGTGCGAAAGATGGTGGTGTTGTGAGTTAAACTCACAATGTCCATTAAACCCCAGTAGGGCTTCGATTTTATTATTAATAATATAATAAACGTGGATAGCCCATTAATAAATTTTACTAATACTAAGTTTCCTATGGTTGAATTAAGTGTATTCTCATTTTTTTTGCTTTCAATGCATCTTTTATTTTTCACAACTTCGACCATTTTCTTTGCTTTGTTTACTGACGTTCTCATTCTCAACTTCAGTTCAATTGCATAATTTTCAGTATCATAAATTGGTCCTCTGATTTCAATTATGTCGCTTGGTAAGTGTGGCAGTTTACCAAACACTAGCTCAAAGGGTGAGTAACCCGTATCGACATGCGGCGTTGTATTTGAAGCAAATAAAGTTGCAAATATTTGATTCTTGTACTATGCATCCACAGTTTGTACACATGGGGGATTCCTCGTGTTTGAACTTGTACACGTATTCTCGGAAAACTCCATGCCCGGTCATCAGCTGTGTGATGTGGTAATTCCTGGATACTATATCGTGTTATAGTTGCCATATGTTCCTCCTCACTGGATTCCTGCATACTCTGTCCGCAGTACAGATCCCTTGCCTCTTTCGCCAGTAGGTTTACTGGGACCATGCCGGCTATTACTAGTAGGGCATCTGCGAATGTGGTGCGGTATGCACTGCAAACCCGTAGTCGGTCTATAGGTTGCCTCAATATTACGGATGTATGCTCTTGTATCCGTCTGGTCAGCCCATATGGGCGCAACGTACAATATAACGGATCTAGCTACTCCTGTAAGGAGTCGTCTCTTCCGCTGCTTTAGTCCTTCTATGTTTGGCATTATACAGCAGAGTTGGGCACATATCCTTGCCGATTTATCACCAGTTTGCGTAAATACCCCATTAAAATTTCGATTGGCATCTATCCATACACCCGAGTATTTCAGGTGCGCCCCTGTAAGTTTGGAACAGTTTCCGACCCTTACCTCTGCTACTTCAAGGACTTTACGGCTCGTCAACCGGACTGCCTCCGTTTTATGCATCCGATGGGTGTGTCTTAAGCATTGGCTTGGTTTAGATATGTATTGTTTGCGTAGATAGTTTTTGTGTTACACTACGTTTGTGCGCAATAGTGTACATGCACTACAATACTAATATGCCACAGCTCCGTCCTTGACCTCCAAGAATGCAAGAGTGCAAGAATCAGACTCAGATATTTGACTTTAGAGCTTAATCTAAGTGAAGTACCGTTAATCTTTCGCAAAGTGAAGGACATTGTTTTGTACTTCCTAGTGATCCTAGTGACTTCAATCTTTGCTGGGTATAGGCTGAGGCAAAATTCGGTGCACCAGTGAGTGAGGGTGTCGAGTGCATAGTTTAGCTTTCAGGAAGCATGTGAGGGAATTTACGGGAGGCAGTGATAGAAATGTCATCTGCATAGGCAATTACGCTGCACCCACGATATTCAAGCCTATTGTGAGCAGTGTTAACTACTAACTTCCCGAAGAGGGGAGAAAATAACCCGCCCTGTAGTGTTCCTCTGCTCACTGCCCTCTAAGAGTCAGCAGTGCCAATACTGGAAGCAATTCTCCTTACACTGAGAAAATGCTGAATGAATCTTATAATGCTCTGACTATGGCATTGGGAAATAGGTGTCCAGGACTTCAAGCGTCTCGGCACATGAACTTGTCAATCTCGTCTCTGAATACAGCCTAGTACTTTGTTAGGAGAATTAAGGATCTGGTGTAGCCAGCTGGGTTCGGCGGAGGATTCTATTTTTTCACAGAAGTTCTGCCATTATGCTCTTTTCGCCTTTCTGATGGAACACTTGAGTTCGAATTGTTGCCATTCTAAATGAGCCCAGACATTTGTGGTTTGGCTTTATTGAAGAATTTTCAACAAGCTAGACGTAGATCGGAAATCTCCCTGCTCCAACTTGAAGGTTTTGATTTACCTTGGGGATTGGGGGATGCAAGATGCTTTCATCGCTTGTGGACGGGCTGCTCTCATTGTGTCGACTGCCTGTTTAGCATCAAGAAGGTTCTCTATTGGAAGGGGAGTCGGAGATAAGCTAGACTCCAGGGTAGACAGGAATAATGACCCGTTTGTCCTCTTTCTATTGGTTGATTTAGCTGATCTAATGTCTGTGGCCGCAGTTACGTCAATTTCGAAAGTTAGTATTTACTGTCGGAAAAGAAACACTTCTTAGAATGAATGAAGGTTGAGAATTGTTTACCGATTAGGGTGATGTCGAGAACTTCCCGTATGTTAGGTCGGTTCATCCCCTCGATTAATATTTACGAGAATATTAGCGAGCTTTAAATGAAAAAGAGACTCACACGGCTTGTGGGTATCGGAGCTGCCCCACAATTCATGATCGGCGTTGGCATCCGTAGCTATTATGATAGGAACCAGATGCTTTAGTGAATCCTGTGGTGGTGTGTCTCGGTAGTAGTGCGCCATGTAGCAGAGACAAGCCAGAGAGCCATGTTATTGATTTCAATGATATGCTATCCCTATCACTGTACCTGTGAAGTAAGTTGAAATTGATGCTGTTATTAATAAGTATACAAGATCATAGGTTGCCTTGACCTTTCACAAACTAGGGCTGCCGAGGTAGGGTTGGAATGCTGATAATTAATTCTTACAAACCTTCAGCATTTTACGGATTGGCATTTACTGTGACGTTCGCATTGTCCTCATCGGACATTGGTGAGACTGCGCCACCATCGATCATAGGGTCCTGCTGATCGAAGGAATCCCTAAATAATTCTGAAGAGGCGAAGGCACTATCTCCGCCATCGGAAGAGATGGAGCTTTTTCACATGGAGAGGAGATGGAGCGTTGATCACTTTCTTACGGCCCTCAAGAGGAGCCTCACCAAAGGCCATCGACTTTGGGTTCACTTATTATGGCCAGTTTCCCTTTGAAGACGGGGAGATCCAAGTTGCTTATCGTCAGAATCCCGAAGATATGATCTGACGTAGAAAGCTCCGAAAAAACCCAAGCCGTAGGATCTCGGACACAATGGGATTTCATTGACGGACACCCTTGAGCTTGGTACCCTGCCAGATTTCTCCCTCTTTGTCACTCGCGAGGTTGTATCCCAGCACGAGAATAGCTTGACGTGACCCTGTTACCATCCAGTGCATATCGACAGCAGGGTGATAGTCCAGCATTGCGCAATTTGATATCCATACAATCTTTTAAAAGAGCCCGTTCAACCAACTTCCAGTTTGCTGGGGAAATTGTGCCATCACTGCAGCAAGTGTCAGTGACGGCCCAGGTCAGGCCGTGCTTCACGATCTCATTAAATGCCCTGATAGGCTGTGATCTGAGAGGAGGAGGCTTATATCGTCTGTCCGCCCGAGGGGCTTGCGTGAATCGGAGCCGTTTGGTGTCCCGAGGGCAATCAGTGCAGCCGACCTTTGGCTTTTCTGAACAGGGTTTTCATACTGACAAGATCTAAGCTATCTAAGGATGATCCAAAATACATTGAAATCGACGTGCTAAAGGATCAAGTCAGCATCTAGCTAGTCGGAAGATATGGACACTTTTGTTGTGGCAATGGAGAATCGCGAATCGTTGAGAAGAATGTCAAAATCCTGGAACTGCTGAAGGAGAAAGGTTCAAGTTCAAGACTTCAAAAAAGCGTTTAGAAAAATCTAACTCTGCTGCTTTTATCGATCGCGTCCTCATTATTCGATCCATTAGTAGTTTTAGCACCAGTGATCATCACAGCCAAAATCCTATTAAAGGAATTGTGGCTACTTAAATTGGACTGAGATAAGTCAGTACCTCAGAAATTACATTTGGCGTGGGAAAACCTACTCACGAGTTTTTCATACTTATCCTCAGTCGTCCTTCCGAGATATTGCTTGGCACCTGGAGTAAAATCGATTCAACTATATGGGTGCGTAATTCGCACCTATCAGTCTGGCGAAGTTCAAGTCTACCTTCTCACTTCTCACATTCTATCCAGAGTTGCGCCAACCAAAAATCAAACGTTTCCGAAACTGGAATTGTGCGGAGCTTTGCTCCTCGCACGTCTATATGACAACATCAAGGTAATCTTTTCGAACTACATTACTACTACTTCCCTATGGACGGATTCACAGGTATTGCTAGATTGGCATAAATTGCATTCGGCTACGCTATCTACCTTTGTTGGAAACCGAATATCGGAAATCCAGAGCTTAACAATTGGCGCTAATTGGAGGCATGTGTCGACACACAAATTAACGGAATCATTTTTGAATTCACGAAGGGATCGCTTTAGGCTTTCACCTGCATTGTTAAAGTTGCTTTTGTTATTAGGAGATCGGGTTTGGTGCCATTTTTTCCTCAATCTACGTTTTTGTGCTATGAGATCTTTTAGTTCACCTGGGTAGTTTATAACAATTTTCTTTCGTTGAACCTGCGGTGTACTTTCCCAACCCGATTTCTGTAGAAATTTAACAAACTAAATTCTATGTTTTCTTGATTAAGAATGTTTACTTCAGAGTCAATGTATTCGTCCAGCTTTGAACGGAAATTTTCACAGTTTGTGTTCATGTTTGTTAAGAAAAGATTTTCTTCTCTCGTCATCACTTAGTGTCAGATAAACTGGAGAATAGTCTGAGCCTAAATATAATCCTTCTTCAACATGGAAGTAGTTGACCGACATTTTATTAATTATGTAAAAGTCTAATAAGTCTGGATTTTTGGTGGGTTCAGTTGGTCAGTATGTTGGTTTTGCTGTGGATATAGAATCCCACCTTAATTCTCCTCATTGGAGGTCCTATTAAGCGGTAATATCACGACATGACATCGCACACATCGTGCCAAAATTGGCGCAGTTTTACACACATCCACACAAGGAGGACTTAGCAGCGTCGAAACATGTCTTGCGATATCTAAAAGCGAATTATGGAGGGAGCATTTTTCTAAATTACTTGTAGGCGACCATGCCACCAATACCGCCTCTGGGGAATTCATCCTGATACCACCAATTTACGATGAGGTAATGGTTATTCCACCACCCAGTTGCGATGAGGGCCGAGTTGCTATTCAGCAACTAAAGAACAACAAAGCGGCTGATGCCAATGAACTGCCTGCTGAATTGATCAAGGCCAGAGGCGTTGAGCTGATAGGGTGCATGCGATTGAAATCTCGGTGCCCTCTTATCATGTATTGAAGATAAATGACCCGAAGCTCTGCGCCAATTACAGGTGAATGAGTCGCCATTGCCATCTCATATAAGGCTCTGCCTAGTGCATTGTGTGATAGATTAAAATCATTTGCCAACACACTGATTGGACCTTATCGATGCGGTTTTAGGCCTGGAAAGTCCACCATTGACCAGATCTTCACGTTGCACCAAATCCTGCAGAAAAACCACGATTAACATATTGACACCCATTATCTCTTTGTCGACTATAAAGCTGCTTTCGATAGCCAGATAAGGGATTGCCTATATGCCACCATGTCTGAGTTCGATATTCCTACAAAGCTAATTCGGCTTTGTAGAATGATATTGAGCAGTACGTGTAGCTCTGTCAAGATAAGGAGTGACCTCTCCGAACCATTTAATACCCTGCGAGGTTTCAGACAAGACCTCCACTGTCGTGCGACCTCTTCAATTTCACCATGGAAGAGGTGCTGCGACACCCTTGTGTACATCGGAATGGCACCATTTTCTTCAAAACTGTCCAGCTCCTCGCATATGCTGATGACATCGACATCATTAGACGCGGCAAGGGAAATGTTACTGCTGCATTTTCCGCCATTGAATATGAATCAGCGAGAGTGTGTATGATGGTGAACGAGGGCAAGACAAAGAATATGCTGTACACCAGCAGGGATACTCGGTGTTTAGGATCCCATGCTACAGCGGAAAACTGTACTTTTGAATTTGTCAAAGAATTTATATTCCTTTATATACCACCATTATCACAAAAAACAGCGTAAGCCTGAAGATTAAAAGAAGAATCACGCTTCTATTTATGGGCACCCCCATCGCATGGGAGTCGAAAATTTAACATATGGTTTCGCTAAGTTCCATGTAATTGGAATACATCGCGATGTGCCATGGAGCGAAAGAAATTTCACTCTATCGAAGCTTGCTAAAGGAGATGAGATTTGAGGCCTACTTAAATGGTGCCACAACAATTTTTGTGACAACAAAGGGGCACAATTCTTGGTCCAAAATCCCATTTCTCACAAACGCAGCAAGAAAATAGATATCAAGTACCACTACATTCGTGACACGTATCTTGCGAACGAGATTGGTATCCAGTATATTCCATCTACGGAAATTGTAGCTGATGTTTTCCAAAATGTCTAACTAAAGATAAACATCACACTTTTTATAAAGTATTAAAAGAAAAATTTTCTTAATGTTGGATCGAACTAAATTTTTGTGAAAATTTTGCCACTAAGTATATAAATTTGTTGTTTTTGATTATAGGTTGAGGCAGAGAATGAATGTATTTAGTACCAAACTTAATATTAGCATCGGGAACTCAACTACTGGCAAGCTGTAATTTCTTTATTCTTACTGTGTTAAGCTATTTTTTTATTAACTAATAAACTCTCTATAATTGAACGGCCGTATTTAATTCATTGCGCTTATTGTGACAAATAAAAAATAATGAAATTCGAATTTAAGATATATCTTCAGTTCTAGCGATGGGAAAGTTATATATTATGCTTATATATACCCAATGTGTTCTTCTCTTTTCCACTTTAAATTTTATTTTCTATGTAATAAGCAATCATTCACTCTAAGCTTAGTCAGTTTACATATATTTTGTATTAAAATAAAAATTAATTAGAAGAAAAGGCCTTTTTCATTTTTGAGTGAAATTTCAAACTGTGCGGACACGATTTCATACGTGCTCAGTGATTGGGACGGTTTTCACTGTGTTTAAACTGAATTCGTTCTTTAAACTTCCCGATATAGACGCTAATACAAAAGTGCAGTTTACTTCCATACTTTAATAATATTTCATTTTGCAAGAATACATTAAAAGTAAAGTGTAAAATTCACAAAACATTTCATAAACAACAACAACATAATTAAAATGAGTGTCTCTGACACTCATCAACAAAAAACATCAACAAATAGAAATGCTTATTTCTCACTTGCCTCTACCCAATGTAACGGCAGCTCCAATCTACCTGTTGAAGTAGCAGAGAGCAGACACAGATCCTGCACTCCCGCTCTCCTTAACGGAGCCACTACCAGCGCTTCAATACCCTAGACTGTTGAATGCGCGACACCCACTACTATAATGGAGGCTTACCCACCAGCTAAAACATCAGGAAGAACAACCACAACACAAAGCTCTTGTACTACAATAGTATCTTCGACAATTAGCGGATCAAAATAACAACAACAAAAAGCATACAAATAAACCATTGAGCGCTCCACAAACAACACTACAAGAATATTGGCTGAGCAAGTCACTCCCTCCAAATACAAATAACAGCTTCGAACTACTGGCACTAAATGACAACACTGACGAACAATACAACAGTGCGACAGAAACAAATTCACCCATACAGAATTAAATAACAAAACAGAGTAAAAAACCACCATATACGAGTATATACAAAACGTGGAAAATATTAATGCACTAACCAAAGCTCTAAATTAGCTACCAAATACCAAATACGAGATGAAAGTACAGAACAGGAACGAAATAACAATTCAATCAGCAGAATCAGTACGTGCTGTTTACGAAATATACATTACTGAACGGAAAAAGACGATATTATAGATGAACTAGCAGTATTAGGACATGAAGTACTACACATTCACAACATGCAAAGAAATAAACAACCACTTCCTTTATTCTCCCTGGAACTTAAACCAAACGATAATAACAAAGACATATATATATTCCTTAACTAATCTGTTACACCGTAAAATAAACTTCGAACCACCTCACCAAAAAAGAACGATTCCACAATGCTCAAATAGCCAAAAATATGAACACACCAAAAACAATTGTACTAAAAACCCTTTGTATGTCAAATGCGCAGGTAACCACAGCACAGTTAAATGCAATGTCGAAAGAGATATGAAACAGCAAATCAAATGCACTCTCTGTTGTGAAAACCAGACACAAAGGCTGTATGAATTACAAATCACTACAAATACAAAAATACCCGACATTACGTAAAAATCAAATCACTCCAACTCTTAAAAAAAATCATCAGAACAACCTGTGAATATACTCACAATGCAAACAAAGAAAAACTACACACCTGGAATGTCATATGATAAATAAGCAGTGATAAATACAGCACCAAACTTAACACGAAACCCGAACGCAGCAATAAATAGTATGATACCAACACAGCATAACCACGGTCTCTCAGATTTAAAAATAATGATGAAACAACTTATAAGCCAAATGGCAAGTCTGATGAACACTGTGACACTGCTCGTATCGAAACTAGATGGTTTCCAGAATAATTTTTGCTATTTGGAACGCCAATGGACTATCGCGCCACTTATTAGAACTTTGCATGCTGATCAAAGCGCGTAACTTGAGCGCGAGTATGAAAGCCGCAGCGTGTTGCCCTTGAGCGACCACCAAAGCAGTTCATTGCCTGGTGCGGCGCGCTTGCACTCTTTCAAGTGCAAGGGCGTCAAATTGCATACGGGTAATGCACTCGAAAGAACTGTCAATACAGAATCGACAGTTGGTGCCGCAGCGAACATATGATGAGGAAGCATGTTGAAAGTACATTGGATTTCCCCTCTGGTAAATAATTAAGAATTAGTAAGAACCAATCAATACATTTCATTTACTTGCAGATTATGTATTTAAATAAGTTATGCAAGTCCGTGTTGGATGTGCCTGACATCACATCGGATGCGTCTCCAGGTGGCGGATAGGGGGACCCTTAATGGGCAAATGACATTACTTCTGAACCTATTAGGAGGTGCGGGAGTTATGGCTGTCTGTCTATCACAATGATGGTATAGATAATGTATACCATCCGCAGACCAAACTGGCTAGGGACGAGTCCCGAACAAAAATCACTGTCTGGCGATGGACAACACACGGTATAATACTCCAGGTGGAACCCACGCATGTGGAAATCCACCCGCTTCGGCGGCAGGGACACGGAAGGAGAAAGCTTGATAGACTTATTCTGCCTACACTAAAAGGAGTCACTATCCAGCTTTCCAAGGAAATCAAATATCTTGGAGTCATCCTTGATAACAAACTTCTTTGGAAAACACATGTCGAACTGAAGACATCCAAAGCACTGTCAGTTTTCTGGCAGTGTAAGGGTATTTTTGGTAAGACATGGCGTCTTTCCCCTAGTAAGGTCCTATGGTTCTATACAGCTATGGTAAGACCTATTATCACCTATGCATCGATGGTTTGGATGAGCAGACTCTCTCTTGTAGGGGTCAAAAAAGCTCTATCAAAACTACAACGTGCTGTGGCTATATGTTGTACCGGAGCATTTCCGACTACTCCAGGCCCGGCACTTGATGCTTTGGTGAATCTCCCGCCACTAGATGTCTTCATCCGCGGAGAGGCCGTTAAGGCCATCTGCAGAGTGAAACATAGTGGCCACTGGTATGGGGTGTACTCGATATTGGACGACGGCGCAGGCACTGACATCGATCCTGCAATCCTGTCTATGCCCCCGGACTCCATTTCGTCAACCGTCATACTAGAAAAGCGGTACAATGTGTTGCTGCCAGAGGCTCGTTCATGGTTAGATCCCGAGAACGAGCCCGCAAACACTGCTGCCGTATTTTCACTGATCGCTCCAGGACTGAAGAAGGTTCAGGTTCTGGTGTCTTCGTGGAATCTTGTGGGACCCGTCGGTTCGTTGCCCTTGGTCTGCATGCGTCTGTGTTTCAGGCGGAGGTGTATGCGATACTTGAGGCGATGGACTTTGTTGTGGAAAACAGGTGGAAAGGCAAATCTATTTGTGTCTGCAGTGACACCTTTTGACATGCCCCTTTTTAAGATAGATATTAAAGAAAATGACTTCAATAAAATAATGACTTTAATTCATTGTTAAATATAAATATGTGTAGTATATGCGAGTAGACTAGTTTCCATTTTAAGGTTTATAGCGATCTGGTTCTTTAATAGTACGGCCATAGCGTGACATCTTGATTGCTGGTAATGATGGTTTGGTCATCTCACATTCCGCCGTTGTCGTACGAGATGTGTCCGTTGACTCTGTGGTTTCAGGTATGTCTGGTACAATTGTTTGTGGTACTGGTATGTAAGCTTTTGTTGGTTGTATGTGAATTGAATTACGTCTTATGAGTTTACCGTCGTCAGTTCTAATGTAGAAGGAGCGTGGCATATTTTTGTTTTCATTTTCAATTGTTCCGGATACCCAGTTACGATGTCCGCGTTGTACTCTGATACGATCACCATGTTGAATCGGCTGAGAACGTTTTGTACCTTCATCATAATTTTCTTTGTACGTGTTCCTTAGTTAATTCATATTGGCTTGTACATTTGCTACTACTCGGGGTTTTAATACTTCGTTTGATGTCGGTATTGTACTTCTTGTGATTCGGCTCATTAAACGTTGATTCGGAGATTCTAATTCATCATTTCTTGGTGTGTTTCTATAATTCAGTAAGGCAAGAAAAATATCGCTATTGTCCTTTGAGCATTTTTTCAAAATAGTCTTTGCTGTCTGCACGTACCTTTCGGCAAGGCCGTTTGATCTCGGGTAATAAGGACTTGATGTTTGATGTTGTATGTCCCAAGATTTTGTAAAGTTTGAAAATTCTTTGGAACTAAATTGTGGTCCGTTGTCAGACTCCAATATTACTGGAATTCCGTGTGTGGAAAATCAGTTTTTTAAAAGTTTTATAACTTCAAATGACGTTGACTGTTCAAGCACTGCAAAGTCCATGAAACCAGAATAGCTATCAGCAATTAACAAATGATCTTTTTCTTGGAAATGAAATATGTCTGTTGCCACGGTTTCAAATGGTAATTAAGGTATAGGTTTTATGATTAATGGTTCTTTTTGTTTTGATGGTTGGTAAGACTCACAGATGGCACATTTTTCAACGAAGTTTTTAATATCCTTGTGCATGCCGATCCAAAATACGACTGATCGTGCTCTGCTTATGCATCTTTGAATTCCCTGATGTCCTGAATGAATTTTTGTTATCAGTCTGTAGTGATTTTGGTATTAGTATTTTGGTGGATTTGTAGATTATTCCGTTCAAATATGTTAGTTCGTCACGAAAATTCCAAAACTCGCGAATTTCTGTTGGGAACTCAGATATAGATGATGGCCACCCATCGAGTATGAATTGAATAAGCTTTTGTAATTTGCTATCCTTAGCTGTTTCGGCATATATTTTATGTATTGTAGTTGTGGTGAATTTAGCGACTGTGTGGACTTCTATTACTTCCTCGGTATCTGCATTTTGTTTATTTTCGCAGTCTCTGCTTAGAGTATCGGCTAATTTAATTTCTGTCCCTTTCCCATATATTACTTGTGGATAATATGGTATAACGCGTAGTAAAATTGTTTGCAATCTCTGAGAGGCTGAATGAAGAGGTTTTTTAAAGATGGATTCTAGAGGTTTGTGGTCAGTTTCGATAATCAGTTTTTTGCCGTATACGTATTTCTCGATTTGCGCATAATTTTGCTCTGCTTTCGAGAGTGATTTTGACGCATAAGCTACCGGTTGGTCATTTTCGAGTAGTGCGGCGCCTACGCTGGATTTACTAGCGTCTACTTGAAGTTTTACATCGAGATTCGGGTCGAAATAGCGGAGCACGGGTGTTGAGGAGAATACGGTTTTGAGGTTTTTAAATGATGTTTCATGCTCAGGCGACCAGGTCCAAAGAACATCTTTCTTTAAAAGTGATCGAAGTGGGGCTGTTAATTCCCAAAAATTTTGTATAAATTTACATAAATACGTTGCCATACCTAATATTCGTTGAAGCTGCGTTTTGTTTTCTGGTAGTTTAAGTTGATTTATGGCCGGTATCTTATCCGGGTCTGCTTCAATGCCATGAGAGGTTAAAATGTGACCTAAAAATTTAACTTTGTTTACATTAAACACACATTTATCTTTGTTTAGCTTCAAACCTGCGTTATTTAATATTTTAATTACTGCCTTAGTTTGCTTTTCAAGCTGTTTTTTTGTTTCAGCGTGTATCAGAATATCGTCCATTGACACTTCTGTATTTTGCGCATTTTCTAAGAGTTGGGACATTAGCTGTTGATATACCTCGGGCGCTGATGCTAGTCCAAATGGTAGCCTTTGATAAGAATAACGCCCCCATGGTGTTGCCATCGTTAAGTATTTTCGTGTACGATCCGTGACCTCAATCTGCCAAAATCCTTTTTTACAATCTAATAGAGTAAACCATTTAGAATTTTCAATATTTGCTGTTATCTCGTCGATTGTTTTTAGTGGGTGATATCGTCTGTGTATGCTCTTGTTTATGTCTGTTGGGTCAATGCAAACACGGATTTTATCTTTTTGCTTAACTACAACCATCGGTGACACTGCAGGGGTAATCTCGCCTATCTTTGTTAATACTCCTAGCTTTACCATGTTGTCTATTTCCTTTTTGACCGCTTCTTTTAGAGCATGTGGTATTTTTCTTGGAGCGTAATGTTCTAATGACGGGTTGTCGACCAAATCGATGTCATATACAAAGTTTTTTACCTTGCCTAATCCGTCAAATATTTTTGTATCAAAATTGAGCTCATTTACTCTAAGTATCAGTGAAAAAAGTTCGCAATCTTGTTTGCCTAAAAGCGGTTCAAAGTTGGGAAAATCTTCTACCACCAAAAATTTTGCTTTGAATTTTCTATTCCGCACAGCACAATTTAGGAGAATTTCACCACAAACATCGATTTTTCCACCTCCAAACGCAATTAATTTGTTATTCACGGCTTGCATTTTATTTGATTTATTATTGTCTATCAGACTTAGAGGAATTACATTACATTGAGCCGCTGTGTCCAACTTGAATTTTATTTGAATTTCCTCTACTTTTAATTCTTCTTTTTTATGGAGTTCTTTAAACTGCTGTGTAGCCATCTCACTCGCTCTACAAATTTTAATAGCTTTTTCCAATCCGATATCGTCTTCAGCGAGTAATTTTTCTCTCACTGAATCACTACCTATGCCAACCACAATTTTGTCCCGTAATAGAGAATCCTCAATAACACCGAAATCACATTTGTTTGCTTGGTTCTTCAGTTTTGTAAAATATTCATCAAACGCTTCACGCTCAGATTGAAACATTGTGTTGAATGTATATCGCTGAAAAGTAACACTTATTTTTGGAGCAAAGTGTTCGTCGAACTTTTGTATTATTTTTTTCACATTAAGTTGTTCTGCCTCCGTTAGCGAGAACGAGTTGTATATGTTGATAGCTTCCGCACCGATGCACGACATCAACGTCGCCACTTGAATTTCTGCCGGTTTTTGGTCAAGCTGTGCAGCTGTGGAAAACCATTTATATTGCTGTATCCAGCTTTTCCAAGCCGTTGATGCATTGTTGTCCGTGACTTGTAATGGTTTGGGAAGTCTTACAAATGATGACGCCGAATTTGATGACCTTTGTTCACCTTCATTTACCATTCTTTATTAATTTTTATCTTTATTAGGCACCACTTCTGACACCATGTAGTGAAGGCGACAATTGTTGAGTATAAACTGAACTTTATTGAACTAGACGATATTCATGTTACATAGTGGGTGAGAGTAGATAAACATAAATATAAGTGCAATAAGAGAATGTAAGATGAGAGGGCAGGGTTTCCTACCCTTTGACAGCGGGCTGAGAGGGGCTGCGGATGGAAGAACCGATGGTCACGGTTCCTTCTATATTTAGGTAGGAGGGACTGCAGGCTGTTGGTTGGCGTGATGACAGGGCACTTTCGATGGCTAGGCACATGGAAAGGATTGGCATATCAGACAGTGCGCTCTGCCCAGCCTGTGGAGAAGAAGACGAGACGGCCGACTATTTTCTTTGCGTCTTCCCTGCCTTTGCTCGAATCAGGTTTGGGATTTTTGGCACTGATGTGTTGAGGAGTAACCAACTTGGCTCCTTGGCACCACAGGATCTACTTCTATTTCTTCGGAGGTCGGGTAGATTTAAAGGAGAGTAAAAGGGAACCTTAAGTGCAGTACAATGGATATATACTCTGCCTGAGTGCTGCGCTTACAAGATTGTTCCGACAAAACAAAAAAAAACAAAAAAAAAGTTATGCAAGAGTGAGTGAATGAATTGATATTGAATGGTGAATAAGAAATAGGCCATAAGAAGTTTCTTGTAAACTAAAAATGAAATTAAAAATCAGACTTGTGCTGACCATCAAAACCAACAAAAGTGTCTCATTTGTCTTTGCCTAGTGGCGAAATAAAAGGAATATCTGAGCCTTGAGGCTCAATTTCCAAGAGCGTCCTTTGACCTTATTTCTAGGCGTTATATCCACGCCATCATAATTCCTTAATCTTAGCCACAAACTCCAATTATATAGATATAAAAGTAGCAGGTAGAAACTTAAAATTTTTAGTAGTTACAGGGGCAGATATTTCAACCCAAAAATTATGGGATAGAAAGATATGCATTTCAATTGAGGGTATATTGATAAAATAACTTCCACAGTAGGCTTAGTAGAGTTAACACTATGTGTAGATAATCAAACATTTGTGCATAAACTTCATGTAGTAGGTAATGAATTTAGCAACAAATGGAATATTAGGAAGAGATTTCCTCATTAAATATAGATGTAAGTTAGATTATGAAACTTGCACATTACAAACCTATATAAAGGATGAGCAGGTCACCTTGCCCATTTACACGCAGCTAAGAATAACTAACACACTAGCAATACAACCCAGAACTCAAATAGTACACACACTATCAGCGCAAATAGCGGAAGATAGCTTAGTTCACAGCAATGAGATAGCAAACGGTGTTTTTGTAGCTAATACACTTATACCCAAAGATGGACATAAACACATACAAATTATTAATATTAAAAATTCTGAAGTCACTTTCACTCACCTTGTTGCCGTGTTTTCTGAACTGTGCGGACGTAATTTCATACGTGCTCCGTAATTGGGACGGGTTTTCACTGTGTTTAAGCTGAATTCGTTCTTTAAACTTCGCAATATAGACGCTAATACGAAAGTGTAGTTTATTTACATAATTTGGTGATATTTTGTTCTGCAGGAACAGATTAAAGGTGAAGTGTGGAATTCACAAAGTATTTTATAAACATCATTAAAAAAATAAAAAATAAAATAAAATAAAAGTGCGCGCCAAAAAACAAGTAGCAGGAGTTGCCAGCTGTGTCAGTACTCTAAGATAATTGGTGATGCCACTTAAATTTAATTTAGTTAAATTTAAAAATCCACAGAGTTGCATTTGAGCTAATTATTAATTCTTTATTTTCTCAACTCTTAATGAGTTTCCCGAACATCAATAAACTTACAAACATCAGAAATGCTTATGTGACGGTGGTTGCTGAAGATTGCTGCAAAAACAAAAAAGAAATAACCAAGGATAACTTGTACCCAACAACCAAGCCAATAAATCGGGCTCGTTCATGTTCTCCTGCTTTAATGTTAAACAGCGAATCTACACCTACAATTGCGCCAGCAAGTAACTTAGTCATGCCAGCCACAGGTGGTGGAAAAAGTAATGTGACAAGAAATGTTGCCACTATACAGACTGGTATAGACAGGTATATACAGGTAAAACGAAAGTTGAGTCCAGAAAAAAACGGAAATAAAAGACAGGCAAAAAATGCGAGACAAACTCCTCAATCGGCGAATATATCTGCCTCTCCGAAACAAATAAGTAGAAACACTTTGGGTCAGAACAGATTTGCACTATTAGAGAATGAAAACGTTCACTCAACTCCTGCAAACAATTCCATTGCCAAAACTCCGAAGAAACCACCATTCTAGTTGTGAGAGAGATGCTCAAATGATTTAGTTGCAACTGTAGCTAGTCTTGTAGGAAATAACAATTTCCACGTAACATCTATAACAAATGGAAATATAAAGGAAACGAAACTATAAACATACAATGAAAGCAATTACCGCAAAATAGCATTCTATCTTGAAAAAAATGATAAAAACTACTATACATATCAACTGAAGAGCAGTATAGGCCTAGTAGTTGTTATTAAAGGTATTGAGAATAGTGTAAGTACTAATGAAATCAAAGATTCTCTCGAAATCGCCGGATTTAAAGTAAAAACGGTATTCAACATTAAAAACAGAGACAAAGTACCACAACCACTATTTCAAGTAGAACT
Source organism: Clusia tigrina (assembly GCA_920105625.2). Taxonomy (NCBI): domain Eukaryota; kingdom Metazoa; phylum Arthropoda; class Insecta; order Diptera; family Clusiidae; genus Clusia; species Clusia tigrina. The sequence goes on along the minus strand of OV050030.1, from coordinate 158,010,061 downwards.
TGAACCGAGTGGAAGAAAACTGAAAAGTAGCGAAACACACCCAATATACCATCTGCGTTATTTATTACATAGACGAATAACCGTTGAAGAACCACACAAAAGAAAAGGCCTTGTGCAGTGCTTTAATTGCCAAGAATACGGGCACACAAAATCGTACTGTACCTTACGTACTGTTTGTGTTGCCTGTGGGGACCTTCACGATTCCTCCAAGTGTTTGTCTGACAAATCCAACATAAATGCGAAAATATGCAGCAATTGTGGGGAAAACCACACGGCAAACTACAACTACAGAGGTTGCCCAGTTTATTTAGCATTCAAAAATAAATTAAACCAGAAACAGCAACCAGCTTTTGAATACACAGAGATTGCCAAATCAATCGAGTACCAGAAGCAACTGGCTAAGCGCAGTCTCTTGTTCTCCAATATACTCAGTGACTGAATTACAATTCACACAATTCTTCACATCATTGGAGACCAAATTTTTGGCAGCAGGTGATTATAATGCGAAACATACCTTTTGGGGCTCCAGATTAATAAATCCCAAAGGCAACCAACTGTTCTCTGCACTACTAAATCGGATCTTCAGGACAACCGACATACTGGCCCTTTGGCCCCCAAAAAGTGCCCGACCTTATCGATTTTGGAAAACCAGTGGTATTGACCGGAAGTTGTTATCTGCAGAATCGTGTTTAGAGCTCGCTTCTGATCATTCATCACTTATTATATGTCTGCATAAACAACATCAACAGGGTAAGAAACCAGGTCACCTAACCAACAAAAGAACAAACTGGCTCAGGTACCGTCAATATATAAGTAGTCATATAAACATTGGTCCTCGACTGAAGAGTGCAAGCGATATTGACTCGGCACTTTTGGCCATCAACTCAGTTCTTACATCTGCAGCCACACACTCATCTCCAGCAGCCTCATTACCCCGCTCCGCAACAACTCGCACAACATCTGCAGTTATCGATAGTCTCGTTAAGGAGAAAAGGCGCTTAAGACGAGAGTGGCAACATAATTCGCCAAGCAGAAATTAGCAAAAAAACGCCTCTGAGAAGCACTGAACTGCGAGCTATAGAACAGTTTGAAAAAGTATACTGAGACGCTAACTCCAACACAAAATACTAGGTACTCTTTATGGAAACCCAATAAAAATATAAAGACTCCTAAAAACTGTCATCCACCACTCAGGCAAAATAATGGAACTTGGGCAAGAAGTGACGAAGAGAAAGCCTCAGCGTATGCAAATCACCTAACCAACCAAACAACTGTTTTGAAATTCCATTTTTGGCCTCTAAAATACCACTAATCCCGATAAAGGTTAAAATTACGGAAGTGCAACTTGCAATTAAAACTCAGCTAAACCCAAAAAAGCACAAGGATTTTAATTAATTACCGCAAAAATGATTGTGGAATTGCCTGAAATAGCCATCAAAATAGTGACGCAGTTATTTAATGCAATATTTTGGATTGGGTATTTTCTACAACCCTGGAAAATATCACAAATTACAATGATACCAAAACCCGGGAAGGACACAACTCAACCGTCATCTTATCGGCCCATAAGCTTGCTCCCAGTGCTTTCTAAATTATTTGAGAAACTGCTTCTTCTAAAGCTGCAGCCGCACATGTACAAATCCAACAATATTCCCCATCATCAATTTGAATTTCGTAAGAATCACAGAACCATAGAGCAAATTAACCACATTACTAGTGCAATTCGAAATATTTTGAAGACACAAAATACTGCTCTGCTATATTCTTAGATATTGCACAGGCGTTTGACAGAGTTTGGCATGCAGGATTAATATATAAAATTCAAAAACTCTTACCAGTTAATGTGCACATGCTACTCGAATCGTATTTGTATAACCGAAAGTTGAGAGTAAAATATGGAGAATACACCTCAAACGACTTTGATATTAATGCTGGGGTTCCACAAGGTAGTGTTCTAGGTCCTGTACTATATGTATTATTCACTGCAGACCTCCCTTCTGATGATCATCTAGTCACTTCAACATTCGCAGACGACACTGCTAATCTTAGTATACATAGCAATCCAATAGTGGTTTCGAATCGCCTAGAGGAGCATTTGAAGAAAATGGAAGTGTGGCTGGCAAATTGGCGCATTCAGGTAAATGAGACCAAGAGCATTCATGTTACGTTTCCACTTAGGAAAGAAACATGCCCAGTGATTACCCTAAACAATGTTGCTATTCCTCAATCGAATACTTTAACATACCTAGGAGTCCATCTAGACAGACGACTAGCTTGGCGGAACCATATTGAGGCAAAACGAACGCAGATAGAGCTAAAGGCCCATAAAATAAATTGGCTACTCAACTCCAAGTCAAGGCTTCGTTTACAGCATAACCTTTTATTGTACAAGGCAGTGATCAAACCAATTTGGGCATACGGAGCTGAGCCTTGGGGGAATGCTAGCTCATCGAACGTCGAGTTGATACAACGAGTGCAATCGAAAATCGAGTGCGCCTTGGTTCATTAGAAATGCTGACATCCATAAGGACCTCAACATTCCTCTGATTAAAAGTGAGCTCACAGAGATTATGCTCCAACACAAAAAAAACTACGAGAGCACTCAAATCCATTGGTAAAAAATTTAGCTGGAATTAAAACAGCAACACGCCTCAAAAGATTGGACTTACGTATATATTAAATGTACTAAATATTAAATAATTACTATATATATTTTTTTTTTTTTTAATATCCAAATATTTTATTTCAATCTGTTACATTCAATCACATTCAGCAATATTTAATAACTTAAGACTAATTTTTGTATTTACTGTCTTTTATGGACTACACCCAGTGGTGCAGCCATTGCCTATTAGCACAGGAGATCTGTTGTGGATTTTCTCTTCAGTCGGATGAAAGTGAAGGGGTTGGAAGTGAGTTCCGATATCAGTGGATTTGGGTGGACTAGGAGTCTCAGATTCTGCGAAGTAGAGAGCTTTTTTATTTCTTGAGCGACTGTAGAAACTTTGAGGTCACGATGGATTTGGTTGTTTGTGACATAATAGGGCGCGTTTACAATCATTGTTAGGGTCTTTGATTGGAATCTTTGTAGTATTTCAACATTGGAAGTTGCCGCAGTGCCCCACAGCTGAATACCGTATGTCCAAACTGGTTTTAAAATTGCTGAGTACAAGAACAATTTGCTATCGATTGAGACTTTGGAGTTTCGATTCAAGAGCCAGTGTAGATTTCTGAGCTTTATACCGAGTGATTTTCGTTTTGTAAATATATGTGTTTTCCAAGTTAATCTTCTGTCGAGGTGCATCCCAAGGTATCTAGCCTCATTACATTGGGGTATATTTATGCCGTTGAGTTTAACGGGTGGGCAGGTGTTTCGTTTGAGAGTGAATGTAACCTGGACTGATTTTGTTTCGTTCAACTTGATTTTCCTTTTTTTTAGCCAGTCAGTAATTTTGTTTAGCCCACTCTGGATTTTAGAGGAAGCTAAGTGTGGGAGAGTGTCAACAGCTAAGACAGCAGTGTCATCTGCAAAGGTACCTATGGTGACTCCTTCAGCTGATGGTAAGTCGTACGTGTGAAGTAGATAAAGTATTGGGCCCATGACACTTCCTTGGGGTACGCCTGCTGAGCTTTCATGGAGCTCAGATTGTTCCTCACCTTGCTTTACGAAAAAATATCTATTTGTAAGATAGGACTTGATTAACACATAGTAGTTAATGGGGAGTGTAGTTTTTATTTTGTAAAGCAAGCCATCGTGCCAAACGCGATCAAATGCTTGCGAGATGTCAAGAAACGCTGCTGTACAATATTGTTTATGTTCGAATGCAGTGTGTATATACTCAACAATCCTATGAACCTGTTCGATTGTGCTGTGTTTTTTCCTGAATCCAAATTGATGATTTGGAATTAGCTTTCGCTCTTCTATAATTGGGAGTAGTCTTTTCAGGAAAAGGGTTTCCATGAGTTTAGAAGCAATCGGTAACAAGCTAATTGGGCGATACGATTCAACTTTATCAGCGCTTTTTCCGGGTTTGAGAATTATTTTTAATTGTGACACTTTCCATTGGGGAGGTATAAAGCCAGATGTTAGTAGCGCGTTAAATAAGTAGGTAAGATATGTCACTCCTTCTTCTGGAAGTTGTTTTACTATTTTTCCAGTGATAAGGTCGTACCCAGGGGCTTTCTTAATATTTAGCTTATCAATAGCTGTTTTCACTTCAGATTTGGAAAATTTACGTATGGGTAGGTCCATCTGATGGGAATTACTCAGAACACTTTTCACTTCTTCTGTTACACATGCTGGGGGCTCGATTTCCTGTGGGGTAAATACTTTTTTTAAGTGTCGGGCAAATGTGACTGCTCTTTCAAGGCCACTTTTAGCCCATTCGTTATTTTCCATTCGTAAAGCGGATTGGAACATTGTGGGTCTCTTTAGATTCCTAGTTGCTTTCCAGAGAGAGTATTCTGTAGCAGCTGTTGCATCGAGATTACTGAGGTAATGATGGAGTTGGGTGTTTCGTTCGTTATTAAGGATCTCTTTAAGTTCTTTTGTAAGCGCATTTAATTTTTTCTTGTCCTCAGGATGTCTAGTTTGCTGCCACTTTTTTCTTGCATATCGCTTTTCTCTCAGTTTTTCTTTTATAGGTTTGGAGATGTTCGTTGATTTTCGCTCATTTAGTGTGGGGGTGGAGTCCCACGCAGCTTGTTGCAGGCAGTTGTTGAAGTGTTCAACAGCCGCAATGATATCTTCTTCAGATTTCAGTGATAGTTTTAAATCAATTGTGGAAAATACCATATATCGGAAGCGATTCCAATCAGTTTTGTGATTATGTAAGCTACATAGACTGGGAAGAAGGGCAAGATTGTTGTTAAGCTCGACGAGAACTGGAGAGTGGTCAGAAGACAGCTCAAAACATGGGCTACATTTAAGATCACTAAGCATGATACCTTTCGTCACACAGAAGTCAATCAAGTCGGGAATTTTTCTTACATCTGTTGGCCAGTATGTTGGTGTACCTGAAGAGACAGGGAGTAAATTTAATTTTCCAATGGCCGCATAAAGCTGTCGACCTTTTGGTGTAGTAAGACGGGAACCCCAGTATGTGTTCTTTGCGTTATAGTATCCTCCAGCTAGGAATCTATTGCCAAAGGTCTTAAAGAATTTCTCATACTCCTCCATTTTTATTGTGTGTTTAGGTGGGCTGTAGACAGCGGAAATTGTAATTGGCCCTTTCCAGTCATCAACAATTATATTCGTGGCTTGTATAGCTTCTGTGCGATAAGATGTGCTCTCACAGTGTTTTATGTTATTGCGTATTAATATTGCTGAACCTGCCTTATTATCTGGGTGCAGGGTGTGATAAAACTTAAAGTTCGGAATCTGAAAATGGCTTTTGTTGGTGAAATGGGTTTCAGATATTAGGAGTATATCTATTTCGTATGTTTTAAGGAATTTTTTAATTTCTAATAAATGTTTTGACAGCCCATTAGCGTTCCATAGAATGATTTTTATGGGATTGAGGATGAGCAATTCTTAGTCGTGAGGGTCACTAATAAGTTCATCATTGTTGTGATTTGTTGCATGACTTGCCGGAGTAGCATTATCATTTCTCGCATTTCGTTCGGAGCTTGGGTTTCTGCAGGAACAGTATTAATTGGTAGGGCCGTTGTGTTTTCATTAGTTGCTTGTGTTGAGTGTTTCAGTGCCTGAGCGTATGAAAGTACATTTTGAGTTTGTTTTGATGTATTGGGATTTACCAGAACTTCCTGTTGTTGAGTAGGATTCATGGGTAAATTGTCGTTTTTCCTTAATTATGGGTATTTCATTTTCTGAAGATTTTTATAGACTACACAACCTTTGTAATTTGCTGGGTGATTACCTTCACACAAGGCGCATTTGACTTCATCTGATCTGCTTTTACGTACACAATCTGAAGACGTGTGGCTTCCGGCGCATTTAATGCACATTGGTTTTCTGCGACAGTACGTTTTTGTATGCCCATACTGCTGACAGTTAGCGCATTGGGGAATATCGCGAGTCGGTCGGGGGGCTCAAAAACAATTTTTGTATGAAGCAGGTATTTGACTTCATAAATTTCTTTATTGTTTGAGTTTGTTTGAAGTTCAATGATAAACATTGGCAGAGGCTTTTTTGTGTTTCTTCGCTTTATGTTCCAAATATTCGTGACAGAGTGACCGAGGTTTTGCAGGGCTTGGGTTATTTCATCTGTGCCTATAGATGGGTGCATATTTTTCAGTACTACTTTGAAGCCTCTTTCTTGTTTTGGCTAATAGGTGAAAAATTCGTTGTTTTTTAGCTCAAGCTGGTTGACTATTGTCTTGTAGGCTTCTGGAGAAAATGCCTGGATTTTAACTTGCTCATTGTTTATGAGCTTTAATTCGTATGAATTTGGAGCAGCTTCAGACAATAGTTTCATTAGAGGAGCTATATTGGTAACTCTGTCAACAAATATTGGTGGGGGCTTAGACACGTTTTCTTTATTTTCTGTGTTTTTTTGGTCACATTCTTCAACTTCTTCTAGGGACGAAAATCGATTTTCGGTTCCTTTCGGATCTCCTAGCCAGTATTTTTCAAGTTAAGCTTGTTTTTGAGTGGTCTTTGTCTTACCTGGACTCTCTCTCTGCCTTTTATTATTTAGAACCGTTTGCCAGTCCTCGTCGTGGGAGGGTACACTTACTGTGACTTGGGGAGAGGCAACTGGTTGCTGTTGTTTGTATAGCAGCTGAAGCTGGCGTTGAAGCTGATCAATTTGTTGTTGGACAGTTTGTTGAGAGCTGTTTTTATTTGGAAAAGTCGAGCTTGATTGTGGCGAGGGGCATTGAGGACTCCAGGAATTTTGGAGCGGATTCTGAAGAAGGGGTTTCTTTTGTGTTTGCAGTTGTTGATGCTGCTGTTGTTAATCCTGATGTTGTTTTTCTCGGTGTTGCTGTTGTTGTTGTTGCTGCTGCTGCTGTTGCTGTTGTTGTTGTTGTTGTTGCTGCTGTTCTTGTTTGTGACCTTCCCCTCTAGGTGGGGTACGGTCTACACCCATTTTTTTTCTTTATTATTTATTTTTGTTTAAAATTAACTTTGGCAACTCTACACTAGATACTTGCTAAGCCGCTTTTAATTTAACGTATTTGTGTACATACATAACCGTATAATAGCAGTGCTATTTTGCGGTTGTCTCACTTTGTGATTATTTGTTGTTTCTCACTTTATAATTTTGTTGTTTTTATTTTTGTATATTTTGTTTTTGTTTTTACACTTTATTTAAAAATTAAAGAATTTTAAGTTAGTTGTTTTCAGAATCACTGCACTCGGCACTCTTCCGACGCAGAAAATTTTGCACTTTCACGCTTGTGCGAAATTGTTATTATTTTCTCATTAAATACCTCGATTTTTGTTAAATTTTATGATCACTATCGGATTAGTTTTTCACTTTGTAAGGGTTGCCAACTTAATGACTGATATATAGTTATATATTAAAAGACTTTGTCTTATGTTATAACTTTAAACAATAAATTGAAATTAAATTGAAATTGAATAATCGAATTCACTTAAACTTTACAGCGTTTAATTGTAAACAGAACTTGTTATTATGAAATGGTACTGCGCTCTCCTGTTGGCGTCGCAAACAGCAAATTACTATATAAGATACAGCAAATTACTATATAAGATGCAAATTACTATATAAGATAAAATGAAATTAACTTAAATTGAATTAAAACTAAAAGGCAAAAATGTAAATTGAAATGTAATACTAAGCCCAAACACTGGTCCGGGATAAATATAGTTAATTTAGCTCTTAAGATTTAATTACTTATTGTTAGGCTCGAAATGAGTGAATTCAATAAATAAATGAACTGTTTAAAAAAAAAAAAAACTTTCACTCATAGTAGAACCAATAGCAAATTTCTATGTTGTAGGAAGCCGAAATTCTAAAGTAAATAATGCTGAAGCCAGATTCACAGAAATTAAAGACCTTTTGAAACTAGACAATCCCAGTAGGCGGTAAAGAACAAACTGCAATTATTGACATATGTCGTAAATATCAGGATATTGTTCACCTAGAAAGAGAATCAGTCTCGGTAAACAATTTTTACGAACAAAGTGTATCCACTAAAAATAATATAAAAAACTACAAATTACCACATATGCAAAAAGATGAGGTAGACAGGCAAGTACATGAACTAATACAAAATGACATTGTTGAACCATCTGTTAGCCCTTACAATTCATCCCTGCTGGTGGTACCAAAAAATAGCAAAAATGATGAAAAGAAATGGAGATTGGTCGTTGATTTCCGAGCACTAAATAAAAAGAAATTGGATGACAAATTTCGTCTGGTTCGTTTAGATGATGTGCTTGATAAATTAAATAAAGCAAAATATTTCTCAACACTCGACATGACCAGCTCTTTTCATCAGATTCTTCTTGAACCAGAATGCAGGCCGTTAACAGCATTTTCAACTAGTTCAGACCACTTTCACTTCAAACGTCTACCGTTTGGATTGAAAATCTCTACAAACAGTTTCCAACGTATGTTATCACTAGCGCTCAGTGGACTCCAGGAGTCAGCATTTCTCTGCGTTGATGACACCATTGTGTTCGGGTCTAATCTTAGAGAACACAACATGAATTTAATGAGAGTATTTACAAAACTACAACAGTACAACTTTAAATTAAATCCGGCAAAATGCTGCAGTAGTCTACTTGGGACATTTAATAACTGCTGATGGTATCACTACTAATCCCAACAAATATGATGTTATTAAAAACTACCCAAAGCCTATGAATGCCCATGAAACTAGGAGATTTGTTGCATTTTGCAACTATTATCAAAGATTTGTAAATAACTTCGCAGACATTGCGAAACCATTAAATGCTCTTTTAAAGAAAAATACAATATTCCATTTGGATGACAAATGTGAAGCTGCATTCCAAACATTAAAGAAAAAACGAATGTCACCTCCTATACCAAGCTACACAGATTTCTCTAAAACCTTCATATTAACCACTGATGCGTCCAATCATGCTTTAGGTGCAATCTTGTCGCAAGGAGAAGTTGGTAAAGACAAACCAATCGCCTACGCAAGTAGAGCACTGAACAAGCACGAGTTGAATAAACCAGTGATTGAGAAGGATATTTTAGCGATACACTGGTGTATAAATTATTTCAGGCCATACTTATTTGGCAAGAAATTCATAGTGTACACAGACCACAGACCACTTGTGAGTCTATTTACTCTCAAAAATCCATCATCCAAACTGGCTAGGATTAGAGTGGATTATGATTTCACGATTTTATTCAAACAAGGCAGAACAAATACAAACGCAGATGCCCTTTCAAGAATTACACTTCAGTCTGATGATGTAAAATGTATGATACCAAAGAGCATAAATGTTATAATGAGAGCCATGGTAAGAAATATACAAAACAATGATTCTATATTAACAACAGAAAATGAGATGCATGCACCAGTGCAGTCTGATCAACTACACATATCGGATGCAACCTCAATATCTGATACCAAGAATCTATATAAATTAAAATTTGCGTAAATGAACTATGGAGGAACAAAAAGAAATAATAAGAGGCCCAAATTCGTCGTATTTTGAATAAGTAATAATAGATTAAAAGTAGTGTACTATTTATTTTATTTAAAAGTTCGTTGTACCAAACTCTATCAAACGCTTTAGCAATGTCCAAGAATACCGCCACGCAATACTTTTTTTTATTCATGTCATTCAAAACTTTATCTACAACTCTGTGGACTTGTCATAGTTGAATGATGCCTTCTAAATCCGTACTGGTGGCTTGGAATAACTTTTTGTTGTGTCAAGATAAGTTCAATTCTATCACACAGTATTTTCTCAAATAGCTTTGAAAGAGTTGGCAAGAGGCTGATGGGTCGATAAAACCGCTGGTTCTTGTTGCGTCTTTGTTTGGTTTCGGTATTGCAATAATTTGAGCTAGCTTCCACAATACTGGAAAATGGTTCAATCTAAATATTTCTTTAAATATATTTCTAATATATATTATTATAGTTAATTTATATTATTGTAGTTCTTTTAATATTTTCCCTCTTCAGCCAGGAATTTCCGTTTGATATCGAGCTTGGCTATTGTCAGTGGGATGCCGATATTTACGGAGGGCTGAATTTCGTGCAGTAGTGTGCCTGCCTTGACAAGCTCGTCCTTCTCGTAGTTGCCCGGGATGTCGCTATGTCCAGGAACCCAGACTGGGGGCGCCCGAGAGTATCTTGAGAGCTCATTTAGAGATGTTCGACATTCACTAACGAGTCTTGAGGTGGCTGTAAAGCCAAAGAGAGATTTAATGGCGGCTTGGCTAGCTAAGGAGATGGATACGTCGACTGCGCCTATATTGCTACTCAGCATCCATTTGGCTGCGTGATAAATGGCCATGACCTCTGTCTGAAAGTCGTTGAAATGCTCAGGGAGACGTAGGTAGATGTTTAAGTCTAGTTTGTCGGAAACGATACCGCTGCCGACTTTCTTTCTCCAAGTTTGGAACCGTCGGTAAAGATATCGACCCTTTCACCGACAGTTAAGTCTTTTGAAGTCCAGTTTTTCTGCTTGGAAGAGTGAGGTTGAACTCACTGTTCAATTCGCAATAGACTGATATGTAATCGATAAAGTTGGAGACAGGTGGCTCCTGACTCAGAATAGAAGCATGCGCCAGTGTAAAAGAGCGTTAAGTCTAATCGCTGTCAATTTGGCTTGTTGCTTAACCAGGAACCCCGAAGGGAGCCAGAGCAGCATAGCAAAAAAGACTTTCGTAGGTGTGGTAAGAAGGGCGCTAGTAGATATTCTGATTTTATCAAGGGGTTTGATATTACAGGCTTTTTCGAGAGCTAGCCACTAAAAGACCGACCCATATAACAGGTTCGTTTCGACGATGCCATGTAGAGCCGGAGCACGACTCAAGGACGAAGTCCCCGGCTCCTTCGATTTCCAGAAACTTGGCAAGTGTGAATTCCTTGAACGCCAAGAATTTGTCAACTTGAGAAATGAGAGAATGAAGTGCTGTTTCAACCGATTTGCCTTCAGAGTAGGCATGTTATGTACTTGGTGTTTCTGTGACGGTAAACCGTTCTTTTGTGTGTCTTAGAATTTTTCTTGCGTATTTGTCACAATTTTTATGAAATACTTTACCATTTGTCTCATACCCTTCCATATGTACTTTTGTTTTAACCTAGCTATGGTTTTTTGTATGCCGCAGTGTCCGCCATAGTTTGTGTTGTGATAGTTTTCTATCAATCTATTTTTTTCTACTTCGTCTGATATCTTAAGTGGAGGTTCATTGATGAGCAACTTTAAACCGTTTGTTTTAGTGCTCTGCAGATCATTAAAATTTCTCTTAAATTCTGTGACTCGTCATCACATGCTATGCATAGACTTTGTATCTGTGTATTGCTCATTTAGGATATGAGGTTCTTCAAAACCAGTTTTATCTCTGGTAGAGTGTCATTCTCACAACCAGCAATCACTATTCGTTTATCTGCTTCTATCTTTAATTTGGGCCTCTTATAATTTCTTTTTGTTCCTCCATAGTTCATTTGCGCAAATTTTAATTTATATAGATCCTTGGTATCAGATATTGAGGTTGCATCCCATTTGTGTAGTTGATCAGACTGCATTGGTGCATGCATCTCATTTTCTGTTGTTAATATAGACTCATTGTTTTGTATATTTCTTACCATGGCTCTCGTTATAACATTCATGCACTTTTCAGATAATCAGACTGAAGTGTAATTCTTGAATATTGTTTGAATAAAATCGTGAAATCATAATCCGTCAGACCCACTCGAATCCTAGTCAGTTTGGATGATGGATTTTTATGAGTAAATAGACTCACAAGTGGTCTGTGGTCTGTGTACACTATGAATTTCTTGCCAAATAAGTATGGCCTTCTCTGGTAGAGTGTCATTCTCATAACCAGCAATCACTATTCGTTTATCTGCTTCTATCTTTAATTTAGGCCTCTTATAATTTCTTTTTGTTCCTCCATAGTTCATTTGCCAGAAGCCAGATTCACAGAAATTAAAGACCTTTTGAAACTAGACAATCCCAGTAGGCGGTAAAGAACAAACTGCAATTATTGACATATGTCGTAAATATCAGGATATTGTTCACCTAGAAAGAGAATCAGTCTCGGTAAACAATTTTTACGAACAAAGTGTATCCACTAAAAATAATATAAAAAACTACAAATTACCACATATGCAAAAAGATGAGGTAGACAGGCAAGTACATGAACTAATACAAAATGACATTGTTGAACCATCTGTTAGCCCTTACAATTCATCCCTGCTGGTGGTACCAAAAAATAGCAAAAATGATGAAAAGAAATGGAGATTGGTCGTTGATTTCCGAGCACTAAATAAAAAGAAATTGGATGACAAATTTCGTCTGGTTCGTTTAGATGATGTGCTTGATAAATTAAATAAAGCAAAATATTTCTCAACACTCGACATGACCAGCTCTTTTCATCAGATTCTTCTTGAACCAGAATGCAGGCCGTTAACAGCATTTTCAACTAGTTCAGACCACTTTCACTTCAAACGTCTACCGTTTGGATTGAAAATCTCTACAAACAGTTTCCAACGTATGTTATCACTAGCGCTCAGTGGACTCCAGGAGTCAGCATTTCTCTGCGTTGATGACACCATTGTGTTCGGGTCTAATCTTAGAGAACACAACATGAATTTAATGAGAGTATTTACAAAACTACAACAGTACAACTTTAAATTAAATCCGGCAAAATGCTGCAGTAGTCTACTTGGGACATTTAATAACTGCTGATGGTATCACTACTAATCCCAACAAATATGATGTTATTAAAAACTACCCAAAGCCTATGAATGCCCATGAAACTAGGAGATTTGTTGCATTTTGCAACTATTATCAAAGATTTGTAAATAACTTCGCAGACATTGCGAAACCATTAAATGCTCTTTTAAAGAAAAATACAATATTCCATTTGGATGACAAATGTGAAGCTGCATTCCAAACATTAAAGAAAAAACGAATGTCACCTCCTATACCAAGCTACACAGATTTCTCTAAAACCTTCATATTAACCACTGATGCGTCCAATCATGCTTTAGGTGCAATCTTGTCGGAAGGAGAAGTTGGTAAAGACAAACCAATCGCCTACGCAAGTAGAGCACTGAACAAGCACGAGTTGAATAAACCAGTGATTGAGAAGGATATTTTAGCGATACACTGGTGTATAAATTATTTCAGGCCATACTTATTTGGCAAGAAATTCATAGTGTACACAGACCACAGACCACTTGTGAGTCTATTTACTCACAAAAATCCATCATCCAAACTGGCTAGGATTAGAGTGGATTATGATTTCACGATTTTATTCAAACAAGGCAGAACTAATACAAACGCAGATGCCCTTTCAAGAATTACACTTCAGTCTGATGATGTAAAATGTATGATACCAAAGAGCATAAATGTTATAATGAGAGCCATGGTAAGAAATATACAAAACAATGATTCTATATTAACAACAGAAAATGAGATGCATGCACCAGTGCAGTCTGATCAACTACACATATCGGATGCAACCTCAATATCTGATACCAAGAATCTATATAAATTAAAATTTGCGTAAATGAACTATGGAGGAACAAAAAGAAATAATAAGAGGCCCAAATTCGTCGTATTTTGAATAAGTAATAATAGATTAAAAGTAGTGTACTATTTATTTTATTTAAAAGTTCGTTGTACCAAACTCTATCAAACGCTTTAGCAATGTCCAAGAATACCGCCACGCAATACTTTTTTTTATTCATGTCATTCAAAACTTTATCTACAACTCTGTGGACTTGTCATAGTTGAATGATGCCTTCTAAATCCGTACTGGTGGCTTGGAATAACTTTTTGTTGTGTCAAGATAAGTTCAATTCTATCACACAGTATTTTCTCAAATAGCTTTGAAAGAGTTGGCAAGAGGCTGATGGGTCGATAAAACCGCTGGTTCTTGTTGCGTCTTTGTTTGGTTTCGGTATTGCAATAATTTGAGCTAGCTTCCACAATACTGGAAAATGGTTCAATCTAAATATTTCTTTAAATATATTTCTAATATATATTATTATAGTTAATTTATATTATTGTAGTTCTTTTAATATTTTCCCTCTTCAGCCAGGAATTTCCGTTTGATATCGAGCTTGGCTATTGTCAGTGGGATGCCGATATTTACGGAGGGCTGAATTTCGTGCAGTAGTGTGCCTGCCTTGGCAAGCTCGTCCTTCTCGTAGTTGCCCGGGATGTCGCTATGTCCAGGAACCCAGACTGGGGGCGCCCGAGAGTATCTTGAGAGCTCATTTAGAGATGTTCGACATTCACTAACGAGTCTTGAGGTGGCTGTAAAGCCAAAGAGAGATTTAATGGCGGCTTGGCTAGCTAAGGAGATGGATACGTCGACTGCGCCTATATTGCTACTCAGCATCCATTTGGCTGCGTGATAAATGGCCATGACCTCTGTCTGAAAGACGTTGAAATGCTCAGGGAGACGTAGGTAGATGTTTAAGTCTAGTTTGTCGGAAACGATACCGCTGCCGACTTTCTTTCTCCAAGTTTGGAACCGTCGGTAAAGATATCGACCCTTTCACCGACAGTTAAGTCTTTTGAAGTCCAGTTTTTCTGCTTGGAAGAGTGAGGTTGAACTCACTGTTCAATTCGCAATAGACTGATATGTAATCGATAAAGTTGGAGACAGGTGGCTCCTGACTCAGAATAGAAGCATGCGCCAGTGTAAAAGAGCGTTAAGTCTAATCGCTGTCAATTTGGCTTGTTGCTTAACCAGGAACCCCGAAGGGAGCCAGAGCAGCATAGCAAAAAAGACTTTCGTAGGTGTGGTAAGAAGGGCGCTAGTAGATATTCTGATTTTATCAAGGGGTTTGATATTACAGGCTTTTTCGAGAGCTAGCCACTAAAAGACCGACCCATATAACAGGTTCGTTTCGACGATGCCATGTAGAGCCGGAGCACGACTCAAGGACGAAGTCCCCGGCTCCTTCGATTTCCAGAAACTTGGCAAGTGTGAATTCCTTGAACGCCAAGAATTTGTCAACTTGAGAAATGAGAGAATGAAGTGCTGTTTCAACCGATTTGCCTTCAGAGTAGGCATGTTATGTACTTGGTGTTTCTGTGACGGTAAACCGTTCTTTTGTGTGTCTTAGAATTTTTCTTGCGTATTTGTCACAATTTTTATGAAATACTTTACCATTTGTCTCATACCCTTCCATATGTACTTTTGTTTTAACCTAGCTATGGTTTTTTGTATGCCGCAGTGTCCGCCATAGTTTGTGTTGTGATAGTTTTCTATCAATCTATTTTTTTCTACTTCGTCTGATATCTTAAGTGGAGGTTCATTGATGAGCAACTTTAAACCGTTTGTTTTAGTGCTCTGCAGATCATTAAAATTTCTCTTAAATTCTGTGACTCGTCATCACATGCTATGCATAGACTTTGTATCTGTGTATTGCTCATTTAGGATATGAGGTTCTTCAAAACCAGTTTTATCTCTGGTAGAGTGTCATTCTCACAACCAGCAATCACTATTCGTTTATCTGCTTCTATCTTTAATTTGGGCCTCTTATAATTTCTTTTTGTTCCTCCATAGTTCATTTGCGCAAATTTTAATTTATATAGATCCTTGGTATCAGATATTGAGGTTGCATCCCATTTGTGTAGTTGATCAGACTGCATTGGTGCATGCATCTCATTTTCTGTTGTTAATATAGACTCATTGTTTTGTATATTTCTTACCATGGCTCTCGTTATAACATTCATGCACTTTTCAGATAATCAGACTGAAGTGTAATTCTTGAATATTGTTTGAATAAAATCGTGAAATCATAATCCGTCAGACCCACTCGAATCCTAGTCAGTTTGGATGATGGATTTTTATGAGTAAATAGACTCACAAGTGGTCTGTGGTCTGTGTACACTATGAATTTCTTGCCAAATAAGTATGGCCTTCTCTGGTAGAGTGTCATTCTCATAACCAGCAATCACTATTCGTTTATCTGCTTCTATCTTTAATTTAGGCCTCTTATAATTTCTTTTTGTTCCTCCATAGTTCATTTGCCAGAAGCCAGATTCACAGAAATTAAAGACCTTTTGAAACTAGACAATCCCAGTAGGCGGTAAAGAACAAACTGCAATTATTGACATATGTCGTAAATATCAGGATATTGTTCACCTAGAAAGAGAATCAGTCTCGGTAAACAATTTTTACGAACAAAGTGTATCCACTAAAAATAATATAAAAAACTACAAATTACCACATATGCAAAAAGATGAGGTAGACAGGCAAGTACATGAACTAATACAAAATGACATTGTTGAACCATCTGTTAGCCCTTACAATTCATCCCTGCTGGTGGTACCAAAAAATAGCAAAAATGATGAAAAGAAATGGAGATTGGTCGTTGATTTCCGAGCACTAAATAAAAAGAAATTGGATGACAAATTTCGTCTGGTTCGTTTAGATGATGTGCTTGATAAATTAAATAAAGCAAAATATTTCTCAACACTCGACATGACCAGCTCTTTTCATCAGATTCTTCTTGAACCAGAATGCAGGCCGTTAACAGCATTTTCAACTAGTTCAGACCACTTTCACTTCAAACGTCTACCGTTTGGATTGAAAATCTCTACAAACAGTTTCCAACGTATGTTATCACTAGCGCTCAGTGGACTCCAGGAGTCAGCATTTCTCTGCGTTGATGACACCATTGTGTTCGGGTCTAATCTTAGAGAACACAACATGAATTTAATGAGAGTATTTACAAAACTACAACAGTACAACTTTAAATTAAATCCGGCAAAATGCTGCAGTAGTCTACTTGGGACATTTAATAACTGCTGATGGTATCACTACTAATCCCAACAAATATGATGTTATTAAAAACTACCCAAAGCCTATGAATGCCCATGAAACTAGGAGATTTGTTGCATTTTGCAACTATTATCAAAGATTTGTAAATAACTTCGCAGACATTGCGAAACCATTAAATGCTCTTTTAAAGAAAAATACAATATTCCATTTGGATGACAAATGTGAAGCTGCATTCCAAACATTAAAGAAAAAACGAATGTCACCTCCTATACCAAGCTACACAGATTTCTCTAAAACCTTCATATTAACCACTGATGCGTCCAATCATGCTTTAGGTGCAATCTTGTCGGAAGGAGAAGTTGGTAAAGACAAACCAATCGCCTACGCAAGTAGAGCACTGAACAAGCACGAGTTGAATAAACCAGTGATTGAGAAGGATATTTTAGCGATACACTGGTGTATAAATTATTTCAGGCCATACTTATTTGGCAAGAAATTCATAGTGTACACAGACCACAGACCACTTGTGAGTCTATTTACTCACAAAAATCCATCATCCAAACTGGCTAGGATTAGAGTGGATTATGATTTCACGATTTTATTCAAACAAGGCAGAACAAATACAAACGCAGATGCCCTTTCAAGAATTACACTTCAGTCTGATGATGTAAAATGTATGATACCAAAGAGCATAAATGTTATAATGAGAGCCATGGTAAGAAATATACAAAACAATGATTCTATATTAACAACAGAAAATGAGATGCATGCACCAGTGCAGTCTGATCAACTACACATATCGGATGCAACCTCAATATCTGATACCAAGAATCTATATAAATTAAAATTTGCGTAAATGAACTATGGAGGAACAAAAAGAAATAATAAGAGGCCCAAATTCGTCGTATTTTGAATAAGTAATAATAGATTAAAAGTAGTGTACTATTTATTTTATTTAAAAGTTCGTTGTACCAAACTCTATCAAACGCTTTAGCAATGTCCAAGAATACCGCCACGCAATACTTTTTTTTATTCATGTCATTCAAAACTTTATCTACAACTCTGTGGACTTGTCATAGTTGAATGATGCCTTCTAAATCCGTACTGGTGGCTTGGAATAACTTTTTGTTGTGTCAAGATAAGTTCAATTCTATCACACAGTATTTTCTCAAATAGCTTTGAAAGAGTTGGCAAGAGGCTGATGGGTCGATAAAACCGCTGGTTCTTGTTGCGTCTTTGTTTGGTTTCGGTATTGCAATAATTTGAGCTAGCTTCCACAATACTGGAAAATGGTTCAATCTAAATATTTCTTTAAATATATTTCTAATATATATTATTATAGTTAATTTATATTATTGTAGTTCTTTTAATATTTTCCCTCTTCAGCCAGGAATTTCCGTTTGATATCGAGCTTGGCTATTGTCAGTGGGATGCCGATATTTACGGAGGGCTGAATTTCGTGCAGTAGTGTGCCTGCCTTGGCAAGCTCGTCCTTCTCGTAGTTGCCCGGGATGTCGCTATGTCCAGGAACCCAGACTGGGGGCGCCCGAGAGTATCTTGAGAGCTCATTTAGAGATGTTCGACATTCACTAACGAGTCTTGAGGTGGCTGTAAAGCCAAAGAGAGATTTAATGGCGGCTTGGCTAGCTAAGGAGATGGATACGTCGACTGCGCCTATATTGCTACTCAGCATCCATTTGGCTGCGTGATAAATGGCCATGACCTCTGTCTGAAAGACGTTGAAATGCTCAGGGAGACGTAGGTAGATGTTTAAGTCTAGTTTGTCGGAAACGATACCGCTGCCGACTTTCTTTCTCCAAGTTTGGAACCGTCGGTAAAGATATCGACCCTTTCACCGACAGTTAAGTCTTTTGAAGTCCAGTTTTTCTGCTTGGAAGAGTGAGGTTGAACTCACTGTTCAATTCGCAATAGACTGATATGTAATCGATAAAGTTGGAGACAGGTGGCTCCTGACTCAGAATAGAAGCATGCGCCAGTGTAAAAGAGCGTTAAGTCTAATCGCTGTCAATTTGGCTTGTTGCTTAACCAGGAACCCCGAAGGGAGCCAGAGCAGCATAGCAAAAAAGACTTTCGTAGGTGTGGTAAGAAGGGCGCTAGTAGATATTCTGATTTTATCAAGGGGTTTGATATTACAGGCTTTTTCGAGAGCTAGCCACTAAAAGACCGACCCATATAACAGGTTCGTTTCGACGATGCCATGTAGAGCCGGAGCACGACTCAAGGACGAAGTCCCCGGCTCCTTCGATTTCCAGAAACTTGGCAAGTGTGAATTCCTTGAACGCCAAGAATTTGTCAACTTGAGAAATGAGAGAATGAAGTGCTGTTTCAACCGATTTGCCTTCAGAGTAGGCATGTTATGTACTTGGTGTTTCTGTGACGGTAAACCGTTCTTTTGTGTGTCTTAGAATTTTTCTTGCGTATTTGTCACAATTTTTATGAAATACTTTACCATTTGTCTCATACCCTTCCATATGTACTTTTGTTTTAACCTAGCTATGGTTTTTTGTATGCCGCAGTGTCCGCCATAGTTTGTGTTGTAATAGTTTTCTATCAATCTATTTTTTTCTACTTCGTCTGATATCTTAAGTGGAGGTTCATTGATGAGCAACTTTAAACCGTTTGTTTTAGTGCTCTGCAGATCATTAAAATTTCTCTTAAATTCTGTGACTCGTCATCAGATGCTATGCATAGACTTTGTATCTGTGTATTGCTCATTTAGGATATGAGGTTCTTCAAAACCAGTTTTATCTCTGGTAGAGTGTCATTCTCATAACCAGCAATCACTATTCGTTTATCTGCTTCTATCTTTAATTTGGGCCTCTTATAATTTCTTTTTGTTCCTCCATAGTTCATTTGCGCAAATTTTAATTTATATAGATCCTTGGTATCAGATATTGAGGTTGCATCCCATTTGTGTAGTTGATCAGACTGCATTGGTGCATGCATCTCATTTTCTGTTGTTAATATAGACTCATTGTTTTGTATATTTCTTACCATGGCTCTCGTTATAACATTCATGCACTTTTCAGATAATCAGACTGAAGTGTAATTCTTGAATATTGTTTGAATAAAATCGTGAAATCATAATCCGTCAGACCCACTCGAATCCTAGTCAGTTTGGATGATGGATTTTTATGAGTAAATAGACTCACAAGTGGTCTGTGGTCTGTGTACACTATGAATTTCTTGCCAAATAAGTATGGCCTTCTCTGGTAGAGTGTCATTCTCATAACCAGCAATCACTATTCGTTTATCTGCTTCTATCTTTAATTTAGGCCTCTTATAATTTCTTTTTGTTCCTCCATAGTTCATTTGCGCAAATTTTAATTTATATAGATCCTTGGTATCAGATATTGAGGTTGCATCCCATTTGTGTAGTTGATCAGACTGCATTGGTGCATGCATCTCATTTTCTGTTGTTAATATAGACTCATTGTTTTGTATATTTCTTACCATGGCTCTCGTTATAACATTCATGCACTTTTCAGATAATCAGACTGAAGTGTAATTATTGAAAGGGCATCGGCGTTTGTATTTATTCTGCCTGTTTGAATAAAATCGTGAAATCATAATCCGTCAGACCCACTCGAATCCTAGTCAGTTTGGATGATGGATTTTTATGAGTAAATAGACTCACAAGTGGTCTGTGGTCTGTGTACACTATGAATTTCTTGCCAAATAAGTATGGCCTGAAATAATTTATACCCCAGTGTATCGCTAAAAGTTCCTTCATAATCACTGGTTTATTCAGCTCGTGCTTGTTGAGTGATCTACTTGCGTAGGCGATTGGTTTATCTTTACCAACTTCTCCTTGCGACAAGATTTTAACTAAACCATGATCGGACGCATCAGTGGTTAATATGAAGGTTTTAGAGAAATCAGGGTAGCCTAGTATAGGAGGGGACATTAGTTTTTTCTTTAATGTTTGGAATGCAGCTTCACATTTGTCTTCCCAATGGAATATTGTATTCTTCTTTAAAAGAACATTTAATGGTTTCGCAATGTCTGCGAAGTTATTTGCAAATCTTCGATAATAGTTGCAAAATGCAACAAATCTCCTAGTTTCATGGGCATTCATAGGCTTTGGGTAGTTTTTAATAACATCATATTTGTTGGGATCAGTAGTGATACCACCAGCAGTTATGAAATGTCCCAAATAGACTACTTCAGACATCAGATAGTTACATTTTGCCGGATTTAGTTTTAAGTTGTGTTGTTGCAGTTTTTTAATTACTCTCATTAGATTAATATTGTGTTTTCTATGATTAGACCCGAACACAATGATGTCATCAATATAGAGAAATGCTGACTCCTGGAGGTCACTGAGCGCTAGTGATAACATACGTTGGAAACTGTTTGTAGAGATTTTCACTCCAAACGGTAGACGTTTGAAGTGAAAGCAGTCTGAACTAGTAGAAAATGCTGGTAACGGCCTGCATTCTTGTTCAAGAGGAATCTGACGAAAAGAGCTGGTCATGTCAACTGTTGAGATATATTTTGCTTTATTTAATTTATCTAGCGCATCATCTAAACGAGTCAGACGAAATTTGTCATTCACTATCTTTTTGTTTAGTGCTCGGAAATCAACGACCAATATCCATTTCTTTTCATCATCTTTGCTCTTTTTTGGTACCACCAGCAGGGGTGAATTGTAAGGGCTAACAGATGGTTCTACAATGTCGTCATTTTGTATCAGTTCATCTACTTTCCTGTCTACCTCATCTTTTTGTATTAGTTCATCTACTTTTGTATTAGTTCATCTACTTTCCTGTCTACCTCATCTTTTTGCATATGTGGTAATTTGTAGTTCTTAATATATAATATATATTACTTATAGTGGATACACTCTGTTCGTAAAAATTTTTAACCGAGAGTGATTCTACTTCTAGGTGAAAAATATCCTGATATTTACGACATATGTCAATAATTGTAGTTTGTTCTTTACCGCCCTGTTTGTCTAGTTTCAAAAGGTCTTTCTGTGAATCTGGCTTCAGCATTATAAACTTTAGAATTTCTTCTTCCTACAACATAAAAATTTGCGATTGGTTCTACTATGAGTGAAATATTTTTTAAAGTGACTTCAGAATTTGTAGTATTAATAATTTGTATGTGTTTATGTCCATCTTTGGGTATAAGTGTATTAGTTACAAAAACACTGTTTGCTATCTCCTTCCTGTGAACTAAGCTATCTTCCTCTATTTGCGCTGATAGTGTGTGTACTATTTGAGTTCTGGGTTGTATTGCTAGTTTGTTAGTTATTCTTAGCTGAGAGTAAATGGCAAGGTGACCTGCTTATCATTTATATAGGTTTGTAATGTGCAAGTTTCATAATCTAACTTACATCTATATTTAATGAGGAAATTTCTTCCTAATATTCCATTTGTTGCTAAAGGTGCTTCATTACCTACTACATGAAGTTTATGCACAAATGTTTGATTATCTGCACATAGTGTTAACTCTACTAAGCCTACTGTGGAAGTTATTTTATCAATATACCCTCAATTGAAATGCATATCTTTCTATCCCATAATTTTTGGGTTGAAATATCTGCCCCTGTATCTACTAAAAATTTTAAGTTTCTACCTGCTACTTTTATATCTATATAATTGGAGTTTGTGGCTAAGTTTATGGAATTTATACTGTATTCAACATTTACAGTATTTTCCGTGTTCAGTTTTAATTTTTTATTTTCCCCGGACTGCTTTAGCCGGGGGTAGGTCAGTTTTCCTGCCGAAAATTGTTTTGTCTGTTTTGTTGCCTACCATTTCTATTGCAGTTTCTTTGCTACTGAGTTTTATGTTCGTTTTGTCGTCTGCCAGTGTTTTCATAACGTCGTGCATTATTATTGTTATTGGCATAAATACTTTACTGAAAATAGCGTCGATTTCTGTTTGTGTCATTGATGTAAACTAATTTTAAATCGGCTGCTTTAGCAGAAGAAGTTCTAACATTTTCGATGGTGCAGGCTCGCCATGTTATTTTCGAAATAGAATATATAAATTTTTTATTTAAACGCCCTGGGTTTGCAATATGCATCATGGGTCGCCCTGAATGTGGAAGTATCCTTGTGATGGCGTGGATATAACGCCTAGAAATAAGGCACAAGGACGCTCTTGGAAATTGAGCCTCAAGGCCTTTTATTTCACCACTAGGTAAATGCAAATGAGACACTTGTGTTGGTTTTGATGGTCAGCACAAGTCTGATTTTTAACTTCATTTTTAGTTTACAAGAAACTTCATATGGCCTACTTCTTATTCACCAATCAATATCAATTCATTCACTCCCTCTTGCATAACTTATTTAAATACATAATCTGCAAGTAAATGAAATGTATTGATTGGTTCTTACTAATTCTTAATTATTTACCAGAGGGGAAATCCTATGTACCTTCAACATGCTTGCTCATCATATGTTCGCTGCGGCACCAACATTCAACTCAAGGGCACCACGCTACGGCTTGCATACTTGGGCTCAAGTTACGTGCTTTGATCAGCATGCATGCATGCATACACTACAAAGTTCTAGTAAGTGGCCCGATAGCAAAAGTTCCAAATAGCAAAAGTTATTCTGGAAACCATCTAGTTTCGATACGAGCAGTGTCACAATGTTCATCAGACTTGCCATTTGGCTTATTAGTTGTTTCATCATTATTTTTAAATCTGAGAGACCGTCGTTATGCTGTGTTGGTATCATACTATTTATTGCTGCGTTCGGGTTTTGTGTTAAGTTGGGTGCTGTATTTATCGCTGCTACTTTAGCATATGACATTCCAGATGTGTAGTTTTTCTTTGTTTGCACTGTGGGTATATTCACAGGTTGATCTGCTGATTTTTTTTACGAGTTGGAGTGATTAATTTTTTACGTAATGTCGGGTATTTTTGTATTTGTAGTGATTTGTAAATCATACAGCCTTTGTGTCTGGTTTTCACTACAGAGAGCGCATTTGATTTGCTGTTTCATATCTCTTTCGGCATTGCATTTAACTGTGCTGTGTTTACCTGCGGATTTGACATACAAAGGGTTTTTAGTACAATAGTTTTTGGTGTGTTCACATTTTTGGGTATTTGTGCATTGTGGAATAGTTCTTTTTTTGTGAGTTGGTTCGAAGTTTATTTTATGGTGCAACAGATTAGTTAAGGAATATATGTCTTTGTTATTATCGTTTGGTTTAAGTTCCATGGAGAATAAAGGAAGTGGTTGTTTATTTTTTTGTATGTTGTGAATGTTTAGTACTTCATGTCCTAATACTGCTAGTTCATCTATAATATCGTCTTTTTCCGTTGAGTAATGTATATTTCGTAAAATTACTTTAAATCCACGTTGCTCTTTGGGCGTAAATGTGTAATATTTTGTTTCTTTTTACGTAAGCAATTTTTATTATATTTGTGTAATGTACAGATTCTGCCGGTTGTATTGTTATTTCGTTTCTGTTCTGTACTTTCATCTCGTATTTGGTATTTGGTAGTTGATTTAGAGTTTTGGTTAGTGCATTAATATTTTCCAAGCTATATATATATATATATATATATATATATATATATATATATATATATATATATATATATATATATATATATATATATATATATATATATATATATATATATATATATATATATATATATATATATATATATATATATATATATATATATATATATATATATATATATATATATATATATATATATATATATATATATATATATATATATATATATATATATATATATATATATATATATATATATATATATATATATATATATATATATATATATATATATATATATATATATATATATATATATATATATATATATATATATATATATATATATATATATATATATATATATATATATATATATATATATATATATATATATATATATATATATATATATATATATATATATATATATATATATATATATATATATATATATATATATATATATATATATATATATATATATATATATATACAAAAATGTAACAAATTTGTAGTATTAGAAAATGAAAAGGTTGACTCAACTACTGCAATCAATTCAATTGCAAAAAATGTCTAACCCACCACCATTCTACTTCAAGGGAGATGCCCAAATGCTTTAGTTGCAAATGTAGCTTAATTTGTAGGAAATAACAATTTCCACATAATCCCCATAACAAACTGGAATATAAAAAAAACGAAACTACAGACATACAATGAATGCAATTACCGCAAAATTGCATCCTATCTTGAAAAATATGGTAAAACCTACTATACCTATCAACTGAAGAGCAGTAAAGGCCTAGCAGTTGTTATTAAAGGTATTGAGAATAGTGCAAGTACTAATAAAATCAAAGCTTCTATCGAAATCGCCAGATATAAAGTCAAAACGGTATTCAACGTTAAAACCAGAGACAAAGTAAGACAACCACTATTTCAAGTAGATTTTGAACTGAGTAGAAGAAAACCATCTGAATTACTTATTACATAGACGAATAACCGTTGAAGAACCGCACAAAAGAAAATGCCCTGTCCAGTAGTTATGAGCGATCCAGTGATTTTTGTTTATCGCCGTTACCAGTGATTGCTATTTTTCAATCACCGTGATTTTTAACAGTGACTGCGATCTCTGTTTCCTTTGCGTTCATACATATACATATGTATGTATGCAGTCTACCAAACTGTTATCAAATATGCAAAGTAACAGCGAAAAGCGCGATTTTTAACAGACATCTGTAATCCACAGTGATTGAAGATCGCTACTTTTAATAAAAGCCTGAAATAACAGCTAACGAATGAATATATCAATCACTGTTTTTATCATGTTAATTAAGTAAATTTATGTGTGTATATAGTTGTTGCAATTAATTTAGCCCACTGCTGGAGAGAGTGACAATTTATGCAAAGTTTGAATATTCATACGTTTCGCATTATATTTTAGCATTTGCCCATAGATAATAGAGAAGTTGATAGATATTTGGAAGATGACTTAATTCCGCGAAAGTCCGATCCTTTATTATGGTGGCGGAACAATGAAACAAAGTATCCAAAGGATTCAATAGTAGCGCAAGAAAATCTTTGCACATTAGCATCTTGCATACCATGCGATCGCCTTTTTTCGCATGCTGGACAGATATTAAGCGAGCGGCGATATCGTTTAGGCAATGAAAATTCAAAAATGTTATTATTTTTAAATTGTAACTATAAATTCTGTACTTAAATTTTATTTATTAATATTTTTTATTATTTATAAATATTAGTTTATTAATAATAAAATGTATTTTTCCAGCTGAATATCATAATTTAATTATTAGACGATAAGATATGAAAACTACTTGTAAGTTATTGAATGCGATATGTCACTAGCAATGCACCAATCGTTCAATTGATTAGTTTTACCTTCAAAGAATATCAGAATGTGTTCAATTTCTACGGTGCCAATATACGAAATTTACTTATTCAATGAAATAAATTTTATAATAACATAACTACAAAATGTATAACACCATTAAGAAATTCATCATTCTCAGCTACCCTGTATAATTAAATTCAAAACTTTATTAATTATTTAAAAAAATTCAAATGAAAAATTTCTCTTGCATAAAATTCATACATTAAAAGTAACGGCAATCAAGAAACAAACTAATAATAAACTAATAATAATAATAAACAAATAATTTTTGTTTGTCAAGTGCTTATGTTGGCATCAGCCAATATGTTGGCATCAGCCAATGTAATATCAGGATATAAAATCCAAGAGCGAAACCATACTGATAATAAAGCTCATGCAGGTACGGGTATATTAATAAAAAATAGATTTAAGCATCATGCACTAGTAGAGTATGCAAAGGATTATCTGCAGGCAACATCAATATGTCTTCAATGCTGGGAGGACAAAATTACAATTCACACAATTCTTCACATCACTAGGGACCAAATTTTTTACAGCAGGCGATTATAATGCAAAACATAATGTTAATGAAGAACATGAGCTTCAATCCATACAGTCAACCCAGTCACATTCCTAAGTATGTGCTGGGAAAATATAAATAATTTTTATTTAACAAATTTACTCTAATTTCTCACTTCTTATCGCAACGGTGCTGGGAATTTTATTCCATAATGTCTTACGCAATAAATTCTGCAGTACCTTGCCAGTTATGTTTAAATTTGTATATTAAATTGCATTTACTTCGTCCGCTAGCTACCATAAGAACAAAACCATTCGCACGGTTTTGTGCTGACACAGCACACGGGCCAGGCTTAAATAAATTTATGTAATCTATCAACTTCTCTATTATCTATGGGCAAATGCTAAAATATAATGCGATACGTATGAATATTCAAACTTTGCATAAATTGTCACTCTCTCCAGCAATGGGATAAATTAATTGCAACAACTATATACACACATAAATTTACTTAATTAACATGATAAAAACAGTCATTGATATATTCATTCGTTAGCTGTTATTTCAGGCTTTTATTAAAAGTAGCGATTTTCAATCACTGTGGATTACAGATGTCTGTTAAAAATCGCGCTTTTCGCTGTTACTTTGCATATTTGATAACAGTTTGGTAGACTGCATACATACATATGTATATGTATGAACGCAAAGGAAACAGAGATCGAAGTCACTGTTAAAAATCACGGTGATTGAAAAATAGCAATCACTGGTAACGGCGATACTCAAAAATCACTGGATCGCTCATAACTACTGGACAGGGCATTTTCTTTTGTGCGGTTCTTCAACGGTTATTCGTCTATGTAATGCAGATGGTTTTCTTCTATTCAGTTCAAAATCTACTTGAAATAGTGGTTGTCTTACTTTATCTCTGGTTTTAACGTTGAATACCGTTTTGACTTTATATCTGGCGATTTCGATAGAAGCTTTGATTTTATTAGTACTTGCACTATTCTCAATACCTTTAATAACAACTGCTAGGCCTTTACTTGATAGGTATAGTAGTTTTTACCATATTTTTCAAGATAGGATGCAATTTTGCGGTAATTGCTTTCATTGTATGTCTGTAGTTTCGTTTTTTTTATATTCCAGTTTGTTATGGGGATTATGTGGAAATTGTTATTTCCTACAAATTAAGCTACATTTGCAACTAAAGCATTTGGGCATCTCTCTTGAAGTAGAATGGTGGTGGGTTAGAAATTTTTTGCAATTGAATTGATTGCAGTAGTTGAGTCAATCTTTTCATTTTCTAATACTACAAATCTGTTCTGACCCAAAGTGCCACTACTTATTTGTTTAGTAGACACAGATATATTCGCCGGTTGAGGAGTTAATCTTGCATTTTTTGCCGGTCTTTTGTTTCCATTTTTTTGTGGATTTAACTTTCGCTTTGCTTGTATATACCGATCTATGCCAGTCTGTATAGTTGCAACATTCCTTGTCACATTACTTGTTCCACCACCTGTTGTTTTCGGTTTAATTTGTCCACCACCTGTTCTTACGCCATTGTATGTTTAATTTTCTAAAAAGAAAGAGGCATTTTCTGATAAATTTGCCGTTGAGAAATTTATCAGAGCTGGAGCTGTAGTGAGTGTGCTCGTACATATTGCTTGGGTGTATAAGAAAGTTATTGTCGTGGCTGCATTCGATTAGGCAAGAGTTGTACTGAATCTGCTTGGTGTTGTTAAGGCATCCCAGAGACACTAACAGGTTCGAACTCCTGGCACTAAATGACAACACTGACGAGTGCGACAGAAACAAATTCACCCATACAGAATCAAATAACAAAACACAGTAAAAAACCACCATATATATACAAAGCGTGGAAAATATTAATGTACTAACTCAACTACCAGCTCAACTAAATCAACTACCAAATACCAAATACGAGATGAAAGTACAGAACAGAAACGAAATAACAATACAACCGGCAGAATCTGTACATTACACAAATATAATAAAAATTACTTACGCAAAAAGAAACAAAATATTATACATTTACGCCCAAAGAGCAACGTGGATTTACAGTAATTTTACGAAATATACATTACTCAACGGAAACAGACGATATTATAGATGAACTAGCAGTATTAGGACATGAAGTACTAAACATTCACAACAAGCAAAAAAATAAACAACCACTTCCTTTATTCTCCATGGAACTTAAACCAAACGATAATAACAAAGACATATATTCCTTAACTAATCTGTTACACCGTAAAATAAACTTCGAACCACCTCACCAAAAAAGAACTATTCCACAATGCACAAATACCCAAAAATATGAACACACCAAAAACTATTGTACTAAAAACCCTTTGTACGTCAAATGCGCAAATAACCACAGCACAGTTAAATGCAATGCCGAAAGAGATATGAAACAGCAAATCAAATGCGCTCTCTGTAGTGAAAACCAGACACAAGGGCTGTATGATTTACAAATCACTACAAATACAAAAATACCCTACATTACGTAAAAAATAAATCAGTCCAACTCGTAAAAAAAATCAGCAGAACAGCCTGTGAATATACCCACAGTGCAAACAAAGAAAAACTACAAATCTGGAATGTCATATGCTAAAGTAGCAGCGATAAATACAGCACCCAACTTAACACAAAACCCGAACGCAGCAATAAATAGTATGATACCAACACACGACGGTCTCTCAGATTTAAAAATAATGATCAAACAACTAATAAGCCAAATGGCAAGTCTGATGAAGATTGTGACACTGCTCGTATCGAAACTAGATGGTTTCCAGAATAACTTTTGCTATTTGGAACGCCAATGGACTATCGCGCCACTTACTAGAACTTTGTAGTGTATGCATGCATGCATGCTGATCAAAGCGCGTAATTTGAGCCCAAGTAAGCAAGCCGTAGCGTGTTGCCCTTGAGCAACCACCAAAGCAGTCATTGCCTGGTGCGACGCGCTTGCACTCTTTCAAGTGCAAGGGCGTCAAAATGCAATCGGGTAATGCACTCGAAATAACTGTCGATACAGAATGTTGGTGCCGCAGCGAACATATGATGAGCAAGCATGTTGAAGGTACATAGGATTTCCCCTCTGGTAAATAATTAAGAATTAGTAAGAACCAATCAATACATTTCATTTACTTGCAGATTATGTATTTAAATAAGTTATGCAAGAGGGAGTGAATGAATTGATATTGATTGGTGAATAAGAAGTAGGCCATAAGAAGTTTCTTGTAAACTAAAAATGAAGTTAAAAATCAGACTTGTGCTGACCATCAAAACCAAGTGTCTCATTTGTCTTTACCTAGTGGTGAAATAAAAGGCCTTGAGGCTCACTTTCCAAGAGCGTCCTTTGGCCTTATTTCTAGGCGTTATATCCACGCCATCACAAGGATACTTCCACATTCAGGGCGACCCATGATGCATATTGCAAACCCAGGGCGTTTAACTAAAAAATTTATATATTCTATTTCGAACATAACATGGCGAGCCTGCACCATCGAAAATGTTAGAACTTCTTCTGCTAAAGCAGCCGATTTAAAATTAGTTTACATCAATGACACAAACAGAAATCGACGCTATTTTCGGTAAAGTATATATGCCAACAACAATAATAGTGCACGATGTTATGAAAACACTGGCAGACGACAAAACGGACATAAAACTCAGTAGCAAAGAAACTGCAACAGCAATGGTAGGCAACAAAACAGACAAAACAATTTTAGGCAGGAAAACTGACCTACCCCCAGCTAAAACAGTCCGGGGAAAATAAAAAATTAAAACTGAACACGGAAAATACTGTAAATGTTGAATACTGTATAATATCCATAAACTTAGCCACAAACTCCAATTATATAGATATAAAAGTAGCAGGTAGAAACTTAAAAATTTTAGTAGATAGGGGGGCAGATATTTCAACCCAAAAATTATAGATAGATAGATACGCATTTCAATTGAGGGTATATTAGATAAAAATAACTTTCACCGTAGGCTTAGTAGAGTTAACACTATGTGTAGATAGTCAAACATTTGTGCATAAACTTCATGTAGTAGGTAATGAAGCACCTTTAGCAACAAATGGAATATTAGGAAGAGATTTCCTCATTAAATATAGATGTAAATTAGATTATGAAACTTGCACATTACAAACCTATATAAAGGATGAGCAGGTCACCTTGCCCATTTACACTCAGCTAAGAATAACTAACACACTAGCAATACAACCCAGAACTCAAATAGTACACACACTATCAGCGCAAATAGGGGAAGATAGCTTAGTTCACAGCAATGAGATAGCAAACGGTGTTTTTGTAGCTAATACACTTATACCCAAAGATGGACATAAACACATACAAATTATTAATACTACAAATTCTGAAGTCACTTTAAAAAATATTTCACTCATAGTAGAACCAATCGCAAATTTTATGTTCTAGGAAGAAGAAATTCTAAAGTTTATAATGCTGAAGCCAGATTCACAGAAATTAAAGACCTTTTGAAACTAGACAAACCCAGTAGGCGGTAAAGAACAAACTGCAATTATTGACATATGTCGTAAATATCAGGATATTTTTCACCTAGAAAGAGAATCACTCTCGTTAAACAATTTTTTCGAACAGAGTGTATCCACTAAAAATAATATAAAAAACTACAAATTACCACATATGCAAAAAGATGAGATAGACAGGCAAGTACATGAACTAATACAAAATGACATTGTTGAACCATCTGTTAGCCCTTACAATTCACCCCTGCTGGTGGTACCAAAAAAGAGCAAAAATGATGAAAAGAAATGGAGATTGGTCGTTGATTTCCGAGCACTAAATAAAAAGAAATTGGATGACAAATTTCGTCTGGCTCTTTTAGATGATGTGCTTGATAAATTAAATAAAGCAAAATATTTCTCAACACTCGATATGACCAGCTCTTTTCATCAGATTCTTCTTGAACCAGAATGCAGGCCGTTAACAGCATTTTCAACTAGTTCAGACCACTTTCACTTCAAACGTCTACCGTTTGGATTGAAAATCTCTACAAACAGTTTCCAACGTATGTTATCACTAGCGCTCAGTGGACTCCAGGAGTCAGCATTTCTCTGCGTTGATGACACCATTGTGTTCGGGTCTAATCTTAGAGAACACAACATGAATTTAATGAGAGTATTTACAAAACTACAACAGTACAACTTTAAATTAAATCCGGCAAAATGCTGCAGTAGTCTACTTGGGACATTTAATAACTGCTGATGGTATCACTACTAATCCCAACAAATATGATGTTATTAAAAACTACCCAAAGCCTATGAATGCCCATGAAACTAGGAGATTTGTTGCATTTTGCAACTATTATCAAAGATTTGTAAATAACTTCGCAGACATTGCGAAACCATTAAATGCCTTTAAAAGAGCAAAATACAATATTCCATTTGGATGACAAATGTGAAGCTGCATTCCAAACATTAAAGAAAAAACGAATGTCACCTCCTATACCAAGCTACACAGATTTCTCTAAAACCTTCATATTAACCACTGATGCGTCCAATCATGCTTTAGGTGCAATCTTGTCGCAAGGAGAAGTTGGTAAAGACAAACCAATAGCCTACGCAAGTAGAGCACTGAACAAGCACGAGTTGAATAAACCAGTGATTGAGAAGGATATTTTAGCGATACACTGGTGTATAAATTATTTCAGGCCATACTTATTTGGCAAGAAATTCATAGTGTACACAGACCATAGACCACTTGTGAGTCTATTTACTCACAAAAATCCATCATCCAAACTGGCTAGGATTAGAGTGGATTATAATTTCACGATTTTATTCAAACAAGGCAGAACAAATACAAACGCAGATGCCCTTTCAAGAATTACACTTCAGTCTGATGATGTAAAATGTATGATACCAAAGAGCATAAATGTTATAATGAGAGCCATGGTAAGAAATATACAAAACAATGATTCTATATTAACAACAGAAAATGAGATGCATGCACCAGTGCAGTCTGATCAACTACACATATCGGATGCAACCTCAATATCTGATACCAAGAATCTATATAAATTAAAATTTGCGTAAATGAACTATGGAGGAACAAAAAGAAATAATAAGAGGCCCAAATTCGTCGTATTTTGAATAAGTAATAATAGATTAAAAGTAGTGTACTATTTATTTTATTTAAAAGTTCGTTGAACCAAACTCTATCAAACGCTTTAGCAATGTCCAAGAATACCGCCACGCAATACATTTTTTTATTAATGTCATTCAAAACTTTATCTACAACTCTGTGGACTTGTCATAGTTGAATGATGCCTTCTAAATCCGTACTGGTGGCTTGGAATAACTTTTTGTTGTGTCAAGATAAGTTCAATTCTATCACACAGTATTTTCTCAAATAGCTTTGAAAGAGTTGGCAAGAGGCTGATGGGTCGATAAAACCGCTGGTTCTTGTTGCGTCTTTGTTTGGTTTCGGTATTGCAATAATTTGAGCTAGCTTCCACAATACTGGAAAATGGTTCAATCTAAATATTTCTTTAAATATATTTCTAATATATATTATTATAGTTAATTTATATTATTGTAGTTCTTTTAATATTTTCCCTCTTCAGCCAGGAATTTCCGTTTGATATCGAGCTTGGCTATTGTCAGTGGGATGCCGATATTTACGGAGGGCTGAATTTCGTGCAGAAGTGTGCCTGCCTTGGCAAGCTCGTCCTTCTCGTAGTTGCCCGGGATGTCGCTATGTCCAGGAACCCAGACTGGGGGCGCCCGAGAGTATCTTGAGAGCTCATTTAGAGATGTTCGACATTCACTAACGAGTCTTGAGGTGGCTGTAAAGCCAAAGAGAGATTTAATGGCGGCTTGGCTAGCTAAGAAGATGGATACGTCGACTGCGCCTATATTGCTACTCAGCATCCATTTGGCTGCGTGATAAATGGCCATGACCTCTGTCTGAAAGACGCTGAAATGCTCAGGGAGTCGTAGGTAGATGTTTAAGTCTAGTTTGTCGGAAACGATACCGCTGCCGACTTTCTTTCTCCAAGTTTGGAACCGTCGGTAAAGATATCGACCCTTTCACCGACAGTTAAGTCTTTTGAAGTCCAGTTTTTCTGCTTGGAAGAGTGAGGTTGAACTCACTGTTCAATTCGCGATAGACTGATATGTAATCGATAAAGTTGGAGACGGGTGGCTCCTGACTCAGAATAGGGGCATGCGCCAGTGTGAAAGAGCGTTAAGTCTAATCGCTGTCAACTTGGCTTGTTGCTTAACCAGGAACCCCGAAGGGAGCCAGAGCAGCATAGCAAAAAAGACTTTCGTAGGTGTGGTAAGAAGGGCGCTAGTAGATATTCTGATTTTATCAAGGGGTTTGATATTACAGGCTTTTTCGAGAGCTAGCCACTAAAAGACCGACCCATATAACAGGTTCGTTTCGACGATGCCGTGTAGAGCCGGAGCACGACTCAAGGACGAAGTCCCCGGCTCCTTCGATTTCCAGAAACTTGGCAAGTGTGAATTCCTTGAACGCCAAGAATTTGTCAACTTGAGAAATGAGAGAATGAAGTGCTGTTTCAACCGATTTGCCTTCAGAGTAGGCATGTTATGTACTTGGTGTTTCTGTGACGGTAAACCGTTCTTTTGTGTGTCTTAGAATTTTTCTTGCGTATTTGTCACAATTTTTATGAAATACTTTACCATTTGTCTCATACCCTTCCATATGTACTTTTGTTTTAACCTAGCTATGGTTTTTTGTATGCCGCAGTGTCCGCCATAGTTTGTGTTGTGATAGTTTTCTATCAATCTATTTTTTTCTACTTCGTCTGATATCTTAAGTGGAGGTTCATTGATGAGCAACTTTAAACCGTTTGTTTTAGTGCTCTGCAGATCATTAAAATTTCTCTTAAATTCTGTGACTCGTCATCAGATGCTATACATAGACTTTGTATCTGTGTATTGCTCATTTAGGATATGAGGTTCTTCAAAACCAGTTTTATCTCTGGTAGAGTGTCATTCTCATAACCAGCAATCACTATTCGTTTTTCTGCTTCTATCTTTAATTTGGGCCTCTTATAATTTCTTTTTGTTCCTCCATAGTTCATTTGCGCAAATTTTAATTTATATAGATCCTTGGTATCAGATATTGAGGTTGCATGCCATTTGTGTAGTTGATCAGACTGCATTGGTGCATGCATCTCATTTTCTGTTGTTAATATAGACTCATTGTTTTGTATATTTCTTACCATGGCTCTCGTTATAACATTCATGCACTTTTCAGATAATCAGACTGAAGTGTAATTCTTGAATATTGTTTGAATAAAATCGTGAAATCATAATCCGTCAGACCCACTCGAATCCTAGTCAGTTTGGATGATGGATTTTTATGAGTAAATAGACTCACAAGTGGTCTGTGGTCTGTGTACACTATGAATTTCTTGCCAAATAAGTATGGCCTGAAATAATTTATACCCCAGTGTATCGCTAAAAGTTCCTTCATAATCACTGGTTTATTCAGCTCGTGCTTGTTGAGTGCTCTACTTGCGTAGGCGATTGGTTTATCTTTACCAACTTCTCCTTGCGACAAGATTGCAACTAAACCATGATCGGACGTATCAGTGGTTAATATGAAGGTTTTAGAGAAATCAGGGTAGCCTAGTATAGGAGGGGACACTAGTTTTTTCTTTAATGTTTGGAATGCAGCTTCACATTTGTCTTCCCAATGGAATATTGTATTCTTCTTTAAAAGAACATTTAATGGTTTCGCAATGTCTGCGAAGTTATTTGCAAATCTTCGATAATAGTTGCAAAATGCAACAAATCTCCTAGTTTCATGGGCATTCATAGGCCTTGGGTAGTTTTTAATAACATCATATTTGTTGGGATCAGTAGTGATACCACCAGCAGTTATGAAATGTCCCAAATAGACTACTTCAGACATCAGATAGTTACATTTTGCCGGATTTAGTTTTAAGTTGTGTTGTTGCAGTTTTGTAATTACTCTCATTAGATTAATATTGTGTTTTCTATGATTAGACCCGAACACAATGATGTCATCAATATAGAGAAATGCTGACTCCTGGAGGTCACTGAGCGCTAGTGATAACATACGTTGGAAACTGTTTGTAGAGATTTTCAATCCAAACGGTAGACGTTTGAAGTGAAAGCAGTCTGAACTAGTAGAAAATGCTGGTAACGGCCTGCATTCTTGTTCAAGAGGAATCTGACGAAAAGAGCTGGTCATGTCAAGTATTGAGATATATTTTGCTTTATTTAATTTATCTAGCGCATCATCTAAACGAGTCAGACGAAATTTGTCATTCACTATCTTTTTGTTTAGTGCTCGGAAATCAACGACCAATATCCATTTCTTTTCATCATCTTTGCTCTTTTTTGGTACCACCAGCAGGGGTGAATTGTAAAGGCTAACAGATGGTTCTACAATGTCATTTTGTATTAGTTCATCTACTTTCCTGTCTACCTCATCTTTTTGCATATGTGGTAATTTGTAGTTCTTAATATATAATATATATTACTTATAGTGGATACACTCTGTTCGTAAAAATTTTTAACCGAGAGTGATTCTACTTCTAGGTGAAAAATATCCTGATATTTACGACATATGTCAATAATTGTAGTTTGTTCTTTACCGCCCTGTTTGTCTAGTTTCAAAAGGTCTTTAATTTCTGTGAATCTGGCTTCAGCATTATAAACTTTAGAATTTCTTCTTCCTAGAACATAAAAATTTGCGATTGGTTCTACTATGAGTGAAATATTTTTTAAAGTGACTTCAGAATTTGTAGTATTAATAATTTGTATGTGTTTATGTCCATCTTTGGGTATAAGTGTATTAGCTACAAAAACACCGTTTGCTATCTAATTGCTGTGAACTAAGCTATCTTCCCCTATTTGCGCTGATAGTGTGTGTACTATTTGAGTTCTGGGTTGTATTGCTAGTGTGTTAGTTATTCTTAGCTGAGTGTAAATGGGCAAGGTGACCTGCTCATCCTTTATATAGGTTTGTAATGTGCAAGTTTCATAATCTAATTTACATCTATATTTAATGAGGAAATCTCTTCCTAATATTCCATTTGTTGCTAAAGGTGCTTCATTACCTACTACATGAAGTTTATGCACAAATGTTTGACTATCTACACATAGTGTTAACTCTACTAAGCCTACGGTGAAAGTTATTTTTATCTAATATACCCTCAATTGAAATGCGTATCTATCTATCTATAATTTTTGGGTTGAAATATCTGCCCCCCTATCTACTAAAATTTTTAAGTTTCTACCTGCTACTTTTATATCTATATAATTGGAGTTTGTGGCTAAGTTTATGGAATTTATACTGTATTCAACATTTACAGTATTTTCCGTGTTCAGTTTTAATTTTTTACTTTCCCCGGACTGTTTTAGCCGGGGGTAGGTCAGTTTTCCTGCCTAAAATTGTTTTGTCTGTTTTGTTACCTACCATTGCTGTTGCAGTTTCTTTGCTACTGAGTTTTATGTCCGTTTTGTCGTCTGCCAGTGTTTTCATAACATCGTGCACTATTATTGTTGTTGGCATATATACTTTACCGAAAATAGCGTCGATTTCTGTTTGTGTCATTGATGTAAACTAATTTTAAATCGGCTGCTTTAGCAGAAGAAGTTCTAACATTTTCGATGGTGCAGGCTCGCCATGTTATGTTCGAAATAGAATATATAAATTTTTTAGTTAAACGCCCTGGGTTTGCAATATGCATCATGGGTCGCCCTGAATGTGGAAGTATCCTTGTGATGGCGTGGATATAACGCCTAGAAATAAGGCCAAAGGACGCTCTTGGAAAGTGAGCCTCAAGGCCTTTTATTTCACCACTAGGTAAAGACAAATGAGACACTTGGTTTTGATGGTCAGCACAAGTCTGATTTTTAACTTCATTTTTAGTTTACAAGAAACTTCTTATGGCCTACTTCTTATTCACCAATCAATATCAATTCATTCACTCCCTCTTGCATAACTTATTTAAATACATAATCTGCAAGTAAATGAAATGTATTGATTGGTTCTTACTAATTCTTAATTATTTACCAGAGGGGAAATCCAATGTACCTTCAACATGCTTGCTCATCATATGTTCGCTGCGGCACCAACATTCTGTATCGACAGTTATTTCGAATGCATTACCCGTGTCCAATTTGACGCCCTTGCACTTGAAAGAGTGCAAGCGCGTCGCACCAGGCAATGACTGCTTTGGTGGTTGCTCAAGGGCAACACGCTACGGCTTGCTTACTTGGGCTCAAATTACGCGCTTTGATCAGCATGCATGCATGCATACACTACAAAGTTCTAGTAAGTGGCGCGATAGTCCATTGGCGTTCCAAATAGCAAAAGTTATTCTGGAAACCATCTAGTTTCGATACGAGCAGTGTCACAATCTTCATCAGACTTGCCATTTGGCTTATTAGTTGTTTCATCATTATTTTTAAATCTGAGAGACCGTCGTGTGTTGGTATCATACTATTTATTGCTGCGTTCGGGTTTTGTGTTAAGTTGGGTGCTGTATTTATCGCTGCTACTTTAGCATATGACATTCCAGATTTGTAGTTTTTCTTTGTTTGCACTGTGGGTATATTCACAGGTTGTTCTGCTGATTTTTTTTACGAGTTGGAGTGATTTATTTTTTACGTAATGTAGGGTATTTTTGTATTTGTAGTGATTTGTAAATCATACAGCCCTTGTGTCTGGTTTTCACTACAGAGAGCGCATTTGATTTGCTGTTTCATATCTCTTTCGGCATTGCATTTAACTGTGCTGTGGTTATTTGCGCATTTGACGTACAAAGGGTTTTTAGTACAATAGTTTTTGGTGTGTTCATATTTTTGGGTATTTGTGCATTGTGGAATAGTTCTTTTTTGGTGAGGTGGTTCGAAGTTTATTTTACGGTGTAACAGATTAGTTAAGGAATATATGTCTTTGTTATTATCG
The DNA here is from genome assembly GCA_920105625.2 of Clusia tigrina. Taxonomy (NCBI): domain Eukaryota; kingdom Metazoa; phylum Arthropoda; class Insecta; order Diptera; family Clusiidae; genus Clusia; species Clusia tigrina. The sequence continues at coordinate 157,971,260 of OV050030.1, read as the reverse complement.
TTTGGTTTAAGTTCCATGGAGAATAAAGGAAGTGGTTGTTTATTTTTTTGCTTGTTGTGAATGTTTAGTACTTCATGTCCTAATACTGCTAGTTCATCTATAATATCGTCTGTTTCCGTTGAGTAATGTATATTTCGTAAAATTACTGTAAATCCACGTTGCTCTTTGGGCGTAAATGTATAATATTTTGTTTCTTTTTGCGTAAGTAATTTTTATTATATTTGTGTAATGTACAGATTCTGCCGGTTGTATTGTTATTTCGTTTCTGTTCTGTACTTTCATCTCGTATTTGGTATTTGGTAGTTGATTTAGAGCTTTGGTTAGTGCATTAATATTTTCCACGCTTTGTATATATATGGTGGTTTTTTACTGTGTTTTGTTATTTGATTCTGTATGGGTGAATTTGTTTCTGTCGCACTCGTCAGTGTTGTCATTTAGTGCCAGGAGTTCGAACCGGTTAGTGTCTCTGGGATGCCTTAACAACACCAAGCAGATTCAGTACAACTCTTGCCTAATCGAATGCAGCCACGACAATAACTTTCTTATACAGCCAAGCAATATGTACGAGCACACTCACTACAGCTCCAGCTCTGATAAATTCTCAACGGCAAATTTATCAGAAAATGCCTCTCTCTTTTTAGAAAATTAAACATACAATGGCGTAAGAACAGGTGGTGGACAAATTAAACCGAAAACAACAGGTGGTGGAAAAAGTAATGTGACAAGGAATGTTGCAACTATACAGACTGGCATAGATCGGTATATACAAGCAAAGCGAAAGTTAAATCCACAAAAAAATGGAAACAAAAGACCGGCAAAAAATGCAAGATTAACTCCTCAACCGACGAATATATCTGTGTCTCCTAAACAAATAAGTAGTGGCACTTTGGGTCAGAACAGATTTGTAGTATTAGAAAATGAAAAGGTTGACTCAACTACTGCAATCAATTCAACTGCAAAAAATTTCTAACCCACCACCATTCTACTTCAAGAGAGATGCCTAAATGCTTTAGTTGCAAATGTAGCTTAATTTGTAGGAAATAACAATTTCCACATAATCCCCATAACAAACTGGAATATAAAAAAAACGAAACTACAGACATACAATGAAAGCAATTACCACAAAATTGCATCCTATCTTGAAAAATATGGTAAAAACTACTATACCTATCAACTGAAGAGCAGTAAAGGCCAAGCAGTTGTTATTGAAGGTATTGAGAATAGTGCAAGTACTAATAAAATCAAAGTTTCTATCGAAATCGCCAGATATAAAGTCAAAACGGTATTCAACGTTAAAACCAGAGACAAAGTAAGACAACCACTATTTCAAGTAGATTTTGAACTGAGTAGCAGTTTTATCGACCCATCAGCCTCTTGCCAACTCTTTCAAAGCTATTTGAGAAAATACTGTGTGATAGAATTGAACTTATCTTGACACAACAAAAAGTTATTCCAAGCCACCAGTACGGATTTAGAAGGCATCATTCAACTATGACAAGTCCACAGAGTTGTAGATAAAGTTTTGAATGACATTAATAAAAAAATGTATTGCGTGGCGGTATTCTTGGACATTGCTAAAGCGTTTGATAGAGTTTGGTTCAACGAACTTTTAAATAAAATAAATAGTACACTACTTTTAATCTATTATTACTTATTCAAAATACGACGAATTTGGGCCTCTTATTATTTCTTTTTGTTCCTCCATAGTTCATTTACGCAAATTTTAATTTATATAGATTCTTGGTATCAGATATTGAGGTTGCATCCGATATGTGTAGTTGATCAGACTGCACTGGTGCATGCATCTCATTTTCTGTTGTTAATATAGAATCATTGTTTTGTATATTTCTTACCATGGCTCTCATTATAACATTTATGCTCTTTGGTATCATACATTTTACATCATCAGACTGAAGTGTAATTCTTGAAAGGGCATCTGCGTTTGTATTTGTTCTGCCTTGTTTGAATAAAATCGTGAAATTATAATCCACTCTAATCCTAGTCAGTTTGGATGATGGATTTTTGTGAGTAAATACACTCACAAGTGGTCTGTGGTCTGTGTACACTATGAATTTCTTGCCAAATAAGTATGGCCTGAAATAATTTATACACCAGTGTATCGCTAAAATATCCTTCTCAATCACTGGTTTATTCAACTCGTGCTTGTTCAGTGCTCTACTTGCGTAGGCGATTGGTTTGTCTTTACCAACTTCTCCTTGCGACAAGATTGCACCTAAAGCATGATTGGACGCATCAGTGGTTAATATGAAGGTTTTAGAGAAATCTGTGTAGCTTGGTATAGGAGGTGACATTCGTTTTTTCTTTAATGTTTGGAATGCAGCTTCACATTTGTCATCCAAATGGAATATTGTATTTTTCTTTAAAAGAGCATTTAATGGTTTCGCAATGTCTGCGAAGTTATTTACAAATCTTTGATAATAGTTGCAAAATGCAACAAATCTCCTAGTTTCATGGGCATTCATAGGCTTTGGGTAGTTTTTAATAACATCATATTTGCTGGGATCAGTAGTCATACTATCAGCAGTTATTAAATGTCCCAAGTAGACTACTTCAGGCTATTGCCGGATTTAATTTAAAGTTGTACTGTTGTAGTTTTGTAAATACTCTCATTAAATTCATATTGTGTTCTCTAAGATTAGACCCGAACACAATGGTGTCATCAACGCAGAGAAATGCTGACTCCTGGAGTCCACTGAGCGGTAGTGATAACATACGTTGGAAACTGTTTGTAGAGATTTTCAATCCAAACGGTAGACGTTTGAAGTGAAAGTGGTCTGAACTAGTTGAAAATGCTGTTAACGGCCTGAATTTTGGTTCAAGAGGAATCTGATGAAAAGAGCTGGTCATGTCGAGTGTTGAGAAATATTTTGCTTTATTTAATTTATCTAGCGCATCATCTAAACGAGTCAGACGAAATTTGTCATTCACTATCTTTTTGTTTAGTGCTCGGAAATCAACGACCAATATCCATTTCTTTTCATCATCTTTGCTCTTTTTTGGTACCACCAGCAGGGGTGAATTGTAAGGGCTAACAGATGGTTCTACAATGTCATTTTGTATTAGTTCATCTACTTTCCTGTCTACCTCATCTTTTTGCATATGTGGTAATTTGTAGTTCTTAATATATAATATATATTACTTATAGTGGATACACTCTGTTCGTAAAAATTTTTAACCGAGAGTGATTCTACTTCTAGGTGAAAAATATCCTGATATTTACGACATATGTCAATAATTGTAGTTTGTTCTTTACCGCCCTGTTTGTCTAGTTTCAAAAGGTCTTTAATTTCTGTGAATCTGGCTTCAGCATTATAAACTTTAGAATTTCTTCTTCCTAGAACATAAAAATTTGCGATTGGTTCTACTATGAGTGAAATATTTTTTAAAGTGACTTCAGAATTTGTAGTATTAATAATTTGTATGTGTTTATGTCCATCTTTGGGTATAAGTGTATTAGCTACAAAAACACCGTTTGCTATCTCATTGCTGTGAACTAAGCTATCTTCCCCTATTTGCGTTGATAGTGTGTGTACTATTTGAGTTCTGGGTTGTATTGCTAGTGTGTTAGTTATTCTTAGCTGAGTGTAAATGGGCAAGGTGACCTGCTCATCCTTTATATAGGTTTGTAATGTGCAAGTTTCATAATCTAATTTACATCTATATTTAATGAGGAAATCTCTTCCTAATATTCCATTTGTTGCTAAAGGTGCTTCATTACCTACTACATGAAGTTTATGCACAAATGTTTGACTATCTACACATAGTGTTAACTCTACTAAGCCTACGGTGAAAGTTATTTTTATCTAATATACCCTCAATTGAAATGCGTATCTATCTATCTATAATTTTTGGGTTGAAATATCTGCCCCCCTATCTACTAAAATTTTTAAGTTTCTACCTGCTACTTTTATATCTATATAATTGGAGTTTGTGGCTAAGTTTATGGAATTTATACTGTATTCAACATTTACAGTATTTTCCGTGTTCAGTTTTAATTTTTTATTTTCCCCGGACTGTTTTAGCTGGGGGTAGGTCAGTTTTCCTGCCTAAAATTGTTTTGTCTGTTTTGTTGCCTACCATTGCTGTTGCAGTTTCTTTGCTACTGAGTTTTATGTCCGTTTTGTCGTCTGCCAGTGTTTTCATAACATCGTGCACTATTATTGTTGTTGGCATATATACTTTACCGAAAATAGCGTCGATTTCTGTTTGTGTCATTGATGTAAACTAATTTTAAATCGGCTGCTTTAGCAGAAGAAGTTCTAACATTTTCGATGGTGCAGGCTCGCCATGTTATGTTCGAAATAGAATATATAAATTTTTTAGTTAAACGCCCTGGGTTTGCAATATGCATCATGGGTCGCCCTGAATGTGGAAGTATCCTTGTGATGGCGTGGATATAACGCCTAGAAATAAGGCCAAAGGACGCTCTTGGAAAGTGAGCCTCAAGGCCTTTTATTTCACCACTAGGTAAAGACAAATGAGACACTTGGTTTTGATGGTCAGCACAAGTCTGATTTTTAACTTCATTTTTAGTTTACAAGAAACTTCTTATGGCCTACTTCTTATTCACCAATCAATATCAATTCATTCACTCCCTCTTGCATAACTTATTTAAATACATAATCTGCAAGTAAATGAAATGTATTGATTGGTTCTTACTAATTCTTAATTATTTACCAGAGGGGAAATCCAATGTACCTTCAACATGCTTGCTCATCATATGTTCGCTGCGGCACCAACATTCTGTATCGACAGTTATTTCGAATGCATTACCCGTATGCAATTTGACGCCCTTGCACTTGAAAGAGTGCAAGCGCGTCGCACCAGGCAATGACTGCTTTGGTGGTTGCTCAAGGGCAACACGCTACGGCTTGCTTACTTGGGCTCAAATTACGCGCTTTGATCAGCATGCATGCATGCATACACTACAAAGTTCTAGTAAGTGGCGCGATAGTCCATTGGCGTTCCAAATAGCAAAAGTTATTCTGGAAACCATCTAGTTTCGATACGAGCAGTGTCACAATCTTCATCAGACTTGCCATTTGGCTTATTAGTTGTTTCATCATTATTTTTAAATCTGAGAGACCGTCGTGTGTTGGTATCATACTATTTATTGCTGCGTTCGGGTTTTGTGTTAAGTTGGGTGCTGTATTTATCGCTGCTGCTTTAGCATATGACATTCCAGATTTGTAGTTTTTCTTTGTTTGCACTGTGGGTATATTCACAGGTTGTTCTGCTGATTTTTTTTACGAGTTGGAGTGATTTATTTTTTACGTAATGTAGGGTATTTTTGTATTTGTAGTGATTTGTAAATCATACAGCCCTTGTGTCTGGTTTTCACTACAGAGAGCGCATTTGATTTGCTGTTTCATATCTCTTTCGGCATTGCATTTAACTGTGCTGTGGTTATTTGCGCATTTGACGTACAAAGGGTTTTTAGTACAATAGTTTTTGGTGTGTTCATATTTTTGGGTATTTGTGCATTGTGGAATAGTTCTTTTTTGGTGAGGTGGTTCGAAGTTTATTTTACGGTGTAACAGATTAGTTAAGGAATATATGTCTTTGTTATTATCGTTTGGTTTAAGTTCCATGGAGAATAAAGGAAGTGGTTGTTTATTTTTTTGCTTGTTGTGAATGTTTAGTACTTCATGTCCTAATACTGCTAGTTCATCTATAATATCGTCTGTTTCCGTTGAGTAATGTATATTTCGTAAAATTACTGTAAATCCACGTTGCTCTTTGGGCGTAAATGTATAATATTTTGTTTCTTTTTGCGTAAGTAATTTTTATTATATTTGTGTAATGTACAGATTCTGCCGGTTGTATTGTTATTTCGTTTCTGTTCTGTACTTTCATCTCGTATTTGGTATTTGGTAGTTGATTTAGAGCTTTGGTTAGTGCATTAATATTTTCCACGCTTTGTATATATATGGTGGTTTTTTACTGTGTTTTGTTATTTGATTCTGTATGGGTGAATTTGTTTCTGTCGCACTCGTCAGTGTTGTCATTTAGTGCCAGGAGTTCGAACCGGTTAGTGTCTCTGGGATGCCTTAACAACACCAAGCAGATTCAGTACAACTCTTGCCTAATCGAATGCAGCCACGACAATAACTTTCTTATACAGCCAAGCAATATGTACGAGCACACTCACTACAGCTCCAGCTCTGATAAATTCTCAACGGCAAATTTATCAGAAAATGCCTCTCTCTTTTTAGAAAATTAAACATACAATGGCGTAAGAACAGGTGGTGGACAAATTAAACCGAAAACAACAGGTGGTGGAAAAAGTAATGTGACAAGGAATGTTGCAACTATACAGACTGGCATAGATCGGTATATACAAGCAAAGCGAAAGTTAAATCCACAAAAAAATGGAAACAAAAGACCGGCAAAAAATGCAAGATTAACTCCTCAACCGACGAATATATCTGTGTCTCCTAAACAAATAAGTAGTGGCACTTTGGGTCAGAACAGATTTGTAGTATTAGAAAATGAAAAGGTTGACTCAACTACTGCAATCAATTCAACTGCAAAAAATTTCTAACCCACCACCATTCTACTTCAAGAGAGATGCCTAAATGCTTTAGTTGCAAATGTAGCTTAATTTGTAGGAAATAACAATTTCCACATAATCCCCATAACAAACTGGAATATAAAAAAAACGAAACTACAGACATACAATGAAAGCAATTGCCGCAAAATTGCATCCTATCTTGAAAAATATGGTAAAAACTACTATACCTATCAACTGAAGAGCAGTAAAGGCCAAGCAGTTGTTATTGAAGGTACTGAGAATAGTGCAAGTACTAATAAAATCAAAGCTTCTATCGAAATCGCCAGATATAAAGTCAAAACGGTATTCAACGTTAAAACCAGAGACAAAGTAAGACAACCACTATTTCAAGTAGATTTTGAACTGAGTAGCAGTTTTATCGACCCATCAGCCTCTTGCCAACTCTTTCAAAGCTATTTGAGAAAATACTGTGTGATAGAATTGAACTTATCTTGACACAACAAAAAGTTATTCCAAGCCACCAGTACGGATTTAGAAGGCATCATTCAACTATGACAAGTCCACAGAGTTGTAGATAAAGTTTTGAATGACATTAATAAAAAAATGTATTGCGTGGCGGTATTCTTGGACATTGCTAAAGCGTTTGATAGAGTTTGGTTCAACGAACTTTTAAATAAAATAAATAGTACACTACTTTTAATCTATTATTACTTATTCAAAATACGACGAATTTTGGCCTCTTATTATTTCTTTTTGTTCCTCCATAGTTCATTTACGCAAATTTTAATTTATATAGATCCTTGGTATCAGATATTGAGGTTGCATCCGATATGTGTAGTTGATCAGACTGCACTGGTGCATGCATCTCATTTTCTGTTGTTAATATAGAATCATTGTTTTGTATATTTCTTACCATGGCTCTCATTATAACATTTATGCTCTTTGGTATCATACATTTTACATCATCAGACTGAAGTGTAATTCTTGAAAGGGCATCTGCGTTTGTATTTGTTCTGCCTTGTTTGAATAAAATCGTGAAATTATAATCCACTCTAATCCTAGCCAGTTTGGATGATGGATTTTTTTGAGTAAATAGACTCACAAGTGGTCTGTGGTCTGTGTACACTATGAATTTCTTGCCAAATAAGTATGGCCTGAAATAATTTATACACCAGTGTATCGCTAAAATATCCTTCTCAATCACTGGTTTATTCAACTCGTGCTTGTTCAGTGCTCTACTTGCGTAGGCGATTGGTTTGTCTTTACCAACTTCTCCTTGCGACAAGATTGCACCTAAAGCATGATTGGACGCATCAGTGGTTAATATGAAGGTTTTAGAGAAATCTGTGTAGCTTGGTATAGGAGGTGACATTCGTTTTTTCTTTAATGTTTGGAATGCAGCTTCACATTTGTCATCCAAATGGAATATTGTATTTTTCTTTAAAAGAGCATTTAATGGTTTCGCAATGTCTGCGAAGTTATTTACAAATCTTTGATAATAGTTGCAAAATGCAACAAATCTCCTAGTTTCATGGGCATTCATAGGCTTTGGGTAGTTTTTAATAACATCATATTTGCTGGGATCAGTAGTCATACTATCAGCAGTTATTAAATGTCCCAAGTAGACTACTTCAGGCTATTGCCGGATTTAATTTAAAGTTGTACTGTTGTAGTTTTGTAAATACTCTCATTAAATTCATATTGTGTTCTCTAAGATTAGACCCGAACACAATGGTGTCATCAACGCAGAGAAATGCTGACTCCTGGAGTCCACTGAGCGGTAGTGATAACATACGTTGGAAACTGTTTGTAGAGATTTTCAATCCAAACGGTAGACGTTTGAAGTGAAAGTGGTCTGAACTAGTTGAAAATGCTGTTAACGGCCTGAATTTTGGTTCAAGAGGAATCAGATGAAAAGAGCTGGTCATGTCAAGTGTTGAGAAATATTTCCTTTATTTAATTTATCAAGCACATCATCTAAACGAGTCAGACAAAATTTGTCGTCCACTATCTTTTTGTTTAGTGCTCGGAAATCAACGTCCAATCTCCATTTCTTTTCATCATTTTTTCTCTTTTTTGGTACCACCAGCAGTGGTGAATTGTAAGGGCTAACAGATGGTTCAACAATGTCATTTTGTATTAGTTCATGTACTTGCCTGTCTACCTCATCTTTTTGCATACGTGGTAATTTGTAGTTTTTTATATTATTTTTAGTGGATACACTCTGTTCGAAAAAATTGTTTAACGAGAGTGATTCTCTTTCTAGGTGAAAAATATCCTGATATTTACGACATATGTCAATAATTGCAGTTTGTTCTTTACCGCCTACTGGGTTTGTCTAGTTTCAAAAGGTCTTTAATTTCTGTGAATCTGGCTTCAGCATTATTTACTTTAGAATTTCGTCTTCCTACAACATAAAAATTTGCTATTGGTTCTACTATGAGTGAAAGTTTTTTTTTTTTTTTTAAACAGTTCATTTATTTATTGAATTCACTCGTTTCGAGCCTAACCCCTCTATTCGCGCGAGCTGCCTCACTTGAGATCTACCTCAAGTGAGACACGATTTATGTCAGTCGATTTTGTGACATCTATTCAGAGCCAACTGTCTCAAGCAGAAAGCTCGTTAAATTCACCTCCAGTGGTGAAAAAGTTTCGTTGTGTTTTTTATCAGCTCATTCATGAAGTTGGGCACACTGATTTTAAATTTTTAAAATGTCGCAGTTAAATATGTAAGTATTTGGATTTAATTTTATAAATTTAAAGAAAATTGTAGTTTTATTTTATTTAAAAACAGGAAAAATCAAAGGACCACGCAGGAGCAACTCCATTTCTATATTACATTTTGCAAAAGGCACCCGGAGCTGCAGGCAGGAAAGAATAACCCCCGGGCGCCTCGTGCATTGCAGCAGCTATGGGAAGAACTGGCAACTTCCTTAAATGCAATGCGCGGTCCGATTAGAACACCAGAAAAATGGAAAGTGGTAAGTTAGCGAAAATCTACAATATAAAAAAATTATCAATAATTTACGCATTTCTATACACTATTTCCAATACAGTCCCTTGTGCATTGGAAAAACCAGCTGCGTAGCAGAGCACGCAAAATAAGGGTGGAGCAGCGACTAACAGGTGGAGGCCCACCTTCATTATCGGCATTAACGGATATGGAGGAGCAAGCGCTCTCAACCTTCGGAGCAACAGCTGTCGAAGGAATAGACGGTGCGATAATCTTAGGGTATCAGGTAATGAAGTGAAGTGAACTGAGTTTTGCGTGTATGTATGTGCATTCTTAATTATGTACTATTGGAATAATTTCAGGCGGTGTTGGAAGAGAGCGTTGAAGGAGCCATAGGTTTGCTTGCAGAAGACGAAGAAGTGGGAGTTGTTGGCGGAGAAGAGGTGAGCAATAACACTTTGTCAACGCCAGTCAGTACTTCTGCAGCAACAGAGTTTGCTTTTTTTGCATCACCGGATATTTCTTTACCACCAATAACACCCACTTTGTCGTATTCTTCACGAAACGTATAACTCCTGACTTTTTCTATGAGGAGATGAATCGGAGCATAGAGACGCGCAACCAAATGCAGGAAGCAATTTTAAGAGAGCAGAAAGAGCGTAGAGTATTAGAGCAACAGTCACTTGCGCTACAGAAACAATCGCTCCAACAACAGCAAGAAATTAGCGTGGCTATAAAGCAAATGAGCGAGGCCATACTCGCGTTGGCACAAAGTATTGCTAATAAATAATATATTTATATGCTTTTTTTTATTTTTATTTGTTGTTAAAATAAATTATTTAATAATTACATTAAATTTATAATGTTTCTATGTATCTTTTTCTTATTCGCTCGCCTTGGGTATGTGAATACTCGCGGGATGCAAATTGTACACCATCGCCCTGTGCCAGTTCATCCTCAATTAAGCTTTCGCAAGTATCAAACGGTACGCCGTTCATCATAAGTATATTATGAAGAATGGCGCACGCGTTGATAATGCTGGCCGCTTTTTTGTGGGTGTAGTGGAGTACTCGGTGCCGTGAAAGGCACCTGAATCGCGCTTTAAGTACTCCAAGTGTTCTATTTATTTTATTTAAAAGTTCGTTGTACCAAACTCTATCAAACGCTTTAGCAATGTCCAAGAATACCGCCACGCAATACTTTTTTTTATTCATGTCATTCAAAACTTTATCTACAACTCTGTGGACTTGTCATAGTTGAATGATGCCTTCTAAATCCGTACTGGTGGCTTGGAATAACTTTTTGTTGTGTCAAGATAAGTTCAATTCTATCACACAGTATTTTCTCAAATAGCTTTGAAAGAGTTGGCAAGAGGCTGATGGGTCGATAAAACCGCTGGTTCTTGTTGCGTCTTTGTTTGGTTTCGGTATTGCAATAATTTGAGCTAGCTTCCACAATACTGGAAAATGGTTCAATCTAAATATTTCTTTAAATATATTTCTAATATATATTATTATAGTTAATTTATATTATTGTAGTTCTTTTAATATTTTCCCTCTTCAGCCAGGAATTTCCGTTTGATATCGAGCTTGGCTATTGTCAGTGGGATGCCGATATTTACGGAGGGCTGAATTTCGTGCAGTAGTGTGCCTGCCTTGGCAAGCTCGTCCTTCTCGTAGTTGCCCGGGATGTCGCTATGTCCAGGAACCCAGACTGGGGGCGCCCGAGAGTATCTTGAGAGCTCATTTAGAGATGTTCGACATTCACTAACGAGTCTTGAGGTGGCTGTAAAGCCAAAGAGAGATTTAATGGCGGCTTGGCTAGCTAAGAAGATGGATACGTCGACTGCGCCTATATTGCTACTCAGCATCCATTTGGCTGCGTGATAAATGGCCATGACCTCTGTCTGAAAGACGCTGAAATGCTCAGGGAGTCGTAGGTAGATGTTTAAGTCTAGTTTGTCGGAAACGATACCGCTGCCGACTTTCTTTCTGCAAGTTTGGAACCGTCGGTAAAGATATCGACCCTTTTTGAAGTCCAGTTTTTCTGCTTGGAAGAGTGAGGTTGAACTCACTGTTCAATTCGCGATAGACTGATATGTAATCGATAAAGTTGGAGACGGGTGGCTCCTGACTCAGAATAGGGGCATGCGCCAGTGTGAAAGAGCGTTAAGTCTAATCGCTGTCAACTTGGCTTGTTGCTTAACCAGGAACCCCGAAGGGAGCCAGAGCAGCATAGCAAAAAAGACTTTCGTAGGTGTGGTAAGAAGGGCGCTAGTAGATATTCTGATTTTATCAAGGGGTTTGATATTACAGGCTTTTTCGAGAGCTAGCCACTAAAAGACCGACCCATATAACAGGTTCGTTTCGACGATGCCGTGTAGAGCCGGAGCACGACTCAAGGACGAAGTCCCCGGCTCCTTCGATTTCCAGAAACTTGGCAAGTGTGAATTCCTTGAACGCCAAGAATTTGTCAACTTGAGAAATGAGAGAATGAAGTGCTGTTTCAACCGATTTGCCTTCAGAGTAGGCATGTTATGTACTTGGTGTTTCTGTGACGGTAAACCGTTCTTTTGTGTGTCTTAGAATTTTTCTTGCGTATTTGTCACAATTTTTATGAAATACTTTACCATTTGTCTCATACCCTTCCATATGTACTTTTGTTTTAACCTAGCTATGGTTTTTTGTATGCCGCAGTGTCCGCCATAGTTTGTGTTGTGATAGTTTTCTATCAATCTATTTTTTTCTACTTCGTCTGATATCTTAAGTGGAGGTTCATTGATGAGCAACTTTAAACCGTTTGTTTTAGTGCTCTGCAGATCATTAAAATTTCTCTTAAATTCTGTGACTCGTCATCAGATGCTATGCATAGACTTTGTATCTGTGTATTGCTCATTTAGGATATGAGGTTCTTCAAAACCAGTTTTATCTCTGGTAGAGTGTCATTCTCATAACCAGCAATCACTATTCGTTTATCTGCTTCTATCTTTAATTTGGGCCTCTTATAATTTCTTTTTGTTCCTCCATAGTTCATTTGCGCAAATTTTAATTTATATAGATCCTTGGTATCAGATATTGAGGTTGCATCCCATTTGTGTAGTTGATCAGACTGCATTGGTGCATGCATCTCATTTTCTGTTGTTAATATAGACTCATTGTTTTGTATATTTCTTACCATGGCTCTCGTTATAACATTCATGCACTTTTCAGATAATCAGACTGAAGTGTAATTCTTGAATATTGTTTGAATAAAATCGTGAAATCATAATCCGTCAGACCCACTCGAATCCTAGTCAGTTTGGATGATGGATTTTTATGAGTAAATAGACTCACAAGTGGTCTGTGGTCTGTGTACACTATGAATTTCTTGCCAAATAAGTATGGCCTGAAATAATTTATACCCCAGTGTATCGCTAAAAGTTCCTTCATAATCACTGGTTTATTCAGCTCGTGCTTGTTGAGTGCTCTACTTGCGTAGGCGATTGGTTTATCTTTACCAACTTCTCCTTGCGACAAGATTGCAACTAAACCATGATCGGACGTATCAGTGGTTAATATGAAGGTTTTAGAGAAATCAGGGTAGCCTAGTATAGGAGGGGACACTAGTTTTTTCTTTAATGTTTGGAATGCAGCTTCACATTTGTCTTCCCAATGGAATATTGTATTCTTCTTTAAAAGAACATTTAATGGTTTCGCAATGTCTGCGAAGTTATTTGCAAATCTTCGATAATAGTTGCAAAATGCAACAAATCTCCTAGTTTCATGGGCATTCATAGGCTTTGGGTAGTTTTTAATAACATCATATTTGTTGGGATCAGTAGTGATACCACCAGCAGTTATGAAATGTCCCAAATAGACTACTTCAGACACCAGATAGTTACATTTTGCCGGATTTAGTTTTAAGTTGTGTTGTTGCAGTTTTGTAATTACTCTCATTAGATTAATATTGTGTTTTCTATGATTAGACCCGAACACAATGATGTCATCAATATAGAGAAATGCTGACTCCTGGAGGTCACTGAGCTCTAGTGATAACATACGTTGGAAACTGTTTGTAGAGATTTTCAATCCAAACGGTAGACGTTTGAAGTGAAAGCAGTCTGAACTAGTAGAAAATGCTGGTAACGGCCTGCATTCTTGTTCAAGAGGAATCTGACGAAAAGAGCTGGTCATGTCAAGTGTTGAGATATATTTTGCTTTATTTAATTTATCTAGCGCATCATCTAAACGAGTCAGACGAAATTTGTCATTCACTATCTTTTTGTTTAGTGCTCGGAAATCAACGACCAATATCCATTTCTTTTCATCATCTTTGCTCTTTTTTGGTACCACCAGCAGGGGTGAATTGTAAGGGCTAACAGATGGTTCTACAATGTCATTTTGTATTAGTTCATCTACTTTCCTGTCTACCTCATCTTTTTGCATATGTGGTAATTTGTAGTTCTACTTCTAGGTGAAAAATATCCTGATATTTACGACATATGTCAATAATTGTAGTTTGTTCTTTACCGCCCTGTTTGTCTAGTTTCAAAAGGTCTTTAATTTCTGTGAATCTGGCTTCAGCATTATAAACTTTAGAATTTCTTCTTCCTAGAACATAAAAATTTGCGATTGGTTCTACTATGAGTGAAATATTTTTTAAAGTGACTTCAGAATTTGTAGTATTAATAATTTGTATGTGTTTATGTCCATCTTTGGGTATAAGTGTATTAGCTACAAAAACACCGTTTGCTATCTCATTGCTGTGAACTAAGCTATCTTCCCCTATTTGCGTTGATAGTGTGTGTACTATTTGAGTTCTGGGTTGTATTGCTAGTGTGTTAGTTATTCTTAGCTGAGTGTAAATGGGCAAGGTGACCTGCTCATCCTTTATATAGGTTTGTAATGTGCAAGTTTCATAATCTAATTTACATCTATATTTAATGAGGAAATCTCTTCCTAATATTCCATTTGTTGCTAAAGGTGCTTCATTACCTACTACATGAAGTTTATGCACAAATGTTTGACTATCTACACATAGTGTTAACTCTACTAAGCCTACGGTGAAAGTTATTTTTATCTAATATACCCTCAATTGAAATGCGTATCTATCTATCTATAATTTTTGGGTTGAAATATCTGCCCCCCTATCTACTAAAATTTTTAAGTTTCTACCTGCTACTTTTATATCTATATAATTGGAGTTTGTGGCTAAGTTTATGGATATTATACAGTATTCAACATTTACAGTATTTTCCGTGTTCAGTTTTAATTTTTTATTTTCCCCGGACTGTTTTAGCCGGGGGTAGGTCAGTTTTCCTGCCTAAAATTGTTTTGTCTGTTTTGTTGCCTACCATTGCTGTTGCAGTTTCTTTGCTACTGAGTTTTATGTCCGTTTTGTCGTCTGCCAGTGTTTTCATAACATCGTGCACTATTATTGTTGTTGGCATATATACTTTACCGAAAATAGCGTCGATTTCTGTTTGTGTCATTGATGTAAACTAATTTTAAATCGGCTGCTTTAGCAGAAGAAGTTCTAACATTTTCGATGGTGCAGGCTCGCCATGTTATGTTAGAAATAGAATATATAAATTTTTTAGTTAAACGCCCTGGGTTTGCAATATGCATCATGGGTCGCCCTGAATGTGGAAGTATCCTTGTGATGGCGTGGATATAACGCCTAGAAATAAGGCCAAAGGACGCTCTTGGAAAGTGAGCCTCAAGGCCTTTTATTTCACCACTAGGTAAAGACAAATGAGACACTTGGTTTTGATGGTCAGCACAAGTCTGATTTTTAACTTCATTTTTAGTTTACAAGAAACTTCTTATGGCCTACTTCTTATTCACCAATCAATATCAATTCATTCACTCCCTCTTGCATAACTTATTTAAATACATAATCTGCAAGTAAATGAAATGTATTGATTGGTTCTTACTAATTCTTAATTATTTACCAGAGGGGAAATCCTATGTACCTTCAACATGCTTGCTCATCATATGTTCGCTGCGGCACCAACATTCTGTACCGACAGTTATTTCGAGTGCATTACCCGTGTGCAATTTGACGCCCTTGCACTTGAAAGAGTGCAAGCGCGTCGCACCAGGCAATGACTGCTTTGGTGGTTGCTCAAGGGCAACACACTACGGCTTGCTTACTTGGGCTCAAATTACGTGCTTTGATCAGCATGCATGCATGCATACACTACAAAGTTCTAGTAAGTGGCGCGATAGTCCATTGGCGTTCCAAATAGCAAAAGTTATTCTGGAAACCATCTAGTTTCGATACGAGCAGTGTCACAATCTTCATCAGACTTGCCATTTGGCTTATTAGTTGTTTCATCATTATTTTTAAATCTGAGAGACCGTCGTGTGTTGGTATCATACTATTTATTGCTGCGTTCGGGTTTTGTGTTAAGTTGGGTGCTGTATTTATCGCTGCTACTTTAGCATATGACATTCCAGATTTGTAGTTTTTCTTTGTTTGCACTGTGGGTATATTCACAGGTTGTTCTGCTGATTTTTTTTACGAGTTGGAGTGATTTATTTTTTACGTAATGTAGGGTATTTTTGTATTTGTAGTGATTTGTAAATCATACAGCCCTTGTGTCTGGTTTTCACTACAGAGAGCGCATTTGATTTGCTGTTTCATATCTCTTTCGGCATTGCATTTAACTGTACTGTGGTTATTTGCGCATTTGACGTACAAAGGGTTTTTAGTACAATAGTTTTTGGTGTGTTCATATTTTTGGGTATTTGTGCATTGTGGAATAGTTCTTTTTTGGTGAGGTGGTTCGAAGTTTATTTTACGGTGTAACAGATTAGTTAAGGAATATATGTCTTTGTTATTATCGTTTGGTTTAAGTTCCATGGAGAATAAAGGAAGTGGTTGTTTATTTTTTTGCTTGTTGTGAATGTTTAGTACTTCATGTCCTAATACTGCTAGTTCATCTATAATATCGTCTGTTTCCGTTGAGTAATGTATATTTCGTAAAATTACTGTAAATCCACGTTGCTCTTTGGGCGTAAATGTATAATATTTTGTTTCTTTTTGCGTAAGCAATTTTTATTATATTTGTGTAATGTACAGATTCTGCCGGTTGTATTGTTATTTCGTTTCTGTTCTGTACTTTCATCTCGTATTTGGTATTTGGTAGTTGATTTAGAGCTTTGGTTAGTGCATTAATATTTTCCACGCTTTGTATATATATGGTGGTTTTTTACTGTGTTTTGTTATTTGATTCTGTATGGGTGAATTTGTTTCTGTCGCACTCGTCAGTGTTGTCATTTAGTGCCAGGAGTTCGAACCGGTTAGTGTCTCTGGGATGCCTTAACAACACCAAGCAGATTCAGTACAACTCTTGCCTAATCGAATGCAGCCACGACAATAACTTTCTTATACAGCCAAGCAATATGTACGAGCACACTCACTACAGCTCCAGCTCTGATAAATTCTCAACGGCAAATTTATCAGAAAATGCCTCTCTCTTTTTAGAAAATTAAACATACAATGGCGTAAGAACAGGTGGTGGACAAATTAAACCGAAAACAACAGGTGGTGGAAAAAGTAATGTGACAAGGAATGTTGCAACTATACAGACTGGCATAGATCGGTATATACAAGCAAAGCGAAAGTTAAATCCACAAAAAAATGGAAACAAAAGACCGGCAAAAAATGCAAGATTAACTCCTCAACCGACGAATATATCTGTGTCTCCTAAACAAATAAGTAGTGGCACTTTGGGTCAGAACAGATTTGTAGTATTAGAAAATGAAAAGGTTGACTCAACTACTGCAATCAATTCAACTGCAAAAAATTTCTAACCCACCACCATTCTACTTCAAGAGAGATGCCCAAATGCTTTAGTTGCAAATGTAGCTTAATTTGTAGGAAATAACAATTTCCACATAATCCCCATAACAAACTGGAATATAAAAAAAACGAAACTACAGACATACAATGAAAGCAATTACCGCAAAATTGCATCCTATCTTGAAAAATATGGTAAAAACTACTATACCTATCAACTGAAGAGCAGTAAAGGCCAAGCAGTTGTTATTGAAGGTATTGAGAATAGTGCAAGTACTAATAAAATCAAAGCTTCTATCGAAATCGCCAGATATAAAGTCAAAACGGTATTCAACGTTAAAACCAGAGACAAAGTAAGACAACCACTATTTCAAGTAGATTTTGAACTGAGTAGCAGTTTTATCGACCCATCAGCCTCTTGCCAACTCTTTCAAAGCTATTTGAGAAAATACTGTGTGATAGAATTGAACTTATCTTGACACAACAAAAAGTTATTCCAAGCCACCAGTACGGATTTAGAAGGCATCATTCAACTATGACAAGTCCACAGAGTTGTAGATAAAGTTTTGAATGACATTAATAAAAAAATGTATTGCGTGGCGGTATTCTTGGACATTGCTAAAGCGTTTGATAGAGTTTGGTTCAACGAACTTTTAAATAAAATAAATAGTACACTACTTTTAATCTATTATTACTTATTCAAAATACGACGAATTTGGGCCTCTTATTATTTCTTTTTGTTCCTCCATAGTTCATTTACGCAAATTTTAATTTATATAGATTCTTGGTATCAGATATTGAGGTTGCATCCGATATGTGTAGTTGATCAGACTGCACTGGTGCATCTCATTTTCTGTTGTTAATATAGAATCATTGTTTTGTATATTTCTTACCATGGCTCTCATTATAACATTTATGCTCTTTGGTATCATACATTTTACATCATCAGACTGAAGTGTAATTCTTGAAAGGGCATCTGCGTTTGTATTTGTTCTGCCTTGTTTGAATAAAATCGTGAAATCATAATCCACTCTAATCCTAGCCAGTTTGGATGATGGATTTTTGTGAGTAAATAGACTCACAAGTGGTCTGTGGTCTGTGTACACTATGAATTTCTTGCCAAATAAGTATGGCCTGAAATAATTTATACACCAGTGTATCGCTAAAATATCCTTCTCAATCACTGGTTTATTCAACTCGTGCTTGTTCAGTGCTCTACTTGCGTAGGCGATTGGTTTGTCTTTACCAACTTCTCCTTGCGACAAGATTGCACCTAAAGCATGATTGGACGCATCAGTGGTTAATATGAAGGTTTTAGAGAAATCTGTGTAGCTTGGTATAGGAGGTGACATTCGTTTTTTCTTTAATGTTTGGAATGCAGCTTCACATTTGTCATCCAAATGGAATATTGTATTTTTCTTTAAAAGAGCATTTAATGGTTTCGCAATGTCTGCGAAGTTATTTACAAATCTTTGATAATAGTTGCAAAATGCAACAAATCTCCTAGTTTCATGGGCATTCATAGGCTTTGGGTAGTTTTTAATAACATCATATTTGCTGGGATCAGTAGTCATACTATCAGCAGTTATTAAATGTCCCAAGTAGACTACTTCAGGCTATTGCCGGATTTAATTTAAAGTTGTACTGTTGTAGTTTTGTAAATACTCTCATTAAATTCATATTGTGTTCTCTAAGATTAGACCCGAACACAATGGTGTCATCAACGCAGAGAAATGCTGACTCCTGGAGTCCACTGAGCGGTAGTGATAACATACGTTGGAAACTGTTTGTAGAGATTTTCAATCCAAACGGTAGACGTTTGAAGTGAAAGTGGTCTGAACTAGTTGAAAATGCTGTTAACGGCCTGAATTTTGGTTCAAGAGGAATCAGATGAAAAGAGCTGGTCATGTCAAGTGTTGAGAAATATTTCCTTTATTTAATTTATCAAGCACATCATCTAAACGAGTCAGACAAAATTTGTCGTCCACTATCTTTTTGTTTAGTGCTCGGAAATCAACGTCCAATCTCCATTTCTTTTCATCATTTTTTCTCTTTTTTGGTACCACCAGCAGTGGTGAATTGTAAGGGCTAACAGATGGTTCAACAATGTCATTTTGTATTAGTTCATGTACTTGCCTCATCTTTTTGCATACGTGGTAATTTGTAGTTTTTTATATTATTTTTAGTGGATACACTCTGTTCGAAAAAATTGTTTAACGAGAGTGATTCTCTTTCTAGGTGAAAAATATCCTGATATTTACGACATATGTCAATAATTGCAGTTTGTTCTTTACCGCCTACTGGGTTTGTCTAGTTTCAAAAGGTCTTTAATTTCTGTGAATCTGGCTTCAGCATTATTTACTTTAGAATTTCGTCTTCCTACAACATAAAAATTTGCTATTGGTTCTACTATGAGTGAAAGTTTTTTTTTTTTTTTTAAACAGTTCATTTATTTATTGAATTCACTCGTTTCGAGCCTAACCCCTCTATTCGCGCGAGCTGCCTCACTTGAGATCTACCTCAAGTGAGACACGATTTATGTCAGTCGATTTTGTGACATCTATTCAGAGCCAACTGTCTCAAGCAGAAAGCTCGTTAAATTCACCTCCAGTGGTGAAAAAGTTTCGTTGTGTTTTTTATCAGCTCATTCATGAAGTTGGGCACACTGATTTTAAATTTTTAAAATATCGCAGTTAAATATGTAAGTATTTGGATTTAATTTTATAAATTTAAAGAAAATTGTAGTTTTATTTTATTTAAAAACAGGAAAAATCAAAGGACCACGCAGGAGCAACTCCATTTCTATATTACATTTTGCAAAAGGCACCCGGAGCTGCAGGCAGGAAAGAATAAACCCCCGGGCGCCTCGTGCATTGCAGCAGCTATGGGAAGAACTGGCAACCGGGCGCCTCGTGCATTGCAGCAGCTATGGGAAGAACTGGCAACTTCCTTAAATGCAATGCGCGGTCCGATTAGAACACCAGAAAAATGGAAAGTGGTAAGTTAGCGAAAATCTACAATATAAAAAAATTATCAATAATTTACGCATTTCTATATACTATTTCCAATACAGTCCCTTGTGCATTGGAAAAACCAGCTGCGTAGCAGAGCACGCAAAATAAGGGTGGAGCAGCGACTAACAGGTGGAGGCCCACCTTCATTATCGGCATTAACGGATATGGAGGAGCAAGCGCTCTCAACCTTCGGAGCAGCAGCTGTCGAAGGAATAGACGGTGCGATAATCTTAGGGTATCAGGTAATGAAGTGAAGTGAACTGAGTTTTGCGTGTATGTATGTGCATTCTTAATTATGTACTATTGGAATAATTTCAGGCGGAAAATGATGTCGCTTCATCGGTGTTGGAAGAGAGCGTTGAAGGAGCCATAGGTTTGCTTGCAGAAGACGAAGAAGTGGGAGTTGTTGGCGGAGAAGAGGTGAGCAATAACACTTTGTCAACGCCAGTCAGTACTTCTGCAGCAACAGAGTTTGCTTTTTTTGCATCACCGGATATTTCTTTACCACCAATAACACCCACTTTGTCGTATTCTTCACGAAACGTATAACTCCTGACTTTTTCTATGAGGAGATGAATCGGAGCATAGAGACGCTCAACCAAATGCAGGAAGCAATTTTAAGAGAGCAGAAAGAGCGTAGAGTATTAGAGCAACAGTCACTTGCGCTACAGAAACAATCGCTCCAACAACAGCAAGAAATTAGCGTGGCTATAAAGCAAATGAGCGAGGCCATACTCGCGTTGGCACAAAGTATTGCTAATAAATAATATATTTATATGCTTTTTTTTATTTTTATTTGTTGTTAAAATAAATTATTTAATAATTACATTGAATTTATAATGTTTCTATGTATCTTTTTCTTATTCGCTCGCCTTGGGTATGTGAATACTCGCGGGATGCAAATTGTACACCATCGCCCTGTGCCAGTTCATCCTCAATTAAGCTTTCGCAAGTATCAAACGGTACGCCGTTCATCATAAGTATATTATGAAGAATGGCGCACGCGTTGATAATGCTGGCCGCTTTTTTGTGGGTGTAGTGGAGTACTCGGTGCCGTGAAAGGCACCTGAATCGCGCTTTAAGTACTCCAAAGGCTCTTTCAATTGTATTTCGAGCTCTGGCGTGCAATTGATTATATTTGCACTCCTTCTCACTAAGTGGCTCTGCCACTGGTGTGAGTAGCCAGGGCTCCAGCGGGTAACCCTGATCACCAAGCAGCCAAGTGTCTCGCTGTGGTATATGCTTGCGCGACAAAATCTGTCGCGCAGGGCAGGTTGTCCAGATTCCAGAGTCGTGGCACGAACCCGGGAACCTCGGATTAATGGACGAGAATACTAGTCGGTGATCGCATATCTAGCAAAAAGAAGAACAATTATTATAAGCAGATAACTTTCACATAAAACATACCGCTTCAACATTAATGCTGTAGTATCCCTTCCGGTTCATATATAAGCACAGGGGATTGCTGGCATCGTTTCGTTTGGGTGATTGAATCGCTATATGCGTGCAATCCACTGCACCAATCGTCCCTTTTATCCCAAACTTGGTGTAAAATCTATAAAAAAAACTCAAATTAGATATGTGCATGAACTTTTCTTTGCGTATATTACCCTGTTTTAATTGCCACCTCCTCTTCATAACTAACAGGAAACCGAACTATGGTTCCTTTGACTTTCACTATCAACTCTGAAATATATGCCAACGTGCGCGACACTGTTGCTTGGCTCATAGCAACATGGTGGCTATTCCCTACGCAATTTTGGTATGAGCCATTCGCGAAGAAAGTGAGGGCGGACAGGAAGCGCAATTCGAATGGTATAGATGACTTTTGTCTGTCGTGAGGTTGCAGCTCCTCAATAAGTTGCCGACAAGCAGCCCGAGGAAATCTGAAGGTGGCTACGAAACAGTTCTCCTCCATGCTGAACGGGCCGCTAGCGTCCCGCAGATGCCTTAGCTGCCGGCGTCTTTCAATTTTTTCTTTTTTGGAAAAGAGGAGCGCAGCTAGAGCAAGACCAAATTCTTCTTCGTCCATATTTTTATATTTTCACTATCACTTTATTTTAAATTTCACTCACTTCACTCTCTGCTGTTTGCAAACAATTTCCTTTTATTTTTTTATTTATTTCACTGTGACCTGCTGTCGAGGTAGTCACAATAAAAATCTCATATGTCACTCAAAGAGCTTTCAGTTTTCTCTGCGAATAGCTCTGAGTCTCGACTGATACTCGGCTGACACATGTGCCTGTGTTGAGTTTTGTGACTGAGTAAGAATAGGGGGGTAACAACAAGTAATTAAATCTTAAGAGCTAAATTAACTATATTTATCCCGGACCAGTGTTTGGGCTTAGTATTACATTTCAATTTACATTTTTGCCTTTTAGTTTTAATTCAATTTAAGTTAATTTCATTTTAGTATCGTATATAGTAATTATTTAATATTTAGTACATTTAATATATAGGTAAGTCCAATCATTTGAGGCGTGTTGCTGTTTTAATTCTAGCTAAATTTTTTACCAATGGATTTGAGTGCTCTCGAATTTTTTTCTTTTTGTGTTTGAGCATAATCCCTGTGAGCTCACTTTTAACCAGAGGAATGTTGAGGTCCTTATGGATGTCAGCATTTTTAACGAACCAAGGCGCACCCGTGATTGCACGCAAGATTTTCGATTGCACTCGTTGGATCAGCTCGACGTTCGATGTACTAGCATTCCCCCAAAGCTCAGCTCCGTATGCCCAAATTGGATTGATCACTGCCTTGTATAATAAAAGTTAATGTTGTAAACGAAGCCTTGACTTGAAGTTGAGTAGCCAATTTATTTTATGGGCCTTTAGCTCTATCTGCGTTCGTTTTGCCTCAATATGGTTCCGCCAAGTTGGTCGTATGTCTAGATGGACTCCTAGGTATGTTAAAGTATTCGATTGAGGAATAGCAACATTGTTTAGGGTAATCACTGGGCATGTTAATTCTGCTTGCCAAACTCTGTCAAACGCCTGTGCAATATCTAAGAATATAGCAGAGCAGTATTTTTTGTCTTCAAAAGTATTTCGAATTGCACTAGTAAATCGGTTAATTTGCTCTATGGTTCTATGATTCTTACGAAATCCTAATTGATGGTGGGGAAAAATGTTGGATTTGTATATGTGCGGCTGCAGCTTTAGAAGAAGCAGTTTCTCAAATAATTTAGAAAGCACTGGGAGCAAGCTTATGGGCCGATAAGATGACGGTTGAGTTGCGTCTTTTCCGGATTTTGGTATCATTGTAATTTGTGATATATTCCATTGCAGTGGAAAATACCCAATCCTAAATATTGCATTAAATGACTGCGTCACTATTTTGATGGCTATTTCAGGCAATTCCACAGTCATTTTCACGGTAATTAATTTAAATCCTGGTGCTTTTTCCGGGTTTAGCTGAGTTTTAATTGCAAGTTGCACTTCCGTAATTTTAACCTTCATCGGGATTAGTGGTATTTTAGGGGCCAAAAATGGAATTTCAAAACAGTTGGTTGGTTGGTTAGGTTGGAATGCGGATTTGAGATGATTTGCAATCGCTGAGGCTTTCTCTTCGTCACTTCTTGGCCAAGTTCCATGATTTTGCCTGAGTGGTGGATGACAGTTTTTAGGAGTCTTTATATATTTATAGGCTTTCCATAAAGAGTAGTTAGTATTTTGTGTTGGAGTTAGCGTCTCAGTATACTTTTTCAAACTGTTCTATAGCTCGCAGTTCAGTGCTTCTCGGAGGCGTTTTTCTGCTAATGCTAATTTCTGTTTGACGTAGGGTGATCTATTATGTTGCCACTCTTTTCTTAAGCGCCTTTTCTCCTTAACGAGACTATCGATAACGGCAGAAGTTGTGCGAGATGTTGCGGAGCGGGATAATGAGGCTTCTGGAGATGAGTGTGTGGCTGCAGATGTAAGAACTGAGTTGATGGCCAAAAGTGCCGAGTCAATATCGCTTGCAGTCTTCAGTCGAGGACCAATGTTTATATGACTACTTATATATTGACGGTACTTGAGCCAGTTTGTTGTTTTGTTGGTTAGGTGACCTGTTTTCTTACCCAGTTGAGGTTGTTTATGTAGACATATAAAAACTGATGAATGATCAGAAGCGAGCTCTAAGCACGATTCTGCAGATAACAAGTTACGATCAATACCACTGGTTTTCCAAAATCGATAAGGTCGGGAACTTTTTGGGGGTTAGAGGGCCAGTATTTCGGGTAGCGTGAAGACACGAAGTCTAGGTTAGAACACCGATTTAGTAAGGCAAAGAACAGTTGGTTGCCTTTGGGATTTATTAACCTGGAGCCCCAAAAGGTATGTTTCGCATTATAATCACCTGCTGCCAAAAATTTGGTCCCCAATGATGTGAAGAATTGTGCGAATTGTAATTCTGTCACTGAGTATATTGGAGAACAAGAGACTGCGCTTAGCCAGTTGCTTCTGGTGCTCGATTGATTTGGCAATCTCTGTGTATTCAAAAGCTGGTTGCTGTTTCTGGTCTAATTTATTTTTGAATGCTAAATACACTGGGCAGCCTCTGTAGTTTGCCGTGTGGTTTTCCCCACAATATGCTGCATTTTTTTGCATTTATGTTGGATTTGTCAGACAAACACTTGGAGGAATCGCGAAGGTCCCCACAGGCAACACAAACAGTACGTAGGGTACAGTACGATTTTGTGTGCCCGTATTCTTTTCAATTAAAGCACTGGACAGGGCCTTTTCTTTTGTGTAGTACAATTTCTTCCTCCCAGCATTGAAGACATATTGATGTTGCCAGCAGATAGTCCTTTGCATACTCTTCTAGTGCATGATGCTTAAATCTATCTCTTATTAATATACCCGTACCGCCATGTGCTTTACTGTCAGGATGGTTTGTCTTGTAGAATTTATATCCTGATATAACAAAACAATTTTTGTTTGTCAAGTGCGTTTCTGATAAAAGCATAATGTCAATTTGCCTAGTATGCAGGAAGTGTTGAATTTCAAGTTTATGTTTGCTAATGCCGTTTGCATTCCAATGACATATATTAATATAGTTAATTTTTTAGATATCAACAATTGCATAAGTTGGTTTTCAACAACTCGTGCAACATGCTTTGCATTGATGTCATAAATTCTGTCATACAATTTGTTAATTTTGGTATCATGGATTCTTCATTTTGCATAGGATTTGCAAAGCTAGGAATTTCTTCAGATCCAGACTTTACTACGTTGGCATATGATCTTGATGTAGAAGCGCTTTCACTGGTCAGTTGCTTCTGGTGCTCAATTGATTTGGCAATCTCTGTGTAATCAAAAGCTGGTTGCTGTTTCTGGTCTATTTTATTTTTGAATGCTAAATACACTGGATAGCCTCTGTAGTTTACCGTGTGGTTTTCCCCACAATTGCTGCATTTTTTTGCATTTATGTTGGATTTGTCAGACAAACACTTGGAGGAATCGTGAAGGTCCCCACAGGCAACACAAACAGTACGTAAGGTACAGTACGGTTTTGTGTGCCCGTATTCTTGTCAATTAAAGCACTGGAGAGGGCCTTTTCTTTTGTGTGGTTCTTCAACGGTTATTCGTCTATGTAATAAGTAACGCAGATGGTATATTGGGTGTGTTTCGCTGCTTTTTAATTTTCTTCCATGCGGTTCAAGTTTTTCTTGAAATAGTGGTTGTGGTACTTTGTCTCTGTTTTTAATGTTGAATACCGTTTTTACTTTAAATCCGGCGATTTCGAGAGAATCTTTGATTTCATTAGTACTTACACTATTCTCTATACCTTTAATAACAACTACTAGGCCTATACTGCTCTTCAGTTGATATGTATAGTAGTTTTTATCATTTTTTTCAAGATAGAATGCTATTTTGCGGTAATTGCTTTCATTGTATGTTTATAGTTTCGTTTCTTTATATTTCCATTTGTTATAGATGTTACGTGGAAATTGTTATTTCCTACAAGACTAGCTACAGTTGCAACTAAATCATTTGAGCATCTCTCTCACAAGTAGAATGGTGGTTTCTTCGGAGTTTTGGCAATGGAATTGTTTGCAGGAGTTGAGTGAACGTTTTCATTCTCTAATAGTGCAAATCTGTTCTGACCCAAAGTGTTTCTACTTATTTGTTTCGGAGAGGCAGATATATTCGCCGATTGAGGAGTTTGTCTCGCATTTTTTGCCTGTCTTTTATTTCCGTTTTTTTCTGGACTCAACTTTCGTTTTACCTGTATATACCTGTCTATACCAGTCTGTATAGTGGCAACATTTCTTGTCACATTACTTTTTCCACCACCTGTGGCTGGCATGACTAAGTTACTTGCTGGCGCAATTGTAGGTGTAGATTCGCTGTTTAACATTAAAGCAGGAGAACATGAACGAGCCCGATTTACTGGCTTGGTTGTTAGGTACAAGTTATCCTTAGGTAGGTAGGTAGGTAGGAGTGGCCGCCCAGTTTGCCAAAAGCACACTTGAGCACACATAATGGCCCATTGTGATACCACGGTGTGGCGCCGTTCAAGCACTGACTAAAAAGGTTCCCATACTTTTGATGGTGATAGTCAGCGCAAGGACAGCGCCTGGAAAGGCACGACTCCCCCGTCATGTTTCAGGAAACCATCCTGATACTTTGATGAACCTGGCTATGTCCCTAATATTAATGGATGACAGCTCTGTCAGGCTTTTAAGAAATGGGGCACCACAGGTGCGAATTCTTCTTCTGCTCAAGGATGGGCAGTGGCATAAGAGGTGGAAAACCGTCTCGTCCTCCTCCTCGAAGCCACAGCCTCGGCAAAAGTCATTTGAGGGTAGGCCCAGTCTTTCTGCGTGCTGTCCCATTATGCAGTGGCCGGTCAAAACCGACACAGTTGTCGACAGTGATACGCGATCAAGTCGAAGAAGTTGATTGGTTCTGTTTTTGTCCATGCTTGCCCAAGTTAGTCTAGCCGTGTGGCAGGATTCCTCGTTAGCCCAGGATTTGTAGGCGTCAGCCAGATATTTCCGTTTGATTTCGAGCTTGGCTGTTGCCAGTGGAATGCCGATGTTTACAGAGGGGTGAATGTCGTGCATTAGCGTGCCTGCCTGAGCAAGCTCGTCCCCCTCGCAGTTTCCCGGGATTTCGCTGTGTCCGGGAACCCAGACTAGGTGCACCCGAGAGTATCTTGCGAGCTCATTTAAAGATGTTCAACATTCATGAACTAGTCTTGATGTGGCTGTGGAGCCAAAAAGAGATTTAATGGCGGCCTGGCTGTCTGAGAAGATAGATACGTCAACTGCGCCGATATCACTACTCAGCATCCATTTGGCTGTGGGGTAAATGGCCATGACCTCAGCTTGAAAAACGCTGCAATGGTCTGGGAGACGTAGGGAGATGTTTAAGTCCAGCTTGTCGGAATAAATACCGCTGCCGACTCTACCTCCAAGCCTGGAACCGTCGGTGTAGATTTCGACTGTTTCACCGACGATTCGGTTTTCTGAGGTCCAGTCGCTTCGACTTGGAATAGTGAGGTCGAATTCCCTGTTCAAATCGGGATATACCGACATATAATCGATAAAGTTGGGGACAGGTGGGTCCTGATTCAGAATTGAAGCATGGCCTGTCAGGGTTATGCGCCAGTGCGAAAGAGCATTAAGTCTAATCGCTGCCAACTTGGCTGGTTGCTTAACCAGGATCCCCGAGGGGAGCCAGTGCAGCATGGCAAAAAGGGCTTTCGTAGGTGTGCTACGAAGAGCGCCAGTGATCAGTAGAGCAATGGATCTTCTGATTTTATCGAGGGGTTTGATATTACAGGCTTTTT
Source organism: Clusia tigrina (assembly GCA_920105625.2). NCBI lineage: Eukaryota > Metazoa > Arthropoda > Insecta > Diptera > Clusiidae > Clusia > Clusia tigrina. Next base: position 157,943,196 of record OV050030.1, on the reverse strand, counting down.
CGAGGGTTTGCCACCAGAAGACCGACCCGTATAACAGGTTAGGTTCAACGATGGCCGTGTAGAGCCAGAGCACGACTCGAGGACGAAGTACCCATCGTGCACCAACTGCTCTTTTACAGCAGTATATAGCGCATATTGCCTTACGTGTCTTCTCGGCTAGATTGGCTTTCCAATTAAGCTTTGGGTCGAGAATCAGGCCTAAGTACTTAACGTGTGTGCTCAAAGAGAGCGGAGTGCCGTTTAGACTAGGCATTGTAAACTTTGGAATTTTGTACTTCCTAGTGAAAAGCATAGTCTCGGTTTTGGATGGGTTAACCCCAAGTTCGAATTCGCGACACCAGTTCGACACAATAGAGAGTGAATAGTTCAGTTTTTCGGAAAGTGTTTGGGGGAATTTGCCGGATGCCGCGATTGCTATGTCGTCCGCATAGGCTATCACTTTGCATCCAGTAGATTCCAATCTCACCAGTAGTGTGTTAACTGCCAGGTTCCAGAGGAGGGGTGATAAAACACCCCCTTGTGGCGTGCCCCTGTTAACCACCCTCCTGGATTGGGCACTGCCGATCGTGGAAGTGATGATCCTAGATTTTAGTAGAAGTTCTATAAATTTAAGAAGACCTGAATTCAGGTTAAGATTATAGAGTGCGGAGATGACAGCGTTGGGACATACATTGTTGAATGCTCCCTCGATGTCCAGAAATATGGCAAGTGTGAATTCCTTGTACGCCAAGGATTTGTCGACTTGAGAAATGAGAGAATGAAGTGCTGTTTCAACCGATTTGCCTATAGAGTAAGCGTGTTGAGATACAGAGAGAAGAGAAGGGTTGATCGATGTAGGTCAAGAGCTGATATGTAGGTCAAGAGCTCTTTCTAGAACCTTAAGAAGAAAGGATGTTAGGCTTATGGGTCTGTAATCCTTAGGTTTGGTGTGCGAGGCCTTCCCAACTTTTGGTATGAAGACGATCCGAGCCGTGCGCCAGCGTAAGGGAATGTATTGCAATCTGAGGCTTGCATTATATATTTGAAGCAGCCAGGGAAGGATAATCTATTCCCCATTTTGGATATCGGCAGGAATGATGCCGTCCGGTCCGGGGGACTTGTATGGCTTAAAGGTTTGAATGGACCACTCAAGGTGACTTTTTGTCACTTGGAATGTGGGGAGGCTATCATGGGAAACCTGCCCCACCTGGTAGAGTGCTTGATCCGCTGAGGCTAAACTCCCTGGGAAGTGGGTGTCTAGCAGTATATCAAGGGTTTCGACGTTTGAATGAGTCCAGCTGCCATCTGGTTTTTGGATACAGTCAAGGGCTTTGTTAGAGGAGTGGAGAATTTTACGAAGACGGCTAGCCTCGGACGTCGATTCAATGCTTTCGCAAAATTCCCTCCATGACGCTCGTTTCCCTCGCCTAATGGCGTATTTCAACTCTTTTTGTTTATTTTTGAAAGGGGCCCAATCAGCTGTAACTTTAGCTTTGTTGAAAAGCATTCGACAAGTTTTGCGAAGACTTGCAATTTCCAAGTTCCACCACGGAGGCTTAGGTTTGCCCCGTGGTTCGGGAGTGATGCAAGAAATATGAGTGGCTTTTTTAAAAGCTTTGGTCAGATCGTCGACCGCCCGATCAATGTCGGGACAGTTGTGGATAATGGGGGGAGTCGTTGCTAAGCATGACCCCAGTTTGAGCCGGAAAAGAGGCCAGTTCGTGTTTTTTCTATTGACTGGTATAAGAGGTTCTGTATTGCCCTCGAGTCAATGTCAAAGGTGATATAGTAGTGGTCCGAAAAGGAGCATTCCTGTGAGACGAACAAATTGCTTATCATGTTGGAGTAGTTATCGCTGACGAGGGTGATGTCAAGCACTTCCTTCCTGACGGATGTAAGGAAGGTCGGCTCATTTCCCCGGTTAGCAATGCCTAAGTTATTTGAAATGATAAAGTCGAAAAGACACTCACCTCGATCATTGGTGCCGGAGCTGCCCCATATTTCGTGATGGGCATTGGCATCGGCGCCGATAATTACCGGAATCTGTTTCTGGTGGGCTACAGCAACCATTTGCTTCAGTATGTCTGGTGGCGGGGAGTCCCCATAGTCATGAGCCATGTAGTTCGAAGAGATCCAGAAAGTCCGTGTACCCATTTCAATGACCATGGCAACATTGTCTTTGTCACTGAATCTAGGGAGTAAAAGAGCGTTAACGCTGTTTTTTACCAGAATGCAGGATCTTGGTTTACCTTGATCCTCGATATATACCATACGATATCCGTATGCATTGAGTCCAGAAACCCGGTCATTTATGACCTAAGGTTCTTGGACGAGAATGAGCTCCTCCCCTATATCCGAGAGGCGGAGAAGCAGGGCTGCCGAGGCAGTTTTCGAATGCTGAAGGTTAATCTGTAGTACCTTCAGCATTGTCTGGAAGAGTGATGATAGTGGAATTCAACTCCTCCTCTTCGGACATTGGAGAGATGTATCCACCAGCCGCATCCGTGTCCATGTGGTCGAAGAATTCTCCGACCAGTTCGGAAGTTGAGAAGCGGCTGCTTCTGGTTGTAACGGAGCACATACTCTCATTGTCACTACCCGACAAAGGGGTGAGAGCCGGGCCCGAGCAGCTAGGCTCTTTGGCAGTGGCTTGTGGGACAGCACCAGCTGGGGGAGGCTGTTGGGGGGCTTGGGGATCGCAGTTATCCTTAGTTATTTCTTTTTTGTTTTTGCAGCAATCATCAGCAACCACCGTCACATAAGCATTTCTGATGTTTGTAAGTTTCTTGATGTTCGGGAAACTCATTAAGAGTTGAGAAAATAAAGAATTAATAATTGGCTCAAATGCAACTCTGTGGATTTTGAAATTTTACTAAATTAAATTTAAGTGGCATCACCAATCATCTTAGAGTACTGACACAGGTGGCAACTCCTGCTAGTTGTTTTTCGCGCGCACTTTTATTTTATTTTATTTTATTTATTTTTTAATGATGTTGTTTATAAAATACTTTGTGAATTCCACACTTCACCTTTAATCTGTTCCTGCAGAAAAAATATCACCAAATTATGTAAATAAACTACACTTTCGTATTAGCGTCTATATCGCGAAGTTTAAAGAACGAATTCAGCTTAAACACAGTGAAAAACCGTCCAATTACGGAGCACGTATGAAATTGCGTCCGCACAGTTCAGAAAACACGGCAACAAGGTGAGTGAAAGTGACTTCAGAATTTTTAATATTAATAATTAGTATGTGTTTATGTCCATCTTTGGGTATAAGTGTATTAGCTACAAAAACATCCTTGCTGTGAACTAAGCTATCTTCCGCTATTTGCGCTGATAGTGTGTGTACTATTTGAGTTCTGGGTTGTATTGCTAGTGTGTTAGTTATTCTTAGCTGAGTGTAAGTGGGCAAGGTGACCTGCTCATCCTTTATATAGGTTTGTAATGTGCAAGTTTCATAATGTAACTTACATCTATATTTAATGAGGAAATCTCTTCCTAATATTCCATTTGGTGCTAAAGGTGTTTCATTACCCTCAATTGAAATGCATATCTTTCTATCTATAATTTTTGGGTTGATATATCTGCCCCCGTATCTACTAAAAATTTTAAGTTTCTACCTGCTACTTTTATATCTATATAATTGGAGTTTGTGGCTAAGTTTATGGAATTTATACTTTATTCAACATTCACAGTATTTTCCGTGTTCAGTTTTAATTTTGTGTTTTCCCCGGACTGCTTTAGCCGGGGGTAGGTCAGTTTTCCTGCCTAAAATTGTTTTGTCTGTTTTGTTGCCTACCATTGCTGTTGCAGGTTCTTTGCTACTGAGTTTTATGTTCGTTTTGTCGTCTACCAGTGTTTTCATAACGTCGTGCATTATTATTGTTGTTGGCATAATTACTTTGCCTCTCATTTGTCGAAAAAAGCGTCGTTTTCTGTTTGCCCCATTGATATAAAATAATTTTAAATCGTCTGCTTTAGCAGACGAAGTTCTAGCATTTTCGATGGTTCAGGATCGCCATGTTATGTTCGAAATAGAATATAAAAATTTTTTATTTAAACGCCCTGGCTTTGCAATATGCATCATGGGTTGCGTTGAATGTAGAGGTATCCTTGTGATGGCGTGGATATAACGCCTAGAAATAAGGCCAAAGGACGCTCTTGGAAATTGAGCCGCACGGCTCAGATGTTCATTTTATTTCGCCACTAGGCAAAGACAAATGAGACACTTGTGTTGGTTTTGATGGTCAGCACAAGTCTGATTTTCAATTTCACTTTTAGTTTACAAGAAACTTCCTATGGCCTATTTCTTATTCACCATTCAATATCAACTCATTCACTCACTCTTGCATTACTTTTTTCTAGTAAGCGCAGCACTCAGGCAGATTACATATCCATTGTACTGCACTTAAGGTTCCCTTTTACTCTACTTTAAATCTACCCGACATCCGAAGAAATAGAAGTAGATCCTGTGGTGCCAAGGAGCCAAGTTGGTTACTCCTCAACACATCAGTGCCAAAAATATCAAACCTGATTCGAGCAAAGGCAGGGCAGACGCAAAGAAAATGGTCGGCCGTCTCGTCTTCTTCTCCACAGGCTGGGCAGAGCGCACTGTCTGATATGCCAATCCTTTCCATGTGCCTAGCCACTGAAAGTGCCCTGTCATCACGCCAACCAACAGCCTGCAGTCCCTCCTACCTAAATATAGAAGGAACCGTGACCATCGGTCAGAGATAGCAGGTAGCTTAATTTTCTTCCATCCGCAGCCCCTCTCAGCCCACCATGCTCGCTTGTGGGTCGAAACAGCCCACTTGTTTGCAGTGGCTTTGATGACAGCAGAAGGGAGTGGCAGAACAGGCTCAGGGCCAATAAAAACAGCCTCAGAGCCCATCCTGGCCAAAGAGTCAGAGGTCTCGTTACCCGCAATGCCAGCGTGTCCCGGTACCCAAGTCAGCGTCAGACTATTATGTTTTCCAACACAATTCAGCCTGGATTTGCAGGACCTGACTATCGTGGAAGTGGTGGTAGGGCTATCCAAGGCCATGAGCGCAGCTTTGCTGTTACTGCAGATACAAATAGATTTGCCTTTCCACCTGTTTTCCACAACAAAGTCCATCGCCTCAAGTATCGTATACACCTCCGCCTAAAAACACAGACGCATGCAGACCAAGGGCAAAGAACCGACGAAGTCCCACAAGATTCCACAAAGACACCAGAACCTGAACCTTCTTCAGTCCTGGAGCGATCAGTGAAAATACGGCAGCAGTGTTTGCGGGCTCGTTCTCGAGATCTAACCATGAACGAGCCTCTGGCAGCAACACATTGTACAGCTTTTCTAGTATGACGGTTGACGACATGGAGTCCGGGGGGATAGACAGGATTGCAGGATCGATGTCAGTGCCTGCGCCGTCGTCCAATATCGAGTACACCCCATACCAGTGGCCACTATGTTTCACTCTGCAGATGGCCTTAACGGCCTCTCCGCGGATGAAGACATCTAGTGGCGGGAGATTCACCAAAGCATCAAGTGCCGGGCCTGGAGTAGTCGGAAATGCTCCGGTACAACATATAGCCACAGCACGTTGTAGTTTTGATAGAGCTTTTTTGACCCCTACAAGAGAGAGTCTGCTCATCCAAACCATCGATGCATAGGTGATAATAGGTCTTACCATAGCTGTATAGAACCATAGGACCTTACTAGGGGAAAGACGCCATGTCTTACCAAAAATACCCTTACACTGCCAGAAAACTGACAGTGCTTTGGATGTCTTCAGTTCGACATGTGTTTTCCAAAGAAGTTTGTTATCAAGGATGACTCCAAGATATTTGATTTCCTTGGAAAGCTGGATAGTGACTCCTTTTAGTGTAGGCAGAATAAGTCTATCAAGCTTTCTCCTTCCGTGTCCCTGCCGCCGAAGCGGGTGGATTTCCACATGCGTGGGTTCCACCTGGAGTATTATACCGTGTGTTGTCCATCGCCAGACAGTGGTTTTTGTTCGGGACTCGTCCCTAGCCAGTTTGGTCTGCGGATGGTATACATTATCTATACCATCATTGTGATAGACAGACAGCCATAACTCCCGCACCTCCTAATAGGTTCAGAAGTAATGTCATTTGCCCATTAAGGGTCCCCCTATCCGCCACCTGGAGACGCATCCGATGTGATGTCAGGCACATCCAACACGGACTTGCATAACTTATTTAAATACATAATCTGCAAGTAAATGAAATGTATTGATTGGTTCTTACTAATTCTTAATTATTTACCAGAGGGGAAATCCAATGTACTTTCAACATGCTTGCTCATCATATGTTCGCTGCAGCACCAACTGTCGATTCTGTATCGACAGTTCTTTCGAGTGCATTACCCGTGTGCAATTTGACGCCCTTGCACTTGAAAGAGTGCAAGCGCGCCGCACCAGGCAATGAACTGCTTTGGTGGTCGCTCAAGGGCAACACGCTGCGGCTTGCATACTCGCGCTCAAGTTACGCGCTTTGATCAGCATGCAAAGTTCTAATAAGTGGCGCGATAGTCCATTGGCGTTCCAAATAGCAAAAATTATTCTGGAAACCATCTAGTTTCGATACGAGCAGTGTCACAATGTTCATCAGACTTGCCATTTGGCTTATTAGTTGTTTCATCATTATTTTTAAATCTGAGAGATCGTGGTTATGCTGTGTTGGTATCATACTATTTTTTGCTGCGTTCGGGTTTCGTGTTAAGTTTGGTGCTGTATTTATCACTGCTTATTTATCATATGACATTCCAGGTGTGTAGTTTTTCTTTGTTTGCATTGTGAGTATATTCACAGGTTGTTCTGATGATTTTTTTTAAGAGTTGGAGTGATTTGATTTTTACGTAATGTCGGGTATTTTTGTATTTGTAGTGATTTGTAATTCATACAGCCTTTGTGTCTGGTTTTCACAACAGAGAGTGCATTTGATTTGCTGTTTCATATCTCTTTCGGCATTGCATTTAACTGTGCTGTGGTTACCTGCGCATTTGACATACAAAGGGTTTTTAGTACAATTGTTTTTGGTGTGTTCATATTTTTGGCTATTTGAGCATTGTGGAATCGTTCTTTTTTGGTGAGGTGGTTCGAAGTTTATTTTACGGTGTAACAGATTAGTTAAGGAATATATGTCTTTGTTATTATCGTTTGGTTTAAGTTCCATGGAGAATAAAGGAAGTGGTTGTTTATTTTTTTGCTTGTTGTGAATGTGTAGTACTTCATGTCCTAATACTGCTAGTTCATCTATAATATCGTCTTTTTCCGTTGAGTAATGTATATTTCGTAAACAGCACGTACTGATTCTGCTGATTGAATTGTTATTTCGTTCCTGTTCTGTACTTTCATCTCGTATTTGGTATTTGGTAGCTAATTTAGAGCTTTGGTTAGTGCATTAATATTTTCCACGTTTTGTATATACTCGTATATGGTGGTTTTTTACTCTGTTTTGTTATTTAATTCTGTATGGGTGAATTTGTTTCTGTCGCACTGTTGTATTGTTCGTCAGTGTTGTCATTTAGTGCCAGTAGTTCGAAGCTGTTATTTGTATTTGGAGGGAGTGACTTGCTCAGCCAATATTCTTGTAGTGTTGTTTGTGGAGCGCTCAATGGTTTATTTGTATGCTTTTTGTTGTTGTTATTTTGATCCGCTAATTGTCGAAGATACTATTGTAGTACAAGAGCTTTGTGTTGTGGTTGTTCTTCCTGATGTTTTAGCTGGTGGGTAAGCCTCCATTATAGTAGTGGGTGTCGCGCATTCAACAGTCTAGGGTATTGAAGCGCTGGTAGTGGCTCCGTTAAGGAGAGCGGGAGTGCAGGATCTGTGTCTGCTCTCTGCTACTTCAACAGGTAGATTGGAGCTGCCGTTACATTGGGTAGAGGCAAGTGAGAAATAAGCATTTCTATTTGTTGATGTTTTTTGTTGATGAGTGTCAGAGACACTCATTTTAATTATGTTGTTGTTGTTTATGAAATGTTTTGTGAATTTTACACTTTACTTTTAATGTATTCTTGCAAAATGAAATATTATTAAAGTATGGAAGTAAACTGCACTTTTGTATTAGCGTCTATATCGGGAAGTTTAAAGAACGAATTCAGTTTAAACACAGTGAAAACCGTCCCAATCACTGAGCACGTATGAAATCGTGTCCGCACAGTTTGAAATTTCACTCAAAAATGAAAAAGGCCTTTTCTTCTAATTAATTTTTATTTTAATACAAAATATATGTAAACTGACTAAGCTTAGAGTGAATGATTGCTTATTACATAGAAAATAAAATTTAAAGTGGAAAAGAGAAGAACACATTGGGTATATATAAGCATAATATATAACTTTCCCATCGCTAGAACTGAAGATATATCTTAAATTCTAATTTCATTATTTTTTATTTGTCACAATAAACGCAATGAATTAAATACGACCGTTCAATTATAGAGAGTTTATTAGTTAATAAAAAAATAGCTTAACACAGTAAGAATAAAGAAATTACAGCTTGCCAGTAGTTGAGTTCCCGATGCTAATATTAAGTTTGGTACTAAATACATTCATTCTCTGCCTCAACCTATAATCAAAAACAACAAATTTATATACTTAGTGGCAAAATTTTCACAAAAATTTAGTTCGATCCAACATTAAGAAAATTTTTCTTTTAATACTTTATAAAAAGTGTGATGTTTATCTTTAGTTAGACATTTTGGAAAAACATCAGCTACAATTTCCGTAGATGGAATATACTGGATACCAATCTCGTTCGCAAGATACTTGTCACGAATGTAGTGGTACTTGATATCTATTTTCTTGCTGCGTTTGTGAGAAATGGGATTTTGGACCAAGAATTGTGCCCCTTTGTTGTCACAAAAATTGTTGTGGCACCATTTATGTAGGCCTAAAATCTCATCTCCTTTAGCAAGCTTCGATAGAGTGAAATTTCTTTCGCTCCATGGCACACCGCGATGTATTCCAATTACATGGAACTTAGCGAAACCATATGCTAAATTTTCGACTCCCATGCGATGGGGGTGCCACCAATAAATAGAAGCGTGATTCTTCTTTTAATCTTCAAGCTTACTCTGTTTTTTGTGATAATGGTGGTATATAAGGGAATATAAATTCTTTGACAAATTCAAAAGTACAGTTTTCCGCTGTAGCATGGGATCCTAAACACCGAGTATCCCTGCTGGTGTACAGCATATTCTTTGTCTTGCCCTCGTTCACCATCATACACACTCTCGCTGATTCTTATTCAATGGCGGAAAATGCAGCAGTAACATTTCCCTTGCAGCGTCTAATGATGTCGATGTCATCAGCATATGCGAGGAGCTGGACAGTTTTGAAGAAAATGGTGCCATTCCGATGTACACAAGGGTGTCGCAGCACCTCTTCCATGGTGAAATTGAAGAGGTCGCACGACAGTGGAGGTCTTGTCTGAAACCTCGCAGGGTATTAAATGGTTCGGAGAGGTCACTCCTTATCTTGACAGAACTACACGTACTGCTCAATATCATTCTACAAAGCCGTATTAGCTTTGTAGGAATATCGAACTCAGACATGGTGGCATATATATATAGGCAATCCTTTATCTGGCTATCGAAAGCAGCTTCATAGTCGACAAAGATATAATGGGTGTCGATATGTTCCTCGTGGTTTTTCTCCAGGGTTTGGTACAACGTGAAGATCTGGTCAATGGTGGACTTTCCAGGCCTAAAACCGCATCGATAAGGTCCAATCAGTGTGTTGGCAAATGATTTTAATCTATCACACAATGCACTAGGCAGAGCCTTATATGAGATGGCAATGGCGACTCATTCACCTGTAATTGGCGCAGAGCTTCGGGTCATTTATCTTCAATACATGATAAGAGGGCACCGAGATTTCAATCGCATGCACCCTATCAGCTCATCGCCTCTGGCCTTGATCAATTCAGCAGGCAGTCCATTGGCATCAGCCGCTTTGTTGTTCTTTAGTTGCTGAATAGCAACTCGGCCCTCATCGCAACTGGGTGGTGGAATAACCATTATCTCATCGTAAATTGGTGGTATCAGGATGAATTCCCCAGAGGCGGTATTGGTGGCATGGTCGCCTACAAGTAATTTAGAAAAATGCTCCCTCCATAAATCGCTTTTAGATATCGCAAGACATGTTTCGACGCTGCTAAGTCCTCCTTGTGTGGATGTGTGTAAAACTGCGCCAATTTTGGCACGATGTGTGCGATGTCATGTCGTGATATTACCGCTTAATAGGACCTCCAATGAGGAGAATTAAGGTGGGATTCTATATCCACAGCAAAACCAACATACTGACCAACTGAACCCACCAAAAATCCAGACTTATTAGACTTTTACATAATTAATAAAATGTCGGTCAACTACTTCCATGTTAAAGAAGGATTATATTTAGGCTCAGACTATTCTCCAGTTTATCTGACACTAAGTGATGACGAGAGAAGAAAATCTTTTCTTAACAAACATGAACACAAACTGGGAAAATTTCCGTTCAAAGCTGGACGAATACATTGACTCTGAAGTAAACATTCATAATCAAGAAAACAAAGAATTTAGTTTGTTAAATTTCTACAGAAATCGGGTTGGGAAAGTACACCGCAGGTTCAACGAAAGAAAATTGTTATAAACTACCCAGTTGAACTAAAAGATCTCATAGCACAAAAACGTAGATTGAGGAAAAAATGGCACCAAACCCGATCTCCTAATAAAAAATGCAACTTTAACAATGCAGGTGAAAGCCTAAAGCGATCCCTTCGTGAATTCAAAAATGATTCCGTTAATTTGTGTGTCGACACATGCCTCCAATTAGCGCCAATTGTTAAGCTCTGGATTTCCGATATTCGGTTTCCAACAAAGGTAGATAGCGTAGCCGAATGCAATTTATGCCAATCTAGCAATACCTGTGAATCCGTCCATAGGGAAGTAGTAGTAATGTAGTTCGAAAAGATTACCTTGATGTTGTCATATAGACGTGCGAGGAGCAAAGCTCCGCACAATTCCAGTTTCGGAAACGTTTGCTTTTTGGTAGGCGCAACTCTGGATAGAATGTGAGAAGTGAGAAGGTAGACTTGAACTTCGCTAGATTGATAGGTACGAATTACGCACCCATGTAGTTGAATCGATTTTACTCCAGGTGCCAAGCAATATCTCGGAAGGACGACTGAGGATAAGTATGAATCCGTAAAATGCTGAAGGTTGTAAGAATTAATCATCAGCATTCCAACCCTGCCTCGGCAGCCCTAGTTTGTAAAAGGTCAAGGTAACCTATGATCTTGTATACTTATTAAGAACAGCATTAATTTCATCTTACTTCACAGGTACAGTGATAGGGGTAGCATATCATGGAAATCAACACCATGGCTCTCTGGCTTGTCTCTGCTACATGGCGCACTACTCCCGAGACACACCACCACAGGATTCACTAAAGCATCTGGTTCCTATCATAATAGCTACGGATGCCAACGCCGATCATGAATTGTGGGCAGAGAGATATCCGATCTACGTCTAGCTTGTAGAAAATTCTTCAGTAAAGCCAAACCACAAATGTCTGGGCTCATTTAAAATGGAAACAATTCGAACTCAAGTGTTCAATCAGAAAGGCGAAAAGAGCATAATGGCAGAACTTCTGTGAAAAAAAAGAATCCTCCGCCGAAGCCAGCTGGCTACACCAGATCCTTAATTCTCCTAACAAAGTACTAGGCTGTATTCAGAGACGAGATTGACAAGTTCATGTGCCGAGACGCTTGAAGTCCTGGACACCTATTTCCCAATGCCATAGTCAGAGCATTATAAGATTCATTCAGCATTTTCTCAGTGTAAGGAGAATTGCTTCCAGTATTGGCACTGCTGACTCTTAGAGGGCAGTGAGCAGAGGAACACTACAGGGCGGGTTATTTTCTCCCCTCTTCGGGAAGTTAGTAGTTAACACTGCTCACAATAGGCTTGAATATCGTGGTTGCAGCGTAATTGCCTATGCAGATGACATTTCTATCAATGCCTCCCGTAAATTCCCCTATATGCTTCCTGAAAGCTAAACTATGCACTCGACACCCTCACTTACTGGTGCACCGAATTTTGCCTCAGCCTAAACTCACAAAGATTGAAGTCATGCTGTTCACTAGGAAGTACAAAATACTTTCCTTCACTTTGCGAAAGATTAACGGTACTTCGCTTAGATTAAGCTCTAAAATCAAATATTTGGGTCTGATTCTTGCACTCTTGCATTCTTGGAGGTCAAGGACGGAGCTGTGGCATGTTAGTATTGTAGTGCATGTACACTATTGCGCACAAACGTAGTGTAACACAAAAACTATCTACGCAAACAATACATATCTAAACCAAGCCAATGCTTAAGACACACCCATCGGATGCATAAAATGGAGGCAGTCCGGGTGACGAGCCGTAAAGTCCTTGAAGTAGCAGAGGTAAGGGTCGGAAACTGTTCCAAACTTACAGGGGCGCACCTGAAATACTCGGGTGTATGGATAGATGCCAATAGAAATTTCAATGGGGTATTTACGCAAACTGGTAATAAATCGGCAAGGGTATGTGCCCAACTCTGCTGCATAATGCCAAACATAGAAGGACTAAAGCAGCGGAAGAGACGACTTCTTACAGGAGTAGCTAGATCCTTTATATTGTACGTTGCGCCCATATGGGCTGAGCAGACGGATACAAGAGCATACATCCGTAATATTGAGGCAACCTATAGACCGACTACGGGTTTGCAGTGCATACCGCACCACATTCGCAGATGCCCTACTAGTAATAGCCGGCATGGTCCCAGTAAACCTACTGGCGAAAGAGGCAAGGGATCTGTACTGCGGACAGAGTATGCAGGAATCCAGTGAGGAGGAACTTATGGCAACTATAACACGATATAGTATCCAGGAATTACCACATCACACAACTGATGACCGGGCATGGAGTTTTCCGGGAATACCTGTACAAGTTCAAACACGAGGAATCCCCCATGTGTACAAACTGTGGATGCATAGTACAAGAATCAAATATTTGCAACTATATTTGCTTAAAATACAACGCCGCATGTTGATACGGGTTACTCGCCCTTTGAGCTAGTGTTTGGTAAACTGCCACACTTACCAAGCGACATAATTGAAATCAGAGGACCAATTTATAATACTGAAAATTATGCAATTGAACTGAAGTTGAGAATGAGAACGTCAGTAAACAAAGCAAAGAAAATGGTCGAAGTTGTGAAAAAGAAAAGAAGCATTGAAAGCAAAACAAATGAAAATACACTTAGTTCAACCATAGGAAACTTAGTATTAGTATTTTAGTATTATTTAGTTATTAATGGGCTATCCACGTTTATTATATTATTAATAATAAAATCTAAGCCCTACTGGGGTTTAATGGACATTGTGAGTTTAACTCACAACACCACCATCTTTCGTACAAGCAATAGATTATTCAAATTACCTAATTGGGGGAGACTTTTGGATTTATGCTCCAGATATTCCTTTTATGCTTTTCTTGCTTCTTCCAGCATTTATAGCTCTAGTTCTCTCTTTCGGGCGGAGTAATCAAGCAGCTGTTTCCTTGCCTGCATTGGCGCACGAGTCGGTTGTGTGCCAATGGTCCGCACTGCATGATCAGGTGCAGTGTGGTTTCGGCACTTTCTCCATGGAATCGAAAAATGAAATCTTCAGATATACCCAACTTATTCATAAGGTAGTTGAGTCTACAACGTCCGCTTGAAATTACTATGATGATCCTCAATTTGCTCCAAGGCAAATTTATTAACTCCTTTTAGGATTAAAATCTCCCAGAAGAACTTTGGACTGTCTTAGTCCCGGAAGATTCTTCCAGGTTAGACTTCTTTTTGCATTTGTACACTTCTTCAGTATTGGATGATAGTCCACAGAAGTGTTCAGAGCCGTTGAAATGAGAGGCCACAGCCTTTCAGCCCTCTCATTTCCCTTTACTCCTATGTGGCCTGGGAGCTTCTGCTTTACAATACAGTCCCACAAGTTTAGTCCTCACCAAGGGTGAGCTCAAATCGAGTGCTGCTTGACTATCGGATAGTATCACAATGTTTTCCGCCCGATATTTGCTGTCAATATTGTTCTGGGCACATCATTCAATAGAATGAATCTCCGCTAGAAAAATGTTTGGAAAAGAACCCATTGGTTCCCAGTAGTTGGTTCTAGGCCCAAATACTTCGCCCCAGTTCCATCCATTTTCTTAGAACCGTCTGTATACCATAAGAGGGAGATTTTTCTAATTTTATACGTCTCTACCCAATCCTCAGTATTGCATTAAATAACTGCGTCACTATTTTGAGAGCTATTTCAGTTAATTCAAATCCTGGTGGTTTTTTCGGGTTCAGCTGGGTTTTAATTGCATATTGCACTTCCTTATTTTAACCTTCATCAGGATTAGTGTTATTTTAGGGGTCAGAAATGGAATTTCAAAACTGTTGGTTGGTTGGTTAGGTTGAAACACAGATTTTAGATGATTAGCAGACGCCTCTTCGTCGTTTTTTGCCCAATTTCCATTATTTTGCCTGAGTAGTGGATCACAATATTTAGGAGTCTTCATATTTGTATAGCTTTCCATAAAGAGAAGTTCTCGGAGGCGTTTTTTTTCTAGTGCTAATTTCTGCTTGGCGTAGAGTGATCTATTTTCTCGCCACTCTCTTCTTAGGCTCCTTTTCTCCTTAACGAGATTATCGATAACTGTTGATGTTGTACGAGTTGTTGCGGAGCGGAATAATTTGGCTGCTGGAGATGGGTGTGTGGCTGCAAATGTAAGAACTAAGTTGAATGTTTATGTGACTACTTACATATTGACGGTACCTGAGCCAGTTTGTTCTTTCATTAGTTAGGTGACCTGTTTTCTTTCCAAGATGAGCTTGTTTATGTAGACGTATAATCACTGATGAATGTTCAGAAGCGAGCTCTAAACACGATTCTGCAGATAGCAAGTCTCGATCACTGGTAATGCCAAAATCGATGAGGCCGGGAACTTTTTGAGGGTCCGAGGGCCAGAATGTCAGTTGCCCTGAAGACGTGGAGTCTAGGTTAGAACACCGATTCAGCAACGCAGTTAGTAACAGTTGTTTGTCTTTGGGATTTATTAACCTGGAGCCCCAAATGGTATGTGTAAAAATACACTTCCTTTAGTGCTTTCAAACAAAAAAGTCGAGAATTTCTTTCTTGGATATAAGTCGGATCTCTTACCACTGGTGGGGGAAAATCCAACTTGTTTATTAGAAATAAAGAATTATTCTGATTGTAAATACAAAATTGCCCTATATACTCGTATATATTCAAATTATTACTAATACATATAATTATTTAAGCCGGCCCGTGTGCTGTGTCAGCACAAAACCGTGCGAATGGTTTTGTTCTCACGGTATCTAACGGACGAAGTAAATGCAATTTAATATACAAATTTAAACATAATTGGCAAGGTACTGCCGAATTTAGTGCGTAAGACATTATATTGAATATAATATATATTGAAGCACATGTTCTTCATGAACAACTTACCCCTATTTAAAGGTGTCCGAGGCTTCTCAATATAAATTTCTCCTGGTTTTTTTTGTGTTGGTATGTGTATACGCTAGTATGATGACAGAGCCGATGATGAGATACATCACTATATAGTGATGTACATGATAGAGCTTGTCAAACGTGGTGTGCTGCTTCATTGTCATTAGTGGCTCCTTGCCACCTTCCGTGTCGAATTCGGGCAATGGTGCTGGTAAAATTGCATGTGACTGCAAATATGAGTGATTCAAAATCATTACTGTTAAATTACTGCTAATTGGCATTGTGTATATTGCAGAGGTCTCGAAACTGTTTGGTGCTTGGATCAACATTTTTTTGTGGTGAATTATGCATCCTGGTGCTAGGCTGATGATGCCGCTGCCGCAGATTTGCCTTCTTTCGTGTTGCATTTTGCAAAACACATTGATGACAGATGTTGTTGATACCTTAGAACTCGGATTGGCAAGGGATACAGTTGCATAAGACTGAATGTTTCCGAGCTTAGTAACGGAATTTAAAGTTTGAATACAATCTTGTCTCTTATTACGCTTCCCTTTGAAGTCATCATTTTGTAAATTGATAATATGTCCTCTCCTTGAACTGGAAGTATGAGAGTGGAAGGCAATTGTTCTCGTATGAAGTAACTTTGCTGTTTAAGCTGTTCCGGTGACAATAATTGTGTGCTAATTTTGCCTGTGTAAGCTTCCGCTAGTATGCTGAGAACTTCGGTTTGTATTTTCTCATAGTTGTTCATTAGTATGAATGAGTATCCTGATAGAGCCGGAAATATTTCGACATGAACTGCTTCGTTTATATGTTCCTTTAGTGTATTGAACTGGTTTTTAATCTGATCTGTAGTCTTGCGAAACAAATTACGAGTTGCTTCGAGCATGGACTCGTGTCTTTTTGCGAGCTGAAGTCAATGATTTTCGATATAATCAGCATATTCCTTGTCGAGGACACCAAATAAGCTATGTTGTATACTGCCAATGATTTCTATTGGTGCACGTTTAAGCCTAACATGGTGGTGAAGAGTCAGATCATTGATTCGTTGTAAGTCTTCAATTTTGTGCTCAATCTCATTTACGATGGCACGACAGTATTTTAAGAAATAGTTGGTTTTTTCACATATATTTTTGATGTCATAAAAGTTTGATTTGAATCCATTAAGTTCAGCAAAGTAAGAACTAAGATTCAAATACACCAGTATATTCCAATGACTTTGAATCAAATTCATTGTGCCCATGTTTTCAACATAAATCCCAGGGATATGTTCGAATGGTGTAATTTCTACCAAGTTGCTGCTTGAAGTGAGAGCTATGGCTGTGGTGATTAAATTCATGGTAAGCAATCCTAGAATACCTAATGAAATTTTGCTTCTTTTATATGAAGGTTCCGTACTGGATTCCTTTGCAGGATCTGCCACATTTTTACTGATTCGTCCATATTGCTGCACTCTAGCCTTGGTCTCAGGTTGTAACCAGTTTTTATTTATTGGTTTGAATCTTGGTATCTTGGAATCTCGGCCTGTTGTACATAAGGAAAGAACCTGCTGCTTTGGCTGAGACTGGTTCAATTCACTTGGGTCAGTTTCTGGTGATTTATCGAGAGGAGTTATAGGTTGAAAATCTGGTGGTAAAGGGCATATTCGATATATGGACCGGGAGGTGTTTCCTGAACCGACCTTGAGGTCTTCAGTTGGTACCAAACCCTCATTTCCTTTGTGAACCTTCACTACTCTTCCTAGTCGCCATTGACGTGGAGGTAAGTTATCATCCTGGAGTAACACCAGTGTACCTTCCAGGATGTTATCGGAAGGTTTTCGCCATTTCGTTCGAGGTTGATGACTTTGAAGATCCTTTGACCAGCGCTCCCAAGACTGTTGCATTATTCTGTTAAGTTCTTTCCATTGGGATAGCAAGCTTTCACCTGGTGGCCGGGTTGATTGCCCACCAATTGGTTCAAGTCAAAGAAACGAATTGTGAGAATTTATTTGTTCAATGAATGATGTGTTGATTTCAAACCTAGTTTGTTTGCAAATCTTTTAGATATAAGGTTTACTTGGCTCCCTGAGTCCAATATTGCCTTACAATTGATGAAGTTCCCGCTGCTGGTTTTAACTTTTACTAGAGCTGTTGCTAAGAACACGTATGAACCTTTCTTTGTTGTTGTTAATGAGGTATTAGTTCAAGAAGAAGTTGTTGATGCAATAATGATGAACCTTGATGAGTTGATTCAATATTCTTGTTCTTCTGTTGTAGTTATTCGAAGTGTAGCAAGGTGTTGTGTTTTTTGCCACAAATGGTGCATCCTCTTATTTTGCACTCTGATACAGTATGATCGGGCTTCAGACATTTTATGCACACCTTCAGTTTTTTTATTTCATAAAACTTGGTTTTAGGCGATATTTTAAGAAACCCTTCACACATGTATAGAGCATGGTGTTTGTTGCAATAAGGGCACGACCCTTTGGCAATCAATGATGTTACCCTTTGCTTCACTTATGATCTTGCTTTAATTTCCAAGAGCTCTAGTGCTTGGAATCTTTTTTCGATAAATTGGAGGAGTTCCCCCAATTTTGGAAATTCACGAGGGTTAGCCAAATATTGCTCGAACAATGCATGCGTGCGTTTATCAAGCTTTTTGATTAACATATATACCAACAGTGGATCCCATCCATCAATTTCGGTGTTCAATGCTTCAATGCTCAAGAGACACTCATTTGTATTGTCATAGAGTGTTTTGAGCCCTTCCGATGAATCTTCTTGTACCACTGGAAGGTTGAAAAGTTTGTCCATTAACCCAGTCATTACGAGCCTCTTATTTGAATACTGAGCCTTAATTGTTTGCCAAGCCATGTCGTAGTTATTACTGGAGACAGTTATATGTAAAATTATATTTGATGCTTCACCTGTCAAAGTATTTTTCAGGTACCACATTTTTTGAAAGTTCCCAATTCATGGATCATTTGCGTATATAAATCGTGAAATGCCTGCCATTCATTGTATGATCCGCTGAATTTGGGAATTTCAATTTTGGGCAATGTTGCGAGTCAAGATACGACTACCTACGAGTAGTTGACTCGCGACACAACCCAAGTAGCGACCGGTTGTAGCTATAATTAATATTACATATATGAATTTCACAGGTGTTACAATTACACAGTGACACCGAAACTAGGGCTAAAATGCTCCATTGGCATTTTGTATAAACTGGCTTATTGCCATAATTGATTTGGTCAACACCTGTGTAATTGGAATATCTAAGTAGGTTATTAAAATTATTATGTAACTAGAATTAAGAATATAAATAAGAGTGTTTTAAGAATAAAGACAGTTTGTGTATTTCTGAAAGCGAAACGGTGTGTGTTGTGTTTACGCCGCAGTCGGCGTAAGGCCTGGCAAGGATTTACAGGTGACAGGCAACTGCAGGACGCATTGCCACTGCTAACGCTCGGAGACAACAATTGGCGCAGCCGGTAGGATGGACCTATTGGAAGAATCCTGCAACAAAAGTCAAAGGACCTAGATGTCTTCGAATACAATAATGGTGAGTATGCTTATATTAGGACATTTTAGTATTTAAGTGCATTTTGTCGACGATTCTTCGGTGACCGTGTGGGCACTTTTGCACCTGTCATGCAGAAGAAGCAGCATCGGGCCTGAATAGCCGCTGCGGTTAGGTGAGAAAAATTGTTAATGGTCAGGTTGTATAGGTTTGTTTCACTGAGATTAGGCTCATACTTTTTAATACTTCTTGTTTCAGCATTCTCGGGGGATGTGGAACATGTCTGCTAATTCGCGGTTTTTGTGTTATTGAATTGCGAACTTGTGTATTCCGGTTGGTTTAGTTCGGAAAGAACGTGCCACGGTATAGGGTTCGTGCAGTTATGATAGGGGATTTGTGTTTGTTTGTCGGTAGGGACATTTATATGTTTCAATTTATATTGTTTTGAAATCAAAATAAAGATTGATTTAAATATTTGGACTTTTGAGTTTAGGGTATTAGGTGAAGAGGTGCCGACAACACGTGTTGTTTCATCGAAGTTTTTGTAGTTCGGAAACTGCGATTTGCGTAGCAATGTTGAAGAAAACATTTAAATGCTATTATTACGATGCGAATACCTTACGGTTTTATTTTTGAATATGGTTTCAAGTTTCCGGGAATGCATCAAGAAATTTTTGCCTGTAAATCCTATTTCGGTTTTTCTGAAAATAGTAGTGAGGGTTTGCGATTTAGGAGGGCTACCGATTAGTTTCATTGAACACCAGGCACAGCGCGAATCGCAGGTGAATAAGAAAACAACGACTCAACCGACGAGCGTAGCGGAAAAGGATAAAGCGCCTCAGTCGGAAGAGCTTATATACGACACGCGAACTCGGTTGGAAGCACGGCGGCCGGATCTGATTAAGTATCTATTGGAAGAGGGGATTAAAGCCAATTAGAGACACATGAGGTGAGCGGTACAGTTATTCCTGTGGTGGTTAACTCGACAGTCAGAATGAGCATTCTGGAGGTGGCCAAAGCTGTGGAGAAGCTTGGGCCTATGTTTTCTGGCGTTGAGATTTACGATCTCAGGACGGTCAAGGACGATCAGGAGGTTCAAGGAAGGATGCGAGCTTGCCCAACAAAGTCTTCCGGGAGCGGAGGTTGAACACTTGATAAGATGTATAAGACAGAGAACAACAAGGGCCGCGTTTGATTTGTTGGCGCATAAACCCGTAGACAACCTGACTGATTTATATGCTCTCGAAGACAGGACATACTTGAAACAAAAGTAGTACGACGTACTCATAAGAGAGATCCAGGAGTCTACTCAGAAGTCCGGAGAGGAATTGAGAGCCTGGGGCCGTAGGCTCCAGTCACTGGGGAGTGCAGCGAGTGCAGAAGCAAACAGGCAATTCCCTGAAAGTGCGTCGGTATACAAATCGTAAATAGAGAGGGCCATGGTGACGGTGTTCAAGGCCGGTTTAGTAAACAGGGACTTGGCCAATTACACGCTAAATCTGACACAACGGTAAATGGAGATTTGATAGAGGCAGTTACGTCTGCAGAGGTGGCCATTCAGCAAAGAGCCACGACGGGGGGCATATGCTGGACGAGTGCACCCGCTGGTTCGAGTGTCCCGCGACAAAAATTGGGGGGTAATGAGAAACGGGGAATGGACCATAGAGATCGACGACCGGCTGTAGAGGTCGTATGCTCATTTTGTAATAGGCCTAGAGGTTGGAAACCCCAGAACACTGCTAATATACAGGCACCAAACGTGGATTTCACGTCAGCTACATTCCAGAGACCACAAACTCCGAAGATACAGGATACAGCACTCTTAGGGACAATAAATTTCTTTTGTCTATTGCTAAGCCTGTTTGGGGTAATTCGCCAGAGAGCAGCGGGGTTGGTCAGGAACTACCTCCCTGGTATATTAATATATATAGGAACAAATTTTAATAATATTAGTGAAAGATGCAGACAGGTAATTCAGCCGGCCAGGGGCATGACAGCAGGTTTAAAAACTACATGGGGAAGATGAATGATAGTACGGATAATTTTGAATCGTGTCATACTTTTTGGTAGCACCGCTAGGTTTATGAGAGATATGTGTAGAGATCCTCCGCGATATAAACACTTTTTGGCTAACAATTTCAACAGTCAGTCTACCTACACGGATGATTCTTATGTTATCATTCCGTGCAAGGCAGCAAAAGCAGGTCATCTGTTATTATTGCTGGACACAAATGCGGACACCAGTCAAATAAAGGCTGAATCCATGAGGTCATTTCCCAATGTACAAGCGTGCAGAATAAGCAGTTTAACCCTTTGCCTAGTGAAACTCGATATTCTCCGTGCTGAGAATTTGGAACGGAATTTCCACATTATCCAGACCCAAGATGGTATCCCGGCAGATGGAATACTGGGAAGAGATAATTTGTGGAATTGATCTATAATAGATACAGTACTTAAACGCTTATCCGTAGGCAATGGGAACGGGAAAACTGTGAAAAATGTTTGACTTTGTGCAAGGGACAGTATAGGAAGGAACCCGAGTAGAACACGGAGGGACAGTTTAAGCAGGGAGCAAGAAAGTCAATCAGAAGGCATAGCGAAGGCTAGGGCAATAACTGTAATGAAGGTAAGGGTACCTGTGAAAGAGGGTTTAACAATAGTAAACAGGCAAGAGATACAGCCTGGCGTGCATATCAGCGATACTTTGGCATACGCCACAGATTATACAGTTGAGGCACCAGTGCTGAACACTCAAGAATCGGACGTAGTATGGGATCAGAATTGCGATTCGACATGTTCCAATATCTCGGAGTACGACATTAGAGAAGTGAGCGATGCGAGTGATGTTGTAGTTCAGGAAAAGTCATAATAATGCCGAGCAATTCTCCATGGAATTCACCTTTATTATTGGGTCCGAAAAAGTCCCAGGATAACACCAAGAAATGGAGATTGGTGGTCGATTTCAGGAAATTTCATGACGTCACGCTTAAGCAAGTTTTTCTAATCCCAAGAAGTGACGAATTTCTGGACCATTTGGGTCATAGTAGGCTAGTACGCTAGATTTGGCTAGTGGATACCATCAAGTCTTGATGGGTGCGGAAGACAGGGAGAAAACGGCATTCAGCAGGTCTTTGGGTCATTTTCAGCTCAAACGAATACCATTCGGACTTACTGGTGCTCCAGCAACTTTTCAGAGGCTCATGAATAGCATTCTACCTGGTGTGCAAGGTATTGACTGTTTTGTATACCTAGATGATATAGTGGTATATGGAAGGAATCTGTCAGACCACAGTAGCAAGTTGAGTAAAGTACTGGATCGACTAAGGGAGCATGGTATCAAGCTCAACACGAAGAAGTGTAACTTCCTGCGACGCGAGGTGGTCTATCTAGGACACAAGTGTACTGAGAAAGGTGCGCTTCCTGATCCTGCGAAGATAGAATGCGTCAAGAATATTGCTCAGCCAAGAAACAGGAAGGCCGTACAAGCTTTTCTTGGTCTAGCAAATTATTATAGGAAATTCGTGAAGAGTATGGCACAGTTGTCGCTGCCAATCACGAAATTGCTACATAAGGACACAAAATTCGAGTGGACGGAGTCATGCCAACAAGCTTTCGAAGGTTTGAAATTGGCTATTACGACACCGCCCATCCTGATTTACCCGGACTTTAATAAGCATTTCATTTTAACGACAGACGCCAGTGGTGAAGCTCTGGGAGCGGTTCTCTCGCAGAAACAAGAGGGTCGCGATCATCCCATAGCTTTCGCGAGTAGAGCGCAGAGCGAGACCGAGAAGCGGTACTCTACGATAGAGAGGGAGATGCTCGCTATAGTTTCGGCCACTCGTAACTTCATTTCACACCTTTTGGGGAGGCAGGTCACGGTTTATACCGACCACCAACCGCTAAGAGTAATCGTAAATTTGAAGGATCAAACGTCTAGACTGGCACGGTTCAGGCATAAGCTGTCCGAGTACACATTTGATATTGTGTACAAGCCAGGGAAAACGAATTTGAATGCGGATGCGCTGAGTAGGGCGCCGCAAAATACGAGTGTTCTGAGAATCATTGAGAATATCGCGGGATATGCGATCAATGATAGGCAAACGGAATAGTCAAAAAGGGGACGAATAATAGTGAGGGCATGGATTGAGTTAGGTAGGTAGGTAGGTAAAGCGGCCACCCTAAAAGGGCGCACTTAGGCCAACATTGACCCTTTGTGATACCGCATGGGACAGCAGGTCCCATCCCTTTCAAAGATCCAGCCATTTGGAGCTTTTAATGAAGCTGTTGATGGAGCTAATCTTTTTTTTTGAGATATCTCCCAAGGAGTGCAAAAAGTAGTCGCCTAGGAAAGTGCGCCTCCTTCCGGACAAAGCTGGACACTTGCACAACAGATGAACAGTGGACATGCAACTCCTGCAGAAGTCGTTAGAGGCGATCCCCAGCCTACACCCGTGTGTGCCTAGAGTCCAGTGTCCCGTTAAGACGCTAATCACTGGACCTATGCTTTGTCTATTTAGAGCCAGTAGGTCCTTAGAGCGCTTGACATTTATACCTGGCCAGTTTTGTCTAGCTATTTTACATCCTAAAAGTTCAGACCAGCGCCTGCCCGCTGTTTCTAAGGATATTGTATTTACTAAGAGCTTACATGTGGCAATAGGAATACCGAATTGCGACCTATCTGGTTCCATCGGTATGGTAGTAGCCTCACGAGCAAGTTCATCCGCCTTGCAGCTATCTGGAATATCTCTGTGACCGGGAACCCAGCACAGATGCAGACGGGTCTGCTAAGCTATCTCGTCTAAAGATTTGCGGCAGCTCTTGACGGCTTTTGAGGTGATAATAACCGAATCCAGGGAGCGCAAAGCAGCTTGGCTGTTGGACAGAATGCAAATATCAAATCCAGATATCTTCTTCTTCCTTAGCCAAGACAGTGCTGCCTCTATAGCCGCGACCCTGGAGGGAATGGAGATATTGCACATACCATTGAAGGCGTACATTGGTGTCATGTAGTCGAAAGAGTCAGGAATACCCTCAAAATGTCTTAAAATGGATGCATGACCTATATTCCTGGCATCCCATTGATGCGTAGCTTTTAGTCTGATAGCTGAGTTTGCAGCCATTTTTTCGCCAAAAAGCCTAACAGGCAGCAGATTGAGCATAATATCCAATGCTGCCGTTGGAGTCGTTCTAATGGCACTACTTATGAATACCTCTGCCATTCTTTGTACCTTTGTTATCAGCCTATTGTATGTGGACTTACTTAGGGCTGTCCACCAAGCAAGAACCCCATAGAAAAGACTGGTCGTACCACAGCTGTATATATCCAATAGGCTACCTTAGGCTGTAACCCCCCTTTTTTGCCTATGACTTTTTTGCAAGAGTACAGAGCTACCTGAGCCTTCCTAATGCGCTCGCTTATATTAGCCTTCCAGTTCAGCTTCCTATCTAGGATCACGCCCAGATATTTAGATTCCTCGACAAGGTCAATATCCACACCCATTAGTTTCGGAGCAATAAATTGAGGAATTTTATACTTCCTAGTGAAGAGTACCAGCTTAGTCTTGGTCGGATTAACCCCCAACCCACAGTCAGTAGTCCATTTAGAGAGAATGTTCTGCATGTTTTGCATCAAGTCCCTCAAAGTAGATATGTATTTACCCGAGATACTAATAGCAACATCATCCGCATACGCAACCACCTTCCACCCTTCCCTCTCCAGTCGAACAAGCAGCTGATTTACCGCAAGATTCCAGAGTAAGGGTGAAAGAACTCCACCTTGAGGTGTGCCTCTGCACACGGACTTCTTGGCCGACGCCGCCCCCAGCTGTGAATTGATTATCCTGCTACTAAGCATGTTTTCAATCCACCTGCTAATGGCGGGTTCCACCTCCAAGTCTCGCATCGCACCGATTATTGCGTCTGATTTGATATTGTTAAAAGCTCCCTCAATGTCCAGGAAAGCCACTAGGGAGAACTCCTTGTTGTGCAGGGAGTACTCAATCCTAGAGACTAAGGAGTGTAAAGCGGTCTCCACCGATTTACCCTTAACGTAGGCATGCTGAGAGACTGACAGAAGTATGTCTATAGTGAGCCTCAGATGAATATCTAACAACCTTTCCAGGATTTTTAGACAGAAGGAGGACAGACTAATGGGTCTTAAGTCCCCTGGAGCTGTGTGCGAGCTTTTGCCGGCCTTGGGTATAAAAATTACCCTCACATGCTTCCATGAGTCTGGAATATACGCTAATTCAAGACAACTAATATAGATCTTTAACAGCCACTCTATTATAAGATTCTCTGGCTGCTAAATTTCAATTGGAGCTACACCATCTGGGCCAGATGCTTTAAATGGTTTGAAGCTATGGATAGCCCATTGCAATTTTGGCTTCGTGACTATGTCTGAGTTGACTTCAACTACATTCCCGCTGGGATTCGTTCTCCGCGGAATGGTACTCGAGCAACCAGGGAAGTGAGTCTCCAGAAGAAGCTCTAGAGTCTCATTACTATTAGAAGTCCAGGATCCATCCTCCCTCCTCAGGTAACCAAGTACCATTGGAGCAGTTGATAGGATCTTCCTCAACCTGGACGTCTCAGAGATATCTTCTACGTCACCGCAAAAGTTCCTCCACGATTCTCTCTGTGCTTGAGTTAGACAGGGTTGAGTTAGACAGGGTAAAAGTTGAACTGGGGTTTTTGGAAGCGAGGGCAGTTTCTTTTGACATCACGAAATATTGTTTAGCATACAGGTTCATCAGTGAGGGGTTGAGATGGTGTCTCGCTAGATTGGATGATATAAACATACAAGAACAGCAAAATTTGCGTAAAGCGCTTGACGATACAGCAGCGAGAATCCAACTGGTAATAACTCTGTTAAGGGAGAAAGCGAGATTTTCACCAGCCGAGAGGTGTAACACAGCACCGCGGATAGCAGCTGTCCAAACAGGAGCGCAAGTAAGGGAGCGAAAGAGTACTGTGGATGATTCCGCGAAGCAGGGGGACACCATGGGTGACGGTACGACTCCAGAATTACCTTTAATTACGGACGCTGTAATTGAACTGTCGGACCAGAAGGAGATTGAAACGGTGTTAAAAGATTACCATAATTCTCTTTGGGGGGTCACCAGGGTTTCATGAAGACGTATAGGCGTATACGCAAGAACTATAGGTGGCCTAAAATGATGTTGGATATACGGAAACTCATCGCTGTGCGTGAAAGTTGTCAGAAGAACAAGATATCAAGGCTAACAAGGATGCCTATGCAACTAACTGACACTGCTAAAAGACCATTCGAAAAGGTGTTCATGGATATGGTGGGACCATTGCCCGAAAGCTCGTCTGGGAATAAATACATCCTAACATTCCAGGACGACCTATCTAAATAATTTATAGCAGTTGCCATGCCGGATGCGGAGGCAACCACGATCGCTAGGAATTTCTTTGGGGAAGTTGTAGCAAAATTAGGTGTCCCAAAGATACTAGTAACAGATAACGGCACTAATTTCATTTCGAGAATTTTTTCTGAAACGTGTAAACTGCTAAAGGTGAAGAAACTTCACATCACCCCGTATCACCCTCAGGCTAATGGTTCGTTAAAACGTAGCCACCGACCGCTAGCTGAATACTTGAGGCATTTTGTGAAGGAGGATGGAAAAGAAATAATTTTTGCGAACTGAAAATATGACTTCAATAAAGAATGAAGAAAAAAAATGGGAAACGATTAAATGCATACAATTTTTGGTTTGTTTGTGCGGTTTAGGTAGTCGCATGAGCAGCAGAGTCAATAACTGGGGCGTTTATGGAATACGTTATTAAGTTTGTTGCCACTTGTAAGGAATCTCTAGCTGGGGTATGCTCAGTCTTCCCAGAGTCCTGTACAATATTTATTTTATTGACCTTAACACAACACGTTTTATGTAGTTTGTTTTATTATCTTTTATTATTCAGTAAACTATAATTTCATCTTAAACTAATTACAACTAAATTATGTATACTTTCATCTTCGTCTAATTGCGGTGAAGTGGGGTAGACGTGGCAGACGGTCCATAGCTGCTTTGAAGTTCAACGCCGGTTAAAACCTCGCGTTTACTTCGCTTAGGGTGGAGCACTCTCTTACGTGGTAGTGATGTCGGTTAAAACCTCACGCCACCAATCACGTAAGAAGTCTCAAAAGTCAGGAACTGTCTGGCGTGGTCGCCACTGTCCGCGAATACTATACCCACTTATTCGCCTGCTCGTTCGCTGTTGTCGCCGCTGCTGTTGAAATCACAAGAGAGAGCCTGCTCGTTCGCTGTTGTCGCCGCTGCTGTTGAAATCACAAGAGAGTGCCTGCTCGTTCGCTGTTGTCGCCGCTGCTGTTGAAATCACAAGAGAGTGCCTGCAGTTTGCTGTTGTCGCCGCTGCTGTTGAAATCACAAGAGACCGGTTCCTCTGTGCACCGGCCTTTTATACATTTTATTCATGCGAGCATCGACAAGTCCCATATTTCGGCACTGTGTCGTGTTCGCGCATACGGAATTCCCGTATTTCGGCGTTGTGTCGTGTTCGAGCATAACCACGTGTGGCGTGGTTTGGCTACATGTGCTCGCATGGTATTGGTATACGGTGAGGGCGGTATTTTGTGTGACCTAAATTTGTACAAAATAAATTTGTCAAAAAATATTATGGCTCCTTTGACTGGGGTGGTGTTCTCTTTGGGATGGAGTCCCCCATCTCCGGTGAAATCTACTACGGCAAGAAACCAGTGTAGCTCCATATTGATTAGGATGATCAGATAATGTTTCTCGAACAGATTAACTGATTTCATCCATCTCTTCACACGACCATGGCGTTCTAGAGCTGAGTCTGGATTCCGGGTTAACTGGTCATAGAAATGCGTGCTGAAGATTTCCACTCTTTCCCGTTTGCCTTCTGGAAAGATGTTAGCTTGCATCCATTTCATGAAAACGTCAATTACCGTATCATTCATAAAACGGACTCCTCCAATCGTTTATAATCGGCGACTCTGATAGTAATTCCCCCTCTGGTCTTTGGATAGACAAGTATGGCGGCATTATCGTCCCACGTGTTGTTCGCACTATCCAACGGTGCAGGGGTAGTGTAGGTGGTCATCGATCCCTCCAGACAGTGCTTCTTGGCCGCGTTGCTGATATTCATCATTATTGTTATTGTTGTTGTTGGCTGTTTTATTTTCGTCGTTAATTGTTATTTTTAGTTTTCCGTACTATACTCGCTGAAGAACACTGTGATAGTGAGGATTTTCTGTTGAATCTCTGCTGTTGCGACTTTGTAACGGAGTTGATGTGACGGAGTTTTATTTTGTTGGTAGGAAAGTACTTGAATGCACCCTACTATAGTTTAGTTAGTTAAGTCATTTTTTCGGAGCGTTTGTTCCCCGATATATTGTTTCACTTCGCTGACGTGGGCGGTTCTTATATTCCTCTCTCCTTTTCGCGTCAGCTGTAGGATTACTGGTGATGTGAAATTGACCACTCGGTATGGTCCATCATATTTCGGTGCCAATTTTGCATTAAAACTATTTGCCGCATTTGAGAGATAGTGTTGTTTTAGTAGCACCTTCTCTCTGATTTCTGGTCTCCATGAGCGTCTACGGAGGTTGTAGTGTCGAGCTTGATCTTGTGCTGCTTGTTCCATGTTGCGACGGACTAGGTGGAATACATCACTCATTTATGCACTTCTCTTCTCAGGTTTCCATCACCCATGGTCTGTTCATCATAGAGTGCTTTGGGTAAACGGGGTTCTCGCCCTTGGGTAAGAAAAGCTGGTGTATATCCTGTGATATCGGAGCGGCTAGTATTAATAACTAGAGTGATTTCCGGAAGGTATTCATCCCATTTTCTCTGATCTTTCCCCGTCAACTGGAAGATAATCCTCTTGATGGTGTGATTTACCTTTTCTGCTGGGTTCTCTTGTGGCGTATAGGGTGCCGTAAATTGTTGTTTCACTCCCAGATCATTCATGTATTTGCGGAACACCCGACTAGTGAATTGAACGCCGTTGTCTGATAAGAAAATCTTGGGTACACCATAGCGTGCGATAATTCGTTCCCGTACAGCTTTGCGTAAGTTCTCGCCAGTAGCTTTGCGAAGGGGTATCAATTCACTTTGTAAAATTGTCAAAGAGTACAAGCAACATGGAGTTTCCGTGTGTAGACCGAGGCAACGGCCCGATAAAATCTGCACAGAGTATCGTCCATGGCTCCTCTGGGATTTGTGTCAACATTCGTCCGCCGGTCTTTTCCTAGCTACTTTTGTACTTTTGGCAAGAATCACAGTGCCTTACGTATTTAGTAATATCCCGGAACATACCTGGCCAGTAGTACCGATTGCTTATTCGTATAATCGTTTTTCTTACCCCCATGTGACCGGCACTAGGACTGTTGTGGTTTTCTTCCAAAACCCGTTTCCGTAGGTACGTGGGAACACAGAGCTTCCAAGAGGCGCAGTCTTCGTCTTGCGTGTGCTTAGGTATGTGGCGATAAAACTTACCGTCTTCGACGATGTAGTCTGTGAATTTAGATGGGATATCTTCAATCTCTTGCATTATCCTTTTTATCCAACGACAATTCTCTTCTTCTTGCAGTTCAGTACATGAGTAAAGAGCTTCTAGTGGTTGCCTAGATAGCGCATCGGCTACGACATTCAGTTTGCCCTTCCTGTACTGCATGTCAAATGTAAATTGTTCGAGCTCTAGGGCCCATCTGGCGATTCTTCCTGAGGGGCTCTCAATCGAGTTAAGCCATTTCAGTGATAAATGGTCGGTGATGATTGTGAAGCGATAGCCTTCAAGATATGGCCTCATCTTGCGGATTCCCCACACAATGGCTAAAAATTCCTTTTCGGTGGGAGTGTAGTTCATTTCGGCCCGATTTAAGTGTCGGCTTGCGTATGCGATTACTCGTTCCGAACCTTCGAACTCCTGCGTGAGTACTGCTCCTAATCCATAATCGCTAGCATCTGTTTGGAGGGTGAATTTCCTTGAAAAATCTGGACACCCCAGTACAGGCGCTTTGGTCAATCGTGTTTTCAGTTCATCGAAAGCACTCTGTTGCTCGTCTGTCCACTTCCAATGTTTCCCCTTTTTAAGGAGTGTCGTAAGTGGTTGAGAAATACCTGCGAAGTCTGGCACAAACCTACGGTACCAAGACGCTACTCCTAGTACAAGGCGTAATTCCCATAAGGTGGTGGGAGGTCGTAGTTCCCGTATAGCTGACACCTTGTCTGGGTCCGTATGTATTCCTTGATCGCTGACAAGGTGACCCAAGTATTTGATTTCTTTTTTAAAGAAATCACATTTCTCGATATTGAGTTTTAAATTTGCCTCACGTAATCTTCGGAATACTTCACCCAAATTCTTCATGTGGTCCTGGAGTGAGTTTCCAGTCACGATTATGTCATCGAGGTAGGCGAAGGCATAAGGTTCTAATTCTGGCCCGATCACCCAATCCAGTGCGCGTTGAAACGTGGCGGGCGCAGAATGTAGGCCAAACGGCATGACTCGCCATTGGAATAAACCTCGCACTGGTACAGTAAAAGCCGTATACTGTTTACTCGTCACATCCATTGGTATTTGCCAATACCCATTCTTGAGATCAAGCGTGCTCATGTATTTCGCATCTCGGAGTCTGTCCAAAATATGATGGATTCTGGGTAACGGATAGGCATCCGGTATCGATTTTGCATTGAGTTGCCGGTAATCGACACACAGCCTCCAATGTCCGGTTTTCTTTCGAACCAGCACGATCGGAGCGCTGTGAGGGCTGTGTGAAGGTTCTATACAATCCATCTCTATTAACTCATCCATCTCTTGGTTAATGAATTCCTGCATCGCTGGGTTCCGTGGAAAGTAGCGTTATTTTATGTCATATCACTCATCACGATTTTATGCGAGGTGATGTTTGAGACGCCGTTCAAGTCATTAAATGGTGCCAGTTCTTTTCTTAGGAAACCTTCAATTTCTTGCCGCTCGCTAAGTTGATTGTCGTTTGCTATTGTCAACTGGTATTGTAATAGCGTTTGCTGTCCTTATTGTTTCTGTGGTAATCGCTGCTGTTGCTTCATAGGATTCCAGTTACGCACTGTCAACTGTATGTGGTTGTTTCGTGAGTTCCTCCTGTCAGCTCTCAATTCAACGGAGCTCCCTCTGAGAGAAAGAGTAGCTGCCATGGCGTACAAGAAATCTAACCCTAAAATAACTTGTCCAGATGCACGTGGGAAGATGAGAAACGGCATTTGGCAACATTTATCACCTATTCGCACGTCGAGCATAAGGGCTTCCTTGCTTGTGCATTCACCGCTGTTTGCTAGTTGTGCCCTCACGTTTACTGTGACTACGTTGTTCGGACTTCGATGTTGTTTGGCAAAATGTCCATTGATGAAGCTCGTTGTAGCCCCGGTGTCTATCGTCGCATTTATTTTTTGTCCGTCCACCGTAACTGTGGCGAAGATATGGTTACGCTCGCAACGTGACAACTTTACTGTTGGCGGAACGGGTTACGATTTGACGGCCCCACTCGTCCCCGGTTCTGTGGGGGTCCTTGCTCGTTTCCCGCTTGCTGTTGTGGTTGTTTTGAAGTAAGAGGGAAGGTTAGAAAGGGTCTTGTTAGTATATTTAGTTAATATGACTGGTTGGTCTAAGCTAAAATAAGTTAGGGAGAATAATCAGTAGGTAACTAGTTGCTAGTTGAGAATGGATTGTAGTAAAATCGAAATTAGGTTAGATAGACTAAAGTTTGCTTGAAAGTTGATTGTGTGTATTATGTTAAATGTTAATGGAGAGACAATCTGGAGCTATAGGCTAGCTGACAGCGGTTAGAAAGCTAGCGTAACATGGGTAGGGTAGTGTTTTTACCGAGGGGTGCCTGTATGTTTCGTATGCATTCATACAAGGGTTTTCACACTAGAGGTGTTATGAATATATACGATCCAGGAGATTTTTTTTTAAGAGAAGAAAATAATTGGGTCATGCCATTGACAACCGAAATACATGGTCAAGGATATTTAGATATTCTAGATTATGGTAAGAAAAAAAAGGGGAGAAAAAATCGGTCGATGGTGGATGTTAGTGTAAAGTAGTAATAACCATAATGTAGCAGTAATATAACCAGAATGATTAGTTAAATATTTAGAGAAATAGAAATTTTTATTAGATAAGTTATTGTAGCGATTACATATTTTTTCTACAGTATATGTGTAAGGCAGCTGTGTTCTTGTTAGCCTATTTGAGCATTCCAGCGAAATGCAGTGAAACCGCGGAAGTGCGGGTGGAATCCTTGGTGGAAACGGACCTGATTTTGGAATCACAGGATAATGTTTGGTTCTCGAAAGACGAGTGTTAGGTGATATCGGAGTTTCGCGATGCTGAGCTAGAGCCAGTACTGAAGAAACTAGAAGACTTGCAAAAGAAAACAATGGAGCTTTGCGAGTTAAGAGCAAATACGGCAGGATCTGACGGAAGTAAGAGAGGGTGTGAGATAACGGCAGCGGAAGCGGAATCAATAATTGAGGGGCTCAGAAGAAACGAGCAAGCTATGTCATTTCGGGGTAGCAAACAACGCGCAGCAAGTTCACTCTGCTCTTGTGGGTTGTGGTTCAGTGCTTTAATATAATTATTTATCTATTAAGTGCTGAACGAGTTCCAAAATCTAGCATTTTTTAGAATATTCCGGGACTCCGCGATGCGCACAATACTCCTGAGTAAATGAGACAAAAATTACTTCCACAAATGTGCTATTGAACATGATTTCTGCTATGGCATTATTAATGGGCAGAACGCCGAGCTGGATAAATACATAGTAGTGCATTTGGCTAAGAACGGGGAGGAGGATAATGACCTGTCGTTTGCA
Organism: Clusia tigrina; assembly: GCA_920105625.2. NCBI lineage: Eukaryota > Metazoa > Arthropoda > Insecta > Diptera > Clusiidae > Clusia > Clusia tigrina. The sequence continues at coordinate 157,910,315 of OV050030.1, read as the reverse complement.
AGCAGCGAGTTGGATAGTAGCTGTCAAGGATCTGTAAATCAATTGGATATTGACACACAAGCCCTGACGAGTCAATGGGTCGGCACATGCAAAATGACACCAGGCTCCTTTGTAGTTTTAGGCATCTTTATCAGTAGCACTAGACAGGAAATTGCCAATGGACACACATTCAAAGAAGGCAAACGGCTTTTCAGCGAATTGCACAATTTACTTATACAGGGCAATCATTTCTGCAACTCCGTCGAAGACGTCGCTAATGCTGATTACGTCTTTTTGGTCTACTCTACATTCACCCAGACAGCCATACTCAGACTTTGAACGGCGGCACATTCTCGCCAATGGAGTGTCGTTTTGTCCGGAAAGCGTTCGAGTGGTAACCTTTTGAGTGCAGCTACGAGTTGGAGGATGTTTTTCCCATACTCGAAACGGCGTTGAAAATCAATCTCGAACACCAATTCCAGAGGAGCATTGACTCCGTGAAGAAGATTCTAGCGACTAGTCAATTAACGAGTTAATGAGGGAAACGGAGAAAGAGCAGACGATGTTGAACCTAAAAACATAGTACGATATAACGCACTCCTCGTTGGAAAAGGGAGGGATCGCCGCGATCACAACGCTGGCAATGATCGTTGCAGTAATCTCATATATATTCTACCAGTGAAGGAAGCGAATCAAATACCCAAATACAACCAACGCCGCGGGTAGCAGAGATTGCAGTGTAGACTAGCGTAGGCTAAGCAAACCAGATGTTAGAGTTAAGAATGTACAAAATGTTTGAGAAAAAAAAAAAAATAAAACAAATAAAAAGGATGAGAAAACGAACCAAGAAAAAAAAGAAATTAATAAATAAATAAAAAGAAAAAAATAAAAAACAAAAAAAAACAATATTAAAAGAATAAAAATAAATGAATGAAAAAAAAATATATATATAAAAAAACACAATAGTTAAAAGAAGAAAAAATAAAAAATATTTGAAAAAAAGATATATATATATATATATATATATATATATAAATATATATATATATATATATATATATATATATATATATATATATATATATATATATATATATATATATATATTAATATATATATATATATATATATATATATATATATATAATAGGTAGGTAGGTAAGTAAGGCGGCCGCCCGAAAAGGTCGCACTTAGTCAACATTGACCCTTTGCGATACCGCATGGGACAACAGGTCCCGCCCCTTTCAAAGGTCCAGCCATTCGGACCTTTTAATGAAGCATTTGATGGAGCTAATCTTTTTTTTGAGACATCTCCCAAGGAGTCTAAGAAGTAGTCGCCTAGAAAAGTGCGCCTCCTTCCGGACAGAGCTGGACACGTGCACAACAGATGAACAGTGGACTCTTCCTCTTCCTCATCCATGCAACTATTGCAGAAGTCGTTAGGGGCGATCCCCAGCCTACACCCGTGTGTGCCTAGGGGACCTATGCTTTGTCTATTTAGAGCCAGTAGGTCCTTAGAGCGCTTGACATTTATCTCTGGCCAGGTTTGTCTAGCTATTTTACATCCTGAAAGTTCAGACCAGCGCCTGCCCGCTGTTCCTAAGGATATTGTATTTACTAAGAGCTTACATGTGGCAATAGGAATACCGAATTGCGACCTATCTGGTTCCATCGGTATGGTAGTACCCTCACGAGCAAGTTCATCCGCCTTGCAGCTCCCTAGAATATCTCTGTGACCGGGAACCCAGCACAGATGCAGACGGGTCCGCTTAGCTATCTCGTCGAAAGAGTTGCGGCAGCTCTTGACGGCTTTTGAGGTGATAATACCCGAATCCAGGGAGCGCAAAGCAGCTTGGCTGTCGGACAGAATGCAAATATCAAATCCAGATATCTTCTTCTTCCTTAGCCAAGACAGTGCTGCCTCTATAGCCGCGAACTCTGCCTGAAAAACACTGCAGTGGTCGGGCATCCTAAAGGACATGTTAATGTCCAAATCTTCTGAGAATACATACACCACCTCCCACCCTACTCTGTAGCTTGGATCCATCTGTGTAGATGTGAGCCCCTTCTACATGAGGGGGGATGCCATCCTTCCATTCGTCCCTGGAGGGAATGGAGATCTTGCACATACCATTGAAGGCGTACATTGGTGTGATGTAGTCGAAAGAGTCAGGAATACCCTCAAAATGTCTTAAAATGGACGCATGACCTATATTCCTGGCATCCCATTGATGCGTAGGTTTTAGTCTGATGGCTGAGTTTGCAGCCATTTTTTCGCCAAAAAGCCTAACAGGCAGCAGACTGAGCATAATATCCAATGCTGCCGTTGGAGTCGTTCTAATGGCACTACTTATGAATACCTCTGCCGTTCTTTGTACCTTTGTTATCAGCCTATTGTATGTGGACTTACTTAGGGCTGTCCACCAAGCAAGCACTCCATAGAACAGGACTGGTCGTACCACAGCTGTGTATATCCAATAGGCTACCTTAGGCTGTAACCCCCATTTTTTGCCTATAACTCTTTTGCAAGAGTACAGAGCTACTTGAGCCTTCCTAATGCGCTCGCTTATATTAGCCTTCCAGTTCAGCTTTTTATTTAGGATCACGCCCAGATATTTAGCCTCCTCGACAAGGTCAATATCTACACCCATTAGTTTTGGAGCAATAAATTGAGGAATTTTATACTTCCTAGTGAAGAGTACCAGCTTAGTCTTGGTCGGATTAACCCCCAACCCACAGTCAGTAGTCCATTTAGAGAGAATATTCAGCATGTTTTGCATCAAGTCCCTCAAAGTAGATATGTATTTACCCGAGATACTAATAGCAACATCATCCGCATACGCAACCACCTTCCACCCTTCCCTCTCCAGTCGAACAAGCAGCTGATTTACCGCAAGATTCCAGAGTAAGGGTGAAAGAACTCCACCTTGAGGTGTGCCTCTGCACACGGACTTCTTGGCCGACGCCGCCCCAGCTGTGAACTGATTATCCTGCTACTAAGCATGTTTTCAATCCACCTTCTAATGGCGGGTTCCACCTCCAAGTCCCGCATCGCACCGATTATTGCGTCTGATTTGATGTTGTTAAAAGCTCCCTCAATGTCCAGGAAAGCCACTAGGGAGCACTCCTTGTTGTGCAGGGAGCACTCAATACTAGAGACTAAGGACTGTAAAGCGGTCTCCACCGATTTACCCTTGAAGTAGGCATGCTGAGAGACTGACAGCTTCTGTCTGTCTATAGTGAGTCTTAGATGAATGTCTAACAACCTTTCTAGGATTTTTAGACAGAAGGAGGACAGACTAATGGGTCTTAAGTCCCCTGGAGCTGTGTGCGAACTATATATATAATAAAAATTACCAGAAAAAAATAGAAAGAACATAAATAATAATATAAATATACATATAAAATATTGTATTAGGTTATCAGGAAAAAATATATAGTAAATATTTACATATAAAATATTGTAGTAGGTTATAGAATTTTAGAAGGTAGATACACTACCTTCTTCCAGAAAGAGGGGAGGAATGTTGCGAGTCAAGATACGACTACCTACGAGTAGTTGACTCGCGACACAACCCAAGTAGCCTATCGACAGGGTGTAGCTATAATTAATATTACATATATGAATTTCACAGGTGTTAGAATTACACAGTGACACACAAACTAGGGCTAAAATGCACCATTGGCATTTTGTATAAACTGGCTTATTGCCATAATTGATTTGGTCAACACCTGTGTAATTGGAACACCTAAGTAGGTTATAAAAATAATTATGTAACTAGAATTAAGAATATAAATAAGAGTGTTTTAAGAATAAAGACAGTTTGTGTTTTTCTGAAAGAGAATCGGTGCGTGTTGTGTTTACGCCGCAGTCGGCAAGTGTTTTACAGTTCCGGCAAGGATTTTCAGGTGACAGGCAACTGCAGGGCGCATTGCCACAGCTAACGCTCGGAAAACGCAACAGCAATGTGACTTCTTGTAGTTTGGACTTGCTTTTGCGCGCTCCTCTGAGTAGTTGTTGCACAGTATTTTCCAGTTCAAATGTGCGATTTACATCATAGCCTTCCATATGGTTGTCGCCAATTTCAAGCAGATGACCTCTTGCCGCGCAAAATAAGTTGCCCATTGAGTGGATATAATTTCCAACATCACCTTCGAATAATCTTCAGTTTGTGGTTGTTGAAGTGCATTGGTGATACGTTCCAACGTTGCCTCAAGTTATCTGGCGGCAATGCCTTGTAAGCTGATTTGGCCCGCTATACTTGTTGAGATAATTGTAGCTGCTATATTGGATTTCGTTGTGGTGGTTGATTCCTCAAGATGCTGAATGTGAGTTCGCCCCGGTGATGGCACAGTCCTCAATGTGTCTCTTTCGGTCTGTTGCTGTAATGGAATACACACTTCCTGCAGTTTAGGAAAGTAGGTGTCCCGCACAGCCTTTGTTTTAGTAAAGAAATCGCTGGTGAAGTAAGGATTTTCCTGGCGTTTCGCTAATGGGACTTCAGCTTCCAGTGTTTGATGATTCCTTTGGAATTCTTCCCAGAATTCATTGAGTGTGGCAATACAGCCATCGACATAAGCAAGCTTCTCCTTGCGTGCCTTATTCGCCTTCCTGAAGTTCAGGAATAGACGTTCCACTTCCTTGCCAATGTGTGACTGGGTGTCGGTTAGCTCTGCAATATTCATCTTTGACTCCTGATGAATATAATTGCCTGTTTACAGAGCTACACATCATTCCTTACAAATCACACGGATTTGTAACAACACATCGAGTGCAGGCAACTATACAAACATTACCATCGCTTCTACAATTACGGGCTTCACAGCCAACATTGACACGTACAGAAGTTATGGCCATTTGAAGCTTTAGCAGTGTTTGATTTGGGACTCAAGGGTAGCATAGCTATGAGCGATAGCTTAAATTGATAAAAGGCTCGAGTACTTCATTGTCACAAAATTTCAAGATTTTATGACGCTCCAGTAAAAAGTTACAAACATTTGATTGTTGCAAACTTTGATGGGTGTAGGACGCACCGTATAAAAGTTAGGGCCATTTGAAGTTTTACCAGTATTTCATTAGGAACTCAAGGGTAGCATAGCTATGAGCGATAGCTTAAATTGATAAGAGGCTCGAGTACTTTATTGTCACAAAATTTCAAGGTTTTATGACGCTCCAGTAAAAAGTTACAAGCATTTGATTCTTGCAAACTCTGATAGTTGTACGACGCACCGTAAAGAAGTCAGGGCCATTTGAAGTTTTATCAGTGTCTGATTTGGGAGTCAAGGGTAGGATACCTATGAGCGATAGCTTAGATTGATAAGAGGCTCGAGTACTTTATTGACACAAAATTTCAAGTTTTTATGACGCTACAGTAAAAAGTTACAAGCATTTGATTGTTGCAAACTTTGATAGATGTAGGACGCACTGTATAAAAGTTAGGGGTATTTGAAGTTTAAGCAGTGTTTGATTTGGGACTCAAGGGTAGCATAGCTATGAGCGATAGCTTAAATTGGTAAGAGGCTCGAGTACTTTAATGTCACAAAACTTCAAGATTTTATGGCGCTCCAGTAAAAAGTTACAAGCATTTGATTGTTGCAAACTTTAATAGGTGTAGAACGCACCGTATAGAAGTTATTGCCATTTGAAGTTTTAGCGGTGTTTAATTGGGAACTCAAGGGTAGCATAGCTATGAGCGATAGCTTAAACTGATAAGAGGCTCGAGTACTTTATTGTCACAAAATTTCAAGGTTTTATGACGTTCCAGTAAAAAGTTACAAGCATTTGATTTTTGCAAACTGTAATAGTTGTAGGACGCACCGTAAAGAAGCCAGGGCCTTTTGAAGATTTATCAGTGTTTGATTTGGGACTCAAGGGTAGGATACCTATGAGCGATAGCTTAGATTGATAAGAGGCTCGAGAACTTTATTGTCACAAAATTTCAAGGTTTTATGACGCTCCAGTAAAAAGTTACAAGCATTTGATTGTTGACAACTTTGATATGTATAGGACGCACCGTATAGAAGTTAGGTCCATTTGAAGTTTTATCAGTGTTTGATTTGGGACTCGAGGGAAGCATAACTGTGAGCGAAAGCTTAAATTGATAAGATGCTCGAGTACTTTATTGTCACATAATTTCAAGGTTCTATGTCGCTCCAGTAAAAAGTTACAAGCATTTGAATGTTGGAAACTTTGATAGCTGTTTGACGCACCGTATAGAAGTTAGGGCCACTTGGAGATTTATCAGTGTTTGAGTTGGGACTCAAGGGTAGCATAGCTATGAGCGATAGCTTAAGTTGATAAGAGGCTCGAGTACTTTATTGTCACAAAATTTCAAGATTTTATGTCGCTCCAGTAAAAAGTTACAAGCATTTGAATGTTGGAAACTTTGATAGCTGTTTGACGCACCGTATAGAAGTTAGGGCCACTTGGAGATTTATCAGTGTTTGATTTGGGACGCAAGGGTAGCATAGGTATGAGCGATAGCTTAAATTGATAAGATGCTCGAGTACTTCATTGTCACATAATTTAAAGGTTTTATGACGCTCCAGTAAAAAGTTACAAGCATTTGATTGTTACAAACTTTGATAGGACACACAGTATAGAAGTTAGGGCCATTTGAAGTTTTAGCAATGTTTGATTTGGGACTCAAAGGGAGCATAGCTATGAGCGATAACTTAAATTGACAAGAGGCACGAGTTCTTTATTGTCACAAAATTTCAAGATTTTATGACGCTCCAGTAAAAAGTTAGAAGCATTTGATTGTTGCCAACTTTGAAAGGTATAGGACGCACCGTACAGAAGTTAGGGCCATTTGAAGCTTTATCAGTGTTTGATTTGGGACTCAAGGGTACCATAGCTATGAGCGATAGCTCAAATTGATAAGAGGCTCGAGTGCTTAATTGTCACCAAATTTCAAGATTTTATGACGCTCCAGTAAAAAGTTACAAGCATTTGATTGTTGGAAAGTTTGATAGGTGTAGGACGCACATCATAGAAGTTATTGCCATTTAAAGTTTTAACAGTGTTTGATTTGGGACTCAAGGGTAGCATAGCTATGAGCGATAACTTAAATTGATAAGAGGCTCGAGTACTTTATTGTCACAAAATTTCAAGGTTTTATGACGCAGCTTTTAAAAGTTACAAGCATTTTATTGTTGACAACTTTGATAGGTATAGGACGCACCGTATAAAAGTTAGGGCCATTTGGAGTTTTATCAGTGTTTGATTTGGGACTCAAGGGTAGCATAGCTATGAGCGATAACTTAAATTGATAAGAGGCTCGAGGACTTTATTGTCACAAAATTTCAAGGTTTTATGACGCTCCAGTAAAAAGTTACAAGCATTTCATTGTTGGAAAGTTTGATAGGTGTAGGACGCACCGTATAGAAGTTATTGCCATTTGAAGTTTTAACAGTGTTTGATTTGGGACTCAAGGGTAGCATAGCTATGAGCGATAACTTAAATTGATAAGAGGCTCGAGGACTTTATTGTCCCAAAATTTCAAGGCTTTATGACGCTCCAGTAAGATGTAGGACGCACTGCATAGAAGTTATTGCCATTTGAAGTTTTAACAGTGTTTGATTTGGGACTCAAGGGTAGCATAGCTATGAGCGATAGCTTAAATTGATAAGAGGCTCGAGTACTTTATTGTCACAAAATTTCAATATTTTATTACGCTCCAGTAAAAAGTTACAAGCATTTGATTGTTGCCAACTTTGAAAGGTATAGGATGCACCGTACAGACGTTAGGGCCATTTGAAGTTTAATCAGTGTTTGATTTGGGACTCAAGGGTAGCAAAGCTATGAGCGATAGCTCAAATTGATAAGATTCTCGAGTGCTTTATTGTTACAAAATTTCAAGATTTTATGACGCTCCAGTAAAAAGTTGCAAGCATTTCATTGTTGGAAAGTTTGATAGGTGTAGGACGCACCGCATAGAAGTTATTGCCATTTGAAGTTTTAACAGTGTTTGATTTGGGACTCAAGGGTAGCATAGCTATGAGCGATAACTTAAATTGATAAGAGGCTCGAGTACTTTATTGTCACAAAATTTCAATATTTTATGACGCTCCAGTAAAAAGTTACAAGCATTTGATTGTTGCCAACTTTGAAAGGTATAGGACGCACCGTACAGAAGTTAGGGCCATTTGAAGCTTTATCAGTGTTTGATTTGGGACTCAAGGGTACCATAGCTATGAGCGATAGCTCAAATTGATAAGAGGCTCGAGTGCTTAATTGTCACCAAATTTCAAGATTTTATGACGCTCCAGTAAAAAGTTACAAGCATTTCATTGTTGGAAAGTTTGATAGGTGTAGGACGCACATCATAGAAGTTATTGCCATTTAAAGTTTTAACAGTGTTTGATTTGGGACTCAAGGGTAGCATAGCTATGAGCGATAGCTTAAATTGATAAGAGGCTCGAGTACTTTATTGTCACAAAATTTCAATATTTTATGACGCTCCAGTAAAAAGTTACAAGCATTTGATTGTTGCCAACTTTGAAAGGTATAGGTCCCACCGTACAGAAGTTAGGGCCATTTGAAGTTTAATCAGTGTTTGATTTGGGACTCAAGGGTAGCATAGCTATGAGCGATAGCTCAAATTGATAAGATTCTCGAGTGCTTTATTGTTACAAAATTTCAAGATTTTATGACGCTCCAGTAAAAAGTTACAAGCATTTCATTGTTGGAAAGTTTGATAGGTGTAGGACGCACCGTATAGAAGTTATTGCCATTTGAAGTTTTAACAGTGTTTGATTTGGGACTCAAGGGTAGCATAGCTATGAGCGATAACTTAAATTGATAAGAGGCTCGAGGACTTTATTGTCCCAAAATTTCAAGGCTTTATGACGCTCCAGTAAGATGTAGGACGCACTGCATAGAAGTTATTGCCATTTGAAGTTTTAACAGTGTTTGATTTGGGACTCAAGGGTAGCATAGCTATGAGCGATAGCTTAAATTGATAAGAGGCTCGAGTACTTTATTGTCACAAAATTTCAATATTTTATTACGCTCCAGTAAAAAGTTACAAGCATTTGATTGTTGCCAACTTTGAAAGGTATAGGATGCACCGTACAGACGTTAGGGCCATTTGAAGTTTAATCAGTGTTTGATTTGGGACTCAAGGGTAGCAAAGCTATGAGCGATAGCTCAAATTGATAAGATTCTCGAGTGCTTTATTGTTACAAAATTTCAAGATTTTATGACGCTCCAGTAAAAAGTTGCAAGCATTTCATTGTTGGAAAGTTTGATAGGTGTAGGACGCACCGCATAGAAGTTATTGCCATTTGAAGTTTTAACAGTGTTTGATTTGGGACTCAAGGGTAGCATAGCTATGAGCGATAACTTAAATTGATAAGAGGCTCGAGTACTTTATTGTCACAAAATTTCAAGGTTTTATGACGCTCCAGTAAGGTGTAGGACGCACCGCATAGAAATTATTGCCATTTGAAGCTTTAACAGTGTTTGATTTGGGACTCAAGGGTAGCATAGCTATGAGCGATAGCTTAAATTGATAAGAAGCTCGAGTACTTTATTGTCACAAAATTTCAATATTTTATTACGCTCCAGTAAAAAGTTACAAGCATTTGATTGTTGCCAACTTTGAAAGGTATAGGACGCACCGTACAGAAGTTAGGGCCATTTGAAGTTTAATCAGTGTTTGATTTGGGACTCAAGGTTAGCATAGCTATGAGCGATAACTTAAATTGATAAGATGCTCGAGTACTTTATTGTCACAAAATTTCAAGGTTTTATGACGCTCCAGTAAGGTATAGGACGCACCGTATAGAAGTTAGGGCCATTTGAAGTTTTATCAGTGTTTGATTTGCGACTCAAGGGTGGCATAGCTATGAGCGATAACTTTAAGTGTCAAGAGGCTCGAGTACTTTATTGTCACAAATTAGGTAGCATAGATATGACCGATAGCTTAAATTGATAAGAGGCTCGAGTGCTTTATTGTCATTTGATTGTTGACAACTTTGGTAGGTATAGGACGCACGGTATAGAAGTTAGGGCCATTTGAAGTTTTATCAGTGTTTGATTTGGGAGTCAAGGGTAGCATAGCTATGGGCGATAGCTTAAATTGATATGAGGTTCGAGTGCTTTAATGTCACAAAATTTCAAGATTTTATGACTCTCCAGTAAAAAGTTACAAGCATTTGATTGTTGCAAACTTTCATAGGTGTAGGACGCACCGTATATAAGTTATTGCCATTTGAAGTTTTAGCAGTGTTTTATTTGGGACTCAAGGGTAGCATAGCTATAGCGATAACTTAAATTGATAAGAGGCTCGAGTACTTTATTGTCACAAAATTTCAAGGTTTTATGACGCTCTAGTAAGGTATAGGACGCACCGTAAAGAAGTTAGGGCCATTTGAAGTTTTATCTTGATCTGGGACTCAAGGGTGGCATAGCTATGAGCGATAATTTTAAGTGTCAAGAGGCTCGAGTACTTTATTGTCACAAAATTTCAAGGTTTTATGACGCTCCAGTAAAAAGTTGAAGCATTTGAATGTTGGAAATTTTGATAGATGTTGGACGCACCGTACAGAATTTATGGCCATTTGAAGTTTTAGCAGTGTTTGATTTCGGACTCAAGGGTAGCATAGCTATGAGCGATAGCTTAAATTGATAAGAGGCTCGAGTACTTTATTGTCACAAAATTTCAAGGTTTTATGACGCTCCAGTAAAAAGTTACAAGCATTTGATTCTTGCAAACTCTGATAGTTGTAGGACGCACCGTAAAGAAGTCGGGGACATTTGAAGTTTTATCAGTGTCTGATTTGGGACCCAAGGGTAGGATACCTATGAGCGATAGCTTAAATTGATAAGAGGCTCGAGTACTTTATGGTCACAAAATATCAAGGTTTTATTACGCTCCAGTAAAAAGTTACAAGCATTTGATTGTTGCAAACTTTGATAGATGTAGGACGCACCGTATAGAAGTTAGGGCCATTTGAAGTTTTAGCAGTGTTTTATTGGGGAGCGATAGCTTAAATTGATAAAAGGCTCGAGTACTTTAAAGTCAAGAAATCCCAAGATTTTATGACGCTCCAGTAAAAAGTTACAAGCATTTGATTGTTGCACACTTGCATAGGTGTAGGACGCACCGCATAGAAGCTATTGCCATTTGAAGTTTTAGCAGTGTTTGATTTGGGACTCAAGGGTAGCATAGATATGAGCGATAACTTAAATTGATAAGAGGCTCGAGTACTTTATTGTCACAAAATTTCAAGGTTTTATGACGCTCCAGTAAGGTATAGGACGCACCGTATAGAAGTTAGGGCCATTTGAAGTTTTATCAGTGTTTGATTTGGGACTCAAGGGTGGCACAGCTATGAGCGATAGCTTAAATTGATAAGAGGCTCGAGTACTTTATTGTCACAAAATTTCAAGGTTTTATGACGCTCTAGTAAAAAGTTACAAGCATTTGATTGTTGAACACTTTGATAGGTATAGGACGCATCGTATAGAAGTTAGGGCCATTTGAAGTTTTATCAGTGTTTGATTTGGGACTCAAAGGTAGCATAACTATGAGCGATAGCTTAAATTGATAAGAGGCACGAGTACTTTAATGTCACAAAATTTCAAGGTCTTATGACGCTCCAGTAAAAAGTTACAAGCATTTGATTGTTGCAAACTTTGATAGGTGTAGGACGCACCGTATAGAAGTTAGGGCCATTTGAAGTTTTAGCAGTGTTTGATTTGGGACTCAAGGGTAGCATAGCTATGAGCGATAGCTTAAATTGATAAGAGGCTCGAGTACTTTAATGTCACAAAATTTCAAGATTTTATGACGCTCCAGTAAGGTATAGGACGCACCGTATAGAAGTTAGGGCCATTTGAAGTTTTATCAGTGTTTGATTTGGGACTCAAGGGTGGCATAGCTATTAGCGATAACTTTAAGTGTCAAGAGACTCGAGTACTTTATTGTCACAAAATTTCAAGGTTTTATGACGCTCCAGTAAAAAGTTGGAAGCATTTGAATGTTGGAAAGTTTGATATATGTAGGACGCACCGTACAGAAGTTACGGCCATTTGAAGTTTTATCAGTGTTTGATTTGGAGCTCAGGGTAGCATAGCTATGAGCGATGGCTTAAATTGATAAGAGGCTCGAGTGCTTCATTGTCACAAAATTTCAAGATTTTATGACGCTCCTGTAAAAAGTTACAAGCATTTGATTGTTGACAACTTTGGTAGGTATAGGACGCACCGCATAAAAGTTATTGCCATTTGAAGTTTAAGCAGTGTTTGATTTGGGACTCAAGGGTAGCATAGCTATGAGCGATAACTTAAATTGATAAGAGGCTCGAGTACTTTATTGTCACAAAATTTCAAGGTTTTATGACGCTACAGTAAGGTATAGGACCCACCGTATAGAAGTTAGGGCCATTTGAAGTTTTATCAGTGTTTGATTTGGGACTGAAGGGTGGCATAGCTATTAGCGATAACTTTAAGTGTCAAGAGACTCGAGTACTTTATTGTCACAAAATTTCAAGGTTTTATGACGCTCCAGTAAAAAGTTGGAAGCATTTGAATGTTGGAAAGTTTGATAGATGTAGGACGCACCGTACAGAAGTTACGGCCATTTGAAGTTTTATCAGTGTTTGATTTGTGACTCAAGGGTAGCATAGCTATGAGCGATAGCTTAAATTGATAAGAGGCCCGAGTGCTTCATTGTCACAAAATTTCAAGATTTTATGACGCTCCTGTTAAAAGTTACAAGCATTTGATTGTTGACAACTTTGGTATGTATAGGACGCACCGTATAGAAGTTAGGGCCATTTGAAGTTTTATCTGTGTTTGATTTGGGACTCAAGGGTAGCATAGCTATGAGCGATAGCTTAAATTGTTAAGAGGCACGAGTACTTTAATGTCACAAAATTTCAAGGTTTTATGACGCTCCAGTAAGGTATAGGACGCACCGTATAGAAGTTAGGGCCATTTGAAGTTTTATCTGTGTTTGATTTGGGACTCAAGGGTGGCACAGCTATGAGCGATAGCTTAAATTGATAAGAGGCTCGAGTACTTTATTGTCACAAAATTTCAAGGTTTTATGATGCTCCAGTAAAAAGTTACAAGCATTTGATTGTTGCAAACTTTGATAGGTGTAGGACGCACCGTATAGAAGTTAGGGCCATTTGAAGTTTTAGCAGTGTTTGCTTTGGGACTCAAGGGTAGCATAGCTATGAGCGATAGCTTAAATTGATAAGAGGCTCGAGTACTTTAATGTCACAAAATTTCAAGATTTTATGACGCTCCAGTAAGGTATAGGACGCACCGTATAGAAGTTAGGGCCATTTGAAGTTTTATCAGTGTTTGATTTGGGACTCAAGGGTGGCATAGCTATTAGCGATAACTTTAAGTGTCAAGAGACTCGAGTACTTTATTGTCACAAAATTTCAAGGTTTTATGACTCTCCAGTAAAAAGTTGGAAGCATTTGAATGTTGGAAAGTTTGATAGATGTAGGACGCACCGTACAGAAGTTACGGCCATTTGAAGTTTTATCAGTGTTTGATTTGTGACTCAAGGGTAGCATAGCTATGAGCGATAGCTTAAATTGATAAGAGGCTCGAGTGCTTCATTGTCACAAAATTTCAAGATTTTATGACGCTCCTGTTAAAAGTTAAAAGCATTTGATTGTTGACAACTTTGGTATGTATAGGACGCACCGTATAGAAGTTAGGGCCATTTGAAGTTTTATCAGTGTTTGATTTGGGACTCAAGGGTAGCATAGCTATGAGCGATAGCTTAAATTGTTAAGAGGCACGAGTACTTTAATGTCACAAAATTTCAAGGTTTTATGACGCTCCAGTAAGGTATAGGACGCACCGTATAGAAGTTAGGGCCATTTGAAATTTTATCTGGGTTTGATTTGGGACTCAAGGGTGGCACAGCTATGAGCGATAGCTTAAATTGATAAGAGGCTCGAGTACTTTATTGTCACAAAATTTCAAGGTTTTATGATGCTCCAGTAAAAAGTTACAAGCATTTTATTGTTGAACACTTTGATAGGTATAGGACGCATCGTATAGAAGTTAGGGCCATTTGAAGTTTTATCGGTGTTTGATTTGGGACTCAAGGGTAGCATAACTATGAGCGATAGCTTAAATTGATAAGAGGCTCGAGTACTTTATTATCACAAAATTTCAAGGTTTTATGACGCTCCAGTAAAAAGTTACAAGCATTTGATTCTTGCAAACTCTGATAGTTGTAGGACGCACCGTAAAGAAGTCAGGGACATTTGAAGTTTTATCAGTGTCTGGTTTGGGACCCAAGGGTAGGATACCTATGAGCGATAGCTTAAATTGATAAGAGGCTCGAGTACTTTATGGTCACAAAATATCAAGGTTTTATGACGCTCCAGTAAAAAGTTACAAGCATTTGATTCTTGCAAACTCTAATAGTTGTAGGACGCACCGCACCGTAAAGAAGTCAGGGACATTTGAAGTTTTATCAGTGTCTCATTTGCGACCCAAGGGGAAGATACCTATGAGCGATAGCTTAAATTGATAAGATGCTCGAGTACTTTATTGTCACATAATTTCAAGGTTTTATGTCGCTCCAGTAAAAAGTTACAAGCATTTGAATGTTAAAACTTTGATAGCTGTGTGACGCACCGTATAGAAGTTAGGGCCACTTGGAGATTTATCAGTGTTTGAGTTGGGACTCAAAGGGAGCATAGCTATGAGCGATAACTTAAATTGACAAGAGGCACGAGTTCTTTATTGTCACAAAATTTCAAGATTTTATGACGCTCCAGTAAAAAGTTACAAGCCTTTGAATGTTGCAAACTTTGATAGCTGTTTGACGCACCGTATAGAAGTTAGGGCCATTTGAAGATTTATCAGTGTCTGATTTGGGACTCAAGGGTAGGATACCTATGAGCGATAGCTTAAATTGATAAGAGGCTCGAGTACTTTATTGTCACATAATTTCAAGGTTTTATGACGCTCCATTTATAAGTTACTAGCATTTGATTGTTGACAACTTTGATAGGTATAGGGCGCACCGTATAGAAGTTAGGGCCATTTGAAGTTTTATCAGTGTTTGATTTGGGACTCAAGGGTGGCATAGCTATGAGCGGTAACTTTAAGTGTCAAGAGGCTCGAGTACTTTATTGTCACAAAATTTCAAGGTTTTATGACGCTCCAGTAAAAAGTTACAAGCATTTGATTGTTGCCAACTTTGATAGATGTAGGACGCACCGTATAGAAGTTAGGGCCATTTGAAGTTTTAGCAGTGTTTGATTGGGGAGCGATAGCTTAAATTGATAAAAGGCTCGAGTACTTTAAAGTCAAGAAATCTCAAGATTTTATGACGCTCCAGTAAAACGTTACAAGCATTTGTTTGTTGCAAATTTTCATAGGTGTACGACGCACCGCATAAAAGTTATTGCCATTTGAAGTTTTAGCAGTGTTTGATTTGGGACTTAAGGGTAGCATAGCTATGAGCGATAACTTAAATTGATAAGAGGCTCGAGTACTTTATTGTCACAAAATTTCAAGGTTTTATGACGCTCCAGTAAGGTATAGGACGCACCGTATAGAAGTTAGGGCCATTTGAAGTTTTATCAGTGTTTGATTTGGGACTGAAGGGTGGCATAGCTATTAGCGATAATTGTAAGTGTCAAGAGACTCGAGTACTTTATTGTCACAAAATTTCAAGGTTTTACGACGCTCCAGTAAAAAGTTGGAAGCATTTGAATGTTGGAAAGTTTGATAGATGTAGGACGCACCGTACAGAAGTTACGGCCATTTGAAGTTTTATCAGTGTTTGATTTGGGACTCAAGGGTAGCATAGCTATGAGCGATAGCTTAAATTGATAAGAGGCTCGAGTGCTTCATTGTCACAAAATTTCAAGATTTTATGACGCTCCTGTTAAAAGTTACAAGCATTTGATTGTTGACAACTTTGGTAGGTATAGGACGCACCGTAGAAGTTAGGGCCATTTGAAGTTTTATCAGTGTTTGATTTGGGACTCAAGGGTAGCATAGCTATGAGCGATTGCTTAAATTGTTAAGAGGAAGGAGTACTTTAATGTCACAAAATTTCAAGGTTTTATGACGCTCCAGTAAAAAGTTACAAGCATTTGATTGTTGCAAACTATGATAGGTGTAGGACGCACCGGATAGAAGTTAGGGCCATTTGAAGTTTTAGCAGTGTTTGATTTGGGACTCAAGGGTAGCACAGCTATGAGCGATAGCTTAAATTGTAGGACGCACCGTACAGAAGTTACGGCCATTTGAAGTTTTATCAGTGTTTGATTTGGGACTCAAGCGTAGCATAACTGTGAGCGAAAGCTTAAATTGATAAGAGGCTCGAGTGCTTCATTGTCACAAAATTTCAAGATTTTATGACGCTCCTGTAAAAAGTTACAAGCATTTGATTGTTGACAACTTTGGTAGGTATAGGACGCACCATATAGAAGTTAGGGCCATTTGGAGTTTTATCAGTGTTTGATTTGGGACTCAAGGGTAGCATAGCTATGAGCGATAGCTTAAATTGATAAGAGGCACGAGTACTTTAATGTCACAAAATTTCAAGGTTTTATGACGCTCTAGTAAGGCATAGGACGCACCGTATAGAAGTTAGGGCCATTTGAAGCTTTATCTTGATTTGAGACTCAAGGGTGGTATAGCTATGAGAGATAACTTAAATTGATAAGAGACTCGAGTACTTTATTGTCACAAAATTTCAAGGTTTTATGACGCTCCAGTAAAAAGTTACAAGCATTTGATTGTTGCAAACTTTGATAGATGTAGGATGCACCGTATAGAAGTTAGGGCCATTTGAAGTTTTAGCAGTGTTTGATTGGGGAGCGATAGCTTAAATTGAGCCTTTGCTCGAGTACTTTAAAGTCTAGAAATCTCAAGATTTTATGACGCTCCTGTAAAAAGTTACAAGCATTTGATTGTTGACAACTTTGGTAGGTATAGGACGCACCGTATAGAAGTTAGGGCCATTTGAAGTTTTATCAGTGTTTGATTTGAGACTCAAGGGTAGCATAGCTATGAGCGATAGCTTAAATTGATAAGAGGATCAAGTACTTTAATGTCACAAAATTTCAAGGTTTTATGACGCTCCAGTAAAAAGTTACAAGCATTTGATTGTTGCAAACTTTGATAGGTGTAGGACGCACCGGATAGAAGTTAGGACCATTTGAAGTTTTAGCAGTGTTTGATTTGGGACTCAAGGGTAGCACAGCTATGAGCGATAGCTTAAAATGATAAGAGGCTCGAGTACTTTAAAATCACAAAATTTCAAGATTTTATGACGCTTCAGTAAAAAGTTACAAACTTTGATTCTTGCTAACTCTGATAGTTGTAGGACGCACCGTATAGAAGTTAGGACCATTTGAAGTTTTAGCAGTGTTTGATTTGGGACTCAAGGGTAGCATAGCTATGAGCGATAGCTTAGATTGATAAGAGGCTCGAGTACTTTATTGTCACACAATTTCAAGTTTTTATGACGCTCCAGTAAAAAGTTACAAGCATTTCATTGTTGACAACTTTGATATGTATAGGACGCACCGTATAGAAGTTAGGGCCATTTGAAGTTTCATCAGTGTTTGATTTGGAAGTCAACGGTAGCATAGTTATGAGCGATAGCTTGAATTGATAAGAGGCACGAGTACTTTATTGTCACAAAATTTCAAGACTTTATGACGCTCCAGTAAAAAGTTACAAACATTTGATTGTTGCAAACTTAATAACAGTTAGGGCCATTTGAAGTTTTAGCAGTGTTTGATTTGGGACTCAAGGGTGGCATAGCTATGAGCGATAACTTTAAGTGTCAAGAGGCTCGAGTACTTTATTGTCACAAAATTTCAAGGTTTTATGACGCTCCAGTAAAAAGTTACAAGCATTTGATTGTTGCAAACTCTGATAGTTGTAGGACGCACCGTAAAGAAGTCAGGGCCATTTGAAGTTTTATCAGTGTCTGATTTGGGACTCAAGGGTAGGATGCCTATGAGCGATAGCTTAGATTTATAAGAGGCTCGAGTACTTTATTGTCACAAAATTTCAAGGTTTTATGACGCTCCAGTAAAAAGTTACAAACATTTGATTGTTGCAAACTTAATAACAGTTAGGGCCATTTGAAGTTTTAGCAGTGTTTGATTTGGGACTCAAGGGTGGCATAGCTATGAGCGATAACTTTAAGTGTCAAGAGGCTCGAGTACTTTATTGTCACAAAATTTCAAGGTTTTATGACGCTCCAGTAAAAAGTTACAAGCATTTGATTGTTGCAAACTCTGATAGTTGTAGGACGCACCGTATAGAAGTTAGGGCCATTTGAAGTTTTAGCAGTGTTTGATTTGGGACTCAAGGGTGGCATAGCTATGAGCGATAGCTTTAAGTGTCAAGAGGCTCGAGTACTTTATTTGTCACAAAATTTCAAAATTTTATGATGCTTCAGTAAAAAGTTACAAGCTTTGATTCTTGCAAACTCTGATAGTTGTAGGACGCACCATATAGAAGTTATTGCCATTTGAAGTTTTAGCAGTGTTTGATTTGGGACTCGAGGGTAGCATAACTGTGAGCGAAAGCTTAAATTGATAAGAGGCTCGAGTACTTTATTGTCACAAAATTTCAAGACTTTATGATGCTCCAGTAAAAAGTTACAAGCATTTGATTGTTGAAAACTTTCATATGTATAGGACGCACCGTATAGAAGTTTGGGCCATTTGCAGTTTTATCAGTGTTTGATTTGGGACTCAAGGGTATCGTGGCTATGAGCGATAGCTTAAATTGATAAGAGGCACGAGTACTTTATTGTCACAAAATTTCAAGGTTTTATGACGCTCCAGTAATAAGTTACAAGCATTTGATTCTTGACAACTTTGATATGTATAGGACGCACCGTATAGCAGTTAGGGCCATTTGAAGTTTCATCAGTGTTTGATGTGGAAGTCAACGGTAGCATAGCTATGAGCGATAGCTTGAATTGATAAGAGGCACGAGTACTTTATTGTCACAAAATTTCAAGACTTTATGACGCTCCAGTAAAAAGTTACAAGCATTTGATTGTTGCAAACTTAATAAAAGTTAGGGCCATTTGAAGTTTAATCAGTGTTTCATTTGGAACTCAAGGGTAGCATAGCTATGAGCGATAGCTTAAATTGATAAGAGGCTCGAGTAATTTATTGTAACAAAATTTCAAGATTTTATGACGCTCCAGTAAAAAGTTACAAGCATTTGATTGTTGCAAACTTGCATAGGTGTGACCGAATAGAAGTTAAGGCCATTTGAAGTTTTAGCAGTGTTTGATTTGGGACTCAAGGGGAGCATAGCTATGAGTGATAACTTAAATTGATAAGAGGCTCGAGTACTTTATTGTCACAAAATTTCAAGGTTTTATGACGCTCCACTAAAAAGTTACAAGAATTTGATTGTTGCAAACTTTGATGGGTGTAGGACGCACCGTATAAAAGTTAGGGTCATATGAAGGTTTAGCAGTGTTTCATTTGGAACTCAAGGGAAGCATAGTTATGAGCGATAGCTTAAATTGATAAGTGGCTCGAGTACTTTATTGTCACAAAATTTCAAGGTTCTATGACAGTCCAGTAAAAAGTTATAAGCATTTGATTCTTGCAAACTCTGATAGTTGTAGGACGCACCGTATAGAAGTTAGGGCCATTTGAAGTTTTAGCAGTGTTTGATTTGGGACTCAAGGGTGGCATAGCTATGAGCGATAGCTTAGATTGATAAGAGGCTCGAATACTTTATTGTCACAAAATTTCAAGGTTTTATGACGCTCCAGTAAAAAGTTACAAGCATTTGATTGTTGACAACTTTGATATATATAGGACGCACCGTATAGAAGTTAGGGCCATTTGAAGTTTCATCAGTGTTTGATTTGGAAGTCAACGGTAGCATAGCTATTAGCGATAGCTTGAATTGATAAGAGGCACGAGTACTTTATTGTCACAAAATTTCAAGACTTTATGACGCTCCAGTAAAAAGTTACAAGCATTTGATTGTTGCAAACTTTGATGGGTGTAGGACGCACCGAATAAAAGTTAGGGCAATTTCAAGATTTATCAGTGTTTCATTTGGAACTCAAGGGAAGCATAGTTATGAGCGATAGCTTAAATTGATAAGAGGCTCGAGTACTTTATTGTCACAAAATTTCAAGGTTCTATGACAGTCCAGTAAAAAGTTATAAGCATTTGATTCTTGCAAACTCTGATAGTTGTAGGACGCACCGTATAGAAGTTAGGGCCATTTGAAGTTTTATCAGTGTTTGATTTGGGACTCAAGGGTAGGATACCTATGACCGATAGCTTAGATTGATAAAAGGCTCGTGTACTTTATTGTCTCAAAATTTCAAGGTTTTATGACGCTCCAGTAAAAAGTTACAAGCATTTGATTTTTGCAAACTTTGATAGGTGTGACCGAATAGAAGTTAGGGCCATTTGAAGTTTTAGCAGTGTTTGATTTAGGACTCAAGGGGAGCATAGCTATGAGCGATAACTTAAATTGACAAGAGGCTCGCATACTTTATTGTCACAAAATTTCTAGATTTTATGTCGCTCCAGTAAAAATTACAAGCCTTTGAATGTTGCAAACTTTGATAGCTGTTTGACGCACCGTATAGAAGTTAGGGCCATTTGAAGATTTATCAGTGTCTGATTTGAGTTGGATACCTACGAGCGATAGCTTAAATTGATAAGAGGCTCGAGTAGTTTATTGTATCAAAATTTCAAGGTTTTATGACGCTCCATTTAAAAGGTACAAGCATTTGATTGTTGACAACTCTGATAGGTATAGGACGCACCGTATAGAAGTTAGGGCCATTTGAAGTTTTATCAGTGTCTGATTTGGGACTCAAGGGTAGCATAGCTATGAGCGATAGCTTAAATTGATAAGAGGCTCGAGTACTTTAATGTCACAAAGTTCACGATTTTATGACGCTCCAGTAAAAAGTTACAAGCATTTGATTGTTGCAGACTTTCATAGGTGTAGGACGCACCGTATAGAAGTTATTGCCATTTGAAGTTTTAGCAGTATTTTATTTGGGACTCAAGGGTAGCATAGCTATGAGAGATAACTTAAATTGATAAGAGGCTCGAGTACTTTATTGTCACAAAATTTCAAGGTTTTATGACGCTCCAGTAAAAAGTTACAAGAATTTGATTGTTGCAAACTTTGATGGGTGTAGGACGCACCGCATAGAAGTTATTGCCATTTGAAGTCTTAGCAGTGTTTGGTTTGGGACTCAAGGGTGGCATAGCTATGAGCGATAACTTTAAGTGTCAAGAGGCTCGAGTACTTTATTGTCTCAAAATTTCAAGGTTTTATGACGCTCTAGTAAAAAGTTAGAAGCCTTTGAATGTTGGAAACTTTGATAGATGTAGGGCGCACCGTACAGTAGTTATGGCCATTTGAAGTTTTAGCAGTGTTTGATTTGGGACTCAAGGGTAGCATAGCTATGAGCGATAGCTTAAATTGATAAGAGGCTCGAGTACTTTATTGTTACAAAATATCAAGATTTTATGACGCTCCAGTAAAAAGTTACAAGAATTTGATTGTTGCAAACTTTGATGGGTGTAGGACGCACCGTATAAAAGTTAGGGTCATTTGAAGTTTTAGCAGTGTTTCATTTGGAACTCAAGGGAAGCATAGTTATGAGCGATAGCTTAAATTGATAAGAGGCTCGAGTACTTTATTGTCACAAAATTTCAAGGTTTTATGACGCTCCAGTAAAAAGTTACAAGCATTTGATTGTTGACAACTTCGATATGTATAGGACGCACCGTATAGAAGTTTGGGCCATTTGAAGTTTTATCAGTGTTTGATTTGGGACGCAAGGGTAGCATAACTGTGAGCGAAAGCTTAAATTGATAAGAGGCTCGAGTACTTTATTGTCACAAAATGTCAATACTTTATGACGCTCCAGTAAAAAGTTACAAGCATTTGATTGTTGACAACTTTGATATATATAGGACGCACCGTATAGAAGTTAGGGCCATTTGAAGTTTCATCAGTGTGTGATTTGGGACTCAAGGGTAGGATACCTATGACCGATAGCTTAGATTGATAAAAGGCTCGTGTACTTTATTATCTCAAAATTTCAAGATTTTATGACGCTCCAGTAAAAAGTTACAAGCATTTGATTTTTGCAAACTTTGATAGGTGTGACCGAAAAGAAGTTAGGGCCATTTGAAGTTTTAGCAGTGTTTGATTGAGGACTCAAGGGGAGCATAGCTATGAGAGATAACTTAAATTGACAAGAGGCTCGAATATTTTATTGTCACAAAATTTCTAGATTTTATGTCGCTCCAGTCAAAATTACAAGCCTTTGAATGTTGCAAACTTTGATATGTATAGGACGCACCGTATAGAAGTTAGGGCCATTTGAAGATTTATCAGTGTCTGATTTGAGTTGGATACCTACGAGCGATAGCTTAAATTGATAAGAGGCTCGAGTACTTTATTGTCACAAAATTTCAAGGTTTTATGACGCTCCATTTAAAAGTTACAAGCATTTGATTGTTGACAACTTTGATAGGTATAGGACGCACCGTATAGAAGTTAGGGCCATTTGAAGTTTTATCAGTGTTTGATTTGGGACGCAAGGGTAGCATAACTGTGAGCGAAAGCTTAAATTGATAAGAGGCTCGAGTACTTTAATGTCACAAAGTTCAAGAATTCATGACGCTCCAGTAAAAAGTTACAAGCATTTGATTGTTGCAAACTTTCAAAGGTGTAGGACGCACCGTATAGAAGTTATTGCCATTTGAAGTTTTAGCAGTATTTTATTTGGGACTCAAAGGTATCATGGCTATGAGCGATAGCTTAAATTGATAAGAGGCACGAGTACTTTATTGTCACAAAATTTCAAGGTTTTATGACGCTCCAGTAAAAAGTTACAAGAATTTGATTGTTGCAAACTTTGATGGGTGTAGGAGGCACCGTATAAAAGTTAGGGTCATATGAAGTTTTAGCAGTGTTTCATTTGGAACTCAAGGGAAGCATAGTTATGAGCGATAGCTTAAATTGATAAGAGGCACGAGTACTTTATTGTCACAAAATTTCAAGGTTTTATGACGCTCCAGTAAAAAGTTACAAGCATTTGATTGTTGACAACTTTGATAGGTATAGGACGCACCGTATAGAAGTTAGGGCCATTTGAAGATTTAGCAGTGGTTGATTTGGGAGTCAAGGCTAGTATAGTTTTGGGTGATAGCTTATATTGATAAGAGGCTCGAGTACTTTATTGGCACAAAATTTCAAGGTTTTATGACGCTCCAGTAAAAAGTTACAAGCATTTGATTGTTGCAAATTTTGATAGATGTAGGACGCATCGTATAGAAGTAAGGGCCATTTGAAGTTTTAGCAGTGTTTAATTTGATACTCAAGGGTAGCATAGCTATGAGCGATAGCTTAGATTGATAAGAGGCTCGAGTACTTTATTGTCACAAAATTTCAAGGTTTTATGACGCTCCAGTAAAATGTTACAACCATTTGATTGTTGACAACTTTGATATGTATAGGACGCACCGTATAGAAGTTAGGGCAATTTGAAGTTTTAGCAGTGTTTGATTTGGGACTCAAGGGTAGCATAGCTATGAGCGATAGCTTAGATTGATAAGAGGCTCGAGTACTTTATTGTTACAAAATTTCAAGGTTTTATGACGCTCCAGTAAAAAGTTACAACCATTTGATTGTTGACAACTTTGATATGTATAGGACGCACCGCATAGAAGTTATTGCCATTTGAAGTCTTAGCAGTGTTTGATTTGGGACTCAAGGGTGGCATAGCTATGAGCGATTACTTTAAGTGTCAAGAGGCTCGAGTACTTTATTGTCTCAAAATTTCAAGGTTTTATGACGCTCTAGTAAAAAGTTAGAAGCCTTTGAATGTTGGAAACTTTGATAGATGTAGGGCGCACCGTACAGTAGTTATGGCCATTTGAAGTTTTAGCAGTGTTTGATTTGGGACTCAAGGGTAGCATAGCTATGAGCGATAGCTTAAATTGATAAGAGGCTCGAGTACTTTATTGTTACAAAATATCAAGATTTTATGACGCTCCAGTAAAAAGTTACAAGAATTTGATTGTTGCAAACTTTGATGGGTGTAGGACGCACCGTATAAAAGTTAGGGTCATTTGAAGTTTTAGCAGTGTTTCATTTGGAACTCAAGGGAAGCATAGTTATGAGCGATAGCTTAAATTGATAAGAGGCTCGAGTACTTTATTGTCACAAAATTTCAAGGTTTTAGGACGCTCCAGTAAAAAGTTACAAGCATTTGATTGTTGACAACTTCGATATGTATAGGACGCACCGTATAGAAGTTTGGGCCATTTGAAGTTTTATCAGTGTTTGATTTGGGACGCAAGGGTAGCATAACTGTGAGCGAAAGCTTAAATTGATAAGAGGCTCGAGTACTTTATTGTCACAAAATTTCAATACTTTATGACGCTCCAGTAAAAAGTTACAAGCATTTGATTGTTGACAACTTTGATATATATAGGACGCACCGTATAGAAGTTAGGGCCATTTGAAGTTTCATCAGTGTGTGATTTGGGACTCAAGGGTAGGATACCTATGACCGATAGCTTAGATTGATAAAAGGCTCGTGTACTTTATTATCTCAAAATTTCAAGATTTTATGACGCTCCAGTAAAAAGTTACAAGCATTTGATTTTTGCAAACTTTGATAGGTGTGACCGAAAAGAAGTTAGGGCCATTTGAAGTTTTAGCAGTGTTTGATTGAGGACTCAAGGGGAGCATAGCTATGAGAGATAACTTAAATTGACAAGAGGCTCGAATATTTTATTGTCACAAAATTTCTAGATTTTATGTCGCTCCAGTAAAAATTACAAGCCTTTGAATGTTGCAAACTTTGATATGTATAGGACGCACCGTATAGAAGTTAGGGCCATTTGAAGATTTATCAGTGTCTGATTTGAGTTGGATACCTACGAGCGATAGCTTAAATTGATAAGAGGCTCGAGTACTTTATTGTCACAAAATTTCAAGGTTTTATGACGCTCCATTTTAAAGTTACAAGCATTTGATTGTTGACAACTTTGATAGGTATAGGACGCACCGTATAGAAGTTAGGGCCATTTGAAGTTTTATCAGTGTTTGATTTGGGACGCAAGGGTAGCATAACTGTGAGCGAAAGCTTAAATTGATAAGAGGCTCGAGTACTTTAATGTCACAAAGTTCAAGAATTCATGACGCTCCAGTAAAAAGTTACAAGCATTTGATTGTTGCAAACTTTCAAAGGTGTAGGACGCACCGTATAGAAGTTATTGCCATTTGAAGTTTTAGCAGTATTTTTTTTGGGACTCAAAGGTATCATGGCTATGAGCGATAGCTTAAATTGATAAGAGGCACGAGTACTTTATTGTCACAAAATTTCAAGGTTTTATGACGCTCCAGTAAAAAGTTACAAGCATTTGATTGTTGACAACTTTGATAGGTATAGGACGCACCGTATAGAAGTTAGGGCCATTTGAAGATTTAGCAGTGGTTGATTTGGGAGTCAAGGGTAGTATAGCTATGGGTGATAGCTTATATTGATAAGAGGCTCGAGTACTTTATTGGCTCAAAATTTCAAGGTTTTATGACGCTCCAGTAAAAAGTTACAAGCATTTGATTGTTGCAAACTTTGATAGATGTAGGACGCATCGTATAGAAGTTAGGGCCATTTGAAGTTTTAGCAGTGTTTAATTTGGGACTCAAGGCCAGCATAGCTATGAGCCATAGCTTAAATTGATAAGAGGCTCGAGTACTTTAAAGTCACAAAATTTCAAGACTTTATGACGCTTCAGTAAAAAGTTACAAGCCTTGATTCTTGCAAACTCTGATATTTGTAGGACGCACCGTATAGAAGTTAGGGCCATTTGAAGTTTTAGCAGTGTTTGATTTGGGACTCAAGGGTAGCATAGCTATGAGCGATAGCTTAGATTGATAAGAGGCTCGAGTACTTTATTGTCACAAAATTTCAAGGTTTTATGACGCTCCAGTAAAAAGATACAAGCATTTGATTGTTGACAACTTCGATATATATAGGACGCACCGTATAGAAGTTAGGGCCATTTGAAGTCTCATCCGTGTTTGATTTGGAAGTCAACGGTAGCATAGCTATGAGCGATAGCTTGAATTGATAAGAGGCACAAGTACTTTATTGTCACAAAATTTCAAGACTTTATGACGCTCCAGTAAAAAGTTACAAGCATTTGATTGTTGCAAACTTTGATGGGTGTAGGACGCACCGAATAGAAGTTAGGGAAATTTGAAGTTTTATCAGTGTTTCATTTGGAACTCAAGGGTAGCATAGCTATGAGCGATAGCTTAAATTGATAAGCGGCTCGAGTAATTTATTGTAACAAAATTTCAAGATTTTATGACGCTCCAGTAAAAAGTTACAAGCATTTGATTGTTGCAAACTTTGATACTTGTAGGACGCACCGTAAAGAAGTCAGGGCCATTTGAAGTTTTATCAGTGTTTGATTTGGGACTCAAGGGTAGGATACCTATGACCGATAGCTTAGATTGATAAAAGGCTCGTGTACTTTATTGTCTCAAAATTTCAAGGTTTTATTACGCTCCAGTAAAAAGTTACAAGCATTTGATTTTTGCAAACTTTGATAGGTGTGACCAAATAGAAGTTAGGGCCATTTGAAGTTTTAGCAGTGTTTGATTTGGGACTCAAGGGGAACATAGCTATGAGCGATAACTTAAATTGACAAGAGGCTCGAATACTTTATTGTCACAAAATTTCTAGATTTTATGTCGCTCCAGTAAAAATTACAAGCCTTTGAATGTTGCAAACTTTGATAGCTGTTTGACGCACCGAATAGAAGTTAGGGATATTTGAAGATTTATCAGTGTCTGATTTGAGTTGGATACCTACGAGCGATAGCTTAAATTGATAAGCGGCTCGAGTACTTTATTGTCACAAAATTTCAAGGTTTTATGACGCTCCATTTAAAAGTTACAAGCATTTGATTGTTGACAACTTTGATAGGTATAGGACGCACCGTATAGAAGTTAGGGCCATTTGACGTTTTATCAGTGTTTGATTTGGGACTCAAGGGTAGCATAACTGTGAGCGAAAGCTTAAATTGATAAGAGGCTCGATTACTTTATTGTCACAAAATTTCAAGGTTTTATGACAGTCCAGTAAAAAGTAAGAAGCATTTGAATGTTGGAAAGTTTGATAGATGTAGGACGCACCGTACAGAAGTTATGGCGATTTGGAACTCAAGAGCATAGCTATGAGTGATAGCTTAAATTGATTAGAGGCTCGAGTACTTTATTGTCACAAAATTTCAAGACTTTATGACGCTGCAGTAAAAAGTTACAAGCATTTGATTGTTGGAAACTTTGATGTGTGTAAGACGCACCGTATAAAAGTTAGGGCCATTTGAAGTTTTAGAAGTGTTTCATTTGGAACTCAAGGGTAGCATAGCTATGAGCGATAGCTTAAATTGATGAGAGGCTCGAGTACTTTATTGTCACAAAATTTCAATGTTTTATGACTCTCCAGTAAAAAGTTACAAGCATTTGATTGTTGCAAACTTTGATAGTTGTAGGACGCACCGTAAAGAAGTCAGGGCCATTTGAAGTTTTATCAGTGTTTGATTTGGGACTCAAGGGTGGGATACCTATGAGCGATAGCTTAAATTGATAAGAAGCTCGAGTAATTTATTGTCACAAAATTTCAAGCTTTTATGACGCTCCAGTAAAAAGTTACAAGCATTTGATTCTTGCAAACTCTGATAGTTGTTGGACGCACCGTAAAGAAGTCAGGGCCATTTGAAGTTTTAACAGTGTCTGATTTGGGACTCAAGGGTAGGATACCTATGAGCGATAGCTTAGATTGATAAAAAGCTCGAGTACTTTATTGTCTCAAAATTTCAAGGTTTTATGACGCTCTAGTAAAAAGTTACAAGCATTTGATTGTTGCCAACTTTGAAAGGTATAGGTCGCACCGTACAGAAGTTAGGGCCATTTGTAGTTTCATTAGTGTTTGATTTGGGACTCAAGCGTAGCATAGCTGTGAGCCATAGCTTAAATTGATAAGAGGCTCGAGTACTTTATTGTCACAAAATTACAAGACTTTATGACCCTCCAGTAAAAAGTTACAAGCATTTGATTGTTACAAACTTTAATTGGAAGCACAGTATAGCAGTAAGGGCCATTTGAAGTTTTATCAGTGTTTGATTTGGGACTCAAGGGTAGCATAGCTACGAGCGATAGCTTAAATTGACAAGAGGCACGAGTTATTTATTGTCACAAAATTTCAAGGTTTTATGACGCTCCAGTAAAAAGTTACAAGCCTTTGAATGCTGCAAAACTTGATAGCTGTTTGACGCACCGTATAGAAGTTAGGGCCATTTGAAGATTTATCAGTGTCTGATTTGGGACTCAACGGTAGGATACCTATGAGCGATAGCTTAAATTGATAAGAGGCTCGAGTACTTTATTGTCACATAATTTCAAGGTTTTATGACGCTCCATTTAAAAGTTACTAGCATTTGATTGTTGACAACTTTGATAGTATAGGACGCACCGTATAGAAGTTAGGGCCATTTGGAGTTTTATCAGTGTTTGATGTGGGAGTCAAGGGTAGCAGAGCTATGAGCGGTAGCTTAAATTGATAAGAGGCTCGAGTACTTTATTGTCACAAAACTTCTAGACTTTATGAGGCTCCAGTAAAAAGATTCAAGCATTTGATTGTTGACAACTTTGATAGGTATAGGACGCACCATATAGAAGTTAGGGCCATTTGAAGTTTTATCAGTGTTTGATTTGGGAATCAAGGGTAGCATAACTGTGAGCGAAAGCTTAAATTGATAAGAGGCTCGAGTACTTTATTGTCACAAAATTTCAAGACTTTATGACGCTCCAGTAAAAAGTTACAAGCATTTGATTGTTGGAAACTTTGATGGGTGTAGGATGCACCGTCTAAAAGTTAAAGCCATTTTAAGTTTTAGAAGTGTTTCATTTGGAACTCAAGGGTAGCATAGCTATGAGCGATAAATTAAATTGATGAGAGGCTCGAGTACTTTATTGTCACAAAATTTCAAGGTTTTATGACTCTCCAGTAAAAAGTTACAAGCATTTAATTGCTGCAAACTTTGATAGTTGTAGGACGCACCGTAAAGAAGTCAGGGCCATTTGAAGTTTTATCAGTGTTCGATTTGGGACCCAAGGGTGGGATACCTATGAGCGATAGCTTAAATTAATAGGAGGCTCGAGTAATTTATTGTCACAAAATTTCAAGGTTTTATGACGCTCCAGTAAAAAGTTACAAGCATTTGATTCTTGCAAACTCTGATAGTTGTAGGACGCACCGTAAAGAAGTCAGGGCCATTTAAAGTTTTATCAGTGTCTGATTTGGGACTCAAGGGTAGGATACCTATGAGCGATAGCTTAGATTGATAAGAGGCTCGAGTACTTTATTGCCACAAAATTTCAAGGTTTTATGTAAAAAGTTACAAGCATTTGATTGTTGCCAACTTTGAAAGGTATAGGACGCACCGTACAGAAGTTAGGGCCATTTGTAGTTTCATCAGTGTTTGATTTTGGACTCAAGGGTAGCATAGCTGTGAGCGATAGCTTAAATTGATAAGAGGCTCGAGTACTTTATTGTCACAAACTTTCAAGACTTTATGAAGGTCCAGTAAAAGTTACAAGCATTTGATTGCTACAAACTTTGATTGGAAGCACAGTATAGAAGTTAGGGACATTTGAAGTTTTAGCAGTGTTTGATTTGGGACTCAAGGGGATCATAGCAGTGAGCGATAGCTTAAATTGATAAGAGGCTCGAGTACTTTATTGTCACAAACTTTCAAGACTTTATGACGCTCCAGTAAAAAGTTACAAGCCTTTGAATGTTGCAAACTTTGATAGCTGTTTGACGCACCGTATAGAAGTTAGGGCCATTTGAAGATTTATCAGTGTCAGATTTGGGTGTCAAGGGTATGAGCGAAAGCTTAAATTGATAAGAAGCTCGAGTAATTTATTGTCACATAATTTCAAGGTTTTATGACGCTCCTTTTAAAAGTTACAAGCATTTGATTGTTGACAACTTTGATAGGTATAGGATGCACCGTATAGAAGTAAGGGCCATGTGGAGTTTTATCAGTGTTTGATTTGGGACTCAAGGGTAGCACAGCTATGAGCAATAGCTTAAATTGATAAGAGGCTCAAGTATTTTATTGTCACAAAATTTCAAGACTTTATGACGCCCCAGTAAAAAGTTTCAAGCATTTGAATGTTGACAACTTTGATAGGTTTAGGACGCACCGTATAGAAGTTAGAGCCATTTGAAGTTCTATCAATGTTCGATTTGGGACTCAAGGGTAGCATAACTGTGAGCGATAGCTTAAATTGATAAGAGGCTCGAGTACTTTATTGTCAAAAAATTTCAAGGTTTTATGACTCCCCAGTAAAAAGTTACAAGCATTTGATTGTTGCCAACTTTGAAAGGTATAGGACGCACCGTACAGAGGTTAGGGCCATTTGTAGTTTCATCAGTGTTTGATTTGGGACTCAATGGTAGCATAGCTGTGAGCGATAGCTTAAATTGATAAGAGGCTCGAGTACTTTATTGTCACACACTTTCAAGACTTTATGACGCCCCAGTAAAAAGTTACAAGCATTTGATTGTTACAAACTTTGATTGGAAGCACAGTATAGAAGTTAGGGCCATTTGAAATTTTAGCAGTGTTTGATTTGGGACTCAAGGGGAGCATAGTTATGAGCGATAACTTAAATTGACAAGAGGCTCGAGTACTGTATTGTCACAAAATTTCTAGATTTTATGTCGCTCCAGTAAAAAGTTACAAGCCTTTGATTCTTGCAAACTCTGATAGTTGTAGGACGCACTGTAAAGAAGTCAGGTCCATTTGAAGTTTTATCAGTGTCTGATGTGGGAGTCAAGGGGAGCATAGCTATGAGCGATAGCTTAAATTGATAAGAGGCTCGAGTACTTTATTGTCACATAATTTCAAGGTTTTATGACGCTCCAGTAAAAGGTTACAAGCATTTGATTGTTGCAAACTTTGATAGTTGTAGGACGCACCGTATAGAAGTTAGGGCCATTTGACGATTTATCAGTGTCTGATTTGGGACTCAAGGGTAGGATGCCTATGAGCGATAGCTTAATCTGATAAGAGGCTCGAGTACTTTATTGTCACAAAATTTCAAGGTTTTATGACGCTCCAGTAAAAGGTTACAAGCATTTGATTGTTGCAAACTTTGATAGTTGTAGGACGCACCGTAAAGAAGTCAGGGCCATTTGAAGATTTATCAGTGTTTGATTCGGGACTCAAGGGTGGGATACCTATGAGCGATAGCTTAAATTGATAAGAGGCTCGAGTAATTTATTGTCACAAAATTTCAAGGTTTTATGACGCTCCAGTAAAAAGTGACAAGCATTTGATTCTTGCAAACTCTGATAGTTGTAGGACGCACTGTAAAGAAGTCAGGGCCATTTGAAGTTTTATCAGTGTCTGATGTGGGAGTCAAGGGGAGCATAGGTATGAGCGATAGCTTAAATTGATAAGAGTCTCGAGTACTTTATTGTCACATAATTTCAAGGTTTTGTGACGCTCCTTTTAAAAGTTACAAGCATTTGATTGTTGACAACTTTGATAGGAATAGGATGCACCGTATAGAAGTTAGGGCCATTTGACGATTTATCAGTGTCTGATTTGGGACTCAAGGGTAGGATACCTATGAGCGATAGCTTAATCTGATAAGAGGCTCGAGTACTTTATTGTCACAAAATTTCAAGGTTTTATGACGCTCCAGTAAAAAGTTACAAGCATTTGATTGTTGCAAACTTTGATAGTTGTAGGACGCACCGTAAAGAAGTCAGGGCCATTTGAAGATTTATCAGTGTTTGATTTGGGGCTCAAGGGTGGGATACCTATGAGCGATAGCTTAAATTGATAAGAGGCTCGAGTAATTTAGTGTCACAAAATTTCTAGATTTTATGTCGCTCCAGTAAAAAGTTACAAGCCTTTGAATGTTGCAAACTTTGATAGCTGTTTGACGCACCGTATATAAGTTTGGGCCATTTGAAGATTTATCAGTGTCTGATTTGGGACTCAAGGGTAGGACACCTATGAGCGATAGCTTAAATTAATAAGAGGCTCGAGTTCTTTATAATCACATAATTTCAAGGTTTTATGGCGATCCTTTTAAAAGTTACAAGCATTTGATTGTTGACAACTTTGATAGGTATAGGACGCACCGTATAGAAGTTAGGGCCATTTGGAGTTATATCAGTGTTTGATTTGGGACTCAAGGGTAGCATAACTGTGAGCGATAGCTTAAATTGATAACAGGCTCGAGTACTTTATTGTCACAAAATTTCAAGGTTTTATGACGGTACAGTAAAAAGTTAGAAGCATTTGAATGTTGGAAACTTTGATAGATGTAGGGCACACCGTACAGAAGTTATGGCGATTTGAAGTTTTAGCAGTGTTTGATTTGGGACTCAAGGGTATCATAGCTATGAGCGATAGCTTAAATTGAGTAGAGGCTCGAGTACTTTATTGTCATAAAATTTCAAGGTTTTATGACGCTCCAGTAAAAAGTTAGAAGCATTTGATTGTTGCAAACTTTGATAGGTGTAGGACGCACCGTAAAAAGTTAGTGCCATTTGAAGTTTTAGCAGTGTTTCATTTGGAACTCAAGGGTAGCATAGCTATGAGCGATAGCTTAAATTGATTAGAGGCTCGAGTTTTTTATTGTCACAAAATTTCAAGGCTTAATGACGCTCCAGTAAAAAGTTAGAAGCATTTGATTGTTGCAAACTTTGATAGTTGTAGGACGCACCGTAAAGACGTCAGGGCCATTTGAAGTTTTATCAGTGTCTGATTTGGGAATCAAGGGTAGGATACCTATGAGCGATAGCTTAAATTGATAAGAGGCTCGAGTACTTTATTGTCACATAATTTCAAGGTTTTATGGCGCTCCTTTTAAAAGTTACAAGCATTTGATTGTTGACAAGTTTGATAGGTATAGGATGCACCGTATAGAAGTTAGGGCCATTTGAAGTTTTATCAGTATTTTATTTGGGACTCAAGGGTAGCATAACTGTGAGCGAAAGCTTAAATTGATAAGAGGCTCGAGTACTTTATTGTCACAAAATTTCAAGACTTTATGACGATCCAGTAAAAAGTTACAAGCATTTGATTGTTGGAAACTTTGATGGGTGTAGGACGCATCGTATAAAAGTTAGGGCCATTTGAAGTTTTATCAGTGTTTGATTTGGGACTCAAGGGTAGCATAGCTGTGAGCGATAGCTTAAATTGATAAGAGGCTCGAGTACTTTATTGTCACAAACTTTCAAGACTTTATGACGCTCCAGTAAAAAGTTACAAGCATTTGATTGTTACAAACTTTGATTGGAAGCACAGTATAGAAGTTAGGGCCACTGAAAGTTTTAGCAGTGTTTGATTTGGGACTCAAGGGGAGCATAGTTATGAGCGATAACTTTAATTGACAAGAGGCTCGAGTCCTTTATTGTCACAAAATTTCTAGATTTTATGCCGCTCCAGTAAAAAGTTACAAGCCTTTGAATGTTGCAAACTTTGATAGCTGTTTGACGCACCGTATAGAAGTTAGGGCCATTTGAAGATTTATCAGTGTCTGATTTGGGTCTCAAGGGTAGGATACTTATGAGCGAAAGCTTAAATTGATAAGAGGCTCGAGTAATTTATTGTCACATAATTTCAAGGTTTTAAGACGCTCCTTTTAAAAGTTACAAGCATTTGATTGTTGACAACTTTGATAGGTATAGGATGCACCGTATAGAAGTTAGGGCCATTTGGAGTTTTATCAGTGTTTGATTTGGGACTCAAGGGTAGCATAGCTATGAGCGATAGCTTAATTGATAAGAGGCTCAAGTACTTTATTGTCACAAAATTTCAAGACTTTATGACGCTCCAGTAAAAAGTTTCAAGCATTTGAATGTTGACAACTTTTATAGGTTTAGGACGCACCGTATAGAAGTTAGAGCCATTTGAAGTTCTATCAATGTTCGATTTGGGACTCAAGGGTAGCATAACTGTGAGCGATAGCTTAAATTGATAAGAGGCTCGAGTACTTTATTGTCACAAAATTTCAAGGTTTTATGACGGTACAGTTAAAAGTTAGAAGCATTTGAATGTTGGAAACTTTGATAGATGTAGGACACACCGTACAGAAGTTATGGCGATTTGAAGTTTTAGCAGTGTTTGATTTGGGACTCAGGGGGAGCATAGCTATGAACGATAACTTAAATTGACAAGAGGCTCGAGTACTTTATTGTCACAAAATTTCTAGATTTTATGTCGCTCCAGTAAAAAGTTACAAGCCTTTGAAAGTTGCAAACGTTGATAGCTGTTTGACGCACCGTATAGAAGTTAGGGCCATTTGACGATTTATCAGTGTCTGATTTGGGACTCAAGGGTAGGATACCTATGAGCGATAGCTTAATCTGATAAGAGGCTCGAGTACTTTATTGTCACAAAATTTCAAGGCTTTATGACGCTCCAGTAAAAGTTACAAGCATTTGATTGTTGCAAACTTTGATAGTTGTAGGACGCACCGTAAAGAAGTCAGGGCCATTTGACGTTTTATCAGTGTTTGATTTGGGACTCAAGGGTGGGATACCTATGAGCGATAGATTAAACTGATAAGAGGCTCGAGTAATTTATTGTCACAAAATTTCAAGGTTTTTTGGCACTCCATTAAAAAGTTACAAGCATTTGATTGTTGACAACTTTGATATGTAAAGGAAGCACCGTATAGAAGTTAGGGCCATTTGAAGTTTTATCAGTGTTTGATTTGGGACTCAAAAGTAGCATAACTGTGAGCGAAAGCTTAAATTGATAAGAGGCTCGAATACTTTATTTCACAAAATTTCAAGACTTTATGACGCTTCAGTAAAAATTTACAAGCATTTGATTGTTGGAAACTTTGATGGGTGTAGGACGCACCGTATAAAAGTTAGGGCCATTTTAAGTTTTAGAAGTGTTTCATTTGGAACTCAAGGGTAGCATAGCTATGGGCGATAGCTTAAATTGATGAGAGGCTCGAGTACTTTATTGTCACAAAATTGCAAGGTTTTATGACTCTCCAGTAAAAAGTTACAAGCATTAGATTGTTGCAAACTTTGATAGTTGTAGGACGCACCGTAAAGAAGTCAGGGCCATTTGAAGTTTTATCAGTGTTTGATTTGGGACTCAAGGGTGGGATACCTATGAGCGATAGCTTAAATTGATAAGAGGCTCGAGTAATTTATTATCACAAAATTTCAAGGTTTTATGACGCTCCAGTAAAAAGTTACAAGCATTTGATTCTTGCAAACTCTGATAGTTGTAGGACGCACCGTAAAGAAGTCAGGGCCATTTGAAGTTTTATCAGTGTCTGATTTGGGACTCAAGGGTAGGATACCTATGAGCGATAGCTTAGATTGATAAGAGGCTCGAGTACTTTATTGTCACAAAATTTCAAAGTTTTATGACTCTCCAGTAAAAAGTTACAAGCATTTGATTGTTGCCAACTTTGAAAGGTATAGGACGCACCGTACAGAGGTTAGGGCCATTTGTAGTTTCATCAGTGTTTGATTTGGGACTCAATGGTAGCATAGCTGTGTGCGATAGCTTAAATTGATAAGAGGCTCGAGTACTTTATTGTCACACACCTTCAAGACTTTATGACGCCCCAGTAAAAAATTGCAAGCATTTGATTGTTACAAACTTTGATTGGAAGCACAGTAAAGAAGTTAGGGCCATTTGAAGTTTTAGCAGTGTTTGATTTGGAACTCAAGGGGAGCATAGTTATGAGCGATAACTTTAATTGACAAGAGGCTCGAGTACTTTATTGTCACAAACTTTCTAGATTTTATGCCGCTCCAGTAAAAAGTTACAAGCCTTTGAATGTTGCAAACTTTGATAGCTGTTTGACGCACCGTATAGAAGTTAGGGCCATTTGAAGATTTATCAGTGTCTGATTGGGGTCTCAAGGGTAGGATACCTATGAGCGATAGCTTAATCTGATAAGAGGCTCGAGTACTTTATTGTCACAAAATTTTAAGGCTTTATGACGCTCCAGTAAAAGTTACAAGCATTTGATTGTTGCAAACTTTGATAGTTGTAGGACGCACCGTAAAGAAGTCAGGGCCATTTGACGTTTTATCAGTGTTTGATTTGGGACTCAAGGGTGGGATACCTATGAGCGATAGATTAAACTGATAAGAGGCTCGAGTAATTTATTGTCACAAAATTTCAAGGTTTTTTGGCACTCCATTAAAAAGTTACAAGCATTTGATTGTTGACAACTTTGATATGTAAAGGAAGCACCGTATAGAAGTTAGGGCCATTTGAAGTTTTATCAGTGTTTGATTTGGGACTCAAAAGTAGCATAACTGTGAGCGAAAGCTTAAATTGATAAGAGGCTCGAATACTTTATTTCACAAAATTTCAAGACTTTATGACGCTTCAGTAAAAATTTACAAGCATTTGATTGTTGGAAACTTTGATGGGTGTAGGACGCACCGTATAAAAGTTAGGGCCATTTTAAGTTTTAGAAGTGTTTCATTTGGAACTCAAGGGTAGCATAGCTATGGGCGATAGCTTAAATTGATGAGAGGCTCGAGTACTTTATTGTCACAAAATTGCAAGGTTTTATGACTCTCCAGTAAAAAGTTACAAGCATTAGATTGTTGCAAACTTTGATAGTTGTAGGACGCACCGTAAAGAAGTCAGGGCCATTTGAAGTTTTATCAGTGTTTGATTTGGGACTCAAGGGTGGGATACCTATGAGCGATAGCTTAAATTGATAAGAGGCTCGAGTAATTTATTATCACAAAATTTCAAGGTTTTATGACGCTCCAGTAAAAAGTTACAAGCATTTGATTCTTGCAAACTCTGATAGTTGTAGGACGCACCGTAAAGAAGTCAGGGCCATTTGAAGTTTTATCAGTGTCTGATTTGGGACTCAAGGGTAGGATACCTATGAGCGATAGCTTAGATTGATAAGAGGCTCGAGTACTTTATTGTCACAAAATTTCAAAGTTTTATGACTCTCCAGTAAAAAGTTACAAGCATTTGATTGTTGCCAACTTTGAAAGGTATAGGACGCACCGTACAGAGGTTAGGGCCATTTGTAGTTTCATCAGTGTTTGATTTGGGACTCAATGGTAGCATAGCTGTGTGCGATAGCTTAAATTGATAAGAGGCTCGAGTACTTTATTGTCACACACCTTCAAGACTTTATGACGCCCCAGTAAAAAATTGCAAGCATTTGATTGTTACAAACTTTGATTGGAAGCACAGTAAAGAAGTTAGGGCCATTTGAAGTTTTAGCAGTGTTTGATTTGGAACTCAAGGGGAGCATAGTTATGAGCGATAACTTTAATTGACAAGAGGCTCGAGTACTTTATTGTCACAAACTTTCTAGATTTTATGCCGCTCCAGTAAAAAGTTACAAGCCTTTGAATGTTGCAAACTTTGATAGCTGTTTGACGCACCGTATAGAAGTTAGGGCCATTTGAAGATTTATCAGTGTCTGATTGGGGTCTCAAGGGTAGGATACCTATGAGCGAAAGCTTAAATTGATAAGAGGCTCGAGAAATTTATTGTCACATAATTTCAAGGTTTTATGACGCTCCTTTTAAAAGTTACAAGCATTTGATTGTTGACAACTTTGATAGGTATAGGATGCACCGTATAGAAGTTAGGGCCATTTGAAGTTTTAGAAGTGTTTCATTAGGAACTCAAGGGTAGCATAGTTATGAGCGATAACTTTAATTGACAGGAGGCTCGAGTACTTTATTGTCACAAACTTTCTAGATTTTATGCCGCTCCAGTAAAAAGTTACAAGCCTTTGAATGTTGCAAACTTTGATAGCTGTTTGACGCACCGTATAGAAGTTAGGGCCATTTGACGATTTATCAGTGTCTGATTTGGGACTCAAGGGTAGGATACCTATGAGCGATAGCTTAATCTGATAAGAGGCTCGAGTACTTTATTGTCACAAAATTTCAAGGTTTTATGACGCTCCAGTAAAAAGTTACAAGCATTTGATTGTTGCAAACTTTGATAGTTGTAGGACGCACCGTAAAGAAGTCAGGGCCATTTGAAGATTTATCAGTGTTTGATTTGGGACTCAAAGGTGGGATACCTATGAGCGATAGCTTAAATTGATAAGAGGCTCGAGTACTTTATTGTCACAAAATTTCAAGGTTTTTTGACACTCCATTAAAAAGTTACAAGCATTTGATTGTTGACAACTTTGATATGTAAAGGAAGCACCGTATAGAAGTTAGGGCCATTTGAAGTTTTATCAGTGGTTGATTTGGGACTCAAGGGTAGCATAACTGTGAGCGAAAGCTTAAATTGATAAGAGGCTCGAATACTTTATTTCACAAAATTTCAAGACTTTATGACGCTTCAGTAAAAATTTACAAGCATTTGATTGTTGGAAACTTTGATGGGTGTAGGACGCACCGTATAAAAGTTAGGGCCATTTTAAGTTTTAGAAGTGTTTCATTTGGAACTCAAGGGTAGCATAGCTATGAGCGATAGCTTAAATTGATGAGAGGCTCGAGTACTTTATTGTCACAAAATTGCAAGGTTTTATGACGCTCCAGTAAAAAGTTACAAGCATTTGATTCTTGCAAACTCTGATAGTTGTAGGACGCACCGTAAAGAAGTCAGGGCCATTTGAAGTTTTATCAGTGTCTGATTTGGGACTCAAGGGTAGGATACCTATGAGCGATAGCTTAGATTGATAAGAGGCTCGAGTACTTTATTGTCACAAAATTTCAAAGTTTTATGACTCTCCAGTAAAAAGTTACAAGCATTTGATTGTTGCCAACTTTGAAAGGTATAGGACGCACCGTACAGAGGTTAGGGCCATTTGTAGTTTCATCAGTGTTTGATTTGGGACTCAATGGTAGCATAGCTGTGTGCGATAGCTTAAATTGATAAGAGGCTCGAGTACTTTATTGTCACACACCTTCAAGACTTTATGACGCCCCAGTAAAAAATTGCAAGCATTTGATTGTTACAAACTTTGATTGGAAGCACAGTAAAGAAGTTAGGGCCATTTGAAGTTTTAGCAGTGTTTGATTTGGAACTCAAGGGGAGCATAGTTATGAGCGATAACTTTAATTGACAAGAGGCTCGAGTACTTTATTGTCACAAACTTTCTAGATTTTATGCCGCTCCAGTAAAAAGTTACAAGCCTTTGAATGTTGCAAACTTTGATAGCTGTTTGACGCACCGTATAGAAGTTAGGGCCATTTGAAGATTTATCAGTGTCTGATTGGGGTCTCAAGGGTAGGATACCTATGAGCGAAAGCTTAAATTGATAAGAGGCTCGAGAAATTTATTGTCACATAATTTCAAGGTTTTATGACGCTCCTTTTAAAAGTTACAAGCATTTGATTGTTGACAACTTTGATAGGTATAGGATGCACCGTATAGAAGTTAGGGCCATTTGAAGTTTTAGAAGTGTTTCATTAGGAACTCAAGGGTAGCATAGTTATGAGCGATAACTTTAATTGACAAGAGGCTCGAGTACTTTATTGTCACAAACTTTCTAGATTTTATGCCGCTCCAGTAAAAAGTTACAAGCCTTTGAATGTTGCAAACTTTGATAGCTGTTTGACGCACCGTATAGAAGTTAAGGCCATTTGAAGATTTATCAGTGTCTGATTTGGGTCTCAAGGGTAGGATACCCATGAGCGAAAGCTTAAATTGATAAGAGGCTCGAGTAATTTATTGTCACATAATTTCAAGGTTTTATGACGCTCCTTTTAAAAGTTACAAGCATTTGATTGTTGACAACTTTGATAGGTATAGGATGCACCGTATAGAAGTTAGGGCCATTTGAAGTGTTTCATTTGTAACTCAAGGGTAGCATAGTTATGAGCGATAACTTTAATTGACAAGAGGCTCGAGTACTTTATTGTCACAAACTTTCTAGATTTTATGCCGCTCCAGTAAAAAGTTACAAGCCTTTGAATGTTTCAAACTTTGATAGCTGTTTGACGCACCGTATAGAAGTTAGGGCCATTTGACGATTTATCAGTGTCTGATTTGGGACTCAAGGGTAGGATACCTATGAGCGATAACTTTAAGTGTCAAGAGGCTCGAGTACTTTATTGTCACAAAATTTCAAGGCTTTATGACGCTCCAGTAAAAGTTACAAGCATTTGATTGTTGCAAACTTTGATAGTTGTAGGACGCACCGTATAGAAGTTAGGGCCATTTGAAGTTTTATCAGTGTTTGATTTGGGACTCAAGGGTAGCATAACTGTGAGCGAAAGATTAAATTGATAAGAGGCTCGAATACTTTATTTCACAAAATTTCAAGACTTTATGACGCTTCAGTAAAAAGTTACAAGCATTTGATTGTTGCAAACTTTGATAGTTGTAGGACGCACCGTAAAGAAGTCAGGGCCATTTGAAGTTTTATCAGTGTTTGATTTGGGACTCAAGGGTGGGATACCTATGAGCGATAGCTTAAATTGATAAGAGGCTCGAGTAATTTATTATCACAAAATTTCAAGGTTTTATGACGCTCCAGTAAAAAGTTACAAGCATTTGATTCTTGCAAACTCTGATAGTTGTAGGACGCACCGTAAAGAAGTCAGGGCCATTTGAAGTTTTATCAGTGTCTGATTTGGGACTCAAGGGTAGGATACCTATGAGCGATAGCTTAGATTGATAAGAGGCTCGAGTACTTTATTGTCACAAAATTTCAAAGTTTTATGACTCTCCAGTAAAAAGTTACAAGCAT
Source organism: Clusia tigrina (assembly GCA_920105625.2). Taxonomy (NCBI): domain Eukaryota; kingdom Metazoa; phylum Arthropoda; class Insecta; order Diptera; family Clusiidae; genus Clusia; species Clusia tigrina. The sequence goes on along the minus strand of OV050030.1, from coordinate 157,869,559 downwards.
TTGATTGTTGCCAAGTTTGAAAGGTATAGGACGCACCGTACAGAGGTTAGGGCCATTTGTAGTTTCATCAGTGTTTGATTTGGGACTCAATGGTAGCATAGCTGTGTGCGATAGCTTAAATTGATAAGAGGCTCGAGTACTTTATTGTCACACACCTTCAAGACTTTATGACGCCCCAGTAAAAAATTGCAAGCATTTGATTGTTACAAACTTTGATTGGAAGCACAGTAAAGAAGTTAGGGCCATTTGAAGTTTTAGCAGTGTTTGATTTGGGACTCAAGGGGAGCATAGTTATGAGCGATAACTTTAATTGACAAGAGGCTCGAGTACTTTATTGTCACAAACTTTCTAGATTTTATGCCGCTCCAGTAAAAAGTTACAAGCCTTTGAATGTTGCAAACTTTGATAGCTGTTTGACGCACCGTATAGAAGTTAGGGCCATTTGAAGTTTTAGCAGTGTTTGATTTGGGACTCAAGGGGAGCATAGTTACGAGCGATAACTTAAATTGACAATAAGAGGCTCGAGTACTGTATTGTCACAAAATTTCTAGATTTTATGTCGCTCCAGTAAAAAGTTACAAGCCTTTGAATGTTGCAAACTTTGATAGCTGTTTGACGCACCGTATAGAAGTTAGGGCCATTTGACGATTTATCAGTGTCTGATTTGGGACTCAAGGGTAGGATACTTATGAGCGATAGCTTAATCTGATAAGAGGCTCGAGTACTTTATTGTCACAAAATTTCAAGGTTTTATGACGCTCCAGTAAAAAGTTACAAGCATTTCATTGTTGCAAACTTTGATAGTTGTAGGACGCACCATAAAGAAGTCAGGGCCATTTGAAGATTTATCAGTGCTTGATTTGGGACTCAAGGGTGGGATACCTATGAGCGATAGCTTAAATTGATAAGAGGCTCGAGTAATTTATTATCACAAAATTTCAAGGTTTTAAGACGCTCCAGTAAAAAGTTACAAGCATTTGATTCTTGCAAACTCTGATAGTTGTAGGACGCACTGTAAAGAAGTCAGGGCCATTTGAAGTTTTATCAGTGTCTGATGTGGGAGTCAAGGGGAGCATAGCTATGAGCGATAGCCTAAATTGATAAGAGGCTCGAGTACTTTATTGTCACATAATTTCAAGTTTTTGTGACGCTCCTTTTAAAAGTTACAAGCATTTGATTGTTGACAACTTTGATAGGAATAGGACGCACCGTATAGAAGTTAGGGCCATTTGACGATTTATCAGTGTCTGATTTGGGACTCAAGGGTAGGATACCTATGAGCGATAGCTTAATCTGATAAGAGGCTCGAGTACTTTATTGTCACAAAATTTCAAGGTTTTATGACGCTCCAGTAAAAAGTTACAAGCATTTGATTGTTGCAAACTTTGATAGTTGTAGGACGCACCGTAAAGAAGTCAGGGCCATTTGAAGATTTATCAGTGTTTGATTTGGGACTCAAGGGTGGGATACCTATGAGCGATAGCTTAAATTGATAAGAGGCTCGAGTAATTTAGTGTCACAAAATTTCTAGATTTTATGTCGCTCCAGTAAAAAGTTACAAGCCTTTGAATGTTGCAAACTTTGATAGCTGTTTGACGCACCGTATATAAGTTTGGGCCATTTGAAGATTTATCAGTGTCTGATTTGGGAATCAAGGGTAGGACACCTATGAGCGATAGCTTAAATTAATAAGAGGCTCGAGTTCTTTATAATCACATAATTTCAAGGTTTTATGGCGATCCTTTTAAAAGTTACAAGCATTTGATTGTTGACAACTTTGATAGGTATAGGACGCACCGTATAGAAGTTAGGGCCATTTGGAGTTATATCAGTGTTTGATTTGGGACTCAAGGGTAGCATAGCTATGAGCGATAGCTTAAATTGATAAGAGGCTCAAGTACTTTATTGTCACAAAATTTCAAGACTTTATGACGCTCCAGTAAAAAGTTTCAAGCATTTGAATGTTGACAACTTTGATAGGTATAGGACGCACCGTATAGAAGTTAGGGCCATTTGAAGTTCTATCAATGTTCGATTTGGGACTCAAGGGTAGCATAACTGTGAGCGATAGCTTAAATTGATAACAGGCTCGAGTACTTTATTGTCACAAAATTTCAAGGTTTTATGACGGTACAGTAAAAAGTTAGATGCATTGGAATGTTGGAAACTTTGATAGATGTAGGGCACACCGTACAGAAGTTATGGCGATTTGAAGTTTTAGCAGTGTTTGATTTGGGACTCAAGGGTATCATAGCTATGAGCGATAGCTTAAATTGAGTAGAGGCTCGAGTACTTTATTGTCACAAAATTTCAAGGTTTTATGACGCTCCAGTAAAAAGTTAGAAGCATTTGATTGTTGCAAACTTTGATGGGTGTAGGACGCACCGTAAAAATTTAGTGCCATTTGAAGTTTTAGCAGTGTTTCATTTGGAACTCAAGCTTAAATTGATTAGAGGCTCGAGTTTTTTATTGTCACAAAATTTCAAGGCTTAATGACGCTCCAGTAAAAAGTTAGAAGCATTTGATTGCTGCAAACTTTGATAGTTGTAGGACGCACCGTAAAGAAGTCAGGGCCATTTGAAGTTTTATCAGTGTCTGATTTGGGAATCAAGGGTAGGATACCTATGAGCGATAGCTTAAATTGATAAGAGGCTCGAGTACTTTATTGTCACATAATTTCAAGGTTTTATGGCGCTCCTTTTAAAAGTTACAAGCATTTGATTGTTGACAAGTTTGATAGGTATAGGACGCACCGTATAGAAGTTAGGGCCATTTGAAGTTTTATCAGTATTTTATTTGGGACTCAAGGGTAGCATAACTGTGAGCGAAAGCTTAAATTGAGAAGAGGCTCGAGTACTTTATTGTCACAAAATTTCAAGACTTTATGACGATCCAGTAAAAAGTTACAAGCATTTGATTGTTGGAAACTTTGATGGGTGTAGGACGCATCGTATAAAAGTTAGGGCCATTTGAAGTTTTATCAGTGTTTGATTTGGGACTCAAGGGTAGCATAGCTGTGAGCGATAGCTTAAATTGATAAGAGGCTCGAGTACTTTATTGTCACAAAATTTCAAGGTTTTATGACGGTACAGTTAAAAGTTAGAAGCATTTGAATGTTGGAAACTTTGATAGATGTAGGACACACCGTACAGAAGTTATGGCGATTTGAAGTTTTAGCAGTGTTTGATTTGGGACTCAGGGGGAGCATAGCTATGAACGATAACTTAAATTGACAAGAGGCTCGAGTACTTTATTGTCACAAAATTTCTAGATTTTATGTCGCTCCAGTAAAAAGTTACAAGCCTTTGATGTTGCAAACGTTGATAGCTGTTTGACGCACCGTATAGAAGTTAGGGCCATTTGACGATTTATCAGTGTCTGATTTGGGACTCAAGGGTAGGATACCTATGAGCGATAGCTTAATCTGATAAGAGGCTCGAGTACTTTATTGTCACAAAATTTCAAGGCTTTATGACGCTCCAGTAAAAGTTACAAGCATTTGATTGTTGCAAACTTTGATAGTTGTAATACGCACCGTAAAGAAGTCAGGGCCATTTTAAGTTTTATCAGTGTTTGATTTGGGACTCAAGGGTGGGATACCTATGAGCGATAGATTAAACTGATAAGAGGCTCGAGTAATTTATTGTCACAAAATTTCAAGGTTTTTTGGCACTCCATTAAAAAGTTACAAGCATTTGATTGTTGACAACTTTGATATGTAAAGGAAGCACCGTATAGAAGTTAGGGCCATTTGAAGTTTTATCAGTGTTTGATTTGGGACTCAAGGGTAGCATAACTGTGAGCGAAAGCTTAAATTGATAAGAGGCTCGAATACTTTATTTCACAAAATTTCAAGACTTTATGACGCTTCAGTAAAAATTTACAAGCATTTGATTGTTGGAAACTTTGATGGGTGTAGGACGCACCGTATAAAAGTTAGGGCCATTTTAAGTTTTAGAAGTGTTTCATTTGGAACTCAAGGGTAGCATAGCTATGAGCGATAGCTTAAATTGATGAGAGGCTCGAGTACTTTATTGTCACAAAATTGCAAGGTTTTATGACTCTCCAGTAAAAAGTTACAAGCATTTGATTGTTGCAAACTTTGATAGTTGTAGGACGCACCGTAAAGAAGTCAGGGCCATTTGAAGTTTTATCAGTGTTTGATTTGGGACTCAAGGGTGGGATACCTATGAGCGATAGCTTAAATTGATAAGAGGCTCGAGTACTTTATTGTCACAAAATTTCTAGATTTTATGTCGCTCCAGTAAAAAGTTACAAGCCTTTGATGTTGCAAACGTTGATAGCTGTTTGACGCACCGTATAGAAGTTAGGGCCATTTGACGATTTATCAGTGTCTGATTTGGGACTCAAGGGTAGGATACCTATGAGCGATAGCTTAATCTGATAAGAGGCTCGAGTACTTTATTGTCACAAAATTTCAAGGCTTTATGACGCTCCAGTAAAAGTTACAAGCATTTGATTGTTGCAAACTTTGATAGTTGTAATACGCACCGTAAAGAAGTCAGGGCCATTTTAAGTTTTATCAGTGTTTGATTTGGGACTCAAGGGTGGGATACCTATGAGCGATAGATTAAACTGATAAGAGGCTCGAGTAATTTATTGTCACAAAATTTCAAGGTTTTTTGGCACTCCATTAAAAAGTTACAAGCATTTGATTGTTGACAACTTTGATATGTAAAGGAAGCACCGTATAGAAGTTAGGGCCATTTGAAGTTTTATCAGTGTTTGATTTGGGACTCAAGGGTAGCATAACTGTGAGCGAAAGCTTAAATTGATAAGAGGCTCGAATACTTTATTTCACAAAATTTCAAGACTTTATGACGCTTCAGTAAAAATTTACAAGCATTTGATTGTTGGAAACTTTGATGGGTGTAGGACGCACCGTATAAAAGTTAGGGCCATTTTAAGTTTTAGAAGTGTTTCATTTGGAACTCAAGGGTAGCATAGCTATGAGCGATAGCTTAAATTGATGAGAGGCTCGAGTACTTTATTGTCACAAAATTGCAAGGTTTTATGACTCTCCAGTAAAAAGTTACAAGCATTTGATTGTTGCAAACTTTGATAGTTGTAGGACGCACCGTAAAGAAGTCAGGGCCATTTGAAGTTTTATCAGTGTTTGATTTGGGACTCAAGGGTGGGATACCTATGAGCGATAGCTTAAATTGATAAGAGGCTCGAGTAATTTATTGTCACAAAATTTCAAGATTTTATGACGCTCCAGTAAAAAGTTACAAGCATTTGATTCTTGCAAACTCTGATAGTTGTAGGACGCACCGTAAAGAAGTCAGGGCCATTTGAAGTTTTATCAGTGTCTGATTTGGGACTCAAGGGTAGGATACCTATGAGCGATAGCTTAGATTGATAAGAGGCTCGAGTACTTTATTGTCACAAAATTTCAAAGTTTTATGACTCTCCAGTAAAAAGTTACAAGCATTTGATTGTTGCCAACTTTGAAAGGTATAGGACGCACCGTACAGAGGTTAGGGCCATTTGTAGTTTCATCAGTGTTTGATTTGGGACTCAATGGTAGCATAGCTGTGTGCGATAGCTTAAATTGATAAGAGGCTCGAGTACTTTATTGTCACACACCTTCAAGACTTTATGACGCCCCAGTAAAAAATTGCAAGCATTTGATTGTTACAAACTTTGATTGGAAGCACAGTAAAGAAGTTAGGGCCATTTGAAGTTTTAGCAGTGTTTGATTTGGGACTCAAGGGGAGCATAGTTATGAGCGATAACTTTAATTGACAAGAGGCTCGAGTACTTTATTGTCACAAACTTTCTAGATTTTATGCCGCTCCAGTAAAAAGTTACAAGCCTTTGAATGTTGCAAACTTTGATAGCTGTTTGACGCACCGTATAGAAGTTAGGGCCATTTGAAGATTTATCAGTGTCTGATTTCGGTCTCAAGGGTAGGATACCTATGAGCGAAAGCTTAAATTGATAAGAGGCTCGAGTAATTTATTGTCACATAATTTCAAGGTTTTATGACGCTCCTTTTAAAAGTTACAAGCATTTGATTGTTGACAACTTTGATAGGTATAGGATGCACCGTATAGAAGTTAGGGCCATTTGAAGTTTTAGAAGTGTTTCATTAGGAACTCAAGGGTAGCATAGTTATGAGCGATAATTTAATTGACAAGAGGCTCGAGTACTTTATTGTCACAAACTTTCTAGATTTTATGCCGCTCCAGTAAAAAGTTACAAGCCTTTGAATATTGCAAACTTTGATAGCTGTTTGAGGCACCGTATAGAAGTTAGGGCCATTTGACGATTTATCAGTGTCTGATTTGGGACTCAAGGGTAGGATACCTATGAGCGATAGCTTAATCTGATAAAGGTTCGAGTACTTTATTGTCACAAAATTTCAAGGTTTTATGACGCTCCAGTAAAAAGTTACAAGCATTTGATTGTTGCAAACTTTGATAGTTGTAGGACGCACCGTAAAGAAGTCAGGGTCATTTGAAGATTTATCAGTGTTTGATTTGGGACTCAAAGGTGGGATACCTATGAGCGATAGCTTAAATTGATAAGAGGCTCGAGTACTTTATTGTCACAAAATTTCAAGGTTTTTTGACACTCCATTAAAAAGTTACAAGCATTTGATTGTTGACAACTTTGATATGTAAAGGAAGCACCGTATAGAAGTTAGGGCCATTTGAAGTTTTATCAGTGTTTGATTTGGGACTCAAGGGTAGCATAACTGTGAGCGAAAGCTTAAATTGATAAGAGGCTCGAATACTTTATTTCACAAAATTTCAAGACTTTATGACGCTTCAGTAAAAATTTACAAGCATTTGATTGTTGGAAACTTTGATGGGTGTAGGACGCACCGTATAAAAGTTAGGGCCATTTTAAGTTTTAGAAGTGTTTCATTTGGAACTCAAGGGTAGCATAGCTATGAGCGATGGCTTAAATTGATGAGAGGCTCGAGTACTTTATTGTCACAAAATTGCAAGGTTTTATGACTCTCCAGTAAAAAGTTACAAGCATTTGATTGTTGCAAACTTTGATAGTTGTAGGACGCACCGTAAAGAAGTCAGGGCCATTTGAAGTTTTATCAGTGTTTGATTTGGGACTCAAGGGTGGGATACCTATGAGCGATAGCTTAAATTGATAAGAGGCTCGAGTAATTTATTATCACAAAATTTCAAGGTTTTATGACGCTCCAGTAAAAAGTTACAAGCATTTGATTCTTGCAAACTCTGATAGTTGTAGGACGCACCGTAAAGAAGTCAGGGCCATTTGAAGTTTTATCAGTGTCTGATTTGGGACTCAAGGGTAGGATACCTATGAGCGATAACTTAGATTGATAAGAGGCTCGAGTACTTTATTGTCACAAAATTTCAAAGTTTTATGACTCTCCAGTAAAAAGTTACAAGCATTTGATTGTTGCCAACTTTGAAAGGTATAGGACGCACCGTACAGAGGTTAGGGCCATTTGTAGTTTCATCAGTGTTTGATTTGGGACTCAATGGTAGCATAGCTGTGTGCGATAGCTTAAATTGATAAGAGGCTCGAGTACTTTATTGTCACACACCTTCAAGACTTTATTACGCCCCAGTAAAAAATTGCAAGCATTTGATTGTTACAAACTTTGATTGGAAGCACAGTAAAGAAGTTAGGGCCATTTGAAGTTTTAACAGTGTTTGATTTGGGACTCAAGGGGAGCATAGTTATGAGCGATAACTTTAATTGACAAGAGGCTCGAGTACTTTATTGTCACAAACTTTCTAGATTTTATGCCGCTCCAGTAAAAAGTTACAAGCCTTTGAATGTTGCAAACTTTGATAGCTGTTTGACGCACCGTATAGAAGTTAGGGCCATTTGAAGATTTATCAGTGTCTGATTTGGGTCTCAAGGGTAGGATACCTATGAGCGAAAGCTTAAATTGATAAGAGGCTCGAGTAATCTATTGTCACATAATTTCAAGGTTTTATGACGCTCCTTTTAAAAGTTACAAGCATTTGATTGTTGACAACTTTGATAGGTATAGGATGCACCGTATAGAAGTTAGGGCCATTTGAAGTTTTAGAAGTGTTTCATTTGTAACTCAAGGGTAGCATAGTTATGAGCGATAACTTTAATTGACAAGAGGCTCGAGTACTTTATTGTCACAAACTTTCTAGATTTTATGCCGCTCCAGTAAAAAGTTACAAGCCTTTGAATGTTGCAAACTTTGATAGCTGTTTGACGCACCGTATAGAAGTTAGGGCCATTTGACGATTTATCAGTGTCTGATTTGGGACTCAAGGGTAGGATACCTATGAGCGATAGCTTAATCTGATAAGAGGCTCGAGTACTTTATTGTCACAAAATTTCAAGGTTTTATGACGCTCCAGTAAAAAGTTACAAGCATTTGATTGTTGCAAACTTTGATAGTTGTAGGACGCACCGTAAAGAAGTCAGGGCCATTAGAAGATTTATCAGTGTTTGATTTGGGACTCAAAGGTGGGATACCTATGAGCGATAGCTTAAATTGATAAGAGGCTCGAGTACTTTATTGTCACAAACTTTCAAGACTTTATGACGCTCCAGTAAAAAGTTACAAGCATTTGATTGTTACAAACTTTGATTGGAAGCACAGTATAGAAGTTAGGGCCACTTAAAGTTTTAGCAGTGTTTGATTTGGGACTCAAGGGGAGCATAGTTATGAGCGATAACTTTAATTGACAAGAGGCTCGAGCACTTTATTGTCACAAACTTTCTAGATTTTATGCCGCTCCAGTAAAAAGTTACAAGCCTTTTAATGTTGCAAACTTTGATAGCTGTTTGACGCACCGTATAGAAGTTAGGGCCATTTGAAGATTTATCAGTGTCTGATTTGGGTCTCAAGGGTAGGATACCTATGAGGGAAAGCTTAAATTGATAAGAGGCTCGAGTAATTTATTGTCACATAATTTCAAGGTTTTATGACGCTCCTTTTAAAAGCTACAAGCATTTGATTGTTGACAACTTTGATAGGTATAGGATGCACCGTATAGAAGTTAGGGCCATTTGGAGTTTTATCAGTGTTTGATTTGGGACTCAAGGGTAGCATAGCTATGAGCGATAGCTTAAATTGATAAGAGGCTCAAGTACTTTATTGTCACAAAATTTCAAGGTTTTATGACGCTCCAGTAAAAAGTTTCAAGCATTTGAATGTTGACAACTTTGATAGGTTTAGGACGCACCGTATAGCTGTTTGACGCACCGTATAGAAGTTAGGGCCATTTGACGATTTATCAGTGTCTGATTTGGGACTCAAGGGTAGGATACCTATGAGCGATAGCTGAATCTGATAAGAGGCTCGAGTACTTTATTGTCACAAAATTTCAAGGTTTTATGACGCTCCAGTAAAAAGTTACAAGCATTTGATTGTTGCAAACTTTGATAGTTGTAGGACGCACCGTAAAGAAGTCAGGGCCATTTGAAGATTTATCAGTGTTTGATTTGGGACTCAAAAGTGGGATACCTATGAGCGATAGCTTAAATTGATAAGAGGCTCGAGTACTTTATTGTCACAAAATTTCAAGGTTTTATGACGCTCCAGTAAAAAGTTAGAAGCATTTGATTGTTGCAAACTTTGATGGGTGTAGGACGCACCGTAAAAATTTAGTGCCATTTGAAGTTTTAGCAGTGTTTCATTTGGAACTCAAGCTTAAATTGATTAGAGGCTCGAGTTTTTTATTGTCACAAAATTTCAAGGCTTAATGACGCTCCAGTAAAAAGTTAGAAGCATTTGATTGCTGCAAACTTTGATAGTTGTAGGACGCACCGTAAAGAAGTCAGGGCCATTTGAAGTTTTATCAGTGTCTGATTTGGGAATCAAGGGTAGGATACCTATGAGCGATAGCTTAAATTGATAAGAGGCTCGAGTACTTTATTGTCACATAATTTCAAGGTTTTATGGCGCTCCTTTTAAAAGTTACAAGCATTTGATTGTTGACAAGTTTGATAGGTATAGGACGCACCGTATAGAAGTTAGGGCCATTTGAAGTTTTATCAGTATTTTATTTGGGACTCAAGGGTAGCATAACTGTGAGCGAAAGCTTAAATTGAGAAGAGGCTCGAGTACTTTATTGTCACAAAATTTCAAGACTTTATGACGATCCAGTAAAAAGTTACAAGCATTTGATTGTTGGAAACTTTGATGGGTGTAGGACGCATCGTATAAAAGTTAGGGCCATTTGAAGTTTTATCAGTGTTTGATTTGGGACTCAAGGGTAGCATAGCTGTGAGCGATAGCTTAAATTGATAAGAGGCTCGAGTACTTTATTGTCACAAAATTTCAAGGTTTTATGACGGTACAGTTAAAAGTTAGAAGCATTTGAATGTTGGAAACTTTGATAGATGTAGGACACACCGTACAGAAGTTATGGCGATTTGAAGTTTTAGCAGTGTTTGATTTGGGACTCAGGGGGAGCATAGCTATGAACGATAACTTAAATTGACAAGAGGCTCGAGTACTTTATTGTCACAAAATTTCTAGATTTTATGTCGCTCCAGTAAAAAGTTACAAGCCTTTGATGTTGCAAACGTTGATAGCTGTTTGACGCACCGTATAGAAGTTAGGGCCATTTGACGATTTATCAGTGTCTGATTTGGGACTCAAGGGTAGGATACCTATGAGCGATAGCTTAATCTGATAAGAGGCTCGAGTACTTTATTGTCACAAAATTTCAAGGCTTTATGACGCTCCAGTAAAAGTTACAAGCATTTGATTGTTGCAAACTTTGATAGTTGTAATACGCACCGTAAAGAAGTCAGGGCCATTTTAAGTTTTATCAGTGTTTGATTTGGGACTCAAGGGTGGGATACCTATGAGCGATAGATTAAACTGATAAGAGGCTCGAGTAATTTATTGTCACAAAATTTCAAGGTTTTTTGGCACTCCATTAAAAAGTTACAAGCATTTGATTGTTGACAACTTTGATATGTAAAGGAAGCACCGTATAGAAGTTAGGGCCATTTGAAGTTTTATCAGTGTTTGATTTGGGACTCAAGGGTAGCATAACTGTGAGCGAAAGCTTAAATTGATAAGAGGCTCGAATACTTTATTTCACAAAATTTCAAGACTTTATGACGCTTCAGTAAAAATTTACAAGCATTTGATTGTTGGAAACTTTGATGGGTGTAGGACGCACCGTATAAAAGTTAGGGCCATTTTAAGTTTTAGAAGTGTTTCATTTGGAACTCAAGGGTAGCATAGCTATGAGCGATAGCTTAAATTGATGAGAGGCTCGAGTACTTTATTGTCACAAAATTGCAAGGTTTTATGACTCTCCAGTAAAAAGTTACAAGCATTTGATTGTTGCAAACTTTGATAGTTGTAGGACGCACCGTAAAGAAGTCAGGGCCATTTGAAGTTTTATCAGTGTTTGATTTGGGACTCAAGGGTGGGATACCTATGAGCGATAGCTTAAATTGATAAGAGGCTCGAGTACTTTATTGTCACAAAATTTCTAGATTTTATGTCGCTCCAGTAAAAAGTTACAAGCCTTTGATGTTGCAAACGTTGATAGCTGTTTGACGCACCGTATAGAAGTTAGGGCCATTTGACGATTTATCAGTGTCTGATTTGGGACTCAAGGGTAGGATACCTATGAGCGATAGCTTAATCTGATAAGAGGCTCGAGTACTTTATTGTCACAAAATTTCAAGGCTTTATGACGCTCCAGTAAAAGTTACAAGCATTTGATTGTTGCAAACTTTGATAGTTGTAATACGCACCGTAAAGAAGTCAGGGCCATTTTAAGTTTTATCAGTGTTTGATTTGGGACTCAAGGGTGGGATACCTATGAGCGATAGATTAAACTGATAAGAGGCTCGAGTAATTTATTGTCACAAAATTTCAAGGTTTTTTGGCACTCCATTAAAAAGTTACAAGCATTTGATTGTTGACAACTTTGATATGTAAAGGAAGCACCGTATAGAAGTTAGGGCCATTTGAAGTTTTATCAGTGTTTGATTTGGGACTCAAGGGTAGCATAACTGTGAGCGAAAGCTTAAATTGATAAGAGGCTCGAATACTTTATTTCACAAAATTTCAAGACTTTATGACGCTTCAGTAAAAATTTACAAGCATTTGATTGTTGGAAACTTTGATGGGTGTAGGACGCACCGTATAAAAGTTAGGGCCATTTTAAGTTTTAGAAGTGTTTCATTTGGAACTCAAGGGTAGCATAGCTATGAGCGATAGCTTAAATTGATGAGAGGCTCGAGTACTTTATTGTCACAAAATTGCAAGGTTTTATGACTCTCCAGTAAAAAGTTACAAGCATTTGATTGTTGCAAACTTTGATAGTTGTAGGACGCACCGTAAAGAAGTCAGGGCCATTTGAAGTTTTATCAGTGTTTGATTTGGGACTCAAGGGTGGGATACCTATGAGCGATAGCTTAAATTGATAAGAGGCTCGAGTAATTTATTATCACAAAATTTCAAGGTTTTATGACGCTCCAGTAAAAAGTTACAAGCATTTGATTCTTGCAAACTCTGATAGTTGTAGGACGCACCGTAAAGAAGTCAGGGCCATTTGAAGTTTTATCAGTGTCTGATTTGGGACTCAAGGGTAGGATACCTATGAGCGATAGCTTAGATTGATAAGAGGCTCGAGTACTTTATTGTCACAAAATTTCAAAGTTTTATGACTCTCCAGTAAAAAGTTACAAGCATTTGATTGTTGCCAACTTTGAAAGGTATAGGACGCACCGTACAGAGGTTAGGGCCATTTGTAGTTTCATCAGTGTTTGATTTGGGACTCAATGGTAGCATAGCTGTGTGCGATAGCTTAAATTGATAAGAGGCTCGAGTACTTTATTGTCACACACCTTCAAGACTTTATGACGCCCCAGTAAAAAATTGCAAGCATTTGATTGTTACAAACTTTGATTGGAAGCACAGTAAAGAAGTTAGGGCCATTTGAAGTTTTAGCAGTGTTTGATTTGGGACTCAAGGGGAGCATAGTTATGAGCGATAACTTTAATTGACAAGAGGCTCGAGTACTTTATTGTCACAAACTTTCTAGATTTTATGCCGCTCCAGTAAAAAGTTACAAGCCTTTGAATGTTGCAAACTTTGATAGCTGTTTGACGCACCGTATAGAAGTTAGGGCCATTTGAAGATTTATCAGTGTCTGATTTCGGTCTCAAGGGTAGGATACCTATGAGCGAAAGCTTAAATTGATAAGAGGCTCGAGTAATTTATTGTCACATAATTTCAAGGTTTTATGACGCTCCTTTTAAAAGTTACAAGCATTTGATTGTTGACAACTTTGATAGGTATAGGATGCACCGTATAGAAGTTAGGGCCATTTGAAGTTTTAGAAGTGTTTCATTAGGAACTCAAGGGTAGCATAGTTATGAGCGATAATTTAATTGACAAGAGGCTCGAGTACTTTATTGTCACAAACTTTCTAGATTTTATGCCGCTCCAGTAAAAAGTTACAAGCCTTTGAATATTGCAAACTTTGATAGCTGTTTGAGGCACCGTATAGAAGTTAGGGCCATTTGACGATTTATCAGTGTCTGATTTGGGACTCAAGGGTAGGATACCTATGAGCGATAGCTTAATCTGATAAAGGTTCGAGTACTTTATTGTCACAAAATTTCAAGGTTTTATGACGCTCCAGTAAAAAGTTACAAGCATTTGATTGTTGCAAACTTTGATAGTTGTAGGACGCACCGTAAAGAAGTCAGGGTCATTTGAAGATTTATCAGTGTTTGATTTGGGACTCAAAGGTGGGATACCTATGAGCGATAGCTTAAATTGATAAGAGGCTCGAGTACTTTATTGTCACAAAATTTCAAGGTTTTTTGACACTCCATTAAAAAGTTACAAGCATTTGATTGTTGACAACTTTGATATGTAAAGGAAGCACCGTATAGAAGTTAGGGCCATTTGAAGTTTTATCAGTGTTTGATTTGGGACTCAAGGGTAGCATAACTGTGAGCGAAAGCTTAAATTGATAAGAGGCTCGAATACTTTATTTCACAAAATTTCAAGACTTTATGACGCTTCAGTAAAAATTTACAAGCATTTGATTGTTGGAAACTTTGATGGGTGTAGGACGCACCGTATAAAAGTTAGGGCCATTTTAAGTTTTAGAAGTGTTTCATTTGGAACTCAAGGGTAGCATAGCTATGAGCGATGGCTTAAATTGATGAGAGGCTCGAGTACTTTATTGTCACAAAATTGCAAGGTTTTATGACTCTCCAGTAAAAAGTTACAAGCATTTGATTGTTGCAAACTTTGATAGTTGTAGGACGCACCGTAAAGAAGTCAGGGCCATTTGAAGTTTTATCAGTGTTTGATTTGGGACTCAAGGGTGGGATACCTATGAGCGATAGCTTAAATTGATAAGAGGCTCGAGTAATTTATTATCACAAAATTTCAAGGTTTTATGACGCTCCAGTAAAAAGTTACAAGCATTTGATTCTTGCAAACTCTGATAGTTGTAGGACGCACCGTAAAGAAGTCAGGGCCATTTGAAGTTTTATCAGTGTCTGATTTGGGACTCAAGGGTAGGATACCTATGAGCGATAACTTAGATTGATAAGAGGCTCGAGTACTTTATTGTCACAAAATTTCAAAGTTTTATGACTCTCCAGTAAAAAGTTACAAGCATTTGATTGTTGCCAACTTTGAAAGGTATAGGACGCACCGTACAGAGGTTAGGGCCATTTGTAGTTTCATCAGTGTTTGATTTGGGACTCAATGGTAGCATAGCTGTGTGCGATAGCTTAAATTGATAAGAGGCTCGAGTACTTTATTGTCACACACCTTCAAGACTTTATTACGCCCCAGTAAAAAATTGCAAGCATTTGATTGTTACAAACTTTGATTGGAAGCACAGTAAAGAAGTTAGGGCCATTTGAAGTTTTAGCAGTGTTTGATTTGGGACTCAAGGGGAGCATAGTTATGAGCGATAACTTTAATTGACAAGAGGCTCGAGTACTTTATTGTCACAAACTTTCTAGATTTTATGCCGCTCCAGTAAAAAGTTACAAGCCTTTGAATGTTGCAAACTTTGATAGCTGTTTGACGCACCGTATAGAAGTTAGGGCCATTTGAAGATTTATCAGTGTCTGATTTGGGTCTCAAGGGTAGGATACCTATGAGCGAAAGCTTAAATTGATAAGAGGCTCGAGTAATCTATTGTCACATAATTTCAAGGTTTTATGACGCTCCTTTTAAAAGTTACAAGCATTTGATTGTTGACAACTTTGATAGGTATAGGATGCACCGTATAGAAGTTAGGGCCATTTGAAGTTTTAGAAGTGTTTCATTTGTAACTCAAGGGTAGCATAGTTATGAGCGATAACTTTAATTGACAAGAGGCTCGAGTACTTTATTGTCACAAACTTTCTAGATTTTATGCCGCTCCAGTAAAAAGTTACAAGCCTTTGAATGTTGCAAACTTTGATAGCTGTTTGACGCACCGTATAGAAGTTAGGGCCATTTGACGATTTATCAGTGTCTGATTTGGGACTCAAGGGTAGGATACCTATGAGCGATAGCTTAATCTGATAAGAGGCTCGAGTACTTTATTGTCACAAAATTTCAAGGTTTTATGACGCTCCAGTAAAAAGTTACAAGCATTTGATTGTTGCAAACTTTGATAGTTGTAGGACGCACCGTAAAGAAGTCAGGGCCATTAGAAGATTTATCAGTGTTTGATTTGGGACTCAAAGGTGGGATACCTATGAGCGATAGCTTAAATTGATAAGAGGCTCGAGTACTTTATTGTCACAAACTTTCAAGACTTTATGACGCTCCAGTAAAAAGTTACAAGCATTTGATTGTTACAAACTTTGATTGGAAGCACAGTATAGAAGTTAGGGCCACTTAAAGTTTTAGCAGTGTTTGATTTGGGACTCAAGGGGAGCATAGTTATGAGCGATAACTTTAATTGACAAGAGGCTCGAGCACTTTATTGTCACAAACTTTCTAGATTTTATGCCGCTCCAGTAAAAAGTTACAAGCCTTTTAATGTTGCAAACTTTGATAGCTGTTTGACGCACCGTATAGAAGTTAGGGCCATTTGAAGATTTATCAGTGTCTGATTTGGGTCTCAAGGGTAGGATACCTATGAGGGAAAGCTTAAATTGATAAGAGGCTCGAGTAATTTATTGTCACATAATTTCAAGGTTTTATGACGCTCCTTTTAAAAGCTACAAGCATTTGATTGTTGACAACTTTGATAGGTATAGGATGCACCGTATAGAAGTTAGGGCCATTTGGAGTTTTATCAGTGTTTGATTTGGGACTCAAGGGTAGCATAGCTATGAGCGATAGCTTAAATTGATAAGAGGCTCAAGTACTTTATTGTCACAAAATTTCAAGGTTTTATGACGCTCCAGTAAAAAGTTTCAAGCATTTGAATGTTGACAACTTTGATAGGTTTAGGACGCACCGTATAGCTGTTTGACGCACCGTATAGAAGTTAGGGCCATTTGACGATTTATCAGTGTCTGATTTGGGACTCAAGGGTAGGATACCTATGAGCGATAGCTGAATCTGATAAGAGGCTCGAGTACTTTATTGTCACAAAATTTCAAGGTTTTATGACGCTCCAGTAAAAAGTTACAAGCATTTGATTGTTGCAAACTTTGATAGTTGTAGGACGCACCGTAAAGAAGTCAGGGCCATTTGAAGATTTATCAGTGTTTGATTTGGGACTCAAAAGTGGGATACCTATGAGCGATAGCTTAAATTGATAAGAGGCTCGAGTACTTTATTGTCACAAACTTTCAAGTCTTTATGACGCTCCAGTAAAAAGTTACAAGCATTTGATTGTTACAAACTTTGATTGGAAGCACAGTATAGAAGTTAGGGCCACTTAAAGTTTTAGCAGTGTTTGATTTGGGACTCAAGGGGAGCATAGTTATGAGCGATAACTTTAACTGACAAGAGGCTCGAGTACTTTATTGTCACGAAATTTCTAGATTTTAAGCCGCTCCAGTAAAAAGTTACAAGCCTTTGAATGTTGCAAACTTTGATAGCTGTTTGACGCACCGTATAGAAGTTAGGGCCATTTGAAGATTTATCAATGTCTGATTTGGGTCTCAAGGGTAGGATACCTATGAGCGAAAGCTTAAATTGATAAGAGGCTCGAGTAATTTATTGTCACATAATTTCAAGGTTTTATGACGCTCCTTTTAAAAGTTACAAGCATTTGATTGTTGACAACTTTGATAGGTATAGGATGCACCGTATAGAAGTTAGGGCCATTTGGAGTTTTATCAGTGTTTGATTTGGGACTCAAGGGTAGCATAGCTATGAGCGATAGCTTAAATTGATAAGAGGCTCAAGTACTTTATTGTCACAAAATTTCAAGACTTTATGACGCTCCAGTAAAAAGTTTCAAGCATTTGAATGTTGACAACTTTGATAGGTTTAGGACGCACCTTATAGAAGTTAGAGCCATTTGAAGTTCTAACAATGTTTGATTTGGGACTCAAGGGTAGGATACCTATGAGCGATAGCTTAATCTGATAAGAGGCTCCAGTACTTTATAGTCACAAAATTTCAAGGTTTTATGACGCTCCAGTAACAAGTTACAAGCATTTGATTGTTACAAACTTTGATTGGAAGCACAGTATAGAAGTTAGGGCCACTTAAAGTTTTAGCAGTGTTTGATTTGGGACTCAAGGGGAGCATAGTTATGAGCGATAACTTTAACTGACAAGAGGCTCGAGTACTTTATTGTCACGAAATTTCTAGATTTTAAGCCGCACCAGTAAAAAGTTACAAGCCTTTGAATGTTGCAAACTTTGATAGCTGTTTGACGCACCGTAAAGAAGTCAGGGCCATTTGAAGATTTATCAGTGTTTGATTTGGGACTCAAAGGTGGGATACCTATGAGCGATAGCTTAAATTGATAAGAGGCTCGATTACTTTATTGTCAAAAAACTTCAAGGCTTTATGACGCTCCAGTAAAAAGTTTCAAGCATTTGATTGTTGACAACTTTGATATGTATAGGACGCACCGTATAGAAGTTAGGGCCATTTGAAGTTTTATCAGTGTTTGATTTGGGACTCAAGGGTAGCATAACTGTGAGCGAAAGCTTAAATTGATAAGAGGCTCAAACAATTTATTTCACAAAATTTCAAGACTTTATGACGCTCCAGTAAAAAGTTACAAGCATTTGATTGTTGGAAACTTTGATGGGTGTAGGACGCACCGTATAAAAGTTTGGGCCATTTGAAGTTTTATCAGTGTTTGATTTGGGACTCAAGGGTAGCATATTTGTGAGCGATAGCTTAAATTGATAAGAGGCTCGAGTACTTTATTGTCACAAAATTTCAAGGTTTTATGACGGTACAGTAAAAAGATAGAAGCATTTGAATGTTGGAAACTTTGATAGATGTAGGACACACCGTACAGAAGTTATGGCGAATTGAAGTTTTAACAGTGTTTGATTTGAGACTCAGGGGGAGCATAGCTATGAACGATAACTTAAATTGACAAGAGGCTCGAGTACTTTATTGTCACAAAATTTCTAGATTTTATGTCGCTCCAGTAAAAAGTTACAAGCCTTTGAATGTTGCAAACGTTTATAGCTGTTTGACGCACCGTATAGAAGTTAGGGCCATTTGACGATTTATCAGTGTCTGATTTGGGACTCAAGGGTAGGATACCTATGAGCGATAGCTTAATCTGATAAGAGGCTCGAGTACTTTATTGTCACAAAATTTCAAGGCTTTATGACGCTCCAGTAAAAGTTACAAGCATTTGATTGTTGCAAACTTTGATAGTTGTAGGACGCACCGTATAGAAGTTAGGGCCATTTGAAGTTTTATCAGTGTTTGATTTGGGACTCAAGGGTAGCATAACTGTGAGCGAAAGATTAAATTGATAAGAGGCTCGAATACTTTATATCACAAAATTTCAAGACTTTATGACGCTTCAGTAAAAAGTTACAAGCATTTGATTGTTGCAAACTTTGATAGTTGTAGGACGCACCGTAAAGAAGTCAGGGCCATTTGAAGTTTTATCACTGTTTGATTTGGGACTCAAGGGTGGGATACCTATGAGCGATAGCTTAAATTGATAAGAGGCTCGAGTAATTTATTATCACAAAATTTCAAGGTTTTAAGACGCTCCAGTAAAAAGTTACAAGCATTTGATTCTTGCAAACTCTGATAGTTGTAGGACGCACCGTAAAGAAGTCAGGGCCATTTGAAGTTTTATCAGTGTCTGATTTGGGACTCAAGGGTAGGATACCTATGAGCGATAGCTTAGATTGATAAGAGGCTCGAGTACTTTATTGTCACAAAATTTCAAAGTTTTATGACTCTCCAGTAAAAAGTTACAAGCATTTGATTGTTGCCAACTTTGAAAGGTATAGGACGCACCGTACAGAGGTTAGGGCCATTTGTAGTTTCATCAGTGTTTGATTTGGGACTCAATGGTAGCATAGCTGTGTGCGATAGCTTAAATTGATAAGAGGCTCGAGTACTTTATTGTCACACACCTTCAAGACTTTATGACGTCCCAGTAAAAAGTTACAAGCATTTGATTGTTACAAACTTTGATTGGAAGCACAGTATAGAAGTTAGGGCCATTTGAAGTTTTAGCAGTGTTTGATTTGGGACTCAAGGGGAGCATAGTTACGAGCGATAACTTAAATTGACAATAAGAGGCTCGAGTACTGTATTGTCATAAAATTTCTAGATTTTATGTCGCTCCAGTAAAAAGTTACAAGCCTTTGAATGTTGCAAACTTTGATAGCTGTTTGACGCACCGTATAGAAGTTAGGGCCATTTGACGATTTATCAGTGTCTGATTTGGTTCTCAAGGGTAGGATACCTATGAGCGATAGCTTAATCTGATAAGAGGCTCGAGTACTTTATTATCACAAAATTTCAAGGTTTTATGACGCTCCAGTAAAAAGTTACAAGCATTTCATTGTTGCAAACTTTGATAGTTGTAGGATGCACCATAAAGAAGTCAGGGCCATTTGAAGATTTATCAGTGCTTGATTTGGGACTCAAAGGTGGGATACCTATGAGCGATAGCTTAAATTGATAAGAGGCTCGAGTACTTTATTGTCAAAAAACTTCAAGACTTTATGACGCTCCAGTAAAAAGTTTGAAGCATTTGATTATTGACAACTTTGATATGTATAGGACGCACCGTATAGAAGTTAGGGCCATTTAAAGTTTTATCAGTGTTTGATTTGGGACTCAAGGGTAGCATAACTGTGAGCGAAAGCTTAAATTGATAAGAGGCTCGAATAATTTATTTCACAAAATTTCAAGACTTTATGACGCTCCAGTAAAAAGTTACAAGCATTTGATTGTTGGAAACTTTGATTGGTGTAGGACGCACCGTATAAAAGTTTGGGCCATTTGAAGTTTTAGAAGTGTTTCATTTGGAACTCAAGGGTAGCATAGCTATGAGCGATAGCTTAAATTGATGAGAGGCTCGAGTACTTTATTGTCACAAAATTTCAAGGTTTTATGACTCTCCAGTAAAAAGTTACAAGCATTTGATTGTTGCAAACTTTGATAGTTGTAGGACGCACCGTAAAGAAGTCAGGGCCATTTGAAGTTTTATCAGTGTTTGATTTTGGACTCAAGGGTGGGATACCTATGAGCGATAGCTTAAATTGATAAGAGGCTCGAGTAATTTATTGTCACAAAATTTCAAGGTTTTATGACACTCCAGTAAAAAGTTACAAGCATTTGATTCTTGCAAACTCTGATAGTTGTAGGATGCACCGTAAAGAAGTCAGGGCCATTTGAAGTTTTATCAGTGTCTGATTTGGGACTCAAGGGTAGGATACCTATGAGCGATAGCTTAGATTGATAAGAGGCTCGAGTACTTTATTGTCACAAAATTTCTAGGTTTTATGACGCTTCAGTAAAAAGTTACAAGCATTTGATTGTTGCCAACTTTGAAAGGTATAGGACGCACCGTACAGATGTTAGGGCCATTTGT
Source organism: Clusia tigrina (assembly GCA_920105625.2). Lineage (NCBI taxonomy): Eukaryota > Metazoa > Arthropoda > Insecta > Diptera > Clusiidae > Clusia > Clusia tigrina. The sequence continues at coordinate 157,848,611 of OV050030.1, read as the reverse complement.
AGTTTCATCAGTGTTTGATTTGGGACTCAAGGGTAGCATAGCTGTGAGCGATAGCTTAAATTGATATGAGGCTCGAGTACTTTATTGTCACACACTTTCAAGACTTTATGACGCTCCAGTAAAAAGTTACAAGCATTTGATTGTTACAAACTTTGATTGGAAGCACAGTATAGAAGTTAGGGCCATTTGAAGTTTTAGCAGTGTTTGATTTGGGACTCAAGGGGAGCATAGTTATGAGCGATAACTTAAATTGACAAGAGGCTCGAGTACTTTATTGTCACAAAATTTCTAGATTTTATGCCGCTCCAGTAAAAAGTTACAAGCCTTTGAATGTTGCAAACTTTGATAGCTGTTTGACGCACCGTATAGAAGTTAGGGCCATTTGAAGGTTTATCAGTGTCTGATTTGGGACTCAAGGGTAGGATACCTATGAGCGATAGCTTAAATTGATAAGAGGCTCGAGTACTTTATTGTCACATAATTTCAAGATTTTGTGACGCTCCTTTTAAAAGTTACAAGCATTTGATTGTTGCAAACTTTGATAGTTGTAGGATGCACCGTAAGGAAGTCAGGGCCATTTGAAGATTTATCAGTGTTTGATTTGGGACTCAAGGGTGGGATACCTATGAGCGATAGCTTAAATTGATAAGAGGCTCGAGTAATTTATTGTCACAAAATTTCTAGATTTTATGTCGCTCAAGTAAAAAGTTACAAGCCTTTGAATGTTGCAAACTTTGATAGCTGTTTGACGCACCGTATATAAGGTAGGGCCCTTTGAAGATTTATCAGTGTCTGATTTCGGACTCAACTTTGATAGATGTAGGACACACCGTACAGAAGTTATGGCGATTTGAAGTTTTAGCAGTGTTTGATTTGGGACTCAAGGGTACCATAGCAATGAGCGGTAGCTTAAATTGAGTAGAGGCTCGAGTACTTTATTGTCACAAAATTTCAAGGTTTTATGACGCTCCAGTAAAAAGTTAAAAGCATTTGATTGTTGCAAACTTTGATAGTTATAGGACGCACCGTAAAGAAGTCATTGCCGTTTGAAGTTTTATCAGTGTTTGATTTGGGACTCAAGGGTGGGATATCTATGAGCGATAGCTTAAATTGATAAGAGGCTCGAGTACTTTATTGTCACAAAATTTCAAGACTTTATGACACTCCAGTAAAAAGTTACAAGCATTTGATTGTTACGCACTTTGATTGGAAGCACAGTATAAAAGTTAGGGCCATTTGAAGTTTTAGCAGTATTTGATTTGGGACTCAAGGGGAGCATAGCTATGAAGGATAACTTAAATTGACAAGAGGCTCGAGTACTTTATTGTCACAAAATTTCTAGATTTTATGTCGCTCCAGTAAAAAGTTTCAAGCCTTTGAATGTTGCAAACTTTGATAGCTGTTTGACGCACCGTATAGAAGTTAGGGCCATTTGACGATTTATAAGTGTCAGATTTGGGACTCAAGGGTAGGATAACTATAAGCAATAGCTTAATCTGATAAGAGGCTCGAGTACTTTATTGTCACAAAATTTCAAGGTTTTATAACGCTCCAGTAAAAAATTACAAGCATTTGATTGTTTCAAACTTTGATAGTTGTAGGACCCACCGTAAAGAAGTCAGGGCCATTTGAAGTTTTATCAGTGTTTGATTTGGGACTCAAGGGTGGGATACATATGAGCGATAGCTTAAATTGATAAGAGGCTCGAGTAATTTATTGTCACAAAATTTCAAGGTTTTATGACGCTCCAGTAAAAAGTTACAAGCATTTGATTCTTGCAAACTCTGATAGTTGTAGGACGCACCGTAAAGAAGTCAGGGCCATTTGAAGTTTTATCAGTGTCTGATTTTGGACTCAAGGGTAGGATACCTATGAGCGATAGCTTAAATTGATAAGAGGCTTGAGTACTTTATTGTCACATAATTTCAAGATTTTATGATGCTCCTTTTAAAAGTTACAAGCATTTGATTGTTGACAACTTTGATAGGTATAGGACGCACCGTATAGAAGTTAGTGCCATTTGAAGTTCTATCAATGTTCGATTTGGGACTCAGGGGTAGCATAACTGTGAGTGATAGCTTAAATTGATAAGAGGCTCGAGTACTTTATTGTCACAAAATTTCAAGATTTTATGTCGCTCCAGTAAAAAGTTACAAGCATTTTAATGTTGCAAACTTTGATAGCGCACCGTATAGAAGTTAGGGCCATTTGAAGATTTATCAGTGCTTTATTTGGAAGTCAAGGGTAGCATAGCTATGAGCGATAGCTTAAATTGATAAGAGGCTCGAGTACTTTATTGTCACAAAATTTCAAGGTTTTAAGACGCTACATTTAAAAGTCACAAGCATTTGGTTTTTACAAACTTGGATCGGTATAGGCCGCAGCGTATAGAAGTTAGGGCCATTTGAAGTTTTATCAGTGTTTGATTTGGGACTCAAGGGTAGCATAGCTATGAGCGATAGCTTAAATTGATAAGAGGCACGAGTACTTTATTGTCACAAAATTTCAAGATTTTATGACGCTCCAGTAAAAAGTTACAAGCATTTGATTGTTGCAAACTTTGATAGGTTTAGGATGCACCGTACAGAAGTTAGGGCCATTTAAAGTTTGATCAGTGTTTGATTTGGGACTCAAGGGTAGTATAGCTATGAGCGATAGCTTAAATTGATAAGAGGGTCGAGTACTTTATTGTCACAAAATTTCAAGACTTTATGACGCTCTAGTAAAAAGTTACAAGCATTTGATTGTTACACACTTTGATTGGAAGCACAGTATAGAAGTTAGGGCCATTTAAAGTTTTAGCAGTGTTTGATTTGGGACTCAAGGGGAGCATAGTTATGAAGGATAACTTAAATTGACAAGACGCTCGAGTAATTTATTGTCACAAAATTTCAAGGTTTTATGACGCTCCAGTAAAAAGTTACAAGCATTTGATTCTTGCAAACTCTGATAGTTGTAGGACGCACCGTAAAGAAGTCAAGGCCATTTGACGTTTTATCAGTGTCTGATTTGGGACTCAAGGGTAGGATACCTATGAGCGATAGCTTAAATTGATTAGAAGCTCGAGTACTTTATTGTCACATAATTTCAAGGTTTTATGACGCTCCTTTTAAAAGTTACAAGCATTTGATTGTTGACAACTTTGATAGGTTTAGGACGCACCGTATAGAAGTTAGGCCCATTTGAAGTTATATCAGTGTTTGATTTGGGACTCAAGGGTAGCATAACTGTGAGCGAAAGCTTAAATTGATAAGAGGCTCGAGTACTTTATTGTCACAAAATTTCAAGACTTTATGACGCTCCAGTAAAAACTTACACGCATTTGATTGTTGGAAACTTTGATGGGTGTAGGACGCACCGTTTAAAAGTAAGGGCCATTTGAAGTTTTAGAAGTGTTTCATTTGGAACTCAAGGGTAGCATAGCTATGAGCGATAGCTTAAATTGATGAGAGGCCCGAGTACTTTATTGTCACAAAATTTCAAGGTTTTATGACTCTCCAGTAAAAAGTTACAAGCATTCGATTGTTGCAAACTTTGATAGTTGTAGGACGCACCGTAAAGAAGTCAGGGCCATTTGAAGTTTTATCAGTGTTTGATTTGGGACTCAAGGGTGGGATACCTATGATCGATAGCTTAAATTGATAAGAGGCTCGAGTAATTTATTGTCACAAAATTTCAAGGTTTTATGACGCTCCACTAAAAAGTTACACGCATTTGATTCTTGCAAACTCTGATAGTTGTATAACACACCGTAAAGAAGTCAGGGCCATTTGAAGTATTATCAGTCTCTGATTTGGGACTCAAGGGTAGGATACCTATGAGCGATAGCTTAAATTGATTAGAAGCTCGAGTACTTTATTGTCACATAATTTCAAGGTTATATGACGCTCCTTTTAAAAGTTACAAGTATTTGATTGTTGACAACTTTGATAGGTTTAGGACGCACCGTATAGAAGTTAGGGCTATTTGAAGTTTTATCAGTGTTTGATTTGGGACTCAAGGGTAGCATAACTGTGAGCGAAAGCTTAAATTGATAAGAGGCTCGAGTACTTTATTGTCACAAAATTTCAAGACATTATGACGCTCCAGTAAAAAGTTACACGCATTTGATTGTTGGAAACTTTGATGGGTGTAGGACGCACAGTTTAAAAGTAAGGGCCATTTGAAGTTTTAGAAGTGTTTCATTTGTAACTCAAGGGTAGCATAGCTATGAGCGATAGCTTAAATTGATAAGAGGCCCGAGTACTTTATTGTCACAAAATTTCAAGGTTTTATGACTCTCCAGTAAAAAGTTACAAGCATTCGATTGTTGCAAACTTTGATAGTTGTAGGACGCACCGTAAAGAAGTCAGGGCCATTTGAAGTTTTATCAGTCTCTGATTTGGGACTCAAGGGTAGGATACCTATGAGCGATAGCTTAAATTGATAAAAGGTTCGAGTACTTTATTGTCACAAAATTTCAAGGTTTTATGACGGTACAGTAAAAACTTAGAAGCATTTGAATGTTGGAAACTTTGATAGATGTAGGACACACCGTACAGAAGCTATGGCGATTTGAAGTTTTATCAGTGTTTGATTTGGGACTCAAGGGTAGCATAGCTGTGAGCGATAGCTTAAATTGATATGAGGCTCGAGTACTTTATTGTCACACACTTTCAAGACTTTATGACGCTCCAGTAAAAAGTTACAAGCATTTGATTGTTACACACTTAGATTGGAATCACAGTATAGAAGTTAGGGCCATTTGAAGTTTTAGCAGTGTTTGATTTGGGACTCAAGGGGAGCATAGTTATGACCGATAACTTAAATTGACAAGATGCTCGAGTACTTTATTGTCACAAAATTTCTAGATTTTATGCCGCTCCAGTAAAAAGTTACAAGCCTTTGAATGTTGCAAACTTTGATAGCTGTTTGACGCACCGTATAGAAGTTAGGGCCGTTTGAAGATTTATCAGTGTCTGATTTGGCACTCAAGGGTAGGATACCTATGAGCGATAGCTTAAATTGATAAAAGGTTCGAGTACTTTATTGTCACAAAATTTCAAGGTTTTATGACGGTACAGTAAAAACTTAGAAGCATTTGAATGTTGGAAACTTTGATAGATGTAGGACACACCGTACAGAAGTTATGGCGATTTGAAGTTTTATCAGTGTTTGATTTGGGACTCAAGGGTGGGATACCTATGAGCGATAGCTTAAATTGATAAGAGATTCGAGTACTTTATTGTCACAAAATTTCAAGGTTCTATGACGCTCCAGTAAAAAGTTACAAGCATTTGATTGTTGCCAACTTTGAAAGGTATAGGACGCACCGTACAGAAGTTAGGGCCATTTAAAGTTTTATCAGTGTTTGATTTGGGACTCAAGGGTAGCATAGCTATGAGCGATAGCTTAAATTGATAAGAGGCTCGAGTAATTTATTGTCACAAAATTTCTAGATTTTATGTCGCTCCAGTAAAAAGTTACAAGCCTTTGAATGTTGCAAACTTTGATAGCTGTTTGACGCACCGTATAGAAGCTAGGGCCATTTGGCGATTTATCAGTGTCTGATTTGAGACTCACGGGTATGATACCTATGAGCGATAGCTTAATCTGATAAGTGGCTCGAGTACTTTAATGTCACAAAATTTCAAGTCTTTATGACGCTCCAGTAAAAAGTTACAAGCATTTGATTGTTACACACTTTGATTGGAAGCACAGTATAGAAGTTAGGGCCATTTGAAGTTTTTGCAGTGTTTGATTTGGGACTCAAGTGAAGCATAGCTATGAACGATAACTTAAATTGACAAGAGGCTCGAGTACTTTATTGTCACAAAATTTCTAGATTTTATGTCGCTCCAGTAAAAAGTTACAAGCCTCAGAATGTTGCAAACTTTGATAGCTGTTTGACGCACCGTATAGAAGTTAGGGCCATTTGACGATTTATCAGTGTCTGATTTGGGACTCAAGGGTAGGATACCTATGAGCGATAGCTTAATCTGATAAGAGGCTCGAGTACTTTATTGTCACAAAATTTCAAGGTTTTATGACGCTCCTTTTAAAAGTTACAAGCATTTGATTGTTGACAACTTTGATAGGTATAGGACGCACCGTATAGAAGTTAGGGCCATTTGGAGTTTTATCAGTGTTTGATTTGGAACTCAAGGGTAGCATAGCTATGAGCGATAGCTTAAATTGATAAGAGGCTCGAGTACTTTATTGTCACAAAATTTCAAGACTTTATGACGCTCCAGTAAAAAGTTTCAAGCATTTGATTGTTGACAACTTTGATAAGTATAGGACGCACCGTATAGAAGTTAGGACCATTTGAAGTTTTATCAGTGTTTGATTTGGAACTCAAGCGTAGCAGAACTGTGAGCGAAAGCTTAAATTGATAAGAGGCTCGAGTACTTTATTGGCACAAAATTTCAAGGTTTTATGACGGTCCAGTAAAAAGTTACAAGCATATGATTATTGCAAACTTTGATGGGTGTAGGACGCACCGTATAAAAGGTAGGGCCATTTGAAGTTTTAGCAGTGTTTGATTTGGGACTCAAGGGGAGCATAGCTATGAGCGATAACTTAAATTGACAAGAGGCTCGAGTACTTTATTGTCACAAAATTTCAAGATTTTATGTCGCTCCAGTAAAAAGTTACAAGCATTTGAATGTTGCAAACTTTGATAGCGCACCGTATAGAAGTTAGGGCCATTTGAAGATTTATCAGTGCTTGATTTGGAAGTCAAGGGTAGCATAGCTATGAGCGATAGCTTAAATTGATAACAGATTCGCGTACTTTATTGTCACAAAATTTCAAGGTTTTAAGGCGCTCCATTTAAAAGTTACAAGCATTTGATTTTTACAAACTTGGATCGGTATAGGACGCACCGTATAGAAGTTAGGGCCATTTGAAGTTTTATCAGAGTTTGATTTGGGACTCAAGGGTAGCATAGCTATGAGCGATAGCTTAAATTGATTAGAGGCTCGATTACTTTATTGTCACAAAATTTCAAGACTTTATGACGCTCCTTTTAAATGTTACAAGCATTTGATTGTTGACAACTTTGATAGGTATAGGACGCACCGTATAGATGTTAGGGCCATTTGGAGTTTTATCAGTGTTTGATGTGGGACTCAAGCGTAGCATAACTGTGAGCGAAAGCTTAAATTGATAAGAGGCTCGAGTACTTTATTGTCACAAAATTTCAAGGTTTTATGACGCTCCAGTAAAAAGTTACAAGCATTTGATTATTGCAAACTTTGATGGGTGTAGGACGCACCGTATAAAAGATAGGGCCATTTGAAGTTTTAGCAGTGTTTGATTTGGGACTCCAGGGTAGGATACCTATGACCGATAGCTTAGATTGATAAAAGGCGCGTGTACTCTATGGTCACAAAATTTCAATGTTTTATGACGCTCCAGTAAAAAGTTACAAGCATTTGATTTTTGCAAACTTTGATAGGTGTAACCGGATAGAAGTTAGGGCCATTTGAAGTTTTAGCAGTGTTTGAATTGGGACTCAAGGGGAGCATGGCTATGAGCGATAACTTAAATTGACAAGAGGCTCGAATTCTTTATTGTCACAAAATTTCTAGATTTTATGTCGCTCCGGTAAAAAGTTACAAGCCTTTGAATGTTGGAAACTTTGATAGCTGCTTGACGCACCGTATAGAAGTTAGGACCATTTGAAGATTTATCAGTGTATGATTTGGGTAGGATACCTATGAGCGATAGCTTAAATTGATAAGAGGCTCTAGTACTTTATTGTCACAAAATTTCAAGATTTTATGACGCTCCTTTTAAAAGCTACAAGCATTTGATTGTTGACAACTTTGATAGGTATAGGACGCACCGTATAGAAGTTAGGGACATTTGAAGTTTTATCAGTGTTTGATTTGGGTCTCATGCGTAGCATAACTGTGAGCGATAGCTTAAATTGATAAGAGGCTCGAGTACTTTATTGGCACAAAATTTCAAGGTTTTATGACGCTCCAGTAAAAAGTTCCAAGCATTTGAATTTTGCAAACTTTGATAGGTGTAACCGGATAGAAGTTATGGCGATTTGAAGTTTTAGCAGTGTTTGATTTGGGACTCAAGGGTATCATAGCTATGAGCGATAGCTTAAATTGATTAGAGGTTCGAGTACTTTATTGTCACAAAATTTCAAGACTTTATGACGCTCCAGTAAAAAGTTAGAATCATTTGAATGCTGGAAACTTTGATAGATGTAGGACGCACCGTTCAGAAGTTATCGCGATTGGAAGTTTTAGCAGTGTTTGATTTGGGACTCAAGGGTAGCATAGCTATGAGCGATAGCTTAAATTGATTAGAGGTTCGAGTTCTTTATTGTCACAAAATTTCAAGACTTTATGACGCTCCAGTAAAAAGTTACAAGCATTTGATTATTGCAAACTTTGATGGGTGTAGGACGCACCGTATAAAAGGTAGGGCCATTTAAAGTTTTAGCAGTGTTTGATTTGGGACTCAAGGGGAGCATAGTTATGAGCGATAACTTAAATTGACAAGAGGCTCGAGTACTTTATTGTCACAAAATTTCAAGATTTTATGTCGCTCCAGTAAAAAGTTACAAGCATTTGAAAGTTGCAAACTTTGATAGCGCACCGTATAAAAGTTAGGGCCATTTGAAGTTTTATCAGTGTTTGATTCGGGACTCAAGGGTAGCATAGCTATGAGCGATAGCTTACATTGAAGAAGCTTACCGTAAAGAAGTCAGGGCCATTTCAAGTTTTATCAGTGTTTGATTTGGGAATCAAGGGTAGGATACCTATGATCGATAGCTTAGATTGATAAAAGGCGCGTGTACTTTACTGTCACAAAATTTCAAGACTTTATGACGCTCCAGTAAAAAGTTACAAGCATTTGATTATTGCAAACTTTGATGGGAGTAGGACGCACCGTAGAAAAGGTAGGGCCATTTGAAGTTTTAGCAGTGTTTGATTTGGGACTCAAGGGGAGCATAGCTCGAGTACTTTATTGTCACAAAATTTCAAGACTTTATGACGCTCCAGTAATATGTTACAAGCATTTGATTGTTGCAAACTTTGATGGCTGTTGGACGCACCGTATAAAATTTAGGGCCATTTGAAGTCTTAGCAGTGTTTCATTTGGAACTCAAGGGTACCATAGCTATGAGCGATAGCTTAAATTGATAAGAGGCTCGAGTAATTTATTGTCATAAACTTTCAAGGTTTTAAGACGCTCCATTTAAAAGTTACAAGCATTTGATTGTTGCAAACGTTGATAGTTGTAGGACGCACCGTAAAGAAGTCAGGGCCATTTCAAGTTTTATCAGTGTTTGATTTGGGACTCAAGGGTAGGATACCTATGATCGATAGCTTAGATTGATAAAAGGCGCGTGTACTTTATTGTCACAAAATTTCAAGACTTTATGACGCTCCAGTAAAAAGTTACAAGCATTTGATTATTGCAAACTTTGATGGGAGTAGGACGCACCGTAGAAAAGGTAGGGCCATTTGAAGTTTTAGCAGTGTTTGATTTGGGACTCAAGGGGAGCATAGCTATGAGCGATAACTTAAATTGACAAGAGGCTCGAGTACTTTATTGTCACAAAATTTCAAGATTTTATGTCGCTCCAGTAAAAAGTTACAAGCATTTGAATGTTGCAAACTTTGATAGCGCACCGTATAGAAGTAAGGGCCATTTGAAGATTTATCAGTGCTTGATTTGGAAGTCAAGGGTAGCATAGCTATGAGCGATAGCTTAAATTGATTAGAGGCTCGAGTACTTTATTGTCACAAAATTTCAAGGTTTTAAGACGCTCCATTTAAAAGTTACAAGCATTTGATTTTTACAAACTTGGATCGGTAGAGGACGCACCGTATAGAAGTTAGGGCCATTTAAAGTTTTATCAGTGTTTGATTTGGGACTCAATGGTAGCATAGCTATGAGCGATAGCTTAAATTGATAAAAGGCTCGAGTAATTTATTGTCACAAACTTTCAAGGTTTTATGGCGCTCCAGTAAAAAGTTACAAGCATTTGATTGTTGCAAACGTTGATAGTTGTATGACTCACCGTAAAGAAGTCAGGGCCATTTGAAGGTTTATCAGTGTTTGACTTGGGACACAAGTGTAGGATACCTATGACCGATAGCTTAGGTTGGTTAAAGGCGCGTGTACTTTATTGTCACAAAATTTCAAGATTTTATGACGCTCCAGTAAAAAGTTAGAAGCATTTGAATTTTGCAAACTTTGATAGGTGTAACCGGATAGAAGTTAGGGCCATTTGAAGTTTTAACAGTGTTTGATTTGGGACTCAAGTGGAGCATAGCTATGAGCGATAACTTAAATTGACAAGAGGCTCGAATAAATTATTGTCACAAAATTTCTAGATTTTATGTCGCTCCAGCAAAAAGTTACATGCCTTTGTATGTTGCAAACTCTGATAGCTGCTTGACGCACCGTATAGAAGTTAGGACCATTTGAAGATTTATCAGTGTCTGATTTGGGTAGGATACCTATGAGCGATAGCTTAAATTGATAAGAGGCTCGAGTACTTTATTGTCACAAAATTTCAAAATTTTATGACGCTCATTTTAAATGTTACAAGCATTTGATTGTTGACAACTTTGATAGGTATAGGACGCACCGTATAGAAGTTGGGGCCATTTGAAGTTTTATCAGTGTTTGATTTGGGACTCAAGCGTAGCATAACTGTGAGCGAAAGCTTAAATTGATAAGAGGCTCGAGTACTTTATTGTCACAATATTTCAAGACTTTATGAGGCTCCAGTAAAAAGTTTCAAGCATTTGATTGTTGACAACTTTGATAGGTATAGGACGCACCGTATAGAAGTTAGGGCCATTTGAAATTTTATCAGTGTTTGACTTGGGACTCAAGCGTAGCATAACTGTGAGCGAAAGCTTAAATTGATAAGGGGCTCGAGTACTTTATTGTCACAAAATTTCAAGGTTTTATGACGGTCCAGTAAAAAGTTACAAGCATTTGAATGTTGCAAACTTTGATAGATGTAGGACGCACCGTACAGAAGTTATGACGATTTGAAGTTTTAGCAGTGTTTCATTTGGGACTCAAGGGTAGCATAGCTATGAGTGATAGCTTAAATTGATTAGAGTACTTTATTGTCACAAAATTTTAAGACTTTATGACGCTCCAGTAAAAAGTTACAAGCATTTGATTATTGCAAACTTTGATGGGTGTAGGACGCTCCGTATAAAAGGTAGGGCCATTTGAAGTTTTAGCAGTGTTTGATTTGGGACTCAAGGGGAGCATAGCTATGAGCGATAACTTAAATTGACAAGAGGCTCGAGTACTTTATTGTCACAAAATTTAAAGATTTTATGTCGCTCCAGTAAAAAGTTACAAGCATTTGAATGTTGCAAACTTTGATAGCGCACAGTATAGAAGTTAGGGCCATTTGAAGATTTATCAGTGCTGGATTTGAAAGTCAAGGGTAGCATAGCTATGAGCGATAGCTTAAATTGATAAGAGGCTCGAGTACTTTATTGTCACAAAATTTCAAGACTTTATGACGCTCCAGTAAAAAGTTTCAAGCATTTGATTGTTGACAACTTTGATAAGTGTAGGACGCACCGTATAGAAGTTAGGACCATTTGAAGTTTTATCAGTGTTTGATTTGGAACTCAAGCGTAGCAGAACTATGAGCGAAAGCTTAAATTGATAAGAGGCTCGAGTACTTTATTGGCACAAAATTTCAAGGTTTTATGACGGTCCAGTAAAAAGTTACAAGCATATGATTATTGCAAACTTTGATGGGTGTAGGACGCACCGTATAAAAGGTAGGGCCATTTGAAGTTTTAGCAGTGTTTGATTTGGGACTCAAGGGGAGCATAGCTATGAGCGATAACTTAAATTGACAAGAGGCTCGAGTACTTTATTGTCACAAAATTTCAAGATTTTATGTCGCTCCAGTAAAAAGTTACAAGCATTTGAATGTTGCAAACTTTGATAGCGCACCGTATAGAAGTTAGGGCCATTTGAAGATTTATCAGTGCTTGATTTGGAAGTCAAGGGTAGCATAGCTATGAGCGATAGCTTAAATTGATAACAGATTCGCGTACTTTATTGTCACAAAATTTCAAGGTTTTAAGGCGCTCCATTTAAAAGTTACAAGCATTTGATTTTTACAAACTTGGATCGGTATAGGACGCACCGTATAGAAGTTAGGGCCATTTGAAGTTTTATCAGAGTTTGATTTGGGACTCAAGGGTAGCATAGCTATGAGCGATAGCTTAAATTGATTAGAGGCTCGATTACTTTATTGTCACAAAATTTCAAGACTTTATGACGCTCCTTTTAAATGTTACAAGCATTTGATTGTTGACAACTTTGATAGGTATAGGACGCACCGTATAGATGTTAGGGCCATTTGGAGTTTTATCAGTGTTTGATGTGGGACTCAAGCGTAGCATAACTGTGAGCGAAAGCTTAAATTGATAAGAGGCTCGATACTTTATTGTCACAAAATTTCAAGGTTTTATGACGCTCCAGTAAAAAGTTACAAGCATTTGATTATTGCAAACTTTGATGGGTGTAGGACGCACCGTATAAAAGATAGGGCCATTTGAAGTTTTAGCAGTGTTTGATTTGGGACTCCAGGGTAGGATACCTATGACCGATAGCTTAGATTGATAAAAGGCGCGTGTACTCTATGGTCACAAAATTTCAATGTTTTATGACGCTCCAGTAAAAAGTTACAAGCATTTGATTTTTGCAAACTTTGATAGGTGTAACCGGATAGAAGTTAGGGCCATTTGAAGTTTTAGCAGTGTTTGAATTGGGACTCAAGGGGAGCATGGCTATGAGCGATAACTTAAATTGACAAGAGGCTCGAATTCTTTATTGTCACAAAATTTCTAGATTTTATGTCGCTCCGGTAAAAAGTTACAAGCCTTTGAATGTTGGAAACTTTGATAGCTACTTGACGCACCGTATAGAAGTTAGGACCATTTGAAGATTTATCAGTGTATGATTTGGGTAGGATACCTATGAGCGATAGCTTAAATTGATAAGAGGCTCTAGTACTTTATTGTCACAAAATTTCAAGATTTTATGACTCTCCTTTTAAAAGCTACAAGCATTTGATTGTTGATAACTTTGATAGGTATAGGACGCACCGTATAGAAGTTAGGGGGCCATTTGGAATTTTATCAGTGTTTGATGTGGGACTCAAGGGTAGCATAGCTATGACCGATAGCTTAAATGGATACGAGGCTCGAGTACTTTATTGTCACAAAATTTCAAGACTTTATGACGCTCCAGTAAAAAGTTTCAAGCATTTGATTGTTGACAACTTTGATAGGTATAGGACGCACCGTATAGAAGTTAGGGACATTTGAAGTTTTATCAGTGTTTGATTTGGGTCTCATGCGTAGCATAACTGTGAGCGATAGCTTAAATTGATAAGAGGCTCGAGTACTTTATTGGCACAAAATTTCAAGGTTTTATGACGCTCCAGTAAAAAGTTCCAAGCATTTGAATTTTGCAAACTTTGATAGGTGTAACCGGATAGAAGTTATGGCGATTTGAAGTTCTAGCAGTGTTCGATTTGGGACTCAAGGGTATCATAGCTATGAGCGATAGCTTAAATTGATTAGAGGTTCGAGTACTTTATTGTCACAAAATTTCAAGACTTTATGACGCTCCAGTAAAAAGTTACAAGCATTTGATTATTGCAAACTTTGATGGGTGTAGGACGCACCGTATAAAAGGTAGGGCCATTTAAAGTTTTAGCAGTGTTTGATTTGGGACTCAAGGGGAGCATAGTTATGAGCGATAACTTAAATTGACAAGAGGCTCGAGTACTTTATTGTCACAAAATTTCAAGATTTTATGTCGCTCCAGTAAAAAGTTACAAGCATTTGAAAGTTGCAAACTTTGATAGCGCACCGTATAAAAGTTAGGGCCATTTGAAGTTTTATCAGTGTTTGATTCGGGACTCAAGGGTAGCATAGCTATGAGCGATAGCTTACATTGATTAGAGGCTCGAGTACTTTATTGTCACAAAATTTCAAGACTTTATGACGCTCCAGTAATATGTTACAAGCATTTGATTGTTGCAAACTTTGATGGCTGTTGGACGCACCGTATAAAATTTAGGGCCATTTGAAGTCTTAGCAGTGTTTCATTTGGAACTCAAGGGTACCATAGCTATGAGCGATAGCTTAAATTGATAAGAGGCTCGAGTAATTTATTGTCATAAACTTTCAAGGTTTTAAGACGCTCCATTTAAAAGTTACAAGCATTTGATTGTTGCAAACGTTGATAGTTGTAGGACGCACCGTAAAGAAGTCAGGGCCATTTCAAGTTTTATCAGTGTTTGATTTGGGACTCAAGGGTAGGATACCTATGATCGATAGCTTAGATTGATAAAAGGCGCGTGTACTTTATTGTCACAAAATTTCAAGACTTTATGACGCTCCAGTAAAAAGTTACAAGCATTTGATTATTGCAAACTTTGATGGGAGTAGGACGCACCGTAGAAAAGGTAGGGCCATTTGAAGTTTTAGCAGTGTTTGATTTGGGACTCAAGGGGAGCATAGCTATGAGCGATAACTTAAATTGACAAGAGGCTCGAGTACTTTATTGTCACAAAATTTCAAGATTTTATGTCGCTCCAGTAAAAAGTTACAAGCATTTGACTGTTGCAAACTTTGATAGCGCACCGTATAGAAGTAAGGGCCATTTGAAGATTTATCAGTGCTTGATTTGGAAGTCAAGGGTAGCATAGCTATGAGCGATAGCTTAAATTGATTAGAGGCTCGAGTACTTTATTGTCACAAAATTTCAAGGTTTTAAGACGCTCCATTTAAAAGTTACAAGCATTTGATTTTTACAAACTTGGATCGGTATAGGACGCACCGTATAGAAGTTAGGGCCATTTAAAGTTTTATCAGTGTTTGATTTGGGACTCAATGGTAGCATAGCTATGAGCGATAGCTTAAATTGATAAAAGGCTCGAGTAATTTATTGTCACAAACTTTCAAGGTTTTATGACGCTCCAGTAAAAAGTTACAAGCATTTGATTGTTGCAAACGTTGATAGTTGTATGACTCACTGTAAAGAAGTCAGGGCCATTTGAAGGTTTATCAGTGTTTGACTTGGGACACAAGTGTAGGATACCTATGACCGATAGCATAGGTTGGTTAAAGGCGCGTGTACTTTATTGTCACAAAATTTCAAGATTTTATGACGCTCCAGTAAAAAGTTAGAAGCATTTGAATTTTGCAAACTTTGATAGGTGTAACCGGATAGAAGTTAGGGCCATTTGAAGTTTTAACAGTGTTTGATTTGGGACTCAAGTGGAGCATAGCTATGAGCGATAACTTAAATTGACAAGAGGCTCGAATAAATTATTGTCACAAAATTTCTAGATTTTATGTCGCTCCAGCAAAAAGTTACATGCCTTTGTATGTTGCAAACTCTGATAGCTGCTTGACGCACCGTATAGAAGTTAGGACCATTTGAAGATTTATCAGTGTCTGATTTGGGTAGGATACCTATGAGCGATAGCTTAAATTGATAAGAGGCTCGAGTACTTTATTGTCACAAAATTTCAAAATTTTATGACGCTCATTTTAAATGTTACAAGCATTTGATTGTTGACAACTTTGATAGGTATAGGACGCACCGTATAGAAGTTGGGGCCATTTGAAGTTTTATCAGTGTTTGATTTGGGACTCAAGCGTAGCATAACTGTGAGCGAAAGCTTAAATTGATAAGAGGCTCGAGTACTTTTTTGTCACAATATTTCAAGACTTTATGAGGCTCCAGTAAAAAGTTTCAAGCATTTGATTGTTGACAACTTTGATAGGTATAGGACGCACCGTATAGAAGTTAGGGCCATTTGAAATTTTATCAGTGTTTGATTTGGGACTCAAGCGTAGCATAACTGTGAGCGAAAGCTTAAATTGATAAGGGGCTCGAGTACTTTATTGTCACAAAATTTCAAGGTTTTATGACGGTCCAGTAAAAAGTTACAAGCATTTGAATGTTGCAAACTTTGATAGATGTAGGACGCACCGTACAGAAGTTATGACGATTTGAAGTTTTAGCAGTGTTTGATTTGGGACTCAAGGGTAGCATAGCTATGAGCGATAGCTTAAATTGATTAGAGTACTTTATTGTCACAAAATTTTAAGACTTTATGACGCTCCAGTAAAAAGTTACAAGCATTTGATTATTGCTAACTTTGATGGGTGTAGGACGCTCCGTATAAAAGGTAGGGCCATTTGAAGTTTTAGCAGTGTTTGATTTGGGACTCAAGGGGAGCATAGCTATGAGCGATAACTTAAATTGACAAGAGGCTCGAGTACTTTATTGTCACAAAATTTAAAGATTTTATGTCGCTCCAGTAAAAAGTTACAAGCATTTGAATGTTGCAAACTTTGATAGCGCACAGTATAGAAGTTAGGGCCATTTGAAGATTTATCAGTGCTGGATTTGAAAGTCAAGGGTAGCATAGCTATGAGCGATAGCTTAAATTGATAAGAGGCTCGAGTACTTTATTGTCACAAAATTTCAAGATTTTAAGACGCTCCAATTAAAAGTTACAAGCATTTGATTTTTACAAACTTGGATCGGTATAGGACGCACCGTATAGAAGTTAGGGCCATTTAAAGTTTTATCAGTGTTTGATTTGGGACTCAATGGTAGCATAGCTATGAGCGATAGCTTAAATTGATAAGAGTCTCGAATACTTTATTGTCACAAAATTTCTAGATTTTATGTCGCTCCAGCAAAAAGTTACATGCCTTTGTATGTTGCAAACTCTGATAGCTGCTTGACGCACCGTATAGAAGTTAGGACCATTTGAAGATTTATCAGTGTCTGATTTGGGTAGGATACCTATGAGCGATAGCTTAAATTGATAAGAGGCTCGAGTACTTTATTGTCACAAAATTTCAAGATTTTAAGACGCTCCAATTAAAAGTTACAATCATTTGATTTTTACAAACTTGGATCGGTATAGGACGCACCGTATAGAAGTTAGGGCCATTTAAAGTTTTATCAGTGTTTGATTTGGGACTCAATGGTAGCATAGCTATGAGCGATAGCTTAAATTGATAAGAGTCTCGAATACTTTATTGTCACAAAATTTCTAGATTTTATGTCGCTCCAGCAAAAAGTTACATGGCTTTGTATGTTGCAAACTCTGATAGCTGCTTGACGCACCGTATAGAAGTTAGGACCATTTGAAGATTTATCAGTGTCTGATTTGGGTAGGATACCTATGAGCGATAGCTTAAATTGATAAGAGGCTCGAGTACTTTATTGTCACAAAATTTCAAAATTTTATGACGCTCCTTTTAAATGTTACAAGCATTTGATTGTTGACAACTTTGATAGGTATAGGACGCACCGTATAGAAGTTAGGGCCATTTGGAGTTTTATCAGTGTTTGATGTGGGACTCAAGGGTAGCATAGCTATGAGCGATAGCTTAAATTGATAAGAGGCTCGAGTACTTTATTGTCACAAAATTTCAAGGTTTTATGACGGTCCAGTAAAAAGTTAGAATCATTTGATTGTTGGAAACTTTGATAGATGTAGGACGCACCGTACAGAAGTTATGGCGATTTGAAGTTTTAGCAGTGTTTGATTTGGGACTCAAGGGTAGCATAGCTATGAGCGATAGCTTAAATTGATTAGAGGCTCGAGTACTTTATTGTCACAAAATTTCAAGACTTTATGAAGCTCCAGTAAAAAGTTACAAGCATTCGATTATTGCAAACTTTGATGGGTGTAGGACGCACCGTATAAAAGGTAGGGCCATTTGAAGTTTTAGCAGTGTTTGATTTGGGATTCAAGGGGAGCATAGCTATGAGCGATAACTTAAATTGTCAAGAGGCTCGAATACTTTATTGTCACAAAATTTCTAGATTTTATGTCGCTCCAGCAAAAAGTTACATGCCTTTGTATGTTGCAAACTTTGATAGCTGCTTGACGCACTGTATAGAAGTTAGGACCATTTGAAGATTTATCAGTGTCTGATTTGGGTAGGATACCTATGAGCGATAGCTTAAATTGATAAGAGACTCGAGTACTTTATTGTCACAAAATTTCAAGATTTTATGACGCTCCTTTTAAATGTTACAAGCATTTGATTGTTGACAACTTTGATAGGTATAGGACGCACCGTATAGAAGTTAGGGCCATTTGGAGTTTTATCAGTGTTTGATGTGGGACTCAAGGGTAGCATAGCTATGACCGATATCTTAAATTGATAAGAGGCTCGAGTACTTTATTGTCACAATATTTCAAGACTTTATGACGCTCCAGTAAAAAGTTTCAAGCATTTGATTGTTGACAACTTTGATAGGTATAGGACGCACCGTATAGAAGTTAGGGCCATTTGAAATTTTATCAGTGTTTGATTTGGGACTCAAGCGTAGCATAACTGTGAGCGAAAGCTTAAATTGATAAGAGCCTCGAGTACTTTATTGTCACAAAATTTCAAGGTTTTATGACGGTCCATTTAAAAGTTAGAATCATTTGAATGTTGGAAACTTTGATAGATGTAGGACGCACCGTACAGAAGTTATGACGATTTGAAGTTTTAGCAGTGTTTGATTTGGGACTCAAGGGTAGCATAGCTATGAGCGATAGCTTAAATTGATTAGAGTACTTTATTGTCACAAAATTTTAAGACTTTATGACGCTCCCGTAAAAAGTTACAAGCATTTGATTATTGCAAACTTTGATGGGTGTAGGACGCACCGTATAAAAGGTAGGGCCATTTGAAGTTTTAGCAGTGTTTGATTTGGAACTCCAGGGTAGGATACCTATGACCGATAGCTTAGATTGATAAAAGGCGCGTGTACTCTATGGTCACAAAATTTCAAGGTTTTATGACGCTCCAGTAAAAAGTTACAAGCATTTGATTTTTGCAAACTTTGATAGGTGTAACCGGATAGAAGTTAGGGCCATTTGAAGTTTAGCAGTGTTTGATTTGGGACTCAAGGGGAGCATGGCTATGAGCGATAACTTAAATTGACAAGAGGCTCGAATACTTTATTGTCACAAAATTTCTAGATTTTATGTCGCTCCGGTAAAAAGTTACAAGCCTTTGAATGTTGCAAACTTTGATAGCTGCTTGACGCACCGTATAGAAGTTAGGACCATTTGAAGATTTATCAGTGTATGATTTGGGTAGGATACCTATGAGCGATAGCTTAAATTGATAAAAGGCTCTAGTACTTTATTTTCACAAAATTTCAAGATTTTATGACGCTCCTTTTAAAAGCTACAAGCATTTGATTGTTGACAACTTTGATAGGTATAGGACGCACCGTATAGAAGTTAGGGCCATTTGGAGTTTTATCAGTGTTTGATGTGGGACTCAAGGGTAGCATAGCTATGACCGATAGCTTAAATTGATAACAGGCTCGAGTACTTTATTGTCACAAAATTTCAAGACTTTATGACGCTCCAGTAAAAAGTTTCAAGCATTTGATTGTTGACAACTTTGATAGGTATAGGACGCACCGTATAGAAGTTAGGGCCATTTGAAGTTTTATCAGTGTTTGATTTGGGACTCAAGCGTAGCATAACTGTGAGCGATAGCTTAAATTGATAAGAGGCTCGAGTACTTTATTGGCACAAAATTTCAAGGTTTTATGACGCTCCAGTAAAAAGTTCCAAGCATTTGAATTTTGCAAACTTTGATAGGTGTAACCGGATAGAAGTTATGGCGATTTGAAGTTTTAGCAGTGTTTGATTTGGGACTCAAGGGTAGCATAGCTATGAGCGATAGCTTAAATTGATTAGAGGTTCGAGTACTTTATTGTCACAAAATTTCAAGACTTTATGACGCTCCAGTAAAAAGTTAGAATCATTTGAATGCTGGAAACTTTGATAGATGTAGGACGCACCGTATAGAAGTTAGGGCCATTTGAAGATTTATCAGTGTCTGATTTGTGACTCAAGGGTAGGATACCTATTAGCGATAGCTTAAGCTGATAAGAGGCTCGAGTACTTTATTGTCACAAAATTTCAAGACTGTGAGCGATAGCTTAAATTGATGAGAGGCTCGAGTACTTTATTGTCAAAAAATTTCAAGGTTTTATGACGCTCCACTAAAAAGTTACAAGCATTTGATTGTTGCAAACTTTGATAGTTGTAGGACGCACTGTAAAGAAGACAGGGCCATTTTAAGTTTAGTCAGTGTTTGATATGGGACTCAAGGGTGGGATACCTATGAGCGATAACTTAAATTGATAAGTGGCTCGAGTACTTTATTGTCACAAAATTTCAAGGTTTTATGACGGTCCAGTAAAAAGTTAGAATCATTTGAATGTTGGAAACTTTGATAGATGTAGGACGCACCGTACAGAAGTTATGACGATTTGAAGTTTTAGCAGTGTTTGATTTGGGACTCAAGGGTAGCATAGCTATGAGCGATAGCTTAAATAGATTAGAGTACTTTATTGTCACAAAATTTTAAGACTTTATGACGCTCCAGTAAAAAGTTACAAGCATTTGATTATTGCAAACTTTGATGGGTGTAGGACGCTCCGTATAAAAGGTAGGGCCATTTGAAGTTTTAGGAGTGTTTGATTTGGGACTCAAGGGGAGCATAGCTATGAGCGATAACTTAAATTGACAAGAGGCTCGAGTACTTTATTGTCACAAAATTTCAAGATTTTATGTCGCTCCAGTAAACAGTTACAAGCATTTGAATGTTGCAAACTTTGATAGCGCACAGTATAGAAGTTAGGGCCATTTGAAGATTTATCAGTGCTGGATTTGGAAGTCAAGGGTAGCATACCTATGAGCGATAGCTTAAATTGACAAGAGGCTCGAGTACTTTATTGTCACAAAATTTCAAGATTTTATGACGCTCCAGTAAAAAGTTACAAGCATTTGATTGTTGCAAACTTTGATAGATGTAGGACGCACCGTACAGAAGTTATGGCGATTTCAAGTTTCGCAGTGTTTGATTTGGGACTCAAGGGTAGCATAGCTATGAGCGATAGCTTAAATTGATTAGAGGCTCGAGTACTTTATTGTCACAAAATTTCAAGGCTTCATGACGCTCCAGTAAAAAGTTAGAAGCATTTGATTGTTGGAAACTTTGATGGATGTAGGACGCACCGTATAAAAGTTAGGGCCATTTGAAGTTTTAGCAGTGTTTCATTTGGAACTCAAGGGTAGCAAAGCTATTAGCGAAAGCTTAAATTGATGAGAGGTTCGAATACTTTATTGTCACAAAATTTCAAGGTTTTATGACTCTCCAGTAAAAAGTTACAAGCATTTGATTGTTGCAAACGTTGATAGTTGTAGGACGCACCGTAAAGAAGTCAGGGCCATTTGAAGTTTTATCAGTGTTTGATTTGGGACTCAAGGGTAGGATAACTATGAGCGATAGCTTAGATTGATAAAAGGCGCGTGTACTTTATTGTCACAAAATTTCAAGATTTTATGACGCTCCAGTAAAAAGTTACAAGCATTTGAATTTTGCAAACTTTGATAGGTGTAAGCGGATAGAAGTTAGGGCCATTTGAATTTTTAACAGTGTTTGATTTGGGACTCAAGGGGAGCATAGCTATGAGCGATAACTTAAATTGACAAGAGGCTCGAATACTTTATTGTCACAAAATTTCTAGATTTTATGTCGCTCCAGCAAAAAGTTACATGCCTTTGTATGTTGCAAACTTTGATAGCTGCTTGACGCACCGTATAGAAGTTAGGACCATTTGAAGATTTATCAGTGTCTGATTTGGGTAGAATACCTATGAGCGATAGCTTAAATTGATAAGAGGCTCGAGTACTTTATTGTCACAAAATTTCAAGATTTTATGACGCTCCTTTTAAATGTTACAAGCATTTGATTGTTGACAACTTTGATAGGTATAGGACGCACCGTATAGAAGTTAGGGCCATTTGGAGTTTTATCAGTGTTTGATGTGGGACTCAAGGGTAGCATAGCTATGAGCGATAGCTTAAATTGATAAGAGGCTCGAGTACTTTATTGTCACAAAATTTCAAGATTTTATGACGCTCCTTTTAAAAGTTACAAGCATTTGATTGTTGCAAACTTTGATAGTTGTATGACGCACCGTATAAAAGGTAGGGCCATTTGAAGTTTTAGCAGTGTTTGATTTGGGACTCAAGGGTAGGATACCTATGACCGATAGCTTAGATTGATAAAAGGCGCGTGTACTTTATGGTCACAAAATTTCAAGACTTTATGACGCTCCAGTAAAAAGTTACAAGCATTTGATTGTTGCAAACTTTGATAGGTTTAGGATGCACCTTACAGAAATTAGGGCCATATGAAGTTTCATCAGTGTTTGATTTGGGACTCAAGACTAGCATAACTGTGAGCGAAAGCTTAAATTGATGAGAGGCTCTAGTACTTTATTGTCACAAAATTTCAAGGGTTTATGACGGTCCAGTAAAAAGTTAGAAGCATTTGAATGCTGGAAACTTTGATAGATGTAGGACGCACCGTACAGAAGTTATGGCGATTTGAAGTTTTCGCAGTGTTTGATTTGAAACTCAAGGGTAGCATAGCTATGAGCGATAGCTTAAATTGATTAGAGGCTCGAGTACTTTATTGTCACAAAATTTCAAGACTTTATGACGCTCCAGTAAAAAGTTAGAAGCATTTGATTGTTGGAAACTTTGATGGGTGTAGGACGCACCGTATAAAAGTTAGGGCCATTTTAAGTTTTAGCAGTGTTTCATTTGGAACTCAAGGGTAGCAAAGCTATTAGCGAAAGCTTAAATTGATGAGAGGCTCGAGTACTTTATTGTCACAAAATTTCAAGGTTTTATGACTCTCCAGTAAAAAGTTACAAGCATTTGATTGTTGCAAACTTTGATAGTTGTAGGACGCACCGTAAAGAAGTCAGGGCCATTTGAAGTTTTATCAGTGTTTAATTTGGGACTCAAGGGTGGGATACCTATGAGCGATAGCTTAAATTGATAAGAGAATCGAGTATTTTATTGTCACAAAATTTCAAGATTTTATGACGCTCCATTAAAAAGTTACAAGCATTTGATTGTTGCAAACTTTGATGGGTGTAGGACGCACCGTATAAAAGTTAGGGCCATTTGAAGTTTTAGCAGTGTCTTATTTGGAACTCAATGTTAGCATAGCTATGAGCGATAGCTTAAATTGATAAGAGGCTCGAGTAATTTATTGTCACAAAATTTCAAGGTTTTATGACGCTCCAGTAAAAAGTTTCAAGCATTTGATTCTTGCAAACTCTGATAGTTGTAGGACGCACCGTAAAGAAATCAGGGCCATTTGAAGTTTTATCAGTGTCTGATTTCGGATTCAAGGGTAGGATACCTATGAGCGATAGCTTAGATTGATAAGAGGCTCGAGTACTTTAATGTCACAAAATTTCAAGGTTTTATGACGCTCCAGTAAAAAGTTACAAGCATTTGATTGTTGTCAACTTTGAAAGGTATAGGACGCACCGTACAGAAGTTAGGGTCATTTGTAGTTTCATCAGTGTTTGATTTGGGACTCAAGGGTTGCATAGCTATGAGCGATAGCTTAAATTGATAAGAGGCTCGAGTACTTTATTGTCACAAAATTTCAAGACTTTATGACGCTCCAGTAAAAAGTTTCAAGCATTTGATTGTTGACAACTTTGATAGGTATAGGACGCACCGAATAGAAGTTAGGGCTATTAAAAGTTTTATCAGTGTTTGATTTGAGACTCAAGGGTAGCATAACTGTGAGCGATAGCTTAAATTGATGAGAGGCTCGAGTAATTTATTGTCACAAAATTTCACGGCTTTATAACGCTCCAGTAAAAAGTTACAAGCATTTGATTGTTGCAAACTTTGATGGGTGTAGGATGCACCATATAAAAGTTAGGGCAATTTGCAGTTTTAGCAGTGTTTCATTTGGAACTCAAGGGTAGCATAGCTATGAGCGATAGCTTAAATTGAAGAGAGGCTCCAGTAATTTATTGTCACAAAATTTCAAGGTTTTATGACGCTCCAGTAAAAAGTTACAAGCATTTGATTGTTGCAAACTTTGATAGTTGTAGGACGCACCGTAAAGAAGTCAGGGCCATTTGAAGTTTTATCAGTGTTTGATTTGGGATTCAAGGGTGGGATACCTATGAGCGATAGCTTAAATTGATAAGAGGCTCGAGTACTTTATTGTCACAAAATTTCAAGGGTTTATGACGCTCCAGTAAAAAGTTACAAGCATTTGATTGTTGCCAACTTTGAAAGGTATAGGACGCACAGAAGTTAGGGCCATTTGAAGTTTTAGCAGTGTTTGATTTGGGACTCAAGGAGAGCATAGCTATGAACGATAACTTAAATTGACAAGAGGCTCGAGTAATTTATTGTCACAAACTTTCTAGCTTTTATGTTGCTCCAGTAAAAAGTTACAAGCCTTTGAATGTTGCAAACTTTGATAGCTGTTTGACGCACCGTATAGAAGTTAGGGCCATTTGATATTTATCAGTGTCTGATTTGGGACTCAAGGTTTAGGATACCTATGAGCGATAGCTTAATCTGATAAGAGGCTCGAGTACTTTATTGTCACAAAATTTCAAGGTTTTCTGACGCTCCTTTTAAAAGTTAGAAGCATTTGATTGTTGACAACTTTGATAGGTATAGGACGCACCGTATAGAAATTAGGGCCATTTGGAGTTTTATCATTGTTTGATTTGGGACTCAAGGGTAGCATAGCTATGAGCGATAGCTTAAATTGATAAGAGGCTCGAGTACTTTATTGTCACAAAATTTCAAGGTTTTATGACGCTCCAGTAAAAAGTTACAAGCATTTGATTGTTGTCAACTTTGAAAGGTATAGGACGCACCGTACAGAAGTTAGGGTCATTTGTAGTTTCATCAGTGTTTGATTTGGGACTCAAGGGTTGCTTAGCTATGAGCGATAGCTTAAATTGATAAGAGGCTCGAGTTCTTTATTGTCACAAAATTTCAAGACTTTATGACGCTCCAGTAAAAAGTTTCAAGCATTTGATTGTTGACAACTTTGATAGGTATAGGACGCACCGAATAGAAGTTAGGGCTATTAAAAGTTTTATCAGTGTTTGATTTGAGACTCAAGGGTAGCATAACTGTGAGCGATAGCTTAAATTGATGAGAGGCTCGAGTAATTTATTGTCACAAAATTTCACGGCTTTATAACGCTCCAGTAAAAAGTTACAAGCATTTGATTGTTGCAAACTTTGATGGGTGTAGGATGCACCATATAAAAGTTAGGGCAATTTGAAGTTTTAGCAGTGTTTCATTTGGAACTCAAGGGTAGCATAGCTATGAGCGATAGCTTAAATTGATGAGAGGCTCGAGAAATTTATTGTCACAAAATTTCAAGGTTTTATGACGCTCCAGTAAAAGGTTACAAGCATTTGATTGTTGCAAACTTTGATAGTTGTAGGACGCACCGTAAAGAAGTCAGGGCCATTTGAAGTTTTATCAGTGTTTGATTTGGGATTCAAGGGTGGGATACCTATGAGCGATAGCTTAAATTGATAAGAGGCTCGAGTACTTTATTGTCACAAAATTTCAAGGGTTTATGACGCTCCAGTAAAAAGTTACAAGCATTTGATTGTTGCCAACTTTGAAAAGTATAGGACGCACAAAAGTTAGGGCCATTTTAAGTTTTAGCAGTGTTTGATTTGGGACTCAAGGAGAGCATAGCTATGAACGATAACTTAAATTGACAAGAGGCTCGAGTAATTTATTGTCACAAACTTTCTAGCTTTTATGTTGCTCCAGTAAAAAGTTACAAGCCTTTGAATGTTGCAAACTTTGATAGCTGTTTGACGCACCGTATAGAAGTTAGGGCCATTTGATATTTATCAGTGTCTGATTTGGGACTCAAGGTTTAGGATACCTATGAGCGATAGCTTAATCTGATAAGAGGCTCGAGTACTTTATTGTCACAAAATTTCAAGGTTTTATGACGCTCCTTTTAAAAGTTAGAAGCATTTGATTGTTGACAACTTTGATAGGTATAGGACGCACCGTATAGAAGTTAGGGCCATTTGGAGTTTTATCATTGTTTGATTTGGGACTCAAGGGTAGCATAGCTATGAGCGATAGCTTAAATTGATAAGAGGCTCGAGTACTTTATTGTCACAAAATTTCAAGACTGTGAGCGATAGCTTAAATTGATAAGAGGCTCGAGTACTTTATTGGCACAAAATTTCAAGGTTTTATGACGCTCCAGTAAAAAGTTTCAAGCATTTGTTTGTTGACAACTTTGAGAGGTGTAGGACGCACCGTATAGAAGTTTGGGCCATTTGAAGTTTTAGCAGTGTTTGATTTGGGACTCAAGGGTAGCATAGCTATGAGCGATAGCTTAAATTGATTAGAGGCTCGAGTACTTTATTGTCACAAACTTTCAAGACCTTATGACGCTCCAGTAAAAAGTTACAAGCATTTGATTGTTGGAAACTTTGATGGGTGTAGGACGCACCGTATAAAAGTAAGGGCCATTTGAAGTTCTAGTAGTGTTTCAGTTGGAACTCAAGGATAGCATAGCTATGAGTGATAGCTTAAATTGATGAGAGGCTCGAGTAATTTATTGTCACAAAATTTCAAGATTTTATGACGCTCCAGTAAAAAGTTACAAGCATTTGATTGTTGCAAACTTTGATAGTTGTAGGACGCACCGTAAAGAAGTCAGGGCCATTTGAAGTTTTATCAGTGTTTGATTTGGGACTCAAGGGTGGGATACCTATGAGCGATAGCTTAAATTGATAAGAGGCTTGAGTACTTTATTGTCACAAAATTTCAAGATTTTATGACGCTCCAGTAAAAAGTTACAAGAATTTGATTGTTGCAAACTTTGATGGGTGTAGGACACACCGTATAAAAGTTAGAGCCATTTGAAGTCTTAGCAGTGTTTTATTTTTAACTCAAGGGTAGCATAGCTATGAGAGATAGCTTAAATTGATAAGAGGCTCGAGTAATTAATTGTCACAAAATTTCAAGGTTTAATGACGCTCCAGTAAAAAGTTACAAGCATTTGATTCTTGCAAACTCTGATAGTTGTAGGACGCACCGTAAAGAAGTCAGGTCCATTTGAACTTTTATCAGTGTCTGATTTGGGACTCAAGGGTAGGATACCTATGAGCGATAGCTTAGATTGATAAGAGGCTCGAGTACTTTATTGTCACAAAATTTCAAGGTTTTATGACGCTCCAGTAAAAAGTTACAAGCATTTGATTGTTGCCAACTTTGAAAGGTATAGCACCGTGCAGAAGTTAGGGCCATTTGTAGTTTCATCAGTGTTTGATTTGGGACTCAAGGGTTGCATAGCTATGAGCGATAGCTTAAATTGATAAGAGGCTCGAGTACTTTATTGACACAAAATTTCAAGACTTTATGACGCTCCAGTAAAAAGTTTCAAGCATTTGATTGTTGACAACTTTGATAGGTATAGGACGCACCGAATAGAAGTTAGGGCTATTAAAAGTTTTATCAGTGTTTGATTTGAGACTCAAGGGTAGCATAACTGTGAGCGATAGCTTAAATTGATGAGAGGCTCGAGTAATTTATTGTCACAAAATTTCACGGCTTTATAACGCTCCAGTAAAAATTTACAAGCATTTGATTGTTGCAAACTTTGATGGGTGTAGGATGCACCATATAAAAGTTAGGGCAATTTGAAGTTTTAGCAGTGTTTCATTTGGAACTCAAGGGTAGCATAGCTATGAGCGATAGCTTAAATTGATGAGAGGCTCGAGAAATTTATTGTCACAAAATTTCAAGGTTTTATGACGCTCCAGTAAAAAGTTACAAGCATTTGATTGTTGCAAACTTTGATAGTTGTAGGACGCACCGTTAAGAAGTCAGGGCCATTTGAAGTTTTATCAGTGTTTGATTTGGGATTCAAGTGTGGGATACCTATGAGCGATAGCTTAAATTGATAAGAGGCTCGAGTACTTTATTGTCACAAAATTTCAAGGGTTTATGACGCTCCAGTAAAAAGTTACAAGCATTTGATTGTTGCCAACTTTGAAAGGTATAGGACGCACAGAAGTTAGGGCCATTTGAAGTTTTAGCAGTGTTTGATTTGGGACTCAAGGAGAGCATAGCTATGAACGAGAACTTAAATTGACAAGAGGCTCGAGTAATTTATTGTCACAAACTTTCTAGCTTTTATGTTGCTCCAGTAAAAAGTTACAAGCCTTTGAATGTTGCAAACTTTGATAGCTGTGTGACGCACCGTATAGAAGTTAGGGCCATTTGATATTTATCAGTGTCTGATTTGGGACTCAAGGTTTAGGATACCTATGAGCGATAGCTTAATCTGATAAGAGGCTCGAGTATTTTTTTATCACAAAATTTCAAGGTTTTATGACGCTCCTTTTAAAAGTTAGAAGCATTTGATTGTTGACAACTTTTATAGGTATAGGACGCACCGTATAGAAGTTAGGGCCATTTGGAGTTTTATCATTGTTTGATTTGGGACTCAAGGGTAGCATAGCTATGAGCGATAGCTTAAATTGATTAGAGGCTCGAGTACTTTATTGTCACAAAATTTCAAGACCTTATGACGCTCCAGTAAAAAGTTACAAGCATTTGATTGTTGGAAACTTTGATGGGTGTAGGACGCACCGTATAAAAGTAAGGGCCATTTGAAGTTTTAGTAGTGTTTCAGTTGGAACTCAAGGGTAGCATAGCTATGAGTGATAGCTTAAATTGATGAGAGGCTCGAGTAATTTATTGCCACAAAATTTCAAGATTTTATGACGCTCCAGTAAAAAGTTACAAGCATTTGATTGTTGCAAACTTTGATAGTTGTAGGACGCACCGTAAAGAAGTCAGGGCCATTTGAAGTTTTATCAGTGTTTGATTTGGGACTCAAGGGTGGGATACCTATGAGCGATAGCTTAAATTGATAAGAGGCTTGAGTACTTTATTGTCACAAAATTTCAAGATTTTATGACGCTCCAGTAAAAAGTTACAAGAATTTGATTTTTGCAAACTTTGATGGGTGTAGGACACACCGTATAAAAGTTAGGGCCATTTGAAGTCTTAGCAGTGTTTCATTTTTAACTCAAGGGTAGCATAGCTATGAGAGATAGCTTAAATTGATAAGAGGCTCGAGTAATTAATTGTCACAAAATTTCAAGGTTTAATGACGCTCCAGTAAAAAGTTACAAGCATTTGATTCTTGCAAACTCTGATAGTTGTAGGACGCACCGTAAAGAAGTCAGGTCCATTTGAACTTTTATCAGTGTCTGATTTGGGACTCAAGGGTAGGATACCTATGAGCGATAGCTTAGATTGATAAGAGGCTCGAGTACTTTATTGTCACAAAATTTCAAGGTTTTATGACGCTCCAGTAAAAAGTTACAAGCATTTGATTGTTGCCAACTTTGAAAGTTGCGTGCAGAAGCTAGGGCCATTTGTAGTTTCATCAGTGTTTGATTTGGGGCTCAAGGGTAGCATAGCTATGAGCGATAGCTTAAATTGATAAGAGGCTCGAGTACTTTATTGTCACAAAATTTCAATACTTTATGACGCTCCAGTAAAAAGTTACAAGCATTTGATTGTTACAAACTTTGATTGGAAGCACAGTATAGAAGTTAGGGCCATTTGAAGTTTTAGCAGTGTTTGATTTGGGACCCAAGTGGAGCTTAGCTATGAGCGATAACTTCAATTGACAAGAGGCTCGAGTACTTTATTGTCACAAAATTTCTAGATTTTTTGCCGCTCCAGCAAAAAGTTACAAGCCTTTGAATGTTGCAAATTTTGATAGCTGTTTGACGCACCGTTTAGAAGTTTGGGCCATTTGAAGATTTATCAGTGTCTGATTTGCGACTCAAGGGTAGGATACCTATGAGCGACAGCTTAAATTGATAAGAGGCTCGTGTACTTTATTGTCACAAAATTTCAAGGTTTTATGACGCTCCTTTTAAAAGTTACAAACATTTGATTGTTGACAACTTTGGTAGGCATAGGACGCACCGCATAGAAGTTAGCTCTATTTGGAATTTTTATCAGTGTTTGATTTGGGAATCAAGGGTAGCATAACTATGAGCGATAGCTTAAATTGATAAGAGGCTCGAGTACTTTATTGTCAGAAAATTTCAAGCCTTTATGACGCTCCAGTAAAAAGTTTCAAGCATTTGATTGTTGACAACTTTGATAGGTATAGGACGCACCGTATAGAAGTTAGGGCCATTTAAAGTTTTATCAGTGTTTGATTTGGGACTCAAGGGTAGAATAACTGTGAGCGATAGCTTAAATTGATAAGAGGCTCGAGTACTTTATTGTCACAAAATTTCAAGGTTTTATGACGGTCCAGTAAAAAGTTAGAAGCATTTGAATTTTGGAAACTTTGATAGCGATAGCTTAAATTGATTAGAGGCTCGAGTACTTTGTTGTCACAAAATTTCAAGACTTTATAACGCTCCAGTAAAAAGTTACAAGCATTTGATTGTTGCAAACTTTGATGGGTGTAGGACGCACCGTATGAAAGTTAGGGCCATTTGAAGTTTTAGCAGTGTTTCATTTGGAACTCAAGGGTGCCAAAGCTATGAGCGATAGCTTAAATTGATGAGAGGCTCGAGTACTTTATTGTCACAAAATTTCAAGGTTTTATGACACTCCAGTAAAAAGTTACAAGCACTTGATTCTTGCAAACTCTGATAGTTGTAGGAAGCACCGTAAAGAAGTCAGGGCCATTTGAAGTTTTATCAGTGTCTGATTTGAGAGTCAAGGTTGGGATACCTAGAGATACCCAAAAGGGTAGGATACCTCAAGATTTTATGACGCTCCAGTAAAAAGTTACAAGCATTTGATTGTTGCAAACTTTGATGGGTGTAGGGCGCACCGTATAAAAGTTTGGGCCATTTGAAGTTGTAGCAGTGTTTCATTTGGAACTCAAGGGTGGGACACCTATGAGCGATAGCTTAAATTGATAAGAGGCTCGAGTACTTTATTGTCACAAAATTTCAAGACTTTATGACGCTCCAGTAAAAAGTTACAAGCATTTGATTGTTACACACTTTGATTGGAAGCACAGTATAGAAGTTAGGGCCATTTGAAGTTTTAGCAGTGTTTGATTTGGGACTCAAGGGGAGCATAGCTATGAACGATAACTTAAATGGACAAGAGGCTCGAGTAATTTATTGTCACAAAATTTCTAGATTTTATGTCGCTCCAGTAAAAAGTTACAAGCCTTTGAATGTTGCAAACTTTGATAGCTGTTTGACGCACCGTATAGAAGTTAGGGCCATTTGAAGATTTATCAGTGTCTGATTTGTGACTCAAGGGTAGGATACCTATGAGCGATAGCTTAAGCTGATAAGAGGCTCGAGTACTTTATTGTCACAAAATTTCAAGACTGTGAGCGATAGCTTAAATTGATGAGAGGCTCGAGTACTTTATTGTCAAAAAATTTCAAGGTTTTATGACGCTCCAGTAAAAAGTTACAAGCATTTGATTGTTGCAAACTTTGATAGTTGTAGGACGCACTGTAAAGAAGACAGGGCCATTTGAAGTTTTGTCAGTGTTTGATATGGGACTCAAGGGTGGGATACCTATGAGCGATAACTTAAATTGATAAGGGGCTCGAGTACTTTATTGTCACAAAATTTCAAGGTTTTATGACGGTCCAGTAAAAAGTTACAAGCATTTGATTGTTGCAAACTTTGATAGGTGTAGGATGCACCGTATAGAAGTTAGAGCCATTTGGAGCTTTAGCAGTGTTTGATTTGGGACTCAAGGGTAGCATAGCTATGAGCGATAGCTAAAATTATAATCATAAAATAATATGCTCTACTTTTAAGAAATGAAACAATCATATATTATATTATTTTTTTTATTATATAACAAAGACGGCAAACGAACAATATTTTCCAAAGAGAGCATGGAACAAATATATACTAACATTATGGTAACTATGCAATACAAAGACAATCTCAATCCAACATATTTTAGAAAAATACCATAACATGAAAAAGTGTCTTAATCTATGAATAATCTATGCTGTATCTGACTTATGAACATCTTAAAATTATGTGACATGATATATCAAATTTAAAATAAAACACAACTGTGGGCAGAAAGCCTATATTAGCTTAGTCTTAGGTATATTTTTCGAATTTACTTATTTAATAAACTATTAAAAATAACAATAATAATTAATTTTTTGTTAGCTAGAAACTTGCAGTATAAATAATGTAAAACCATTCTTAATATTCACGTTGAAGTCCACTTTAATGCAACAATATTAAATTATTTCGGTCATGGTAAATTCCAAGTCGTAGTTAAATATTTCACCACATTTCATTTGCAATATTTACATTTATTAAATGGAAAAAATTATTCTTTGACGGAGCTTGGATATACAAGGAAAGTAATTTTTTAAAATATTGATATATATATATATTTTATATTTTTCAATTAATATATTTAATTTTTAGATTATTACAGTAATGCCGCATACGAGGAAGTGCGCCGTTGGAAGTTTGGATTTAATGTGTGCTTTAAATTTAAATTTTAATGAAAATATAATTTATATATAATTTAATATATTGTAATGGATGTAATAGGCCTACAGGGGAACCGAGCATCCAAATGAAAAATTTACTCGGTAACGCACCACTCCATTTCGCCTGGGTGGTGTGGAACATGCAACATTAATAATAAAATTATTTACTTTAAGAAAACTTGTTATTTATTCCATGATTTTTTCAACGTAACCTTGCAAAACTGCCATCCTATTAGCAAACAGTTTGAAAAGATTAAGAATAATTAAGAATTAAAGTATTTTTTAAATAAACTTTTTTAATGTACTGTATTTTACATTTTTTACATATTTTTCAGTCCAGAGTCCGCAATACTTTGAAGTAATATAATTAAGTGCGTTTCATATGTGCGAGAATTTGCTTTGACACATCCACTTTTTGTAACACTACTAATAATATTTTCCAAAATACGAAATAATATTTTTAATAAAATATTTTCTTGATTTTATACCAGAAAAAAAATTGTAAACAAAAACAGTTGTTTTTTATTCTCCACTTTACACAACCATGGCAATCCACATATGGTATATGTGTACAACAAACACAATAAATTCGCATACACTATACGTGTGACCAACTGGTTGAAACGGTAAATAAAAAGCGCGCGAATTGAATATCTATTCTTATTCTTCTTTGATTTTGGTATGTACTCTCACGTTTATCTTCTTCTCTGGCACTCATCTGGGTTTGTACGATAAGTCGACAAAAGCTAGCTTTAGTCGACAAATTCGGAACACTTGTTTTCAAAGCATTTGGAAATCTATATAACGACGTTGTCTGTGCTTCTGGTTACCACAATTACATAAAGTTGCATCACTTTAAATGTATCTCAATAGAGTTTAATAAGTAAAAATGCATTTGCATTAGTGTTTATTTTTCCTTGTTTGTAGGTTATGGCGACATCATAATCCAGTATATGTAATCTTACACGTGTTAATCTGGATGATGGAACTTTATAAAGAGTTAGTGGTCTATTGCTACTGTGAATTTTCTTCCATAAAAATGTAGTTTGAAATGGTTTATATCCAATTTAATAAGCATTTTTCTATAATAGGTTTGTTAATTTCATCTTTACATATTTAATGAAGATTACGCTTGTAGCCATACGCTCTCCTTGAGAGTGTATGGCTCCAAGCGCATAGCTTGATGCATCCGTGGTCAGTGTGAATGTATTCTCAACGTTTGGGGAACCTAGTAATGAATTTTGCTTAATTGTGTGTGTGGCAGTAACAATAATCTGCACATACTGTATTTGGAATGCTTGCTACTGCACACCTAAGGCTTACTGCCACTAATTTGTATTCATATATTTTCATTAGAATAGATAGGGTAATATTTTTTAAAGTGGGGTCCCCAAAAATCATTGTATGGGAGGGAGGCGTGTCCTTTATCTGATCTATCCCATTTCTTGTGCATGGCTTTGTGGGATCAATAAATAAATAATTTCGCCCAAAAATATTGTATAGGTCGTAAGTTATAAAACTTTATTAATAGTGGACGTAGCTGTAAAAATAATCCGCACATTTTTTGTGTGGTGTTTAATGTCAGTGCCTGCAACCTTTCTGTGAAATTTCGTTAATAAATCTTTAATAGTAATCTAGTAATGACTTTTGGTTAATTATGCGTGTGATTGCCATATTATGGACCCCATGTACATTTCTGCCAAATTTTATCCGATAGCTTCAACACGATCATTGGTAGAAAAACAGTGGCCACTCACGGACAGGCGGACAGACGGACGGACAAAATTAAAATTGGTTTGAAAGTCATTCTGATCATATCTGTCTATATATATATATATATATATATATATATATATATATATATATATATATATATATATATATATATATATATATATATATATATATATATATATATATATATATATATATATATATCTAGTTTGCATGCCTTCTCCCTAAGCCTTACAGTCGTCACACACGTCTCTCTGACTGCCCTACTACTGCCGTCTGCCATACGCACTCATGTATGGGATTTTCGCAATTTGCTGGTGGAAGCGCGTAGTTTTTGTGCTAGCTCTCTGCTCACAAAACTGTTAGTTGCACCTGTATTCAGTGTCGCGGTGATAGTTTCTGTACCAATGGAAATGGCGGGGCAGATTCGTTGTCTGACACAGTGAAATGCTTTTTCCAATTGATGTTTGGTGTCGCTGTTCTGATCTATGCTGTGTCCTGACTGTAGTCTTCGGTTGGGTGGTGCTCTCAGTTTGCAGCACTCGATCGTCTTCACTTCCCTATGCCCGCACTCCCTACAAAACAGTATCTGAGCGTTGCGACATTGATGAGCTATGTGACCATTTTGGCCACAAAGCCGACAGGCTGTCCTGGGATCTATGGGTGCCGCTCTGCTCTACAGCGTCACCTGACGATTCCTTACCTCTCGTGGTGGACCTTGCTGTCTTCTCCGTTCTGTGGGTGGCATTGTTAGTAGTTCGCTCCAAATCTGCGGCCATCTCTACCTGCTCTTGTAGCGATCCGACGCACGTATAACTGGAATTGGAATATACTTGTAGTACTCTTCGTATTTACATCATACAGACCAATAAGCCTGGTATCTGTCATTTCGAAATTATTCGACAAGCTATTGCTAGAAAATTATCCCCAAGGTCTGCAGCACAAAACAGTTCCCCACCACCAGTTTGTCTTTAGAAAAAAGCATGGCACTAATGAACAAATTCATCGATAGAATTGGATATAATGTCTAGGAAGTATTCTTGGCCCGATACTGTATACAATTTAATCCTCAGATCTACCAACAAACAAATACCTACTCACTTCAACTTATGCCGATGACTCTGCGATTTTATCTTGCCTCAAGCACCATCTCATAGCATCGCGTGATCTCAATGAACAGCTACATGTAGTTGAAAAATGGGTTTGGAATTGGCGCATCGCAGTAAACGAACAAAAAAGCACACATATAACATTTACACTAAACAAAAACACTTGTCCTGCTATCACACTCAACAACAAGACTACACCACAGGAGGCAGAAGTGAAATATCTAGGTGTCCACCTTAACAGACGCATTACCTGGCGAACCCACATTGAAAAGAAATTACCGCATATGAAATTAAAAGCTGTAAGCCTTAAATGGCTTTTAAATACAAATTCAATACTAAGCCTCGTTTAGAAAGTCCTCTTAAATAATACCAGAATAGAAACCATCTGCACATATAGAATTCAGCTGTGGGGGAAGTAAAAACATCAAACACCGAATTTTTGCAAAGGACTCAATAAAAAATACTATGGACGATCACTGGTGAACCGTGGTAAGTGAAAAACATTAACATCCACCAAGAGCAGGTGTTCTTAGTAATAAAAAAGATGTACAAAAAAAAAAACTCTCCCACGTCACGTCTGAAGAGGGCAGATCTACCACCCTCGTAATTTTTGAATATTTATTTATTATTATCTTATTCCTGTAACTAAGTTTGTTTTTTTTTTTTGTTTTCTTAAAATAATAAGTGTTCAATAAAATCTTCTTCGTACAGTGGTAAGGAGGATGATACATTTATGTGTGTTTTTGCATAATATTTAAACTAGAGCACGAGCGAAATAAAAAGCCGTTGCTTAATCGATGAATCCAAATAAGAGAAGAGACTTGATTAGTCCTATTTTCTTCTATTTATATCTATTAAATGAGTAGTAAAAAGAGCTAAGCACATTGGCTGAATTAACGTATTAGCAAAATTGAAAGAGCAATAGCAAAAAGTGTTTATTTTAAGTATAAGAAAAAATATTTGTATATTGAATGAAGATGATTGATGTCACTCACTCATATTAAAAAGTTATTATTATTATTTTATTATTAACAGGCTAAAAGACCTAAAAGGTCTATTGTACAGCCTCGTACCCAACTAAAACAGTCCTAGACTATTTATAAATCTCGTAACTGCTGTGGGGTTAATTTTAACTAGGTGATTAATTATGTCTGCGTCTTGCCATCGCTGAGCAAGTGCATAGAATATGTTCTGCTGCTTCCTGCTCCTCTTGACAGAGTCAACAGGAATCATCTTCTACCACGCCTATTTTTTGAAGATGGTAATTTCGTCTACAGTGTCTTGTTAAAAGTTCAGATGTTTGATGTCATTTCTGCTGAGGTTTAACCCTTATGTCAACGGCAACATACCTGGGTATGTTTAGCGTTTTCAAAACGCTGTAGCTCTGAACTGGATAATTGGATCGACTTGAAATTTCGTGATATCCTAGCGAAAACTGTTTTACGCAATAGTCTTAACTTTGGTTAGGATTGGGTCATCCGTTTGGTAGATAAAGCCCATTTACAAAGTTGCACCCTTACGTCAACAGCATACATACCTGGGTATATGGGCTATGTATAGTAAAACGCATGCAAATATGATGATATTTTTGAAAAGTATAGTTTCTTTTGAGTGAAAAAAATACTTATGGTATAAAAATTATTATAAACTAAAAAATACTTATGAAAAAAATATTTAAAAAACTACGAAAAAATTTAAAATTATTGAAATTCAATTACATCTATCGCATTGCGGCAAGTCTTTGGAATGCTCTGCGCACACTGGTTTCTTGCATAATGTGCATGCTTTACGAGTAGGGCGTCGTTTGGAGCAGATGTAGCAATTCCCCTTTACTTTTAGGCGTCCCGTACTATCACGCTCCTCCGCTTCATGTGCTCCAGCATCCACGGCTCGGATGGGCCTACCCATCATGGCTTCGATGGCGTTGCGCGTTGAAAAAACTCTGGATATTCTGCTGTCATTCGCCCTTCTCTCTATTTCTGGCTTGCATAGTTGCTCGCTTAGCTCATGGAGAAACATCCTACGGCGGCTTGCATATGATTTCAGGTGAGTGTTGTTGTCAACGTATATTATATATGCAGCAAACGCAGCAACGTCCACAATATTATAAAAGAAAGCCAAAGGCCATCTATTTGTGCGCCGCTTGGTACTATATTCTGACAAGCACATGTCCATGTTATCAACTCCACCTTTGGTTTTGTTGTAGTCCAATATAAGCAATGGCTTCTTCTTAGGACCGGCCGTTTCTGTTGTATAATGAGAAGTAGACAATATTACAACCGCCTTGTTTTTCTTGGGCACGTACGAGCACATCGTAACGTGATTATAGAACCCAAACATTGATGATTCAGCCTCACGTCCTTTGGGGTTGGCAAATGCTGCTGGCACGAATGTACGCCTTTTGTTGCAAGGACCCAATATAGATAAATTATTGTCTATCATCAAACATTTTGCCAAGTTGTAGCTAGTGAAAAAGTTGTCACATACAATATTTCTTCCACTTCCACCAAAAAGGTTGACACATAAATCTTTTACTACTCTTTCACCAACGTTTTTTTCACGTTCACTAGACGGTGCCATTCCTGTATAGATTTGTCCCTGCATTGAAAAATTAAATTCAATTTAGGTATTTATATTTTCAACAATATTGATAGTACCTGCAATGGATAGGACGAAATGGAGTCGCACACCCACCACACTTTTATCCCATATTTGGCAGGTTTTGATGGTATGTATTGCATCAAACCAGTTCCACCACGATAAGCATACAATTGTTCATCTACGGTGACGTTGGCTCCTGCCACGTAATATCTACGAAGACAGCTGTTTAGCATCAAAACAACGTCCGATATTGCTGCTGCTTTGTCAGTTTGTTTGCGTTGCTGGCGTGTGTTTCCATTATCAAAACGAATAAAGCGGCTAATTGCCCAAAATCGTCGTACACTCATTGCAGCACGATATAATGGATGTGATTTAGTTTTCCACAAATCTTTCGTATGCACGTAACCGGAATGTGTAACACCACTTAGCAAAAGTACGCCCAAATATGCATCAAATTCACTTTCTGTTATGGGAATCCATGATCTGGGTTCTCTTGTTGGATGTTTTGTATTGCCATCATCAAAGAATTGCCTTGCCTTTCGATTTGATTCACGAATAATTATGTCGCATATTTCGCATGACATTATCAATTTGAAAGTTTCTGCAATGGTCAAACCTTGCGTTGCCCGTACTGGTCCAGATTGTGCACTTCTTAGAATGTTGTGCGTACGGAATCTAACAGGTTGTGGTTGTATCGAAGACCAAACATTACCATCTCTGGCAGTAAAATATTCCCCAGTTTCAATTGGCGCATCTTCAAGTTCTTCATCAGAATCACTGTCGTCCTCTGTGTCATATTCTGGTAACGTGGGCTCTTCAAAGTCTGAGTCATCGACACCAATATCAC
The DNA here is from genome assembly GCA_920105625.2 of Clusia tigrina. Classification (NCBI taxonomy): domain Eukaryota; kingdom Metazoa; phylum Arthropoda; class Insecta; order Diptera; family Clusiidae; genus Clusia; species Clusia tigrina. The sequence goes on along the minus strand of OV050030.1, from coordinate 157,809,867 downwards.
CTACACATTCATCTAAAGCCTCGTCATCAACTATTGAATCGTGGTCACTTATTGCTTTCTGGCTCTCTTCAAGCGTTTGACGAATATATGCTTGCTGTTCTTCGTACGAAAGTGCACTTAGTTGTCGTGGAGTAAGCCATTCACCATCTGCCATTTCACTTTTATTTTATTTCTTTATTTCTACAAAATTAACAGAAACGTCTTTTCACTTCCAATCACAAATGTAAACTAAATTTCCCGCCATTTCTCGGCATGCAATTTCCCATAAAAAATGTATGTACAATGACTACCTGCAAGGGTAAAACTGTTTCTGAACCTTTTGTCTCTTGCTAACACAATAAACAAATGCAAGGGTAAAACTGGTTCTGAACCTTTTGTCTCTTACTAACACAATAAAAAAATGCAAGGGTAAAACTGGTTTTGAACCTTTTGTCTCTTTCTAACAAAATAAAAAAATATGCAGAATGGCGGGAAATGGAGAGACAAAAAAAATTCCAACAAACGAGTTAGATATTAGTATTTATATGCTAACGGCATGACATTCCCCATACAAAACGTATGTACACACCCGGGTGTGTTGCTGTTGACGTGCGTAAAGAAGTTCTGCCGTTGACATAAGGGTTAAAGAAGCATCTACCCTGATGTGTTCAGGATCAATGCACTCTAGCACTTAACTCTAAAGCGTGGACCTCCGCCTGAAAAATGGAAGCTATTTTTCCCATTAAGAAGTTATTTGATGTGCTTCTATATAAAGTAGATTATATATAAATGAATGTGCCCGATTGTTGTCTAGTTTTAAAATATAAATAATTATTGTTTGTCTCTATAAGTTGTTACAATAAATATGATTTCGAAAAAAAAAATGATTTTAATTTTGCTAATACATAAGTACATAGTGCTTCTCTCATTTGTAAGCTATTCTGATATTGTAGTTATTAAAATGAACGGTTTCTAAAGCTCGTGCACCATCGCTCAACTTCTTGAATAAATATTTAGTATATATAGTTTTGAACACTCATGCTTTATTATTTATTTTTCGCTAAAAAATTATCAAAAACGCTTAATGCTTCAAACATTGGTGACCCCGACGTGAAACCTGTGCAAAACGTTCACAATCATATAATTTTTTGCCTATATCGCCTGATATAAAATAAGAAAGTGTTGAGAGCGTAAAGCTAAAGTAACTACATTATTGAAACTTCGAGTAACTCTACTTAACAGAGAAAATGAGAAATGAATCTTGGATTGCGACTACTTATAAACAGAATTGTTGGCATGGTTTTCCCTACTGATCATAATGAAACTAATTCTTAATTCCCCACCGATAAAAAACCAACTAGTAAGTTTTGGGAAATATTCAATTTCAATTGGGAAATATTCAATTGTCGTTCAAATGAAATTTTAATACTATTTGCACACCAAAAAGTACCAAATTCAATATCGTCAATAATTTTTCTGTTTAATAATGATGACATTACTAATATTAGATACATTTAATAAAATTATTTATTCAGATAGGAGTTAAACATTTATATTAACTATAAATTTTTACGTCGCTTTTCAACACTGTTTGCTCATCTGTTTTTAATTTTGATCATGTGGTTAAATTTGCTAATACATACATATATATTGTTTCTCTCAGTGTGCACTAAGTAGGTGGCCGCAAGGCTACAACAATTCTACAACAACAATTTCCAGATTGTAACTTGTACAAAATTAATAGAAACAAAGATTGCACAAAGCGGAGTACAAAAATTTTTCGTTCTGCGCATCTATGTCACAGTAGCACGGTTGCAAAGAGAAATCTCAAAAAAATATCTGTCCGCATAATGTATTTATTGCTACGGTGACGTCACAGCCCAGCAAGGAAATGCCAAACTCAGAAAGAAAATTATAACAGACCTGCGCAATGCGTAATCTTCTTCTCTACCATTCTTGTAGCTTGTCAGTGGAGTGAAAAAGCTCTCGATTTTGACCACCTATCTTTCAATTTTAGATTTGAGCAGGGAGCACTAATTTGTGTACCCTGGATTTGAATTTGAATTTAAATTTTGCGATTTGAAAGTGAGGAAAATAAAATAATATTTAATAAATGTAGAAAAGCAGATGAGATTTTGCGAAATATGTTATCCAGGTCTCTTCTGCGTCAACTATTTCTGGAAAATTAAATTATGTGGAAATATGAAAATGTTTAAATAGTGTAAAGCGAGAGTAACATATAGTGTGTGGTAGCGGATCAATGAAAGTGGTCCGACAACTCCTGCTGTACCGTTTTGTGTGGGAGGGATACCAAGTGATAGTTGGCGGTCGGCAGCGGCAGTGAGTTGCAATATGTATGAGCAGTGATCTCTACAAAATGATTGGTCAAAGGTATGCAATGGTTTTCATATAAAAATGTAACGATTTTTTAAAAGTATTTATTATTTTAGGGATAGCAGACAGTTAATCTGTTTGGGACGAATCTATGGATTCCATATTTAATAAATTTTTTCAATTTAACGGGAATGCGGCATCCCAATAATACATTGCATCAGAAGCATAAATCAAGTGCCATATATATTTGTGAAATCAACCCCCCAACAAGAGAAGCAACTAAATGGTATAAATACAAACTTTCAGGCAGCTTTAGTTTTTGATTATTTACTTAAAGTTAAATACTATAATTATACACAGAAGCGCAACAATACACTGCCAAAATCGCAAGAGCCCATTCAGTTCAAACGCATTGTCAGCAAAGGTGCATCATTTAAAGCAATGATTCTTGTGAAAATACCCACAATGTTGAATATATGTAAAATCGCAACATAAGAATATTTCCAATGAAGAATGAATTTTTTTTATTTTGTAACATTGTGGACAATTTTAAATTATATTTTAATTTTGTCACTTTTCCACATAAAACGCAATTTCCCATTTTATTTTTATTAATTGTTATATCCAAACTTTTTACAAATTATTATTTGTATATTTCAAACTTTCAAACTTTATTTAGAACAATAATCGCAAATAAAAGATACGAATTAAAAGTGAGGAAACGTCATACGAAAGCAAGAGGAAGAGCAATTCTCCCTTGCGACTATCTTTTAGGTGTTATTAAAATGAATGGTTTCTAAAGCTCTTGCATCGTCGACAACTTTTTGTATAAATATGAGCAGTACAATAAAATTCTGATATACATAGTTTTGAACACTCATGTTTTCAGATAATTTTAGCAGATCAGTTAATTTTTTCAATTTGTTGGTTCGAATCGTTGAAGAAAAAAAAAAGTTAAAACATGTTGTTTTCAGCCAAATGGCTACCACAAATGTAAGTAATCTAGCAATTTTAAAGCGAAAAGGCGATTCACTAAAATGCAACTTAAAAACATAAAGGACTTTTTAAATCCCTAAAATACAAATGAGTCGGATGAAGCTGATATTAGTGTGCAGCTGCAACTGGTGGTTTTGCACTTTACAGTGAATTTGGCACCGTTTAGTACAAGATCAAGCAAGAAGACTTCTATGAAATTGGGAGCATCTTCAAATAAAGCATCTTCGATCTACATCAATGCTAAAACACAAAAACGCTAAAACACAACATGCTAGTTTCCATCCGCGCATCAAATCCGTTTTCATCTACATTGGTTTTCAGTCGTCAATGGAAGGTTCACATCCTTCGTTCTTCACTATCCTCCAAAGACGCATCTGGATGTATTGCAAAAACCAAAATTTTCGAGAGCTTATACAGATTGGCCCTGATTTGTATGGCATATTTGAGACAGTTATTGATACCGATTTGGACTTAACCAAAGATTAAAAGTTCCAACACATCGGGTTATGCTCTAACGGGTTTGCTCTAGATCCAATTCGTTCATTAGAGATCAACGAGCAGAACTACTTATTTATTAAAAAATGTTTGACAATAAGCGTCCTAATTTTCAGGCTCATATTAGATACATCGTCGGTTTATATAGTACAGAAGCAGGATCAGTAGGTAGTTTGCGGCATATAAGCGGCAGCGTCAATTCCAATTTGCGCGATTAATTTTTTTTCCCCAATTTATTTACAATCTGTTTTTCCAAAAATAAGTAAAATTATTTGTACAATTTGCTTATACTATATATTCTGGCTACTGCCAGAGCAAATATTATTTAATTAAGAAAATGTATTATTTATTTATACCTACATACATATTAATATACATGAAAAACAAAACATCAAAAGACAATATTAAAACCTATGTGGAAGTTCGGTGGGTGTGATTCGCTTTAGTCTTCTTTGTGGGCAATTTTCCATTCCCGATAGTTGTTACATATGAGGATTTTCAGGGGTCTTTAGAAGCTCCGTGTACTTTTTGCTATAGTTTTAATGGTTTCCTCCACCGTGTCAATGTTCAAGTCATTCTGCATATCTGCATTCGTCACGTACCAGTCAGCCTTCGTTATTGCATGGAGAATTTTTGATTGTGTTCTTTGGATTAGCTGTATGTTTTTTGCTTGCAGTCCCTTCAGGTTTCTATCAAGAAATTCCATATTGGTATGATTATTGTCTTATATATATTTTTTTTGTTATGTAGTAATAATTTTGAACTTCTTTTTTTTGTCTTTAATTGTTAGAGGATGTTTCTCGGATTTCCTGATAGTATATACAACGTGCACAGGTGTCTCTTTGTTTATCTCTATGTGGCATAGACTATACCACAGGAGGCATAAGTGAAATATCTAGGTGTCCACCTTAACAGACGCATTACCTGGCGAACCCACATTGAAAAGAAATTAAAAGTTGTGAGCCTTAAATGGCTTTTAAATACAAATTCAATACTAAGCCTCATTTAGAAAGTCCTCTTAAATAATGCCAGAATAGAACCCATCTGAATTCAGCTGTGGGGGGAAGTAAAAACATCAAACACCGAATTTTTGCAAAGGACTCAATAAAAAATACTATGGACGATCACTGGTGAACCGTGGTAAGTGAAAAACATTAACATCCACCAAGAGCAGGTGTACTCAGTAATAAAAAAGATGTACAAAAAAAAACTCTCCCACGTCACGTCTGAAGAGGGCAGATCTACCACCATCGTAATTTTTGAATATTTATTTATCATTATCTTATTTCTGTAACTAAGTTTGTTTTTTTTTGTTTTCTTAAAATCATAAGTGTTCAATAAAATCTTCTCCGTACAGTGGTAAGGAGGATGATACATTTGTGTGTGTTTGCATAATATTTAAACTTGAGCACGAGCGAAATAAAAAGCCGTTGCTTAATCGATGAATCCAAGTACGAGAAGAGACTTGATTAGTCCTATTTTCTTCTATTTATATCTATTAAATGAGTAGTAAAAAGAGCTAAGCACATTGGCTGAATTAACGTATTAGCAAAATTGAAAGAGCAATAGCAAAAAGTGTTTATTTTAAGTATAAGAAAAAATATTTGTATATTGAATGAAGATGATTGATGTCACTCACTCATATTAAAAAGTTATTATTATTATTATTTTATTATTAACAGGCTAAAAGAACACCGCGACCTAAATTCATAGTTCATAGTTCAATAAGTTCGGACGTGTTTTGTGCCGCTAAATTTTTCATTGATTTATTCACATACAAAAGTGACAAACAATAGCTAAATAAACTAGCCAAATAAAATTAAACAAGATACACTCAGATAGAGCAAGTGGATATAGACAGAAATCCGTGATCACAAATATAAACATTGCACTCTGAAACATTTCAAGAAGCAGAAGGAAGTCCGTACCATGAATACAAGAACAAAAACCACATGTAAAGTCGCTTCGTCTCCGGCTACTCCGCAAACTGTGCCTGGTAAAGAGAACCTGTCGATAGGTGCTGTTATGCAGCAATTACAATGCGGAATGGATAAGCAGAAGGAGAGCATCGTTGCTGAGCTACGTTCTGCATTGACGATGTCAGAAGAACGAGTAATGCAAAAAATTAGTGAAACAGCCGCGGTGATCTCGAACATCAAAGCTTCGCTTCTGCAATTTGAAAAAAGAATTGCTGCTGTTGAGACAGTTTGCCTGGAGGTCACGACATTGAGAGGGGAGCTGGATGCAGTGTGTCAGCGAGTGAAGCAGTGTGAGACAAAAACTCACTCTAGCATTATTCCAGGTCTTAGGGCCGAAGTTCAGGCCTTAAAATCTCAGGTGGCAAAACAGGACAATGCCGCTATTGCCTGTAACTTACGGTTATGCGGTATCCCATGCAGTCCACAGGAGGATCTACCTGGAATATTTGATACCATATGTACATCAGTTGGTATCACGCCGCCTGTAGTAAGGGCGGCTTATAGAGTGACACGCGTTGACAACAAAAACTCTACCGGTGATCCTGTTATAATGGTAAAACTGGCAACACCCTACGACAAGAACTTCGTATTAAAGTCTATTGCGAACTTTAAACGTGAGACACATGGTACCTTACAATTACAGCATGCTGGATTCGACTCTACTGTCCCAATTTATATGAACGAATGTCTCACAAAGGTAAATTATGATATAATGCGTGCGGCAGTCCGCTTGAAAAAGCAAAAACAACTGTTCGCGGTTTTTACTTTGAGGGGCTTGGTTTATGTAAAGAGCACAGAGAGTGAAGGGGCAAAGCACATAGACTCAATTCAGCAGATGAGCAGTTTTTTTCGTGGAGAGGATCAATAGCTCTCACAATTTTTACTGCTGCATAATTGATTTCTCTCAACAAATTTTTGTAGATGTAAGTTTAAATTGCTGTATTGTTTATTTACTCTTTAATTTGTACTATTTTGAGTGTTCTGATGTAAAATTCATATATATAGTTTTAAGTCAGTCACTAGTTTGCACGGTTATCCACAGTTCGTTGCGCTACTTCAAATTCTTTTGGAAGCTACTCTTGGGCATAGAGATTAACAATAGTGCCGGTATTGCCATGCCTTTACTTGCTTGCTACAAATATGAATGCTTTAATTAAGTCTTCAGTGAATTCCAATGAAACTAACTTTGATATGATTCGTATTCTTAGCCGAATTGAAATGGGAACAAAGATATGTCATATTAATGCACAGAGCTTGGTTGGCAAAATTGATGAATTTAGATACTTGTTTGAGGGGTCAGAGGTAGATCTGATTTGTGTCTCGGAAACTTGGTTTGTGCCATCAATGCAGAACAACTTGTTCAGAGTTAATGGTTACAGGCTGTTTCGATCTGATAGAGTGAGCCATGCTGGGGGGGTAGCTATTTTTGTGCGGGATGACATTGCTTGCCACATCCACAGTAAATCGGGTATTGATAGTGAAATTGAATATGTATTCTTAAGTGTTTGCAATGGTGTTGAGAGTCTACTTGTTGGTTGTGTTTATAGACCAAATTGTAGAATTGATATGCAATTGTTTCTAGACCATCTTCGGGGGATTTCGTTGAATTTTCAAAGTATTGTGGTTTCAGGGGACTTCAACAGCAATCTCTTGATTGAGAATGGATTGATATCTGAAATGTCTGCATTGGGTTTGGTCTCGGTAAATTTATTGTCACCGACTCACTTTACAAAAACTAACAGTTCACTGTTGGATTTATATTAGGTTGACGATAGAGGGAAGGTTAAACTGTATGAACAGCTCTCAGCCACTTGTTTCTCTAAACATGACTTAATTTTTCTGACAATTGATTTTAAACTTAAAATTACGCCAAATATTATAAGTTATCGTGACTTCAATAATATTGACTACCAACATTTATGTACTAAGCTCGACAGTGTCGATTGGGATTCAATCCTGCTGATGACCTCAATAAATGACAAAGTGGAGTACCTGCATTCTAACATAAAGCAACTTTTCGATGAATTTGTTCCGGAAAAAGTGCTCTCTATACGCCATGGAGTGCGGCCTTGGTTTAACAATAAAATAAAGACATTAATAGACTTACGTGACGCAGCATATAAACGATGGAAACGTTACAAGATACCTCTTTTTCACGAAACATATAGAAACTTTAGAAGACAGGTCATAAAGGAGGTTAGGATTGCTAAATGTAAATATTATGAGGGTAAATTCTCTAATGCTGTAAGTAGCAATCAGACGTGGAGACATATTCGGGGTATTGGCTTGGGGAAGAGCGGTGCACTTCCAAATATTGATTCTGATCTTAACGAGCTGAATCAGAGGTTTGTTAACCTCCCGATCGAACCAGTGCATGGGAATAGTTATTTAGATTATTGTAGTCTTGTGTCTTCTGAGTGTATGTTTGGTTTTGGTGGTGTAGAGGAGTCGGATGTGTTGGAGTGTTTTTTGAGTGTAAAGTCGAATGCTTGTGGTACTGATGAGATTCATCCCGTTTTTGTTAAGGCACTTCTTCCTGGGCTGCTTCCGGTCATTACCCATATTTTTAATACAGCGATAATGACATCAACATTTCCAACATGTTGGAAGGTGGCAAAAATTCTGCCCACACCAAAGTCAGACAATGACTATCGACCAATTGCTATTTTGCCATATTTGTCTAAAGTATTTGAATTACTTATGGCTAAACAAATGAGGAAATTTTTATCGGGAAATGGGATTATCACTGAAAGACAATCTGGTTTTACACCAAGGCGGAGCTGCATAACGGCCCTAATTGATGTAGTGGAAGATATTCGGGTGACACTTGACTCTAATAGGATGTGTTTCTTGACACTGTTGGACCATTCTAAAGCGTTTGACTGTGTTGACCATGATATTTTATGTACAAAACTATCGAAAATGTATAACTTCTCACCCACTGCGGTAAAGTTATTAAAATCGTACCTCACAGATAGAACACAGGCGGTTTACCAACCGTGTAGCAGTACTGTTGTGGCATCTAATTTTCTTTCTGTGGCTCGAGGTGTGCCACAGGGCTCCATTTTGGGTCCACTTCTCTTTTGCATATACATAAATGACTTGCCGACTGTCTTACAATATTGTAATATTCAAATGTATGCTGACGATGTTCAGATTTACATCAGTTGTACACCGAACGAAGTTGCCGATTGTGTCACCAAAATTAATAAAGACCTGAATAATATATATGTATGGGCAGGAAGGAATGGTTTGTGTCTTAATCCGGCTAAATCTAAGTGTTTGGTGATCTACAAGAAACACATCGTAACCGCGGGCCTCCCTGGGATATTTATGCATTCATCGGCAATTAATTATGTAAATGTGATTAAAAATTTGGGGGTCATATTTGATGGTGCTCTATCGTGGAATAATCATATTGCAGTAACGGTTGGTAAAGTCTATGGTATGCTACGATCCCTATGGGCTACGCAATATTTTACGCCTTTCAGGATTAGAATGATACTAGCCAAGTCCTACCTTCTCCCAACTATGTTATATGGTTGTGAAATATTTGGGAACTGTGACGCAGTAAGTAAACGAAAACTCAATGTGTTATTTAACACTATAACGAGGTACATTTATGGTTTAAGTCGAAGAGATCATGTGTCTAGGCGCGCAATAGAACTTTTTCACATCACATTCGATCAGCTTCTTGACACTCGAAGTATTCTATTGTTGCATAAGATTATTTGCACTCGGGAGCCTCCATATTTGTTTAGGCGCCTTAAATTTACTCGCTCTGGCCGTTCTAATCGGCTTGTCCCGTTAAGACATTCCTCACTTATGTCTGATCGTCAATTTTTCGTTAATGCTGTGAGACTTTGGAATTCACTGCCTGTACGGATTCAAGGTATTGGCAATGCTAATCTATTCAAAATTGAGCTTAATAAACACTTCCAGGGGCAATGAATTTATGAGCTGAATTGGGTTGTGCTATGGATTGTGTGTGACCGCGTACACTGTTTATATGTATGCATCCTTTTGTGACTAATAACAAATTTAAAGCTGTACATTTTTATTGATTCAAAGCTGTTTTGTATTGAAAGATGAATTGTTGAAATTCATATTGTAATGTTCTGTTTTTGTACTCTGTGAGCTATTGTATTTTATAGTATAAGTTTAAACTAAGTCCGGATTATTGTACTAAATGTATCATTTCATGTTATTGGGACAATCTTACAAGGTTTTGCCTTAATGTCCCAAGGTGAACGCAAATTAATAATAATAATAATAAAAGATCTATTGTGCAGCCTCGTACCCAACTAAAACAGTCCTAGACTATTTATAAATCTCGTAACTGCTTTGGGCTTAATTTTAACTAGGTGATTTGGTGATACGAACCCACAGCCTAGGTAATTATGTCTGCGTCTTGCCATCGCTCAGCAAGTGCATAGAATATGTTCTGCTGCTTCCTGCTCCTCTTGACAGAGTCAACAGGAATCATCTTCTACCACGCCTATTTTTTGAAGATGGTAATTTCGTCTACAGTGTCTTGTTAAAAGTTCAGATGTTTGATGTCATTTCTGCTGAGGTTTAAATAAGCATCTACCCTGATGTGTTCAGGATCAATGCGTAGTCTCGACTGCCGCATGCCTTTTTGGGCTCTCCAGTAGTTTAGCAGGCCTCGTTTTTCTGTTCGCACAACAAGTTATTTGTGAAGCTACTGTTTACCCCACAGAAGGGTTATGGACCTATAAAGGCAGTGTCTGCACCCCTTTCCTGCCAAAGATTCTGCCATTTCGCTGCACTCATGTCCCTCATGTCCCGGTACCCACATTAGCGTAACAGAGTTTCTCGCTGCTAGGGTATTGAGAAGTTTAGAGCATTCCCAGACCAGCTTTGATTGGAATGAGAACTTTATTAATAATTTCGGAGCTGCCTGGCTATCTGAGAGTATGTATATTTTTGTGTTGCGTGTACCCCTGCGTAGACATTCTCTAGCACTTAACTCTGAAGCGTGGACCTCCGCCTGAAAAATGGAAGCTGTTTTTCCCATTAAGAAGTTATTTGATGTGCTTCTATATAAAGTAGATTATATATAAATGAATGTGCCCGAATAACATTGTCGTCTAGTTTTAAAATATAAATAATTATTGTTTGTCTCTATAAGTTGTTACAATAAATATGATTTCGAAAAAAAAAAATGATTTCAATTTTGCTAATACATAAGTACATAGTGCTTCTCTCATTTGTAAGCTATTCTGATATTGTTGTTATTAAAATGAACGGTTTCTAAAGCTCGTGCACCATCGCTCAACTTCTTGAATAAATATTTAGTATGTATAGTTTTGAACACTCATGCTTTATTATTTATTTTTCGCTAAAAAATTATCAAAAACGCTTAATGCTTCAAACATTGGTGACCCCGACGTGAAACCTGTGCAAAACGTTCACAATCATATAATTTTTTGCCTATATCGCCTGATATAAAATAAGAAAGTGTTGAGAGCGTAAAGCTAAAGTAACTACATTATTGAAACTTCGAGTAACTCTACTTAACAGAGAAAATGAGAAATGAATCTTGGATTGCGACTACTTATAAACAGAATTGTTGGCATGGTTTTCCCTACTGATCATAATGAAACTAATTCTTAATTCCCCACCGATAAAAAACCAACTAGTAAGTTTTGGGAAATATTCAATTTCAATTGGGAAATATTCAATTGTCGTTCAAATGAAATTTTAATACTATTTGCACACCAAAAAGTACCAAATTCAATATCGTCAATAATTTTTCTGTTTAATAATGATGACATTACTAATATTAGATACATTTAATAAAATTATTTATTCAGATAGGAGTTAAACATTTATATTAACTATAAATTTTTACGCCACTTTACTACACTGTTTGCTCATCTGTTTTTAATTTTGATCATATGGTTAAATTTGCTAATACATACGAGTACATATATATTGTTTCTCTCAGTGTGCACTAAGAAGGTGGCCGCAAGGCTACAACAATTCTACAACAACAATTTCCAGATTGTAACTTGTACAAAATTTATAGAAACAAAGATTGCACAAAGCGGAGTACAAAAATTTTTCGTTCTGCGCATCTATGTCACAGTAGCATGGTTGCAAAGAGAAATCTCAAAAACTATCTGTCCGCATAATGTATTTATTGCTACGGTGACGTCACAGCCCAGCAAGGAAATGCCAAACTCAGAAAGAAAATTATAACAGACCTGCGCAATGCGTAATCTTCTTCTGTACCATTCTTGTAGTTTGTCAGTGGAGTGAAAAAGCTCTCGATTTTGACCACCTATCTTTCAATTTTAGATTTGAGCAGGGAGCACTAATTTGTGTACCCTGGATTTGAATTTGAATTTAAATTTTGCGATTTGAAAGTGAGGAAAATAAAATAATATTTAATAAATGTAGAAAAGAAAAATGTTATCCAGGTCTCTTCTCCGTCAACTATTTCTACAAAATTAAATTATGTGGAAATATGAAAATGTTTAAATAGTGTCAAGCGTGAGTAAAATATTGTGTTTGGTAGCGGATTAATGAAAGTCGTCCGACAACTCCTGCTGTACGCAATTTTGTGTGGGAGGGATACCAAGTGATAGTTGGCGGTCGGCAGCGGCAGTGAGTTGCAATATGTATGAGCAGTGATCTCTACAAAATGATTGGTCAAAGGTATGCAATGGTTTTCATATAAAAATGTAACAATTTTTTAAAAGTATTTATTATTTTAGGGATAGCAGACAGTTAATCTGTTTGGGACGAATCTATGGATTCCATATTTAATAAATTTTTTCAATTTAACGGGAATGCGGCTCCCCAATAATACATTGCATCAGAAGCATAAATCAAGTGCCATATATATTTGTGAAATCAACCCCCCAACAAGAGAAGCAACTAAATGGTATAAATACAAACTTTCAGGCAGCTTTAGTTTTTGATTATTTACTTAAAGTTAAATACTATAATTATACACAGAAGCGCAAGAATACACTGCCAAAATCGCAAGAGCCCATTCAGTTCAAATGCATTGTCAGCAAAGGTGCATCATTTAAAGCAATGATTGTTGTGAAAATACCCACAATGTTGAATATACTCGTATGTAAAATCGCTACATACGAATATTTCCAATGAAGAATGAATTTTTTTTATTTTATAACTTTGTGGACAATTTTAAATTATATTTTAATTTTGTCACTTTTCCACATTACGCACTTCCATTTTATTTTTATTAATTGTTATATAAAAACTTTTTGCAAATTATTATTTGTATACGAGGTGTGATAAAAAAATCTTCATCTTTTCGTGAGTTACGTATGTTCGATGTTCGCATTTTTTTTTCTGTCATGTTGGTACACATGTCTGTTATATATTGAAACGTGATTGCATATCAGTGAAACGGGATTGCATATTTTTAGGATCCCATCTGGAGAATGAGTGCCCCCTGTGAGTCAAGATGCGAACTATTCGAATAAAAGCTTATTCAAGAACCATCTGTCGGTAATATCAAAAAGAATATTCTCGACTTCTGTCGAAGAGGATAGAAGCTTCTATAAAATACGAGAATAGCGTGGAAGTTTCTACACCAACCATTCGAAAACTATAAAAGCGACAAGACAGTTCAAAGTCGAATACAGTAGATCAGAGACCGTAAAAGTGTATACATCAGGCATTTTAATCGAAGCAGCAGTATTAGCAGTATTTGTAATTTTGCAAAGTGATGAAATTCATTATTAAATAAAGTGATGAAATTACTTATTAAATAAAGTGACTAATGGTTTGTGAAATAAAGTGCAAATAATAACTAAGTAAACTTTAAGCCTAATATTAAGTGTGTAAATAGCAATAATTAAATAAAGCTAATTATTTTAATTTAACCAGCGATTGTTTGATTACTACACAATCCAGTGGTACGAGTCCGAGTACAGAGAGTTAGAGGAATTGTCAGGAGGGCAATCTTGTAACAGAGGGCAATTTCGTAACAATTGGTGTCAGAAGTAGGATTGTGTATCTGTAATAAACAATGGTTAAATTCGAAAAACTGAGAATGGAGCAGCTCAAGAAGGAGCTTGAGTGCTTAAATTTGCAAACACAAGGGCTTAAAGCGTAGCTGCAGGTGCGATTAAGAAGCGCTTTAGAGGAGCAGGGTATAGACGTCGATGAGCATGAATTCCAGTGTGAAGAGCCAACGACATCTCGCCACGAAGAAACACCACAAGAACCTAACACGGGTAACTTTGACATGAGCGCACTTATCGGGATAATGCAATCCTTTAAACAGGATATGCAGCAGTTACATCAAAGTTCTCAAGCAGCCGAAGAGAAGATGCAGTTGCGAGATGAGAGGATGCAGCAGCAATTACAACAAAATGCTCAAGCTGTAAAGGAACAGTTAGAACAAAATGCTGAAACCCTGAAACAAGCAGTCAAAGAGGATGTCAAGCAACAGTTGGAACAGCAGCTACAGAGAAGCGAGGACAAGTTGCAGCAGCGGTTAGAGCAGAGTGAAACTAGACTTGCTCAACTAGCGGAACAGAACACACAGCAAATGAAAGGAATGTCCGATATGGTAGACAGGAAGGTTGGTGAATATGAGACACGGCAAGAATCGTTCGAAAGAACGGTAGTACAAAAGCAGAACGAATTTAAGCAACAAATAGAGCAAAGAATTCACCTACTACAGGAAGGTGCATTGCCTGTGCTAGCTTTATCCTCAATAAAACTGAAGCCTCCTAGCTATGATGGAACCACGACATTTAGCGTCTTCAGAATGCAGTTTGAGACTACGGCTAGCACAAATGGTTGGAGTGCTCGCGAAAAATATTTCTGCATTCACAGTTTCGTTGAAAGGTGCTGCCGCTGATGTGCTGCAAACTATCTCAGAAAGTGAGCGAGACTGCTATGAAAGCTTAATGAATGCCGTTCAGTGCAAGTATGGTAGTGAACACCGGAGCAGATGTACCAAGTAGAGCTACGAACACGGGTACACAAGAGTGGTGAGTCTCTACAACAGTTTGCGGCGGAAGTGGAACGGTTGGCTCATCTTGCCTACCCAGGAGAGATCACTGAGAGGTGTATGATGGACACCTTCGTATATGGCATTCGCGATGCGGAGATAAAGCGTTCTGCAATAACTAATCCAAAAGCTACATATATGGAGACAGTAGCTAGCACTTTAACTTCAGAGACAGCAGCCTTGGTGTGCCAGCCAGTATACAGAGCCCGTCAGGTACAAGTCGAAAGCGGCCAAAGTTTCACGGGCAAATGCTTCACCTGCGGAGAGGTCGGACACATCGCCCGTAATTGCCAATCGAGACAGAAACGTTCTAGATCACGCTCACCGGTAAGACCGCCAATGCAAGTCAGATTGCAAAGTAGGGAATCAGAAAATGTTGAAAAGCCGCCGACAAACTAGATGAAGTCAGTCTCGAGGGGCTTGATCTGACTCCCACAACATGTAGCCCCAGAATCTTCGTTTCTCAGATGGCACAGAAAATCAACAGCCTAACTGTCGACAGCGTAGTAAATGGTACAAAAATCGTGGTAACATTGGATACGGGTGCATCACATTCCATAATTAGAAGGTATCTCGTTCGGGGAATCGAGCCGCTTCAGGGAATAAGATTGCGTACGGCAACTGGAGATGATGCATTGGTACTGGTAAAAGTTACACGGAATATAACTATCGGCACCACAACAGCGACGCACGAGTTCGTAGTTGCGGATATTGTGGACGAATTAATCTTAGGTGTGGATTTTATGATTCGGAATGGATTCACCCTAGATTTGAAATGCCGAATGTTGAAGTATTATCCGTTGGTGAGGATAAGTATGGAGGTATCCGACAAGCCATTGTATCGCGGCGGAAAAAAATCCCAGCAAAGTCAGAGGCAGTCATATGGGCCAAAATGGACGGAGATGTGGAGAAGAACAAGTTGTGGGTTGTGGAGACTGATGAAAAATTCGCACTGGATGACATCATAATTGGAAAAACCCTCGTAGAAGAACAGCAGAACAGAATAGTGCCAGTAAGAGTGGTCAATCTTGCAAATTCCGCTAAAACCATAGAGAAAGGACAGATAATTGGAAATTGCCGGGCAATTTCGGCAATTGTAAACTGTGAAAGCCAGCCGCGAGACACAAAAATAAAGATACCAGCTGATAAAAAGGTACTCGACGATCTCACGAAAGAATGGAGCAAAGCCTTACCCACAGAGCAGAGGAAGACTGCCGGCCAACTTTTGGCAAGACATTGGTCAGTATTTGCTGAAAAGGGTAAAAACGAAGGCAGAACAAAGATGGTGAAACACACAATCAACACTGGTGATGCCAAACCCATTCGTCAAGCGTCAAGAAGAGTACCTCTGGCAAAGAGAGAAGAGGTGAATGTATTGCTGAAGGAAATGCATCAGAACAACGTCACAGAGCCATCAGCGATCCCCTGGAGTTCTCCAGTGGTATTAGTCAAGAAGAAGGATGGCTCCACACGTTTCTGTGTAGATTATCGTAAACTAAATGAGGTAACGAAGAAAAATAGTTCTCCATTACCTCGAATCGAAGATACGTTGGACACACTTTCTGGTTCAAATTGGTTCTCAACGCTGGATTTACAAAGCGGATATTGGCAAGTGGCAGTAGACGACCAAGACAAGGAAAAGACAGCATTCAGTGCCGGCGATGGACTATGGCAATTTTTGGTGATGCCATTCGGTCTGTGTAATGCTCCAGCTACATTTGAACGCCTAATGGAACATGTGCTAAAGGGTCTCCACTGGAAAACGTGTCTGGTGTACCTAGATGACATCATCGTTATGGGAAAGGACTTCGAGGACCACTTGAAGAATTTGGAAGAAGTATTGATGCGATTAGAAGCTTCAGGGTTGAAGCTGAGCGCAAAGAAGTGTTCGTTCTTCAAGAAAGAAGTCAAGTACCTTGGACATAAAGTCACACCTGAAGGAGTACACACAGATCCAGATAAGATAGACTCAGTAAGGGAGTGGCCAAGACCAACTAGTTTGCATGAGCTACGCAGCTTCTTGGGTCTTTGCACCTATTACAGACGCTTTGTTCCAGGCTTTCCAGACGTGGCTGGTAGTCTGCATGCGTTAACGAGAAAAAATTGTCCTTTTGAGTGGAAAAGCGAACAGGAGAAGGCATTCAACAGATTGAAAGAGCTATTGTGTACAGCTCCGATCCTTGCGTATCCAATACCTGGCGAAAAATTTGTTTTGGATACAGATGCAAGTGGATTCGGGATTGGAGGTGTCCTGTCGCAAGTTATTAACGGACATGAAAGAGTAATAGCCTACTTCAGCAAGATCTTATCAAAGCCAGAGCGAAATTACTGTGTAACACGGAGAGAACTTTTGGCGGTTATGCAGTGCGTGAAGCACTTTAACAAGTACTTGTATGGACAAAAGTTCTTGTTTAGAATGGATCACGCTGCTCTGCGCTGGCTATTACAGTTCAAAAATCCCGAAGGTCAGGTTGCGAGATGGATTGAGAGACTCGAAAGCTACGATTTCACAATAGAACATCGCAGAGGCGGAAACCACGGGAATGCTGATGCACTATCACGACGTCCTTGCAGTATGGAATGTAAGCACTGTTCGAAAGCTGAAGGGAAAGAAGGAGTAGTCGATGTGCGCTTAATGGCTGTTATACCAGACGATGAATGGACAGCGGAAAAGATAAAAGAAGAACAACGAAAGGACCCAGATTTGGCAAAAATCGTATCAAGTAAAAATGAAGGAAAACGGCGTGATTGGAACGAAATCTCGACTAAAAGTCCCATAACTAAAGCATATTGGGCTCAATGGAATAGCTTAAAGCTGCAAGATGTATGCCTATTCCGCCTGTGGGAGAGAGAAGATGGAAAAACCACGAAGAACTTGATTGTGGTACCCAAGGCAAGAATAAGCGAAATTCTCAAGGAATACCATAGTGGGCCAAGTGGAGGGCATTTGGGAATAACAAAAACAGTCGAGAAAATTAAAACACGATTTTATTGGGTTGGTTGCCAGCAATCGGTAGTTGACTGGATTAGTGCTTGTGAAAAGTGTACAGCTGCCAAGGGACCGAGCCGTCGCAGTCAGGGGAAGATGCATTTATACAACGTGAGAGCGCCATTTGAGCGTATTGCAATGGACATAGCAGGTCCGTTTCCAATTAGTGATTCCGGCAACAAATATGTTCTCGTCGTAATCGACTATTTTAGTAAATGGCCAGAAGTATACCCCATTCCCGATCAAGAAGCTAAGACCGTTGCAGATGCATTTATCAATAATTGGGTCTGCAGATTCGGAGCTCCCCTCGAGTTGCACTCGGATCAAGGCAGAAATTTCGAGTCAACAATATTCAGGGAAATGAGTGAATTGATGGGCATACGCAAAACTCGTACAACCCCTTTGCACCCACAATCCAATGGAATGGTTGAAAGATTTAATCGTACGCTTGAGGAACACCTAAGGAATGTTGTGGACAGAAACCAGAAAAATTGGGACCAACACATACCCCTCTTCTCAATGGCATACCGATCGGCAACTCACGATACAACATCTACAACACCAGCTAAGGCTATTTTCGGTTGTGACATAAAATTACCTGCAGATCTGAAATTCGGTGCCTACTCATCTACGGAAGTTTCATGTAGCAGTTATGTGGCTGACAAACGAAGACAGCTGAATAAAATTCCTGGAACCATCAGAAAGCGCACACAACTGATGAGTGATAAAATGAAAGCCAGATATGATCTACGAGCAAACTCCAAGGGATTTCAGGAAGGGCAGCTAGTTATGCTTCAGAATCCGCAAAGGAAAAAAGGATTATCGCCAAAACTGCAAACACACTGGGAAGGCCCTTATAAGGTGATAAAGCGGATCAACGATGTAGTACACCGCATCCAGTTGGCGAGAAATGCCAGGAGCAAAATGAAAGTCGTTCATTTAGAGAGGTTATCTCCTTATAAAGGTTGCAGTACTATCCTTGTTCGGGACGAACAAGATTAAGCGGAGGGCAGTGAAACGTGATTGCATATCAGTGAAACGGGATTGCAAATTTTTAGGATCCCATCTGGAGAATGAGTGCCCCCTGTGTCAAGATGCGAACTATTCGAATAAAAGCTTATTCAAGAACCATCTGTCGGTAATATCAAAAAGAATATTCGCGACTTCTGTCGAAGAGGATAGAAGCTTCTAGAAAATACGAGAATAGCGTGGAAGTTTCTACACCAACCATTCGAAACCTATAAAAGCGACAAGACTGTTCAAAGTCGAATACAGTAGATCAGAGACCGTAAAAGTGTATACATCAGGTATTTTAATCGAAGCAGCAGTATTAGCAGTATTTGTAATTTTGCAAAGTGTTGAAATGCATTATTAAATAAAGTGATGAAATTACTTATTAAATAAAGTGAATAATTGTTTGTGAAATAAAGTGCATATAATAACTAAGTATACTTTAAGCCTGTTCAAAGTCGAGGGCAGTAGATCAGAGACCGTAACAGTGTGTACATCTAGCATTATAATCACAGCAGCAGTATTTGTAATTGCGTAAAGTGATGAAATTTCTTATTAAATAAAGTGACTAATGGTTTGTGAAATAAAGTGCAAATAATAACTAAGTAAACTTTAAGCCTAATATTAAGTGTGTAAATAGCAATAATTAAATAAAGCTAATTATTTTAATTTAACCAGCGATTGTTTGATTACTACACAATCCAGTGGTACGAGTCCGAGTACAGAGAGTTAGAGAAATTGTCAGGAGGGCAATTTTGTAACAGAGTAAATTGTCAAGAGGGCAATTTCGTAACAATATGTTGGCAATACCAACCATTTTGGATTGTCAGTTTGTTTTTGAGAGATAAAAAGGTTAGTCGTGTTTTGGTGTGCTCTTCGATTTTGTACTATTCGAAAAAATGGATCAAAGAAACTGTATTCAGTTTTGTGTAAAAAATGAAATTAAATGCGCAAGGACATTTGAAATGTTGACTGTGGCCTTTGGCGAGTCTACTATGCGCAGAACACAAGTTCAATTGTGGTATAACCGGTTTAAGGAAGGCCGAGAAGATGTCAATGACGATGCTCGTCCTGGTCGCCCGAGCACGTCAACAACCGATGAAAACATTGACGCAGTGAAGAAAATGATTTTGGATAATCGTCAAATCACTATCAGAGAGGTTGCTGATGATGTTGGCATATCGTTCGGCTCATGCCAAGCAATTATTACGGATGTTTTACGCATGAAACGTGCGGCAGCGAAGATTGTTCCAAAATTGCAAAATTTTGAGCAAAAACAACGTCGAATGGACATCGCTCAGGAGCTGTTTTTGGCCAAAAACAAAACCGATATCATGCCTCAACCACTGTATTCACCGGATATATTATTTAATTAAGAAAATGTATTATTTATATATACCTACCTACATATTAATATACATGAAAAACAAAACATCAAAAGACAATATTAAAACCTATGTGGAAGTTCGGTGGGTGCGATCCGCTTTAGTCTTCTTTGTGGGCAATTTTCAATTCCCGATAGTTGTTACATATGAAGATTTTCAGGGGTCTTTAGAAGCTCCGTGTACTTTTTGCTAAAGTTTTTATGGTTTCCTCCACCGTGTCAATGTTCAAGTCATTCTGCATATCTGCATTCGTCACGTACCAGTCAGCCTTCGTTATTGCACGGAGAATTTTTGATTGTGTTCTTTGGATTAGCTGTATGTTTTTTGCTTGCAGTCCCCCAGGTTTCTATCAAGTATTTCCATATTGGTATGATTATCTATATATATATCATTAAGTGGCAAAACTTCCTGTTCGCATCGGCTTGCCCGATTTCAATGAAATTTTCAGGGGTGATTGGGGTCTGTGTGGAGGGTGCACATAAGAAATTTAATGTGTGTATCATTGCACGTTTTGCAATTAATTCTGTTTGGCTTTACGTGTTTTTTGGTATTTTTATTATTGGTTTGCCGCAAGATTGGCAGTCCTGCCTTTTACTCCGCAAGATTGGCAGTCCTGCCTTTTACTCCGCAAGATTGGCAGTCCCGCCTTTTACTAATAAATAAACAGAAACAGCTGGCGAATGTTTACAATTAATAAAAAACATTGACATCGCAACATTGTATGTTTTTTCCAGATTTAATTCAATCGATTTACTACATCATCTACAACTACATCTTCAAATGTCGCAAGCTTTTCCATCAGTATTTGGTTGACATGTATGCAAAGATCGAGACCGAACGTCTCAACTTTATTCGATTCAACCAAGCGAAATTGCGATCTGAAGAGTACATCCATTTGAGAGATGCCGTAATGAATAATGCAAATGTGAATAACATTGGACGTCTGACAACATACATCGTGCCAGCAACATACATCGGCAGTCCGCGCCATATGCACGAGTATGCGCAAGATGCGATGTCGTATGTGCGCCATTACGGCAGACCGGATCTGGTCATAACGTTCACGTGCAATCCTCAGTGGAATGACATCAAAGACCATTTGTTCCCCGGTCAATCAACAACTGATCGTCACGACATATCAGCACGTGTATTCAGGGAAAAGCAAAAAGCATTGATGAATTTAATTGTGAAACTTCGTGTTTTTGGAGAAGTTCGATGCTGGAAGTACTCTATCGAATGGCAAAAAAGAGGATTACCCCATGCCACCGCATCGTTTGGTCCTGAAAGTCGGTTCACCTATTATACTTCTACGAAATCTGAAACCACCGACTTTGTGTAATGGCACAAGACTTTCAGTAATAAAAACCATACTAAATGGCAAGGCAGCAGGTGAAGTTGTACTCTTACCACGCATTCCAATGATTCCAACGGACATGCCGTTTGAATTTAAGCGCTTGCAGTTCCCAGTACATCTTGCCTTTGCGATGACCATAAACAAAGCGCAAGGGCAAACGTTTCGAGTGTGCGGCGTCAATTTGGAGGAATCGTGCATCTCCCACGGCCAATTGTATGTCGCATGTTCGAGAGTGGGAATACCAAGGTGCTTATTCATTTACGCGCCAGGTGGAAAAACCAAAAATGTTGTATACCAAAATGTTATATAAATAAGTAATAGTTTTACAACAATAAATAAAACACAAAGTAAAAACCCTTAAGAGTTTTAATCGATTTAGGTGTAGCGAAGCGCACCGGGTAAGAGCTAGTTGTCTTATATATATTTTTTTTGTTATGTAGTAATAATTTCGAACTTCTTTTTGTTTGTCTTTAATAGTTAGAGGATGTTTCGCGGATTTCCTGATAGTATATACAACGTGCACAGGTTTCTCTTTGTTTATCTCTATGCCCTATATTCTGAACCAGAGGACTGTATTTTTGACAATTCTTTACAGCGTATCTGTCGCGATTTTTTTGTCGTGGTTTTAGGCTAGGCGAACAGTATCATCCGCAAATGTTGCTATATTAAATTCATTAAGAAACTATTTACACGGCTCGAAAAAAGTAAAAATATTCACTGATCACCAACCACTAACATACGTGTTAAGTACAAAAAATACTAATAGTAAAATGAAAAGAATACCTATTGAAACCAATACACTCACGCCAAATGTCCACAGCGTTGAAAGTTCTAACCAAAATTTAATACCATGCGTGGAAGCAACAATCAACGTCTTTAGAAACCAAATTTTTTTTAAGCACGGACAAAGTTCAACCTATCAATTTAAAATTATATTACCAACCATCCATAGACATATAATAAAAGGTGACTTTAATTTGTACGACAAGTAAAGAGCACAAATACGATAGAATGATGAAGAATGAATTAATAATTGACGTATTCACGATACCTCAATATCGAAGCCAAGTTAACGGCCAAGTGGAAAAGTTCCACTCAACTATTGTTTAAATAAAGCGTTGTCTTAAAGAAGACAGAAGACAGAGAAATTTCGAAGAACTACTAGAACGCTCGGTGTCTGAATATAATCCCTCAATATATTCAGTGACACGAAAAAACCAATTGACCTATTTTTTGGGCGAACAGTGCCATTTACACCTGAAGACTATTAAAAAATGAGACTCGAAAAAGCTGTTCAGAAGGACGTACAGTATCTTCATCATCATCATCATCATAATTGGCGTACAACCATTTCTGATCATTGCCGAGATATAAGCCTTCGCCAGTCATCCCTGCTTCGCGCACGCTGGCGCCAATTGGAAACACCAAGTGCAGCCAGGTCCTCTTGAACCTGGTCCTTCCAACGTATTGTTGATCTCCCCCTCCTGCTTCCGCCACCCGGCGGCATCGATTCAAACACTTTTTTCGCCGGAGCACTTTCATCCATTCGCACAACATGTCCCAGCCAGCGCAGCCGCTGTGTTTTAATGCGCTGAACTATATCAGTGTCGGCGTACAACTCATACAGCTCGTGCTTCCATCTGATTCGATACTCTCCGTTGACGCATATAGGACCATAGATCTTTCGAAGAATTTATCTCTAAAAGCTCGCTCATCGTTGTTTGTCATCGTTAAGGATTCAGCACTATACAGCAGGACGGGAAGGATGAGGGCTTTGTAGAGCGTAATTTTTGTTCGTCGAGAGAGGGCTCTGCTTCTCAATTGCCTACTGAGCCCAAAGTAACACCTGTTGGCAAGAGTGATTCTTCAATTGATCTCGTTACTGACATCGTTCGTAGTGTTGATGCTGGTTTCCAGATCAACGAATTCCTTCACAACTTCAAAGTTGTAGTCACCAACAGTTACGTGGTGTCCACGAGGCTGAGACTCTTTGTGTGTTGACACCAAGTACGTTTTGACCTCGTTTACCGCTAAACCCACTCGCCTCGCTTCTCTCTCCAAACCGGAAAATGCAGCGCTCACGGCGCGGCTGTTATGGCCAATGATGTCAATATCATCAGCGTACGCCAGTAACATGACACTCTTGTGGAAGATAGTGCCTGTGCGATTTAGATCTGCTGCGCGTGCGAGTTTTTCGAACATTAGATTGAAGAAAACACACGATAAGGAGTCACCTTGTCTGAATCCTCGCTCAGTAACAAACGGCTTGGACAAGTCATTACCGATTTTAACTGAGCCAGTGGTGGTGCTTAGCGTCATTTTGCACAGCCGAATTAGCTTATCAAGGACGCCAAATTCAGACATTCCGGCGTACAGTTGACTCCTTACGGTGCTGTCGAATGCGGCTTTGAAATCGACGAAAAGGTGGTGTATGTCCATCTGCTTCTCTAGGGTTTTCTCCAGGGTTTTCTCAGTTCATTGGCGATGGGCTTCAGCCTTTCACAGAGTACGCTCGACAAGACCTTATATGCGATGTTCAGAAGGCTGATCCCGCGGTAGTTGGCACAGATTGCCGGATCACCCTTCTTGTAGATTGGGCAGAGCACACTTAAGTTCCAGGTGCTGGGCCATATTTTGCAGATGAGCTGGTGCATGCGTTTCGTGAGCTCATCGCCGCCAGCCTTGGATAGCTCCGCTGGTATACCATCAGCTCCAGCGGTTTTGTTGTTTTTGAGCCGCCTAATAGCTAGCAAGACCGCGTCATAGTCGGAGGGCGCTACTTCATGTTCGTCGTCAGCAACCGTGGGGTCGGGTTCATCTTCATTATTATCATTAGCGCTGTCGCCACTCAGCAGCTTCGAGAAGAGTTCCCTCCATAACGTGTGTATGCTCTAGACATCCGTCACTAAATGCCCGTTTTCGTCTTTGCAGGAATTGGCTCCGGTCTCAAAACCTTCCGTTTGGCGCCTTACACGTTCGTAGAATTTTTGAACCATATTCTTGCTGCCAAACATCTCGATTTCCTTGCCCCTTTTCGGCTTCTCGTTTCTTGCGCCTAAAAATACGCTTCTCTTCCCTTCTCTTCTCTTGATATCGCTCCTTAGCAGCTCGCGTTGCAGCCGATCGCAGGGTGAGTTGGTATGCTGCGTCTTTCTCTGCAGCGGCGTTGCGACACTCTTCGTCATACCAGCTGTTTTTCTTCGGGCGGTGATAGCCAATCACCTCTTCAGCGAGAGAATCCGTCAGCATATTCGAGAGCCGAGAAGCAAATGCGGTAGTTGTCTGTTACGATTGTAACTTTCTGACGTCAAGCTTCCTCTGCGAATTAGAGCGTACATTTTTTGCCGCACTGAGGCGAGTGCGAACCTTAGCTACAACAAGGTAGTGGTCCGAGTCAATGTTGGCACCTCGGATTGTACGTACGTCTAACACGCTGGATGCATGCGTGCCATCGATAACAGCGTGATCAATTTGGTTCCTGGTTTTAGGATCAGGGGGCAGCCAGGTGGCTTTATGAATATCGGGATATTGGAATCTAGTACTACTTACTACCATGTTCCGCGCTGCGGCGAAGTCGATCAGCCTCAAACCCTTTTCTGATGACTGCTCGTGGAGGCTGAACTTACTGACGGTTAGTTCAAAAATGCTTTCTTTGTCCACCTTGTCGTTGAAGTCACCTAGCACAATTTTTACGTCGTGGCGGGCGCATCGATCGAAGGTTTTTTCTAGTTGATCGTAGAAGTCCTTGGTGTTTTCGTGTTTCTTATCCGTCGGAACATGTGCGCAGATTCGGCTGATGTTAAAGTATTTCGCCTTTATGCGGAGTGTGGCAAGCTTGTCGTCGACTGGGGAAATCCCAGGACTTCATCTCGCAGTCGTTTGCTTACCACAAAACCTACACCGAATCTGTGCTTCGTCGCATGGCAGCTGTAGTAGATGTCACATGTAGCATTTTTTGAGCGTCCATGTCCCGTCCATCGCATCTCCTAGAGTGCGGTGACGTCAGCCTTATATTTTTCGAGGACGTCAACCAGCTGGATAGAGGCACCTTCCCTATTAAGGGTCCGGACATTCCAGGTGCATATCCTTAAATCGTGTTCCTTATAACGTACACTATCATCAAAGACAATTTACTGAAATTCCTTTCATTGCTCTCTGGAGCGAAAATCAACATATTGAAGTGTATGGCAACCACATTGGAAAAACGAGTACAGAAATCTGAAATCGGGTTAGACCGACTTCGAAATACACTTTACCTTTTCTTGTGCGTGCGAGTTCAACAGTGAGGATGTTTTCTTTATAAATCATCATTAGGAGCATATTCACGGTAATTTTTGGTAGGGTACCTTGAAATGATTATATCGTCCCCATTTGTTGTGTATGGCTTTCTAGTGTCAATATAACCACTAATATAAAATTTCGTCAAAAAATATTGTACAGGTCGAGAGTTATAATAATATGTCAATAGTGTGCGTGGCTGTAAAAATAACACGCCCATTTTTTGTATAGTGTTTAATGTTACTAACCGCAACCTTCCTGTAAAATTTCGTTGAAAAATCTTTAATTGGAACCTAGTAATGATTTTTGGTTAATTGTGGGCGTGGCAGTAGTAATAATCTGCTCATATTTAGAATGCATGCTAGTACAGACCCAGTGTATACATCTAACAATTTGTTTTCATATATCATCACTAGAAGCATGGATAGGGTAATTGTCTTTAAGTGGGGTGCCCAAAGTTCATTATATGGGAGGGAGGCGTATCCTTCCTCTGATCGACCCCGAATCTTGTATATGGCTTTGTAGGGTCCATATACGTACTAATATAAAACTTCGCCGAAAAATATTGTATAGGTCGCAAGTTATAATAATATGTCAATAGTGGGCGTGGCTGTAGAAATAACAGGCCCACTTTTTGTGTGGTGTTTAATGTTAGTAACCGCAACCTGCCTGTGAAATTTCATTGATAAATCTTTAATAGGAACACAGAAATGATTTTTAGCTAATTGTGGGCGTGGCAGCTGTATTATGTTTTCCATAGTCTGCACACACACTATTATGGACCCCATGTATGTTGCTGCAAATTTTTATTCCGCTGGCATCAATGCGAGCATTGGTAGGCTAATTTGAATTTTAGACCCGAAAGTTCCCTATATCAAAAGTGGGCGTGTCTTTTCTCTGATCAGCCCCATTTGTTGCAGATAGCTTTATAATGTGCACATGTTGCTTTCCGTAAAATTTCCTCCGTAAATCTCTACCAGATCTTAAGTTATAAATAATTGTTAATAGTGGGCGTGGCAGTTAATATATACCGCCCGCTTTTTGAAAAATGTTTAGTAGGACCCACATCTCCATAACTGTCACGATTCCGTCAATTGGACCGAAGTTATAGTCATTTTAAAAAAGGTGAAAAAAGTTCCTTATATAGGAGGTAGGCGTGGTCTTTGTCCAAATCGGCCCATATAGAAATCTGGTTCTGTATCTTTGTGCAGGCTACACCTTTGCAAAATTTCATTAAGATAGCTCTAACGGTGTAGAAAAAAAGTGGCCACACACGAACAGACGGACAGACGGACAGACGGACAGACGTACAGACAGACAGATGGACAGACGGACGGACAAAATAAAAATTGCTTAGAAAGTGATTCTGATCATATTTGTATATATATGTTCATACCTACCAGGCCTCCTTCTTGAAATTGCAGAAAGTTGACATACCCTATTTACCTTTTTTAAAGGTACAGTGTATAATGTATATATTTATGTATATGTAGATGTATATATGTGGCGACACCACTACCCCCACCTAGTTGTCGGGTACGCCGACGCAAGCAGGTGTTAGTTCCGCGCGCCACCTATTAACACGCTGTCGCTGTCACACAGCGTGTTTATGGGTAAACCGGAACTAGCCTGTGTTGGCGGCGGAGCAACACACTTCGTGTTTCCGGCTTTTCGATTCGTTCTCTTCCGTTCGTGGCGCCGGAGCCGTGCGCACGTTCTCATTTTCTGTGCTGAAGCTAGTGTGGAGTTTTATAGAGCGTTTTGTGAAATTAAAGTTTATATTATAATTTAATTTTATTTCTTTCTCTTATATTATTGGATACGCTACACCCGAGCGTAACCCAAATTGGGGACCCCGACGTGATCGAAACACGCGCCCCATACAGGGGTATAAAACGCATATGATGCTCCACTCGCCAACAGCCTCAGGACCGGCGCCGCCGGCACCACCGGAGCAGCCGCCGATTCGAGCAACGTACGCTCCACACCAGCAGCTACAACCCACGCCCATCGCAAATACCCACTAAAGCATCAAACAGCAACTCAACGACTGCTCCTGCTCCAGCTCAAGGTGCTGGTACTGCCACTGGCGCGAACCTTCAGCACTCAAACAGTTATAGTGGCAGCAGTGCTCGCTATAATACGAATTTTAATTCCAACGCCGGCGGTACTTCCGCCTCCACCTCGCCTTCCTTGCGTTTCAAATCATCGACGCATTCGTCAAATCGCCAAAATCCGACGCCAACAAACCATAGTCGGAATTCGTCTGCCTCTTCGGACAAGATACAAATTGCAGACGCAAATGCGTGTACTGCCACTCCTACATCCACATCACCGACATGCCCACGTCCCTCACGCATTCCAACGGCTCTGAAATGTCCACAGAAATCGCCTGTGCAATATTCGCCCCAACACAATCACACAGACACGAACACAGCCACACACACACGACCACGGCCCCTTCAATTCTCACACATGCACACGCACGCATTTCTCTTTGTTTACGCCAATTTTTTGAAAATTTGCCCTTCGACAAACGACCGCGCGTACTTTGCACGAAATCAAACGTTTCACACAGACACGAACACAGCCTTCACAATCCACACGGACAACAAAACGACCCTACCACCCAACCGGTTTTCATCGAGCAGTTGCGCAAGCTGGTAAAAGCGACGAAGCCAGTACCAGCGTCCAACCACTCGAGACAGAAGCCGTTCGTCTTCAAAGAATTGCGCACCTGCACGCACGTATTCTGTAAGCTGGACAAAATCCGGAGGCCACTCGAGCCGCCATATACGGGCCCCCATAAGGAAATTCGCCGGGTCAGCGACAAGAGCTTCATCATCGACTTGAACGGCGTCGAGAAAGCCATCTCTACGGACTGCTTGAAGCCGGCCCACCTCGAAATGAGTGACTCAACATCGTCGCCATCGCTGCAGGCATCCCGATCATCAGCGCCATCCCGATCATAATCGCCATCCCGATCGCTATCGCCGCAACCGTCGTCATCGTCAGCGACAAATGACCCGCCAGCGATCCATCCAAGGAGTCATCTGAGGAGTCAACCACCGCCCTGCTCAGGGGACCAACCTTCACCACAGCCGGGGAGTAGACCGACGAAACGGGTATCGTTCTCCGCGCCTCCTGCGCCGATCACTGGAGGAGGAATACCTGTGGCGACACCACTACCCCCACCTAGTTGTCGGGTACGCCGACGCAAGCAGGCGTTAGTTCCGCGCGCCACCTATTAACACGCTGTCGCTGTCGCACAGCGTGTTTATGGGTAAACCGGAACTAGCCTGTGTTGGCGGCGGAGCAACACACTTCGTGTTTCCGGCTTTTCGATTCGTGCGCACGTTCTCATTTTCTGTGCTGAAGCTAGTGTGGAGTTTTATAGAGCGTTTTGTGAAATTAAAGTTCATATTATAATTTTATTTTATTTCTTTCTCTTGTATTATTGGATACGCTACACCCGAGCGTAACCCAAATATATATCTATGTATATGTATATGTATATGAACAAGTATATGTATGAGTATATGTGTGTGAGTATATGTGTATGTGTATATACGAAGTCTGTTCAAAACTTATCGCGAAATTTGAATTTTCGCGGGCTACGGAGGTTCGAATTTCGATATTTTTATGGCGTTATGTTGGTACTCATGTCCCTCACTTATGTTGACAATCTCGGCCATTTTGAATCTTCAGTCTGATTTTGACAGCTATTGTGCGTGGACGTGTTTTAGCTTGTCTTCGATTTTTGTCTATCTCCTTAATCGTGGCGTAGCGTCGCGGAAATTCAAAATTCACGATACCTTTTGAACAGACCTCGTATGTAAGATCCAATTTACGCCAGAAGTTTGTTCCTCACAATACATATACATTTACACATACATACACATATACGTATACATAGAAATATACATATACGTATATATACATCTAAGAACACATAAAAATATACATGTACATAAGCATACGAGTATATATAAACTAATGCGAAAACATATACGTATACCTAAATATGTACAAATATACATGTCCATATACAAATAAATATACATGTACATATAATACATATACACATACATAGTCATATCCATAAATATATGCCTATACATATACATATACGACATACACATACGACATATACGACGTACACATACATGTACATATACATATAATATACATATTGTTACGAAATTGCCCTCTTGACAATTTACTCTGTTACAAAATTGCCCTCCTGACAATTCCTCTAACTCTCTGTACTCGGACTCGTACCACTGGATTGTGTAGTAATCAAACAATCGCTGGTTAAATTAAAATAATCAGCTTTATTTAATTATTGCTATTTACACATTTAATATTAGGCTTAAAGTTTACTTAGTTATTATTTGCACTTTATTTCACGAACCATTAGTCACTTTATTTACTAATGAATTTCACCACTTTGTAAAATTACAAATACTGCTGTTTTGATTATAATGCTCTATGTACACACTGTCACGGTCTGTGATCTACTGCATTCGACTTTGAAAAGTCTTGTCGCTTTTATAGTTTTCGAATGGTTGGAGTAGAAAATTCCACGCTATTCTCGTACTTTCTAGAAGCTTCTATCCACTTCGACAGAAGTGGAGAATATCTCTTTGATATTACCGACAGATAGTTCTTGAATAAGCTTTTATTCGAATAGTTCGCATCTTGACTCACAGGGGGCACTCATTCTCCAGATGGGATCCTAAAAGTATGCAATCCCGTTTCACTGATATGCAATCACATTTCAATATACTCGTACATAAAAGTCAAAGTATTTCAATGAGTGACACTATAAATCGTGTTTTAATATATCCTATGTAGATTTTTGTTAATACAGTTATGGCTTCAGCTATTTTGCTTCTTCACCTTACCTCTTCCATATTTAAATTTTATAAAATTTTCTGTTGTTTTTATTCTAGTACAATATAGATATGTTCTAAAGTATAACTCCAAATGAAAAATTACGGAACCTGATTTAAAATATTTTTGTGAAAATTATGCCACAATTTAGGTAGCCACTTCTTAATGGGTACACTTTCCCCTCTGATTTTCTTGTTCACCTATATACTATATTTTGAGGTTCATATAAACTTCGAGTATGGAAAGTATAGATTCTGCAATGCGTGTAATCACTTCTGTTATCGAAATGCTTTGTATAAAATATTTCAAATCTTTTAAACCTTCAATTGCATTGCTTTTGGATGTGTTTTTTTATGGCAAAACGTTTATTGATGTTGGTTTACTAAATTCTTAACTGGATTCATTGAACCAAATTTATTGACGTTGATTATGGGAAATTTCGACAATCGCTTGCAATGTACGGTGAACAATTGGACACAATTGTGTATTAGGCCTATTAGGGAGACTACATAAACAATAAACGATCCACTTACTATACCTGAGTGGTGATGTGAAAAAGTATCTACAAATTTTGGTTATGCAACTATAATGTTTTCAAATAATAACGTCCTTTAAACAATGCTATTGTATTTTGCTAATTGTATTGTACTTTACTAATATATCAACTAAAGAAGAAAGAATTATACTATAGCTGGAGCATATATTACACTGCTATTTCATAAATGTATAAAATTTTCTAAAGTAAAACATTTTCTATGTATGCATATTTATTTTTTATTGTCAAGTGTTCTAATATACACGCATATTCATGACTTGGCAAAACTTTTTTATTAGCAAAATCACAAATGACTTTTTTTAAGCCCCACTTACCGTATAAAAAAGCTTTGCCATATAGAAAATTCATTCTTGTGTATTTTACCCCAAGCCACACAAATCAGAAAATAAAAATTTGATTTCAAATCATTCGCTTTTGCAGTGAGCACACACACACACTAATATTATTCATATGAATGTGCAAACAAAAACAATAGCCATGTGTGTGGCTAACGATTGACGCCTATTCACGGCTGCTTGGTGAAATTGCCGATGATTATACCCTTTACCTTTAAAAAAGGTAAATAGGGTATCTTAACTTTGTGCTTTTGAGAGGGGTTGCAATTTCAAGAAGGAGGCCTGCTAGGTATGAACATATATATACAGATATGATCAGAATCACTTTCTAAGCAATTTTTATTTTGTCCGTCCGTCTGTGTGTCTGTACGTCTGCCCGTCTGTCCGTCTGTCCGTCTGTGGCCACTTTTTTCCTACACCGTTAGAGCTATCTTAATGGAATTTTGCAAAGGTGTAGCCTGCACAAAGATACAGAACCAGATTTCTATATGGGCCGATTTGGACAAAGACCACGCCTACCTCCTATATAAGGAACTTTTTTCACCTTTTTTAAAATGACTATAACTTCGGTCCAATTGACGGAATCGTGACAGTTATGGAGATGTGGGTCCTACTAAACATTTTTCAAAAAGCGGGCACTATTAACAATTATTTATAACTTAAGATCTGGTAGAGATTTACGGAGGAAATTTTACGGAAAGCAACATGTGCACATTATAAAGCTATCTGCAACAAATGGGGCTGATCAGAGAAAAGACACGCCCACTTTTGATATAGGGAACTTTCGGGTCTAAAATTCAAATTAGCCTACCTATGCTCGCATTGATGCCAGCGGAATAAAAATTTGCAGCAACATACATGGGGTCCATAATAGTGTGTGTGCAGACTATGGAAAACATAATACAGCTGCCACGCCCACAATTAGCTAAAAATCATTTCTGTGTTCCTATTAAAGATTTATCAATGAAATTTCACAGGCAGGTTGCGGTTACTAACATTAAACACCACACAAAAAGTGGGCGTGTTATTTCTACAGCCACGCCCACTATTGACATATTATTATAACTTGCGACCTATACAATATTTTTCGACGAAGTTTTATATTAGTACGTATATGGACCCTACAAAGCCATATACAAGATTCGTGGTCGACCAGAGGAAGGATACGCCTCCCTCCCATATAATGAACTTTGGGCACCCCACTTAAAGACAATTACCCTATCCATGCTTCTAGTGATGATATATGAAAACAAATTGTTAGATGTATACACTGGGTCTGTACTAGCATGCATTCTAAATATGAGCAGATTATTACTACTGCCACGCCCACAATTAACCAAAAATCATTACTAGGTTCCTATTAAAGATTTTTCAACGAAATTTTACAGGAAGGTTGCGGTTAGTAACATTAAACACTATACAAAAAATGGGCGTGTTATTTTTACAGCCACGCACACTATTGACATATTATTGTAACTTTCGACCTGTACAATATTTTTTGACGAAATTTTATATTAGTGGTTATATTGACACTAGAAAGCCATACACAAGAAATGGGGTCGATATAATCATTTCAAGGTACCCTACCAAAAATTACCGTGAATATGCTCCTAATGATGATTTATGAAGAAAACATCCTCACTGTTGAACTCGCACGCACAAGAAAAGGTAAAGTGTATTTCGAAGTCGGTCTAACCCGATTTCAGATTTCTGTACTCGTTTTTCCAATGTGGTTGCCGTACACTTCAATATGTTGATTTTCGCTCCAGAGAGCAATGAAAGGAATTTCAGTAAATTGTCTTTGATGATACTGTACGTTATTAGGAACACGATTTAAGCATATGCACCTGGAATGTCCGGACCCTTAATTGGGAAGGTGCCTCTATCCAGCTGGTTGACGTCCTCGAAAAATATAAGGCTGACGTCACCGCACTCTAGGAGATGCGATGGACGGGACATGGACGCTCAAAAAATGCTACATGTGACATCTACTACAGCTGCCATGCGACGAAGCACAGACTCGGTGTAGGTTTTGTGGTAAGCAAACGACTGCGAAATGAAGTCCTGGGATTTCCCCAGTCGACGACAAGCTTGCCACACTCCGCATAAAGGCGAAATACTTTAACATCAGCCGAATCTGCGCACATGCTCCGACGGATGAGAAAGACGAAAACACCAAGGATGCCTTCTACGATCAACTAGAAAAAACCTTCGATCGATGCCCCCGCCACGACGTAAAAATTGTGCTAGGTGACTTCAACGACAAGGTGGGCAAAGAAAGCATTTTGGAACTAACCGTCGGTAAGTTCAGCCTCCACGAGCAGTCATCAGAAAACGGTTTGAGGCTGATCGATTTCGCCGCAGCGCGGAACATGGTAGTAAGTAGTACTAGATTCCAATATCCCGATATTCATAAAGCCACCTGGCTGTCCCCTGATCCTAAAACCAGGAACCAAATTGATCACGCTGTTATCGATGGCACGCATGCATCCAGCGTGTTAGACGTACGTACAATCCGAGGTGCCAACATTGACTCGGACCACTACCTTGTTGTAGCTAAGGTTCGCACTCGCCTCAGTGCGGCAAAAAATGTACGCTCTAATTCGCAGAGGAAGCTTGACGTCAGAAAGTTACAATCGTAACAGACAACTACCGCATTTGCTTCTCGGCTCTCGAATATGCTGACGGATTCTCTCCCTGATCTCAATATTTGCGCGCAGTGGTCGCTTATTTCCCACTCCATGCGCACGGCCGCTGAAGAGGTGATTGGCTATCACCGCCCGAAGAAAAACAGCTGGTATGACTCCTTATAGGTGACTCCTTATCGTGTGTTTTCTTCAATCTAATGTTGGAAAAACTCGCACGCGTAGCAGATCTAAATCGCACAGGCACTATCTTCCACAAGAGTGTCATGTTACTGGCGTACGCTGATGATATTGACATCATTGGCCATAACAGCCGCGCCATGAGCGCTGCATTTTCCGGTTTGGAGAGAGAAGCGAGGCGAGTGGGTTTAGCGGTAAACGTGGGCAAAACGTACTTGGTGTCAACACACAAAGAGTCTCAGCGTCGTGGACACCACGTCACTGTTGGTGACTACAACTTTGAAGTTGTGAAGGAATTCGTTTATCTGGGAACCAGCATCAACACCACGAACGATGTCAGTCGGTGTTACTTTGGTCTCAGTAGGCAATTGAGAAGCAGAGCCCTCTCTCGACGAACAAAAATTACGCTCTACAAAGCCCTCATCCTTCCCGTCCTGCTGTATGGTGCCGAATCCTGGACGATGACAAACAACGATGAGCGAGCTTTGAGAGAAAAATTCTTCGAAGGATCTATGGTCCTATATGCGCCAACGGAGAGTATCGAATCAGATGGAAGCACGAGCTGTATGAGTTGTATGCCGACATTGATATAGTTCAGCGCATTAAAACACAGCGGCTGCGCTGGCTGGGACATGTTGTGCGAATGGATGAAAGTGCTCCGGCGAAAAAAGTGTTTGAATCGATGCCGCCGGGTGGCGGAAGCAGGAGGGGGAAACATGAGTTTTCCTTCTAAGGTGAGATATGAGTTTTCCTTCTATCATTTGTGGTTCCGCAATTATATGTCTATGGATGGTTGGTAATATAATTTTAAATTGATAGGTTGAACTTTGTCCGTGCTTAAAACAAATTTGGTTTCTAAAGACGTTGATTGTTGCTTCTACGCATGGTATTAAATTTTGGTTAGAACTTTCAACGCTGTGGACATTTGGCGTGAGTGTATTGGTTTCAATAGGTATTCTTTTCATTTTACTATTAGTATTTTTTGTACTTAACACGTATGTTAGTGGTTGGTGATCAGTGAATATTTTTACTTTTTTTGAGCCGTGTAAATAGTTTCTTAATGAATTTAATATAGCAACATTTGCGGATGATACTGTTCGCCTCGCCTAAAACCACGACAAAAAAATCGTGACAGATACGCTGTAAAGAATTGTCAAAAATACAGTCCTCTGGTTCAGAATATAGGGCATAGAGATAAACAAAGAGAAACCTGTGCACGTTGTATATACTATCAGGAAATCCGCGAAACATCCTCTAACAATTAAAGACAAACAAAAAGAAGTTCAAAATTATTACTACATAACAAAAAATATATATATAAGACAATAATCATACCAATATGGAAATACTTGATAGAAACCTGGGGGACTGCAGGCAAAAAACATACAGCTAATCCAAAGAACACAATCAAAAATTCTCTATGCAGAATGACTTGAACATTGACACGGTGGAGGAAACCATAAAAACTATAGCAAAAAGTACACGGAGCTTCTAAAGACCCCTGAAAATCCTCATATGTAGCAACTATCGGGAATGGAAAATTGCCCACAAAGAAGACTAAAGCGAATCGCACCCACCGAACTTCCACATAGGTTTTAATATTGTCTTTTGATGTTTTGTTTTTCATGTATATTAATATGTATGTAGGTATAAATAAATAATACATTTAATATATATATATAGTATAAGCAAATTGAATATATAGTATAAGCAAATTGTTCAAATAATTTTACTTATTGTAGGAAAAACAGATTGTAAATAAATTGGGGGAAAAAAATTAATCGCGCGAATTGGAATTGACGCTGCCGGTTATATGCCGCAACTTCCTACTGATCCTGCTTCTGTACTGTATAAACCGACGATGTCTCTAATAAGAGCCTGAAAATTAAGACGCTTATTGTCAAACATTTTTTAAAAAATAAGTAGTTCTGCTCGTTGATCTCTAATGAACGAATTGGATCTAGAGCAAACCCGTTAGAGCATAACCTGATGTGTTGGAACTTTTAATCTTTGGTTATGTCCAAATCGGTATCAATAATTGTCTCAAATATGCCATACAAATCAGGGCCAATCTGCATAAGCTCTCGAAAATTTTGGTTTTTGCAATACATCCAAATGCGTCTTCGGAGGATAGTGAAGAACGAAGGATGTGAACCTTCCATTAACGACTGAAAAACCAATGTAGATGATAACGGATTTGATGCGCGGATGGAAACTAGAATGTTGTGTTTTAGCGTTTTTGTGTTTTAGCATTGATGTGATGCTTTATTTGAAGATGCTCCCAATTTCATAGAAGTCTTCTGGCTTGATCTTGTACTAAACGGTGCCAAATTCACTGTAAAGTGCTTCCACCAGTTGCAGCTGCACACTAATATCAGCTTCATCCGACTCATTTGTATTTTAGGGATTCAAAAAGTCCTTTATGTTTTTAAGTTGCATTTTAGTGAATCGCCTTTTCGCTTTAAAACTGCTAGATTACTTACATTTGTGGTAGCCATTTGGCCGAAAACAACGTGTTTTACCTTTTTTTTTTGTTCAACGATTCGAACCAACAAATTGAAAAAATTAACTGATCTGCAAAAATTATCTGAAAACATGAGTGTTCAAAACTATGTATATCAGAATTTTATTGTACTGCTCATATTTATACAAAAAGTTGTCGACGATGCAAGAGCTTTAGAAACCATTCATTTTAATAACACCTAAAAGATAGTCGCAAGGGAGAATTGCTCTTCCTCTTGTTTTCGTAAGACGTTTCCTCACTTTTAATTCGTATCTTTTATTTGCGATTATTGTTGTAAATAAAGTTTGAAAGTTTGAAATATACAAATAATAATTTGTAAAAAGTTTGGATATAACAATTAATAAAAATAAAATGGGAAATTGCGTTTTATGTGGAAAAGTGACAAAATTAAAATATAATTTAAAATTGTCCACAATGTTACAAAATAAAAAAAATTCATTCTTCATTGGAAATATTCTTATGTTGCGATTTTACATATATTCAACATTGTGGGTATTTTCACAAGAATCATTGCTTTAAATGATGCACCTTTGCTGACAATGAGTTTGAACTGAATGGGCTCTTGCGATTTTGGCAGTGTATTGTTGCGCTTCTGTGCATAATTATAGTATTTAACTTTAAGTAAATAATCAAAAACTAAAGCTGCCTGAAAGTTTGTATTTATACCATTTAGTTGCTTCTCTTGTTGGGGGGTTGATTTCACAAATATATATGGCACTTGATTTATGCTTCTGATGCAATGTATTATTGGGGTGCCGCATTCCCGTTAAATTGAAAAAATTTATTAAACATGGAATCGATAGATTCGTCCCAAACAGATTAACTGTCTGCTATCCCTAAAATAATAAATACTTTTAAAAAATTGTTACATTTTTATATGAAAACCATTGCATACCTTTGATCAATCATTTTGTAGAGATCACTGCTCATACATATTGCAACTCACTGCCGCTGCCGACCGCCAACTATCACTTGGTATCCCTCCCACACAAAACAGTACAGCAGGAGTTGTCGGACCACTTTCATTGATCCGCTACCACACACAATATGTTACTCTCGCTTTACACTATTTAAACATTTTCATATTTCCACATTATTTAATTTTGCAGAAATAGTTGACGCAGAAGAGACCTGGATAACATATTTCGCAAAATCTCATCTGCTTTTCTACATTTATTAAATATTATTTTATTTTCCTCACTTTCAAATCGCAAAATTTAAATTCAAATTCAAATCCAGGGTACACAAATTAGTGCTCCCTGCTCAAATCTAAAATTGAAAGATAGGTGGTCAAAATCGAGAGCTTTTTCACTCCACTGACAAGCTACAAGAATGGTGGAGAAGAAGATTACGCATTGCGCAGGTCTGTTATTATTTTCTTTCTGAGTTTGGCATTTCCTTGCTGGGCTGTGACGTCACCGTAGCAATAAATACATTATGCGAACAGATATTTTTTTGAGATTTCTCTTTGCAACCATGCTACTGTGACATAGATGCGCAGAACGAACAATTTTTGTACTCCGCTTTGTGCAATCTTTGTTTCTATAAATTTTGTACAAGTTACAATCTGGAAATTGTTGTTGTAGTGTAGTGTACCACACAAGTGTACACTGACGACCACACATCGTCATAAGCACAGCAGCAAGTCGCATATGCAAACAAACTGACAATAGCGCAACGTACGCAATTGCACTCAATACCCAAATACGCTAGATTAGCATTTTGGTGGTGCAATAACACACGCTGCCTATATTGCAGCGTATGCATATTAGACAGTGCAGTGACTTTAGCCCTGAACTTGCACTCAAAATAATTAATATAAACAAAGACGATGATTCGTCAATGAATAATATCGGTAATCCGATACTTGAGACAAATTGCGGGAATATGATTTGTAACTAGTAGAAATAAGATAGATATATTTTATGTTAGTTAGAATAAGAAAACAATAAGAATTAAATAATATAAAAGGGCCAGCGAGCCACCAAATAAACCAGAGTTAATCTGAAGACAACTGAAACTGCTACTCGCATTAGTTTATTCTTTTTATCTCTCGTGCTCTAAGTCAGGAAAGTCTTAGAACAGCACAAACAATAGCTTGGCCAACGGCACACTCCCACTCACACTGCCGGTCAAAATCTTTGCTGAGGGCGTCTTTCCGCTTCGTGTTAGGCATTTCTATTTTATAGTGCTCTTTTGCATCTATGCATTGCATAGAATCTGCAAATGAACTGAATGCCGATCCTGCGTGACCAACAATCAACATATCCTACATGGCAATCCTGCCAACCTAAGCTCTCAACATTACCCTACATGGCGATCCTGCCAGCCTAACTTATCAACTTACCCTACATGGCGATCCTGCAACTGACCTGGGACCTGAAAGGCAGCCAATAATCCTGCAACCGTTCCTGCAACTGATCTGGGACCTGAAAGGCAGCCAATAATCCTGCAACCGTTCCTGCAACTGACCTGGAACCTGAAAGGCAGCCAATAATCCTGCAACTGATCCTGCAATCAATGAATAGCCTGAAGAAGATCCTGAAAATTATCCAGAAACGGTGGACCAATATTCCTGCATATGTAAGAATACGTGCCGTACCATGCATTTCCAGCTTATGTTCCATCAAAGATTATCAGTTGTGACCCGCAATCGAAGAGTACAAGAGGCGACAAATTAAAAAGTAGGAGCAACTGACGCAGCCAATTTGGCTCAAGAATTGGAAAAATGACGAAGGAGAGAGCAAAGAAGAAGTCAAGGAGAAAAAGAACCATATAGAGAAGAAGCAACAGATATAAAAGAAGACGAAGATAGAAAACAAGACGCAGTGATAAAATGATTTGAGAAAAAGGAAGAAGAATAGAGAAGACAAACAATCATATTAAAGTACGACTACTACGAGTAATTGAATTAAAATTTTGATATTGATTTATAATGTTAATCAACAATTTGATGTTTGCTTTAAAATATAAACATTTTATTTTGCTAAAATTACTTATATTATGTATTAGTAATAATTCATATTTGTATTGAAATGAAACAAAAGCATTAGAAAACTAAAAATTATAAAATGAATATAACTCCAACTTCCTAAAAATGTATTGCGGCAAAAGCAAAAATAGATTGAAAACTATAATGGGGACGTAAACAACAAAAAAAAAAATGTTTGTAAAATCAGATTAAAATGAAATTAGTCTTGAGCTTAATTTTTAAGAAATAAAATCAATTTTATGGCAAAAAAAAAACCAGTATATATAAAAAAACAAATTATAGACTACCACAAACTCATACAGAAATAGTAAATGAACAAGTATAGAAAATGCTACATGAAAACATCATTGAACCTTCAGTCAGCCCATACAATGCTCCACTCCTTTTGGTTCCCAAAAAGAACACTAATAACAAAAAGAAAAAGAGACTTGTAATGGACTTTAGAAAACTTAACAACAAGATAATCAATGACAAATTTCCACTAACTCAACTAGAAGGCATTCTAGACAAGCTAGGAGGAGTAAAATGGTTTTCAACTCCAGATATGACCAGTTCATTCCACCAAATAGAACTTGACAAACAATCAAGACCACTTACTTAATTTTTAAGAAATAGTGTAAAAACAATTTTACAACAATTTTATATTTAAGTTTTGAATTGAAAATATGTTTAGATAAACCAGTAACTAAAAAGGAATTTTTACAATGTATATGGTTAAAAATTTATAGTTGCAACTAAGCATTAGTATCACTTTTAAGAATGACAAAAATACCATTTTGATTTTAACATACTATAAAAGAGGATAAAATGAATTCGAACAAAGACGCGTTATCAAAAATACAATTAAACTCCAGCATACTCAAGAATACGATACCAATGAATATTGATGAAAATCGCTAGGGAAGAAGAGGGGCATGTCTAAAGCGTAAAAGTTAAGAGAGGAAATAGAGAACTGTGTATCTCGGCAGAAGTCTGATCAACTTCAAATATGGGATTGCACATCTATAAATGACGTCAAATATAAGAGGAAATAAAAGAATTAATAATGGGAAATGAAAGAAAAGAAAGTGCACAAGAAAAATTGGGTATAAAGAAATCCACGTGGGATGTAGTGATAATTCGGAATATCAAGATTCGAACCAGAAGAAGCTATCATCAAATATAAATAAAAGATACAGTGATAAATCAGCGAAACAAGATTCGATACTGAAGAAACTGATATCAAGAAGGAATAATGAAGATATAAAGCATGCAGGAATTAATGATAAATCAGCGAGACTAGACTCGATTCTGAGGAAATTGATATCCAAAACGAAGAAAGAAAAGATAATGACTAAGCTAAATACATATATATAGCAAACAATGATGAAATATTTAAAATATGTGCCAAAGAAGAATTTAAAGAAATGAATGCGCAAATAAAAATAATGAATGAAAATCCTCAAATTAAAAATTATGACATATGCCGCCCCAGAAAGAGAATTTAAATGAATATAAACTGATAGATGAGTATCATAATGCATGGAGGTCATTTAACAATTAGAAAAATCCTGATAAAAAAAATAAATAAATAGATAAATTAAAACAGATATATATATTTAAAAATATGAATAAAGTGGTAAAAGAATTTATTACGAACTATGACTTATGTGTACGACACAAACAAACAACACACACAAAAGAACCACATACAATAACAGACACCCCTAATAACAGCTTTGAAGTAATATTCATCGACACCGTGGAACCACTTAAAATTTTAAACGAAAACTGACCATGCAGTGCGAGCTGACAAACTTTGTAATCGCACACCAAATGATAACAAAAGATGCACACACAACAGCCAAGACACTCGTTGAACAATTCATTCTAAAATACGGATACTTTAAAATACTTAAATCTGACAACGGGACATAATTTACAAACGCGCTAATGGCAAACATATGTGCACTGCTGAAAATACAACAAAAATTTTCGACAACGTACCAGCACGAAACAATAGGTTCATTAGAACGCAACCACAGAGATTTGAACGAATTCCTACTGACATCGACAAACGACGACGAATGGGATAAATGGATTCCTTACTTCACTTTCACTTACAACTACATAATTGAAAACCATAAGGTAACCAAAATATTGTAATTTAAATTTATAAACCATAAAATGTAATTTAAACAATAAGATTTATAATTAAAACTATCACAATATGTAATCAAAACAATGTAATTAGTAATCATAAGTATATGAAATTATATCAAAACTACATAATTTGTAATTTTAACTATATAATTAAGAACGCTACAATGTAACTATAATAATAAGAAACAATTTATAAACAAATAATACCAACTATTACAAAATATGAAAATCATGTAACAAATTCATAACATAAGACAATTGTAATACAACACAAACCATATTTCCAGAAAAATTATTCGCTAA
Organism: Clusia tigrina; assembly: GCA_920105625.2. Taxonomy (NCBI): domain Eukaryota; kingdom Metazoa; phylum Arthropoda; class Insecta; order Diptera; family Clusiidae; genus Clusia; species Clusia tigrina. The sequence continues at coordinate 157,767,469 of OV050030.1, read as the reverse complement.
CACCCCTAATTTTCCTCTTAAGGGTGAGGGTGTAGTGTACCACACAAGTGTACACTGACGACCACACATCGTTATAAGCACAGCAGCAAGTCGCATATGCAAACAAACTGACAATAGCGCAACGTACGCAATTGCACTCAATACCCAAATACGCTAGATTAGCATTTTGGTGGTGCAATAACACACGCTGCCTATATTGCAGCGTATACATATTAGACAGTGCAGTGACTTTAGCCCTGAACTTGCACTCAAAATAATTAATATAAACAAAGACGATGATTCGTCAATGAATAATATCGGTAATCCGATACTTGAGACAAATTGCGGGAATATGATTTGTAACTAGTAGAAATAAGATAGATATATTTTATGTTAATTAGAATAAGAAAACAATAAGAATTAAATAATATAAAAGGGCCAGCGAGCCACCAAATAAACCAGAGTTAATCTGAAGACAACTGAAACTGCTACTCGCATTAGTTTATTCTTTTTATCTCTCGTGCTCTAAGTCAGGAAAGTCTTAGAACAGCACAAACAATAGCTTGGCCAACGGCATACTCTGCCGGTCAAAATCTTTGCTGAGGGCGTCTTTCCGCTTCGTGTTAGGCATTTCTATTTTATAGTGCTCTTTTGCATCTATGCATTGCATAGAATCTGCAAATGAACTGAATGCCGATCCTGCGTGACCAACAATCAACATATCCTACATGGCAATCCTGCCAACCTAACTTCTCAACATTACCCTACATGGCGATCCTGCCAGCCTATCTTATCAACTTACCCTACAGTAGAATTGTTGTAGCCTTGCGGCCACCTTCTTAGTGCACACTGAGAGAAACAATATATATGTATGTATTAGCAAATTTAACCACATGATCAAAATTAAAAACAGATGAGCAAACAGTGTTGAAAAGTTACGTAAAAATTTATAGTTAATATAAATGTTTAACTCCTATCTGAATAAATAGTTTTATTAAATGTATCTATATTAGTAATGTCATCATTATTAAACAGAAAAATTATTGAAAATATTGAATTTGGTACTTTTTGGTGTGCTAATAGTATTAAAATTTCATTTGAACGACAATTGAATATTTCCCAATTGAAATTGAATATTTCCCAAAACTTACTAGTTGGTTTTTTATCGGTGGGGAATTAAGAATTAGTTTCATTATGATCAGTAGGGAAAAACATGCCAACAATTCTGTTTATAAGTAGGCGCAATCCAATATTCATTTCTCATTTTCTCTGTTAAGTAGAGTTACTCGAAGTTTCTATAATGTAGTTACTTTAGCTTTACGCTCTCAACACTTTCTTATTTTATATCAGGCGATATAGGCAAAAAATTATACGATTGTGAACGTTTTGCACAGGTTTCACGTCGGGGTCACCAATGTTTGAAGCATTAAGCGTTTTTGATAATTTTTTAGCGAAAAATAAATAATAAAGCATGGGTGTTCAAAACTATATATACTAAATATTTATTCAAGAAGTTGAGCGATGGTGCACGAGCTTTAGAAACCGTTCATTTTAATAACTACAATATCAGAATAGCTTACAAATGAGAGAAGCACTATGTACTTACATATGTATTAGCAAAATTAAAATCATTTTTTTTTTTCGAAATCATATCTATTGTAACAACTTATAGAGACAAACAATAGTTATTTATATTTTAAAACTAGACAACAATGTTATTCGGGCACATTCATTTATATATAATCTACTTTATATAGAAGCACATCAAATAACTTCTTAATGGGAAAAACAGCTTCCATTTTTCAGGCGGAGGTCCACGCTTCAGAGTTAAGTGCTAGAGAATGTCTACGCAGGGGTACACGCAACACAGAAATATACATACTCTCAGATAGCCAGGCAGCTCCGAAATTATTAATAAAGTTCTCATTCCAATCAAAGCTGGTCTGGGAATGCTCTAAACTTCTCAATACCCTAGCAGCGAGAAACTCTGTTACGCTAATGTGGGTACCGGGACATGAGGGACATGAGTGCAGCGAAATGGCAGACTCTTTGGCAAGAAGGGGGTGCAGACACTGCCTTTATAGGTCCATAACCCTTCTGTGGGGTAACCAGTAGCTTTACAAATAACTTGTTGTGTGAACAGAAAAAACGAGGTCTGCTAAACTACTGGAGAGCCCAAAAAGGCATGCGGCAGTCGAGACTACTCATTGATCCTGAACACATCAGGGTAGATGCTTCTTTAAACCTCAGCAGAAATGACATCAAACTCTATACTGAACTTTTAACAGGACACGGTAGACTAAATTACCATCTTCAAAAAATAGGCGTGCTAGAAGACGATTCTTGTCGACTCTGTCAAGAGGAGCAGGAAGCAACAGAACATATTCTATGCACTTGCTCAGCGGTGGCAAGACGCAGACATAATTACCTAGGCTGTGGGTTCGTATCACCAAATCACCTAGTTAAAATTAAGCCCACAGCAGTTACGAGATTTATAAATAGTCTAGGACTGTTTTAGTTGGGTACGAGGCTGCACAATAGATCTTTTAGGTCGCGGTGTTCTTTTATCCTGTTAATAATAAAATAATAATAATAATAATAACTTTTTAATATGAGTGAGTTACATCAATCATCTTCATTCAATATACAAATATTTTTTCTTATACTTAAAATAAACACTTTTTGCTATTGCTCTTTCAATTTTACTAATACGTTAATTCAGCCAATGTGCTTAGCTCTTTTTACTACTCATTTATTAGATATAAATAGAAGAAAATAGGACTAATCAAGTCTCTTCTCGTATTTGGATTCATCGATTAAGCCACGGCTTTTTATTTCGCTCGTGCTCTAGTTTAAATATTATGCAAACACACACAAATGTATCATCCTCCTTACCACTGTACGGAGAAGATTTTATTGAACACTTATTATTTTAAGAAAACAAAAAAAAAAACAAACTTAGTTACAGGAATAAGATAATAATAAATAAATATTCAAAAATTACGATGGTGGTAGATCCGCCCTCTTCAGACGTGACGTGGGAGAGTTTTTTTTTTTTGTACATCTTTTTTATTACTAAGTACACCTGCTCTTGGTGGATGTTAGTGTTTTTCACTTACCACGGTTCACCAGTGATCGTCCATAGTATTTTTTATTGAGCCCTTTGCAAAAATTCGGTGTCTGATGTTTTTACTTCCCCCACAGCTGAATTCTATATGCGCAGATGGTTTCTATTCTGGTATTATTTAAGAGGACTTTCTAAACGAGGCTTAGTATTGAATTTGTATTTAAAAGCCATTTAAGGCTTACAGCTTTTAATTTCATATGCGGTAATTTCTTTTCAATGTGGGTTCGCCAGGTAATGCGTCTGTTAAGGTGGACACCTAGATATTTCACTTCTGCCTCCTGTGGTGTAGTCTTGTTGTTGAGTGTGATAGCAGGACAAGTGTTTTTGTTTAGTGTAAATGTTATATGTGTGCTTTTTTGTTCGTTTACTGCGATGCGCCAATTCCAAACCCATTTTTCAACTACATGTAGCTGTTCATTGAGATCACGCGATGCTATGAGATGGTGCTTGAGGCAAGATAAAATCGCAGAGTCATCGGCATAAGTTGAAGTGAGTAGGTATTTGTTTGTTGGTAGATCTGAGGATTAAATTGTATACAGTATCGGGCCAAGAATACTTCCTAGACATTATATCCAATTCTATCGATGAATTTGTTCATTAGTGCCATGCTTTTTTCGAAAGACAAACTGGTGGTGGGGAATTGTTTTGTGCTGCAGACCTTGGGGATAATTTTCTAGCAATAGCTTGTCGAATAGTTTCGAAATGACAGATACCAGGCTTATTGGTCTGTATGATGTAAATACGGAAAGTACTACAAGTATATTCCAATTCCAGTTATACGTGCGTCGGATCGCTACAAGAGCAGGTAGAGATGGCCGCAGATTTGGAGCGAACTACTAACAATGCCACCCACAGAACGGAGAAGACAGCAAGGTCCACCACGAGAGGTAAGGAATCGTCAGGTGACGCTGTAGAGCAGAGCGGCACCCATAGATCGGCTTTGTGGCCAAAATGGTCACATAGCTCATCAATGTCGCAACGCTCAGATACTGTTTTGTTGGGAGTGCGGGCGTAGGGAAGTGAAGACGATCGAGTGCTGCAAACTGAGAGCACCACCCAACCGAAGACTACAGTCAGGAACACAGCATAGATCAGAACAGCGACACCAAACATCAATTGGAAATAGCATTGCACTGTGTCAGACAACGAATCTGCCCCGCCGTTTCCATTGCAACTAACAGTTTTGTGAGCAGAGAGCTAGCACGAAAACTACGCGCTTCCACCAGCAAATTGCGAAAATCCCATACAAGAGTGCGTATGGCAGACGGCAGTAGTAGGGCAGTCAGAGAGACGTGTGTGACGACTGTAAGGCTTAGGGAGAAGGCATGCAAACTAGAGTTACTGGTCATGATGGACTCGAGTGATGAACTGCTCCTGGGAATAGACTTCATGACAAGCTTGGGAAGAACATTGAAATGCGGTGATCTGGAGATCACATTGGAATCTCATAATAGTTGCGTGCAACCCGGAGGAATTGCAACGTGCCCGACAATTCGTGTTGAGAATCTCCATCATTTCAATGCATCGCATTCCAAGAAGCACACCAACGTCAGAAATTCTAAACAACAGACACGCAGCAAAGAATACACAGGAAAGCAACGTATTCGAAAACACACACCTCCTGCCACGGACTATTCCGAGCCTAAGCGGAAAACGTATCCCACAAAGGCATAGATAGAAGGACTTGCCAAGAATCCACACATGGATCTCGGAAAAAGGACGCGAGCGCGCTCCACAGCAAGAAGGTCGCACAGCGAAGGCGACCCACCATCAGAGCAATCAGCGTACCTACAACTCATTCCGCAAGGTCAGCACCAGTGAGAAACAGCCGAGACATACCACGTAGACACAACGACAGATCAAGGGACAACCAGGGTGCAATCAAGTGCACCAACAACAGCAGAAGCGACGATAAGAGGGACAAACGTGACTCCAAAAGCCACCACAGCAAAATAATTAAACAATGGAACGTGCCTACATGGATAACGCCAACAGAGAAACGGATACCAATCACAGGCGACTCTGCGATACGATTGAAGTCATAAACAGCCGACAGTGAAAAACAAGAGAAAACTAAACGTAAGCACACGGGGACACCGCCAACACTGAATGCCACACCCGGGGAAGATCCACTTCCACAACGTAGCCGAACTCAGGGGACCCAAGACGGATGGCTTACCAGCGGCACTAGTGGCAGATACGATAGCCACTCTGAAGTAAAGTCAAGCCAAGAGGAAACGCTTGCGTTTTAAACAGCCTCCGTACCAAGTAGTACTATACCGCGGAGAAGCATCCATTCTCTTTCGTCCGCAAATTAAAGAGGAAGTGTAAAGACGGAAAATACTACAAGTATTTTCCGCACACACTGCCTACAAATAATCACAAAACCGTTGGAGAGAGTAGATAATCAGATAGCGCGTTGGTGCTGAATAACATCACTTATTGAAAGCGTGCTGATTGCCGAACGTTCTGGCAACTGCTTAAGCAACGAATTGACTGTTTTGTCAGAGAGAATATTACTGCCACAACACATTTTATTTATTTTTATTTTTACTGAAATGGAGTTCCTGTCTCGCATTTGAGCAGATGTAGATTGCCAGATGTGGTTTTTCACCTTTTTAGCACTTAATTTTATTATAGTTTCACCTATGATTTTCAAAAGTTTTAGACCACTACAAGACATATTCACTCTTCAAGAGTACTTTCAGAGGTGGCCAAATGGTATTTAGTTGTGTAAAAATTGATAGTTAATAGAAATGTTTAACTATTCTCTGAAAGAATAGTTTTTAAAAATGTATCTTATAGGCTAGGTTAGGTTAATGTGGCAGCCAGTTCAAGGACCAGCTCACTCAGACCACCATGGGTCCATTGTGATACCACCGCGCCACAACGCACCTCCGATTCACTCGTCGAACCATTTTGAAGCCCTAATAAAGCGTAGGATTTGTTTGATCTTCGCGCTAGACACCTCTGTAAGAGAGCTAAAAGCGTATTTGCCTAAAGAGCCCGCTCTGCTTCTGGCCAGAGCGGGGCAACTACAGAAGAGATGTTCCACAGTCTCCTCCTCCTCCTCATCCCCACAGCTTCTGCAGTGTTCATGAGAGAATACTCTCAGCCTGAGAGCATGTCTGCCGATAAGCCAGTGACTAGTTATACATGCCACGACCTTAGAGATATTCTCTCTCGGCAGGGCAAGCAAGCCTCTAGTTTTCCTACTATTAAGTTCCGGCCACATTAGCCTAGTCGTTAAGCAAGTGCCCTCTTGTGCCCAAGACCCATTGGTCTCACGCACGACCCTATCCTTCAGCATCAGTTTGCAGGTGGCAATAGGTATTCCAAGCTCACATCTGTCCATGCCTAAAAGAAGGTTGGTACCCCGTCTGGCTAAGTCATCAGCCCTACAGTTTCCCGCAATATCTCTATGCCCCGGAACCCATATAAGGCGTACCTTGAAAGCGGTACAGATATCATTTAGGGCTGCTCGGCAGTCCTGAGCAACCTTTGATTTCAGTGCCACCGAATTCATTGACAAGATGGCCGCCTGGCTATCCGAGTAGATATTTACAATATTTCTTGTTACGACATGTCTATTTAAGTAGACGGCTACCTCCTTTATGGCTAGGACCTTGCTTGATAAACACTGCAGTGGTCGGGGAGACGGAAAGAAAGTTCCAGTCCCAATTCTTGTGAGAAAACTCCAAAACCGACTCTATCGTCAAGTTTGGATCCGTCAGTGTAGAAATTAAGTTCGCCCCTTCTCCATGGCATTGGTGTTTGCCACTCTCTTCTAGACGGAATATATGTCTGGAAGTGCCTATCGAAGTTGAGATTAGGTATAGAGTGGTCAATGTGTTGGATAGAACTACTCCAGGTATACGCAATAGTCGAGTGACCAATCTGCCGATCATGCCATACCGCCGCACATTTCAGCCTTAGTGCTGATGTGGCGGCCACTTGTTTCCCTACCAGCTCTAATGTAGGTAGGTTGAGTATTACTTCTAAAGCTTTAGTAGGCGTGGTCCTTAAGGCACCAGAGATACATAAAAAAGCCGTTCTTTGGACCTTGCTCAGAAGCTTCAAATAGCGTTGTTTCTGAGGGGCTGGCCACCATACCAGTATTCCATATAGCAATATGGGTCTGACCACCGAAATGTATAGCCAGTGCATAATTCGTGGGGATAGCCCCCACCTGATTCCGACCGCTTTTTTACATGTGTACAAAGCAACATTCGCCTTCCTCACTCTTTCTTCAATATTGGGTTTCCAGGTAAGTTTTTTATCTAGTACTAGTCCCAAATATCTAACTGTCTCCTTCATCGGAATTTCCACACCTTTGTATGTTAGCGGTGAGACCTCAGGAGATCTATTTTTCTTAGAAAAGAGGTTTAATTCCATTTTCTCAGGATCCCCTTTTTCCCGTCCAACCAGTAAGCGTGGCCATGCTAGAGCGCAAAATATCCATAAGAGTGTTTGGATATTTCCCTCTGATCACAATTGCCAAGTCATCAGCGTAGGCGACGACATGGCAACCCTCCCTCTCTAAGGCTAGCAGTAATGAATTTACCGCCAAATTCCAGAGCAGGGGGGAGAGGACTCCTCCCTGAGGAGTGTCTCTGCAGACCTGTCTGCTTAAGGTGTGGGAACCTAAGCTGGCAGTTACCCTTCTACTGACGAGTATCATTTCTACCATCGCTACCATATTAGGATCGACGCCCAGAGCTTCTAACGCTCCCGTAATGGCGTTCGCATTTATGTTGTTGAAAGCGCCTTCTATGTCAATGAACGCCGCTAGTGCGAAATCTTTCTGCTGGATGGCTTTTTCCACTATACCAATAAGTACGTGTAACGCCGTCTCTGTCGATTTGCCCTTCGTGTATGCATGTTGTGCCGAGGAGATTCTACCAGTTGGTATAGCTTCCCGTAAGTGTGCATCCATCACTCTCTCCAGTTTTTTTAGGAGGAAAGACGTGAGACTGATTGGTCTGAAGTCTTTAAGATTTACATGAGAGGACTTGCCTGCCTTGGGTATGAAGGAAACCTTCGTTTCCCTCCATCTCAGCGGAATATAGCCCATGTTTAGACAGCTTTTAATTGCAGTCACAACCCAGGGCGTAATTATGTCCCGTGATTTTTGCAGTTCAGCTGGATAGATTCCATCCGGACCCGGAGATTTATATGGACCAAAGGTGTTAATGGCCCACTGAACTTTCTCGACTGTAACTATCGCATTCCCTATCTCAGACTGCATGCCCCTAGGTGTCGGGTTATCACCCTCCACTGTGCGACTGCCTGGAAAATGCGTATCTAAGAGAAGAGCCAAAGATTCCTTACTCGATTCACTCCACACATCACCCGGACCTTTAAGGTAGCCCAGGTTGTGTGGTGTCCTCGCTAGGATTCTTCTTAGTCTAGCTACTTCCGATGTTTCTTCCACATCCCTACAATAGTTTTGCCAGGACTGTCGCTGCGCAATTCTGATTGCTTTCTTGTATATTTTTAGCTCAGCCTTGTAGGCTTCCCAGTCCGCGGGCAGACCCGAAGTTTTAGCCCTGTTAAATAGCCGCCTGTTGGACTTCCGGAGAAGGCTTGACCACCAAGGTGGTTTGTCCTTGCCTCTCAGTTTTACAACCGGCCACCCGGCTGTCAGTGAACTATTCAGGGCCGTGGTTACCTGATTGATCAGCCCGTCTAATTCCACAGGGGCTGTGGGATCAGACGGGGGATTTATTGGCAGCGAGGCCCTGAGAGTTTTCCTATACTTCCCCCAGTCCGTTCTCCGTATATTTCTAAAGGTCTTAACTGGAGCTCGTGGGAAGTTCACTTCGTATTCTATATAGCGATGGTCAGAGTAGGAATTTTCATTCGACACTCTCCATCTTTTTATATTGTTAGCGAAGTTATCGAAGGTCAGGGTAATATCTAACACTTCCCTTCTATTTTGTGTTATAAACGTCGGCTCTGAGCCTAAATTTATCACACTAAGCTTATTCTCTATAATGAAGTCTAAAACTGACTCACCTCTTGCGTTAGTGTTTGAACTTCCCCACAAAATGTTGTGTGCGTTTACGTCACTGGAGACAACCAAGTTCCTTTTGGCTGCGGCTGCCTCCATGACCAATGTCCGAACCTCCTCTGGTGGAGCGACCTTGTCGTGAGGCATATATGCGGAGGCTACCCAGAGACTGCTATTTTGCAGCTCAATGCTTTCCGCCACCGTATCGCCATTACTTAACTGTGGGAGCGTAAAGATGTTAATGTTATCCTTTGCAACTATACAAGCACGAGGCTTACCTGTGCTCTGAGCGGCTATCATCTTGAAGCCTTTCATCTTCAAACCGCAGATTTTGTTGCCGCATATCCACGGCTCTTGGATGAGGGCCACGTCAAAACCACCGGAACCCAGGCGGACCACCAAGTTCGCAGAGGCGATTTTACAATGGTGGAGGTTGATTTGGATCAGCTTCATAAGAATCTGTCCTTCTTACCTCCACCATCGTAACGTCCGCGTCCTCCTCTTCTTCGGTGTAGTCAAGCAGGTCGTCCTCCTCAAAGAGCTGTCCGACCCCGGTCAGATGCTCTGAGTCGGTCGACCTTTGGCTGCTGGACAACCCTTCTTCACCACCGCCAGCCTCGCTAGCCTTGTCACCCTCTATCTCCTCCGGATCCAAAACTTGCTCGTCGCTGCGGTAGATCCGGACGGTCGCGTCAACGAACCCGAACCTGACTACCCCGTTTCTCTCTGCCAGTGGGGCAAGGGACTCAGCGTTGAGTATCAGCAACACCTGCCTCCTTCCTTCCACTGGCTCCTCGAGCTTCGCTACCTTCCAGTTATGGGTTGGCAGCTCCCTGTTGCACGATCTAAAGATCGCCTCTATTCTCTCCGGTTCAGCTGGCTTAGCCGGGATCCAGACCCGGGCTCTGGGTCTGCTGGGAACTTCTTCCCTGCTGACGGCTTCTGGCTTGGCTCACGGCCAGATCTCGAAAACCTTGCTTACCGCGATCTTGTAAAGGTTGGCTGACCTGCTGTCATCGCATACGATAAGTTTGGCCCTGCCCTGATACCAGCCCGCATCATGACAGAAAGGGGGGTCCAGGGTTTTCCTCTAAGACTTGGAGGTAGACTTCGGCAATCGCTTGCTCCACCCACCTCCACTTCCTCCTCCTTTCGGTCCATGATGGCCAGCATCTCACCCCCACCTTTGACAACGTCGCTGAAGGATGGGTATTTAATTTCTGGCCGCCGACTTTTTGTCTTTTAGCGACCTCACCCGCCTCTTCAGCCGAGCGTTGTCTCTTTGGGGCTGTACCCGCCAGTTTGCCCAAGCCGGATAGCACCCCCCTTGCCCACTCTACCGATTTCGGTTGCTCTTCAGTGAGCTGGTCTGTGGGTAGACCCTCATGTTTGGCCATGACCCTCATGGCCGCCTTCCTATCATAATAGGCCTGCTTAGACGGACGGACGGGTTTAAACGCCCCCCCCCCCGGGCCTACCCCAGCAACCTTCTTTGAGCTGCTGGGCCCCTCTACTATCTGCTGCCGAAAGATCCCCGGGGTAGCCCCCCGCCCCCTGACCGCAGTCAGCGTTTGGGTTTTTACCACCTCCTCCGGGTTTCTTCCTTCAGCACCCCTCTGAAAGAGACGAGAGACCGGTTTTCCCAAGCCTCCCCGTCCCCTACTACCAACACTCGTGCTGGGACCAGCCCTAACGCTTAAGCCCTTTCTGGCTCCTGCTGCTATCGATATGTCTGCCACCCTTATATTAGCGGTAGACAGGATCGCCTCTGTCGGTTTTTTGGGAGGACCGCCCTCCTTTGGTTTTGGATTTGGTTTTAAATTTAAAGACATATGTGGTCCCACGAGTATCGGACAAGAGAGGTCCGCTCGCGCAGAGGTCCGTGTGAGTAAGGCTAGATAGAAACGGAGGACGCCAAGTATCCGGAGCACTCCGTTAGAGACTGGGCTATTTTTTGACCTGGGCCCCCAGCCAGGCTGAGCATCGACACGGGTCGTTTGACATGTTACTCCAACCCAGAGGTTTTTTATAGAGGTTTGCTCCTCCTCACCCTGTATCTGGGGAGGTGTTTATTGACACCTCAGTCTAGATCCGTAGTGTTCTGTTATAAATAGCAGGGTTACCTCGGGCAGGATGTGACTCTTCGCCACGCACTATCGGTCTAGATGGAATAGAGGCTAATGTTCCTAGAACTATAATGGCATATTCCCATCCTGCGAAAATTTACGTTTCAACGAAAACTAACGCTTCAACCCCAATGTATCTTATAAGAATATAGAGTAGTGTATATAATATTAGAAATGATCATATTTATTAATCAGAAAAATATTTGACTATATTGAATTTTATGCTTTTTGGAGCGAGAAGGGTATTAAAATTTTAATGAACGACAAGTGGGAAAAAATTGCCAGCAAACTATTGTATTTTGTGTATGTATAAGAAGGCGCAACCCAAGATTCATTTCTCATTTACTCTGCTAAGAAGAGATACTCGAAGTCTAACTTTAGCTTTAAGACCTGTTTAGTATTGACGAAACAAACGTAGCGAAAAAAAACAAAAGCTCCTTAGTGAACAGCTGCTTTCAAACTGCATCTAAACCAATGTGAGCTATAAGTCAATTCCTGACAAAATATACATTTACGAATGATGAGAAAAATGTCTGCAGGTTGAAGAGTTTTCTGTCAGCGTTCCTAATAGCTCCGAAGACCTCTGACACTTTTCAACGCTTTTTACTACTTTGTTGTGATGTGATGAGCACTCGAGTAGGAAACAGCGACCGTAATGGACGTGTTTTTAATTTTTTTCTTTTATTTAATTAATTATTAAATTTAAAAAAATTAATGACGTTCTTTCTATATGTATTCGTACTAAAATATATATAGTATAAATGTTAAAAATGCAATCCCTACTATTTTTTTCATTTTTAATACCTTATCTTTCTTACTTTCTAAAACAAAATTCGAGCAGGCGCCAAATATGTGTTTTGACAGACGCTATCCTTCTAATTCTTCACGTTAAGACTAATCGCTACACACGAAGTTTTTCTAACGACACGTTTGTTTCGTTTCCTTTTGTTTGCATTCGTCAAGACTAACTGGACCTTTACGCTTTGAACACCATTCTGATTTTATATCTATATCGTTTGATTTTAAAAACTTATTTTTTTGTTCCGCTCTCGCTGCTTTGATCTGAGACAGGACAAAGATGCGTTGTGCACACTAAATATAACCTTTACCCTAAAAAATTTAAAAAGGGTATAATAATTGTGTGCTTTTGACAGGGACTGCAATTACAACAAGGAGGCGTGGACATATATATATATATATATATATATATATATATATATATATATATATATATATATATATATATATATATATATATATATATATATATATATATATATATATATATATATATATATATATATATATATATATATATATATATATATATATATATATATATATATATATATATATATATAGACAGATATGATCAGAATGACTTTCAAACCAATTTTAATTTTGTCCGTCCGTCTGTCCGCCTGTCCATCAGTGGCCACTGTTTTTCTACCAATGATCGTGTTGAAGCTATCGGATAAAATTTGGCAGAACTGTACATGGGGTCCATAATATGGCAATCACGCGCACAATTAACCAAAGGTCATTACTAGATTACTATTAAAGATTTATTAACGAAATTTCACAGAAAGTTTGCAGGCACTGACATTAAACACCACACAAAAAATGGGCGGATTATTTTTACAGCTACGTCCACTATTAATAAAGTTTTATAACTTACGACCTCTACAATATTTTTGGGCGAAATTATTTATTTATTGATCCCACAAAGCCATGCATAAGAAATGGGATAGATCAGATAAAGGAGACGCCTCCCTCCCATACAATGATCTTTGGGGACCCCACTTTAAAAAATATGAAAATATATGAATACAATGAATGAATACATATAGTGGCAGTAAGCCTTAGGTGTGCAGTAGCAAACATTCCAAATACAGTATGTGCAGATTATTGTTACTGCCACACACACAATTAAGCAAAATTCATTACTAGGTTCCCCAAACGTTGAGAAAACATTCACACTGACCACGGATGCATCAAGCTATGCGCTTGGAGCCATACACTCTCAAGGAGAGTGTATGGCTACAAGCGTAAGCTTCACTAAATATGTAAAGATGAAATTAACAAACTTATTATGGAAAAATGCCTATTAAATTGGATATAAACCATTTCAAACTACATTTTTATGGAAGAATAATCACAGTAGTAATAGACCACTAACTCTTTATAAAATTCCATCATCCAGATTAACACGTGTAAAATTACATCTACTGGATTATGATGTCGACATAACCTACAAACAAGGAAAAATAGACACTAATGCAAATGCATTTTAACTTATTAAACTCTATTGAGATACATTTAAAGTGATGCAATTTTAAGTAATTGTGGTAACCAGATACACAGACAACGTCGTTATATATGTAGATTTCCAAATGCTTTGAAAACAAGTGTTCCAAATTTGTCGACTAAAGCTAGCTTTTGTCGACTTATCGTACAAACACATATGAGCGCCAGAGAAGAAGATAAACGTGAGAGTGTTCAAAATACACACCAAAATCAAAGAAGAATAAGAATAGATATTCAATTCGCGCGTTTTTTATTTACCGTTTCGACCAGTTGTTCACACGTATAGTGGTTGTGTAAAGTGGAGAATAAAAAACAAATGTTTTTGTTTACAATTTTTTTCTGGTATAAAATCAAGAAAATATTTTATTAAAAATATTATTTCGTATTTTGGAAAATATTATTAGTAGTGTTACAAAAAGTGGATGTGTCAAAGCAAATTCTCGCACACATGAAACGCACTTAATTATATTACTTCGAAGTATTGCGGACTCTGGACTGAAAAATATGTAAAAAATGTAAAATCCAGTACATTAATTCTTAATTATTCTTAATCTTTTCAAACTGTTTGCTAATAGGATGGCAGTTTTGCAAGATTACGTTGAAAAAATCATGGAATAAATAACAAGTTTTCTTAAAGTAAATAATTTTATTATTAATGTTGCATGTTCCACACCACCCAGGCGAAATGGAGTGGTGCGTTACCGAGTAAATTTTTCATTTGGATGCTCGGTTCCCCTGTAGGCCTATTACATCCATTACAATATATTAAATTATATATAAATTATATTTTCATTAAAATTTAAATTTAAAGCACACATTAAATCCAAACTTCCAACGGCGCACTTCCTCGTATGCGGCATTACTGTAATAATCTAAAAATTAAATATATTAATTGAAAAATATAAAATATATATATATCAATATTTTAAAAAATTACTTTCCTTGTATATCCAAGCTCCGTCAAAGAATAATTTTTTCCATTTAATAAATGTAAATAATGCAAATGAAATGTGGTGAAATATTTAACTACGACTTGGAATTTACCATGACCGAAAGAATTTAATATTGTTGCATTAAAGAGGACTTCAACGTGAATATTAAGAATGGTTTTACATTATTTATACTGCAAGTTTCTTGCTAACAAAAAATTAATTATTATTGTTATTTTTAATAGTTTATTAAATAAGTAAATTCGAAAAATATACCTAAGACTAAGCTAATATAGGCTTTCGGCCTACAGTTGTGTTTTATTTTAAATTTGATATATCATGTCACATAATTTTAAGATGTTCATAAGTCAGATACAGCATAGATTATCATAGATTAAGACAATTTTTTTATGTTATGGTATTTTTCTAAAATATGTTGGATTGAGATTGTCTTTGTATTGCATAGTTAGCATAATGGCATATTGTCTTAATCGCGTCATTTTTGTATATATTTGTTCCATGCTCTGTTTGGAAAACATTGTTCGTTTGCCGTCTTTGTTATATAATAAAAAAAATAATATAATATATGATTGTTTCATTTCTTAAAAGTAGAGCATATGATTTTATGATTATAATTTTTATTTGCCTGATAAAGCATTAATTTATTTACGTTAAATTGCTATGCATTGCTTTGATGTGATTTTTGTTTTTTTTTAGTATAATGCAATGTTTTGTGGTGTTTTTGACGTTTAGTGCTATTTTTTTCCTTTGTAACAAATTCGAAACTTTATTTAATTTTTTCTGTGGTTCATTTCAGTTTTATTAATGACAAAATTATACGTCAACTGAATAGATTTTTCTAAAGTACAATACTTTTCTTATGAGAATTTAATCAATTGTTGCGTATAAATCAGCATAATTAAATGTGGCCTGTTGCTGTGTAGAGCCGCGAGTTACGGCACCCACCTACACACAGCCGACACCACCACCAAAACAACCGAGGGCAGCAGACCGCTGCTGCAGCTTTATCTTAAGTTATTAAACTTTAGTTATTGATAATTTTGTTTATGCTTAATCAACTATTATTATCGAATATTGTTAAATTAACAAAAATACTTTTGCTTCACTTTTTCCAGGAATTGTTTATTGTTAAATTAACACAAATACTTTTGCTTCACTTTTTCCATTTTCACCTTTGCTTATTTTAAACTTTGTATTAATCAGCATTTAAAACTTATAAATATTACTAAACTTTAGAAATTAAGTCATTATTATTGTACTCTTCAAGCAGCGAAGTAAAGAATAAATATTTTTTTATTAAAACTTATTTAACGGCAGTGTATAAAAGTGGTTCGAGTGATTCGTGTTAAAGTGTTAAAGTGATAACTGAAAAAAGGACTTGATATTTGACGGCTTATCAGGTACAGTCCTCTATTAATCATTAAAGGAATATTAATGAAAAGTGGTAGGGGCAGGCACTGCGAAAATAAAACTGACGGAATATCAGTTAAGAAATAAAATACAGAAACAATAAAAACTTTTCAAGTGACTTAAACATAACTCTAAAGTGCAGTGATTGAGGGTATATCAATTAAATCCTGTTAACCGCTACCACTTCACTTAAGACAACGTGTAACCGACCACACACTAAACCGGTGGGTTTCAACCCTTTGTAAACAAGCGAACAAGGAACTTCGAAGGGATCTAGTAGCGTTAAGGACTACTGCAGATGAAAACATCAAGAAGGCGATTTTGTTGTGATTAAAAACGTAGATGCAACAGTGGGCGTTAATAAAAACTTTTGCCAACAATACGAGATGATCATCAGGTGTCTTCTTGGGTACATATGGTAAGTCGAGTATTGGAAAATATTTAGGAAAAACATTTGATTGTAATAAATTTAAACCAAAGAATATACATGTATTGAAATTTTTTTTAAAATGAAATATATAACAAATTAGAAATATAACAAATATAACCACTGCGATTCCACCTACCCCGGACCCTCCAGCTATAAAAAAAAATTTTTTAATAAATATATATAAAATATATAAAATATATAAAATATTGTAAAACAATTCAAACGATAACAAAAATAACTACTGCGACTCCACCTACCCCGGACCCTCCAGTATAAATAATCTGAAACTTGCGATTCCCTAGCCCACAAAGCCGGACCCTCTAAGTTTAGAGTAAAAAAAAAATAAATAAATAAATAAATAAATAAATAAGAAAAAGAAAAGAAATAGAAATAAAGAATATACAAATAATATACTTACATATACAAAATTTTTAAAGTAAATGTTTAAAAAATCTTCTAAAACAAAAAGAAGCTTTCCATACCCAAAAATTTTTAAAAGTCTATCTTCTATACCAGAAGCAGTTGATCTTGAATTTGATCCAAATATTAGAATGAATTTAGATCACACAGGCCAGCCCACAGCCTCAAACTCGGCTTCGGGTATGACTTCCATTCAAGGCAATGCTCCTGGTCCAAGTCAAGCGGATATTTTCAATACTTTAAGAATTCCAGATGCCATAAAAGATTTGCCTCGTTTTGATGGAAATCCCAGGACATTACACGAATTTTTAAATAATGTAGAAGAAATCTTGTTATATGTTAGAGGGACAGATAACACACCGTATGGTCAAATCCTTTTACGTGCCATACGAAACAAAATAGAGGGACAAGCGAACGAAATATTAAATATGTACGGCACACCATTGAATTGGGATGAAATAAAAAATAATTTGATTTTACATTATTCTGACAAACGCACGGAGACGTCACTCATAAGGGACTTGCATAACTTGAGACAATTCAATGATTCGGTAGAAAAATTTTATAGTCAGATAATAGAAATACAATCGACCTTAACTAACAATATTTTGATACATGAAAATGACCCAGGTGTTATAAGAGCAAAAAAGAATTATTTACTGAGATGTGTCTCAATTCATTCCTTACTGGATTAAAAGAACCATTAGGCTCCAGTATTAGGGCAATGAGACCAGACTCGTTGGCAACTGCACTTGCATATTGTATTAAAGAACAAAACATTTTTTATCAAAAATCAGAATTTGTGCACAATCGCAAACCCGATTTTAGAAAACCTTATATTCCATACGATCGGCAAATTAGCAATCAATCTTATTATAGACCACGTTACGATCAATTCAGATTTTACTCACCTCAATCGTTCCAACGTAATCAACCAGAAGCGACACATTTCAATTATCAGAACAGATCATTCCCAAATCAAAATTTTTCCAATCAGAATTCATCTAATCAAAACACTTTTAATAGAAACACTAACCAAAACCCATTAAATCGCAATTTTACACCAAAGCCTGAGCCTATGGATACAACCTCTGCTCACTCTAATTCGGCTTTTACACACAATAACAAGAACCAAAGTACGCAAAGTAAATTTTCAAGATTCTCAGGGCTGAACGCTGGGGAGTTGCATAATATAAATTATCAGGGCAACAACTTTCAAGGTAATATTGTTCAGAGGTTAATATAGAAAGAACAGAGGATTTATTTAATATCGAAGATTCACAAAATTTTCGAGTACATGCCTCGAGAAACCAACAGGATACTTAGACATAAATAAACACGGGTACACTCTACCATACATAACCATAGCATCTCCATTCGGTCGACCCCTTAGATTTTTAGTAGATACAGGAGCATCATCTTCATTCATAAATCCAGAGTTTATAGAATTAAACACTCAAGTCGATTGCAGACAGGTTACCATAACAAGTATATTAGATAAGTATCAGATAGACAAAAAAGTAATTCTACCCATATTCATTGAATTTAAACAACCAGGACAGTTTACATTTTTAATTTTAAAATTTCACAATTACTTTGACGGTCTATTAGGACTCGACATTTTAACTCAGTTAAATGCTAAAATTGATTTGGCAAACCAACAATTAATAACAGCAAACGCTACCTTGCCATTAAAGTTAAAACCGAATTTTACTTCAGGAAAACATCTAATTCCTGCTTTTTCAAAAGTCGTGATTAATCTGCCCGTAGATGTCCAAAATGGATACTTTTACATTAGGGAAACAATACTTTCCAATGGTTTACAAATAACTGAAGGACTTTACTCCGCAAAGAATTGGTTTAGTAAAATGGAAATATTGAACACATCCGACAAAAATCAAGTATTATTTATTGAACAGCCGTTAAAAGTCGAACCATATTCCACCTCAAACTACATTGAGGTAAATAATTGGAATTTGGAAGGGCCGCAAACAACATCTTTAAATGACATATCAAATTTAATCCACACTGACCACCTTAATACTGAAGAGAAAAAAGAATTAGTAAAACTTTGCAGACATTATGAGAATATTTTTTTTAAGGAAGGACAATCACTTTCTTTTACGAATAAGGTCAAACAAAATATAATTACGACAGATGACATTCCCATTCATACCAGATCATACAGATACCCATACGTCAACAAAGAAGAGGTAAATAGACAAATAGCTAACATGTTAGAACAAGGCATTGTGAAGCCAAGTTATTCTCCATGGAGCTGCCCAGTATGGATAGTTCCAAAGAAAAAGGATGCTAGCGGTAAACAAAAATGGCGACTTGTCATAGATTATCGCAAGTTGAACGAAAAAACTATTTCAGATAGATACCCACAACCTAATATAACGGAAATTCTAGACAAACTAGGTAAATGTATGTATTTTTCGACGTTAGATTTGGCAAGCGGATTTCATCAGATAGAGATGAGCCCAAAAGACAAACAAAAAACAGCTTTCACTGTAGACGGTGGGCACTATGAGTATATAAGGATGCCGTTTGGTCTTAAAAATGCACCGGCAACTTTTCAAAGAGTAATGGACAACGTACTTAAGGATCTCATAGGAAAAATCTGTCTAGTATACATAGACGACATAATTATTTTTTCGCCATCATTGCAAGAACACATAGAAAACTTGAAGGAGGTTTTTGAAAAATTGCACACTTCAAATCTTAAAGTACAATGAGACAAATCGGAATTTTTGAGGAAGGAAATAAACTTTTTAGGTCATATTGTTTCAACAGACGGAATCAAGCCAAATCCGGATAAAATCCACGCAGTAAAATATTTTCCCCTACCCAAAACCCAGAAGGACATTAAAGCTTTCCTTGGTCTACTAGGTTATTACAGGAAGTTTATAAAAGATTTTGCAAAATTAGTGAAACCTCTTACTATATGCTTAAAAAAGGGCAAATCAATAGAATTCACAGATCAATATCTTAGAACTTTTGGAATTTGCAAAAATTTACTTACAAACGACCCAATACTCCAATATCCGGACTTTTGTAAACCTTTTATTTTAACGACAGATGCCAGCAACGTAGCTATTGGTGCCATCCTTTCTCAAGGGCATATCGGTAGTGACAAACTAATTTGCTACGCCAGTCGGACACTGTCGGATTCAGAATCAAACTATTCCACCATCGAAAAGGAATTATTAGCCATTGTTTGGGCTACAAAATATTTTCGGCCATATTTGTTTGGTAACAAATTTAAAATAATAACGGATCATAGACCCCTCACGTGGCTAATGAGTTTAAAGGAGCCTAATTCTAAACTTATCAGGTGGAGACTTAAGTTAGAAGAATTTGACTACGAAATTATTTATAAAAAAGGGAAACTCAATACAAACGCTGACGCTTTAAGTAGAATACAGATTGAAAATCCTAAAGAAAATAACTATTTTGACATAAACTTAAATAACACGACCTCAAACCAAGGTACTAGTGGCACCACAGTTCACTCTGCTGACGAAAATTTAGATGATGGAATCGCATCAGAAAGACCTCTGAATGAATCTTGCAAAAATCTGACATAGGATCACCCATGACAGTAGAAACAATTTTTAAAAATAAACAAAGACGGACTATACATAGACATACTTTTAACGAACAAACTATGATTGACATATTTAAAAATTTTCTTGCACCTAACAAGCTTAATGCAATTTTTACCGACAATGAAACTTTTCGAATAGTACAATCAACGTACTCAAAGTATTTTGCACATAGCAAAATTTTCAAATTAATACGGTGCACCGAAATACTAATCGACATAACACAAAATGACGAACAGGACAAACACATTAGAGACTATCACGAGAAGAATAACCATAAGGGCATAAATGAAACAATATCACATTTAAAACGACAATACTATTTTCCTTTTTTAAAAAATAAAGCAACACAAATTATTAATAACTGCGAGAAATGTCAAACACTTAAATATAACAGGAAACCGCCAAAATACAAGTTTGAAAAATCTGAAGTACCAACAAAACCATTAGATATAATTCACATCGACATTTACACCATAAATCATAATCAAATCTTAACCATACTTGACAAATTTTCTAAATTCGCTTCAGCCTACACAGTTTCGAGTAGAACTAGCATATCGATTTTAAAAGTAATTAAACAATTTCTAAGCATTCATGGCATTCCAAAAAATCTTATTTGTGATCAAGGATCGGAATTTAGCAGCATTATATTCAAAGATTTTTGCAACCAATATAATATTAAATTACATGTCACTTCCTTTCAACAAACCAGTAGCAATTCACCGGTAGAACGGCTACATTCTACGCTGACCGAAATATATAGAATTATTTTGGCTAAACGTAAAGAAAATAAGCTTGAAATGGACCATGAAGAGATTTTGCATGAAACTCTTATTACATATAACAATGCGATTCATTCCACGACTAAATTGACACCTTACGAACTATTTACCGGGAGGACATACAAATTTGACAAAGAAATAAATTTCAATAACGAACATGACTATTTGGCTAAACTTAATGAATTCCAAGAAATTTTGTACCCATCTGTTAAAAATAAATTAGAAACAGAAATCAACAATAGAATAGATAAACTTAACAAAACAAGGGAAGAACCCGAGAATCTACAGGTGGACTCCGTAGTATTCAGAAAATAATGTAGGCGAAACAAAATAACACCTAGGTTCTCAAAACACAAAGTTAAGAGGAATAATAAAGTAACAATAGTAACGACAAATAATAAAAAAAATACACAAAGCTAGGATAAAGAAGAAACCAAAATTTACATAGAAAAAAAAACATTTTGTCATTTTAGGGTTCACACTAGTTTATTCTCAAACACTGGAAATTCGCGATCTTACACAACATCAAGGTATACTACCATTACGACTAGGACCGGCAAGAACAATTTTAGGATACAATAATTTAATACATATAGTAAATTTGGACGCATACAAGACGAACATAGAAAAACTAACGGGTACACTAAAAACTTTTGAACGACATGGAACTTTCACAAATGCTATCGAAATCACCAAGTTAAAACTCAAAGAACTGGAACATAAAACTCATACAATAACTCCACTAGGAAGGTACAGACGAGGACTAATTAATGGTTTGGGGACAATTATAAAATGTATAACAGGGAACATGGACGCGAATGACGCAGACAAACTAAATGACCAAATAAGGCAAATCCATTCAAATGAAAATAACTTTGAAAATTCATTGACTGACCAGAGCAAGCTCAACTACCAAATGATTAAAAGATTTGAAAACTTAACGTCACATATTAACACTGAACAAAATGATATAGAAACATATTTAAGGTCAACTGCAAACAAAATAAAACGAGATGACGATATGATAATGGAAACCCAATATCTTAATCAATTAAATTACAATATAGATCTTTTAAGCAATCATATTACAAATATAGCAGAAGCAATAATGCTAGCCAAACTAAATATAATTTCTAAGCAAATACTAAACCCGGAAGAATTAAAAGAAATATATACAAATTTTTATAATCAATCCATACAAATAAAATCAGATGAACATATATATGAATTACTTGGATTACAAGCATATTACAACAATTCCAACATAATATTTAATGTCAGAATTCCAATCTTTTCACTTCATCCTTATAACCTATTTCATATTGCATTACTACCAATAAATAGCACAAAAGAAATTGTAACAAAACCATATATACTTTATAATCAATATAACATCCAATACTTCGACGAGCTTTGCCCTAAGATAGAGGACACCTTCTACTGCACGGAATCATGTTACCAAGAAAATATTTCGCGGTCCACGTGCATCGGACCACTTCTAAGCAACGAACCTGCAAACTGCCCGCTGAATGATGTTGGAACTATCGAAAAAATAACTCAACCTGAACAAAATTATATATTATTTTTAAATGTTCAAAAAACACTAATCACATCTACTTGCAGAAATAAGTCTCAATCAGTTGAAGGTACAGCTCTCCTCCATTACCAAAATTGCAAGGTTGAGGTCAACGGCATAATCTACAATGACAACCCAAACACCTTCTGGGATGAGATCTATATTGCACCGGCGTCATCAGCTAAAATCTATGCCAATTCAACAAAGCAGCTTTTAACAATGCAGAAGCTGGAAGAATACGAAGTCCAACACAAACAAGACATATCATATTTGGAGACCACGACAAGCACGAATCAAACCTACACCATCATAGCCATAGTATCCATCATCATCATCTTCGGCATCGTGCTAACTCTAGTTCCAAGGAAAATCATAACGAAATTCATACCACACAACCCTGACATCGCTCTTGCCACATCAACCTCTTTGTGGCCATCGCTCTATTTTAAGGGGGGAGGAGTTACGGCACCCACCTACACACAGCCGACACCACCACCAAAACAACCGAGGGCAGCAGACCGCTGATGCAGCTTTATCTTAAGTTATTAAACTTTAGTTATTGTTAATTTTGTTTATGCTTAATCAACTATTATTATCGAATATTGTTAAATTAACAAAAATACTTTTGCTTCACTTTTTCCAGGAATTGTTTATTGTTAAATTAACACAAATACTTTTGCTTCACTTTTTCCATTTTCACCTTTGCTTATTTTAAACTTTGTATTAATCAGCATTTAAAACTTATAAATATTACTAAACTTTAGAAATTAAGTCATTATTATTGTACTCTTCAAGCAGCGAAGTAAAGAATAAATATTTTTTTATTAAAACTTCACCGCGAGTAATGTAATTCGCGCTTCTCAGTAATTCCATTTTGTTACATATATACACAAAGGTTCTGAAATAAATTTGGGAACAAAGCACCTCATATTAATAGAAAGAAATTGTTTAAACTTAAGCATTTATTTCACAATTGCGGAAGCAATAATAATATAAATGGTATATAACCCTACTTCTCCACTGGCAATTTTTGATGGCATGCAATTGGCAATTTCAAGCAAATTGCCAATGGAGACTGCAAATTTCTGCAAGTTGGTAATTTATGGTTTGCAATATTTCATGTCATAAACTGCCAACATGCTGTGTTGCAATCAGTTGTCACTTTATTTGTTTGACTGCCGTTTTTCATTTTCTCGTGACGCTCACAGTGGCAACATCTTCGAACATTTTAGTTTTTCTGCGTCTATGAAATTAAAAAGAAAGCTAAAATGGATGGAAACTGTGCATTTCCCTTCTTGGTAAAAAATGATTCACCCAGAATGTCGCCTTCCTTCTTTTTTCTCTTCATCGTATAAATCAAACAATTTTTGAAGCGTGGGTACAGCGAACTGATTAGGTAGGTAGGTAGGAGTGGCCGCCCAGTTGGCCATAAGCATACTTGAGCACGCATATTGGTCCATTGTGATACCACTGTGTGGCGCCGTTCAAGCACTGACTAAGAAGTTCCCTTACTTGGGATGGTGATAGTCATCATGAACTAGTCTTGATGTGGCCGTCGAGCCAAAAAAAAATTTAATGGCGGCCTGGCTGTCTGAGAAAATAGATACGGCGAGCGAACTTATTGCTTGACGACATTTTCAAAATGACGATGACATAACATGGCAATGCCCACCATTAAAATATTGCCAGTCTTTGCAATGAAATTTGACGTGGGGTAAATGAAAAATAAAATAATATAAAATAATGTTGTATTTTTTTTCTGTATATATAATTATAACTATCAATTAGCGGTGTGTTAAAAACATTTGGCGTATAAATTAAATGAGCAATTGCACTGTTCTCATAGTTTCTTTAAAATTTACCATACACCATTTACAAAGAGGTGGTGAATCCGAATGTAAAAATTTCTTTGGAAAAAAAAGAAAGTAGAATCGGGAAATTACTTTTCTTTATTTCCGTAATGAATTGTTTACGCGGTAGAGAGTTTATATTAATTCATTTCATTTCATTTAAACACTTATATCCGCTGTGAAGACAAATGCAATTTCTTTACATCGGTTGTGGCTATGACGATCGGCAGTGAGAAAGAAAATTGAAATAGGCATGTTATATATATATATATATATTCGTATATATATATATATATATATATATATATATATATATATATATATATATATATATATATATATATATATATATATATAAAACATATATTAGGTATACATAGATATAACTTTAGGTAAGAATAAACTCAGCTCAAGGGACGCTCACGGAACCAGTGCGAGCTATACTGAGACTTTATTTTTATGTCATTAATTCTTCACGATATAAAAGGAAAAATAAATTATTAGAAGCTTTGAAAACTTATAAAAATACAAATTTTTGCATCTCTGATGTGTGTGTGGTGAAGTATGGTGAGTTGACTCGACGAAGGAAGGAGCAAAGGGACACTAAACTTAGAATTAGGAGCAGTGGGAGGCGAAAATTAAGAAATTCCCGGTCAAAAGAGAATTAAACCATTTTACAGTATTCTCACAAATAACAACAGTTTCAATAATAAAGAAAATTTTTCAAAATAGTCCAAAAATGCAGCTAAACGAATTAAGTTAACGGCTTTATGCTTTTAATTAAACAAAGGTAGTGTTTCTTTCAATCTTTTTAGTTTATCGAATTAATTTTCTTACTTAAACGCACTTCAATATTTCGACTTGTGGATCTTGAGGGTTCATTGACAATGAGAAATTATCAAAAAAATTTTATGTTTTCAGGTATTTTGAGAAGTTCAGCGAATTGAGGAATTACGATAGTTACAGTTAAATTGGGGCGCACTGTATTTTTACCACTACATACATCAATGTTAAAACTTTCTCACACTAGCAGAACTGGCACAAATACACTTATATCAACTGTCTATTCTATTTGTTCGTTGCCAATATGGTAAACCAAGATAGCAATAACTTTGCGCTCTGGCAAAAGCTTTGCAGCACATCACCCGATGCAAGGCGTATATACAATGGTGATGCAGATAAGTAATGTTTCCTAGCATATTCTGTTTTGTTGTTCTCTTTCATTCTCGATTCTTTCAAATTATGAAAACCCGTGCCGCCAAAAATTTGCCGCGCTTCATTGAAATTCGCGAAACATAAAATTTTTCAAAGTTCCAAGTGACTAGAATATGCGTCAACGTTGGAACAAAGCAACAAGCGTACGTTTGCCAAAAACATTTTTTAAAAAGTGATATTAAAAATGCTCCAGGAAACAATTCGCCTGGTAAATTTGAGAGAATACGAGGGTAATGGAACTGTATGGACTTGGGTTGACGAACTGTCTAAAGGAGCCTTGAAAAAACCTTCTGAAAATATGCTAAGTGACATAAAATCCTTAGAATATAAATTTAACAATGTGTACGGCGATAAAATACTCCATTGTAAAAATTTCCGTACGAATTTTTTGCAAAAATGTTCCGGATTAAGCATTTAAACCATCGGATGAAAATTCAAAAAGCTAAGCCAAAAATAATGGGAAATAAAAAACTTATAAAAATAAAGCTTTAACTGTTCCATTGAATGCGAGAAGTAACTAGAGGAAGGGGTTATTCATATATTATATTATTATATATCTTTTATATTATTATTACATTTCTATACTATATTGTTAGTGGAAGGCCCTGGCAGCCAGTACTCATTAATTGTATTTATTGTAATAATTAATTTATTAGAATAAAGTGTAATAATAATAATAATAATATATTATATATATGAATATAATGGGTTTTTTTGTACATTTTTCCCACTTGAAAAAAAGTCTTTTGGTTTTTATTTATTTTATTGAGGTGGTGGCTAAAGAGATCTCTATATATATATATATATATATATATATATATATATATATATATATATATATATATATATATATATATATATATATATATATATATATATATATATATATATATATATATATATATATATATATATATATATATATATATATATATATATATATATATATATATATATATATATATATATATATATATATATATATATATATATATATATATATATATATATATATATATATATATATATATATATATA
This sequence comes from Clusia tigrina, assembly GCA_920105625.2. NCBI lineage: Eukaryota > Metazoa > Arthropoda > Insecta > Diptera > Clusiidae > Clusia > Clusia tigrina. The sequence continues at coordinate 157,740,632 of OV050030.1, read as the reverse complement.
TATATATATATATATATATATATATATATATATATATATATATATATATATATATATATATATATATATATATATATATATATATATATATATATATATATATATATATATATATATATATATATATATATATATATATATATATATATATATATATATATATATATATATATATATATATATATATATATATATATATATATATATATATATATATATATATATATATATATATATATATATATATATATATATATATATATATATATATATATATATATATATATATATATATATATATATATATATATATATATATATATATATATATATATATATATATATATATATATATATATATATATATATATATATATATATATATATATATATATATATATAGAGATCTCTTTAGCCACCACCTCAATAAAATAAATAAAAACCAAAAGACTTTTTTTCAATTGGGAAAAATGTACAAAAAAACCCATTATATTCATAAATATAATATATTATTATTATTATTATTACACTTTATTCTAATAAATTAATTATTACAATAAATACAATTAATGAGTACTGGCTGCCAGGGCCTTCCACTAACAATATAGTATAGAATATATATATATATATATATATATATATATATATATATATATATATATATATATATATATATATATATATATATATATATATATATATATATGTCAATCTTATAGATGCAATTTATGGCAGAGAACAAGATTTCAATGAAGTTCGGCCGCAGTTTGTAGGGGGAAAAACGTATCTTATTACATATCTGAATTAGCAAAAGTAAAAATTATTTACAAAGAGCTTTAAAAGAAAGTTAAGTTTTTTCGAAAAAAATAAAGCGATAAATCTGAAAGCAATACAAAGAGTGAGAAAAATTTGAACAAACGAATTTAAAATCACTATAAAAAAAATAATAATAATTGCAATATTAGGCGCATTCGAGTCGCCACTCTATCGACGATAGGACAGATATTTGTATGGAAGGTACTTTCAAATTTAAAATTGCTAGAAAACCAACGAGATTAAAAATTACCTATTAAAATTCCTAGGGACTTTTTTTTATTTTAGCTGTTTAAATTTAAATAAAACAAAAATTAATCGTTGGATTTTGTTTTTTGATTTTAAATATTATTATTCTGTTGATTTAAATTATATTCAGATTTTTAGTTTGCATAAAAAATATAAAAAAATTAAATGTTAAAAAAAACAGTTGAAACAGTGCTGCCAAGTATACCACTTACTCGAGTGCTGTTTTATTCGCACAACTAATACGCCTATTATGAAATCTCCGGACTATATATCTGAAAATACAAAAAATTATATACATGACGAAAAATCGCTTTAAGTCTACATCATTTTACATATTTCTGCAAGAAAAGCTTCACTTTCATTTGCCATGTTCAACTTCATTGTACAATTGGATGCCAATTTGGCACTTAGTGTACAGGAAAATGTTCTCAAACAAATAGAAATTCCAATTTCAGAATTCAGTAAAAAGCTGATGGAGTTCATTATAATGTTCGATGAAGTGAGCATTAAAGAGATTTTAACTACAACAGTAAGCATGATAAAGTAGATGGTTACATTGATTATGGTGTCGGTAAAAACAGTCGGCGACCTGCCATTGCTAAGTCTGTATGCGTATTTAAGATAAGGATTTTAAGTGGGCAGTTGAAACCAATAGTGAATTTTTCCGTATCTCAGAAAGTTTTGCCAGTAAACAACCTACAAAGCATGCTTTGCGCCACAATTGCTTACAACTGCATGTGTAAAGCTAGATCTGTCTGTCTATGCTATTGTGTGCGACCAATCAACAACCAATCAATCCTTGCACAAAAAATTGGACATAACACCTGCAAAACAATTTTTTTATTATAAAGAAACACCACCTTCACCAAATTAAGAATCAATCTTATGAAACACAAACTACAGATTCCAAATGAGGGTTATGCTAATTGGGAAATCATAAAGGAACGTCCCTCAAGGGACAGTTTTTCTATTATTCGAGTTTGCCCACATTGAAGCAATGCTCATATTTGCCCCAACAGATTTCAAAAAATTAATGTTCGATTGGCTCTCCAAGTAATGAGTGAAACAACAGCAGCTGGAATAAGAGCAGCTAGTAAATTAAATATCTTTAACGACACATTGAAAGGAGATGCTGAAAACATCAATAATCGTTTTGACGTCCTTAATAGCAAAACTTTGCTTTCCAGAAATCCGTATAATGCAGCATTGAAAAATAATAATACACCTTGGAACTCCTTGAAGGAGATGATGCAGTTTATTTCAAATGTGCAATTTTGTGTCACAAATAAGAAAGTAAATATAAATTGTATAAATGATTTGGTTCATGCTATAAATGCAACAATTCAACTTTCACACCATTTGTTTTCAAAACATAAAAACGACTTATTTTATTTGTGCACCAACAAACTGAATCAGGATCCGATGGAAAATTTATTTAGCCATATAAGGTACAAAAAACGCAATCCGTCTGTGAATGAGTTCTGCCAAATTCTGGAAAGAATTTCTTCTGTGCAAAATACAGAGCAGCTATTGTTATTAAGTTTAGATTGGAAAGGAGTGCTAAGAGCTGAAAGTAAAGTGTGTAGTGAATGTTCATTATTGCTATACAATCAAGAAAATTTTGTAATTTCTGATATAGAAGGAGACGTTTCAACTGAATGGCCAACTGAAAATTTCGCCCAAGAGGAAGGGAACCTGTTTCAGAACGCCACAGCGGGTTATGTTGTATACAAGGTCTTGAAAAATAATAAATAAAAACATTGTGAAAAATGCAAAGATAAAATACAAAGTATAGTCAAAGAAATAAAAAGAATTAATGATTTATTTTTATTTTATGAAAGTTACTCGGAGTTTTCTGATTTCGGTTCTCTAAAAGCTCCCACAGATCATTTTTATCAAACAATCAAATCTGCAGAACAAATTTTTATTCAGATTTTTGCAACTAGGCCCGCGCACAAATAACATAAGGAAAAAAATTATTTCAAAAGCTCAAGATATGTTGAAAGAATTGTATAATGTTGAAGGAGATTGCAGAGGCCATAGGGAGGCAATATTAGAATTCGCAATCATCGTATTGTTTAGAAAGGATTGCAGTTGGAGAATCAGTTCAATAAAAGAAATTGCAGATTCTTCATCTGAGAGGCTGCGTATTTTTCAGTGCTAACATGGCGTGGTAGAGGTAATAATAATAGTAATTTTTAAACTGGGACTTTGTCTTTGTTTAAATGAGAAATTGGGAGAGAAAAATTGATTTTTTCGTTACTTGTGTGTGTGCGCAGTAAAGCGTTTGATTAAGTGCCAACATTTTTTTTAATCTTTGGAAATCATTATGACTACGTTGTCTGTGCCAGATGTATGAAACAAAAACCATCAGCTGCATAAACACAGGCCTTAGATGCAAAAGGACAAGAGCCTGATCAACTCTGTATGTGGCATTGCACTGCAATATCTGATGTTCAAAAACTAAATAAACTAACATTTGAGCTCAGAAAAAATACAAGATATACAAATAAATTATACAATGGTGAGTATGAAAATGAGTGATAATCTTCGCCAGAACTTATGATCAGTAGTGGAGAAGTTGATGTAACAATTAATTAACCAAACAAACTAACCATTGTATATAATCAAGTCATATTTACACAAATACTCGTAAATGATTAAAAATTAATAGCACATAGATAGATTTAGTACTAAGGTTTTGAAACTTAAAAACTTTCAAGACAATCAGAGGATCAGTATACAGCAAGAAGCTGGTGACAGACATCTGTAAAATCGTATGCCTAAACCACGCCCTATCAAGTCCTTACCATCATGAAACATTAGTAGCAACTACAGAGTTCTCAGTGAGTACAAACTATCTTTTCTAAGCAACATCTTTTATGTCACATGCTTACCATACTATGCATTCACCTAGAGCAATACCACGCACACAGAGAATGAATACACACCAGCAGAGTTAATATATGACAAGTTAGCGAGATTGCCAACAGAAGCAATAGATACCAGATGAACACAGAGAAGGGAAACTTTAACTTCAAACGGCAAAGCAGCGAAAAAAACCAGACGGACATTGTACACGAATCCACTAAAAATCGTGGTGAATCCACTCAAAGTCATGGTGTGTTCGCTACGGACGCTGGCCGCGAAAAAGACATTCCCTTCTCTGTGTTCTCTGATAGATACATCAACAAAATTGTATGATTTGTACAGCTATCTTGGAAAGCTCTGAACCAAATGAAACAGCGAGATAATAAGCTAAAATAATATGAAAAAGTCATATAATAAAAAAAACAAATGAGAGAGAATATACATTAAGATATTTTTTATTTTTAAGAAACAGTTTCAGACATAATGATGACAGTCTTTACGACCATGCATATAGAATTGACAAACATAATGGAGGAAAAATTTAGAATAAAGAAAACAATTTTCACAATAACAACCTAGAAAGATACCTAATAAAAAGAAAATTACCATAACTTAACTAAGCAGAGGTGTAATCTATGTAAATCCCTATGATAGATTTAAAATGTACAGAGACTCATTATGTCCAATTATACTACACATACTCGTATAAACAAGTGATGGCATATTTCGGGGCCACAAATACATTGGACCCGAAAAATGCTAACCACACTCAATTGCAGAGCGCGAGCATATATCCCACCTTTCAAATACATTGATAAAAAATTGTAAAGATTGTTGGCAACCCATACAGATCTCGGAAATGGTAAACTATACTTCTAAAAATTTCACTAGTGAATTGAAATAAAAAGCATGAAAAATTTTTCAAACTGTGCGCAATTATATAATGCATACCGCAAATACTCGTATATAATGCGTACCGCGATTAATATGCGAGACATTTTAAAGTCATAATTTCAAAATGTCCAGAAAAATCTAAATAGTGAAAAATAAACTCGTTTTATCCGGTAAAACAAAAACAATAATATGGCGCCCTGAAACAGCTGCGTATTATCAGCAAAATTTAGAAGCCAAAAAGTAGTCAGTGATTTTTTTAATTTTTTACATTCTTTATTTTCTCTCTTCTTCTTGATACGATAATTGCTAATAGAGTTGCCAAGAATAATTTCAAGAAAAAAGGAAGAAAAAATTTAAAAATAATATAAATATAAAAATGAAAGAAAATAATAAAATTCAAATACTGAGATATGGATGATGAACATCCTCCTGATCCACATGACGGAAATTATGCAATTAGGTTGATTAACCAAAAACTTACAAAAATGGAATCCATGTGCTCCGAACTCAAATAGGAAATAGTAAATTTAAAAGCTGAAAATATGATTTTAAAAAACTCTAACGAGGGTAAGTCAAATAATATCCAACCTATCCAACTTCAAACCAATGTGTGCTATGAAACTGATGACAATAAACAAATTCGACCTACCAAGGTTTTTTGCGAAAAATATTATCCAATCATATGCCAAAGACAATGTTTCCAACCTAAAGAGCCAAGGATTCAAGTCGTTGAATGCCATCAATAAACTGCGATTTAAAGCGAAGAAACCTCTTGATTTGTTTCTAGTGATGATATTAAGCTTTGAATCAACTGATGATATTCAAAAGATATACCTAATCAAATCACTGAATTGTATAGTCACGATTGAGCCATTACGCAACTCAAAACTCATACCACACTGTTTTACATACCCATCCTTTGGCCATACAAAAAACGACTGCGGCAAAACACCTAGTTGCGTGAATTGCGCAGTAAAGCACAAAACAATTGAGTAGAAGAAAACTGAGCCACAAAAACCACAATGTTGTAACTGTTGCGAAGCTCACCCAGCCAACTATCGAGGTTGCGTCGTTGCAAAAGAGCTCGAAAAGATAAGAAAGAAAAAAACTGGTCAACACCTCAACATCGAAACAGTTAGAATAAGTCTGCTGATATAAAATTGCAAACAATCAATAGGAAAAAATCAAAAGAAGATCCAAATAGAAGATTAACATATGCTCAAACAGTGAAAAATAATAATAATAAAATTGAAAGCGAAAGTGAAATACTTTCTAAAATACTATATAATACCAAACATGCTTCACTAGAGAAGCGACTTACAAAATTAGAACCATCAATAGATTCAGCAAGACATGCCTAAACAATTAAGAATTATGCTTTGGAACGCAAATGGGCTTCTCCAGCACCATAGGAAACTAGAACTCATATTGCTTCACAGAAATATAGATGTGCTCTGTCATCTGAAACTCACTACACAAATCATTCATATTGACAATTTAATAATTACCATACATACAAGCAAAACTATGGACTGGGAATATTTCCGCAAACCCCTGGAGGATTAAGTCGACACAACAGTTGAGTTGAATAGCGCCTTAGCTCTTGAAAACGAAGCTCTTAAGTAAAAAAATATAATTCAACAGTCAGCATAGAATAGCACGCCAACATATAGCAGATTTGTAAAAGAATATCATAAATTTATAAGAGATATAATCCAAGAAAAATGAAAAAATTCTTCGAAGGTTACACCAGACGAGGTCGGCTTCTGATAGGCAACTTTAAATAAATAACCAAAGAATTAAGTTTGGTAATAAAACAAACAAACATAGAATGATGAATTCAACAGATATATAAGTCAATTATCTAAAGAAAGAATCTCAAACTATTCCCTGTGGAAATGTACCCGTAATTTAAAAAGACCAGTTGCACAAAATCTATCAATCAAAGATAACCAGAAGTGATGCGGAGCAAGCTGCAGTATTCGTTGATCACCTTGCAAGTATATTTACAATAAACGAGGACCTAAGCGACAACTTTATGAAGCAAAAAGAACGGCCTCACCTAGAGACAGAAATCCCATGTACATGTGACGAGGAAGTTTCCGAAATCATTAACAAGGGCCTCAAATCAAGGGTTCCTGATGTTTTTACCAGGAAGAAAATATATACCACTATATTGCAGATCGATTATATCGTATCTAGGAGGCAGTAAATCGCTGTGACTTCTAGGTAGTTTATCAAACTCTTTAATTTATAAAATTGAAAGTTATGTAGAAACTTGAAAATATTGTGAATGTCGAGTGTACTTGGTTCATATAACAAAACTGATAGAATGGAGTTCTTTAAAGAAACTTGAACGGATAAAATCGAGATGCAGGCAGAATAGGTCTAAAATAGATGCAATTGGTGCGTGAAAAGAAAAGTTTTATTAGTGAGCAAGGTACAATTGCACAAAAGATTTGATTTCATTATTCTTGCTATAGTAGGATTTGCTGTTGCAATTATGTGAGACTTAAATCTGGAGTAGTGATTGATTTTAGAACGAATTCACTTAGTACTTTTGTTCTAAACATTACATTTGTTTCGGGATCCTCTGAATCTGAAATTTGGGAGGGTGCTGTTAAAGTTTGTCCCGTTTAGAAAATATGAGTGGATTTGTTTTAGCATTGGTCAGTGAAGCGGCTATTGTGGATTTGCTATCCGTGCAAATAACGAATTTGGAGACTTAGTGACTGATGCGGTGTTTATAGTATGTTGCATTTATATAATTTCGGTGGTATATACGGAGCAAAAGTGCTGCTATTCTAATGCTCTGAAGGTATTGTTTTTGTGCTTGGTTGCATTCGAAAATTAAGCTTTCAATACTGCACTGTTACTGGGAGCGTGATTCTCCTTGAAATTTACTATAAGTGCGGATATAAGTAACACTTTTCTGGTAATATTGTAGTTGGAGGATTTATCTCATAGCATACATTGGTTTGAAGTTGGATGGGTTGGATATTATTTGACTTACCCTCGTTAGAGTTTTTTAAAATCATATTTTCAGCTTTTAAATTTACTATTTCCTATTTGAGTTCAGAGCACATTGATTCCATTTTTGTAAGTTTTTGGTTAATCAACCTAATTGCGTAATTTCCGTCATGTGGCTGACCACCACCAGGAGGATGTTCATCATCCATATCTCAGTATTTGAATTTTAAAATTTTCTTTCATTTTTATATTTATATTATTTTTCACCCCTTTTTTAATATGAATTTAATTTTAATTTTTTCTTCCTTTTTTCTTCAAATGATTCTTGGCAACTCTATTAGCCATTATCATATCAAGAAGAAGAGAGAAAATAAAGAATGTAAAAAAATGAAAAAAATCACTGATTACTTTTTGGCTTCTAAATTTTGCTGATAATACGCAGCTGTTTCAGGGCGCCATATTATTGTTTATGTTTTACCGGATTATTTTTCACTATTTAGATTTTTCTGGACATTTTGAAATTATGACTTTAAAGTGTCTCGCATATTAATCGCTGTACGCATTATATATTTGCGGTATGCATTATATATTTGCGCACAGTTTGTACAATTTTTCATGCTTTTTATTTCAATTCACTGGTGACATTTTTAGGAGTATAATTTACTATTTCCGAGATCTGTGAGGGTTGCTAACAATCTTTACAATTTTTTATCAATGCATTTGAAAGGTGGGATATATGCTCGCGCTCCGCAATTGAGTGTGGTTAGCATTTTTCGGGTCCAATGTATTTGTGGCCCCGAAATATGCCATCACTTGTTTATATGTGTAGTATTAGGGTAGTTTTATCTCATAGGGTAAAAAAAAAATGTCAGAATTTTTTTGGGGGACCCCCCTACAATGTTTGCTTCTGTCAGATTTTAGGATTGCGAAAGTTTGAGCACGATTGAAAGATGTTAACAAGTGCCACTGGGGTCTCAAAGTTTTGAAAATCTCGATTTTTTGGCAGTTTAGCGACTTTGCCGACCCATACCTCTAGAACGGTTTAATATATTTGCCCGTGTCATACATCAAATTGAAGGCGATACTGTTTATAATATTTTGTATGCAATAAAAAATGCCAACGCCCCTAAAAATGTGACTAGGAACCCCTTAGAGCGAAGATGGAACCTATTGTGAAAAAGCCCATTTTCCTTCCTATATTATCAATTTTTGGAATGAAAACAATTATGTATTTAAAAAATCAAGTATAATAAATGTATTTTTTATTCTTATTTAAATTTATTCAAGGGACTGAAATAATTTGGTTTTGGAGCTATCTGGATACAGCTGACGGCAACTGCTGACTACTTGGAGAACGTATTGTTTTTGTTGCTCGTCCTTTGTAAGTAATTGGTTGTAATCTGTGATGAGCTAGACTCCTCGCTCTGCCATGCCCTTCACAACTTTCAAGTTGTTTACCATCTTTCGCCCTCCTGGTAGTTGATGTTCTGCGGCCAAGCTGCAGGATCTTTTTTCAGAAATTTGGTGTTAATGTTTAATCTCTTGAACGACAGGTAAGTCTCACTTGTAATTAGGGCTGGGAGGCCTTTTTCTAGAAATTTTCGGCAGTTGTTCATTTTTTAGTTTGGGTCGCATATTTCTGGAGCACTTCTCATTTTCTTCTGCTTGATTTGTTAAGATTTTTGTCACCATTTGGCTCTTTATGGTGTTTTGCACTGTCGGGTCAAACAATGCCAGGGCAACAAGTTCAGGACTAAGACACCACAGGTGATTTATCATTTTGTTAATTCCTTTTTCTGATATTTTTTTGTTAATGCTTTCATATTTCTATAGATTTGCAATGAGGTCTACGTCTTGTTTTGGTGCTAAGCACGCTCTGGGGACGTTCCAGGCTTTACAGTAGACTCGAACGATGAAAACACAAAGTGCTTCTAGGGCCTCTTGTTCTTGGGAAGTCAGCTTAAACTGGTCACGGAAGAGTTGTATTTTCAGACAGTAAATAACTTTTGCCATCCACCGGGCATGGTGTACTGGACCTGGAGACCTGAAGCGCACATCTTTTCCGTCAAGATGGCCAAGATATATCAATGCCAACTGTAACAGCTCTTTGTAGTCGTCTCTTGGCCGGCATTCCACTAGTTTTCCTTGCAGTTCTTCTTTGATATTCTCTACTTCTTTTTTGGGCAGTAGTTTCAAAACATTCTCGCCTACATCGAACTTGAATTTATCAATCGCCAACCATTCTTTTTGAAATCTCTTGAATATGTCTGGTTGAGGTCCCGATGTGCTTCCAACCTTGCAGTCAAAAAATCCTCTCAACAAGACTTCTAAAATGAGGTGTCGGCACGCTAGCTACAAGAGCTCTAGACCTAACATCTGCTCCAGGAGATTGCACGCTCCATTGAGTCTCCCAGTATTTGATGCTGTTGTATCGAAGCACATAGCCACAACCGAGCTGGCGAGACCCCATTTCTCTAGACATTCGTACACTGCTAGGGCTTGTTCCTCCCCTGAGCTACTGTCAGTTTCAGGAACGCCCAGGAGTTGTTCTTTAGTCCCATGTTCTTTCTGCTCTGTTTTGAGGATACCTGGTAGTAGTTTTCCATCCCAATGCACGCAAACAGCCTCGTTTTGGGGTATCTTAAGTCTGTCTTGAATTTGTTCCGTGTATATTTCACGGTTTATTCTCCGCTGTTCACGGATAACGCTTCTGGAGATCTTATATTCTTTGGGATCCTCTCCGAGAGCTTCTACTGTAGCCAAAATGATACGAGTAGCGTTCCTATCGGACACCTTACAGCGGTCCAGCAACAATGACAATTTCATGGTTAGGACCTCTTTGAAGTCACGCTTGATTCTCTTGGGGGCAGATGGTCCTTCAGATTCTACGTTCATCTCGAGCTCTACATACGGCATTTCACGTCCTTCTGACTCTTCTGTTGTCTCGACGTCCATGAGATCCATCGTCTCTGTGAACAATGAGATGAGACAATAAGTATAAAGTTAATATTGATGGAAATTTCAGCTAGTGATCTAGATCTTATAAAATTTCGCTACAAGGAAAATATTTTTTATTTTTTTTTTTAATGCTTACCCAAATTTCCCGCTTCAAGTTGTTTGTCCAACACCTTCCGTTGTTTCTGTAGTAGTCTTTCTTCAGCTTGAGCCAACTCCTTCGTCAGGGCATCTTGGTGGGCAATATCAAAGAGATCATCCAACTTTAGGGTAAGCTCTTTTACAGCATTTCTTGCACCTTCCGTTTTTCTATCCTTGTACTTTTGCATTTTTCTCCAATCATCGTACAGTTTTTCCAGCTTTACTATGAGATTTTTCTTTTGTTTTGTAGGAATTCGAGCTTTTGTCCAAAAAACGAAAACCTCGTCAACAGTAGTTGTGGCAGAGCCTCTCACATTTAACTTCACAGTACGCAAATTGTAGAACATTCTAGCTAGAACTTGTCGATTGGAGGGCAGCTTACATCCAGTTATCTGATGAGCTGGATAGTCAATCAGAAAAATTTTCTCTCTACCTCTACTTCTCACGCCAGATGTAGAAGCCATCACATTTACGAGAAATAAAAATGTTCACTAGAAGAAAGAATAAATGACACAGAATGACACTAACTAAAACAAAGAGTACGTGTTAGTAGGTACCGACCTAATTAAAATAAAAATGTCTTTTGTAGTTAATATTTAGTGGGTTTTTTTAACTCGATCACACGAACGTAGAACAAAATACGACTTTCACTGTTCAGCCAATACTTTTCAACTGACCAAGAAACAAAATCATAAAATCAAGAACCACCTAGCTATCCTTTTCTTTTTTTAATAACAGACTCTGAACCCCTGGACTTCTACTTAAAATATAACAATAGGTAGTAGGGTAACCCAATACATTTTTAAACTAGTTTGGTTTTACCTGCTTGGGGTCGTCAGTGATACAGTATGGGGAAAAAATAGATACATACCTGACATAAAAAAAAAACATTGTTGTGGGTCTAAAATTAACGGTATACCATAGCAAACATATTTCAATGAAATGGGATTCCAACGTACAAGTATTTGTCAATAATAAGCAATAATAATACAAATAACGCACCTTCGCTCTCAGGGGTACCTAGTCACGTTTTTAGGGACATTGGCTCTATTTTTTCGGTTTCAGTACTAGTTGCGTATTTATTGTGTAGAATATAAAATGTTAAAAACAGTATGGCCTTTAATTTGATGTATGACACGGGCAAATAGTTTTAGCCGTTCCAGAGCTATGGGTCGCCAAAGTCGCCAAAGTGCCAAGAAATCGAGACTTTCAAAACTTTGAGGCCCCAGTGGCACGGGTTAACATCTTCCAATTGTGCTCAAACTTTAGCAATCTTAAAATCTAACAAAACGAAACATTTTAGGGGGGTGCCCCCAAAAAAAATCCGACATCGATTTTTTAAAACCACCCTAGTATAGTATAATTGGACATAATGAGTCTCTGTACATTTTAAATCTATCATAGGGATTTACATAGATTACACCTCTGCTTAGTTAAGTTATGGTAATTTTCTTTTTATTAGGTATCTTTCTAGGTTGTTATTGTGAAAATTGTTTTCTTTATTCTAAATTTTTCCTCCATTATGTTTGTCAATTCTATATGCATGGTCGTAAAGACTGTCATCATTGTGTCTGAAACTGTTTCTTAAAAATAAAAAATATCTTAATGTATATTCTCTCTCATTTGTTTTTTTTATTATATGACTTTTTCATATTATTTTAGCTTATTATCTCGCTGTTTCATTTGGTTCAGAGCTTTCCAAGATAGCTGTACAAATCATACAATTTTGTTGATGTATCTATCAGAGAACACAGAGAAGGGAATGTCTTTTTCGCGGCCAGCGTCCGTAGCGAACACACCATGACTTTGAGTGGATTCACCACGATTTTTAGTGGATTCGTGTACAATGTCCGTCTGGTTTTTTTCGCTGCTTTGCCGTTTGAAGTTTAAGTTTCCCTTCTCTGTGTTCATCTGGTATCTATTGCTTCTGTTGGCAATCTCGCTAACTTGTCATATATTAACTCTGCTGGTGTGTATTCATTCTCTGTGTGCGTGGTATTGCTCTAGGTGAATGCATAGTATGGTAAGCATGTGACATAAAAGATGTTGCTTAGAAAAGATAGTTTGTTCTCACTGAGAACTCTGTAGTTGCTACTAATGTTTCATGATGGTAAGGACTTGATAGGGCGTGGTTTAGGCATACGATTTTACAGATGTCTGTCACCAGCTTCTTGCTGTATACTGATCCTCTGATTGTCTTGAAAGTTTTTAAGTTTCAAAACCTTAGTACTAAATCTATCTATGTGCTATTAATTTTTAATCATTTACGAGTATTTGTGTAAATATGACTTGATTACATACAAGGGCTAGCTTGTGTGGTTAATTAATTGTTACATCAACTTCTCCACTACTGATCATAAGTTCTGGCGAAGATTATCACTCATTTTCATACTCACCATTGTATAATTTATTTGTATATCTTGTATTTTTTCTGAGCTCAAATGTTAGTTTATTTAGTTTTTGAACATCAGATATTGCAGTGCAATGCCACATACAGAGTTGATCAGGCTCTTGTCCTTTTGCATCTAAGGCCTGTGTTTATGCAGCTGATGGTTTTTGTTTCACACATCTGGCACAGACAACGTAGTCATATAGATTTCCAAAGATAAAGAAAAATGTTGGCACTTAATCAAACGCTTTACTGGGCACACACACAAGTAACGAAAAAAGCAATTTTTCTCTCCCAATTTCTCATTTAAACAAAGACTCCATCCCAGTTTAAAAATTACTATTATTATTACCTCTACCACGCCATGGTAGCACTGAAAAATACGCAGCCTATCAGATGAAGAATCTGCAATTTCTTTTATTGAACTGATTCTCCAACTGCAATTCTTTCTAAACAATACGATGATTGCGAATTCTAATATTGCCTCCCTATGGCCTCTGCAATCTCCTTCAACATTATACAATTCTTTCAACATATCTTGAGCTTTTGAAAGAATTTTTTTCCTTATGTTATTTGTGCGCGGGCTAGTCGCAAAAATCTGAATAAAAATTTGTTCTGCAGATTCCTTCCTCTTGGGCGAAATTTTCAGTTGGCCATTCAGTTGAAACGTCTCCTTCTATATCAGAAATTACAAAATTTTCTTGATTGTATAGCAATAATGAACATTCACTACACACTTTACTTTCAGCTCTTAGCACTCCTTTCCAATCTAAACTTAAAACCAATAGCTGCAATGTATTTTGCACAGAATAAATTCTTTCCAGAATTTGGCAGAACTCATTCACAGAATGATTGCGTTTTTTGTACCTTATACGGCTAAATAAATTTTACATCGGATCCTGATTCAGTTTGTTGGTGCACAAATAAAATAAGTCGTTTTTATGTTTTGAAAACAAATGATGTGAAAGTTGAATTTTTGAATTTATAGCATGAACCAAATCATTTATACAATTTGCTTGAGGATCCGAGCTCCCTGTAGCGAACACTGTGGCAACACTTTTTGCGCTGTTTTTTGATAGTTGAGCTTTCATTGGTTTTTTTTCATTGGATGTTTGATATATTTCTCATTACATATGTACTCGTAAATAGTTTTTTCCCCCCTTTTGTCTATATAATCTCTTATACGCATTTATATTTGGTAGCCTTGGAATAACTGTTAAATACCGTTTTAAAAAAAATAGCTTACCCGTTTAGAGAATTGGAAGAGTACAGTCAGTTCACGTTTGTATATAGAGGAATAAACAAGAATTTTTAAAGTCGTGGCAAAAACGGTTTAAAACCTTATTTCATTTTTATGTAATGTATAGTTTTACGAAATCTTATTCACTTGAAAATCGACCCTTCTTTTAAAAACTTGTCGAGCGCGGACTCGGGATTGTGAAACCTCCTTTCACAATTGTACTTTAGACAAATTTATTCAGTTGACGTATAATTTTGTCCTTAATAAAACTGAAATGAACCACAGAAAAAATTAAATAAAGTTTCCAATTTGTTACAAAGGAAAACAATAGCACTCAACGTCAAAAACACCACAAAACATAGCATTATATTAAAAAAAAAAACATCACCTCAAAGCAATGCATAGCAATTTAACGCTTTTTAATGCTTTGTCAGGCAAATAAAACATATAATCATAAAATAATATCCTCTACTTGTGAAAGAAATGAAACAATCATATATTAAATTATTTTATTTATTATATAAAAAAGACGGCAAACGAACAATATTTTCCAAAGAGAGCATGGAACAAATATATACAAAAATGACACGATTAAGACAATATGCTATTATGCCAACTATGCAATACAAAGACAATCTCAATCCAACATATTTTAGAAGAATACCATACCATCAAATAGTGTTTTAATCTATGAATAATCTATGCTGTATCTGGCTTATGAACATCTTAAAAATTATGTGACATGATATATCAAATTTAAGATAAAACACAACTTTAGGCCGAAAGCCTATATAAGGTTAGTCTTAGGTATATTTTTCGAATTTACTTATTTAATAAACTATTAAAAATAACAATAATAATAGATTTTTCGTTTGGTTTAAGGTGTTGTAAATTATGTAAAACCATTCTTAATATTCACGTTGAAGTCCACTTTAATGCAACATTGCTAAATTCTTTCGGTCATGGTAAATTCCAAGTCGTAGTTAAATATTTCACCACATTTCATTTATTGAATGGAAAAATTAATTTTTGAAGGAGCTTGGATATACAAGGAAAGTAATTTTTTAAAATATTGATATACAGGGTGGCCCAAATGAGACCAGCTGATGTGAAACACAAATAACTTTTTTATTTTTTAATATAATTTATTTTTTCTTTTTGTAGATTATAACTGAACTCTTGGAAATTTAAAATGAATACGTACAGTCCACAACAACGCATTAAAATTATCGAATTTTATTATTCTTCTCAACGATCAATTGTTCTGACGCAGCGAAATTATCGCCGTTTTTTTAACGTAAGATCAGCGCCCACATCTTACATGATTACAAGTTTACAATGACGTCGTTTGAAACCGAAAATCCAAGGGCAATACATCAGCATCAGTCACACCCAATCAGATGCACTGTTTGGTGCGGTGTTATGGCCACAAAAATCATCGGCCCATATTTCTTTGAGAATGAGGATGAAACGCCAGAAACGGTCTCCGGGCCTTCTTACAGAACAATGATCGACAACTTTTTGCGGCCAATGGTGGAGCAACATCTTAATTTGTGGTTTCAACAAGATGGAGCCACTGCGCATACTGCTGGGCAAACTATTGACATGCTGCGTGAAATTTTTGTTGAACGCATAATTTCAAGAAATTCAGATTTCCCTTGGCCTCCTCGTTCACCAGATTTAACTGCGCCCGATTTTTTTTTAATGGGGATATTTAAAAGACTAAGTGTATGTTAACAAACCACAGACACTTGGACAGCTCAAGCAGAATATTCGAGACGAAATACGGCGCCTGCAGCCAGAAACATTACGCCGTGTAATGCAAAATGCGCTAAAAAGAGCCAATGCCTGTATCGAGCAAAATGGTGGTCATTTGTCTGATGTCATAGTTCACACATAGTCACGTTAAATTTCCATAAAATGTATTTAACATATTAAAATCATTTTAAAAAACCCGTTATTACAAGAGTTACACGTGTTTAACATCACTAGGTCTCATTTGGGCCACCCTGTATATATTTTATATTTTCAATTATTATATTTAATTTTTAGATTATTACAGTAATGCCGCATACGAGGAAGTGCGCCGTTGGAAGTTTTGGATTTAATGTGCTTTAAATTAAAATTTTAATGAAAATATAATTTATATATATGGATGTAATAGGCCTATAGGGGAACCGAGCAACCAAACGAAAAATTTACTCGGTAACGCACCACTGCATACCACCTGGGTGGTGTGGAAAGTGCAAAATTAATAATAAAATTATTTACTTTAAAAAAACTTGTTATATATTCCATGCTTTTTTCAACATAATCTTGCATAACTGCCATTTAATTAGCAATCAGCTTGAAAAAATTAAAAATAATTAAGAATTCAAGTACTTAATAAATACACTTTTTTAATGTACTGGATTTTACATTTTTTTACATATTTTCTCAGTACAGAGTCCGCAATACTTCGAAGTAATATAATTAATTGCGTTTCATGTGTGCGCGAATTTGCCACATCCACTTTTTGTAACACTACTAATAATATTTTCAGATGCTCTCTGACAAAATACACAATTCGTTGCTTGAGCAGTCGCCAGAACGTTCAGTGTCGAAGCCTCAGCACACATTAAACAGCAAAGCAATCAGCATGCTCTCAATAAATGATGTTATTCAGCGCCAACGCGCTATCTGATTATCTATTCTCTCCACAGCAAACACACTATCAGGTAATATAAAACTAAATGCAAAACCGTATAGCTCGCCAATTTAGACTGGCATGGATCGCTATATAAATATTAAGTGTAACTTACGCCCGTTAAGAAACACTAAAAATAACCCAAACAAAATCCATAAACCAAATAGAAATGTAAAAATCACAAACACAGCACTAAGCCAAAATCGCTACACCTTGCTTTCCGAAAATGAAATAGGTCCAGACCAAAAAAATGAACGTACAGATATACTCGTACGTAAACAATTTAAGCCTCTCCCAATTTATCTGCGAGAACATAGCTCAAATATGCAGGTTTCTAAGCTCACTCGCTTGATAGGGGAAAAAAGCTTACAAAAAAAAGCTTTTAAGAAGACAAATTTACATGAAACATATATTCAGATCTATACTGAAAAAATTATCGCTTGGCAACCAATTACCTGGACGGAAGATAAAAAAATCATTATACCTACCAACTGAAAAGCAGTAAAGGATTAACTGTTATATTAAAAGGTATTGAATCAGTATATCAAACCGAGATGAACGAAGCATTAAACGAAGCCGGTTTCATCCCAAAATCTATCTACACTATAAAAAACAAGAACAATATCCCACAACCAATGATCCGAGTGGAGCTCGAAGCAGAACAAAAAAGCTACAAAAACGAAGTTCATCCAATCCATATTATGCGACACCTTCTGAACAGCCGAATTTCAGTTCAAGAACCCCACAAATGCAACAGCCCTGTACAACGCACAAACTGCCAGGAGATTGGTAATACCAAATCATATTGCAACCAACGTCCCATTGGCGGTGTTTGTGGATAGTTCTACCCTTCCTGTACGACCGACGAAATTAATGACAATACCAAAAAATGCAACAATTGCGGAGGATGTCACACAGCTAACTATCGAGGTTGCCCGGTGTATGCTGAACTGAAAAATAAATGGCGCCAACAGAAGGATAGAGGTCCACACGAAGATATTAGCGTCGTGCGTCAACACCTATCTCAGACCATATCCAACGGTAACCATGGTCCATCTATCATGACGTATTCTAATGCACTGAATTTCCTCTTCAACAACAAAATAGATAAATACTACTCATTTCTGAAACTCACCTTACTTCTGAAGAGGGCAGATCTACACCATCGTAATTTTTGAATATTTATTTATTATTATCTTATTTCTGTAGCTAATTTTGTTTTTTTTTTTGTTTTCTTAAAATAATAAGTGTTCAATAAAATCTTCTCCGTAGAGTGGTAAGGAGGATGATACATTTGTATGTCTTTGCATAATATTTAAACTAGAGCACGAGCGAAATAAAAATCCGTTGCTTAATCGATGAATCCAAGTACGAGAAGAGACTTTATTAGTCCTATTTTCTTCTATTTATATCTATTAAATGAGTGGTAAAAAGAGTTAAGCACATTGGCTGAATTAACGGATTAGCAAAATTGAAAGAGCAATAGCAAAAAGTGTTTATTTTAAGTATAAGAAAAAATATTAGTAAATTGAATGAAGCTGATTGATGTAATTCACTCACATTAAAAAGTTATTATCATTATTTTATTATTAACAGGCTAAAAGAACACCGCGACCTAAAAGATCTATTGTGCAGCCTCGTACCCAACTAAAACAGTCCTAGACTATTTATAAATCTCGTAACTGCTGTGGGCTTAATTTTAACTAGGTGATTTGGAGATACGAACCCACTGCCTAGGTAATTATGTCTGCGTCTTGCCACCGCTGAGCAAGTGCATAGAATATGTTCTGCTGCTTCCTGCTCCTCTTGACAGAGTCGACAAGAATCGTCTTCTAGCACGCCTATTTTTTGAAGATGGTAATTTAGTCTACCGTGTCCTGTTAAAAGTTCAGTATAGAGTTTGATGTCATTTCTGCTGAGGTTTAAAGAAGCATCTACCCTGATGTGTTCAGGATCAATGCGTAGTCTCGACTGCCGCATGCCTTTTTGGGCTCTCCAGTAGTTTAGCAGACCTCGTTTTTCCTGTTCGCACAACAAGTTATTGGTGAAGCTACTGTTTACCCCACAGAAGGGTTATGGACCTATAAAGGCAGTGTCTGCACCCCTTTTTGCCAAAAAGTCTACCATTTTGTTGCTCTCATGTCCCTCATGTCCCGGTACCGACATTAGCGTAACAGAGTTTCTCGCTGCTAGGGTATTGAGAAGTTTAGAGCATTCCCAGCCCAGCTTTGATTGGAATGAGAACTTTATTAATAATTTCGGAGCTGCCTGGCTATCTGAGAGTATGTATATTTTTGTGTTGCGTGTACCCCTGCGTAGACATTCTCTAGCACTTAACTCTAAAGCGTGGACCTCCGCCTGAAAAATGGAAGCTGTTTTTCCCATTAAGAAGTTATTTGATGTGCTTCTATATAAAATAGATTATATTTAAATGAATGTGCCCGAATAAAATTGTTGGCTAGTTTTAAAATATAAATAATTATTGTTTGTTTCTATAAGTTGTTACAATAAATATTAAGAAATCCACATTCAGCCCCTGGATGGGACGGAATCTCCTACAACATCCTTCAGCATCTAACAATGGATCAAAAGCTTAATATATTCAATGTAATTCTAAAAATATGGGAAAAAGGCGACATACCAGAAGAATGGAGAATAATTAAAATCATCCCTATACTCAAGAAGAACTCGAACCCTGCAGATATTAAAATTTATAGACCAATAAGTCTCCTACCAACTTTTCTAAAAATTACCGAAGGGCTAATGAAACTAAAAATTGACAGTCATATTGATGAAAATAGCCTACTCCCAGCTAGATCTTACGCATTTAGAAAATTTCACTCTACTTCTATGTGCATTAATGATCTCATAAACAATGTGATGCATTTAAAATCTCGAAAAATGCAAGTATATTAAAAATTATAGACCAATAAGTCTCCTACCAACTTTTCTAAAAATTACCGAAGGGCTAATGAAACTAAAAATTGACAGTCATATTGATGAAAATAGCCTACTCCCAGCTAGATCTTACGCATTTAGAAAATTTCACTCTACTTCTATGTGCATTAATGATCTCATAAACAATGTGATGCATTTAAAATCTCGAAAAATGCAAGTACTGATATATGATTAGATATTAGCAAAGCTTTCGATAGCGTTAATATTTATAAACTTCATAACATCCTCAATAATATGAACTTTGATAACAAAATAATCATCTGGATCTGCGATTTTCTTTTAAATAGAACGCTAACCCTGGGAACTGCCGCATTAAACACAAATCAAGGTGTATGCCAAGGCAGTGGGCTCAGTCCCATTCTCTTCAACCTTTATACAGCCTCTCTCCATCAAATTACTGATGACAACTGCAATATATTCCAATTTGCAGATGATTTCTTCTTCACTGTACACCACAAAAATGTGGATAATGCTATACACATTATAAAGGAGAAAATCCAAACCTTCGCCCAACTATGTAAAAATCTTGACCTTTCTTTCAACTTTCAAAAATCCAACATCATCCACTTCAACAATAGGAGTAAAAACATAGCCATTCAACTAAATAATATTACCATCAAACAAGTACAAAAAATCAAATACTTAGGAAGATACATTACATCAAATAATGCAGCAACGGAACACGTAAATCAAATAGTTTCAGCCACAAACCAAAAATACAACTTTCTGAACATACTCAGCGGTTGTAAATTTGGCATCCAACCAATTAAAGCCTTATATATTTACAAAGTTTTTGCTCGTGCTAAACTAGAATATGCGACATCTACTTTTGCAAACATTAATAAAACAGCATTGAAAAAACACCAAACTTGTTGTAACGCGAACCTCAGGTGTATGGGACTCATCTGTTCAACCCCCATTCACATCTTATATCATATGGCAGCCGTACTACCGATAAAATTCAGATTAAAACTGAACTCTGCGAAGGAGTTAGCGAAATGCTTTGCACTAAATCTTCCAATCACCAATATTTTATTTCTCAATGACCGATTGAAATCAAGCTATGGTTGCATATTCAAAGAATTTAAAACAATTTTCACAGACATTGGTATCATCCAGCATCTACTTCCTTCTACAAAGAAATTAAATTGTGATCTTGACTTCTTCAAAGGGACTCAAAAAAACAAAAATGAAGGGAACGAGACCGTCATCAATGCCTTATTCAAAGAAAAAATGAACTTTCTCTACTCAAATAATTTTGAAATATTTTTTACTGATGGCTCCGTCAAAGATGATCTCTCAGGGGCTGCTTTTCTACATGTAAACTCCAACTCAACCAAAAGTTTCTACATTAAAAAGAAACTATCATCAATGTCAGTGGAACTCTTGGCCATTGACAAAGCCGTAGACTTTGCAATTGAAAATAACCCAACAACTTACAGATAACAAAAGTGGAGCACTAAATCTCCTAAACCACAATTCCAATAATTTCATTGCTTCACAAATAATATCAAAAATTAAAAATAGCACTATGGAGTCACAATATATTCATTATATCCCAGGCCACAGCAAAATAAATCTCAAGGAGCGAGTCGATAAAGAAGCCAAAAATGCAGGTCATGAAGGTGAGGAAGTTGACTTCCCATGGCCACTCCAAGATGCAATAAACAAGATACAGCATGAAATCCAACAACAATGGAAAAGGGAATATGTCAATCTAATTTCTGAAAAAGGCACGAAGTATGGAGAACTGTTTCCCGATATTCTGAAAAATCCTTGGTTTAAAAAAAATAAGAACTTGCATCCTAAAGAAGTCAAGCAAATTAACCGCATCCTATCAGGACACGCTTTCTGTAACAAGACGCTGAAGAAACTAAGAGTAATTGAAGATGGAAACTGTGAAGTTTGCCAATGCCCTGAAGACCCAGAACACATCATCTTTCATTGTACTAAATATAATTTGCCAAGAAATTCTTTCCCAGCACTTATACAATTCAACTCTCTAAGAACCCTAATCCAGGCTAAAGAAGACCACGCCTTCAAAATAATCACCGACTTTTTCAAGGATATTGATATCTATATATAAAACTTAAGTTTCAAATTTTATGGTGGTGGCGTTATAACTGTCCAAGTTTGGCCACATAATTCTTCATCGTTGAAGTAACTTAAATAAAAATAAAAAAATAAATAAATATGATTTCGAAAAAAAAATGATTTTGCTAATACATAAGTACATAGTGCTTCTCTCATTTGTAAGGTATTCTGATATTGTAGTTATTAAAATGAAAGGTTTCTGAAGATCGTGTATCATCGCTCAACTTTTTAAAAAAATATTTACTATATATAGTTTTATTATTTATTTATCGTTAAAAAATTATCAAAAACGCTTAATGCTTCAAACATTGGTGACCCCGACGTGAAACCTGTGCAAAACGTTCACAATCGTATAATTTTTTGCCTATATCGCCTGATATAAAATAAGAAAGTGTTGAGTAAAGCTAAAGTAACTACATTATAGAAACTTCGAGTAACTCTACTTAGCAGAGAAAATGAGAAATGAATTTTGGATTGCGCCTACTTATAAACAGAATTGTTGGCAAGTTTTTCCCTACTGATCGTAATCAAACCAATTCTTATTTCCCCACCGATAATAAACCTACTAGTAAGTTTTGGAAAATATTCAATTTCAATTGGGAAATATTCAATTGTCGTTCAAATGAAATTTTAATACTATTCGCACACCAAAAAGTACCAAATTCAATATCGTCAATAATTTTCCTGATTAATAATGATGACATTAATAATATTAGGTACATTTATTAAAACTATTTGTTCAGAGAGGAGTTAAACATTTATATTAACTATAAATTTTGACGCCACTTTACAACACTGAATATCAGTTTGCTCATCTGGTTAAATTTCTTAGTACATACGAGGGCGGATTGATATTGAAGCTACCTAGCGCTAGATGGCAGCACAAACACAAAAACCTTTTTTTTTTAGAAATTGCAATCTGTCAAACGTCAGCTGTTAAAATTTCACCCAAATTCATCGATTAGTCTATTTGTCGTAGTCGTTTGAAGTAAACAACTTTTGTGTTTCTTGAAAAATGGAAAAAAGCGAATCTCGTGTAGTGATTAAACACTATTATTTGAAAGGGAAAACGGCGAAAGAGACAAAAGAAAAGCTCGATAAACATTACGGTGAGATTGCTCCGTCAGATTACATGGTAAAATATTGAATTGCTGAATTTAAACGCGGCCCAACAAGCACAACAGAGGTGGTTACTGAAGAAAATATCAAGAAAATCCTCGATATCGTTATGAATGATCGCCGAGTCAAGTTGCGTGAGATTGTTGAAATGGTAAACATATCATATGAACGTGTGCTATCGGCAAGATGGGTGCCGCGTTTGCTCAGTGTCGAACAAAAACGAGTTCGACAGACCACTTCAAAGCGGTGTTTGGATATGATAAAGCGTAATCCTGTTGATTTTTGGCGTCGATTAATAACTGTTGATGAAACATGGGTCCACCACTACACACCTGAAACCAAAAATCAATCGAAACAATGGGCGAAGGCAGTGAAATCGGCTGGCAAGGTTATGGCCACTGTATTTCAGGATGAACACGGAATATTGCTCATCAATTATCTTGAAAAAGGATCCACAATCACAGGAAAGTATTATCGTGCATTATTGGATAAATTGATTGATGCAATCAAGGAAAAACGACCACATTTCAAGAAGAAAAAAATGCTCTTTCTTCAAGGCAACGCACCGGTTCACACAGCATTAGATACGATGCTAAAATTATGTGAAATACACTTCGAATTGGTTAATCATCCACCTTATAGTCCAGATTTAGCTCCTAGCGACTTTTTCCTGTCTCCACACTTGAAAAAATGGCTCGCAGGAAAAATATTCATTTCAAACGAAGAAGTGATTGCCGAAAGTAACGCGTATTTTGAGGGGTTCCCGAAATCGTATTATTCAGATCGTATAAAAAAGTTGGAATATCGTCTTACTAAGTGTGTCGAAGCAAAAGAAGACTATGTTGAGAAATAAATGGTTTTTGAAAAAAAAAATTTTTTTCTTCCTATTTAGGTAGTTTCAATATCAATCCGCCCTCGTACAATGGTTGTGCAGATAAGTAACGTTTCCTAGTCTATTCTGTTTTGTGGTTCTCTTTCATTCTCGGTTCTTTCAAATTATGAAAACCAGTGCCGCCAAAAAATTTGCCGCGTTTCATTGAAATTCGCGAAACATAAAATTTTTCAAAGTTCCAAGTGACTAGAATATACGTCAACGTTTTAAACATGTTCCAGGAAACAATTCGCCTGGTAAATTTGAGAGAATACGAGGGTAATGGAACTGTATGGACTTGGGTTGACCAACTGTCTAAAGGAGCCCTGAAAAAACTTTCTGAAAATTTTCTAAGTGATATAAAATCCTTAGAATATAAATTTAACAATATGTATGGCGATAAAATACTCAATTGCAAAAATTTCCGTACGAATTTATTGCAAAAATGTTCCGGATTAAGTATTTAAATCATCGGATGAAAATTCAAAAAGCTAAGCAAAAAATAATGGGAAATAAAAAACTTAAAAGAATAAAGCTTTAACTGTTCCATTGAATGCGAGAATTAACTAGAGGAAGCAGTTATTCATATATTATATTATTATATATTTTTTATATTATTATTATATTTCTATATTACCTTATTATTATATTTCAATATTATATTTATGAATATAATTTGAGGAAATAATAAATAATGGGTTTTTTGGTACATTTTTTCCCACTTGAAAAAAAGTATTTTGGTTTTTATTTATTTTATTGAGCTGGTGGCTAAAGAGATAATTATATATATATATATATATATATATATATATATATATATATATATATATATATATATATATATATATATATAAGTTATAGTGAGAAACCCTCGCATTCCTATATTCCCACTATTTGGATGCACCTAGCACCCAACTAACCAAATACGCTACAAGAGCCGCTTAGTCATCATATTCATAAAGTTGATTGCACCTTGTTTAATGATTGAATTCCTGTTTAATTTAATAATGCTTGGAATTGTAGGTGCCTTCTTCGCCTTATCTTCTTTATTATAATTGCAGCAAAATTATTGGTTATAATAGTTTTTCGTTTTTTAAGGAAATTATGTTTGATTTTGGCCATCCTTGTCCCTTTATCCACTTATGAGGCCTCTTCACTCGGTGCGAGTGGTTGCACGATCGATGGCCACGATGCGGACTCTGAATCTGGTGATGCGGCTCCCTCGCTGGTTTCAATACAAGTGGCCGAGTCAAGTCGCGAGAAATCGCATGCAAACACTTGACAGGGCAGATCGGTGGTAGATCATAAAGATGGCTGTCGACCGGCACGAACGTTTGACAGGCAGACTATAGCCGCACTCGCACCGGGTAGCAGCCATCGGGAATAGGGGTTCACGGCGTGAACATGCCGCCCCCTTGCATTATTGCAAAAAGACGTACCTTGGACGGGACCGAATCCCATTATCCTATTCCCTTCGCATGTGGAGGGTGGTGTGGTGATCCCCTCTGCAGATGGCGCAGCAGGGTAAAGAGCTTTACCCGGAGATGACTTACTGATCACCCGAGTTCGGGTGTGGAGAGCAAGAAAGACACCTTCTATTCGATGGCCTTCGTTGCGGCACATCTAGCACAACGTGGGAAAGGTGCGGTGGGGTTGTACCTGCCGAGTAGTCGCCTTCGGCAGGTTTGGAGGTGATGGTTCCGGGTGGTCAATTGGATACTTGATTGCCTACAGCAGCGTAAGCTGTGCGGTGGGTTTTGTTTGCTTTCTCGTTGAGTCGGAGTGATGAATGATGTGGATGGGAAGAAAAAAAAATTAGTAGGTGAAGTAAAAGAATAGATTATGAAAATGAAGGATGGAAAAAATAAACGGGGTTGTCAACAAGAAGCCGATCGTAACTACGCTACACCCCAGAGGCAAGGGGGTTCGTCCTGCAGCGCCATTACTCCATTGGTGATAGTTCATGTTCGGATTCCTGGGTCAAACACAATCTTCACGTTGCGAATATTCCCAACAAGTCCTGGAAATGTCGGCGTGATTCTCATCAGGCAACGCTCGTGATGGATGAGATTCTTTTCTCGTACCCCCCCCAAGATCACACGGCTTCGCTTGCTTTGATGTTGCCTACTTAACCTTCCAGGTGGATGGAAACGCGGATGTCTCCTCAGGTTCAAGTGGGTCAGTGAGTCGGGCTCCCTTCAAAAAGTTACAGGAAGCTGCTGGTAGCAAGTCTCTGAAGTTTTCCAGAATATTACAGTTGGGTCGGAACAGAACACCGTTTCTACTATGAGCTGAAATAAAGCAAAAATCTCTCCAGTTACGCATTAGTAGCCCTAATTGTAGCTGAGAGTGGTTCTGGTACCCATCTCCTGATTTATTTACTCCCCTCATAGGTGACACAGTTGGGGAGACGAAGGTAAAGTCCCACAATAGGCTGGGGGCAGGGATTGAGAATAAATCCGCAAAGTTTGCGAATCCCCATTAGTCTGCTAAGGTAATGCTTTGTTTGTGACAAATCTTGATATTCAGTGTGAC
The DNA here is from genome assembly GCA_920105625.2 of Clusia tigrina. Taxonomy (NCBI): domain Eukaryota; kingdom Metazoa; phylum Arthropoda; class Insecta; order Diptera; family Clusiidae; genus Clusia; species Clusia tigrina. The sequence goes on along the minus strand of OV050030.1, from coordinate 157,713,847 downwards.
TATCAGGTGCTAATCTGACCCAGCGTGGCACGCGTATTTGGGAGATCGCCTGATATTGATAATAGAAATCTTCCAATCTAACTAGAGTAACGGGATTCAGTTGGTCGTCCCAACTTATTTGGTTCCACCAGATTTGTTGCATCAAGGTCTGGTCGATCGAAATTAACTCCCTTGTAGGGTCGAAGAGTTGCGCAGCAATATACAACACCTTTCGGTCGGTGTGCTTAAAAATTGCCAGAATGGTTCCCAAACGTAAAGAAAATACATCATAATACTGGCCGCATCGAGAACCTACGGTACTAGGGGTACAAGACTCCTCATGTTTGAAGAAGTCTTTCCGGAGTAGAAGCCCCGGCGATAGGTCGGCAAAAATGGGCTCACAGCTGGCAGCCCATTTGTTCAGTGAGTTCCCTGTCGGTCCAGGGACACCTATCGGTTGGTTCTGCCCTCGGGTTGCCGAGGAGACATAATGGGTGCCAATCAATGGGGCGTCGATGAACATTACATTGCGCAGCTCATCCGAAGTCGATTCGTTCTTGTATTGCATGCCGTCTGCGAGTTCTAAGAGTGTCCTTATCGTGAGATAAGGAACACAATTCACCCCAAAGGTGACCGTTCTTAGTTTGAAATCCGCTGTGGGAGCGGCCGGGTTTTCTCGAAAGAGAATGCGTTGGTACGCTGTCTGGGTAGGGTCCAGTAGGTAGTAGTGAGAAACCGGGGATACGGGTGGAGGCGAAACTTCGGACATGCGGTTGAGCTTCATGTATTCCAGTATCACCTCGTCATATAGTTGATTGCTTACTGGGTGTTTACCCAGCCATAGTTCATTGAAACATGTTGAGCTGAACCTATAGGTCTGGCATAGGAGCAATCTATTTGATTTGATTGAGTGGTTCGGTACCGTTCCAAGGTATCCCGGCGGGATGTCTGGGGGTACGAATCTACTCCTGCTGCAGGAGTTTGGAAGAGCTGTCGTTTCGTGAAAATCATCGCAATGTCCCCATTTCGATTGCAACGGCGGTCGTAGGAGACGGTTTTCGCAAATTTCATTTTTGTGGCGAAGGATGAATTTTGGTTGAAGGGTAGAGGACCTGTAAGATCGCATCCGAATATTGTCTCTTTCGAAATTTGGGACCCCACACCATTGTATTCTAATCCACCAAGCGTGGTACGCATCCCCACTCAATGAGACATTGACCTGTGATGAATTAATGATGCCCGGGTCAGACAACTGGATGTTACCCAGCTGTTTGTGTTCGCACTTATTGAGTTGAAGAGGTGGCAATTCTCCTGTCAGGGTAGGCAGTACCTTGGCTGACACCAGAAGCCGCACATCCGCGTCGTACTGCGATCCGATGACCAACCTGGAGACTTTTGTAACGTTTGGAGTCACTCCAATATTCACCCCAGACACCGGAGCATGTATTGTGCGCGCAGACAGCTTAAGGCGCTCATGGAGGCGGTCTGAAATGAAAGACCCCTCATATCCCGAATCTATCAGAGCCTGGGCCATAGAAGTGACGCGCCGCATTTTAAGGTTATTCATGGCGGTGCCGAGCTGCAATCGGTTTGGCTGTCGACCACAAAGTTGACTTTGACTGGGTCCCGCCTTATCTGCCGCGCGCATGACTGGCGTCGTCAGAACTTGAACATGTGGTGGCTGGCTTGACGGAGCAGTACGCGTTGTATGTGACGGGGTTCCTTGAAGCATGGTATGGTGCCGCTTCCGACAGGAGAAGCATAAGTCACTACTGGGGCAATTTGCCGCTCTATGCGAGACTGTCAAACAATTCATACACAGGCCGTGCCTTCGTACCAAACGCCACCTGGTTGTGACACTGGCTTGCTGAAATTTAGGGCACATAGGTGTGAGGTGAACAGGGTGATAACAAATAATACATACCTCCCTTGTTTCACTAGCTTGGTGGGTGTGAATTCGGGGAGAGCGCGGTGCATTCGGCTGCACTCCCACATTTGCCTATCCGAGGAAGTTTGCTTCAAAGATGATGCCTCACTCTGCAGGCACGAAAGCCATCCCATCATGTTAATCTTACACCTCCGATCTGTGTCATAGATTTCGAGGAGATGTTGCTGAAGATGCTTCCGCAGTGCAACACCATCTTTGTTGCCGATAGCTTCACTCATCGCCTTCGCCTGGCTGTTTTTGACGAAACCCCACAGAGAGTCGAGCTCTCCCATTGCATCATGTAGCGAATTGTCGGAGTGACTGTCCAATCGACGGCTTTCGAAATCACTTACGAAACTGGTAAGAGCCTCTTCCGCGTGCAAGAATCGGATAAGCATGGCAACAATTTGTGGTTCTGGATCGAAGCTCAATCATTTATGATAATTGAGTCTATGTTCACGGAAATGAGGAAGTGGAGTGGGATATTTGATTCTGGGTTGATGGTCCAAGGTTGGGCGAGTTCGTAACACCGTCAGTCGCTGAAACTCTCCACTCAGTGTTGAGATCGACAGGAGCGCTGAGTCGTTCTAAGGTGGTCAGGTGACAAGACACCTACACACCACCGCAAATAAGCTTATTGCACGATCACTCAAAGACGGGAGCAGAGTTACTGTCGAGTGGTCTGGTGGTATGACACCTGAACCTACTGCATAAATATATTTATTTGATAGAGCTTACCTGTTCCTATCCGGCTCGAAGGACCATGTTTAATGATTGAATTCCTGTTGAATTTAATAATGCTTGGAATTGTAGGTGCGTTCTTCGCCTTATCTTCTTTATTATAATTGCAGCAAAATTATTGATTATAATAGTTTTTCGTTTTTTAAGGAAATTATGTTTGATTTTGGCCATCCTTGTCCCTTTATCCACTTATGAAGCCTCTTCACTCGGTGCGCGTGGTTGCACGATCGATAGCCACGATGCAGACTCTGAATCTGGTGATGCGGCTCCCTCGCTGGTTTCAATACAAGAGGCCGAGTCAAGTCGCGAGAAATCGCATGCAAACACTTGACAGGGCAGATCGGTGGTAGATCATAAAGATGGCTGTCGACCGGCACGAACGTTCGACAGGCAGAATTTGGCCACGCTCGCACCGGGTAGCAGCCATCGGGAATATGGGTTCACGGCGGGAACACACCTAAACAACCAAACATTCACACGAGCCGCTAACTCATCAGTACATTCAACGTTTACCTAGTTCTTAGCAACTGAGTAGCCAGATATTCTACACGAGCGGCGAAGACAGACAGCGCAATGGAAACGTAAGCAGAACAACAGCAGTGCAGCTCAATGTGGTGGCCTTAGTTTAAGCAAGAAACAAATGTAACAGTTTAGTTATTAACTCACCTTTAATAAAGAAAGTAAATAAACGATTAATTGGCGCCCAACGTAAACGTGTCGCGAAGATTAAGTCAAAGAATAAAGTTATCCGAGTGTTTCTATGAAGTTAGATAGAAAAGGATAAATTTTTAAATTTAAAAAAAGAAAAAAAGAAAAGAGGGAATCACTATCGACAGAATCCCATTGAGGGAAGAGAGAATCACCATCGAGGATAAAACATTGAATCGGAATAACTCAACATCGAAAGAATCACCATCGGGAGAAAGGAGAACCACCATCGAGGGAATAACATCGAATACGAATAATATTAAGATATATTTAATAACTAAATATGGCAAGGTGAGTGGTGTGTTCGTTTTCTTTTATAAAGTGAAAAAATAAAGTGAAACAAAACAAAAAGTGAGTGAATGTGCGAACCATTGGAAGAATTATTTCAAAACCTAAGACTAGAAAATTCGAAAGAAAAAATGAACGCGGAACAAGTTAGTGAGATTGTTAGGGCCGAAGTGAGTAGAGCACTAGGTGCTCAGAAATTAAAAGTTCGATAGGAAAATAATGGCAATTTAGGGCCAAATTACTTTGGCAAAACCTAAGGTGGAAAAGTTCACCAAAGTCACAATTAACTCATTAGTATCTTGTGAGATTACATTAGACGCGATTAAATCGCTTCCGGAATTTTCGGGTCAACCAGGCACATACGTGTCCTGGCGTGAGGCTGCGTACAACGCGTACGAACTATTCAAAAGATATGATGGCAGTGAACGACACTACCAAACAGTTACCATTCTTAGAAATAAAGTGAGGGGTGCCGCTGATGCAGTGCTCTCGTCTTTTAGTACGGTTTTGAATTTTAGTGCAATCATTGCACGACTAGACTTCACGTATGCGGACAAACGTCCGATATACCTTATAGAACAGGAACTGTCGACGCTTAGACAGGGTTCAATGTCATGTTTAGAATTTTATGACGAAGTAAAAAAGAAGCTAACTTTGTTAGCAAATAAGACCATTATGTCATACGAGAAGAGTATAGCGGATACTATAAATGAAAAATATAGGGCTGATGCACTCAGGGTTTTCATATCGGGGCTTAGGTAACCTCTATGCGATATCCTGTTCGCTTCGAGACCTTCTGACCTCCCATCTGCCCTAGCTTTGGCACAAGAAGTAGATGCTAATAACGAGTGCTACGCCTTTGCAAACAATTTTGCAAATACATCTAATGAGAATTCCTATAAAAAAGAGTAAATTCAGCACACAATTCCTCTGGTTATGAGCACAATACCGGACATAAAAACCCACATTATTCGGTAAATGAACAAAGACACGCTGGCAATTCGCGGAATTCCATGGGTTATCAGAAGCCACAATTCGGTAACAACTACTCTGATCGAAGGCGAGTCGAGCCTATGGAGGTGGACCCCTCCCTGTCTCAAGTTAGACATCCGACGAACAATCCCGGTCATGACCGGAACGACAGGCAACATGGAAATATGCAGAAACGAGCGGCGAATTCAGGACGATACACAGGACCTAAAATTCAACGAGTTAATCATCTTAATGATGAACATGAGTTACCTGTCGCACAAACTTATGATAAAGAAGCGGAGCAGGCCATAGATGACATTGAAGGTGAGGAACTTAATTTTTTAGGGCAAGGTCTCTCCTGCCTTGGACTGCAAGGTCAATAGGAGGGACAGAAGTAAAACTCCTTATCGACACAGGGGCATCAAAGAGCTATATCAAGCCCCTACCGGAGTTCAAAGGGATAAGACTGGTTAAAAATCCTTTTTCAGTAAAATCTATACACGGAGAAACCCCTATCAAACTCAAATGCGCAATTAAAATTTTCGGCGTAGTAGCAGATTTTTTCATTTTACCTGAACTGACGTCTTTCGATGGTGTCATTGGCCTGGACATGTTAGATAAAGTACACGCGTCTATTGAATTAAAAACAAACACGATTACTGATGACTACGGAAAGGAAGTTATTTTATTTATAACTAGCCAGGATATAAATCATTTACAACTTCAAGCTCAGACAGTACCGAAGCATTTGAAACAAGTCTTCTTCAAGATAATTCGTAATGTAAATGGAGTGTTTGCAGATCCCGACGAGGCACTCCCATATAATACAAATGTAGTTGAGACGATTCGCACCGAGGACGAAAATCCGGTTTATTCAAGACTATACCCGTACCCGCTAGGTTTTTCGGATTTTGTAAATAAAGAAATCCAGGACTTACTGGCAAACGGTATCATTCGAAAGTCTAGATCACCATACAACAACCCGATATAGGTAGTGAAAAAAAGGGATTTGATGAAACTGGACAAGAAAAAAAACGAATGGTAATAGATTTTCGTAAACTTAATGAGAAAACTATCAGCGACAAATACCCAATTCCAGATATCACAGAAACCTTATCAAATCTTGGAGGGAGCTAATTTTTTACTACACTTGACCTGAAATCAGGTTTCCACCAGATTCAACTATCGGAACCTGATCGAGAAAAAACTGCATTTTCAGTCAAAAACGGAAAGTATGAGTTTTGTAGGCTGGCCTTCGGACTTAAGAACGCCCCCAGTATTTTCCAGAGGGCGATAGACGATGTGTTAAGAGAACACATCGGAAAGAGATGTTTCGTCTACGTAGACGATGTAATCATATTTTCAGAAAACGAGCAACAACCCTTACAAGATGTGGAAGTAGTGTTAAGAAGTCTATTCCATGCCAATATGAGGGTCTCAGCAGAAAAATTAAAATTCTTTCAAACCGAGGTCGAATACTTAGGATTCGTAGTTTCACAAGGGGGAATTAAAACAAGTGCTGAAAAAGTTGACACAAGGCTAAGATCATTTTTAGGCTTGGCGGGATACTACCGCTGTTTTATAAGAGACTACGCCAAAATAGTAAAACCACTATCGGATATACTGAGAGTAGAATACGGAAGAGTTTCTGCATCGCAGTCGAAGAAAATCAAAATTGATTTGACCAATGAACAGAAAAAGCCCTTCAATACAGTAAAGGAAATACTAGCATCTGAGGATGTAACTTTAACATACCCAAATTTTCGGAAACCGTTCGATTTAACTACAGATGCGTCCTCACACGCTTTAGGTGCTGTTCTTTCGCAAGAGGGAGAACCTATTACCATGATCTCCCGAATTTTGTCGAGTAGCGAAGAACATTACGCTACCAATGAACGCGAATTATTAGCCATTGTTTGGGCATTAAAAACGCTTAGAAATTATCTATATGTCAAATTTGAATGTATTTACGGACCATCAACCACTAACTTTTGTGGTTTCAGACAGAAACCCGAACTCAAAAATTAAAAGATGGAAAGCATTCATAGACGTATACAACGCAAAGCTGATCTATAAACCAGGTAAAGAAAACTTTGTCGCCGATGCAAGCCTTAGACAATACGAGTGTCGAGACAATCCACAGCGAGGAGTCATCAACTAACACGATCGAAAGAACGGATAAGCCAGTAAATTGCTTTCGCAACCAGATACTTGTGGAAGAAGGCATAGAACCACATAGAAGAACGTTTATTATGTTTGGGAAAAAGACAAGACACTTAATTACATTTCGAACCAATGATGATTTAATTAGACTCCTGCAAGAGGCTGTAAAAGTAGATGTAGTAAACGCTCTGAAGTGTGCCTGCATACATTGGCACAATTCCAGCATAAATTAATCGAACTCTTTCCAACTGTAAAATTCAGACATACGGAAAAACTAGTTATCGATATATCAGACCCGAATGAACAACAGGAAATTATCGCGGCTGAACATAATCGGGCACACCGACCAGCCCAGGAAAATGTAAAACAAATACTGGAAGACTATTTTTTTCCAAAAATGGAAAAGAAGGCTAAGCAACTGGTAGCAAACTGTCGTGTGTGCTCTCAGGCAAAGTATGACCGTCACCCGAAGAAACAACTTATTGCCGAGACACCCATACCGAAATATTGCGGAGAAGTCCTTCACATCGACATATTTTCCACCGGGACAAAATACTTTTTGACTTGCATTGACAAATTTTCAAAATTTGCGATAGTACAGTCGTTAAAGTCTAGGACGATAGTGGATGTTAAGCCACAGCTTCTGCAGTTACTTAACCTGTTTCCAGGTACGAAAACTATTTATTGTGACAATGAAAAGTCACTTAACTCGCACACCATTAAGGTTACGCTAAAAAATCATTTCGACATAGACATTGCGAATGCCCCACCCCTGCATAGTACGTCAAATGGTCAGTTAGAGCGATTTCACAACACGCTAATGGAAATATCGCGATGCCTTAAACTTGACAAGAATTTGGATGATATCGAGGAAATTGTGCTTTTAGCTACTATCCAATACAATAAATCAATCCATACTGTGACCGGGTTGAAACCCATTAACGTCTTTCATTCAACACAGGACGATGAACGAATAATATCGCGCTTAAGAACCGCGCAGGAAAAAGAGTTAGTAACACACAATAGGAATAGACAGGATAGGGAATTTTCCGTAGGAGAGAAGGTTCTCGTCAAAAATAATAGAAGACTTGGCAATAAGCTTATACCTCTTTATACTGAGGAAGAAGTTGAAAAAGATCTGGGCACAACGGTTCTCATAAGAGGGAGGAGGGTCCATAAGGACAATCTTCGTTGAAGTTTTTTACATTATAATAATATTTTATCTTTTGTTGGTCACGAATTAAAAAAAAATATCATTAACGTTTTTAGAATCACCTTAATATTGGTTATAGCCAATTTAATATCGGCAACAAACGGACGGTTAATTGACTACTCGAACGCGAAATACATTCCGGGGGCTGGCGGCGACCTCGTCATTTGGGAAGGCTTTGGACATATTAAACACGTTACAAACTTAACGTTCTACGAATTAATAAGGGACGAGACAGCCAACGCTACAAACCACTTTCCCCTAACACACATGAGGAAGGTGCTGGACGCGGATATAAATCAGTAAGTAGATTAATACAGACCATTAATAACCATCACAGGCAGGCAAGAAGCTTGAACGCTATAGGGACGGTCCTAAAATATATCGCTGGGACTCCCGATCATGACGACTTTGACAAAATAAGGAACACGGTAGAACAACTAATTGACTCAGAGGACAGACAGTTTACTATCAATACAGAAGTACAAAAAGAAATCAATAGTCTTACTACTACAGTTAACAAGATCTTGAAAGTGGAAAAACAAAGGGAAATAGACACGGGTAACCTTTATGATGTTCTTCTAGCTAGAAATAGAGGAATAATAACAGAATTAGATAATTTAATTACTTCCATCACGATCGCAAAAATTGGAGTTTTGAACCCTATTCTTTTAGACAGTAACGAAGTAAATTTCATAATAAAAACGAACACTTCACAAACCTAACTGTGGCCGTGTGTTATGGCAGTAGCTAAGATTAAAATTCTACAATATAATAACATAATATATTTTCTAATAAGATATCCTATCCCTAAGTTTAGATGTAAGAAAATTACTATTTTACCTGTAGCTCACGGCCACCAAATTCTCCACCAACAAGAATCTACTCTAGCTGTATGCCAAAATAACACTTTAGCAGTGAGAAACTGCAGCGACACGACACGAATGTTTTGCTTACCATCTTCAGCCACATCATGCGCTCTACAACTAATGACACGCAACACCGCCAATTGCAGCACAACATTCAATAACCTCACCCCGATTACATCGATAGGCGATGGATTGGTAATCATCAACGAATCAAGTGGCTATTGTCGAAGAAAATAACGAAGCTCCTATCACAGTCAATTTTACTTACTTGGTTACCTTCAATGATCGTGTGAAAATCAACGACACGATATATTACAATGAAAATTCAACGACACTTCTACAACCAGAAACTCCATGGGCTTCTGCAGTTAACCTCAAGCAACACACTGAGATACTAAGCGAGTCCTACCTACACCATGTTAATCAACAGAACCTTCAACATATCCGTCATTTGCAACGTACGGTCGACCAGGGTCGCATAGCAGTATTATCAACAATTGGCGTCTTCTTAGTTGTCGGACTGGTTGCCTATTTACTCCGACGCAGGACGGTGACCAAAAGAAAGATTTTCATAACCAAGTCCGTTGAAGTTTCAGTTAAAAATGCTGCCACAAGGACCGTGGACGGCCCTCATTTAGAAGGGGAGGAGTTATCGTGAGAAACCCTCGCATTCCAATATTCCGACTATTTGGATGCACCTAGCACCCAACTAACCAAATACACTACACGAGCCGCTTGGTCATCATATTCATAAAGTTGATTGCACCTAAACAACCAAACATTCACACGAGCCGCTAACTCTTCAGTACATTCAACGTTTACCTAGTTCTTAGCAACTGAGTAACCAGATATTCTACACGAGCGGCGAAGACAGACAGCGCAAAAGAAACGTAAGCAGAACAACAGCAGTGCAGCTAAATGTGGTGGCCTTCGTTTAAGCAAGAAACAAATGTAACAGTTTAGTTATTAACTCACCTTTAACAAAAAAAAGTAAATAAACGATATATATATATATATATATATATATATATATATATATATATATATATATATATATATATATATATATATATATATATATATATATATATATATATATATATATATATATATATATATATATATATATATATATATATATATGTCAATCTTATAGATGAAATTTAGGACAGAGAACAAGATTTCAATCAAGTTCCGGCCGCAGTTTGTAGGGCGAAAAACGTATCTTATTACATATCTGAATTAGCAGAAGTAAAAAGTATTTACAAAGAGCTTTAAAAGAAAGTTACGTTTTTGGAAAAAAATAATGCGATAAATCTGAAAGCAATACAAAGACTGAGAAAAATTTTAACAAACGAATTTAAAATCACTATAAAAAAATAATTATGATTGCAATATTAGGCGCATTCGATTCGCCACTCTATCGACGATAGGACAGACATTTGTGTGGAAAGTACTTTCAAATTGAAAATTGCTAGAAAACCAACGAGATTAAAAATTACCCATAAAAATTCCTAGGGACTTTTTTTTATTTTAACTGTTTAAATTTAAATAAAACAAAAATTAATCTTTGGATTTTGTTTTTTGATTATTATTCTGTTGATTTAAATTATATTCAGATTTTTAGTTTGCATAAAAAATATAAAAAAATTAAATGTTAAAAAAAACCAGTTGAAACAGTGCTGCCAAGTATTCCACTTACTCGAGTGCTGTTTTTTTCGCACAACTAATACGCCTATTATGAAATCTCCGGACTATATATCTGAAAATACAAAAAATTATACACATGACGAAAAATCGCTTTAAGTCTACATAATTTTACATATTTCTTCGAGAAAAGCTTCACTTTCATTTGCCATGGTCAACTTCATTGTACAATTGGATGCCAATTTGTCACCTAATGTACAGAAAAATGTTCTCAAACAAATAGAAATTCCAATTTCAGGATTCAATTAGAAGCTGATGGAGTTCATTATAATGTTCGATGAAGTGAGCATTAAAGAGATTTGAACTACAACAGTAAGCATGACAAAGTAGATGGTTATATTGATTATGGTGTCGGTAAAAACAGTCGGCGACCTGCCATTGCTAAGTCTGTATGCGTATTTATGATAAGGAGTTTATGTGGGCAGTGGAAACAAATAGTGAATTTTTCCGTATCTCAGAAAGTTTTGCCAGTAAACAACCTACAAAGCATGCTTTGCGCCACAATTGCTTACAACTGCATGTGTAAAGCTAGGTCTGTCTGTCCATGCTATTGTGTGCGACCAATCAACAACCAATCAATCCTTGCACAAAAAATTGGACCTGCAAAAAAAATTTTTTTTTATAAAGAAACACAAATTTATTGCATCTTTAATGTACCACCTTCACCAAATGAAGAATCAATCTTATGAAACACAAACTACAGATTCCAAATGAGGGTTATGCTAATTGGGAAATCATAAAGGAACGTCCCTCAATGGACAGTTTTTCTATTATTCGAGTTTGCCCACATTGAAGCAATGCTCATATTTGTCCCAACAGATTTCAAAAAATTAATGTTCGATTGGCTCTCCAAGTAATGAGTGAAACAACAGCAGCTGGAATAAGAACAGCTAGTAAATAAAATATCTTTAACGACACATTGAAAGGAGATGCTGAGCCTACAGCTATATTCACTGAAAACATCAAAAATCGTTTGGACGTCCTTAATAGCAAAACTTTGCTTTCCAGAAATCCCTATAATGCAGCATTGCAAAATAATAATACACCTTGGAACTCCTTGAAGGAGATGATGCAGTTTATTTCAAATGTGCAATTTTGTGTCACAAATAAGAAAGTAAATATAAATTGTATAAATTATTTGGTTCATGCTATAAATGCAACAATTCAACTTTCACACCATTTGTTTTCAAAACATAAAAACGACTTATTTTATTTGTGCACCAACAAACTGAATCAGGATCCGATGGAAAATTTATTTAGCCATATAAGGTACAAAAAACGCAATCCCTCTGTGAATGAGTTCTGCCAAATTCTGGAAAGAATTTCTTCTGTGCAAAATACAGAGCAGCTATTGGGATTAAGTTTAGATTGGAAAGGAGTGCTAAGAGCTGAAAGTAAAGTGTGTAGTGAATGTTCATTATTGCTATACAATCAAGAAAATTTTGTAATTTCTGATATAGAAGGAGACGTTTCAACTGAATGGCCAACTGAAAATTTCGCCCAAGAGGAAGGGAACCTGTTTCAGAACGCCACAGCGGGTTATGTTGTATACAAGGTCTTGAAAAATAATAAATAAAAACATTGTGAAAAATGCAAAGATAAAATACAAAGTATAGTCAAAGAAATAAAAAGAATTAATGATTTATTTTTATTTTATGAAAGTTACTCGGAGTTTTCTGATTTCGGTTCTCTAAAAGCTCCCACAGATCATTTTTATCAAACAATCAAATCTGCAGAACAAATAACATAAGGAAAAAAATTCTTTCAAAAGCTCAGGATATGTTGAAAGAATTGTATAATGTTGAAGGAGATTGCAGAGGCTATAGGGAGGCAATATTAGAATTCGCAATCATCGTATTGTTTAGAAAGGATTGCAGTTGGAGAATCAGTTCAATAAAAGAAATTGCAGATTCTTCATCTGATAGGCTGCGTATTTTTCAGTGCTAACATGGCGTGGTAGAGGTAATAATAATAGTAATTTTTAAACTGGGACTTTGTCTTTGTTTAAATGAGAAATTGGGAGAGAAAAATTGATTTTTTCGTTACTTGTGTGTGTGCGCAGTAAAGCGTTTGATTAAGTGCCAACATTTATTTTAATCTTTGGAAATCTATATGACTACGTTGTCTGTGCCAGAAGTATGAAACAAAAACCATCAGCTGCACAGGCCTTAGATGCAAAAGCACAATAGCCTGATCAACTCTGTATGTGGCATTGCACTGCAATATCTGATGTTCAAAAACTAAATAAACTAACATTTGAGCTCAGAAAAAATACAAGATATACAAATAAATTATACAATGGTGAGTATGAAAATGAGTGATAATCTTCGCCAGAACTTATGATCAGTAGTGGAGAAGTTGATGTAACAATTAATTAACCAGACAAACTAACCATTGTATATAATCAAGTCATATTTACACAAATACTCGTAAATGATTAAAAATTAATAGCACATAGATAGATTTAGTACTAAGGTTTTGAAACTTAAAAACTTTCAAGACAATCAGAGGATCAGTATACAGCAAGAAGCTGGTGACAGACCTCTGTAAAATCGTATGCCTAAACCACGCCCTATCAAGTCCTTCCCCTCATGAAACATTAGTAGCAATAGAACATAACTACAGAGTTCTCAGTGAGTACAAACTATCTTTTCTAAGCAACATCTTTTATGTCACATGCTTACCATACTATGCATTCACCTAGAGCAATACCACGCACACAGAGAATGGATACACACCAGCAGAGTTAATATATGACAAGTTGGTGAGATTGCCAACAGAAGCAATAGATACCAGAGAACACAGAGAAGGGAAACTTAAATTTCAAACGGCAAAGCAGCGAAAAAAAACAGACGGACATTGTACACGAATCCACTAAAAATCGTGGTGAATCCACCCAAAGTCATGGTGTGTTCGCTACGGACGCTGGCCGCAAAAAAGACTTTCCCTTCTCTGTGTTCTCTGATAGATACATCAACAAAATTGTATGATTTGTACAGCTATCTTCGAGAGCTCTGAACCAAATGAAACAGCAAGATAATATGCTAAAATAATATGAAAAAGTCATATAATAAAAAAAAAACAAATAAAATAGAATATACATTAAGATATTTTTTATTTTTAAGAAATAGTTTCAGACATAATGATGACAGTCTTTACGACCATCCATATAGAATTGACAAACATAATGGAGGAAAAATTTAGAATAAAGAAAACAATTTTCACAATAACAACCTAGAAAGATACCTAATAAAAAGAAAATTACCATAACTTAACTAAGCAGAGGTGTAATCTATGTAAATCCCTATGATATATTTAAAATGTACAGAGACTCATTATGTCAAATTATACTACACATATAAACAAGTGATGGCATATTTCGGGGCTACAAATACATTGGGCCCGAAAAATGCTAACCATACTCAATTGCGGAGCGCGAGCATATATCCCACCTTTCAAATACATTGATAAAAAATTGTAAAAATTGTTGGCAACCCATACAGATCTCGGAAATGGTAAACTATACTCCTAAAAATTTCACTAGGGAATTGAAATAAAAAGCATGAAAAGTTGTACAACCTGTGCGCAAATATATAATGCATACCGCAAATATATAATGCGTACCGCGATTAATATGCGAGACACTTTAAAGTCATAATTTCAAAATGTCCAGAAAAATCTAAATAGTGAAAAATAAACTCGTTTTATCCGGTAAAACAAAAACAATAATATGGCGCCCTGAAACAGCTGCGTATTATCAGCAAAATTTAGAAGCCAAAAAGTAGTCAGTGATATTTTTCAATTTCTTACATTCTTTATTTTCTCTCTTCTTCTTGATACGATAATTGCTAATAGAGTTGCCAAGAATCATTTGAAGAAAAAAGGAAGAAAAAATTAAAATTAAATTCAAATTAAAAAAGGGGTGAAAAATAATATAAATATAAAAATGAAACAAAATAATAAAATTCAAATACTGAGATATGGATGATGAACATCCTCCTGGTGGTGGTCAGCCACATGACGGAAATTACGCAATTAGGTTGATTAACCAAAAACTTACAAAAATGGAATCAATGTGCTCTGAACTCAAATAGGAAATAGTAAATTTAAAAGCTGAAAATATGATATTAAAAAACTCTAACGAGGGTAAGTCAAATAATATCCAACCCATCCAACTTCAAAGCAATGTATGCTATGAAACTGATGAGGAGCTTTCACGTGAAACCGATTGGTTCCTGAAAGCGAGAAGACCAAAAAAAAGAGACGGGCCGAAGCGTCTCCCGAACTCATCCAATATTCAAAATGCTGGTAAAAAGTAGAGCATAATAGCATTTAGAAGACAGACTTCTCCTATTATGATAACAGGAGATCTTGAGTCTTAAGCTCTGTAAAATTTAATGAAAACAAATTCTAATGAAGAATTTTGTATTAAACTGCTAAACAATGGCGTCTTTAAAGTTACTACATTTGACAGACGACTACAGGTCTATCACAAAAGAACTCTCAAGTACAGAAATCCCCTGGGGCAGTTTTGAGAATAAACAAATTCGACCTATCAAGGTTTTTGCGAAAAATCTTAACCACTCATATGATCCCAAAGACATTGTTTCCACCTTAAAGAGCCAAGGATTCAAATCATTGTATACCATCAATAAACTGCAATTTAAAGCGAAGAAACCTCTTAATTTGTTTCTAGTGATGATATTCAGCTTTGAATCAACTGATGATATTCAAAAGATATACCTAATTAAAACTATACTGAATTGTATAGTCACGATGGAGCCATTACGCCACTCAAAACTCATACCACAATGTTTAACATGCCAATCCTTTGGCTACACAAAAAACTACTTCGGCAAAACACCTAGTTGCGTGAAATGCGCAGGAAAGCACAAAACAATTGAGTGCTAGAAAACTGAGCCACAACAACCACAATGTTGTAACTGTTGCGAAGCTCACCCAGCCAACTATCGAGGTTGCGTCGTTGCAAAAGAGCTCGAAAAGATAAGAAAGAAAAAAACTGGTCAACACCTCAACATCGAAACAGTTAGGATAAGTCTACTGATATAAAATTGCAAACAATCATTAGCAAAAAATCAAAAGAAGATCCAAATAGAAGATTATATGCTCAAACAGTGAAAAATAATAATAATAAAATTGAAAGCGAAAGTGAAATACTTTCTAAAATACTATATAATACCAAATATGCTTCACTAGAGAAGCGGCTTACAAAATTAGAACCATCAATAGATTCAGCAAGACATGCCTAAACAATTAAGAATTATGCTTTGGAACGCAAATGGGCTACTACAGCACCATAGGGAACTAGAACTCATATCGCTTCACAGAAATATTGATGTGCATCTGTCATCTGAAACTCACTACACAAATCATTCATATTGACAATTTAATAATTACCATACATACAAACAAAACTACGGACTGGGAATATTTCCGAAAACACCTGGAGGATTAAGACGACACAACAGTTGAGTTGAATAGAGCCTTAGCTCTTGAAAACGAAGCTCTTAAGTAAAAAAATATAATTCAACAGTCAGCATAGAATAGCACGCCAACATATAGCAGATTTGTAAAAGAACATCGATATCATAAATTTATAAGATATATAATCCAAGAAAAATAAAAAAATTCTTCGAAGGTTGCACCAGACGAGGTCGCCTTCTGATAGGCAACTTTAAATAAATAACCAAAGAACTAAGTTTGGTAATAAAACAAACAAACATAGAATGATGAATTCAACAGATATATAAGTCAATTATCTAAAAAAAGAATCTCAAACTATTCCCTGTGGAAATGTACCCGTAATTTAAAAAGACCAGTTGCACAAAATCTATCAATCAAAGATAACCAGAAGTGATGCGGAGCAAGCTGCAGTATTCGCTGATCACCTTGCAAGTATATTTACTATAAACGAAGAACTAAGCGACAACTTTATGAAGCAAAAAGAACGGACTCACCTAGGGACAGAAATTCCATGTAAATGTGACGAGGAAGTTTCCGAAATCATTAACAAGGGCCTCAAATCAAGGGTCCCTGATGTTTTTACCAGGAAGAAAATATATACCACTATATTGCAGATCGATTATATCGTATCTAGGAGGCAGTAAATCGCTGTGACTGCTAGGTAGTTTATCAAACTCTTTAATTTATAAAATTGAAAGTTATGTAGAAACTTGAAAATATTATGAATGTCGATGGTACTTGGTTCATATAACAAAACTGATAGAATGGAGTTCTTTAAAGAAACTTGAACGGATAAAATCAAGATGCAGGCAGAAATCCAATAGGTCTAAAATAGATGCAATTGGTGCGTGAAAAGAAAATGTTTATTAGTGAGCAAGGTACAATTGCACAAAAGATTTGATTTCATTATTCTTGCTATAGTAGGATTTGCTGTTGCAATTATGTGAGACTTAAATCTGGAGTAGTGATTGATTTTAGAACGAATTGACTTAGTACTTTTGTTCTAAAGATTACATTTGTTTCGGGATCCTCTGAGTCTGAAATTTGGGAGGGTGCTCCAGACGAGGTCGCCTTCTGATAGGCAACTTTAAATAAATAACCAAAGAACTAAGTTTGGTAATAAAACAAACAAACAAAGAATGATGAATTCAACAGATATATAAGTCAATTCTAACGAAAGAATCTCAAACTATTCCCTGTGGAAATGTACCCGTAATTTAAAAAGACCAGTTGCACAAAATCTATCAATCAAAGATAACCAGAAGTGATGCGGAGCAAGCTGCAGTATTCGCTGATCACCTTGCAAGTATATTTACTATAAACGAAGAACTAAGCGACAACTTTATGAAGCAAAAAGAACGGACTCACCTAGGGACAGAAATCCCATGTAAATGTGACGAGGAAGTTTCCGAAATCATTAACAAGGGCCTCAAATCAAGGGTCCCTGATGTTTTTACCAGGAAGAAAATATATACCACTATATTGCAGATCGATTATATCGTATCTAGGAGGCAGTAAATCGCTGTGACTTCTAGGTAGTTTATCAAACTCTTTAATTTATAAAATTGAAAGTTATGTAGAAACTTGAAAATATTATGAATGTCGATGGTACTTGGTTCATATAACAAAACTGATAGAATGGAGTTCTTTAAAGAAACTTGAACGGATAAAATCAAGATGCAGGCAGAAATCCAATAGGTCTAAAATAGATGCAATTGGTGCGTGAAAAGAAAATGTTTATTAGTGAGCAAGGTACAATTGCACAAAAGATTTGATTTCATTATTCTTGCTATAGTAGGATTTGCTGTTGCAATTATGTGAGACTTAAATCTGGAGTAGTGATTGATTTTAGAACGAATTGACTTAGTACTTTTGTTCTAAACATTACATTTGTTTCGGGATCCTCTGAATCTGAAATTTGGGAGGGTGCTCCAGACGAGGTCGCCTTCTGATAGGCAACTTTAAATAAATAACCAAAGAACTAAGTTTGGTAATAAAACAAACAAACAAAGAATGATGAATTCAACAGATATATAAGTCAATTCTAACGAAAGAATCTCAAACTATTCCCTGTGGAAATGTACCCGTAATTTAAAAAGACCAGTTGGACAAAATCTATCAATCAAAGATAACCAGAAGTGATGCGGAGCAAGTTGCAGTATTCGCTGATCACCTTGCGAGTATATTTACTATAAACGAAGAACTAAGCGACAACTTTATGAAGCAAAAAGAACGGACTCACCTAGGGACAGAAATCCCATGTAAATGTGACGAGGAAGTTTCCGAAATCATTAACAAGGGCCTCAAATCAAGGGTCCCTGATGTTTTTACCAGGAAGAAAATATATACCACTATATTGCAGATCGATTATATCGTATCTAGGAGGCAGTAAATCGCTGTGACTTCTAGGTAGTTTATCAAACTCTTTAATTTATAAAATTGAAAGTTATGTAGAAACTTGAAAATATTATGAATGTCGATGGTACTTGGTTCATATAACAAAACTGATAGAATGGAGTTCTTTAAAGAAACTTGAACGGATAAAATCAAGATGCAGGCAGAAATCCAATAGGTCTAAAATAGATGCAATTGGTGCGTGAAAAGAAAATGTTTATTAGTGAGTAAGGTACAATTGCACAAAAGATTTGATTTCATTATTCTTGCTATAGTATGATTTGCTGTTGCAATTATGTGAGACTTAAATCTGGAGTAGTGATTGATTTTAGAACGAATTGACTTAGTACTTTTGTTCTAAACATTACATTTGTTTCGGGATCCTCTGGATCTGAAATTTGGGAGGGTGCTGTTAAAGTTTGTCCCGTTTAGAAAATATAAGTGGATTTGTTTTAGTACTATTCAGTGAAGCGGCTCTTGTGGATTTGCTATCCGTGCAAATAACGAATTTGGAGACTTGGTGACTGATGCGGTGTTTATAGTATGTTGCATTTATATAACTTCGGTGGTATATACGGAGCAAAAGTGCTGCAATTCTCCTGCTCTGAAGGTATTGTTTTCGTGCTTGGTTGCATTAGAAAATTAAGCTTTCAATACTGCACTGTTACTGGGAGCGTGATTCTCCTTGAAATTTACTATAAGTACGGAGAGTAACACTTTTCTGGTAATATTGTAGTTGTAGGATTAATCTCTCTAGTTATCAAGGTGGAAATAAGTCAAATTTATAAATCTAAGTAATATAGGAAAACCAATATCTGAAGCTTATTTTATGCATCATACGGTGGTGCATGATTGCTTAAACTGGTGTTTATACCGTGGTGATATTGAGAATGTTTTCTTTAGTGTTATGAGAAGTTCTTGGAATGAGCCTTAATGTTTTGTGAAGTACGGAGTCCGATAGATAGCAGATCAGCTTCTGTTAAGATGCTAATGACTTGGAATGTTGGAAACACGTGGAGACTAGGGCAAACAGCAGCATGGCAAGGTGAGCCAAGAAGCTCGATATTTCTTGTCGCGCATTAGGTATAAATAGCCAGACTATCGTAATGTCTCGGTCTGATTTGGCTATCGTTGTCAAAAACTATGAATGATCGTGTTTGTTTTCGTATTACAAATCAATACCATCTGCTACTATGCTTCTGATATGATTGCAAGTGTCACATGCATATCTTGCTTCTCCAGCAACATATCGAGTTGGCCACGAATGTGGTGATAAATCTATTATCATTATTTATGATACAGTGTATCTAACTAATCGGAGAGAATGCGAGAGTCACATCGTTTTCCTTGAATGGTTGTGATTGCTGGCTATTTCTTGGAGTTATGTTGTTTTACGATATGTGGGTATTTGTGACAAATCGAATATACCAATCCTTATTCGATTGAAATGACCAGAATGCCAAGCACTTGCATTTTATATTTATTAACATATGGAACAATACTCGCTGTTGGAGTAAGAGTCAGAGTTTTTTCTAGGATTACTCCCAGATATTTCATTTCGTTGGACATTGTATAGAATTTCCGCATGTACACCACATTCTAGTGCCGCGGAAAGGCTGATCAGCGCAATCAATCGTCTAAAAACAAAACTACGATCGAGTATTTTAATCGAAAGTCAAAACACGCACAAGTATATTCATTTGAATATGCCGAATCTTGCTCAGTGGAATTCGACTACAGCGACAAAATGTTTTTGGAAGAGAAAACTTGCCGAAACCAGGATATAAAGCAAATAAATGAAACAACCAGACGACAAACTGTTTTCAAAGGAATTTTTTCGGAAGCGCGTGCGTGTTAGGACTATGACGATGATAATGATGAGGGGATGGAAAATGAGGGAGACACAATTTTGGGATTTTAAATTTAAATGTATTCCGATTATGACTTTCTAATTTCACTTCACTTTAATTTTATAATAATAATATCGGTTATAACATTTAATTTGTGATGTTAAAAAATATACAATAATAAAGAACACTTGAAATAAAATCTTTAATTTTTTTTTAAATTTATTTCAACATAAGGAACAATTGAGTAGTTTGATTTTACTTTACTTTATACTTGCAGCCAATGAGTTAGGGTTACTTTCATTGGAGTTGTCGGGCTGGGCCTGTAGTATTGAGAAGCTTCCTGGCTTCTTCGTTTTCGTGGCTCTGGAGCATCATAGAGTGCTTGCTTTTGAATTTCGTCAGTGACCGTAGTAACATTGAGGTCACGATGACTGTCGACGTTACGAGAGTGTTACGGTGCGTTGACAATACCTCTGAGGACTTTATTTTGAAATCGTTGGATTATTTTAATATTATTTTGGCTGGCACCCATATTTGTGCACCATAAGACTACACTGGTTTTAAAATTTGTTTGTATATCGTGATTTTGTTGTATACTCGTGTAGTGAGCTATAATCTTCGTCCAATAGTTTGTGCTGCATTTGGCAAATGGATCAGGTTCTAGAAAACGAAGCAGGTACAATCACACACGCCGGTCTTACTTTTTGTTCCTCATTGTTAACTCATAGAATCATATCATAACCTAATTTATACAATAGCGATAAAAAAATAGTTCCAAAACAAAATTGATTTTAAAGAACTCTAATTTGTCTGAAATCCAGCCACATTTGCACAATTTATTACCAATTTGCGTAACTGGATACATCATTAATCAACATTTATCATACCACAAAACCAAAAATCAACCGTTCAAAACTATAATTCTATGGTAGAATACTGAGCTCACTAGCTTAAAATCAGTGAAACAAAACGGTTAGTCTTAGCGCAATCACTCACGCATCCACTTAATTACTTCAAGAATGCTAACGCAATGTTTTGGAAAGAGATAAAATCAGTTAAGAAAACCTGTCTAGTATAATATACCAAATCGATTTATCCAACAATTTGTCCCAAAAATAAAAATACTAGGAGGAGTATAAGTTCAGAGCCACATTATACGTATATTCTCAATAAATAGCATATATTCCCAATTTCATTGCCATTAAAATGCAAAATCTCAATAAGGTGTATCAGAGTCAAACTCCTTCTCTATCTGCCAAACATATAGATTCCAAAATTACGAGATTTGAGTTTGGTATCATATCCCGCATGTCGGGTATGACACCAGAACTGGATAGGAATCCCTAAGCCATTTTAAAATGTTTGCCTGTATATTGTAAAGATAGACTGATAAAGCTCTACAAAGCCATCCTAGATCACAGCATTTACCCACAAACATGGAAAACAGCGATCGTGGTACCTATCCCCAAACCGAATAAACTCATTACTGAAAATTCAGCCTATACGCAAATTTCACTGTAGCCCTGCTTGGCTAACACACTGGAAAAAAGTATATCTGTTGGTACGCGGTTAAAACAATCTCCTAAGCCCTAACCAATTGGCCTTCAAAATGGACTCGAAGCAATTGAAGCTCTATTATATTTTGAGAACTTTATTTCTACAGAAATTTCATTCAGAAGTCATGTTTCCACCTTAAGTCTTGATTTCCAGAAGCCTTTGAGTGAGCCTGATCTCACGTTGTTATACGGCAACTGAAAAAGCGGAAGATTGATTATAAGAAATACATCTTTGTAAGAGCAATTTGGTCTAACTGTAGGTTTTGTGCCAAGGTCAATAAAATTCAGTTTAAAACATACAATATTTTCAATGGTGTTGCACAAGGATTCCCTTTGTGACTTACCCTATTTAGAATTCCTTTCAATAAATTAATTATATATCGATCATATTATTTCTTCCGATGATGTACTTATTTCTCCCCACTCCACAATTACCCCAAACATCCCTTTATTACAATCCTCAATATTTCTACTCAACAAAATAACTTGTCAGTCTCAACTTCACATCAAGAAATCAGTTCACAACAGCACCAAAATTTCAACGCACAATATTGATACCAAACATAAAAACATTATTATACAGTTAAACAATGAAAAATGATATATATAAAACAGCAAAAATCACCCTTAGGCACAAATAATGTCCCATTGTGAGACCATGGATAGGGCGCTGCACACGCGCTGACCACCACAACCGCGTATAGTTACCACTTACACGGTGAACACTTATGCCGCACCTGAGGCAGCACGACTCCCCCCATTACAAAGTGTGGAACCAACCTGACAGTTTTATTCATTTGGCTACATCCCCTATCTTCCAGGTAGCGAGCTCTGTCAGGCTGATTAAGAAGAGAGCCCCGAAAATGTGCATTCTTCGTCAGGCTAGAGATGGACATAGCGATTATCTCCAAATGAAATTTTGAAAAATTTAATATTTCTAATACAATGGAAGTTAAACATTCTGCTAGAAGTGCAACTGGAAGCCTGCCATTGTACGCGCAATTTACAACCAAAGTTCAGCTAAGAGGCACTGTTGGGAGTCAAGCTCACAATGTCTGCTAATCCCAAGTAACTATTAGATTTTAGTGTTAATAAAATAATAAACGTACGTAGCCCTAAGGCGCACGTATAATGTAAGAAAGATGTTATTCTTAAGCAAAAGTCGATTGCATGCTTTTAGGTGTGCGCATTTGATAATTGAACTGCAATGAACTTTCATTACTGACTAGTCAGCACTTCCCAAAAGTGTGCAAACCAAAGAGTACAAATGACAATGTAGGGCAATTAGAAAAAATAAAGTAAAACATTAAGAGACAATAAAATGAATGTAAATAAGCGGGTGGTTTACGGATAAAGAGTATCTTCTAACAACTAAACTTGAGCGCTTTTCAAATCGCGCGGTTAGGAAAACATCCAGAGTAAACTCAGGCTGCTATAAAGCATCCAGTAAATGTCCTGCAGCGAGTAAAATCTAGGCTAGACTATCACCATACTCACCGCCCCAACACCCAACATAATTGGCGCAGCTGGGATCCTACTTACATTAATATATATGTTGAGAATAGCTCCAACATAAATGACGCAGCCGGAATAAGGAAATACCATCCCAGAAGCATCTAAAAATCAACTAGGAGGAAACCCAGGATTAGGAGAAAAGACAAAATTACAACAAGCCGCGAACATCGAACAGAGGAACAATGAATGGAGCGATCGAAAAACTATAAGTATTTAATTATTATAGCGTAGTATAACTAGATACTTCTGCGACCCTGAAGGCGCCGTAGCGCTGGTCAATGAAGTTGCAACGTACAAGCGCGATTGTGTTGTTGCACGCAGCTTTGTATGGGCAAACATAAACCGTCAGTATGTTCTGACGGTCTATGCATGTCGTCTTAGTTGTGAGGATTTGGGTCTTGAAGCGTAACTTTCGCAGGATGGGAATATGCGATTATAGTTCTAGGAACATTATCCTCTATCCCATCTAGACCGATAGTGCGTGACGAAGAGTCACATCCTGCCCGAGGTAACCCTGCTATTCACAACAGAACACTACCGATCTAGACTGAGGACTCAATAAACACCTCCCCGGATACAGGGTGTAGAGGAGCTAACCTCTATAGAAAACCTCTGGGTGGGAGCAAGATGTCATACGACCCGTGTCGATGCTCAACCTGGCTGGGGACCCAGGTTAAAAACCAGCCCAGTCTCTAACGGAGTTCTCCGGAAACTTGGCGTCCTCCGCTTCTATCTAGACTTACCCGCGCACACGGACCTCTGTGCGAGTGGACTTCTCTTCTCCGATACTCGAGGTACTACATATGGATCCAAGCACAAAAACAATACCTTCAGAGCAAGAGAATTGCAGCACTTTTGCTCCGTATATACCACCGAAATTATATAAATGCAACATACTATAAACACCGCATCAGTCTCCAAATTCGTTATTTGCACGGATAGCAAATCCACAATAGTCGCTTCACTGACTAATGCTAAAACAAATCCACTCATATTTTCTAAACCGAACAAACTTTAACATCACCCTCCCAAATTTCAGATTCATAGGATCCCGAAGCAAATGTAATGTTTAGAACAAAAGTACTAAGTCAATTCGTTATAAAATCAATCACTAGTCCCGATTTAACTCTCACATAATTGCAACAGCAAATCCTACTATAGCAAGAATAATGAAATCAAATCTATTGTGCAATTGTACCTTGCTCACTAATGAACCTTTTATTTTCACGCACCAATTGCATCTATTTTAGACCTATTGGATTTCTGCCTGTATGTCGATATTATCCGTTCAAGTTTATTTAAAGAACTCCATTCTATCAGTTTCATAATATTTTCAAGTTTTTTCATAACTTTCAATTTTATAAATTAAAGAGTTTGATAAACTACCTAGAAGTCACAGCAATTTACTGCCTCCTAGATACGATATAATCGATCTGCAATATAGTGGTATATATTTTCTTCCTGGTAAAAACATCAGGGACCCTTGATTTGAGGGCCTTGTTAATGATTTCGGAAACTTCCTCGTCACATTTACATGGGATTTCTGTCCCTAGGTGAGTCCGTTCTTTTTGCTTCATAAAGTTCTCGCTTAGTTCTTCGTTTATTGTAAATATACTTGCAAGGTGATCAGCGAATACTGCAGCTTGCTCCGCATCACTTCTGGTTATCTTTGATTGATAGATTTTGTGCAACTGGTCTTTTTAAATTACGGGTACATTTCCACAGGGAATAGTTTGAGATTCTTTCGTTAGAATTGACTTATATATCTGTTGAATTCATCATTCTTTGTTTGTTTGTTTTATTACCAAACTTAGTTCTTTGGTTATTTATTTAAAGTTGCCTATCAGAAGGCAACCTCGTCTGGTGCAACCTTCGAAGAATTTTTTTATTTTTCTTGGATTATATATCTTATAAATTTATGATATCGATGTTCTTTTACAAATCTGCTATATGTTGGCGTGCTATTCTATGCTGACTGTTGAATTATATTTTTTTACTTAAGAGCTTCGTTTTCAAGAGCTAAGGCTCTATTCAACTCAACTGTTGTGTCGTCTTAATCCTCCAGGTGTTTTCGGAAATATTCCCAGTCCGTAGTTTTGTTTGTATGTATGGTAATTATTAAATTGTCAATATGAATGATTTGTGTAGTGAGTTTCAGATGACAGATGCACATCAATATTTATGTGAAGCGATATGAGTTCTAGTTCCCTATGGTGCTGGAGTAGCCCATTTGCGTTCCAAAGCATAATTCTTAATTGTTTAGGCATGTCTTGCTGAATCTATTGATGGTTCTAATTTTGTAAGTCGCTTCTCTAGTATGGATATAGTCATATAATGATATAACTATAAGAGCTGGCCACCCTTAGTTAGTAAACATACAAACTGGTCACTCTGTTTTTGTCCACATTTTATCCAATAATATTTGCTGTGTCAGCGGAACAGCTACATTGTATCGTCTACATAGACTGCTATTGAAAAATAAACAATGCATGCCCAAGCCGCTGCGCGAATATGAACTGCGACCGCTTCTGCAGTGATAAGCATATTGTAATGTACATACATAGAGCTGAGAACCAGCCAAACTCAAAACTTCTTCTCCTACATTTTTGCAGCATCAGCAAATAGTTTTAAGATAAACAAATGCTATGTTAGAATTAGGTATAAAAGTAAGCTCATTCTCATTTATATGTCAGTTCTTAAGAGAGAATTCAAAATACAGTTTTAACACTTAACTGGCGCAGTCGGGAAACTCGGAGGAAAATTAGGAAAGATCCTAATATAGTCCTGAAGAAGAATACTGAAGAAAGATCCTAATATAATCTTGAAGAAGAATACTGAAGAAAGATCCTAATATAATACTGAAGAAGAATACTGAAGAAAGATCCTAATATAATCCTGGAGAAGAATACTGAAGAAGAATACTGAAGAGGAATACTGAAGAAGAATACCGAAGAAGAATACTGAAGAAGAATACTGAAGAAAAATCCTGAAGAATCCTGAAGCCCGAAGGACAGCAAAATCCTAAGAAGAAGAGATCCATATTACCAACAAGGATCATAAAAAGATCCTGAATTATACAAAGCGGGTTGCGCTTAAACAATTAAAACAATTAAACAGCCTTTGCGGCTTAAACAAAGCAAATTGCGCTTAAACAATTAAACAGCCTTTGCGGCCTATACATAGCGAGTTGCGCTTAAACAATTCAACAGCCTTTGCGGCTTATACAAAACGAACTGCGCTTAAACAATTAAACACCCTTTGCGGCTTATACAAAGCGAATTGCGCATAACAATTAAACAGCCTTTGCGGCTTATACAAAGCGAATTGCGATTAAACAACACACCAAGAGCGGCCTGTAACGGCCTAAGATACATAGCGAGTTACGCTTAAAATTAACAAATCGACAAATGACTAGTCGTAGGGAAATTGACGAATTATTCAAAAAATACGAAGCTATCGTGGCCAAAGATAATCAAAATCCTATCAGAGAGGAATCCCAAAGTACGTGCCAACACCAATCCCAAGACCACAACCTTTAACTATACAACAATACCGTCAAAGACAGGAAGATCGTCGACAAGAAAGGAAGAAATTCGAAGCTGCCAACCGAAAACCAGAAGAAAAAAAGCGAAGGACGAGAGCCGGAAAAGCGGTTAGAAATCGACGAGAAATAAGGGAAGTGTACCGGATGATCCACCTGACAAAGGGTGTGGAACGCGAGCAGTACATAAAAACTCTCAAAACTTTAAAAAGTAAGAAAAAATAGAACTTAAGTACAATAGATTTATAATGAATAATGATGAGAAGAAAATAAATAATTACAAAGAACCTCTGGCAAGAAATTGGTATCACAGATGAACCAAAAATAGAGAATTTTGATTAGATTAAAATAAGATATTTAAGGCTAAGTGAAATATTAAAACAGAGTGAAAAATTAGGATTATACACATGTGCTACATGTATGAATAAATATTTAAAAAATTAAATAAAATAAATTTTTTATTCTTCGTTCCTTGCTCAGAAAATTAATAAAATGGAACAGACAAAAATTCAATACTTCAGACTAGCACTTGACATGGTCAAGGGAATCACAGAATTTAACGGGGAAAATATAACCCAACTCCCTGATTTCATGCAACAAGTTGAAAATTTGTCACCAATACTAGAAACATTTGACGCCACAAACAAACAAATACTGTTCACATACATCAAAAAAAAAATGTACAGGAAAATGCAGAGAGGCACTGCATAAAGAAAGCCCAATCCAAAATTGGACAGATATTAAACGGGTATTAAAGAAGCATTTTAGCGAAAAAAAGAACATTAACGATTTAATGGATGAACTAAAAACCTTAACTTTAAACGGAACCATAGAAAACTAATATTATAAACTCAGCAAACTTGTAAATAGAATAAACAGTAGAAGACTAACCCATGACGAAACTTTATTCAACGTTACAGAAATAAACAGAATAAGTCTTAGAACATTCAGGGAAAATCTACCAGAACCAACTAAGACCATGATCTTTGCTAGGAACCCTGAAAACATAGAAAAAGCCTTTGAACTAATTCTTGATGCAAGACATCAACACCTTACAAAATTTGGTCTGCCTTCAAATAATACAAATTTTTCACGAACTCAATCAAGAACGAGCTTCAGTAATAACACAAATTACAGAAATCAAAGACCAATTCTAAACAACTATCGTTCACGAAACGACAACCAACAAAGATATAACAATTTGAGTAACAACAGAAATCAACCTAGTTATTACAACAATGCAAATACTAGCATTCCAAAATACAATAACTGACAACAAACATATAACAACTACCAAACGCAACAAACAAATAGTAACTTTAATAGAAACAACACAAAAAATACTTACATGCGTACACCATCACAGAATACACGACAACAAACCAATTATAACTATAATGGTACTAATAACACATATAATGACAATAATAGAACATCTTCACAAAACACCAGACATACTAACAACTCTAGGCAAGACGTACAACCCATGGACATAAGCCAAAGCGGTTCGGATTTTCACAGGCCAGCCTCAAGAAATTACCTTACATAAAACTTGTTAGGGACAATAGACCGTACTATTTATTAATAGACACTGGAGCAGAATTTAGCATCATCAATGAAGGTATTTTAAATCCTCAATCAAAGAAAATGACAAATGCAAAAATAAGAGCTTTTGGACAGGTTTATGAAGTTCACTGCTTGTATGAAGTACCAATCTTTAAAGAATTTCAAAGAAAAAACCTAAGCGTTGAATTCTTGGAATTCAATTTACAAAATAATTTCGACGGACTAATCGGAAACAATATTCTCACCAAGTTAAAATGTATTATAGACTACAACCAGAGACTACTTATTACGTCTACCGCAAAGATACCCTTCTTCCTAACGAAAGAAGAGGAAATCTATAGCGAAATGGCATTTGAAATTGGTCACATGGAAGTTGAAGATTGTATTTATTCAGAACATGAAAATAATAAACAAAGCAAGGAAAAAAATAAAAACCAACCGTCGAACTGGGAAAAACAAAAGATCGACTAACTGAAACGAAAATCTTTTGCAAATGACGTTATCGAATAAGAACTACAGACGATATACCAATATATTAAAAATTATACAGATACCCACAAATTCACAAGGAAGAAGTCAATAAACAAATTAATGACATGCTTCAACAAGGTATCATACGACAATCTAAAAGTCCTTATAATAGTCCAATCTGGGTGGTACCCAAAAAGTCAGATAACACGGGTGAACAAAAATGGCGCATAGTTATCGATTACAGAAAACTTAACGAGGTAACAATTGATTACCGTTTCCCAATTCCAAATATAGAAGACATATTCGACAATCTGGGAAAGTGTCAATACTTTACAACTTTGGACTTGGCTAGGGGGTTTCATCAGATTGAAATGCACCCTGACCACATTCACAAAACAGCATTTTCTACGGCAAATGGCCACTACGAATTCCTGCGAATGCCATTCGGTCTAAAGAATGCACCGGCGACATTCCAGAGAATGATAAACAATATTCTCCATGACTACATTGGAAAAATCTGTCTAGTATACCTCGATGACATTCTGATCTTCTCAACAAGCATAGAAGAACATATAGATTCAATAAATACAATTTTCACTAGACTTAGAGAAGCAAACCTCAAAGTCCAATGTGACAAGTGCACGTTCATGGCCAAAGAAACAGAGTTCTTAGGACATATTGTCACCCCGGACGGAATCAAAACTTGGGTTCGTTCGAAGGTAGACGCAATACAAAAAATTCTTATTCCAAAAACGCAAAAAGAAATAAAATCTTTCTTAGGAATAACAGGCTATTATCGTCGTTTCATTAAAGACTACTCAAAGATAGCACACCACATGGTAAAATATTTAAAGAAAAACACAAGAATTAACATTATAGACAGAAACTATGCAGATTCGTTCCAAAAACTTAAAATATTATTGCAAACTGAGCCAATTCTGGTTCATCCGGACTTTAACAAACATTTCATGTTGACAACAGACGCAAGCAACTTTACGCTGGGTGCAGTTTTAATGCAAGGGCAAGGTACTGTGGCGTATGCCAGTAGAACCCTCAATGATCACGAGAAAAACTATAGCACAATAGAAAAGGAACTGTTAGCAATAGTTTGGGCAACAAAATACTTTCGGCCCTATATTTTCGGCAGGAAGTTTACCATACGTACCGACCACAGACCTTTGATATGGTTAAATAATCTGAAGGAACCCAACAGCAAACTACAGCGCTGGAAAATAAAATTAAATGAGTTTGATTTCAAAATTGAATACATTAAAGGGAAAGAAAATGTCGTTGGGGACAGTCTTAGCAGACTAGACATACCGGCAGAAATTCAAGCGAACGCAAACGAACTCTACGAAGAAGTAGAAGACGTAGGAGTAAACTCAAATCATGGTGTAAACAATAGTAACGAACATGATGACGACATGGAAACAGCCCACAGTGCAGATACTGATGGTACTGATTTCATTAGAATTACGGAAAAACCCCTGAACGTATTCAAATCACAAATTGTAATAGACCTAGGACGAATAGAAAAAAAGACAACAAAAATAATATTTAAAAATAAAGTAAGACAACAAATAATTGTAACAGAATCAAGTAATCTATTGGAGATTATGAGAACAATATTACCAACTAAAGGATTAGTTGCAGTTTTCATCCCAAATACCAACTTGTTTTTACAATTTCAAGAACTATATATTGCATACTTTGCCACAAACAAATATTTTAAAATACTAAGGTCCACCATATTATTACAAGACATAACAAAGAAAGAAATATTTTTGAAACATATAGAAAAAGAACATTTAAACAATAATCATAGAGGAATAAACGAAGTTTGTGAGGAATTAACGAAAACGATTTATTCTACCAACTTACAAAGAGAGGTACAAAAATATATTAATAACTGCGAAATTTGTAATACAGCCAAATTTGACAGACAACCTATTCAACACCATTTAAATATCACAGAAACACCCAAAACACATAACGAGATAGTACACTTTGATATTTGGTACCCTATGAGAAATATTATGTATCTGACTAGCATAGACAAGCTAACTAAATACGCCACTGCACATATTCTCAAACATAGGACGTGGATTTCCATTAATGAAGCAATAAAATATAGAATTCAATATTTAGGAAAACCAAAATTGATAGTAACAGACAACGAATTAGACGTTATCACAATTAAACAATTTCTGAAAGAAAATAATATAAACATCCATTACACAACTACCTATAATAAAACAGGGAATTCAGACGTTGAAAGACTACATTCTACATTGAACGAACATATTAGGATCCTTAATGCAGACCCAAATAAATCCAAATTAGAACTAAGTGACAAAGTTTTTCAAGCTATTGTATAACAATAATACCATACATTCCACACATAAAAAACGACCAATTGAATTTTTGAATAATGTTCTGAGTAAGGAGGAAATAGAAGAAATATCACTTAAAATACACAATAGGAAAATATTAACAATAAGTAACTATAATAACAAAACAAAATATAATAATCAATAAAACAACTTCAAGAATAATTATGTTAAGAATTACAGAGTGAGCAAATCTCAATCTAGATATAAAAAAGTAAATAATTACACTAGAGATAAGAATCACATTATAGTAAATGACAATAACAAAGGAAGAAAATATTACAAAAACCAAATCAGAAGAAAAAACAAATACCAAAACGATCTTATTAATCTTTTTTTACTTAACAGACAAACTGATTGGAATTATTAAATCTGTTTTCATCGTTATAACAATACTTATAGTACCAACATTATCAATGCTAAATGATCCAACTCAACCATCAATAAACGCAAGACAAATAAACAACAACAACGGATACGCAATTATTAAAGAAAAACAGAAAATCCTATTAAAAAACTACATTAAAGTATTACACATAATAAATACAACAGAATACATGGAATGCATACAGACTTTAGGAAAAAATATTAAACAAATAGATTCAAATGACCCAAACCTAATTTTATTAGAGACAGAATACAACACCCTCGTACATAACATCAAGGCAATCACACCTCGAATTACAAAAAGACAAAAGCGCGGACTTCTCAATATTGGAGGAAAAATTTACAAATACATAATTGGAACGATGGACGATGAAGACGCACAAGAAATTTACGAACATCTCGAAAATCTAGACACAAACACAAAAAACACAAAAAACACAATAGAGGCAGTTAATAATCAGGTTATAATTAACAATAAACTGATCAAAACGATTGATGAAATAAAGAACCATATAACAGATCAGACAAAAATGATAGAACAATATTTGAATAATATTAAAAATACTACAAACAAACTAATCCAAATGGAAGAAGAATTCAAACGATTGTTTCAAACTTTTGTAGTAATACAACAATTAAATAAATTAATCGAAAAATTCTCGGACATCATTTTACTAAGCCGACTAAATCTGTTAGCACATGACATTTTTACAGATGACGAACTAATCAAATATAATATCACAATAGAAACAATGCCTTACATAAAACCTAATGTAATTTTCCTTAACGAACTAATTTTATTCACTTTTTGCATTCCGCAATTCGTAAATAAAAACTATTTTGAAGGAATAATAATCCCATTCCAATAACAAACGTAATAATAGGCAATAAGCTAGTTTATGAATACACTAATGATGTCATAAAAGAAAAGAAATTGAAAGTTTCAAAAAATAATTGTATAAAGAATATTTTCACCAAAAACAATATTTGTAATTATATAGTAAACAAAAAAGAATCAATAACACAACTTGAGAACAATATGATAATAACAAAAAATTTTCCAACAACAGATGTAACACAGAATTGTAATGACGAAATTTTTGCAATTGAAGGAAACAACATAATTGCTTTCCACTTATGTAAAATAACAATCAATAATTTTGAATTTACTAATGAAAACTTTATACACTTCAATACAGTTGTTTTACCTCAATTCAATATGAATACCACAAAAATGTTCAAAAACTCTACTCTAGAAATTCTAAAATTAAAAGCTATTGAAAACCGGAAAATGATTGAGCATGTAGAATTTAATCATAAGTACCACAGCACTGCTACTTACTCTATAAGTGTAATCATATTGGTAGTTTTTTGTATAATTGGAATTATTTTATGCTTAAAAAATAGAAAAACAAAAAATAAAATTGTTACAAACATAGAATTACGTGAAATAACCCAAAAGGAATCCACAGACCCCTTTAAATAATCTGTACAAATACAATAAAGTAATGTAAAATTTTGCAAAGACCGCAAAAACTTAAGGAGGGAGGAGTCATATAATGATATAACTATAAGAGCTGGCCACCCTTAGTTAGTAAACATACAAACTGGTCACTCTAATTTTGTCCACATTTTATCCAATAATATTTGCCGTGTCAGCGGAACAGCTACATTGTATCGTCTGCATAGACGAAGCTTCTCCGCTGCCACTGCTATTGAAATATAAACAATGCATGCCCAAGCCGCTGCGCGAATATGAACCGCGACCGCTTCTGCAGTGATAAGCATATTGTAATGTACATACATAGAGCTGAAAACCAGCCAAACTCACAACTCCTCTTCATACATTTTTGCAGCATCAGCAAATAGTTTTAAGATAAACAAATGCTATGTTAGAATTTGGTATAAAAGTAAGCTCATTCTCATTTATATGTCAGTTCTTAAGAGAGAATTCAAAATAAAGTTTTAACACTTAACTGGCGCAGTCGGGAAACTCGGAGGAAAATTAGGAAAGATCCTAATATAATCCTGAAGAAGAATACTGAAGAAAGATCCTAATATAATCTTGAAGAAGAATGCTGCAGAAAGATCCTAATATAATCCTGAAGAAGAATACTGAAGAAAGATCCTAATATAATCCTGGAGAAGAATACTGAAGAAGAATACTGAAGAGGAATACTGAAGAAGAATACCGAAGAAGAATACTGAAGAAGAGTACTGAAGAAAAATCCTGAAGAATCCTGAAGCCCGAAGGACAGCAAAATCCTAAGAAGAAGAGATCCATATTACCAACAAGGATCATAAAAAGATCCTGACTTATACAAAGCGGGTTGCGCTTAAACAATTAAAACAATTAAACAGCCTTTGCGGCTTAAACAAAGCAAATTGCGCTTAAACAATTAAACAGCCTTTGCGGCCTATACATAGCGAGTTGCGCTTAAACAATTCAACAGCCTTTGCGGCTTATACAAAACGAACTGCGCTTAAACAATTAAACACCCTTTGCGGCTTATACAAAGCGAATTGCGCTTAAACAATTAAACAGCCTTTGCGGCTTATACAAAGCGAATTGCGCTTAAACAACACACCAAGAGCGGCCTGTAACGGCCTAAGATACATAGCGAGTTACGCTTAAAATTAACAAATCGACAAATGACTAGTCGTAGGGAAATTGACGAATTATTCAAAAAATACGAAGCTATCGTGGCCAAAGATAATCAAAATCCTATCAGAGAGGAAATCCCAAAGTACGTGCCAACAGCAATCCCAAGACCACAACCTTTAACTATACAACAATACCGTCAAAGACAGGAAGATCGTCGACAAGAAAGGAAGAAATTCGAAGCTGCCAACCGAAAACCAGAAGAAAAAAAGCGAAGGACGAGAGCCGGAAAAGCGGTTAGAAATCGACGAGAAATAAGGGAAGTGTACCGGATGATCCACCTGACAAAGGGTGTGGAACGCGAGCAGTACATAAAAACTCTCAAAACTTTAAAAAGTAAGAAAAAATAGAACTTAAGTACAATAGATTTATAATGAATAATGATGAGAAGAAAATAAATAATTACAAAGAACCTCTGGCAAGAAATTGGTATCACAGATGAACCAAAAATAGAGAATTTTGATTAGATTAAAATAAGATATTTAAGGCTAAGTGAAATATTAAAACAGAGTGAAAAGTTAGGATTATACACATGTGCTACATGTATGAATAAATATTTAAAAAATTAAATAAAATAAATTTTTTATTCTTCGTTCCTTGCTCAGAAAATTAATAAAATGGAACAGACAAAAATTCAATACTTCAGACTAGCACTTGACATGGTCAAGGGAATCACAGAATTTAACGGGGGAAATATAACCCAACTCCCTGATTTCATGCAACAAGTCGAAAATTTGTCACCAATACTAGAAACATTTGACGCCACAAACAAACAAATACTGTTCACATACATAAAAAATAAATGTACAGGAAAATGCAGAGAGGCACTGCACAAAGAAAGCCCAATCCAAAATTGGACAGATATTAAACGGGTATTAAAGAAGCATTTTAGCGAAAAAAAAGAACATTAACGATTTAATGGATGAACTAAAAACCTTAACTTTAAACGGAACCATAGAAAACTACTATTGCAATTGAAGGAAACAACATAATTGCTTTCCACTTATGTAAAATAACAATCAATAATTTTGAATTTACTAATGAAAACTTTATACACTTCAATACAGTTGTTTTACCTCAATTCAATATGAATACCACAAAAATGTTCAAAAACTCTACTCTAGAAATTCTAAAATTAAAAGCTATTGAAAACCGGAAAATGATTGAGCATGTAGAATTTAATCATAAGTACCACAGCACTGCTACTTACTCTATAAGTGTAATCATATTGGTAGTTTTTTGTATAATTGGAATTATTTTATGCTTAAAAAATAGAAAAACAAAAAATAAAATTGTTACAAACTTAGAATTACGTGAAACAACCCAAAAGGAATCCACAGACCCCTTTAAATAATCTGTACAAATACAATAAAGTAATGTAAAATTTTGCAGAGACCGCAAAAACTTAAGGAGGGAGGAGTCATATAATGATATAACTATAAGAGCTGGCCACCCTTAGTTAGTAAACATACAAACTGGTCACTCTAATTTTGTCCACATTTTATCCAATAATATTTGCCGTGTCAGCGGAACAGCTACATTGTATCGTCTGCATAGACGAAGCTTCTCCGCTGCCACTGCTATTGAAATATAAACAATGCATGCCCAAGCCGCTGCGCGAATATGAACCGCGACCGCTTCTGCAGTGATAAGCATATTGTAATGTACATACATAGAGCTGAAAACCAGCCAAACTCACAACTCCTCTTCCTACATTTTTGCAGCATCAGCAAATAGTTTTAAGATAAACAAATGCTATGTTAGAATTAGGTATAAAAGTAAGCTCATTCTCATTTATATGTCAGTTCTTAAGAGAGAATTCAAAATAAAGTTTTAACACTTAACTGGCGCAGTCGGGAAACTCGGAGGAAAATTAGGAAAGATCCTAATATAATCCTGAAGAAGAATACTGAAGAAAGATCCTAATATAATCTTGAAGAAGAATGCTGCAGAAAGATCCTAATATAATCCTGAAGAAGAATACTGAAGAAAGATCCTAATATAATCCTGGAGAAGAATACTGAAGAAGAATACTGAAGAGGAATACTGAAGAAGAATACCGAAGAAGAATACTGAAGAAGAGTACTGAAGAAAAATCCTGAAGAATCCTGAAGCCCGAAGGACAGCAAAATCCTAAGAAGAAGAGATCCATATTACCAACAAGGATCATAAAAAGATCCTGACTTATACAAAGCGGGTTGCGCTTAAACAATTAAAACAATTAAACAGCCTTTGCGGCTTAAACAAAGCAAATTGCGCTTAAACAATTAAACAGCCTTTGCGGCCTATACATAGCGAGTTGCGCTTAAACAATTCAACAGCCTTTGCGGCTTATACAAAACGAACTGCGCTTAAACAATTAAACACCCTTTGCGGCTTATACAAAGCGAATTGCGCTTAAACAATTAAACAGCCTTTGCGGCTTATACAAAGCGAATTGCGCTTAAACAACACACCAAGAGCGGCCTGTAACGGCCTAAGATACATAGCGAGTTACGCTTAAAATTAACAAATCGACAAATGACTAGTCGTAGGGAAATTGACGAATTATTCAAAAAATACGAAGCTATCGTGGCCAAAGATAATCAAAATCCTATCAGAGAGGAAATCCCAAAGTACGTGCCAACACCAATCCCAAGACCACAACCTTTAACTATACAACAATACCGTCAAAGACAGGAAGATCGTCGACAAGAAAGGAAGAAATTCGAAGCTGCCAACCGAAAACCAGAAGAAAAAAAGCGAAGGACGAGAGCCGGAAAAGCGGTTAGAAATCGACGAGAAATAAGGGAAGTGTACCGGATGATCCACCTGACAAAGGGTGTGGAACGCGAGCAGTACATAAAAACTCTCAAAACTTTAAAAAGTAAGAAAAATTGGAACTTAAGTACAATAGATTTATAATGAATAATGATGAGAAGAAAATAAATAATTACAAAGAACCTCTGGCAAGAAATTGGTATCACAGATGAACCAAAAATAGAGAATTTTGATTAGATTAAAATAAGATATTTAAGGCTAAGTGAAATATTAAAACAGAGTGAAAAGTTAGGATTATACACATGTGCTACATGTATGAATAAATATTTAAAAAATTAAATAAAATAAATTTTTTATTCTTCGTTCCTTGCTCAGAAAATTAATAAAATGGAACAGACAAAAATTCAATACTTCAGACTAGCACTTGACATGGTCAAGGGAATCACAGAATTTAACGGGGGAAATATAACCCAACTCCCTGATTTCATGCAACAAGTCGAAAATTTGTCACCAATACTAGAAACATTTGACGCCACAAACAAACAAATACTGTTCACATACATAAAAAATAAATGTACAGGAAAATGCAGAGAGGCACTGCACAAAGAAAGCCCAATCCAAAATTGGACAGATATTAAACGGGTATTAAAGAAGCATTTTAGCGAAAAAAAAAGAACATTAACGATTTAATGGA
The DNA here is from genome assembly GCA_920105625.2 of Clusia tigrina. Classification (NCBI taxonomy): domain Eukaryota; kingdom Metazoa; phylum Arthropoda; class Insecta; order Diptera; family Clusiidae; genus Clusia; species Clusia tigrina. The sequence continues at coordinate 157,676,013 of OV050030.1, read as the reverse complement.
TGAACTAAAAACCTTAACTTTAAACGGAACCATAGAAAACTACTATTGCAATTGAAGGAAACAACATAATTGCTTTCCACTTATGTAAAATAACAATCAATAATTTTGAATTTACTAATGAAAACTTTATACACTTCAATACAGTTGTTTTACCTCAATTCAATATGAATACCACAAAAATGTTCAAAAACTCTACTCTAGAAATTCTAAAATTAAAAGCTATTGAAAACCGGAAAATGATTGAGCATGTAGAATTTAATCATAAGTACCACAGCACTGCTACTTACTCTATAAGTGTAATCATATTGGTAGTTTTTTGTATAATTGGAATTATTTTATGCTTAAAAAATAGAAAAACAAAAAATAAAATTGTTACAAACATAGAATTACGTGAAACAACCCAAAAGGAATCCACAGACCCCTTTAAATAATCTGTACAAATACAATAAAGTAATGTAAAATTTTGCAGAGACCGCAAAAACTTAAGGAGGGAGGAGTCATATAATGATATAACTATAAGAGCTGGCCACCCTTAGTTAGTAAACATACAAACTGGTCACTCTAATTTTGTCCACATTTTATCCAATAATATTTGCCGTGTCAGCGGAACAGCTACATTGTATCGTCTGCATAGACGAAGCTTCTCCGCTGCCACTGCTATTGAAATATAAACAATGCATGCCCAAGCCGCTGCGCGAATATGAACCGCGACCGCTTCTGCAGTGATAAGCATATTGTAATGTACATACATAGAGCTGAAAACCAGCCAAACTCACAACTCCTCTTCCTACATTTTTGCAGCATCAGCAAATAGTTTTAAGATAAACAAATGCTATGTTAGAATTAGGTATAAAAGTAAGCTCATTCTCATTTATATGTCAGTTCTTAAGAGAGAATTCAAAATAAAGTTTTAACACTTAACTGGCGCAGTCGGGAAACTCGGAGGAAAATTAGGAAAGATCCTAATATAATCCTGAAGAAGAATACTGAAGAAAGATCCTAATATAATCTTGAAGAAGAATGCTGCAGAAAGATCCTAATATAATCCTGAAGAAGAATACTGAAGAAAGATCCTAATATAATCCTGGAGAAGAATACTGAAGAAGAATACTGAAGAGGAATACTGAAGAAGAATACCGAAGAAGAATACTGAAGAAGAGTACTGAAGAAAAATCCTGAAGAATCCTGAAGCCCAAAGACAGCAAAATCCTAAGAAGAAGAGATCCATATTACCAACAAGGATCATAAAAAGATCCTGACTTATACAAAGCGGGTTGCGCTTAAACAATTAAAACAATTAAACAGCCTTTGCGGCTTAAACAAAGCAAATTGCGCTTAAACAATTAAACAGCCTTTGCGGCCTATACATAGCGAGTTGCGCTTAAACAATTCAACAGCCTTTGCGGCTTATACAAAACGAACTGCGCTTAAACAATTAAACACCCTTTGCGGCTTATACAAAGCGAATTGCGCTTAAACAATTAAACAGCCTTTGCGGCTTATACAAAGCGAATTGCGCTTAAACAACACACCAAGAGCGGCCTGTAACGGCCTAAGATACATAGCGAGTTACGCTTAAAATTAACAAATCGACAAATGACTAGTCGTAGGGAAATTGACGAATTATTCAAAAAATACGAAGCTATCGTGGCCAAAGATAATCAAAATCCTATCAGAGAGGAAATCCCAAAGTACGTGCCAACACCAATCCCAAGACCACAACCTTTAACTATACAACAATACCGTCAAAGACAGGAAGATCGTCGACAAGAAAGGAAGAAATTCGAAGCTGCCAACCGAAAACCAGAAGAAAAAAAGCGAAGGACGAGAGCCGGAAAAGCGGTTAGAAATCGACGAGAAATAAGGGAAGTGTACCGGATGATCCACCTGACAAAGGGTGTGGAACGCGAGCAGTACATAAAAACTCTCAAAACTTTAAAAAGTAAGAAAAAATAGAACTTAAGTACAATAGATTTATAATGAATAATGATGAGAAGAAAATAAATAATTACAAAGAACCTCTGGCAAGAAATTGGTATCACAGATGAACCAAAAATAGAGAATTTTGATTAGATTAAAATAAGATATTTAAGGCTAAGTGAAATATTAAAACAGAGTGAAAAGTTAGGATTATACACATGTGCTACATGTATGAATAAATATTTAAAAAATTAAATAAAATAAATTTTTTATTCTTCGTTCCTTGCTCAGAAAATTAATAAAATGGAACAGACAAAAATTCAATACTTCAGACTAGCACTTGACATGGTCAAGGGAATCACAGAATTTAACGGGGGAAATATAACCCAACTCCCTGATTTCATGCAACAAGTCGAAAATTTGTCACCAATACTAGAAACATTTGACGCCACAAACAAACAAATACTGTTCACATACATAAAAAATAAATGTACAGGAAAATGCAGAGAGGCACTGCACAAAGAAAGCCCAATCCAAAATTGGACAGATATTAAACGGGTATTAAAGAAGCATTTTAGCGAAAAAAAAGAACATTAACGATTTAATGGATGAACTAAAAACCTTAACTTTAAACGGAACCATAGAAAACTACTATTTTAAACTCAGCAAACTTGTAAATAGAATAAACAGTAGAAGACTAAGACATGCCGAAACTTTATACAGCGTTACAGAAATAAACAGAATAAGTCTTAGAACATTCAGGGACAATCTACCAGAACCAACTAAGACCATGATCTTTGCTAGGAACCCTAAAAACATAGAAAAAGCCTTTGAACTAATTCTTGATGCAAGACATCAACACCTTACAAAATTTGGTCTGCCTTCAAATAATACAAATTTTTCACGAACTCAATCAAGAACGAGCTTCAGTAATAACACAAATTACAGAAATCAAAGACCAATTCTAAACAACTATCGTTCACGAAACGACAACCAACAAAGATATAACAATTTGAGGAATAACAGAAATCAACCTAGTTATTACAACAATGCAAATACTAGCATTCCAAGATACAATAACTGACAACAAACATATAACAACTACCAAACGCAACAAACAAATAGTAACTTTAATAGAAACAACACAAAAAATACTTACATGCGTACACCATCACAGAATACATGACAACAAACCAATTATAACTATAATGGTACTAATAACACATATAATGACAATAATAGAACATCTTCACAATACACCAGACGTACTAACAACTCTAGGCAAGACGTACAACCCATGGACATAAGCCAAAGCGGTTCGGATTTTCACAGGCCAGCCTCAAGAAATTACCTTACATAAAACTTGTTAGGGACAATAGACCGTACTATTTATTAATAGACACTGGAGCAGAATTTAGCATCATCAATGAAGGTATTTTAAATCCTCAATCAAAGAAAATGACAAATGCAAAAATAAGAGCTTTTGGACAGGTTTATGAAGTTCACTGCTTGTATGAAGTACCAATCTTTAAAGAATTTCAAAGAAAAAACCTAAGCGTTGAATTCTTGGAATTCAATTTACAAAATAATTTCGACGGACTAATCGGAAACAATATTCTCACCAAGTTAAAATGTATTATAGACTACAACCAGAGACTACTTATTACGTCTACCGCAAAGATACCCTTCTTCCTAACGAAAGAAGAGGAAATCTATAGCGAAATGGCATTTGAAAGTGGTCACATGGAAGTTGAAGATTGTATTTATTCAGAACATGAAAATAATAAACAAAGAAAGGAAGAAAATAAAAACCAACCGTCGAACTGGGAAAAACAAAAGATCGACCAACTGAAACGAAAATACAAAGATGTGTTTTATAGCAAGGACTTAGACCTATCTTTTGCAAATGACGTTATCGAATAAGAACTACAGACGATATACCAATATATTCAAAATTATACAGATACCCACAAATCCACAAGGAAGAAGTCAATAAACAAATTAATGACATGCTTCAACAAGGTATCATACGACAATCTAAGAGTCCTTATAATAGTCCAATCTGGGTGGTACCCAAAAAGTCAGATAACACGGGTGAACAAAAATGGCGCATAGTTATCGATTACAGAAAACTTAACGAGGTAACAATTGATTACCGTTTCCCAATTCCAAATATAGAAGACATATTCGACAATCTGGGAAAGTGTCAATACTTTACAACTTTGGACTTGGCTAGGGGGTTTCATCAGATTGAAATGCACCCTGACCACATTCACAAAACAGCATTTTCTACGGCAAATGGCCACTACGAATTCCTGCGAATGCCATTCGGTCTAAAGAATGCACCGGCGACATTCCAGAGAATGATAAACAATATTCTCCATGACTACATTGGAAAAATCTGTCTAGTATACCTCGATGACATTCTGATCTTATCAACAAGCATAGAAGAACATATAGATTCAATAAATAAAATTTTCTCTAGACTTAGAGAAGCAAACCTCAAAGTCCAATGTGACAAGTGCACATTCATGGCCAAAGAAACAGAGTTCTTAGGACATATTGTCAACCCGGACGGAATCAAAACGAACCCAAAGAAGGTAGACGCAATACAAAAAATTCTTATTCCAAAAACGCAAAAAGAAATAAAATTTTTCTTAGGAATAACAGGCTATTATCGTCGTTTCATTAAATACTACTCAAAGATAGCATACCACATGGTAAAATATTTAAAGAAAAACACAAGAATTAACATTAGAGACAGAAACTATGCAGATTCGTTCCAAAATCTTAAAATATTATTGCAAACTGATCCAATTCTGGTTCATCCGGACTTTAACAAACATTTCATGTTGACAACAGACGCAAGCAACTTTGCGCTGGGTGCAGTTTTAATGCAAGGGCAAGGTCCTGTGGCGTATGCCAGTAGAACACTCAAGGATCACGAGAAAAACTATAGCACAATAGAAAAGTAATTGTTAGCAATAGTTTGGGCAACAAAATACTTTCGGCCCTATATTTTCGGCAGGAAGTTTACCATACGTACCGACCACAGACCTTTGATATGGTTAAATAATCTGAAGGAACCCAACAGCAAACTACAGCGCTGGAAAATAAAATTAAATGAGTTTGATTTCAAAATTGAATACATTAAAGGGAAAGAAAATGTCGTTGGTGACAGTCTTAGCAGACTAGACATACCGGCAGAAATTCAAGCGAACGCAAACGAACTTTACGAAGAAGTAGAAGACGTAGGAGTAAACTCAAATCATGATGTAAATAATAGTAACGAACATGATGACGACATGGAAACAGCCCACAGTGCAGATACTGATGGTACTGATTTCATTAGAATTACGGAAAAACCCCTGAACGTATTCAAATCACAAATTGTAATAGACGTAGGACGAATAGAAAAAAAGACAACAAAAATAATATTTAAAAATAAAGTAAGACAACAAATAATTGTAACAGAATCAAGTAATCTATTGGAGACTATGAGAACAATCTTACCAACTAAAGGATTAGTTGCAGTTTTCATCCCAAATACCAACTTGTTTTTACAATTTCAAGAACTATATATTGCATACTTTGCCACAAACAAATATTTTAAAATACTAAGGTCCACCATATTATTACAAGACATAACAAACAAAGAAATATTTTTGAAACATATAGAAAAAGAACATTTAAACAATAATCATAGAGGAATAAACGAAGTTTGTGAGGAATTAACGAAAACGATTTATTCTACCAACTTACAAAGAGAGGTACAAAAATATATTAATAACTGCGAAATTTGTAATACAGCCAAATTTGACAGACAACCTATTCAACACCATTTAAATATCACAGAAACACCCAAAACACATAACGAGATAGTACACTTTGATATTTGGTACCCTATGAGAAATATTATGTATCTGACTAGCATAGACAAGCTAACTAAATACGCCACTGCACATATTCTCAAACATAGGACGTGGATTTCCATTAATGAAGCAATAAAATATAGAATTCAATATTTAGGAAAACCAAAATTGATAGTAACAGACAACGAATTAGACGTTATCACAATTAAACAATTTCTGAAAGAAAATAATATAAACATCCATTACACAACTACCTATAATAAAACAGGGAATTCAGACGTTGAAAGACTACATTCTACATTGAACGAACATATTAGGATCCTTAATGCAGACCCAAATAAATCCAAATTAGAACTAAGTGACAAAGTTTTTCAAGCTATTGTATACTACAATAATACCATACATTCCACACATAAAAAACAACCAATTGAATTTTTGAATAATGTTCTGAGTAAGGAGGAAATAGAAGAAATATCACTTAAAATACACAATAGGAAAATATTAACAATAAGTAACTATAATAACAAAACAAAATATAATAATCAATAAAACAACTTCAAGAATAATTATGTTAAGAATTACAGAGTGAGCAAATCTCAATCTAGATATAAAAAAGTAAATAATTACACTAGAGATAAGAATCACATTATAGTTAATGACAATAACAAAGGAAGAAAATATTACAAAAACCAAATCAGAAGAAAAAACAAATACCAAAACGAAACTTATTAATCTTTTTTTACTTAACAGACAAACTGATTGGAATTATTACATCTGTTTTCATCGTTATAACAATACTTATAGTACCAACATTATCAATGCTAAATGATGTAACTCAACCATCAATAAACGCAAGACAAATAAACAACAACAACGGATACGCAATTATTAAAGAAAAATAGAAAATCCTATTAAAAAACTACATTAAAGTATTACACATAATAAATACAACAGAATACATGGAATGCATACAGACTTTAGGAAAAAATATTAAACAAATAGATTCAAATGACCCAAACCTAATTTTATTAGTGACAGAATACAACACCCTCGTACATAACATCAAGACAATCACACCTCGAATTACAAAAAGACAAAAGCGCGGACTTTTCAATATTGGAGGAAAAATTTACAAATACATAATTGGAACGATGGACGATGAAGACGCACAAGAAATTTACGAACATCTCGAAAATCTAGACACAAACACAAAAAACACAAAAAACACAATAGAGGCAGTTAATAATCAGGTTATAATTAACAATAAACTGATCAAAACGATTGATGAAATAAAGAACCATATAACAGACCAGACAAAAATGATAGAACAATATTTGAATAATATTAAAAATACTACAAACAAATTAATCCAAATGGAAGAAGAATTCAAACGATTGTTTCAAACTTTTGTAGTAATACAACAATTAAATAAATTAATCGAAAAATTCTCGGACATCATTTTACTAAGCCGACTAAATCTGTTAGCACATGACATTTTTACAGATGACGAACTAATCAAATATAATATCACAATAGAAACAATGCCTTACATAAAACCTAATGTAATTTTCCTTAACGAACTAATTTTATTCACTTTTTGCATTCCGCAATTCGTAAATAAAAACTATTTTGAAGGAATAATAATCCCATTCCAATAACAAACGTAATAATAGGCAATAAGCTAGTTTATGAATACACTAATGATGTCATAAAAGAAAAGAAATTGAAAGTTTCAAAAAATAATTGTATAAAGAATATTTTCACCAAAAACAATATTTGTAATTATATAGTAAACAAAAAAGAATCAATAACACAACTTGAGAACAATATGATAATAACAAAAAATTTTCCAACAACAGATGTAACACAGAATTGTAATGACGAAATTTTTGCAATTGAAGGAAACAACATAATTGCTTTCCACTTATGTAAAATAACAATCAATAATTTTGAATTTACTAATGAAAACTTTATACACTTCAATACAGTTGTTTTACCTCAATTCAATATGAATACCACAAAAATGTTCAAAAACTCTACTCTAGAAATTCTAAAATTAAAAGCTATTGAAAACCGGAAAATGATTGAGCATGTAGAATTTAATCATAAGTACCACAGCACTGCTACTTACTCTATAAGTGTAATCATATTGGTAGTTTTTTGTATAATTGGAATTATTTTATGCTTAAAAAATAGAAAATCAAAAAATAAAATTGTTACAAACATAGAATTACGTGAAACAACCCAAAAGGAATCCACAGACCCCTTTAAATAATCTGTACAAATACAATAAAGTAATGTAAAATTTTGCAGAGACCGCAAAAACTTAAGGAGGGAGGAGTCATATAATGATATAACTATAAGAGCTGGCCACCCTTAGTTAGTAAACATACAAACTGGTCATTATAATTTTGTCCACATTTTATCCAATAATATTTGCCGTGTCAGCGGAACAGCTACATTGTATCGTCTGCATACACGAAGCTTCTCCGCTGCCACTGCTATTGAAATATAAACAATGCATGCCCAAGCCGCTGCGCGAATATGAACCGCGACCGCTTCTGCAGTGATAAGCATATTTTAATGTACATACATAGAGCTGAAAACCAGCCAAACTCAAAACTCCTTCTCCTACATTTTTGCAGCATCAGCAAATAGTTTTAAGATAAACAAATGCTATGTTAGAATTAGGTATAAAAGTAAGCTCATTCTCATTTATATGTCAGTTCTTAAGAGAGAATTCAAAATAAAGTTTTAACACTTAACTGGCGCAGTCGGGAAACTCGGAGGAAAATTAGGAAAGATCCTAATATAATCCTGAAGAAGAATACTGAAGAAAGATCCTAATATAATCTTGAAGAAGAATGCTGCAGAAAGATCCTAATATAATCCTGAAGAAGAATACTAAAGAAAGATCCTAATATAATCCTGGAGACGAATACTGAAGAAGAATACTGAAGAGGAATACTGAAGAAGAATACCGAAGAAGAATACTGAAGAAGAATACTGAAGAAAAATCCTGAAGAATCCTGAAGCCCGAAGGACAGCAAAATCCTAAGAAGAAGAGATCCATATTACCAACAAGGATCATAAAAAGATCCTGACTTATACAAAGCGGGTTGCGCTTAAACAATTAAAACAATTAAACAGCCTTTGCGGCTTAAACAATGCGAATTGCGCTTAAACAATTAAGCAGCCTTTGCGGCCTATACATAGCGAGTTGCGCTTAAACAATTCAACAGCCTTTGCGGCTTATACAAAACGAACTGCGCTTAAACAATTAAACACCCTTTGCGGCTTATACAAAGCGAATTGCGCTTAAACAATTAAACAGCCTTTGCGGCTTATACAAAGCGAATTGCGCTTAAACAACACACCAAGAGCGGCCTGTAACGGCCTAAGATACATAGCGAGTTACGCTTAAAATTAACAAATCGACAAATGACTAGTCGTAGGGAAATTGACGAATTATTCAAAAAATACGAAGCTATCGTGGCCAAAGATAATCAAAATCCTATCAGAGAGGAAATCCCAAAGTACGTGCCAACACCAATCCCAAGACCACAACCTTTAACTATACAACAATACCGTCAAAGACAGGAAGATCGTCGACAAGAAAGGAAGAAATTCGAAGCTGCCAACCGAAAACCAGAAGAAAAAAAGCGAAGGACGAGAGACGGAAAAGCGGTTAGAAATCGACGAGAAATAAGGGAAGTGTACCGGATGATCCACCTGACAAAGGGTGTGGAACGCGAGCAGTACATACAAACTCTCAAAACTTTAAAAAGTAAGAAAAAATAGAACTTAAGTACAATAGATTTATAATGAATAATGATGAGAAGAAAATAAATAATTACAAAGAACCTCTGGCAAGAAATTGGTATCACAGATGAACCAAAAATAGAGAATTTTGATTAGATTAAAATAAGATATTTAAGGCTAAGTGAAATATTAAAACAGAGTGAAAAGTTAGGATTATACACATGTGCTACATGTATGAATAAATATTTAAAAAATTAAATAAAATAAATTTTTTATTCTTCGTTCCTTGCTCAGAAAATTAATAAAATGGAACAGACAAAAATTCAATACTTCAGACTAGCACTTGACATGGTCAAGGGAATCACAGAATTTAACGGGGGAAATATAACCCAACTCCCTGATTTCATGCAACAAGTCGAAAATTTGTCACCAATACTAGAAACATTTGACGCCACAAACAAACAAATACTGTTGACATACATAAAAAATAAATGTACAGGAAAATGCAGAGAGGCACTGCACAAAGAAAGCCCAATCAAAAATTGGACAGATATTAAACGGGTATTAAAGAAGCATTTTAGCGAAAAAAAAGAACATTAACGATTTAATGGATGAACTAAAAACCTTAACTTTAAACGGAACCATAGAAAACTACTATTTTAAACTCAGCAAACTTGTAAATAGAATAAACAGTAGAAGACTAAGACATGACGAAACTTTATACAGCGTTGCAGAAATAAACAGAATAAGTCTTAGAACATTCAGGGACAATCTACCAGAACCAACTAAGACCATGATCTTTGCTAGGAACCCTAAAAACATAGAAAAAGCCTTTGAACTAATTCTTGATGCAAGACATCAACACCTTACAAAATTTGGTCTGCCTTCAAATAATACAAATTTTTCACGAACTCAATCAAGAACGAGCTTCAGTAATAACACAAATTACAGAAATCAAAGACGAATTCTAAATAACTATCGTTCACGAAACGACAACCAACAAAGATATAACAATTTGAGTAATAACAGAAATCAACCTAGTTATTACAACAATGCAAATACTAGCATTCCAAGATACAATAACTGACAACAAATATATAACAACTACCAAACGCAACAAACAAATAGTAACTTTAATAGAAACAACACAAAAAATACTTACATGCGTACACCATCACAGAATACATGACAACAAACCAATTATAACTATAATGGTACTAATAACACATATAATGACAATAATAGAACATCTTCACAATACACCAGACGTACTAACAACTCTAGGCAAGACGTACAACCCATGGACATAAGCCAAAGCGGTTCGGATTTTCACAGGCCAGCCTCAAGAAATTACCTTACATAAAACTTGTTAGGGACAATAGACCGTACTATTTATTAATAGACACTGGAGCAGAATTTAGCCTCATCAATGAAGGTATTTTAAATCCTCAATCAAAGAAAATGACAAATGCAAAAATAAGAGCTTTTGGACAGGTTTATGAAGTTCACTGCTTGTATGAAGTACCAATCTTTAAAGAATTTCAAAGAAAAAACCTAAGCGTTGAATTCTTGGAATTCAATTTACAAAATAATTTCGACGGACTAATCGGAAACAATATTCTCACCAAGTTAAAATGTATTATAGACTACAACCAGAGACTACTTATTACGTCTACCGCAAAGATACCCTTCTTCCTAACGAAAGAAGAGGAAATCTATAGCGAAATGGCATTTGAAAGTGGTCACATGGAAGTTGAAGATTGTATTTATTCAGAACATGAAAATAATAAACAAAGAAAGGAAAAAAATAAAAACCAACCGTCGAACTGGGAAAAACAAAAGATCGACCAACTGAAACGAAAATACAAAGATGTGTTTTATAGCAAGGACTTAGACCTATCTTTTGCAAATAACGTTATCGAATAAGAACTACAGACGATATACCAATATATTAAAAATTATACAGATACCCACAAATTCACAAGGAAGAAGTCAATAAACAAATTAATGACATGCTTCAACAAGGTATCATACGACAATCTAAAAGTCCTTATAATAGTCCAATCTGGGTGGTACCCAAAAAGTCAGATAACACGGGTGAACAAAAATGGCGCATAGTTATCGATTACAGAAAACTTAACGAGGTAACAATTGATTACCGTTTCCCAATTCCAAATATAGAAGACATATTCGACAATCTGGGAAAGTGTCAATACTTTACAACTTTGGACTTGGCTAGGGGTTTCATCAGATTGAAATGCACCCTGACCACATTAACAAAACAGCATTTTCTACGGCAAATGGCCACTACGAATTCCTGCGAATGCCATTCGGTCAAAGAATGCACCGGCGACATTCCAGAGAATGATAAACAATATTCTCCATGACTACATTGGAAAAATCTGGCTAGTATACCTCGATGACATTCTGATCTTCTCAACAAGCATAGAAGAACTGATAGATTCAATAAATAAAATTTTCTCTAGACTTAGAGAAGCAAACCTCAAAGTCCAATGTGACAAGTGCACATTCATGGCCAAAGAAACAGAGTTCTTAGGACATATTGTCAACCCGGACGGAATCAAAACGAACCCAAAGAAGGTAGACGCAATACAAAAAATTCTTATTCCAAAAACGCAAAAAGAAATAAAATTTTTCTTAGGAATAACAGGCTATTATCGTCGTTTCATTAAATACTACTCAAAGATAGCATACCACATGGTAAAATATTTAAAGAAAAACACAAGAATTAACATTATAGACAGAAACTATGCAGATTCGTTCCAAAATCTTAAAATATTATTGCAAACTGATCCAATTCTGGTTCATCCGGACTTTAACAAACATTTCATGTTGACAACAGACGCAAGCAACTTTGCGCTGGGTGCAGTTTTAATGCAAGGGCAAGGTACTGTGGCGTATGCCAGTAGAACACTCAAGGATCACGAGAAAAACTATAGCACAATAGAAAAGTAATTGTTAGCAATAGTTTGGGCAACAAAATACTTTCGGCCCTATATTTTCGGCAGGAAGTTTACCATACGTACCGACCACAGACCTTTGATATGGTTAAATAATCTGAAGGAACCCAACAGCAAACTACAGCGCTGGAAAATAAAATTAAATGAGTTTGATTTCAAAATTGAATACATTAAAGGGAAAGAAAATGTCGTTGGGGACAGTCTTAGCAGACTAGACATACCGGCAGAAATTCAAGCGAACGCAAACGAACTCTACGAAGAAGTAGAAGACGTAGGAGTAAACTCAAATCATGATGTAAATAATAGTAACGAACATGATGACGACATGGAAACAGCCCACAGTGCAGATACTGATGGTACTGATTTCATTAGAATTACGGAAAAACCCCTGAACGTATTCAAATCACAAATTGTAATAGACGTAGGACGAATAGAAAAAAAGACAACAAAAATAATATTTAAAAATAAAGTAAGACAACAAATAATTGTAACAGAATCAAGTAATCTATTGGAGATTATGAGAACAATATTACCAACTAAAGGATTAGTTGCAGTTTTCATCCCAAATACCAACTTGTTTTTACAATTTCAAGAACTATATATTGCATACTTTGCCACAAACAAATATTTTAAAATACTAAGGTCCACCATATTATTACAAGACATAACAAACAAAGAAATATTTTTGAAACATATAGAAAAAGAACATTTAAACAATAATCATAGAGGAATAAACGAAGTTTGTGAGGAATTAACGAAAACGATTTATTCTACCAACTTACAAAGAGAGGTACAAAAATATATTAATAACTGCGAAATTTGTAATACAGCCAAATTTGACAGACAACCTATTCAACACCATTTAAATATCACAGAAACACCCAAAACACATAACGAGATAGTACACTTTGATATTTGGTACCCTATGAGAAATATTATGTATCTGACTAGCATAGACAAGCTAACTAAATACGCCACTGCACATATTCTCAAAGATAGGACGTGGATTTCCATTATTGAAGCAATAAAATATAGAATTCAATATTTAGGAAAACCAAAATTGATAGTAACAGACAACGAATTAGACGTTATCACAATTAAACAATTTCTGAAAGAAAATAATATAAACATCCATTACACAACTACCTATAATAAAACAGGGAATTCAGACGTTGAAAGACTACATTTTACATTGAACGAACATATTAGGATCCTTAATGCAGACCCAAATAAATCCAAATTAGAACTAAGTGACAAAGTTTTTCAAGCTATTGTATACTACAATAATACCATACATTCCACACATAAAAAACGACCAATTAAATTTTTGAATAATCTTCTGAGTAAGGAGGAAATAGAAGAAATATCACTTAAAATACACAATAGGAAAATATTAACAATAAGTAACTATAATAACAAAACAAAATATAATAATCAATAAAACAACTTCAAGAATAATTATGTTAAGAATTACAGAGTGAGCAAATCTCAATCTAGATATAAAAAAGTAAATAATTACACTAGAGATAAGAATCACATTATAGTTAATGACAATAACAAAGGAAGAAAATATTACAAAAACCAAATCAGAAGAAAAAACAAATACCAAAACGAAACTTATTAATCTTTTTTTACTTAACAGACAAACTGATTGGAATTATTACATCTGTTTTCATCGTTATAACAATACTTATAGTACCAACATTATCAATGCTAAATGATGCAACTCAACCATCAATAAACGCAAGACAAATAAACAACAACAACGGATACACACTTATTAAAGAAAAACAGAAAATCCTATTAAAAAACTACATTAAAGTATTACACATAATAAATACAACAGAATACATGGAATGCATACAGACTTTAGGAAAAAATATTAAACAAATAGATTCAAATGACCCAAACCTAATTTTATTAGTGACAGAATACAACACCCTCGTACATAACATCAAGACAATCACACCTCGAATTACAAAAAGACAAAAGCGCGGACTTTTCAATATTGGAGGAAAAATTTACAAATACATAATTGGAACGATGGACGATGAAGACGCACAAGAAATTTACGAACATCTCGAAAATCTAGACACAAACACAAAAAACACAATAGAGGCAGTTAATAATCAGGTTAGAATTAACAATAAACTGATCAAAACGATTGATGAAATAAAGAACCATATAACAGACCAGACAAAAATGATAGAACAATATTTGAATAATATTAAAAATACTACAAACAAATTAATCCAAATGGAAGAAGAATTCAAACGATTGTTTCAAACTTTTGTAGTAATACAACAATTAAATAAATTAATCGAAAAATTCTCGGACATCATTTTACTAAGCCGACTAAATCTGTTAGCACATGACATTTTTACAGATGACGAACTAATCAAATATAATATCACAATAGAAACAATGCCTTACATAAAACCTAATGTAATTTTCCTTAACGAACTAATTTTATTCACTTTTTGCATTCCGCAATTCGTAAATAAAAACTATTTTGAAGGAATAATAATCCCATTCCAATAACAAACGTAATAATAGGCAATAAGCTAGTTTATGAATACACTAATGATGTCATAAAAGAAAAGAAATTGAAAGTTTCAAGAAATAATTGTATAAAGAATATTTTCACCAAAAACAATATTTGTAATTATATAGTAAACAAAAAAGAATCAATAACACAACTTGAGAACAATATGATAATAACCAAAAATTTTCCAACAACAGATGTAACACAGAATTGTAATGACGAAATTTTTGCAACTGAAGGAAACAACATAATTGCTTTCCACTAATGTAAAATAACAATCAATAATTTTGAATTTACTAATGAAAACTTTATACACTTCAATACAGTTGTTTTACCTCAATTCAATATGAATACCACAAAAATGTTCAAAAACTCTACTCTAGAAATTCTAAAATTAAAAGCTATTGAAAACCGGAAAATGATTGAGCATGTAGAATTTAATCATAAGTACCACAGCACTGCTACTTACTCTATAAGTGTAATGATATTGATAGTTTTTTGTATAATTGGAATTATTTTATGCTTAAGAAATAGAAAATCAAAAAATAAAATTGTTACAAACATAGAATTACGTGAAACAACCCAAAAGGAATCCACAGACCCCTTTAAATAATCTGTACAAATGCAATAAAGTAATGTAAAATTTAGCAGAGACCGCAAAAACTTAAAGAGGGAGGAGTCATATAATGATATAACTATAAGAGCTGGCCACCCTTAGTTAGTAAATATACAAACTGGTCACTCTAATTTTGTCCACATTTTATCCAATAATATTTGCCGTGTCAGCGGAACAGCTACATTGTATCGTCAGCATACACGAAGCTTCTCCGCTGCCACTGCTATTGAAATATAAACAATGCATGACCAAGCTGCTGCGCGAATATGAACCGCGACCGCTTCTGCAGTGATAAGCATATTGTAATGTACATACATACATACATAGAGCTGAGAACCAGCCAAACTCAAAACTCCTTCTCCTACATTTTTGCAGCATCAGCAAATAGTTTTAAGATAAACAAATGCTATGTTAGAATTAGGTATAAAAGTAAGCTCATTCTCATTTATATGTCAGTTCTTAAGAGAGAATTCAAAATAAAGTTTTAACACTTAACTGGCGCAGTCGGGAAACTCGGAGGAAAATTAGGAAAGATCCTAATATAATCCTGAAGAAGAATACTGAAGAAAGATCCTAATATAATCTTGAAGAAGAATGCTGCAGAAAGATCCTAATATAATCCTGAAGAAGAATACTGAAGAAAGATCCTAATATAATCCTGGAGAAGAATACTGAAGAAGAATACTGAAGAGGAATACTGAAGAAGAATATATAGTCAGTTTATTCAGTATTTAAGAAAGTATTTCACTTTCGCTTTTAATTTTATTATTATTATTTTTCACTGTTTGAGTTATGCTAATCTTCTATTTGGATCTTCTTTTGATTTTTTGCTTTTGATTGTTTGCAATTTTATATCAGTAGATTTATTCTAACTGTTTTGATGTTGAGGTGTTGACCAGTTTTTTTCTTTCTTATCTTTTCGAGCTCTTTTGCAACGACGCAACCTCGATAGTTGGCTGGGTGAGCTTCGCAATAGTTACAACATTTTGGTTGTTGTGGCTCAGTTTTCTTGTACTCAATTTTTTTGTACTAGGTGTTTTGCCGCAGTAGTTTTTTGTGTGGCCAAAGGATGGGCATGTTAAACAGTGTGGTATGAGTTTTGAGTTGCGTAATAGCTCCATCGTGACTATACAATTCAGTATAGTTTTGATTAGGTATATCTTTTGAATATCATCAGTTGATTCAAAGCTGAATATCATCACTAGAAACTGATCAAGAGGTTTCTTCGCTTTAAATTGCAGTTTATTGATGGCATTCAACGATTTGAATCCTTGGCTCTTTAGGTTGGAAACATTGTCTTTGGGAGCATATGAGTGGTTAAGATTTTTCGCAAAAACCTTGATAGGTCGAATTTGTTTATTCTCATCAGTTTCATAGCATACATTGATTTGAAGTTGGATGGGTTGGATATTATTTGACTTACCCTCGTTAGAGTTTTTTAATATCATATTTTCAGCTTTTAAATTTACTATTTCCTATTTGAGTTCGGAGCACATTGATTCCATTTTTGTAAGTTTTTGGTTAATCAACCTAATTGCGTAATTTCCGTCATGTGGCTGACCACCACCAGGAGGATGTTCATCATCCATATCTCAGAATTTCAATTTTATTATTTTGTTTCATTTTTATATTTATATTATTTTTCACCCCTTTTTTAATTTGAATTTAATTTTAATTTTTTCTTCCTTTTTTTCTTCAAATGATTCTTGGCAACTCTCAGCAATTATCGTATCAAGAAGAAGAGAGAAAATAAAGAATGTAAAAAATTGAAAAAAATTACTGACTACTTTTTGGCTTCTAAATTTTGCTGATAATACGCAGCTGTTTCAGGGCGCCATATTATTGTTTTTGTTTTACCGGATTAAACGAGTCTATTTTTGACTATTTAGATTTTTCTGGACATTTTGAAATTATGACTTTAAAGTGTCTCGCATATTAATCGCGGTACGCATTATATATTTGCGGTATGCATTATATATTTGCGCTCAGTTTTACAATTTTTCATGCTTTTTAGTTCAATTCACTAGTGAAATTTTTAGGAGTATAGTTTACCATTTCCGAGATCTGTATGGGTTGCCAACAATCTTTACAATTTTCTATCAATGTATTTGAAAGGTGGGATATATGCTCGCGCTCCGCAATTGAGTATGGTTAGCATTTTTCGGGACCAATGCATTTGTGGCCCCGAAATATGCCATCATTTGTTTATATGTGTAGTATAATTTGACATAATGAGTCTCTGTACATTTTAAATCTATCATAGGGATTTACATAGATCACGCCTCTGCTTAGTTAAGTTATGGTAATTTTCTTTTTATTGGGTATCTTTCTAGGTTGTTATTGCGAAAATTGTTTTCTTTATTCTAAATTTTCCCTCCATTATGTTTGTCAATTCTATATGGATGGTCGTAAAGACTGTCATCATTATGTCTGAAACTGTTTCTTAAAAATAAAAAATATCTTAATGTATATTCTATTTCATTTGTTTTTTTTATTATATGACTTTTTCATATTATTTTAGCATATTATCTTGCTGTTTCATTTGGTTCAGAGCTCTCCAAGATAGCTGTACAAATCATACAATTTTGTTGATGTATCTATCAGAGAACACAGAGAAGGGAAAGCCTTTTTCGCGGCCAGCGTCCGTAGCGAAGACACCATGACTTTGAGTGGATTCACCACGATTTTTAGTGGATTCGTGTACAATGTCCGTCTGCTTTTTTTCGCTGCTTTGCCGTTTGAAGTTTAAGTTTCCCTTCTCTGTGTTCTCTGGTATCTATTGCTTCTGTTGGCAATCTCGCTAACTTGTCATATATTAACTCTGTTGGTGTGTATCCATTCTCTTTGTGCGTGGTATTGCTCTTGGTGAATGCATAGTATGGTAAGCATTTGACATAAAAGATGTTGCTTAGAAAAGATAGTTTGTACTCACTGAGAACTATGTAGTTGCTACTAATGTTTCATGATGGTAAGGACTTGGTAGGGCGTGGTTTAGGCATACGATTTTACAGATGTCTGTCACCAGGTTCTTGCTGTATACTGATCCTCTGATTGTCTTGAAAATTTTTAAGTTTCAAAACCTTAGTACTAAATCTATCTATGTACTATTAATTTTTAATCATTTACGAGTATTTGTGTAAATATGACTTGATTATATACAATGGTTAGCTTGTGTGATTAATTAATTGTTACATCAACTTCTCCACTACTGATCCTAAGTTCTGGCGAAGATTATCACTCATTTTCATACTCACCATTGTATAATTTATTTGTATATCTGGCATTCTTTTTTGCCCTCGTCTTGTATTTTTTCTGAGCTCAAATGTTAGTTTATTTAGTTTTTGAACATCAGATATTGCAGTGCAATGCCACATACAGAGTTGATCAGGCTATTGTGCTTTTGCATCTAAGGCCTGTGTTTATGCAGCTGATGGTTTTTGTTTCATACTTCTGGCACAGACAACGTAGTCATAAAGATTTCCAAAGATTAAAAAAAATGTTGGCACTTAATCAAACGCTTTACTGAGCACACACACAAGTACCGAAAAAAGCAATTTTTCTCTCCCAATTTCGCATTTAAACAAAGACTCCATCCCAGTTTAAAAATTACTATTATTATTACCTCTACCACGCCATGGTAGCACTGAAAAATACGCAGCCTATCAGATGAAGAATCTGCAATTTCTTTTATTGAACTGATTCTCCAACTGCAATTCTTTCTAAACAATACGATGATTGCGAATTCTAATATTGCCTCCCTATGGCCTCTGCAATCTCCTTCAACATTATACAATTCTTTCAACATATCTTGAGCTTTTGAAAGAATTTTTTCTCTTATGTTATTTGTGCGCGGGCTAGTCGCAAAAATCTGAATAAAAATTTGTTCTGCAGAGTTGATTGTTTGATAAAAATGATCTGTGGGAGCTTTTAGAGAACCGAAATCAGAAAACTCCGAGTAACTTTCATAAAATAAAAATAAATCATTAATTCTTTTTATTTCTTTGACTATACTTTGTATTTTATCTTTGCATTTTTCACAATGTTTTTATTTATTATTTTTCAAGACCTTGTATACAACATAACCCGCTGTGGCGTTCTGAAACAGGTTCCCTTCCTCTTGGGCGAAATTTTCAGTTGAAACGTCTCCTTCTATATCAGAAATTACAAAATTTTCTTGATTATATAGCAATAATGAACATTCACTACACACTTTACTTTCAGCTCTTAGCACTCCTTTCCAATCTAAACTTAATCCCAATAGCTGCTCTGTATTTTGCACAGAAGAAATTCTTTCCAGAATTTGGCAGAACTCATTCACAGAGGGATTGCGTTTTTTGTACCTTATATGGCTAAATAAATTTTCCATCGGATCCTGATTCAGTTTGTTGGTGCACAAATAAAATAAGTCGTTTTTATGTTTTGAAAACAAATGGTGTGAAAGTTGAATTGTTGCATTTATAGCATGAACCAAATCATTTATACAATTTATATTTACTTTCTTATTTGTGACACAAAATTGCACATTTGAAATAAACTGCATCATCTCCTTCAAGGAGTTCCAAGGTGTATTATTATTTTGCAATGCTGCATTATAGGGATTTCTGGAAAGCAAAGTTTTGCTATTAAGGACGTCAAAACGATTATTGATGTTTTCAGCATCTCCTTTCAATGTGTCGTTAAAGATATTTAATTTACTAGCTGCTCTTATTCCAGCTGCTGTTGTTTCACTCATTACTTGGAGAGCCAATCGAACATTAATTTTTTTAAATCTGTTGGGGCAAATATGAGCATTGCTTCAATGTGGGCAAACTCGAATAGTAGAAAAACTGCTAATTGTCTGACGTTCCTTTATGATTTCCCAATTAGCATAACCCTCATTTGGAATCTGTAGTTTGTGTTTCATAAGATTGATTCTTCATTTGGTGAAGGTGGTACATTAAAGATGCAATAAATTTGTGTTTCTTTATAATAAAAAAATTGTTTTGCAGGTGTTATGTCCAATTTTTTGTGCAAGGATTGATTGGTTGTTGATTGGTCGCACACAATAGCATGGACAGACAGACCTAGCTTTACACATGCAGTTGTAAGCAATTGTGGCGCAAAGCATGCTTTGTAGGTTGTTTACTGGCAAAACTTTCTGAGATACGGAAAAATTCACTATTTGTTTCCACTGCCCACATAAACTCCTTATCATAAATACGCATACAGACTTAGCAATGGCAGGTCGCCGACTGTTTTTACCGACACCATAATCAATATAACCATCTACTTTGTCAAGCTTACTGTTGTAGTTCAAATCTCTTTAATGCTCACTTCATCGAACATTATAATGAACTCCATCAGCTTCTTACTGAATCCTGAAATTGGAATTTCTATTTGTTTGAGAACATTTTCCTGTACACTAAGTGCCAAATTGGCATCCAATTGTACAATGAAGTTGAACATGGCAAATGAAAGTGAAGCTTTTCTCGAAGAAATATGTAAAATTATGTAGACTTAAAGCGATTTTTCGTCATGTGTATAATTTTTTGTATTTTCAGATATGTATATAGTCCGGAGATTTCATAATAGGCGTATTAGTTGTGCGAAAAAAACAGCACTCGAGTAAGTGGAATACTTGGCAGCACTGTTTCAACTGGTTTTTTTTAACATTTAATTTTTTTATATTTTTTATGCAAACTAAAATTCTGAATATAATTTAAATCAACAGAATAATAATATTTAAAATCAAAAAACAAAATCCAAAGATTAATTTTTGTTTTATTTAAATGTAAACAGCTAAAATAAAAAAAAAGTCCCTAGGAATTTTAATGGGTAATTTTTAATCTCGTTGGTTTTCTAGCAATTTTCAATTTGAAAGTACTTTCCACACAAATGTCTGTCCTATCGTCGATAGAGTGGCGAATCGAATGCGCCTAATATTGCAATCATAATTATTTTTTTTATAGTGATTTTAAATTCGTTTGTTAAAATTTTTCTCAGTCTTTGTATTGCTTTCAGATTTATCGCATTATTTTTTTCGAAAAACTTAACTTTCTTTTAAAGCTCTTTGTAAATAATTTTTACTTTTGCTAATTCAGATATGTAATAACATACGTTTTTCGCCCTACAAACTGCGGCCGGAACTTTATTATATATTATATATATATATATATATATATATATATATATATATATATATATATATATATATATATATATATATATATATATATATATATATATATATATATATATATATATATATATATATATATATATATATATATATATATATATATATATATATATATATATATATATATATATATATATATATATATATATATATATATATAAATATATACATATATATAAAATTATCTCTTTAGCCACCAGCTCAATAAAATAAATAAAAACCAAAAGACATTTTTTCAAGTGGGAAAAAATGTACCAAAAAACCCATTATTTATTATTTTCTCAAATTATATTCATAATATAGAAATATAATAATAATGTAATATAGAAATATAATAATAATATAAAAATTATATAATAATATAATATATGAATAACTGCTTCCTCTAGTTAATTCTCGCATTCAATGGAACAGTTAAAGCATTATTTTTTAAGCTTTTTATTTCCCATTATATTTTGCTTTGTTTTTTGAATTTTCATCCGATGGTTTAAATGCTTAATCCGGAACATTTTTGCAATAAATTCGTACGGAAATTTTTGCAATTGAGTATTTTATTGGAATTCACATTGTTAAATATATTTTCTAAGGAATTTATATCACTTAGAAACTTTTCAGAAGGTTTTTTCAGGGTTCCTTTAGACAGTTGGTCAACCCAAGTCCATTACCCTCGTATTCTCTCAAATTTACCAGGCGAATTGTTTCCTGGAGCATTTTTAATATCACTTTTTAAAAAATGTTTCTGGCAAAATTAGGCTTGTTGCTTTGTTCCAACGTTGATGCATATTCTAGTCACTTGGAACTTTGAAACGTTTCACATTTTCTTTGCCCCAACTTTTGCGGCATATTATACAAAAAATTTGCCCATTCTATTATTTGCACTTAATAATAAATAAATATAATTTATAAACAACAGCAAAATTTTATGTTTCGCGAATTTCAATGAAGCGCGGCAAATTTTTTGGCGGTACCGGTTTTCATAATTTGAAAGAACCGAGAATGAAAGAGAACCACAAAACAGAATAGGCTTGTAAACGTTACTTATCTGCACCACCATTGTACGAGTATATATTGTTTCTCTCAGTGTGCACTAAGAAGGTGGCCTTTATTTGTACAATTTGCTTAGACTATATATTCTGGCCACTGCCAGAGCAAATATTATTTAATCAAGAAAATGTATTCTTTATTTATACCTACATACATACTACCATACATGAAAAACAAAATATCAAAAGACAATATTAAATCTATGTGGAAGTTCGGTGGTTGCGATTCGCTTTAGTCTTCTTTGTGCGCAAATTTTTCATTCCCGATAGTTGTTACATATGAGGATTTTCAGGGGTCTTTAGAAGCTCCGTGTACTTTTTGCTATAGTTATTATGGTTTCCTCCACCGTGTCAATGTTCAAGTCATTCTGCATATCTGCATTCGTCACGTACCAGTGTGTTGTTTGGATTAGCTGTATGTTTTTTGTTCGCAGTCCCCCAGGTTTCTATCCCGTATTTCCATATTGGTATGATTATTGCCTTATATATGTATATATGTTTATTTTTTTTTTAATGTAGTAATAATTTGGAACTTCTTTTTGTTTGTCTTTAATTGTTAGAGGATGTTTCTCGGATTTCCTGATAGTATATAAAACTTGCACAGGTTTCTCTTTGATTATCTCTATTCCCTATATTTTAAACCAGAGGACTGTATTTCTGACAATTCTTTACAACGTATCTGTCGCGATTTTCTTGTCGTGGTTTTAGGCTAGCAAATGACTTTTTTAAGCCCCACTTACCGTATAAAAAACTTTGCCATATAGAAAATTCATTCTTGTGAATTTTACCCCAAGCTACACAAATCAGAAAATAAAAATTTTATTTCAAATCATTCGATTTTGCAGTGAGCACACACACACACACTAATATTATTCATATGAATGCGGAAACAAAAACAATAGGCATGTGTGTGGCTGAAGATTGATGCATATTCATATATTCACGGCTGCTTCTTGAAATTGCCGATGATTTTTCTAATGTGGTTGCCATACACTTCAATATGCTGATTTTCGCTCCAGAGAGCAATGAAAGGACTTTCAGTAAATTGTCTTTGATGATACTGTGTGTCCTTTTGTTGTTTCTGAACAACTTTTTCGAGTCTCATTTTTCCATAGTCTTCAGGTGTAAATGGCACTGTTCGTCCAAAAAATAGGTCAATTGGTTTTTCGTGTCACTGAATGTATTGAGTGATTATATTCAGACACCGAGCGTTCTAGTAGTTCTTCGAAATTTCTCTGTCTTCTGTCTTCTTTAAGACAACGCTTTATTTCAATAATAGTTGAGTGGAACTTTTCCACTTGGCCGTTAGCTTGGCTTCGATATTGAGGTATCGTGAAAACGTCAATTATTAAATCATCCTTCATCATTCTATCGTATTTGTGCTCCTTACATGTCGTACAAATTAAAGTCACCCTTTTGATCTAAGTTGTTATACCTGGGAAATAGTATTTCTCAAGAAATTGTATTTTATATTCTGATATGTTTCTACGAGTATGTGCGCGGATTCGTTCTTCTAAAATAATATTTTCCGGTACTTGTTCATTAATGATCCTCTCCACAAATTTTGAGTGTATCTGATTTTATAGTTATTAAAATAAAGTGGATAGAAATTTTGTATAATGCCCATAATTCGTTTTTCTATATGAATACCATTTTTAACGCATGAATTTATATATTTTTTGAGGTGAGATTTATTATTTATTTATTATTAACAGGCTAAAAGAACACCGCGACCTAACATATCTATTGTGCAGCCTTGTACCAAATTACAACTGTCCTAGACTGTTTATAAAGCTCGTAACTGCTGTGGGCTTAATTTTAGGTGCTTTGGAGATATGAACCCACTGCCTAGGTAATTATGTCTGCGGCTTGCCACCGCTGGGCAAGTGCATAGAATATGTTCTGCCGTTTCCTGCTCCTCTTGACAGAGTCGACAGGAATCGTCTTCTACCACGCCTATTTTTTTCAGATGGTAATTTAGTCTACAGTGTCCTGTTAAAAGTTCAGTATAGAGTTTGATGTCATTTCTGCTGAGGTTTTAAGAAGCAGCTACCCTGATGTGTTCCGGATCAATGAGTAGTCTCGACTGCCGCATGCCTTTTTGGGCTCTCCAGTAGTTTAGCAGACCCCGTTTTTCCTGTTCGCACAACAAGTTATTTGTGAAGCTACTGTTTACCCCACAGAAGGGTTCTGGACCTCTAAAGGCAGTGTCTGCACCCCTTTTGCTAAAGAATCTGCCATTTCGATGCCCTCATGTCCCTCGTGTCCCGGTACCCACAATAGCGTAACAGAGTTTCTCGCTGCTAGGGTATTGAGAAGTTTAAAGCATTCCCAGACCAGGTTTGATTGGAATGAAAAGTTTATTAATGATTTCAGAGCTGCCTGGCTATCTGAGAGTATGCATATTTTGGTGTTGCGTGTACCCCTGCGTAGACATTCTCTAGCACATAACTCTAAAGCGTGGACCTCCGCCTGAAAAGTGGAAGCTGTTTTTCCCATTGCAATTGCTTTTTGGAATTTTGGCCCTACAATTCCAGCTCCTGCACTGCCATATTCCATTTTGGACCCATCTGTATACCACAACTGTGAGTCCTGTTTTATTATTAGTTCCTTGTTTCTCCAAACTGAACGGTCACTGATGACCACTTTGAATTGCTTTGAGATGCCTAATTTTCTGTCCATTTTGTCGAAGACCATGAGGCAATGAGAATTCCAGACAGTGTCCAGAATCTTTGCGTGCCCCGAAAGGTTGCCTTCTTTAAGATAGGCTACATTAGGTAGCCTTAGGGCCGCGCTGGCCGCCATTCTTTTAACTACAAGGTGTAGAGGAGTCAGTCCAGTGATCACTCCCAAAGCTAGTGTGGGGCACGTCTCATTGCTCCCGTCACACTCAAACAGGCTATACGGTGAATCTTGTTAAGAGTCATCTGAGCTTTTGTTTGGTTTACTTTTGGCCACCATACCAACGATGCGTATGTAATCATTGGTACAATTATTGTTTTATATGACCACGCCATCATTTTTGGCCGTAATCGCCATGTTTTACCGTACAACCTCTGGCAAGCATAGGTTGCTCTTAAGGCTTTACTAGTTATGTATGATAAGTGGTTTTTCCAAGTTAGGGTTTTGTCTAGGATTACTCCCAGATATTTAATTTCATTGGACATTGTTAAGTTCGTGGACCTGAACTTCGTATCCGAGGTCATTGAGAGTTTTTAAGAGTGTCGATAACCAATAACCAAAGGAGTGGCGATAGGACGCCCCCCTGGGGACATCCTTTGGTTGACATGACAATTAGCTTTGCTGTCCCTGTTTCAAAGATTGTTGTTCTGTTTTCAGCATATTGAGATATCATGTTATGATCAGTCTTTGTATACCTTTCCAGTTCATCTCCTCATCAATTGATCTGAAAATAGTATTGTCAAAAGCCCCCGTAATGTCAACCGATGTACAGAGAGCTATTTCTTTACCCTCAAGCGCCTTTTCAATTTTGCTCGTTAAGCTATGTATGGCTGTCTCAGTCGATTTGCCTGATTGGTAAGCGTATTGTTCAATATGAAGAGGAGAATCTTTAAGATAAGTTTCTCTGATATATTGGTCCAGAATTTTTTCCATAACTTTTAGCAGGAGTGACGTTAGGCGAATGGGCCGATAGGCTTTTGGCGTGTGGTCCGCCTTTTTGCCTGCTTTCGGTATGAAAGCCACCCTAGCCTTCGTCCAAGGTTTAGGCACTGTGCCTAGTTCCAGGCTTATCCTGAAAATGTTTGTTAGCACAGGTGCCAATACATCAGCACCTTGCTGAAGTAGGCACTGTTGTATATTATCGACACCTGGGGATTTGAATGGTCTAAAAGTGGAGATAGCCCATTTGGTTTTGTTGCCGGTGAAGATTCTGGGAGCCAGTGAGAGTTCCCTCCGTGTAGGCACCAAGAAACGATTTCACTATCTCGATGATTTCAGTATCCTCTCCACTAGTGAAAATGAAAATGAGTGTCCAACAA
The DNA here is from genome assembly GCA_920105625.2 of Clusia tigrina. NCBI lineage: Eukaryota > Metazoa > Arthropoda > Insecta > Diptera > Clusiidae > Clusia > Clusia tigrina. Next base: position 157,649,095 of record OV050030.1, on the reverse strand, counting down.
AAGCTTTCCCGTATCTTCCAGGCTCTCCGTAAAATTTCCGTCAGGCTTCTTGAGTGTAGAAAGGCCATTTGAGTGATCTTTATTGAGTGATTTCTGGAGTCGGGTTGCTGCTGGGAGTTTCAATCTCCTCACAGTAATTTTTCCATGAGTCTCTCTTAGATCTTCTTAACTAATTATTATAGGCCGTTAAGGCACTTCTATAGGATGCCCAGTCACCATTAGACTTGGCTCTATGAAAGAGTTGACGGGCTTTTTTGCGCAAAATATTTAGCTCCCCACTCCACCAGGGTTCCTAGAACGTTTCTTCACAACTAAAATGCAACTACTTTCAAAAGCATCGATTATTATATTATTTAATTGGATAACTTCAAGATCTAGTTCCTGAGAGTTACTTATTTTTTCACTAAGGCACACAATATTTTGCTCTAAGTAAAGGTTATATAACGACCAGTTGGTCTTCCTAACATTTCTTATTTCGAAGGTGCCTCCAATCTGCCCACCCCAGAACAAAGCAGATGTACCTATGGTCCGACAAGGAGACCTCATTGAGCACCCTCTAATTAGAAATGTTATTTGACATGAATGCGCTAGTTAGGGTGAGATCTAACACCTCCCCCCTTATCGCATTCATAAAGGTACTCTCGTCACCCCTATTCGCCACCACCAGATTGTTTGTCGTAATAAAATCAAGAAGTGACTCACCTCGCACGTTCGTGTGGTGCGCGTTTGCATCGCAGCACACCACCCACTGTAGACTGCGAGTGCGACAGTACTCCGTAAGCTGCTGAAGCTTGCGCGAAACCGCGTCCTCTGTGTCGCCAGGTAGGTACATGGAGGCCAGGACTTCCGTTCTCCTCCATTTGGCACTAGGCACTTCTGCCTGTACTGCCACCAGATCACGTTCTAGAAGCTCTGAAATTGGGAGGAATTTAATATTTTTGTTGATCATCATCGCTGCCCTCGGTCGGTCAACATTATTATCATAGATCAACTTACATGTTTTTGTCTGCAGACCATTTATGCGCCCATTTGTGGCCCATGGTTCTTGAATGGCTACGAAGTCCAGACACTGGTGTTCCACCAAGGCACTGAGCCTGTAAGAGGCTGCTATAGCCCTGTGGAGATTTATTTGGAGACAGTGAAGCTGCTTCCAAGAGTTTTGCGTTCGTGATGGGGCCTGGGACATTATTTCCCAGACCGATCTTTGCGGATCTTACCACCCTTTGTGCTCCGCAAAGTTTCCGCAGCCTCCGGGTCTTTTCTCTCCCATTTTCTGAGCTTACCAGAGAGAGCAGATTGTTTTGGACGTTGGGCACGAGTGTTGCCTCTCTCCGCTCTCGGTACTGGCTTTATGAAAATGGGCCCCGTTTTCGGCTTCTGGCTACTCTGCTTTTTCCGCGCTGCAACAGATGTTGTTGGTTGCTCTTCAACACCAACAGCAGATTTTGCCCTGTTGCCCTTCAGTCTAGGTCGGAGCTGGGCACTGCCAAAGCCATAGTAGACCTTGTTACCCAGTTTCTCAACCCATTCAGACAAGATGGGGTCCAGAGCAATTGCCAGCTCGACCTGGTCGCCTTTTTGTAGGCGATGGAGCACCCGCCACTCGCTGACCCTAATGCCCGAATTCGGCGACTCCACTTGCCCCAAAATTCGGGCATTCTGCCAAGACACCGAGCCGGGAAAGTAGCCAACGAATTTTTTATTAATATATATAAATATATATATAAATATATACATATATATAAAATTATCTCTTTAGCCACCAGCTCAATAAAATAAATAAAAACCAAAAGACATTTTTTCAAGTGGGAAAAAATGTACCAAAAAACCCATTATTTATTATTTTCTCAAATTATATTCATAAATATAATATAGAAATATAATAATAATGTAATATAGAAATATAATAATAATATAAAAATTATATAATAATATAATATATGAATAACTGCTTCCTCTAGTTAATTCTCGCATTCAATGGAACAGTTAAAGCATTATTTTTTAAGCTTTTTATTTCCCATTATATTTTGCTTTGTTTTTTGAATTTTCATCCGATGGTTTAAATGCTTAATCCGGAACATTTTTGCAATAAATTCGTACGGAAATTTTTGCAATTGAGTATTTTATTGGAATTCACATTGTTAAATATATTTTCTAAGGAATTTATATCACTTAGAAACTTTTCAGAAGGTTTTTTCAGGGTTCCTTTAGACAGTTGGTCAACCCAAGTCCATTACCCTCGTATTCTCTCAAATTTACCAGGCGAATTGTTTCCTGGAGCATTTTTAATATCACTTTTTAAAAAATGTTTCTGGCAAAATTAGGCTTGTTGCTTTGTTCCAACGTTGATGCATATTCTAGTCACTTGGAACTTTGAAACGTTTCACATTTTCTTTGCCCCAACTTTTGCGGCATATTATACAAAAAATTTGCCCATTCTATTATTTGCACTTAATAATAAATAAATATAATTTCTAAACAACAGCAAAATTTTATGTTTCGCGAATTTCAATGAAGCGCGGCAAATTTTTTGGCGGTACCGGTTTTCATAATTTGAAAGAACCGAGAATGAAAGAGAACCACAAAACAGAATAGGCTTGTAAACGTTACTTATCTGCACCACCATTGTACGAGTATATATTGTTTCTCTCAGTGTGCACTAAGAAGGTGGCCTTTATTTGTACAATTTGCTTAGACTATATATTCTGGCCACTGCCAGAGCAAATATTATTTAATCAAGAAAATGTATTCTTTATTTATACCTACATACATATTACTATACATGAAAAACAAAATATCAAAAGACAATATTAAATCTATGTGGAAGTTCGGTGGTTGCGATTCGCTTTAGTCTTCTTTGTGCGCAAATTTTTCATTCCCGATAGTTGTTACATATGAGGATTTTCAGGGGTCTTTAGAAGCTCCGTGTACTTTTTGCTATAGTTATTATGGTTTCCTCCACCGTGTCAATGTTCAAGTCATTCTGCATATCTGCATTCGTCACGTACCAGTGTGTTGTTTGGATTAGCTGTATGTTTTTTGTTCGCAGTCCCCCAGGTTTCTATCCCGTATTTCCATATTGGTATGATTATTGCCTTATATATGTATATATGTTTATTTTTTTTTTAATGTAGTAATAATTTGGAACTTCTTTTTGTTTGTCTTTAATTGTTAGAGGATGTTTCTCGGATTTCCTGATAGTATATAAAACTTGCACAGGTTTCTCTTTGATTATCTCTATTCCCTATATTTTAAACCAGAGGACTGTATTTCTGACAATTCTTTACAACGTATCTGTCGCGATTTTCTTGTCGTGGTTTTAGGCTAGCAAAATCACAAATGACTTTTTTAAGCCCCACTTACCGTATAAAAAACTTTGCCATATAGAAAATTCATTCTTGTGAATTTTACCCCAAGCTACACAAATCAGAAAATAAAAATTTTATTTCAAATCATTCGATTTTGCAGTGAGCACACACACACACACTAATATTATTCATATGAATGCGGAAACAAAAACAATAGGCATGTGTGTGGCTGAAGATTGATGCATATTCATATATTCACGGCTGCTTCGTGAAATTGCCGATGATTTTTCTAATGTGGTTGCCATACACTTCAATATGCTGATTTTCGCTCCAGAGAGCAATGAAAGGACTTTCAGTAAATTGTCTTTGATGATACTGTGTGTCCTTTTGTTGTTTCTGAACAACTTTTTCGAGTCTCATTTTTCCATAGTCTTCAGGTGTAAATGGCACTGTTCGTCCAAAAAATAGGTCAATTGGTTTTTCGTGTCACTGAATGTATTGAGTGATTATATTCAGACACCGAGCGTTCTAGTAGTTCTTCGAAATTTCTCTGTCTTCTGTCTTCTTTAAGACAACGCTTTATTTCAATAATAGTTGAGTGGAACTTTTCCACTTGGCCGTTAGCTTGGCTTCGATATTGAGGTATCGTGAAAACGTCAATTATTAATTCATCCTTCATCATTCTATCGTATTTGTGCTCCTTACATGTCGTACAAATTAAAGTCACCCTTTTGATCTAAGTTGTTATACCTGGGAAATAGTATTTCTCAAGAAATTGTATTTTATATTCTGATATGTTTCTACGAGTATGTGCGCGGATTCGTTCTTCTAAAATAATATTTTCCGGTACTTGTTCATTAATGATCCTCTCCACAAATTTTGAGTGTATCTGATTTTATAGTTATTAAAATAAAGTGGATAGAAATTTTGTATAATGCCCATAATTCGTTTTTCTATATGAATACCATTTTTAACGCATGAATTTATATATTTTTTGAGGTGAGATTTATTATTTATTTATTATTAACAGGCTAAAAGAACACCGCGACCTAACATATCTATTGTGCAGCCTTGTACCAAATTACAACTGTCCTAGACTGTTTAAAAAGCTCGTAACTGCTGTGGGCTTAATTTTAGGTGCTTTGGAGATATGAACCCACTGCCTAGGTAATTATGTCTGCGGCTTGCCACCGCTGGGCAAGTGCATAGAATATGTTCTGCCGTTTCCTGCTCCTCTTGACAGAGTCGACAGGAATCGTCTTCTACCACGCCTATTTTTTTCAGATGGTAATTTAGTCTACAGTGTCCTGTTAAAAGTTCAGTATAGAGTTTGATGTCATTTCTGCTGAGGTTTTAAGAAGCAGCTACCCTGATGTGTCCGGGTCAATGAGTAGTCTCGACTGCCGCATGCCTTTTTGGGCTCTCCAGTAGTTTAGCAGACCCCGTTTTTCCTGTTCGCACAACAAGTTATTTGTGAAGCTACTGTTTACCCCACAGAAGGGTTCTGGACCTCTAAAGGCAGTGTCTGCACCCCTTTTGCTAAAGAATCTGCCATTTCGTTGGCCTCAAGTCCCTCGTGTCCCGGTACCCACATTAGCGTAACAGAGTTTCTCGCTGCTAGGGTATTGAGAAGTTTACAGCATTCCCAGACCAGGTTTGATTGGAATGAGAAGTTTATTAATGATTTCAGAGCTGCCTGGCTATCTGAGAGTATGCATATTTTGGTGTTGCGTGTACCCCTGCGTAGACATTCTCTAGCACATAACTCTAAAGCGTGGACCTCCGCCTGAAAAATGGAAGCTGTTTTTCCCATTGCAATTGCTTTTTGGAAATTTGGCCCTACAATTCCAGCTCCTGCACTGCCATATTCCATTTTGGACCCATCTGTATACCACAACTGTGAGTCCTGTTTTATTATTAGTTCCTTGTTTCTCCAAACTGAACGGTCACTGATGACCACTTTGAATTGCTTTGAGATGCCTAATTTTCTGTCCATTTTGTCGAAGACCATGAGGCAATGAGAATTCCAGACAGTGTCCAGAATCTTTGCGTGCCCCGAAAGGTTGCCTTCTTTAAGATAGGCTACATTAGGTAGCCTTAGGGCCGCGCTGGCCGCCATTCTTTTAACTACAAGGTGTAGAGGAGTCAGTCCAGTGATCACTCCCAAAGCTAGTGTGGGGCACGTTCTCATTGCTCCCGTCACACTCAAACAGGCTATACGGTGAATCTTGTTAAGAGTCATCTGAGCTTTTGTTTGGTTTACTTTTGGCCACCATACCAACGATGCGTATGTAATCATTGGTACAATTATTGTTTTATATCATCATTTCATCATTTTTGGCCGTAATCGCCATGTTTTACCGTACAACCTCTGGCAAGCATAGGTTGCTCTTAAGGCTTTACTAGTTATGTATGATAAGTGGTTTTTCCAAGTTAGGGTTTTGTCTAGGATTACTCCCAGATATTTAATTTCATTGGACATTGTTAAGTTCGTGGACCTGAACTTCGTATCCGAGGTCATTGAGAGTTTGTAAGAGTGTCGATAACCAATAACCATAGGAGTGGCGATAGGACGCCCCCCTGGGGACATCCTTTGGTTGACATGACAATTAGCTTTGCTGTCCCTGTTTCAAAGATTGTTGTTCTGTTTTCAGCATATTGAGATCTCATGTTATGATCAGTCTTTGTATACCTTTCCTGTTCATCTCCTCATCAATTGATCTGAAAATAGTATTGTCAAAAGCCCCCGTAATGTCAACCGATGTACAGAGAGCTATTTCTTTACCCTCAAACGCCTTTTCAATTTTGCTCGTTAAGCTATGTATGGCTGTCTCAGTCGATTTGCCTGATTGGTAAGCGTATTGTTCAATATGAAGAGGAGAATCTTTAAGATAAGTTTCTCTGATATATTGGTCCAGAATTTTTTCCATAACTTTTAGCAGGAGTGACGTTAGGCGAATGGGCCGATAGGCTTTTGGCGTGTGGTCCGCCTTTTTGCCTGCTTTCGGTATGAAAGCCACCCTAGCCTTCGTCCAAGGTTTAGGCACTGTGCCTAGTTCCAGGCTTATCCTGAAAATGTTTGTTAGCACAGGTGCCAATACATCAGCACCTTGCTGAAGTAGGCACGGTTGTATATTATCGACACCTGGGGATTTGAATGGTCTAAAAGTGGAGATAGCCCATTTGGTTTTGTTGCCGGTGAAGATTCTGGGAGCCAGTGAGAGTTCCCTCCGTGTAGGCATCAATAAACGATTTCACTATCTCGATGATTTCACTATCCTCTCCACTAGTGAAAATGAAAATGAGTGTCCAACAAAAGCTGTCCCGTCTCTTCCAGGCTCTCCGTAAAATTTCCGTCAGGCTTCTTGAGTGTTGAAAGGCCATTTGAGTGATCTTTATTGAGTAATTTCTGGAGTCGGGTTGCTGCTGGGAGTTTCAATCTCCTCACAGTAATTTTTCCATGAGTCTCTCTTAGATCTTCTTAACTAATTATTATAGGCCGTTAAGGCACTTCTATAGGATGCCCAGTCACCATTAGACTTGGCTCTATGAAAGAGTTGACGGGCTTTTTTGCGCAAAATATTTAGCTCCCCACTCCACCAGGGTTCCTAGAACGTTTCTTCACAACTAAAATGCAACTACTTTCAAAAGCCTCGATTATTATATTATTTAATTGGTTAACTTCAAGATCTAGTTCCTGAGAGTTACTTATTTTTTCACTAAGGCACACAATATTTTGCTCTAAGTAAAGGTTATATAACGACCAGTTGGTCTTCCTAACATTTCTTATTTCGAAGGTGCCTCCAATCTGCCCACCCCAGAACAAAGCAAATGTACCTATGGTCCGACAAGGAGACCTCATTGAGCACCCTCTAATTAGAAATGTTATTTGACATGAATGCGCTAGTTAGGGTGAGATCTAACACCTCCCCCCTTATCGCATTCATAAAGGTACTCTCGTCACCCCTATTCGCCACCACCAGATTGTTTGTCGTAATAAAATCAAGAAGTGACTCACCTCGCACGTTCGTGTGGTGCGCGTTTGCATCGCAGCACACCACCCACTGTAGACTGCGAGTGCGACAGTACTCCGTAAGCTGCTGAAGCTTGCGCGAAACCGCGTCCTCTGTGTCGCCAGGTAGGTACATGGAGGCCAGGACTTCCGTTCTCCTCCATTTGGCACTAGGCACTTCTGCCTGTACTGCCACCAGATCACGTTCTAGAAGCTCTGAAATTGGGAGGAATTTAATATTTTTGTTGATCATCATCGCTGCCCTCGGTCGGTCAACATTATTATCATAGATCAACTTACATGTTTTTGTCTGCAGACCATTTATGCGCCCATTTGTGGCCCATGGTTCTTGAATGGCTACGAAGTCCAGACACTGGTGTTCCACCAAGGCACTGAGCCTGTAAGAGGCTGCTATAGCCCTGTGGAGATTTATTTGGAGACAGTGAAGCTGCTTCCAAGAGTTTTGCGTTCGTGATGGGGCCTGGGACATTATTTCCCAGACCGATCTTTGCGGATCTTACCACCCTTTGTGCTCCGCAAAGCTTCCGCAGCCTCCGGGTCTTTTCTCTCCCATGAGAGCAGATTGTTTTGGACGTTGGGCACGAGTGTTGCCTCTCTCCGCTCTCGGTACTGGCTTTATGAAAATGGGCCCCGTTTTCGGCTTCTGGCTACTCTGCTTTGCCCGCGCTGCAACAGATGTTGTTGGTTGCTCTTCAACACCAACAGCAGATTTTGCCCTGTTGCCCTTCAGTCTAGGTCGGAGCTTGGCACTGCCAAAGCCATAGTAGACCTTGTTACCCAGTTTCTCAACCCATTTAGACAAGATGGGGTCCAGAGCAATTGCTAGCTCGACCTGGTCACATTTTTGTAGGCGGTGGAGCACCCGCCACTCGCTGACCCTAATGCCCGAATTCGGCGACTCCACTTGCCCCAAAATTCGGGCATTCTGCCCAGACACCGAGCCGGGAAAGTAGCCAACGAAGATCTTGGCCTTTGGCACTTTTGCCTCGTCCACTACCCTCAACTCAGCCCCCTCCCATGGCTTCATGGCTGGTATCCTCTGTTCAGCCCAGGCTACGGTTTCGTCGTCCAGACAGTTGATCGTGAACCATCCAGGCTTGAAACTACAGCCTGCAAAGTGTGGCTTCACTGGGCCCCCATGAGTCTCGAACATTTTGTCAAGAATACAACGTTGTACCTTCCCAATTTCTTCAGTGGACCATATGCCCTCCGGGAATTTGCTAGGTATAACCCCTATGTTTTTGGAGCAGTCTGTCTCCGCTACAGTAGGCTTTGAACAGGGAACCCCCAAGGAGGCGCCCTGCACGCCATGTCTTTCAGAGACCCTCGCCACCTTCTTTCTGGGACCAGGTTTGCCCCCAAGTAAGGTCTCCACCTCCTTCATCTCGCCACCAACTGGGGGCACTATTGACATTTTATCAATATTTCTGTTGCCCTCCTGTGCAAACCGCTTTATCGGCCTGGAGCTCGATGCGGGATCTTTTAGGGGTCCATCGCGCAGACACGTTGGTAGGATTTGCCGCCAAGGACCGAGCTGTTTCCAGCGATATGTCCCTGGCAAGCAAAGCCTTAAAACGTTTACGTCCAGCGCCGGACAGTTTCACCCTAAGTTTTGGAATCTTCTTTGTTCCGAGGAGATAGACATCCCAGAAGATTCCTGGCTAAGTGGGATATCCATCTCATGCGGCCTGTCGGGTAAGGGACCGGGTGACCCCCCCCCCCCCCCCCTAACAAAATTAAAGGTGTGCAGTCCATTTTTGTCTCATATAGGCTTAAGTTTTCCATATATGTTTCTTTAATTTTTTGTGCGGTTTGGTCACCCACGGGCGCCCCTGTGGTAAGGCTAATTAAAACCGTAAGTGCGCCGGACCTCGTACGGAGTTCGCTATTAAGCTTGACTCTACCCCGTCAAGCAAGCTCACTGGCATAGCTGTTCCACCGTTAATTTAGGGTGTTTTTTTTGGATCAATAGATCTGGTGAACCCTGCCCCAGGGAGTTTTCTCTCTCCCCCTCCCGGCAATCGGCGACCCAAGTCCAGCAGAGACATGACCGTACTGAAAGTGACCATTGGTCTGTAAAAAAATTGCCGCACTTCCCCGAAGGGCTGACCAATTCGTTAGTGTTAGAATTTTCTTGATGCAAAAAGATAAAAATATAATCAACTTGTAATAAATCTGTAGTACTTTATACGAGAGCAGGAAAAAGAAGAAGGAGAATAGAAACTTTACAAGAAATGTCAAACTTATAGAAGATAGAAAATTAATTAATAGAGAAAAGAATAGTGATGCCAGACTTGCGTATTGTCGTCTTACAATAATCTTGACACGCCCCCTCAATACGCTGGTATATTAGTTTATCATTCCAGAAACCCAAGACCTTGCCGACATTTCACATGATTAACTTTTGGCAGCGATTTTGTCAATACGTCTGCAATCATTTCTTGCGTTGGTATGTGCTTTAACTGGAACATAGAGGCAGCCACGGCATCCCGAATGAAATGGTGCTTGATGTCAATATGTTTTGTTCGTGCATGAAAAACTGGATCATTAGCCAGAAATAAGGCCCCCTTATTATCGACAAAAAGCGTTATTTGTTGAACAATGTGAACAAGACCAAGCTCATGTAGCAACCCACGTAAATAGATAGCCTCTTTTCCAGCTTCAGTGTAGCTTACGTATTCGGCTTCAGTAGAAGATAGCGCAACAGTTCTTTGTTTTTGTGACTTCCAACTTATCGCAGCACCACTCAGAATGAAAACGTAGCCTGAATAGGATCTCCGGTCGAGAGTGCATCCACCCCAGTCAGCATCAGCGTATCCAACAAGTGACTCATTTGTTTTTCTGTAGATCAGTCCAAGCTCCTTTGTTCCAGCAAGGTATCTTAGAACTCTCTTGGCAGCATTCCAATGATCTTGGCTAGGTTCTTCAACAAATTGTGCAAGTCTTGAAATAATGTGTGCTATATCAGGCCTCGATGCTACGCTCAAGTACATAAGGCTTCCAATAAGTTCTCTATATGTTTCCTTTTTACATGTGCCATCAGATTGGCTGTAGTCTAAGTGCAAATTTACTTCAGCGGGAGTTGCCAAAGAATTGCATTCACTCATACCATATCTAGTGAGTAATTCTCGTATATAATTCGATTGCTTCAACTCAATTGAGGAACTCCGTTGATTTATCTGTAAACCAAGGCAATGCTTTGCTTCACCAATATCTTTTATATCAAAATCCATCATCAAATGACCTTTTATTTTTAGAAGGCTTTCATCATTGCAAGTCGCCACCAACAAATCATCGACGTATACCAAAACAAGTGTCAGAGTTTGATTGTCTTTAACATAGAATAGGCAAGGTTCACTTTTCTTTGGTTTCAGTCCAATTTCAGTTAGCTTCTCACTGAGCTTAGTATACCATTGTCGCCCAGCTTGTTTAAGGCCATATAATGCCTTATTAAGTTTACATACATTGGCGCCATCATGAATGTTATGCAGCATCTCTTTGGCTCCGATATATACTGCCGAAAGTTCATCTTCATTTCTTAAAATGCGTTCGAGCATCTCATTCATCATATCTGGAATCCTCATAAAGACTGTTTCGTTTAACGTTCCATTCAGGTAAGCCGTCACTACATCTAACTGCCATATCTTTAAACCAAACTGCGCGGACAAGGCCAGAAGAAGTCGAATAGTTTCCAGTCTTGCAACTGGTGCAAAAGTTTGATGATAGTTAGCACCAAATTTTTGGTTGTAACCCTTAGCTACAAGGCGTGCTTTTCGGTGATCAATTTCTCCATTATGTGAATATTTGTTAGTAAGCACATAGCGGCATCCAATTATATCCAGAGTGTCAGATGCTTTAATGAGATCCCAAGTCTGGTTTTTAATTAAACTTTTGACTTCGCTCTCTATTGCTTGCTTCCACTCTTCGCTTTCCTTTCCATCAAGGGCATCTCGCATGTCAACTTCAGCAGCATTAACAAAAACTTCGTTCTCAAAATCATCACATTGATCACTTGCACTTAAGATGCCATCATCTTCAGTTGCCACACTCAAAGTACGTGCTTTCCTCGGACGCAATTGGCGATCTGTGAGCAAAGGTGTTGGTCGTCTCACATTCCTTTTAGTTTTCTCTTTGTTTTCAGTCTCAGGTGCGGCAACAGTTTCTATAGAGTTGGACCGCATTGGCGTATTCAACATAACCTCCAACTCACATGCGTTGTCACCTTTCTCTCCTTGATCGAGTAAATTATATTCATCGGTTGATGTGTCTGACCTGTTTTCTGGATCCTTAATAAATCTTACATCACGAGCGTATCGTATTTGTCTGCTGACCGGATTCCAGATTCGATACCCTTTTCGGTCCCTTGGATATCCAACAAAAATTCCTTCAATACCCCTGGGATCAAGTTTACTTTTGCTTGGATCTTTGTTTAGCATGACTGCTTTTGAACCAAACACTCGAAAATAATTTACATTTGGTTTTTTGTTGAATAGCCTCTCATAAGGTGTATTGCCACCAAGAGCACTTGTTGGACAGCGATTCCGGATCTCTGCAGCCGTAGCGACCGCATCGGACCAAAAAGATGGAGGCAGTCTGGAATGCAGCAGTAAACACCTGGCCATATCTAACAGAGTACGATTCATTCGCTCAGCCAGTCCATTTTGTTCCGGGGTGTAGGGAATCGTTAATCTTCTCCGTATGCCATTATCTGAAAGAAACTTATCAAAATCATTATTACAATACTCACGTCCATTGTCGGACTACAAAGCCTTTATTTTCTTCCCGGTCTGCCTCTCAAAATACAGCTGGTATTGTTTAAACGCCTCGAGAACACCAGATTTCTCCCTCAGAAAGTAAACTTCACACCATCTCGTACAATCATCGATGAAAGTAACAAAGTACTTTGCGCGACCAGTGCCTTCTACTCTAAATGGACCGACAACATCAGTATGCACAACTTCTAAAGGTTTCTTACAAGGAATATTTCCTTTACCAAATGGTAAAGCTGACATTTTTGCCCTTAGGCATACAGTGCAATTAATTACATGTTTGGTCTCCTTAGAATTGTTCAACGTAATAATACCACTTTTAATCAGGTGTAGAAGGTCCTTCGCGTTTAAATGACCAAAACGACAGTGCCACCTCGACAGTTCGGAACACTTCGTTTCGACGTTAGCACATTCTACGCTTTCACGAATAAAGAATAAATCGCCTCTTCTTTCAGCAAACATGGATTGGTTGCCAAATTTATCAGTGACAACTGCATCAGATTTTGTAAATGTCACAGTATAGTCCTTATCTGTGATTTTTGCCACGGACACAAGATTTAACCTCAAATCAGGGACAAAAAGCGTGTTCTTAAGCTCAATTTTTAGATTCTGGCCAGTTCGTGGAGCCACAGACAGCTGAACAGCACCTTGTCCATTCACTTTTGCAGAATTATGACTTGCTAGATTAACTTTTTTCATTCCTGATTCAATTATTGATGAAAAAACTTCTTTGTCCCCGCATAGATGGGATGTGCAACCGCTATCAAGAATCCAGCTACGCGCCCCCATCACATTTTCGTCTGCCGAACAGGCACTCTCTGCCACATGACACACAGCGAAACTCTCATCAATTTCGTCTGTTGACTGTTTTTGAGTATATGCTTGTTTCTCTAAATTTCTGCCACTATTCTTTTGACAAACGTTTGCTTTATGGCCCAATGTGCCACATTTATAGCATCTAATTTTAAAACCTCCTCTTGATGGTCTCCCAGCCGCCATTGCGATTACAGAACTTCCACTTGACTGCTTGCGCGCTTCACTTTCCTCGATAATTTTTATTTTTAGTACCTCGGCGGCTGGTAGTTTATCGCGAGATTCAATAGCACAACGAAAATTTTCATAAGTAGACGGCAAGCTGTATAGCAACATTATGGTTAGGAGATCACCATTTATTTGCACATCCATATTCTCAAGTTTGTCAACTGCATCAAAAAACCTTGCTATATGCCCACGAACATCACTATCTTCGTCCAATTTCTGCAACATCAACTGCTTAAGCAACGTTGCCTTTCGAGCTGGTCCACGTGAGGCGTAAATAGACTCCAACTTTAACCAGACATCTCGCGAAGTGTTGCAGCCTCGTACCTGTTTCACTTCTGAAGGATGGATTGATAAAATTAAGTCCGCCTTTGCTTTTCTATCGAGTTTATGCCACTCATCTGTCGCTGTTGCATTCGCTGCAGCGGGTAGCACATTTGCTCCGCTTACAAATTCCCATAAATCATTCTTCACCAACAAGGCTTCAACTTGCATACTCCAGGTATCAAAATTATCTTTCGACAATAATTCAATGCACGTTGATGCCGACAAAACATTTGCTGACATGTTTGACATGGTAAAAGAATTTATCGCTTCACTTGTTTCCAAACCAGGTTTATCAAGAATTGATTCGTAGTTTGTTTTTATCGATGCCTCACTCATTTAATTTTAGGTATATGCAGAGAGCTTTAGAAGTACTCTGGGATCATAACCTGTTAGAATTTTCTTGATGCAAAAAGATAAAAATATAATCAACTTGTAATAAATCTGTAGTACTTTATTCGAGAGCAGGAAAAAGAAGAAGGAGAATAGAAACTTTACAAGAAATGTCAAACTTATAGAAGATAGAAAATTAATTAATAGAGAAAAGAATAGTGATGCCAGACTTGCGTATTGTCGTCTTACAATAATCTTGACAGTTAGTGTCTAGGCGATCCGGCGGTCTCAATTAGACGTTCGATATTGGCCAGTACGACTACTAACTAGCCTTAACGACTGAGCAGGAATCGTAGAAAACTACTTTCAACCTGTGCGTTGAAGGTAGTTCTTAGTTTGTGTAACTGGACCATGTCACCGTCTTTCATGTGCCATGTTCCAGCACACAGTAGGCCCCTCCACCTTACTCCTACTACCCAGCGTAGGAGTAAGGTGAGATATGAGTTTTTCTTCTATCATTTGTGGTTCCGCAATTATATGTCTATGGATGGTTGGTAATATAATTTTAAATTGATAGGTTAAAGTTTGTCCGTGCTTAAAAAAAATTTGGTTTCTAAAGACGTTGATTGTTGCTTCTACGCATGGTATTAAATTTTGGTTTGAACTTTCAGTGCTGTGGACATTTGGCGTGAGTGAATTGGTTTCAATAGGTATTCTTGACATGTCATATGCGACGATATTTGCTTTTCCGGGTTCATAGAACTGTTCATAACTATATTCGTCTAAGCTGGCTTTTCACCTTAACATTTCACTATTAGTATTTTTTGTACTTAACGCGTATGTTAGTAGTTGGTGATCAGTGAATATTTTTACGTTTTTCGAGCCGTATAAATAGTTTCTTAATGAATTTAATATCGCAACATTTGCGGATGATACTGTTCGCCTAGCCTAAAACCACGACAAAAAAATCGCGACAGATACGCTGTAAACAATTGTCAAAAATACAGTCCTCTGGTTCAAAATATAGGGCATAGAGATAAACAAAGAGAAACCTGTGCACGTTGTATATACTATCAGGAAATCCGAGAAACATCCTCTAACAATTAAAGACAAACAAAAAGAAGTTCCAAATTATTACTATATAACTAAAAAAAATTATATAAGACAATAATCATACCAATATGGAAATACTTGATAGAAACCTGGGGGACTGCAAGCAAAAAACATACAGCTAATCCAAAGAAAGCAATCAAAAATTCTCTGTGCAATAACAAAGGCTGACTGGTATGTGACGAATGCAGATATGCAGAATGACTTGAACATTGACACGGTGGAGGAAACCATAATAACTATAGCAAAAATTACACGGAGCTTCTAAAGACCCCTGAAAATCCTCATATGTAACAACTATCGGGAATGGAAAATTGCCCACAAAGAAGACTAAAACGAATCGCACCCACCGAACTTCCACATAGGTTTTAGTATTGTCTTTTGATGTTTTGTTTTTCATGTATATTAATATGTTTGTAGGAATAAATAAATAATACATTTTCTTCATTAAATAATATTTTCTCTGGCAGTGGCCAGAATATATAGTATAAGCAAATTGTACAAATAATTTTACTTATTGTTGGAAAAACAGATTGTAAATAAATTGGGGAAAAAAAAATAATCGCGCAAATTGGAATTGACGCTTATAAGTCACAACTTCCTACTGATCCTGCTTCTGTACTGTATAAACCGACGATGTCTCTAATATGATCCTGAAAATTAAGACGCTTATTATCAAATATTTTTTAATAAATAAATACCCTCTGCTCATTGATCTCTAATGAACGAATTGGATCTAGAGCAAACCCGTTAGAGCATAAAATGATGTGTTGGAACTTTTAATCTTTGGTTATGTCCAAATCGGTATCAATAACTGTCTCAAATATGCCATACAAATCAGGGCCAATCTGTATAAGCTCTCGAAAATTTTGGTTTTTGCAATGCATCCAAATGCGTCTTCGGAGGATAGTGAAGAACGAAGGATGTGAACCTTCCATTGACGACTGAAAAACCAATGTAGATAAAAACGGATTTGATGCGCGGATGGAAACTAGCATGTTGTGTTTTAGCATTTTTGTGTTTTAGCATTGATGTAGATCGAAGATGCTTTATTTGAAGATGCTCCCAATTTCATACAAGTCTTTTTGCTTGATCTTGTACTAAACGGTGCCAAATTCACTGTAAAGTGCTTCCACCAGTTGCAGCTGCACACTAATATCAGCTTCATCCGACTCATTTGTATTTTAGGGATTCAAAAAGTCCTTTATGTTTTTAAGTTGCATTTTAGTGAATCGCCTTTCGCTTTAAACCTGCTAGATTACTTACATTTGTGGTAGCCATTTGGCCGAAAACAACGTGTTTTAACTTTTTTTTTTTTGTTCAATGATTCGAACCAACAAATTGAAAAAATTAACTGATCTGCAAAAATTATCTGAAAACATGAGTGTTCAAAACTATGTATATCAGAATTTTATTGTACTGCTCATATTTATACAAAAAGTTGTCGACGATGCAAGAGCTTTAGAAACCATTCATTTTAATAACACCTAAAAGGTGGTCGCAAGGCAGAATTGCTCTTCCTCTTGTTTTCGTATGACGTTTCCTCACTTTTAATTCGTATCTTTTATTGGCGATTATTGTTGTAAATAAAGTTTGAAAGTTTGAAATATACAAATAATAATTTGTAAAAAGTTTGGATATAACAATTAATAAAAATAAAATGGGAAATTGCGTTTTATGTGGAAAAGTGACAAAATTAAAATATAATTTAAAATTGTCCACAATGTTATAAAATAAAAAAAATTCATTCTTCATTGGAAATATTCTTATGTTGCGATTTTACATATATTCAACACTGTGGGTATTTTCACAAGAATCATTGCTTTAAATGATGCACCTTTGCTGACAATGCGTTTGAACTGAATGGGCTCTTGCGATTTTGGCAGTGTATTGTTGCGCTTCTGTGTATAATCGTTATAGTTGTTAACTTTAAGTAAATAATCAAAAACTGAAGCTGCCTGAAAGCTTGTATTGATACCATTTAGTTGCTTCTCCTATTGATTTCACAAATATATATGGCGCTTGATTTATGCATCTGATCCAATGTATTATTGGGGTGCCGCATTCCCGTTAAATTGAAAAAATCTATTACATATGGAATCCATATATTCATCCCAAACAGAATAACTGTCTGCTATCCCTAAAATAATAAATACTTTTAAAAAATGGTTGCATTTTTAAAAGAAAACCATTGCATACCTTTGACCAATCATTTTGTAGAGCTCACTGCTCATACATATTGCAACTCACTGCCGATGGCGGCCGCCAACTATCACTTAGTATCCCTCCCACACAAAATTGCATACAGCGGGAGTTGCCGGACCACTTTCATTGATCCGCTACCACACACAATATTTTACTCTCGCTTGACACGATTTAACCATTTTCACATTTCCACATAATTTAATTTTGCAGAAATAGTTGACATTTATTAAGTTTTATTTAATTTTCCTCACTTTCAAATCGCAAAATCTATATTCCAAATCAAATCCAGGGTACACAAATTAGTGCTCACTGCTCAAATCTAAAATTGAAAAATAGGTTGTTAAAATCGAGAGCTTTTTCAATCCACTGACAAGCTACAAGAATGATAGAGAAGAAGATTACGCATTGCGCCGGTCCGTTATAATTTTCTTTCTGAGTTTGACATTTCGTTGCTGGGCTGTGACGTCACCGTAGCTATAAATACATAATGCGAAAAGGTATATTTTTTAAATTTCTCTTTGCAACCATGCTACTGTGACATAGATGCGCAGAACGAAAAATTGTTGTACTTCGCTTTGCGCAATCTTTGTTTCTATTATTTTTGGACAAGCTACAATCTGGAAATTGTTGTTGCTGTAGAATTGTTGTAGGCTTGCGGCCACCTTCTTAGTGCACACTGAGAGAAACAATATACGTACGAGTATATGTATGTATTAACAAATTTAAATAGATGATCAAACTTAAAAATAGATGAGCAAACTGATATTCAGTGTTGTAAAGTGGCGTAAAAATTAATAGATAATATAAATGTTTCAACTCCTCTCTGAACAAATACTTTTAATAAATGTACCTAATATTAGTAATGTCATCATTATTAATCAGAAAAATTATTGACGATATTGAATTTGGTACTTTTTGGTGTGCGAATATTATTAAAATTTCATTTGAACGACAATTGAATATTTCCCAAAACTTACTAGTTAGTTTTTTATCGGTGGGGAATTAAGAAGTGGTTTCATTATGATCAGTAAGGAAAAACTTGCCAACAATTCTGTTTATAAGTAGGCGCAATACAAGATTCATTGCTCATTTTCTCTGTTAAGTAGAGTTACTCGAAGTTTCTATAATGTAGTTACTTTAGCTTTACGGTCTCCACACTTTCTTATTTTATATCAGGCGATATAGGCAAAAAATTAAACATCCAAAAATCAATTCCTCAATTGTTCTAACTCTTCTAATTTATCTTGTATTGTTTCCTTCTTATATAATCTATTTAGGGTTTTACTTAAATTCGCGTATACACGTTTTAAAATTACTATAATCTCTTCCATAGATATTTAACTTCGGATTTATTTTTAATCATTTTAAATAATTTTTGTTAAAATTTTTATCAAATTTTAAACATTGTTTTTTTTATTTACACATTTATGTACGTATTGTTTAGAACAATTATTTAGTCTCAAGAATATATATATATATTTAATAAAATTTTTGGTATGCTTGACGCTGCACCGGCGAAGATTCCAGTTGTCGTTACGTTGTTAGAATGTATTGGCAAAATTGTCAGTTCTTACAGTGGTCTCTTTTGACTGAGGCGACCCCATTACGTCCTTTACGTCCTTTACTTGTTCAGCTGTATCTTAACTGTTCTTTCTCTAAAACGTCTCTTTGTTTCCACAATTTGGTAGCCTTGTCCAAGTCGGGAGGTTTCTTGCGTCATTCAGCAACGATAGGAGATGAGCGTGCTGCTTTCTCTTTGAGGCTTTGTGTGTGGTGCGGCAATTTTAGGAATCTCAGTCAGCTTGGCTTCCTCCCTTCGCTTTAACCTTGCGCGGTACTCCTGAATGGATAGCGGTTTTGGACCAGACGCTGGTAAAGCCGCTATAGCTTCGTCGATGTTTGACATCAGAACTAGACTTGGAAAATTTAACAGTTTCCATTTCAGTGCAGGATTCGATACTGTATCAGAAAATCTATAAGATCGAGTCAGGCAGGATCGCTATGTAATGCACGTATTGTGTGTGAGAATATATATATATATATATATATATATATATATATATATATATATATATGTTAGAGCGTTGCTCGGCAAGACGCCATTGAGCAATAACTAATTGTGAGCCGAAGAAATGCTGATTGCAGAGAAAATGCAATTGGTTTGAATTGCCAGTTGGAATCTGATATCTGTAATTCCCGAGCAGGGTTTGTTATATCTTTTACTTGAGTTACATTTTTCGATAACAATTTCGATTATTCTAATTTGTTTATATCTAATCCCTTTCGCTTAAAACTAAACTCAAATTCCACTCATATATAAAACAACTGATTCACCAATGACAGCACGCTAGGATTCTTCTTACATTGCAGAAGATTGGTTTTTTTTATATTTAACGAGGAGGAAAATATCGAAAGTCACAACCCCTTCAGTGCGGCTCTCTAACTCCGCTAAAACCTCCTCTCGTCATCACGGTGTTTCCCTCGGAGACTGATGAGGTTTTACGTCGGGAGGCCGTAAGAGCATTTACTGCTCACACGACAGTACTCAAGGGGACTAACATGTACTTAGGTACATGCCGTAATTCAGTTTCTTATGGAAACCTGATCTAAAACCTCCACGTGGTGACGGCTGGAAAAAGAGGTGCGTTTGGGGGACTGGTGATGTGCTATATTTAATGGCACACATCTGTCTTTTAATGCATAACTGGCTAAAATAGACAGACTCCTAATCGAAGGTGGAACAGCATATGCCGAGGGATGCGTGGCTAATAGGGTGGATAGTCTCGAATATGCGAACTCCGGATACCTGGTGACCTCCGGTTTTAATTAAATGCCTTCCCATGGTACAAGGGTTCTGCCGTTGGAGACCCATATACCCTAACACTCGTGGGATTTTATATGGATTTAACAAATAAAAATTTAAATATATTTTTTAAAATAACGAAAAACAAAAATAAACGATGAATCTGCTGATGGGCAATCATCGTCGGTCATTGCGACCGAGCCAGCTGTTGGACTGGAAAACTTAACTTCGGTTGCGTGCAGTTTTGTTGGAGATGCACCTAACCAAATCACAACAACATCTACGTTGGTAGGTGTTGTTGACCAACTATGCCCCGCATCAACTTCTACGGTGTTGATTGCAGTTGCAAAGAATGAAACTTTTCGGGTCTCGATGCCACCACCACAGAATCTTGAATCAGTTCATGAGTCAATTTACTCTTCTGACACTGGTGTGGTGACAACAACAGTGTGACCTCAGAGAAATCTGGGTGCACGGTTATTGGTTCAGACCTAAGCAATCTGAACTTAAAAGGTGACTTCATAAAAATGACGTCGGCAGAGAAGAAGCACTTGAAGCAAGCGATGACAAGTGGTCACTTTAGAGAAAAGGCAATAGAGATTGCTAAAAGGAGGTCCTCGGCGAAAAGGGCTCGCTCAGTAGAGTCACCAACAGAAACGCCATTTGTCAAAAAGACCAAACCGTCACCTTATGTAGGTAAGCCAACGTTCAGTCAGGTGGCCAGTATTATTCGGCTGGGAATTGTTCCGACCGATTTAATAAGGGCGCCATTCTCAAAAGAACAGTTGGTTCGTATCCAAGAAACCTTTATAGACGTAATGATAGAGGTCAGCGACAATAACGAAAAACCAGTATTTCAGGGCCTAGGACACAGAAACAGATGGTTACTGTTCCTATGCTCAAATGAGAATATGGCTACTTGGATGAGAAAACACTTCGGCCTGATAAAAGGGAAATGTTGTTTGGAGATGACACTCGTTGAGGAATCAAATTTTTCAAAAACGTATGTGGTCAGAGGCTACTTCCCACAATACACCGAGCTTCCAAATGAAAAAATTCTTGCGACCAATGGGGCGCAGAATGAAATGGCAGCGAAGAATTGGAAGGTGATCCAGAGGTCAACCGAAGGTGCGTCAATTCACCTGGTTATCGCGGTGGACGATGAATCACTGTCTAAACTGTCACAGTGCAAGGGGAAGATAGCCTATCGCTATGGACACATGCGTCTCATTTTAAAGAGCAACAAAGGCGCAGAGAAAGCCAGCGATAATGCAAAAGAACAAACAACGCCGACACTCGGGAGCAGTGTTGAAGGGCATGCTGGGGACACAAGGTCCAACGAAGTGGAGGCCGACAAACCATCGACTAGCAAAGCCGCGCTAGAACGACAGAGGCAAATCGCAGGCGCAACAACAACAACAAGAAAACGTGATCCCACAGTATGGTATGCGCCTATAGCGCCTCAGCACTGACTAATGTACATATACATATACATATTGTTACGAAATTGCCCTCTAAACAATTTACTCTGTTACAAAATTGCGCTCCTGACAATTTCTTTAACTCTCTGTACTCGGACACGTACCACTGGATTGTGTAGTAATCAAACAATCGCTGGTTAAATTAAAATAATTAGCTTTATTTAATTATTGCAATTTACACATTTAATATTAGGCTTTAACTTTACTTAGTTACAATTTGCACTTTATTTCACAATTCATGAATCACTTTATTTACTAATTAATTTCATTACTTTGCAAAATCACTTTTAAAAATGCTGCTGCTTCATTTAAATATGCACGATGTACACACTGTTACGATCTCTGATCTACTGAGTTTTACTTTGAACGGTCTTGTGGTTTTTCCAGTTTTCGAATGGTTGGAGTAGAAAATTCCACGCTATTCTTGAATTTGCAAGAATTTTCTATCCACTTGGACAGAAGTCGAGAATATTCTTTTTGACATTACCGGCAGATGGTTCTTGAATAAGCTTTTATTCGAATAGTTCGCATCTTGACTCACAGGGGGCACTCATACTCAATCTCCAGATAAGATCCTAAAAGTATGCAATCCTGTTTGACTGATATGCAATCACGTTTCAATAAATACGAATTTGTATATATATATATATATATATATATATATATATATATATATATATATATCTATATATATATAAATATATATATATATATATTTATATATATATATATATATATATATATATATATATATATATATATATATATATATATATATATATATATATATATATATATACGAGGTGTGATCAAAAAATAAAGTATTTATTTTTTCATCAACAACTATCTTATCCCCTTTAAAGTAATTCCCCTCAGATATAATACACCAGCCAGCATTTTTTTCAATCCTCGAAACAGTTCTGAAACGCTTTTTTTGGTATCGCCTACAGCTCCTGTTTCGATTTTTCTTTTATCTCCTCAATCGTAGCAAAACACTTTTCTTTCATCGGTGTCTTCAGTGTTGGAAAGAGGAAAAGTCAGCGGGGGCCAAGTCCGGTGAATACGGTGGTTGAGGCATGATAACGGTTTTGTTTTTGGCCAAAAACAGCTCCTGAGCGATGTCCATGCGACGTTGTTTTTGCTCAAAATTTAGCAATTTTGGAACAATCTTCGCTGCCGCACGTTTCATGCCTAAAACATCCGTAAAACTAGCTTGGCATGAGCCGAACGATATGCCAACATCATCAGCAACCTCTCTGATAGTGATTCGATGATTATCCAAAATCATTTTCTTCACTGCGTCAATGATTTCATCGGCTGTTGACGTGCTCGGGCGACCAGGACGAGCATCGTCATTGACATCTTCTCGGCCTTCCTTAAACCGATTATACCACAATTGAACTTGTGTTCTGCTCATAGTAGACTCGCCAAAGGCCACAGTCAACATTTCAAATGTCCTTGCGCATTTAATTTCATTTTTTACACAAAACTGAATACAGTTTCTTTGATCCATTTTTTCGAATAGTCCAAAATCGAAGAGCACACCAAAACACGACTAACCTTTTTATATGTCAAAAACAAACTGACAATCCAAAATGGTTGGTATTGCCAACATATATAACAGACAAGTTTACCAACATAACAGAAAAAAAAATGCGAACATCGAACATACGTAACTCACGAAAAGATGAAGATTTTTTTATCACACCTCATATACAAATAATAATTTGCAAAAAGTTTGGATATAATAATTAATAAAAATAAAATGGGAAAGTGCGTTTTATGTGGAAAAGTGACAAAATTAAAATATAATTTAAAATTGTGCACAAAGTTATAAAATAAAAAAAAATTCATTCTTCATTGGAAATATTCTTATGCTGCGATTTTACATACGAGTATATTCAACATTGTGGGTATTTTCACAAGAATTGCTTTAAATGATGCACCTTTGCTGACAATGCGTTTGAACTGAATGGGCTCTTGCGATTTTGGCAGCGTATTGTTGCGCTTCTGTGTATAATCGTTATATTTGTTAACTTTAAGTAAATAATCAAAAACTGAAGCTGCCTGAAAGCTTGTATTTATAACATTTAGTTGCTTCTCCTATTGATTTCACAAATACATATGGCGCTTGATTTATGCATCTGATCCAATGTATTATTGGGGTGCCGCATTCCCGTTAAATTGAAAAAATTTATTACATATGGAATCCATATATTCGTCCCAAACGGAATAACTGTCTGCTATCCCTAAAATAATAAATACTTTTAAAAAATTGTTACATTTTTAAAAGAAAGCCATTGCATACCTTTGATCAATCATTTTGTAGAGCTCACTGCTCATACATATTGCAACTCACTGCCGATGGCGGCCGCCAACTATCACTTAGTATCCTTCCCACACAAAATTGCATACAGCGGGAGTTGCCGGACCACTTTCATTGATCCGCTACCACACACAATATTTTACGCTCGCTTGACACGATTTAAACATTTTCACATTTCCACATAATTTAATTTTGCAGAAATAGTTGACATTTATTAAGTTTTATTTAATTTTCCTCACTTTCAAATCGCAAAATCTATATTCCAAATCAAATCCAGGGTACACAAATTAGTGCTCACTGCTCAAATCTAAAATTGAAAAATAGGTTGTCGAAATCGAGAGCTTTTTCAATCCACTGACATGCTACAAGAATGATAGAGAAGAAGATTACGCATTGCGCAGGTCCGTTATAATTTTCTTTCTAAGTTTGACATTTCGTTGCTGGGCTGTGACGTCACCGTAGCTATAAATACATAATGCGAAAAGGTATTTTTTTTAAATTTCTCTTTGCAACCATGCTACTGTGACATAGATGCGCAGAACGAAAAATTGTTGTACTTCGCTTTGCGGAATCTTTGTTTCTATTATTTTTGGACAATCTGGAAATTTTTGTTGCTGTAGAATTGCTGTAGCCTTGCGGCCACCTTCTTAGTGCACACTGAGAGAAACAATATACGAGTATATGTATGTATTAACAAATTTAAATAGATGATCAAACTTCAAAATAGATGAGCAAACTGATATTCAGTGTTGTAAAGTGGCGTAAAAATGTATAGATAATATAAATGTTTCAACTCCTCTCTGAACAAATAGTTTTAATAAATGTAGCCAATATTAGTAATGTCATCATTATTAATCAAAAAAATTATTGACGATATTGAATTTGGTACTTTTTGGTGTGCGAATAGTATTAAAATTTCATTTGAACGACAATTGAATATTTCCCAAAACTTACTAGTTAGTTTTTTATCTGTGGGGAGTTAAGAAGTGGTTTGATTATGACCAGTAAGGAAAAACTTGCCAACAATTCTGTTTATCAGTAGGCGTAATACAAGATTCATTGCTCGTTTTCTCTGTTAAGTAGAGTTACTGGAAGTTTCTATAATGTAGTTACTTTAGCTTAAAGCTCTCCACACTTTCTTATTTTATATCAGGCGTTATAGGCTAAAATTATACATCCAAAAATCTATTCCTCAATTGTACTAACTCTTCTAATTTATTGTTTCCTTCTTATATAATCTATTAAAGGTTTTTCTTAAATTCGCGTATACACGTTTTAAAATTACTATAATTAAAAATTAAATAATATATTTAACTTCGGATTTATTTTTAATCATTTTAAATAATTTTTTGTAAAATTTTTATCAAATTTTAAACATAATTTTTTTTATTTACACATTTATGTACGTATTGTTTAGAACAATTATTTAGTCTAAATAATACATACATATATATTTAATAAAATGTTTGGTATGATTGACGCTGCATATTGTTACGAAATTGCCCTCTTGACAATTTACTCTGTTAGAAAATTGCCCTCCTGACAATTTCTCTAACTCTCTGTACTCGGACTCGTACCACTGGATTGTGTAGTAATCAAACAATCGCTGGTTAAATTAAAATAATTAGCTTTATTTAATTATTCCAATTTATAAACTTAATATTAGGCTTAAAGTTTACTTAGTTATTATTTGCACTTTAATTCACAAACCATTAGTCACTTTATTTACTAATGAATTTCATCACTTTACACAATACTGCTGCTTTGATTATAATGCTAGCTGTACACACTGTTACGGTCTCTGATCTACTGCATTTGACTTTGAACAGTCTTGTCGCTTTTATAGTTTTCGAATGGTTGAGGTAGAAACTTCCACGCTATTCTCGTATTTTCTAGAAGCTGTTGTGAGTTAGAATCAAGCTACTTACGCGTAGTTGACTCACAGCACCGGCTCCTATTAAATTCATTAAGAACGCACATATTTTTAGGGTGCAAATATTGAAAATGAACAGTAATTATTCATTAATTATGATGTAAACTTTTAGGGTGTCACAGTTCCGCAGTCAAGCTGACGAGGGGCAGTTAGAATGCACCGACGACACTTTTACTTGCAGTAGGTCAGCGGGCTTGAGCAACTGACACCAAATAACAATTGCGTAACTGGAACACCAGAAAAGTGAAGACGTAGACTGTAATGTTTATTTGTAAATAGTATATAAGAACTAGCATTTTAAGAATAAAGGTCTCTTGTTGTTTTAAACCCAAAACAGTGCAGTGCTCATTTAATAAAGTGGTTAGGTTTTGCAGGTTCCCGCGACAGGACATTCCAGAGGACGTCTCTCGCCGACAAGCAGATAAGAACCCCAACATTTTGGCGCAGCCGGTCTAAAGGACCTATTGGAGCAATCCCAGGGCAAGGAACCCTGAAGCAGAGAGGCATCCTGCAACGAATTCGAAGGACCTCATCTAAGGACACTGTGGAAAAAAGGATGTCATCGGGAAAAATAATGGTGAGTAGAGTGTATAGTAGCGTAAAATAAGTAGATACTTCTGCGACCCTGAAGGCGCCGTAGCGCTGGTCAAAGAAGTCGCAACCTATAGGCGCGTTTGCGCTGTTGCACGCAGCTTTGAAAGGCAACCATAAACCGTCAGTATGATCGGACGGTCTATGTATGTTCATCCTAGCTGTGAGGATTTTTTTTTAGGGGATTTGTGTTTGTTTGTCGGTAGGGACATTTAGACGATTCAATTTATATTGTTTTGAAATCAAAATAAAGATTGATTTAAATATTTGGCATTTTGAGTTTAGGGTATTAGGTGAAGAGGTGCAGACAACACGTGTTGTTGCATCAAAGTTTTTTGTAGTTCGGAAACTACGATTTGCGTAGCAATGTTGAAGAAAACATTTAAATGCTATTATTATGTGGCGCATACGTTACGGGTTTATTTTTAAATATGGATTCAAATTTCCGGGAATGAATCAAGACACTTTTGCCGGTAAATCAAATTTCGGTTTTTACAAACATATGGCCTTTTCTATGGATTCTTGGGAGAATTAAAAGATGGTGAGAGGAAATCAAGGAGTATCTGTGGGAAGTCAAGAACCAATTTGCACTGATGGAAGGACTTAATGGACGCCGTTAGACAGCGGATTTGAAACTTGAGATGGAGGATAAGTAAAGAAAGAATATAAACATAGAATTTACGGTGGAATGTTTTTTTTTTAAATAAATTTGTATTTATCAATAAGTAAGATCGAATAAAATATTGTAACAAGTTTTAACAAATATTGGATTTTTATTTATAATTGGGATACGACATCTGTTCTGGCATTTGGGATATGACGAAGGAAGCGCAAGGATTACTGCTGAGACAGGAACAAATTGGCGAAACGATTGAAAAGCTGGTCCGTAACTTTAAGAAAGACGGCAAGTTACGTAAGGACAACGTGTATTATCGCAAGCGAATAACACAGTTGCAAGATCTGGGGAGAGAGTTCAACAATAATCACGGACTGTTGTTGCCTCACGCAGTTGAGTACGGCAAGGGAAAATATTTTGCGGAAAAATACGCAGACTACATAAATAGTCTGGTCAACGAATGGGCAGGTACATTTAGTTCTGAATTAGAAGGACTAGGGCAACAAACAGTGAGTTTGGTTTCGCCAGACGAGGAAGTAAGGAACAGATTAAAATCAATACAGTCAGAGGTGAAACTGTTTACTGGGAAAATAGTTGACCAGTTCGAAGCGAGTACAAGCAGGGAAGAAGCTCAGGAATTGTGGAAGCAGGCGAATGCCGGAGGAGCTGTGTCCCCATTAGAAGTAGCGGATCAAGCCTTTACGGCAATCCAAAGAAGAACAGAAGAAAAGTTATTCAGTTTTCATAAGAAAACAGAAGATTTGAGAGCACAAAAAGAGTATCTTGAGAAAAAGGTAAAGGAACTTTCTCAGAGATTGACGGAAACAGAGGAAGCAGCAACGCTGTTGGAAAAGGAGTGTGCAGGATTGAAAAGAGGACGGGCGACCAATAGCAACCCACATAGAAAGGAGAGATCAAAATCAGCATCGGCTGGATTTACACAGACAGTGTTGACATTGCCTCCTGAAGTTCGCTGGCCGGAGTATTTAACTCCGGAAGGGATAGGTCGTGTGGTAAAGCCTAGATTAGTATTGACTGGAGAAAGTGAAGCGGGATTTTTATTTGACGCATCGGAAATCGGTGTCGAGCCATTTACTCCAGAACGTCCGGTAACTAATAAAAATAAGGGATATACGCCAAAAGAGCCAGAAGCAGTAACGGTACAGGACAGGCCCAATACTGTGGACAGTATTTCGCCTGTACGAACAAACGATCGAAGACTAATTAGTTTGAGTCCGTCATTGGTCAATTACCTCTCAGATCTGGGAGAAGTGAATCTAGGAACGACCCACAAAGATAGCGCTCAAGTTTTACCGGTCATAAGTAAAACAAAAATACGTAAAATGGGTATAGAGGAGATTTCAAAGACCGTGTCCAGACTAGTACCTGTGTTTACTGGTGCTGCTTCAGAAGATTTAAGGTCCGAACTCAGTAGGTTCATTCAAGGTTGTGAACTTGCAAAGCGAAGCATAGGCCCTGATGAGTTGCAGGACTTCTTTGACTGTGTTAAGCAAAGGTTATTTGGAGATGCGTACAACCTTGTGCTGCCAAAACAATTCGCCAGTGTGAATGAACTTTACGGCCTTCTGAAGAGAACTTATCTAAAGGAGAGAACTCTGGAAGACATATCCCAAGAAATTAGAATCAGGAAACAACTGGCAGGTGAAGACATACGCGCCTTTGCCAGGCGTTTGGAGTCACTTCGGATGATGGCCCAAGAAGTAATCAAGAATAAGTACGATGGCGTTGGTGATACCGCGTTATTATACGAAGTTGACAAGTCGGTCTTAACGACTTTCGTAGTGGGGCTCCGCAACTCCGCTCTTAAAATTCATATGCTGAATAGCAAAACAGGAAATCTGGAGGAATTGGTAGAAGAAGCAATTCGAGCGCAAGTCCTTGTGGAACGGAGTACGGCCGGATTGGGGGAGATACATATGTTGGAAAATAGACAGGACAATTTAACTGCCGCTGTCATGGATAGAGAAGGAAATAATTTCGTCCCAAACGTATACAGAGGAGCGTATAATCCCGGTATCTCCGACAGCAGAGCCGCGTATCAGAGAAATCCGCACAGGGGGGTTGTACAGAAGGCTCCCACATGTTCGTTCTGCCATAGGCCAGGCCATACAAGAGATGAATGCATTACACGCAAAAGAATACGCCCTATTGTATGGAGTGCCAAACATATGGTCATGAGGCAAGTAGACAGTGTCAATTAGACAATAAATGGGATCAAAGTAGAAGGCAGCCAGCTACGAGGCGCCCAGATCCACCCTTAAGGGACAGCAGGGGTAGTGGTCCTCGAGTCAACTCAACGGAAGGGATTAACCAAGGAAGAAATCCTTTCAACACGGGGAATGGTCAGCAGCGACCAAATTGGAATTCTAGAGGTGGACAAAGGTTAGGCAACACCCAACAGGGGTTGAAATGCTTCTCATGTGGACGGATGGGGCATCGTGCTGCGGAATGCAGGGATAGACAGTTCCAACAAAGGAACCAGGGAAACTTCCAGCGGCCCAGTCGAGGCCAGTAGACTGGAAAGCCAAAAGAAAGAGAGTAATAATAAGGCCGGAAATACGTGGGACTAGTAATGTAGGAACTACAGTCCAGGAGAAGGAGGAGCAGGAGGCTCTCCAGTATCACGAAGAGTTAGGAAGTGGATACGCGTCCATGTTGGGAACAGAAGGACATTGCTTCGCTATGAGCAGGATAGGTGATGCCTTCATCGAGATGCCCTGCGAGGAAGCAGCGAGTGGAAAACTAGTGCTATTAGTAGATTCAGGGGCGGACACTAGCCTCGTAAAATCTAGTGTTTTACGGAAGGGGCTAGACATTAATCAAATGGACTTAAGAACCCTTAACGGAGCGTTTGGAGGGTGCATTAGGACATTGGGGTCGCTCAGAATAGGGCACAGTGGAGTTAAGGGTATGAGTTTTAGAGTGCACGCAGTGGAAGTGGATAGGAAAGGTATCCCGGCTGATGGAATAATTGGCCGTGATAATCTTTGGGGACGCACCATACTGGATGCGCTCGATAAGCAGTTATCATTCTATGATAACAATAAGCATAGAATCCTTACTTTTCCATTAATGTCATGGCAGGAAGGAACCGTGACTGGGGTTAAGAAGTGTGGTATGGAGGTAGTAAACGGAAGGTCAACCAGAGTAATTACTATGCATGTAAATACGAAACTTAGGACTGTTGTTTTGCACAAGCAGCAGCTAGCGGAGGGCGTATATATGGGGGAGACCATAACGCACGTTGACAAGGGTAAGGTGTACGCTTGCGTACTCAATGCATCGGAAAAGGACTACCTGATGGAGGAGGATTTTAGGCCCAAGTTCACTAGCTATGATAATTTTAAGGAACCGAATTATAGATCGGTGAATCAGATTAAGCAGGTAGATATAAGAAAAAGAATGGAGAGGGTGCTAGAATCCTTGAAGTTAGACCCAAGCGTGAATTCAGAAGAGAAGGCATCAATAGAAGCCATTTGTGCGTCATTCCATGACATATTTTTGCTGGAAGGAGACCAGTTAACATATACACCAGATGTAGAGCATGAAATACCTACTAGAGTGGATCAAGCACCAATTAACCAGAAACAGTACAGATTGCCACAGGCTCACAAAGATGAGGTAAACAGGCAAGTGGAAGGGATGTTAAAAGATAACATAATTTCACCGAGTATCTCGCCTTGGAACTCACCAATAATTTTGGTGCCAAAGAAGGGAGGTGCGCAGGGTCAGAAGAAGTGGAGAATGGTCAAGCAGGTGTTCCCGATACCAAGGATAGAAGAGATTCTGGATCAATTGGGACACAGTAGATATTTTTCTACACTTGATTTAGCGAGTGGCTACCACCAAGTTCTGGTGGATACCCAAGATAAGCAGAAAACCGCGTTCAGCACCGGTTTAGGCCATTATGAGTTCAATAGAATGCCGTTTGGATTAACAGGAGCACCGGCTACCTTCCAACGGCTAATGAACCATGTGCTAACAGGCTTGCAAGGGTTAGATTGTTTTGTGTATCTGGATGATATTGTAATTTATGGGAAGAACTTGCAGCAGCATTCGCAACGCTTGTGCAAGGTACTCCAGAAATTACGAGAACACAATTTGAAATTGAACACGGAGAAGTGTCAATTTTTGCGGAGAGAGGTGGTTTATTTAGGCCATCGTTGCTCAGAAGCAGGAGCACTGCCTGACCCGCAGAAGGTGGAATGCGTTAAAAATCTAGCGATTCCAAGAAACAGAAAAGAAGTGCAAGCATTCCTAGGACTAGTGAACTATTATAGAAAGTTCGTGGAAGGACTAGCCGGAATTGCTGTGCCCATTAATAAGTTGCTACGAAAAGAAGCAAAGTTCGAATGGACAGAGAGATGTCAGCAAGCATTCGAGAGGCTAAAGGAGATAATTAGCTCGCCACCAATTTTGGCATACCCCGACTTTGAACAAACTTTTTTGTTGACCACTGATGCTAGCAATGAAGCGTTAGGGGCAGTATTATCACAAGGGGAAGTCGGTAATGACCGACCAATAGCATTCGCAAGCAGAGCGCTTAGCGATACGGAAAAGAGATACTCCACAATAGAAAAAGAATTTCTAGCCATAGTGTGGGCTACAAAGAATTTTAGGGCATATCTGCTAGGACGCCCATTCAAGATATACACTGATCACCAGCCGTTGAGAGGCATAGCCAACTTGAAAGATCAAACGTCTAGGCTAGCCAGGTTCAGACACAAATTGTCTGAGTATGATTTTGAAATCATATACAAACCTGGGAAAAAGAATCTGAATGCCGATGCACTCAGCAGAGTACCGCAGGCACAGAAAGTATCAGTAGTGCAAACAAGGTCCAAAGCACGGTCGGATAAGGAGAAGGCCGAGAGGATACAGAAGGACAAAGTTGATGCTACAAGAGATGTCAGCAATGCGGGTTTCGATACCAATGAGCAAGCAGCCAGTAGTGTGGAATGGCTGAAGGATATAAAGGATATCCAGGCTGTGTTAAAGGATTTCCATGATTCACCTCTAGGTGGACACCAGGGATTCTGGAAAACCCATGACAGAATTAGGCGAGTATACGGATGGAAAGGTATGCTCAAGGACATAAAAAAATACGTAAGAAGTTGCCCAAAGTGCCAGGCCAACAAAAGTTCAAGGCTAACAAAGATGCCCATGGTATTAACGGACACACCAAAGCAACCATTTGATAAGGTTCATATGGATATTGTAGGTATTTTACCTGAGACTGTTTCGGGCAATAAATACATCTTGACGTTCCAAGACGATTTCTCAAAGTATATGGCTTGCGTGGCTATACCCGATGCTGAAGCAAGTACGGTGGCCAAAGCATTCTTTGATGAAATTATAGCAAGATACAACATACCTAAGATTTTGATAACCGACAATGGTTCAAATTTCGTATCAAAACTATTCTCAGAAACGTGTAAAATGCTGGGAATCAAGAAGTTGCACATAACACCATATCATCCACAGGCGAATGGCTCACTGGAACGTAGTCATCGACCTCTGGCCGAGTACTTGCGCAGTTTTGCCAAGGAAGACGGCTCGAATTGGGATCAATGGTTAACCACTGCAATGCACGTACACAACAATACTGTGCATGTATCAACGAAGCAAACTCCATTTAGAACACTCTACGGGTTTGATTTCAACATGCCAGCGAATTTGAAGCGCAAATGTGCGCCTGTATACAATGCTGATAACCCGAATAAAGTGCAGAAGTATCAGTTACAGCGAGCGCACGAATTGGTTAGAGAAAACCAGGAATGTGCTAAACGAGTGGCCAGGGAAGCCTATAACAAGGTACTAAACCCAGTAGTTTTTCATGTGGGTGATCAAGTACTAATGAAGAATCAGGCTAGGAGAAACAAATTCTCACCTGTGTGGATAGGTCCCTATGTAGTAGCAGAGATCAAAAGCCCAGTTACAACGGTCGTAACAATTAAGGGCAAAAATAAAAAGCTACATAATAATTTGTTGAAATTATTCCACATTAGACCACACAAATAAAGACATGTGTTAGCAGTGTCTTACAAGTGTAAACACAAAAATAACAACGTAAACATGTACGTGTGTGTATCAAATAACACACACAGCTCCGATTCTCAAAGTCAAAGCCAGTAGAAGTGTGCCACTTAAAATCGAGCGATTAAAGTTGACGTAATAAAAGTGCTTATTATGCACTGTGGCCGAGCGAAGCATAGTAGGGAAAAATATTTTTTTTTAAATAATGATAAATATTGCACGTAATTAAAAAATAAAATGAAATAATAAGACAGTCGTGGGTAAGTAATATAAAACAAAACTTCGAATATGTACATACATACATACGGCAGTGTATGCACTGAAATTCGATGCGTGGGCATTAACGCCAGGCAATGGAACTGCTGGTGAAGTAAGTATATATACGAGTATATATATATGTGTATAAGTTAAAGAATGAATGTACGAATGTATATTTAAAGAAGTAAGTATTCTAGTTAGGAGGAATGGGTATGTGCGTATGTATATATTTGCAGATACTGCAGCAGGCTATATGTAGATATACTCGTACATAGGTTTTAACTGTTTATTGTTTAGGAAATTAGCGTATGGAAATTCGAAAAAAATGTGTAGTTAATTGGGGAAAATAACGTTAGTAATTAATTCTAGGTAATTTAAAGCGCCTTGAATGTATGTATGTATTCATACACGGGCTGATTACAGGATGGAAAATAGAATCGTTAATGGATATATACATATCAGGCTAGAAGTAAATTTAAATAAAAAGTCAATTGTATGCGATGAAAGATATAGTCATGCAATGGACAATGTTTTCACATAAACGGGTCTATCTTAAATAATCTCGCTTATGTAAAAGGCACTAGTTTTGCCAAGAATTGATATAAAAAATTTTTATTTTTGGGCGGCATATAATTAAATTAGAAAATAATTGTTATGTATGAAGCAAATTTTTGTAAAATGTATATATTTGAGAAAGATTTAAAGTTTTAACGCCGCCAACAATTGTAAGAAAATGTATTATAGTTAATTAATAGTATTTGTAAAGGAAATAGTTTTTGTTACTTGTTTATAGTTTGTTTGTTAAGACGTAGTAGATAAGCGATATATAGATTTGAATCCAATTTACTGTTTACGTTAAAAATTGAATGAATGTAATAGCTAGTAAGAATAATTAAAACTCGGCAAGTCCGATAAGCTAAGCTTATTGTTTTTAGATATTCAGGCGTTGGTGAACAAACATCTGGATGGTTCAATATGGTGCAGCATGAACCTGGAAGGGACTTCCTGCAGCGTCGAAGACTGAGTAAGATGTTAACCAACATCCAGGAGACCAGTAGATGAAATGCAAGTGCAGCGAACAAAAATCTGACTGAATGAGAAGAGGTAAGAAGACGTAGAAGAGAAGTGATCAGTAAGCCGCAAAGGAAGAAAGACGAGTTTGGCAACGATAATGTCCAGAGATAATTTTTGGGTTGGAAAAAAATGAAAACGAAATTAGTGAGAATTCATTTTTATATGAAAAAGTGGAAGAGCTTTCAACTTCCCATCTGCGAGATGACTACGATTTAAGCTTATAAAAAAATGGAGATGGTATCGGCCGAATGGAAGAGTCTCTATCTGACTAGTAAAAGTCTAATAATACTTGGGTTTTATTGCATAACTGACTAAATGGCATGAAAAGCACTAACATGTACGTTGTCCGTATAAAGAATCCAACGTGTTTGCCATTATTACATATATCAGTATGTATATTGTATTATTGTCGAAAATGAAAAAGAGATAATTTTAGCCAAAACCCGAGGTAACTCCGTAATTCCACCGAGAAACGGCTACAATAACAATAACAGCCACAACTACATCGTTCAATTAGCTTCGCAGAATAATCTCCTGGCGCAAAAAATCGTTTTTAACCACGAAAAGATCGAACATAACATAGCCAAGATTTATCGGCTAAACTTCGTAACGATTTCTCCAATGAGAAAATATCCATTGTCACTCACTAAGCGAATATCGAATATTTATTTTGACTTCGTCAGAAGCGCGTCTAATCGCGCAAGCTTGCATCATCTTTTTACGTACCAGTTCAGAAAGAAGGGAGGGGTATGCAGAGTTCATCGAGGGACTTCACTCTGACAACGACGGTCGACAACTGGACCAGCAGGTAGCAGAGGGCGCAGTATAATATAAGGTTTTATGTATAGAATAGAATTGTGTTATTGTTTAGATATTTGTATATACGCCAATGAGAAAAGAGTCAATGAAAGACCAAATTATAAAAAGGGGAATATAAAAAAAAATAATGATGGATAAAAATAAAAAAAAAAAAAAAAAAAAAAAAAACAAACAAACAAAAACAAAAACAAAGTAAAGAAAAAAAATAAAAATAAAAGAAAGAAAACTACAAAAGAAAATAAAAGCTAGAGAAAAAAAAAAATATATATGGAAAAGAAAAGAATAAAAAAGGAAGAAAAAACCGTGATAGAACCCAAACAAGGCGATTTCATGGAAAAAAATAAAACAAATTATATATATGTACTATAGAGTTAAATAAATGCACATAATTGTTTACAGTGCAAGAAAAATATTGTAGAGATTTTATGGAAGTTAGTTGCACTAACTTCTTTTAGAAAGAGGGGAGGGATGTTGTGAGTTAGAATCAAGCTACTTACGCGTAGTTGACTCACAGCACCGGCTCCTATTAAATTCATTAAGAACGCACATATTTTTAGGGTGCAAATATTGAAAATGAACAGTAATTATTCATTAATTATGATGTAAACTTTTAGGGTGTCACAGTTCCGCAGTCAAGCTGACGAGGGGCAGTTAGAATGCACCGACGACACTTTTACTTGCAGTAGGTCAGCGGGCTTGAGCAACTGACACCAAATAACAATTGCGTAACTGGAACACCAGAAAAGTGAAGACGTAGACTGTAATGTTTATTTGTAAATAGTATATAAGAACTAGCATTTTAAGAATAAAGGTCTCTTGTTGTTTTAAACCCAAAACAGTGCAGTGCTCATTTAATAAAGTGGTGTAGGTTTTGCAGGTTCCCGCGACAGGACATTCCAGAGGACGTCTCTCGCCGACAAGCAGATAAGAACCCCAACAAAGCTTCTATCCTCTTCGACAGAAGTCGAGAATATTATTTTTGATATTACCGACAGATGGTTCTTGAATAAGCTTTTATTCGAATAGTTCGCATCTTGACTCACAGGGGGCACTCATTCTCCAGATGGGACCCTAAAAGTATGCAATCCCGTTTCACTGATATGCAATCACGTTTCACTGCCCTCCGCTTAATCTTGTTCGTCCCGAACAAGGATAGTTCTGCAACCTTTATAAGGAGATAACCTCTCTAAATGAACGACTTTCATTTTGCTCCTGGCATTTCTCGCCAACTGGATGCGGTATACTACATCGTTGAGCCGCTTTATCACCTTATATGGGCCTTCCCAGTGTGTTTGCAGTTTTGGCGATAATCCCCTTTTCCTTTGCGGATTATGAAGCATAACTAGCTGCCCTTCCTGAAATCCCTTGGAGTTTGCTCGTAGATCATATCTGGCTTTCATTTTATCACTCATCAGTTGTGTGCGCTTTCTGATGGTTCCATGAATTTCATTCAGCTGTCTTCGTTTGTCAGCTACATAACTGCTACATGAAACTTCCGTAGATGATAGAATTTCAGATCTGCAGGCAATCTTATGTCACAACCGAAAATAGCCTTGGCTGGTGTTGTAGATGTTGTATCGTGAGTTGCCGATCGGTATGCCATTAAGAAGAAGGGTATGTGTTGGTCCCAATTTTTCTGGTTTCTGTCCACAACATTCCTTAGGTGTTCCCCAAGCGTACAATTAAATTAAGCGATGGCTCGGTCCCTTGGCAGCTGTACACTTTTGACAAGCACTAATCCAGTCAACTACCGATTGCTGGCAACCAACCCAATAAAGTCGTGTTTTAATTTTCTCGACTGTTTTTGTTATTCCCAAATGTCCTCCGCTTGGCCCACTACGGTATTCCTTGAGAATTTCGCTTATTCTTGCCTTGGGTACCACAATCAAGTTCTTCGTGGTTTTTCCATCTTCGCTCTCCCACAGGCGGAATAGGCATACATCTTGCAGCTTTAAGTTATTCCATTGAGCCCAATATGCTTTAGTTATGGGACTTTCAGTCGAGATTTCGTTCCAATCAGGCCGTTTTCCTTCATTCTTACTTGATACGATTTTTGCCAAATCTGGGTGATTTCGTTGTTCTGCTTTTATCATTTCCGCTGTCCACTCATCGTCTGGTAAAACAGCCATTAAGCGCACATCGACTACTCCTTCTTTCCCTTCAGCTTTAGAACAGTGCTTACATTCCATACTGCAAGGACGTCGTGATAGTGCATCAGCATTCCCGTGGTTTCCGCCTCTGCGATGTTCTATTGTGAAATCGTAGCTTTGGAGTCTCTCAATCCATCTAGCAACCTGACCTTCGGGATTTTTGAACTGTAATAGCCAGCGCAGAGCAGCGCGATCCCTTCTCAACAAGAACTTTTGTCCATAAAAGTACTTGTTAAAGTGCTTCACGCACTGCATAACCGCCAAAAGTTCTCTCCGTGTTACACAGTAATTTCGCTCTGGCTTTGATAAGATCTTGCTGAAGTAGGCTATTACTCTTTCATGTCCGTCAATAACTTGCGACAGGACACCTCCAATCCCGAATCCACTTGCATCTGTATCCAAAATAAATTTTTCGCCAGGTATTGGATACGCAAGGATCGGAGCTGTACACAATAGCTCTTTCAATCTGTTGAATGCCTTCTCCTGTTCGCTTTTCCACTCAAAAGGACAATTTTTCCTCGTTAATGCATGCAGACTACCAACCACGTCTGCAAAGCCTGGAACAAAGCGTCTGTAATAGGAGCAAAGACCCAAGAAGCTGCGTAGCTCATGCAAACTAGTTGGTCTTGGCCACTCCCTTACTGAGTCTATCTTATCTGGATCTGTGTGTACTCCTTCAGGTGTGACTTAATGTCCAAAGTACTTGACTTCTTTCTTGAAGAACGAGCATTTCTTTTCGCTCAGCTTCAACCCTGAAGCTCCTAATCGCATCAATACTTCTTCCAAATTCTTGAAATGGTCCTCGAAGTCCTTTCCCATAACGATGATGTCATCTAGGTACACCAGACACGTTTTCCAGTGAAGACCCTTTAGCACATGTTCCATTAGGCGTTCAAATTTAGCTGGAGCATTACACAGTCCGAATGGCAGCACCAAAATTTGCCATAGTCCATCACCGGCGCTGAATGCTGTATTTTCCTTGTCTTGGTCGTCTACTGCCACTTGCCAATATCCGCTTTGTAAATCCAGCGTTGAGAACCAATTTGAACCAGAAAGTGTGTCCAACGTATCGTAGATTCGAGGTAACTATCTTTCTTCGTTACCTCATTTAGTTTACGATAATCTACACAGAAACGTGTGGAGCCATCCTTCTTCTTGACTAATACAACTGGAGAACTCCAGGGGCTCGCTGATGGCTCTATGACGTTGTTCTGATGCATCTCCTTTAGCAATACATTCACCTCTTCTCTCTTAGCCAGAGGTACTCTTCTTGACGCTTGACGAATGGGTTTGGCATCACCAGTGTTGATTGTGTGTTTCACCATCTTTGTTCTGCCTTCGTTTTTACCCTTTTCAGCAAATACTGACCAATGTCTTGCCAAAAGTTGGCTGGCAGTCTTCCTCTGCTCTGTAGATAAGTCTTTGCTCCATTCTTTCGTGAGATCGTCGAGTACCTTTTCATCAGCTGGTATCTTCATTTTTGTGTCTTGCGGCTGGCTTTCATAGTTAACAATTGCCGAAATTGCCAGGCAATTTCCAATTATCTGTCCTTTCTCTATGGTTTTAGCGGAATTTGCAAGATTGACCACTCTCACTGGCACTATTCTGTTCTGCTGTTCTTCTACGAGGGTTTTTCCAATTATTATGTCATCCAGTGCAAATTTTTCATCAGTCTCCACAACCCACAACTTGTTCTTCTCCACATCTCCGTCCATTTTGGCCCATATGACTGCCTCTGAATTTGCTGGGATTTTTGTCCGCCGCGATACAATGGATTGTCGGATACCTCCATACTTATCCTCACCAACGGATAACGGTATTCCGGTGTTCGCATACTTCAACATTCGGCATTTCAAATCTAGGGTGAATCCATTCCGAATCATAAAATCCACACCTAAGATTAATTCGTCCACAATATCCGCAACTACAAACTCGTGCGTCACTGTTGTGGTGCCGATAGTTATTTTCCGTGTAACTTTTCCCAGTACCGGTGCATCATCTCCAGTTGCCGTACGCAATCTTATTCCTAGAAGCGGCTCGATTCCCCGAACGAGATCCCTTCTAATTATGGAATGTGATGCACCCGTATCCATTGTTACCACGATTTTTCTACCATTTACTACGCTGTCGACAGTTAGGCTGTTGATTTTCCGTGCCATCTGAGAAACGAAGATTCTGGGGCTACATGTTGTGGGAGTCAGATCAAGCCCCTCGAGACTGACTCCATCTAGTTTGTCGACGGCTCTTCAACATTTTCTGATTCCCCATTTTGGAATCTGACTTGCTTTGGAGGTCTTACCGGTGAGCGTGATCTAGAACGTTTCCGTCTCGATTGGCAATTTCGGGCCATGTGTCCGACCTCTCCGCAGGTGAAGCATTTGCCCGTGAAACTTTGGCCGCTTTCAACTTGTAGCTGACGGGCTCTGTATACTGGCTGGCACACCAAGGCTGCTGTCTCTGAAGTTAAAGCGCTAGCTACTGTCTCCATATATGTAGCTTTCGGATTAGTTATTGCCGAACGCTTTATCTCCGCATCGCGAATGCCATATACAAAGGTGTCCATCATACACCTCTCAGTGATCTCTCCTGGGTAGGCAAGATGAGCCAACCGTTCCAATTCCGCCGCAAATTGTTGTAGAGACTTACCACTCTTCTGTACCCGTGTTCGTAGCTCTACTTGGTACATCTGCTTCCGGTGTTCACTACCATACTTGCGCTGAACGGCATTCATTAAGCTTTCATAGCAGTCTCGCTCACTTTCTGAGATAGTTTGAAGCACATCAGCGGCAGCACCTTTTAATGAAACGGTTAATGCAGCCACTTTTTCGCGAGCACTTCAACCATTTGTGCTAGCGGTAGTCTAAAACTGCATTCTGAACACGCTAAATGTCGTGGTTCCATCATAGGTAGGAGGCTTCAGTTTTATTGAAGTTAAGGCTGGCATAGGCAATGCACCTTCCTGTAGTAGGTGAATTCTTTGCTCTAATTCGTTATGCTTTTGCTCGTTCGCAATGAATTTTTGTTCTACAGGTTTTTCGAACGATTCTTGCCGTGTCTCAATTTCACAAACCTTCCTGTCTACCATATCAGACATTTCTTTCATCTGCTGTGAATTCAGTTGAGCAAGTCGTGTTTCACTCTGCTGTAATTGTTCTTTGACAGCTTGAGAATTTTGCTGTAACTGTTCTTTGACAGCTTGAGAATTTTGCTGTAACTGTTCTTTGACTTCCTCTTTTACAGCTTGTTTGACGGATTGTATTGCCCCGAGGAGTGCGTTCATGTCGAAGTTACCAGTATTAGTTCCTTGAGGTGCTTCTTCCTGTCGAGATGTCATTGGCTCTTCACATTGGAATTCATGCTCATCGATATCTATACCCTGCTCCTCTAAAGCGCTTCTTAATCGCACCTGCAGCTCCGCTTTAAGCCCTTGTGTTTGCAAATTTAAACGCTCAAGCTCCTTCTTGAACTGCTCCAATCTCAGATTTTCAAATTTAACCATGTTTATAACAGATACACAATCCCACTTCTGACACCAATTGTTACGAAATTGCCCTCTTCACAATTTACTCTGTTACAAAATTGCCCTCCTGACAATCTCTCTAACTCTCTGTACTCGGACTCGTACCACTGGATTGTGTAGTAATCAAACAATCGTTGGTTATATTAAAATAATTAGCTTTATTTAATTATTGCTATTTACACATTTAATATTAGGCTTAAAGTTTACTTAGTTATTATTTGCACTTTATTTCACAAACCATTAGTCACTTTATTTAATAAGAAATTTCATCACTTTACGCAATTACAAATACTGCTGCTGTGATTATAATGCTAGATGTACACACTGTTACGCTCTCTCATCTACTGCATTCGACTTTGAACAGTCTTGTCGCTTTTATAGTTTTCGAATGGTTGAGGTAGAAACTTCCACGCTATTCTCGTATTCTCTAGAAGCTTCTATCCTCTTCGACAGAAGTCGAGAATATTCTTTTTGATATTACCGACAGATGGTTCCTGAATAAGCTTTTAATCGAATAGTTCGCATCTTGACTCACAGGGGCACTCATTCTCCAGATGGGATCCTAAAAGTATGCAATCCTGTTTCACTGATATGCAATCACGTTTTAATATGTATACTCGTATGTATATGTTTATGTATATGTATATGTACATGTATATGTATATGCATATGAATATGTAAATATAATTATATGTATGTATATATATTTATATATTATATATGTATATATATATATATATATATATATTATATATTAGTACACGTATATGTACATGTTTATGTATATCTACATGTATATGTATATGTATATGTATATGTATATGTGTATGTATATGTAAATGCATATGTATATGTATTCGTAAATGTAAATGTATTCTTAGATGTATATGTATATGAATTTGCTTCTGTACATGTATATGTGTATGTATATGTATACGTATATGCATATGTATATATATATGTATATGCATATGTATATGTATGTATATATATATATATATATATATATATATATATATATATATATATATATATATATATATATATATATGTATATGTATATGTATATGTATATGTGTAATGTATTGAAACGCTTGATGTCTGCTTAACAACTGACTTTATTGATATAGTAAAGTAATAAAAAATCCCAAGTTAATACAAAGCTTTTTACTTGACATAAGAAGAGCTTAGAGCTAATGAGAGATAGAGATGAGCATGTTAAATTGATACATAACACGCCTCCACTTAAATTAATTTTTGTTTTTACAATTTATAGATTTCATAAAAATTAATTATTCAAAATATATATATTATTACAATTTATTTTATTACATTTTAAGAATATGTTTTGTACATATAAATTTAGTAAAGTGAATTCATTCATTAATTACTTAGTTAATTCCAGATTTGATATTTATAATTTTTATAAAATTTTATTTAAAAAAAATAAGTTTTTTTTGCAAATATTATTTCATTTTTTTACTTGTTCTAGGTCTTAATATTCTAGTAAATATATTTTCATTTTCTCGACTATGTGTTTCATTTGATAAGTTTTCATTTAAATTTGGGTTTACAATTTCGTTTTCTATTTGAATTTCAGAGTTCAATTCATGTACATTTTTTTTATTTGCTTCTAACTCATTTACAATTTGAAATATTTTTCATTTGCTGTTCCTGTATATTTTCTTTAATAAGAGGAGGTTTTATAAGATCAAGTCGTGTTCTTATCGATCTTCCAATAAAAAGTTTTGCTGGGCTTTCATCAGTTGAACTGTGTTTTGTGTTACGATAATCCATTAGAAATCTATTTAAAATTATGTCAATTTTTTCATTCCTTTCAGAATTCAGATTTGCAAAAATGGATTTCTTTAACGTTTTCACGAAATTTTCAGCTTGACCATTTTCCAGGAGCTGTTAAAATGTGTTGTATTCGTTTTTTTTGAATAAATTCCTTAAATTCCTCAGAGACAAATTGCCTTCCATTATCACTAACTATAGTAAGAGGAATGCCAAACCGACAGAAAATTTCCCTTAACTTCGTAACTACAAAATTAGAAGTAATTTCCTTCGTTTTAAAAACCTCTACGCATTTGGAATATGAGCCTATGATTACCAAAAAATTATAATTTCTGATGTGGCCTGCAAAGTCTATATGGATTCTTTGCCACACAGAACTTGTAGGACTCCATGGTATAAGTATACTCTTTTCAGGACTTGCTATGAGTTTTTGACACGAAATACAAGATTTGACTAAGTTTTCAATCTCACTGTCAATCTTAGGCCACCAAACAACTGACCTGGCAAGTGCTCCCCATATATATATAACCCCATAACAAACAGTCATGATCTACAGTCAATTCAAAATCCTTGGCTGTAAATGCCTTAAATTCTTCGTCTATCAATTCTTTTATTTTATCCAATCGAACAAAATCACAAACTTTAGAAAGAATGGAATCGCGTCTAGTTTCCCGAGCTATATACCTAAAGTCAAGATTCAAAGTATTTTATTTTTGTATATGATTTACAAATGTACTATCGTTTATGTCATTGACATTACCTAGTTTAAGTTGGGGCATTCGTGACAAATTGTCGGCTTCATTTAATTCACCTTTAACATATTCAATTTTATAATTAAATCCCGAAAGGATAAACGCCCATCTTTGGACACGTGCTGCTGCCATTACCGGCAAACCTTTGTTTTCATCAAATATCGATAACAACGGTTTGTGATCGGTTTTTAAAGTAAAAACATTTCCAATCAAATATGGTTTTAGTTTCGTGACGCAAAAAATAATAGCTAATGCTTATTTTTCATGTGTACTATATTTGTATTCAGCTTTAGATAAAGCGCGTGATACAAAAGCAACTGGTTTAAGTTCATTATTAGAAAATTTATGCGAAAGTACACCAGCTACCGCGTGATCTGAAGCGTCTGTTGTTAAAAAAATTGGTAACTTCGGATTAAAGTGAACTAGAACTTTATCTGAAGCAATTCCTTTTTTTATCGTATCATACGCTATTTGACAATTTTCAGACCACATAGATTTAATATTTTTTTGTAATATCTGATACAAAGGAATCATAACTTTTGAAAAATTAGAAACAAACTTTGCATAGTAATTTACCATGCCTAAAAAGGCACGTACTTCAGAAACATTGTTTGGACTTAGAGCATTTAATACTGAATTTATTCTTTCTTTATTTTTTTTAAGACCAACACTGTTTATGGTAAAACATAAGTAGGATATTTCATCTTTGAAAAATTCACAT
Organism: Clusia tigrina; assembly: GCA_920105625.2. Lineage (NCBI taxonomy): Eukaryota > Metazoa > Arthropoda > Insecta > Diptera > Clusiidae > Clusia > Clusia tigrina. Next base: position 157,605,077 of record OV050030.1, on the reverse strand, counting down.
TTCGATCAACTAAGTTTAAGACCAGCCTGTAATAATTTACTAAGTACTGATTTTAAATTTCGCATATACTCTGTCATGTTTTTGCCCGATACTGTAATATCATCCTGATATACCACTACAAACGGTATACCCTGTAACAAACTTTCCATTGTCTTTTGAAATATTGCAGCAGGTGGTTTAATACCAAAAGGTAAACGTTTCATTTTCAGAGTGCCAATGTGCGTTGACCAAGTACATAAACTGTGACTTGTCGTCCAAAATAACCTGGTTATATGCGCTAGATAAATCTAGTTTCGAAAACAGTTGACCTCCCTGCAGTGAAGCAAATATTTCAGCAATCAACGGAAGTGGATATTTAAAATCACCTAAATATTTATTTATGGTAACTTTATAGTCACCACAAATTCGGATATCACCATTCGTCTTTAAAACTGGAACTAGCGGTGTACCCCATTCCGAATGATCTACCTGTTCTAAAACATCGATTGCAATTAGTTCCCTTCAATTTTTTTCAATTTTACTTTTCCAAGCTAATGATACTGGGCGTGGTTGACAGAAAATAGGTTTTGCATCCTCATCCATAACAAGAGAAATTTTTCCAAAATTATAACTCCCAAGGCCACTGCTAAAAACTTCGTGAAATTCAGTCATTTTTTATTCAACAGTCATAATGGAAGATTGATCAGAGCTAATAGAGTTTACTTGAACAAGTTCAAAATTAAAAGTTCGCCAAAAATTTCTACCAAATAAAGGTGTATTATTATTATCTGTAACTATCAGTTTCACTTTTCTCTTTACCTCGTTTATTTCAATAACCTCTTCATATTCTCCTAACACTTTAATTTTATTTCCATTGTAATCAACATATGGAATATTACAAGTCTTCAGACATACTTTTTTTTTTAAACCGTCAACAAATGATTTACAAACCAAACTGCACGGAGCACCAGAGTCACACATCACATCCATAGAAATTCCATCAATTTTAATTGATAATTTGTAAAGAATCGCCACTGCTTTTGTGAGTACTTATGCTGTAAATAGAAAAATTATTTAAATTAATTTTATTCAAATCTTCACTATCAATATCCGATTCTGATACATAATTTACAATTTTTTCTTTTTGTCTACAAACTGATGACAAATGTCCAATTTTGCCACAAAAATTACATATGCTTTGTTTAAATCGGCATTCGTTTGACCTATGGTCTCGCCAACCACAGTGAAAACAGTCCTTAGATTTTGCTTGATCAGATGTTGTCTCTATTTTCTTCTTATTGGCATATTCATGACTATTTTGCCTGGTGTTTTTGTTGCTGTTATTATGCTTATTGCTGCTGTTATTGTTGCTGTTATTGTAGTTAATTTTTTTTTTATATTTAGCAGTGTGTACCATTCCAACTTGCATATTGTTTTCTTTTGTAACTTACTTCATTTCTATAATAAGAGCTTTACGGAGAGCTACATCCATTGTTAACTTCTCATCCTCTTCACAAAGTCTCTCAAATATTGTTTTATTAATTCCCATGATAAAGCGATCCAAAACAAAAGCATCTAAATTTGTACCAAATTTACAAGCAAGAGCCAGTTTTTTTATTCTTGCATACCAATCTACCACTGTTTCATCTTCAGCCTGTTCCGCTGTATGAAAGCTTTTGCGCTCTCGAAAGACAATTGTGGGTGGAGTATATTGAGTTTGAAGTAGGTTACAAAGCTCTTTGTATATCTTAGACACTGGAGTTACTGGGCTACATAAATTATGCAGTGTTTCATATGCAATTGGTCCTATTGCTTTTAAGAGAGAGGTTTTTTTTGCATTATCTTCTGTATAATTTATTTCATCAAAATGAATATCGATGGTGGTGGCGTTATAACTGTCCAAGTTTGGCCAAATAATTCTTCATCGTTGAAGTAACTTAAATAAAAAACTAAAAAAAAAAAAAAAAATTAATATCGAGTTTCTCTTTCCACAAAAGCCATGATTCATTGCGAGGGGTAAATTGTGGAGCATGACTTGGCTGATAAATTGTAACTGTATTATTTTGCTTATTTTCTGTTTCAGTTGGCGGCATGATGATATTTTTTTTTTTTTTGTGAAATGGTATAATGCACCAAAATAAAGCAGACTCGATATCTTTAAAAAAATAGATTTTACAGGCGTTTTATATGTACTGTGTTTGTGTATGTACACTTTTTAATGACATGTACATTTATAATTTTACACGCGTTATATATACATATGTATGTATATTGTATATGTACACTTTTTTTATTGTATTTACAATTTTTTATTTATTTTAATAACCTCGTCGCCAATGTAATGTATTGAAACGCTTGATGTCTGCTTAACAACTGACTTTATTGATATAGTAAAGTAATAAAAAATGCCCAAGTAAATACAAAGCTTTTTACTTGACATAAGAAGAGCTTAGAGCTAATGAGAGATAGAGATAAGCATGTTAAATCGATACATAACAATATGTATATGTATATGTATATGTATATGTATATAAATATATGTATGTATATAAATATATATTCATATAAATATATATGCATATGTATATGTATACGAGTATGTATATATATGTATATAAATTTGTATATTTATATCTTTATGTATATGTTCATGCTAATGTGTTCTTAGATGTATATGTATATGTGTATGTATATATATATAGGTATATGTATATGTATATGGATTTGTATACGAGTATGTGCAGGTATATGTTTGCGAATACGTATGTATCAAATGCAACCAAGCGTTTGAGTTTCGCATAGCAAAAATATGTTCAGTGAGTGATTTTAGGAGTTAGTTCCTTTCTGACGATGGAGCTGTGCGGTTGTGCCAATGGGGCAGTGCGGTGATGTGCAGTGCACACATTTATAAGTGCAATCTATGTGCATGGAGCTGAGCCAGGAGAGAGTGCAATCTATGTGCACGGAGCTGAGCCAGAAGAGAGTGCAATCTACGTGCAGGGAGCTGAGCCAGGAGAGCGGTGCAGAGCAGGGGATATTAGAGCAGGAGACTATACAGAGCATATACACAAGAGCAATATGAGCGGTGCCACAGGTATTCCTAGAGCAATTTTATGTAGACATATGTTCGTTGAATATATGTATTTCTATATATATTTATATACATGTATATCTGTATGTGCTAGTAATGTTTTGTATTGTGCGCCCAATTATATTTTGTATACATGCATCGCATAATTCCCAGTAATCTGTTGAGCCCAGTTAAGTAAAAATAAAAAGTGTTTTTTTCATACGCCTTTTCCACTTAAACAGATTGGGTTTTATTTCCATTGAATTGCTGTAAGTATTGTGATAGCTTCATTGTCGATTCGAAACATTGGTCCATGTCGAGCCGGATCGTACTAGTGATCTATACAATACAGCATCGATGGTGCGATGCATGTATGTATGTTTGTAGTATTAAGTAGGTACATACATATATTAAGTGCAAAATTTAATTGCGCCTTTATTTTAAGCGTTCCTATGAAATCACGCCAGACTCTATGTAACCGCAGATCGTATATGCATGTATGTATGTATGTGCGATTGCGTACTGGCAGGGTAGGTAATAGATATTTCTTTCTTTTAAATTCCTTTGTTCCGTTGTGCCTGCGGGAAGGAAAAAGAGAGCAAGCGCAACGCGCTAGAGGAGCATCAATTGCTGAATGCGCAATACGCATTCGAAACATGCATATAATATATATGTGAGCAGAGTGAAGAGCGAACAGAGGAAACAGAACGGAGTGCGAAGGATAGCATCAATTATGAGATGCTCAAAATTTTCATTTTCAGTTGATATTTGACTATAAGTGAAAGCAGCAGCAAATACAAGTTTATACTTCCTATATAAAAACAAAAAAAAAGAAAAAATTATCCAACACTGCAATGCTTAAAAATAATAAACCAAGGGCGTATGTGCTCAAAGCACATGCGACAAATTGGTACAGGGCATTGGGCATTGGGCTTCAAGAAAGCTAAAAGAATTTAGGGGTGAGTACAATATGCGCAGGCAAGCACTATGCGACGCAGCCATAGAGATGCGCAGTATGCCTTGCTGGCGGAAGACAGTGAGGCGGCATATCTGTCTGTGCACGTGGTTGCTGCTGAAAATTATGTGCAAATGAGCGAATGAACCAGTGCGGTTATACGTCTTAAAATTTAAATATAAGCGA